>CM069314.1:26750000-28000000 GCA_035609425.1 Epinephelus awoara | reverse complement strand
AAGAAAGCTAATTTCTCATGTGAAAACCTATTTTGACCTGATCTTATCTTAGTGTAGTTAAATTGAGAATATTTTAATGGGCCACTTTTTATATCCATGCCTTAATAACTTGCAGACATTTTAAAATGAACCAGTGCCCTCTCACAATATATTTTAAGAAGAGTAAAGGTACCAAAAGATTGATGGAACTTCCTCTCCTGTGATGTGACTGATCAGTCTGTTGTTTCTCTCTCAGTATAAAACCTGTAAGGACGGCAGCGTGCTGGGGGTCACAGTGACGAGGATCGCTCTGCTCACACACTGCCAGGCTCTCACCCAGTCCTGCAGCTACACTGAGGGTATGCACACACACACACACACACACACACACACACACACACACATGGTTTAGCTTCCAGGTCATATTTTGTAATGTAACCCTTTTCCTCTCCCCCTCTGTCTGTAGCGGAGACCATAGTGAACGTTCTGGACTTTAAGAAAGATGTGGGCCTGTGGCACGGCATCCTGACGGTAAGACCTGTCAGCGGTCAGAGAGCAAACCCTCTTTTCCTGTTTGCTTTTCACTCATGTCAGGGATATAAGCAATGACTTGCTGAGAAAATCATAAGATAAGTGCAAATGTAAAACCTAGCTTTGCACAGCCAAAATTTGAAACACAGTCACACTTTTACAGATCAAATCCTTTTTAAAAAATATTTTATGGGAATATCTAAAGCTTCAGAGATTAAACAATTAATCGGCAACTAATTTAATAATAGATTAATGGTTTTATTTTTCAGTAATTTTCTTAAGAATAAAAAGAGTCAAATTATTTCTTTACTCTTTTATAACAATAAACTGAATAAATTAATCGATTAATTGTGAAAATAATTGTCACATTAAATAGGAAATTCGAATTTTTGAAGGGGGCTGTATGAGTTACTTATCTATAGTCAGTATATTACATACAGTAGATGTCAGTCAGCAGGCCCCCAGTTTGGATAAGCAGACGGGAGTAGACTCAGAAGCTAAGTAACGTACTGCTGTGCATGCGGGGCCAGCAAAAAAAAGCATTTTATCCACCTCAGATCAATATCAGTTTAAGTGTACACTATATTGAAAGTATTTTCATTGCTTTACCTTTCCATCAGACATCTGTCTTATTGTGTGACTTTGGTGAATCAAAGTAATCTAAGAGATAATAATTGACACAAACAGGATCAGAAACATGTTCAATTTAAATTACAGGATGGATCATTTCATGAGTTTTAAGTAAAAGAATGGTGAAAAACCCTTTGTATGTGAACATGGCATTATGTGTGTCTGTCGTGCAGAGCGTGATGAACATGATGCACGTGATCAGCGTGCCCTACTCGCTGATGAAGGTCAACCCTCTGTCATGGATCCAGAAAGTCTGCCAGTACAAAGGTCAGACACATACTCAAACTGCCACTCAGCTCAGTCAATTCACTCCATTCACCTGTCTGTCAAACAGTCTAGGAAATAGATTAAATGCTAATTTTCTCTCCGTCTGTCTCCGTATGTGTGTGTGTGTGTGTGTGTGTGTGTGTGTGTGTGTGTGTGTGTGTGTGTGTGTGTGCAGCCAAGGTAGCGTGTGTGAAGTCCAGAGACATGCACTGGGCTCTGGTGGCCCACAAAGACCAGAAGGACATCAACCTGAGCTCGCTGCGCATGCTGCTGGTGGCCGACGGATCAAACCCCTGTAAGGTCACACCCAGCCTCCACAGCGGAGCTCTTTCACTAACGTGGGGAGTTGAGAGAGGCGTATTTGAGATAGAGAATGTCAGAGAAATGGATAAACTCTCTTGGGAAGTCGGGAAACTGGGTCACTTTACAGGAATAGAGCAGGATGTGTCCGTCGCTGCACATTTGGTACAATAAATGAATTTCAACCCGACTGAAGTGAAAACGAGACTAAATTATAACAGTGAGAAACCAGGAAACTGTATTATTTTCAGGTTCAGAATCATCAGTTTATACTGTTTTAGTCCTTTAACCACAGATTGCATATTGTTTTCATCACAGCTAACCACAATAAATTTGTTTTCAATGTTTTAGGCTGCAGTTACTGTCAGTTCAATTCAGTATCAGCTTGCAGAGACTTGAATTATGAAGTTTATTCTGTAACAAATGATATTATTGTCATGTGGCAATGCAGCTGTGAGCAGTTTTGAAACCTTCCCCCTTTGGTACCTTGAAATGCACTGCAACATAAGTGTCACAGGCTAAACTGCCTAGTTTTAAATTGAAAAAAACATTTTTAAAAATGTTTTAACCTGCATGTAACCAGCATGAGTGTCCAGGTCGAGACAGCTGCAGTAACAGTAAGTTACAAACAAAGACCTGTATGTCAGATAGCACAAGATATGCCACTAAATCAGAATGAAGCAGAAATATACAGAGGTGTAATGCATTCACTTGAAAAAAAGAAAACATTCTGTCCTGTTTTTCTGAATGAAAGAGTTTATTCATTTAGAATTATGAGAAAAGTTTTCATGAAAAAAAAAAATACTGTTCTTGTTTTTCTGAATTAATGAGATTATTAAAAACAGGGTAAATACTTTTCCTCAAGTGGATGCATTACACTTATGTAGAAATTACACATTTCCCCTTAAATAACTTTTTGAGGTTCAAAGAGGCAAAATTGTAGCCTGGGATCCAGAGGAGCTGATGTTTTGCTCTCTCAGACAGATGCATCTGGCCCCCCTCCCATTCAGACAGATTTCCAGCCGACCCTCATCTGGCCAGTCACTTCCATTTATCTAATACGGGGCTGTTTTCCAGACGATGACTAACTACTTGCTGAGCCTTCGCGCTTTACACAAAATATGTGATGACTTCATTTTTGGCTTGTGCGACCTTGTGCCAGGGACACTATTGCACACACAAACTTAGCTTAGTGAGGAGAAACGCTGCTGAGGAAATTTAAAAAACAACCAAGATGGCTGCAGCTGAAGTGGAACTTTCTGTCAAAGTTCTATTTTAAAATTCTGATGGTAAAAACAGCAACAGTTGTTCAAAGTCTTATTGATGCCACACATCACAGCTCATCTCTGCATGCTGTAGTCTCTTTACATTTGTTTATTGCTCAGTGCAACGTCATGTTGCATTGCTCTGATTGGTTGTCCAAATACATCCCTTGGAAATCAAAAATGAACTGAGAGGTTTAAGACTGAGGACCTTTGCACGGGACTTGTATTACCTGGGGACCTCTGATCATTTGTAACAATTGTGGAGATTGTTTGTGATGTTAATCCTTGTCAAGTAAAAAAATCCACCATAAATTACCTACCTGATTTTGCCAAACACAGAGGTCATGTGATAATATTAGTCCTGTGCTAATCGGCATCTCTGTGATTTGAGGTTGTATTTAGGTCTCCTGTTTTCTCTGTGCCTCCTTTCTGCCTCTTTTCTAGTCGAGAAGCACGGAGGCTATGTTGGTGATTATAAAAAGTGTTTTGACAGCATTCAGGGAGCAGCAGGCTCATCTTGCTACACAGCATCAAGACGTGGTCACAGAAAAGGCTCAGATCAATCAGAAGAGCAATATCTTCTAAGATAATGAGATGGGTGACATGTGTCTTAGTTTAATAACCAACATCAGTGTGTAGCAGTGCTGTCATTATCTTTGGTCACATTCATGATTTCGTCTTGCGATGCTTAATACTTGTGACACCTCTGCCAAAAAGGTTTTTTTGTTGTGTTTTTTTAAATGGTCCCTGCTAATGGCTGTGTTAGCAACTATAACCTTTAGCATAAAAATAGCACCAGATTTATACAGCCCTGAGAAGTTAAGTTATTTAGGATAAAACATCAGTACAAAATGATCATTTGAGTGTTTTTTTTAATGATTCAGGGAGCTTTTTAGAACCTCACCTAATGACTGTTTGATTTCTTGCTTCGTGTCAGGAGTAAAATTGGTCCAACACCTGAACTGAAACACTTCTGTTTGTGTCTGCCTCTGTCTGTTAGGGTCCATCTCCTCCTGCGACGCCTTCCTCAACGTCTTTCAGACTAAAGGGCTGAGAGCCGACGTCATCTGTCCCTGCGCCAGCTCGCCAGAGGCCCTGACGGTGGCCATCAGGAGGTACACGCACACACATGCTCGCAACCCTGCTTTACGTACACAGATTATGCAAACGTGCACACACACACATACACAAACACACACACACACACACACACACACAGAAGCCCAAATATGCAAACAGCCCCATACACACACACACACACATTCACCTATGCAAACACATCCACAGAGGGTACACACATAATCACACATATACAAATTCACACAAAGTAGTGAAGTCCAGTTTATTTCCCTCTGCTACAAAGAGGACGTCACAGAAGGAGCCGGTCTGCACCTACAATAACTAATCAGTCAATCATTCAATACAGACCGCTGCACAAAAAAGCAAACAACAAAGTCAAACTGTAGTTCCGCTGTTTTGTTTAATGTTTGATACAGAAGCAGCAAGAAAAATGGACGTTCCACTTGTCAAATCTTCAGATTCAGCAAAGACCAAACTATATTTAAAGGAATAATTCACCCAAAAACATTAAAGAATTGTTTACAGTACTCACTAGGAACTGAAATGAAATTGATATTGTTTTTGGGTAAATTATTCCTTCAAATAAAGAGAAATGTTTGCAAAATTTTGAATGCAACAGCTGTCTGAAATGTGAGATTTATATGTTGGATGTCCATCATGCTAAATTTTTTTATGTTCTGTTATTGTAACTATTGTCACTGATCAGCTGATGTTTAAAAACATTGACAAAAATACACAGGTACATTTATACGGCATCATATGCAAGCATACACACTAAATAACATACAGTAGGCTGCCCTGGTTGCTCGCTGGGCAGAGCATGTACCATTAAGGATGAGTCCATATACCCTGGATGCCCGGGCCTTTTGCTGCATGTCATCCCCTGTCTCTCTCTCCACTGTCTGCTCCTGTCTCTCTGTCTCTCTGTCAAGAAATAAATAACACTGTATGCTCAATAAAACTGTGAAACATTGTACTTAAACCCCTGTGACATGGGTTAATGACAAAATGAACTGTACGTGCATGTTGTGTTTAGGCCAGTGGAGGACAGCAGCCAGCCTCCGGGCCGAGGTGTCCTGTCCATGCAGGGTCTGACCTACGGGGTCGTCAGGGTGGACACAGAGGAACGCCTCTCGGTGCTCACAGTACAGGATGTTGGCACTGTCACACCAGGAGGTATGTCTGTGTGTCTTCTTGTGTGTATGGTTGAGGTCTAAGGGGGATGTTGAGTGTTAAACGTTCAGCGTAGGGACACTCAGGCTGCTCTTCACAGTATGTTAATGATTGAGACCAATGACTGTATATAAAGGTAGACGAAACATCTACACTTCCTCCCACTGTACTGAATGAAGCCAAAATATCACACGCACAAGTGCTGCCATCTTGGGCTTTTGGAGCCAGAGTCTGTGCAGTAGTTATCGAGAAGTGGAGCCACTGCATTGAGTGCTTGTCCTTGGACTAGTACGACCCATACGCGAACAGCGCCATTGATTGCGTGCACACCGACTGACACACACACACACACAGCTGTCAGTCATGATGTCATACGTCCTTTTTAAAGCATCGAATAACTAATTAAAACCAAATTTATCAGAAAAATGATGACTTGAACATAGACCAGTTTTTGATTTGGCCCATGTTTCATCCGATAACATGGAGGGGGCGGGATTTATGACGTCTTCTGCAGCCAGCCACCAGGGGGTGTTCGAGATGTTTTGGCTTCACTTTTGGGGAGCTGTCATGTCATCCATCTTTGTAAACAGTCTGTGGCTGAGACAGGATGTTTATGGGTTACAGATTGGGTGGTTATCTTGAGCCTTAGAAATTAATAACGATTTTTTATTATAAATGAATCACAGCCAACTGAATTCAATCACAGTTTGTTTAAAAAAAACAGGTTTGACACATGTTGTCAGTTTGTCACTTGGAACCTTATAAAGTTGCAGGTTTGAAACTGTGATCGTAATATTGGTCTGAATTTTTATGTAGATCAATAAAAAGACAATAAAATATGTTATTAAACCTTAAAACACAACTGAAATGTGTCAATAACAACTTAAAATTGGCTTCTATGGAAAATGTCTTGTCAGATTAGTAATCATGTTTATTTGATTTTTGATCTGATAGCTCCAAATTTAAATCAAAATTTTGTTAACTTTATTCAGACAAAAAAACTTGTTTGCCTACAAATTAGGATTATTAATACATGTAAGGTTGCTGTAAGTTAAAGCTGTAGTACATGACCACCTGTACTCTGTTCCTCTGCAGACTTGAACTGTCTGCCTTGTGTTGTCATGCACTGAATGGCAAAAAATCCATTAAGTCCATTAAATCGTAAGATTAGTTTTAAGGGTGTGTAAATGTGCCGCCTTTCCTTTTCATCAATGTCCACTTTTTATGGAACGTTCTCTCTCCTCATGACTGAGCGAGTTAAGTGGGTTCAGCGTTCCGTTTTCAAGGGCTTCATATGCCTGAAAAAAACACACACACACAAAGACAGAATAGTTTTCAATATGGCTGCAATCCATTTTCATCAGCTGAGTTTGGTCTGTGGGGACAAAGTCACACAGATAGTTTAACAAGGTAATACGGAACATAAAAAAGCTTTTAGCACGTAATACATCATCTGCTCAGGTCATAATGAAGAATCCACAGACACCAGTGTCTTTATTACTTGGCTGAAAAGTTGTTGACTGAATTAAACCTGTTTTAATAGTGCACAAAACTGTTTACACTTAATAAGGGCTGCAACTAGTGGTTGTTTTACATCCCCGTGGTCTATAAAACAATCTGTCCAAAAGATACTCATTTTAGTGTAATAAGTAAAAGAAGACCAGTTCATATTTACAATGCAATCATCGCAGTGTGTAAATTAACTAGTAAGTACACAACAACATGGGCAAAGTATTCTTTCAGTGTACTTCATTCAAATAAACACAAGAAGTTTGTGCTCTAGAAAAGGATCAACACTCAGTGAATACCCTCCTAAGCCCTATGATAAACTATTATGGCAAGGCTTAACTATTCAGACCAATGAGCAGTGATAACTAACATGTCTTTGGGGTCATCGGGTGGGAACCTCCTTTCACCGGTGTTTCGTCTAGTTGGTCCCACGACACCTCCAGGAGGCCAGACAGTGATCTCTGGCGTCCCAGAGACACTCCCCTAATGCCAGGTCTCACTGCTCCCCACACCAACCCAACAACCTCCTTTACCTTACTTACACATGGCTTTCTCAGCCCAAACAGCACTGCCACCTTCAACAAAACCCAGGCTCCGTACATGCAAGCTCCAGGCAGAAGCAATGCTGATACTACCTTTCCTAGCACACTTACCATACTCTATTTCACACGCTACATAGCATAACTACAATATAAGCTAAAGTTAAAGGAGATAAATAGCAAACAGCAAACACACTCACCTTGCAGCATGGCCTCAAACAAAATGGATTCAAATAGGCCACTCCCACACTTAAATAACCTTCCTCTTCCTCCTTACTTACACATGGCTTTCACAGCCCAAACAGCACTGCCACCTTCAACCAAACCCAGGCTACGTACATGCGAGCTCCAGGCAGAAGCAATGCTGATATTACCTTTCCTAGCACATTCACCATACTCTATTTCACACGCTACATAGCATAACCACAATATAAGCTAAAGTTAAAGGAGAAATAAACTTGCAGGATCAGCAAACACACTCACCTTGCAGCATGGTCTCAAACAAAATGGATTCAAATAGGCCACTCCCACACTTAAATACCCTTCCTCTTCCTGGATTTCCTCCTGAGAGGAAGTGGATCTCTCCACCTGGTCTCAAGGAGTTATGTGCCCTGCTTAGTAGTTCCCCCCGCTGGCCCCCAACTGACATTATTTCTTCTGTAGTAGATGAGCTGACTGGTTCTTATGGCTTCATCTGACATTTCCTTCACTGTCTTCTTCAAACTTTGTCCCCGCACTCCGAGTTCCCCCAGGATCGAGACAGCTGATCTTGCAATGAATCCCCTACACCCCACTTCCACTGGACAAATCGTGGTCTTCCATCCTCGCTGCTCAGCTTCTGCTCCTAATTCTGCATATCTAAGCTTTTTCCTTTCATAGGCTTCTTCCACTGAGTCTTCCCAAGGAACTGTCAGCTCAATTAAATAAACTATCCATTGATTCACTGACCACAACACTATGTCAGGCCTCTGCTTGGTACTAACTATTTCCTGGGGAACAACAAGCTTTCCCCCTAAATCTACTTGCATTTCCCAATCAGAGGCACCTACTAGGCGGCCACACCCTTGCCTCCTTACTAACTTATCCCCTCTGTATTTCTCTCCCTCACGGACAAACTGAATTACTAAACTCCTATCCTTAACACCTTCTGAATTCACCTGTCTTCGTTTCCCTTCGATTCCTGCAGCTTAACATTTCAACACCTGGCTATGTCGCCATGTATATCAGCCTTGTGACAAGCTAACTTTACAGCCTGACAAAATATGCTTTAAGGTTGTGGTATCTGAACACAATGGGCATGATGGGTCCTCATTTACCCACAGTTTTAGGTTCTGGGGGGTTGGTAACACATCGTATGTAGCCCCTACCAGGAATCAAATACGATTCTCCTCCATACTCCACAGGTCCCTCCAACTAAGCTTCCTCTTCTCTACACTTTCCCAATTCAACCACTGTCCCTGTTTAGCCTGGGCCACAACCTTTGCACCCCTTACTATCTCCTCCTGTCTACGTATCTGTTCCACAGCCAGCTTTCTTTTATCTTTGAGACCTGCTGTATTCCATACCGGTTTGTCTGAGCCAAGCCCCAGGCCTCCCCGGCCAAACTGAACATTACCTACAATCTCCGCATGCCTAAGAGCTGCCTCTGCCTCCTGAACTGCCGTTCTTGGGTTCCACTTCCTCCCCTTGGTTGGATTTGGAACCACACTCCTGACTACCACGTCCTTACTCCCAGATAACAAGAGCTTATCATTCAACTCTACATTGTACCACCTACCTAAGCTCTTTACTGACTTTTCCCTAATTGTTGGGATGTCCTCATCATCTATGACAAACTTCTTATCACTTAACTTCCCTCTACATATCGAGATGCTTCTAGATTTACTAGGCTTGATCTTCATGCTGGCCCACTTCAGGTTCTTATTTACCTTCTCCAGTAGCCTCTTTGTACATGGCATTGTTGTGGTCACCAGTGTCATGTCATCCATGTAAGCCCTAACTGGTGGAAGATGCAACCCGTTCTGCCGTCTCTCCTCACCTACCACCCACTTAGAAGCCCTGATGATTACTTCCATTGCCATAGTCAATGCTAATACACATATCGAATCTGACTTTTAACAGGAGAAAGTGCTGCTACACACAATCATTCCTTGGCTGAAAGTACATTGCTACATGTAGCTGCATGCTAACCTCAGGGAAATATGTAGTTTTGATTACCGATTTTGCATCATATACCAACTGAAACATGTCCAGTTGTGTGAAGAAGCTTTTATTGGTGATTTTTAATGGGAGAAACTGCCACTATAGACAGTCATTTCCCAGCTGGAAGCACACTGAAATATGTAGCTACATTCTGTGGTCAGGGAAGCATTTGGTGCGTCCGAAAATCTAATCTGACGCTCTGCAATAAAATGAGGGAGCTGTTTTATTTCTATATGAATTAGGAAATCTTTAAGTTAATCACACTTTGACTCCACTCGGCACTCTGCTGCTCTGTCTCCCCAGACAGAGTGCCCAGATTACGCTCTGCCACTCAGAGAGTTTGATGCTCTGAATAACTAAACGGTACATTCCAACAGCTCTCCGAATTTCTGAACAATCCAGTTTGTACCACAGTGCGCTGCAGCACTTGCAGTGAGCATTTCCGAGCGCACCCATGTAATCTTGGTTGCAGATATTGTAAATTTTTCCCTGACTTTGAATTCTATTCCTGCGGAAATATTTCTGGTTGTGTTTAGAAGCTTTTATTGGTCAATTATTCCCTGGCTGCAAGTACGCTGCTACATGTAGCTATATGATAACATCAGGGAAACATGAAAATGTGGTTGCTGTTTATGTTAACTTCTCCCTGATTTCAGATTATGTTCCTACTTGAACACTTCTGGTTGTGTTTAGATCTTTTATCTGTGATTTTTCACAGTAGAATTTGCAGCTATTTAGACATCTTTAAAAGACAGGCACTAAAGGAGAGCATTTCAGACAGGGATGAATACAGGTCTTCCAGCACAGAACGGATGAGGAAAATAAAGTGCTTTTTGACCATTAAAGCATGTTAATATGTTCGAGTAGAAACCCAAAATACAAATGAGCAGAATAGGTTCCCTTTAAAGTGGTGTATTAATACAAAGAATGCTGATTTAAATTAGTAATAACAAACATTAATTCCAGGACTCCTGTTAGCTGCTGCCCCAAATCCTATCTTTAATATCCAAAATATTTTATATTAGCTAATGTTCTTCTCATGAATACACAGCAGTATACAGCATCAACCTAATTATTTCATCATGGTACTTAACAGTTTGTAACAAGTGCTAAAACCTTTTTTGTATTTGCTCTTTGTTTATTTTACAGCCTTTATTTGTAAAAATGTGTAAAAATACAGATGAATACACTGTAAATCGAACACTGTAAAATAAAATGTATTTTTTATTTGAGGCTCTCCTGTACATGTTTATCTAGTGGTGCAATGAGTAAGTTTATGAATGTAAATGGAATCTGCACATGCACAAGTGAAGGTCTGTCTCTTATAATCCATAAAGAAGGCAGTAATCTGCAGAAGGGAACGTGTAAACCCTGCTGATCAAACACACAGGCTGCCACAGCTAATCAAACATCGCTGAGCTCTCACTGTAAACTCACACCACCCTGTGCTCACCACGGCAACTACACCTGCTTAAGTAATCTGTTAGCTTCACTGAGCTCTGCTGGACCCTCAGTCATGAGCTTGTTCAGGCGTTTTTCTCTCATTGTCACATATACTCAGCAGTGCAGTAAGCACTCAGATCTTTTACTTTAGTAAAAGTAGCAATACTACAATGCAGAAAAACCCAGTTACAAGTAAAAGTCCTGCATTCAGACTCTTACTTAAGTACGAAAGTATCAGCATCAAAATATACTTTCAGTACCAAAATTAGAAGTACTAATTATGCAGAATGGCCCATTTCAGATTCACATCTATTATATTATCAGATTATACAGATGCAATAATGTGTTACTTTATATGACTTTATATGTATTTACTCTCCCCAGAAATCAGTACAGTTTTATCATATCTATAATATTACGTCATAATTTATTTATCGATTATATTTTGTATAAAAAATCTGAATCTGAAAAGTAACTAAAGTTATCAAATAAATATAGTGGAGTAAATGGTACAACATTTATCTCTGAGATCTAGTTGAGTAGAAGTGTACTCTTAAGCGGAAATACTCAAGTAAAGTACATCAGAATTGTACTTAAGAACAGTACGTGAGTACTGCTACAGCTCAACCAGGACAAAACTGAGGTTTTAGTTATAGGTCCTGAAGGCCTGAGAGAGAAACTTTTACCAAAACTACAGGATCTTAAACCAACCCAATCAGTAAAAAATTTGGGCGTGACTTTTGACTCTGAGCTGAATTTTATCCCACATATCAAAAATATAACGAAAATAGGTTTTTATCACCTTAAGAACATAGCCAGAGTCCGCCCGTTTCTCTCTCAGGCCAGTACGGAGGTGCTAATGCATGCTTTTATCTCCTGTCGCTTAGATTACTGTAATGCCCTGCTCTCTGGTCTTCCCAAAAAGAGTATTTTGAATCTCCAATTATTACAAAACTCAGCCGCACGCGTGCTGACAAGGACCAGAGGGCGGGAGCACATTACACCGGTTTTAGAGTTGCTGCATTGGCTCCCCGTCCGCTTCAGGATCGATTTTAAGATTGTCTTACTGGTTTTTAAATGTCTTAACGGCTTGAACAAACCCAGAACAAAAACCCATGGTGAGGCAGCATTTAGCCACTATGGCCCCCACCTGTGGAACAGCCTGCCGGAGAGCCTCAGGACTGCAGAGACTGTTGATATTTTTAAAAGAAGATTAAAGACACACCTTTTTAATCAGGCTTTTAACTAATATTTTAAACTCTTCTTATGTTCTTATCTGGTTCTGTCGTATTTTATGTTGCTGCTTTTATCTTGCTTTTTAAGATGATATTAATCTTAATAATTTTCTGTTTTTATTTATCACTGGTACTTTATTTATTCTATTTTATTTATAATTTTACGTATTTTATTTTTGGTACTGTATTTATTTTATTTTGTTTATTCTTTTAGTCCTATTTTATGCTTTTAGTCTTTAGCTTTTAACCCCAGTGTTTCCTCAGGGGGGTCCTCCACACTGGGAGCTGTGTCGGGTCTGCTAGTGGGGGTGCTGTCCTTGGGTCCCTTCGGCCCGGCCGGCTGGTGGTTCCTCCCTTCGATGTGGGGGTCCACCCGTCTGTCGGAGTCGGGGGGCCTGGGTGCTGGTCCCCCCAATGGCACGGCCTGCTGCTCCTCCCAGTGTGGGCGACCCCAAAGGTGGCGTTTCCTTGATCCTCAGTGCCATGCCATGTCTCCCTATTGTGTGTGAGATTGTGTGTGTGTGTGTGTGTGTGTGTGTGTGTGTGTGTGTGTGTGTGTGTGTGTGTGTCTAGTATGGAGGGAGGGAGGTGTTTTCTTTGTAACTGTTTTTCTTTATTGTGTTAATTGTTTTTAATTCTGCAAAGCACTTTGTGTTGCATGTCCATGCAGGAAAAGCGCTCTACAAATAAAGTTGATTGATTGATTGATTGATTGATAAATGTACTAAGTTACTTTCAACCACTGCATACACTATATTGAGGAGAACCTAATTTTAACTACCATATGTTCAATTCTACATATGTCTGATTTTCTGTGTAAAATTGTTATTCTAAAAAGTAACTAAAGCCGTCAGGTAAGTGTAGTGAAGTAAGAAGTACAATATTTCCCTCTAAGATGTAGTGGAGTAGAAGTGTAAAGATACATCAAATGGAAAAACATCATCAAAATTCTATTTAAGTGCTGCACTCGAGAAAAATGTACTTTCCACCACTGGGCCATTCTGTGTTATGGGACATTAAAATCTCATCTTGATATTGATATACATACTGGCACCATCTCCTGTTGTTTAGATATTCTCTTTTTAACCCAGTTCCTCCTGTAACCTGGTTTTGGGTCGACGCAGAGAGAAAGTACACGTCATAACTGAGAGCAACCTACTTTAGGTTATTTATTCCCATAAACAGGTGCATTTCTGAGTGGACTCAGGTGGGATCATCATTTGTTTTCTCTGTGTGAAAAATAACTTTGTAAAAATAGGAATTTATTCATGGAAACAGAAGGAATTTCAAAGGTGTTAACCCTGTGTTCCCTCTCTCTATGTCTGCCTGTCTGTGTGTCTCTCACCCCCACAGGCCTGGTGTGTGTGGTGAAACCAGAGGGCGTCCCTCAGCTCTGTCAGACGGATGAGATCGGTGAGTTCTGCGTCTGCTCCATCGCTACCGGCACCTCCTACTACGGCCTCACGGGCATGACCAAGAACACCTTTGAGGTAAGGTGTCCCACAGTGTGTCTGTTTATATGTGGCTGTGTGTGGGTGTGTGTACATGGTGCACAGACCTCAGCACAAACCCAAACAGTGCATATTTTTGGCTGTGATCGTTTTTCTGACACTGCATGACACTTCTTCTGTGTTTGTAGTCTTTGAGGTAAGAGACAAACACAGTGTCTGCTCCACATTCTTCCTCAGTCTGTAAATTAGAGCTGCAACTAAATGTTATTTTCATTAGCTGAGTATCTGCTGATTATTGTCTTGACTGAGTTATTGTTAGTTATTGTCTGTGAAATGTCAGAAAACCTCCACCTTAAGTTCTGAGAGTCTGAGGAAGGGTAGCAGCAATATACCAGTTTCAAGGTATACCATGATATATAAGTTGACAGTTATCATACCGTGTACATTTAGTTGTTTACAGTATTTTAAAAAATTACAAGTGGACAGACAATCTCCCCCTTAGTTAAGTTATCTTCTAAGGGGAGACATTTTACACATACTTTCATCAACAAAATCGTTTCAAGTTTCAGTTATAGTAATAACACATTTGTTTAACCAACAATTACCCTTCTGTTTTTTATCCTTTTAATGTCATGTTTAATGTCATTCTGACTGATTATAAGATAAATTCTTTAGTATTGTAATACTGTGAAACCGCGATATCTTCTGAGGCAGTTATCATACCGTGATCAACAGTCCAAAACTGAAAGATAGTCAATTTGGTAGTGTAAAAGACACAGAAAATCACAACAAATTCACATTTGATTAGCTAAACCAAACAATTTTGGATGTTTAAAGAAGTGACTTAATGAGATACTGTGCTGTTTTTTATTACTTTATTACTTCACCTTATTAAATATGAATACAGATTCTGTTACTGTGTCACCTGTTTCTCACGTATGAGTTGTTTTCAGAAACATATTTCAGTGCACTGTTGAACTTAAAGAAGAGATCATTTGTTACCAGCAGATTGTTTCCCTTTGGAAAAACAGACAAGCCTGCATTAAGTCATCCACCAATAGGAGCGTTTATTGGTCCAGTGTGGCACAGTGCATTCTGGTAGCTGTAGGTTTTCTACCTCTTCACCAAAAGAGAATACTACAGCCCTTTTTCTGTGTTTTCCCTCGTCATGTAGCACCATGTTTTCTCCTACTGTAAAGACAGCACTGTAATTTGGAAAAATGGCAAACAAGATGAAAGCTAATTGTTCATCTCCTTTTCACTCTAAAATGCTGATAAATTGACTTTTTCTGGTGTATATTTTGTGTTGTTTTTCAGGACAGTCAGACATTAATACATTATGTTTTTCTCTTTTGATTAACTGAAGGTCACTTGTTTAAAGAAAAAAAACTAAATAATAAAATTAGATGTAAAATGGATGTTTTGCATTTCTGTTTGAAGGTCAGAGAAACATTTGTCTGGATTTGTGATATTAGTCATTGTCATGTGTTTGTAATGTCGTTAATGTTACTGTTGTAGTTAAACAAAATGGAACTCTGCAGTAGCTGCTCGGCAGTAACATCCACTTTATTAGGACCAGCAGCAGTGTGACATTATCAGTATAAAGTCCAAAGTTAAAAATATCTGTCGTATCTGATTTTAGCTCCACCATGCAGCTCTCTTATCACTGGCCTGTTGCCATGGCGAACCTGTAGCTGAAACGCCTGTGTGTCTTTGCAGGTTTACCCAGTGAGCTCCGGCGGGGGTTTGGTCAGTGAGTACGCCTTCGTGCGGACCGGCCTGCTGGGCTTCATCGGCCCCGGTGGCCTCGTCTTTATCACAGGCAAGATGGACGGGCTCATCATGGTGAGCGGGCGGAGGCATAACGCAGATGACATCGTTGCCACGGCGCTGGCGGTGGAGCCAATGAAATTTGTCTACAGGGGCAGGTGCGGAGAAACGTGTGGGCCAGAACACTCAGGGGAGCGTTTAGAAGTCACATCTAAAGTCAGATGAGCAGTTTTTAAAAAATCCCACCGACAGAAGTTGAAAATCAGCCAGATGTCCAACACCGGCACAGTCACTGTCACCCTGATAAATGAGGCGTACCCTCGCACATAATAAATCTAATAAAGTAGAGCAATAGTGGATGAATCCAGAAACAGTAATAGAGTGAAGTTTAATTGTGTCCATGGCCACTGAGGAGGAAATTCATCTTTTACCTGACAGGCTCCGGTGACGTTTCCCAGAGCTATTTAAGGTGCACGCTTCTGGAGAAACCAAGTTCACAAAGGAACAATCCCTTTGTTCAAACATACCCAGACGAAACTGATTGTTTTATTTAAAGATGCTCAGTCTACAGTGTAACTGTAATATATAAGATACATAAACATCTCTGTTTGTGCATGAGAAAATAGATTTAAAAGACAGCAAAAATACACACACACTGTGTGAGTAAGGATGCACACAAATGTTCATTCTTAAGTGTTTGGAAAGGCTTCTTCCTGAAGAGCTAATGTTCTTCAGAGCCATTTGCTTCTCAATAACCCAATTTTGAAGAAACAGTTTTTCAAAGATTTAAATACACACATGTACAGTTTATAAATGCATGTAAAAAAATATGTGAGTTTGTTTTTTTAGATACATAAATAGAATTAATGCACACTACAGGTTTGATTCACAGTTAAAATTTAAAGCTGGTTGGAGAAAGTTGTTCAGGGCTGTCTGTGCTGTCGTCTCTAGTTTCTATTCTTTCTTTGTTTACATCTTTATGTTTTATTACTCCCCCCGCTGGAGTGCCGTCTGTTTGCCAACAATACGCTCTGAAACCTAAAACCTTAGATCTATTACAAACAATCAGACTAGTTTGATAATACAATAAAAGAATAAGTAACACTGAAATTCTCCACTGAGACCCAGAAAGATGAAATTAATGTCAGGGTGTAGAGCTAATTAATTACATGGTGATCCAGGTGTCTTTGCAGCTTTGACTGATTATGTTCTTTCTCCTCGTCCCTGCAGGATAGCGGTGTTCTCTGTAACGGTGCTGAGGGACGAGAGGATCGTGGTGGTGGCTGAGCAGAGGCCCGACTCCACCGAGGAGGATAGCTTCCAGTGGATGAGCCGCGTGCTGCAGGTAGATCACCTGCTCACCTGTCGTTTTTCTGTTATTGTGTCCGTCACCTGTTCTTTTAACGTGCAGATTTACCCAGATTCACTACCTGTGTCACTTCTTTTCCAGCAGGATTTAAAAAACTGACTGTTAAAAGGAAAAGCAAACTCTCCAAAAGGTTTCCATAGTAACAATCAGGCATTAGAAATCACATCAACCTAAAACCTATTTCAAAATGTTTCTCTGTTTGATTTGAAGTGCAATTTCAGGCACTGTTTATAAAATATAAGAACTGAAACATGTTAACTGTCAGAATGTAAGACTGATGATGATCATAAACCTGATAAATCCTAAAAATGAATCAGCGCCCCATGACTGACATTGTCACATTATATACTTAAAATAAAGTTACGTAGGTTAGGTTAAAAGAAATGTGGTTCGACGTTGTCACATAATGTACTTAACATAAAGTTACATAGGTTGGGTTTTGGCCTTAAAATAACCCAAAGATAACTTTGTTTTACTTCGTTCTGAACACCGGATTATTTCACCGGATAATTTCTATGCAGAGTTTGCATGTTCTTTCCGTGTTAGCGTGGGTTTTTCTCCATGTACTCCGGCTTCCTCCCACAGTCCAAAGACATGCAGGTTAATTGGTGACTCTAAATAGGACCTAGGTGTGAATGTGAGTGTGAATGGTTTGTCTTTATGGGCTCTGGTTTCCCGGCGCAGCGCTGGGTGGCAAACTCCACGCAGAGCTAGTTTCGAGCAGCGCAGCCTGAGGCACGCTCAGTTTGTTAGTTTGGCAGACCGAGGTGCGCTGAGATGGGTGTGGCGGTGCAGCAGGGGGAGGTGTCAACAGATCCAGCTTGGCGCAGTGACAGTTTCGTGCCAAAAGGCTTCGCCGAAGGAATGCTAAAAGCTCGCCAACTGAAACCATGTCTACTGTCAATGCAGGTGGAGCGCAGCCGGTGTAAGCTGAAGTTTGGCTGACCGGCAGACAGTGCACACGCGTTACCAAAACCTCACAGGCAGGTTTCCAGAATGTCAGGCACATTAACGATGCAATAAATACCCAAAACACCACTATTCAATGCAACTATCTGCAATCAGCACATAAATGTATCTTTATATCGACTGTCCCGTCACATCTGATGTCAGATCAAAGGGGATTGGCACCGATTGGCATGTTTGGCGCACGTAATGGAAACCCAACCTGATTTGATTAACACTGCTGCAAACTAATGAGTTCACATCCCTCTCAGCCAACCACAAACAGCCACAGCATCAGATAGGGAGTATATATTCAGCATCTGTCGTCTTAGAAAAGTCAAAAGAAAAGAAACAGAGTGAGACTGTGAGAGAGAAAGACAGAGCGCGTGCGCGCATGAGAGAAACCCAACATTGATTTACAATTGTGGTGACCTCCTCCCAGGCTACCTTTGCATCATCAGCCCCTGGAGGTCTGCTCGCAGTTCCGTATATTCGGACACTGCGAGCTTGGACCTCCCGGACCAAAACATCAGTTTCCTCCTGGGAGAAGTTTTGCCGTCTGACGCTGCTGCTCTCTTCTGCCATGGCAAATTGAGTAAACTCTCATTATGCCTTTGCGCGGTGCATTTAAGGGCGAGGAGAGGGGCTCATTTGATTGGTGTGATGTGTGTAAAACCCACTCCACGCCTTCTCTCCTCCCTCTTTCCAACTTGCACTTGTAGGAGGGACGGAGGTGGGATAGAGGAGTAGCTGCGCCAGGGCGCAAGGTGTGCCAAACTTGCAAAATCCGCCTGGCCACACCCAGTTGGCGAAGCGCAGGTGCGCTGCGCCTCTGCCGTGCCAGGTCTGCGAAACTAGAGCCCTATGTGTCAGCCCTGTGATAGTCTGGCGACCTGTCTAGGGTGAACCCTGCCTCTCGCCCAGTGTCAGCTGGGTTTGGCTCCAGCCACCCTGCAACCCCTAACCAGACAAGCAGTTACGGACGATGAATGAATGAATCTACAAATTACTGGCTCATGATCACATAGGTGATAAGAATTCTGGTGCATAACAGTGCCCAAGAACAGCATGAAAATTTACGCTCTGGAAATTAGCATAACAAAAGAAGTAACAATGCAGTTATATTGAACTAAATCAAGTTAGTTGCAACAAACCCTTACAGCAGGGTCATACAGACATTACAAAATGAAATTCAAAGAGAGTTACTTACTCTGTTTTCAAGCAGTATTTTTTTCATTTTCCAGGACTTCATTCAAAGTGCTTAATTCATTTTCAAATATAAATTTTGATTAAACAAAAAGAAATGATGTGATCAGTGTCTCTCTTACTTATCTCACATTTTGAAAAAAGAACAATCTTCAACCACCTAAAAGTAGCAGAAGGAAACGATGCCAGCTGGAACCTTCAGTTTTCATCTGAGCTATTGTAGTGGCTAATTGCCGAACAAAGAGGAAAACCTATGTTAGCCATGCCAACATAGTTCTAAAGATGCAGCTAAGAATGGAGCAACGTGAAAATAAACTGTCAGGTGGAACATCTTCTGATCTGTGCTCCAGCTTGCCCTAATGTTGTTCATGGCTTGTTTTACATTTGTATGGTGCTGCAGGCTTTTACTCTGCAATCCCCAAAAACATTAAAACTTTAAATTGTAGTAACATTGTACTTAATTTGTTTGGATTATATTGACAATTACATTTCCAAACGAAATGTTATGACTATAACTTCTGTTCCCTGAAGGAGAGGAACGAGGTACAACACATATAGTATGGGATATCACGCCCCCGCGTGGCCTGACTGAAGAAACCTCTATTCACGCCTTTAAGGCAGATGATCTGTGGTGACGCATGTGAGGCCCCGCCCGCACATATATACCTGCGTCGCCACAGTCATTTTTCAGTTCGATAGCCGCTCTTCACCGAGCCCAGCTGCACAGTGGGGCAACCTAGTGTTGTACCTCGTTCCTCTCCTTCAGGGAACAGAAGTTATAGTCATAACATTTCGTTCCCTTTCAGTCGATTCACTCGGTACAACACATATAGTATGGGACATGTATACACGCCCCGCAGAGCAGCCACCGAACCGGAGTCCACCTCCAGCACTCTAGTGCATCGTAGACCCAGCAGAAAGGACAGAGTGAGCCACCGAAGGGGCTGTCACATCTAAACGATAAAACCGGACAAAAGTGTGCGGTGATGACCAACTGGCTGCAGCACAGATATCACTCACAGATACCCCTTTAAATAAAGCCCATGATGCTGCCATGCCCCTGGTCGAATGTGCCCTCACACCGTGAGGCAATGGAAGACCCCTGCTGTTGTATGCTAGGGAGATAGCCTCCACAATCCAGTGAGAAAGCCGCTGCTTTGACAGAGCTTTACCCTTAGCCGGATTAGCAAAACAGACAAACAATTGGTCACATAAACGCACACTCTGTGTGCGGTCTATGTAAGTACGTAGCGCACGCACGGGGCACAAGAAATGTAACCTCCTCTGCTCCTCGGAAGCAAACGGAGGGGAACAGAAGCTCAAAAGCTCAAATGTCATAGAGCTATAGGTTGCAGGGATAATCTTGGGCAAATATGCTGCATTTGGGCGCAATGTAACCTTAGAGCCATCCGAAGTGAACTGAGTACACGAAGGATGTACAGATAACGCATGAAGGTCGCCCACCCGCTTAGCAGAAGCCAAAACGAGAAGTAGTGCTGTCTTATATGAAAGAAATTTCATATCCGCAGACACAATAGGTTCAAATGGGGGTCCAAAAAGCGCCTCAAGCACCAAAGCTAAATCCCATGAGGGAACGCTGGGCTTAATCACAGGCCTCAGCCTGCGGACTCCCTTTAGGAAACGCATGGCAAGGGGATGAGCGCCTGGTGTCACTCCATCAAAACCAACGTGGCATGTAGATATAGCAGCCAAATAGACCTTAATTGTGGAGAAAGAAAGACCCTTATCCAGCAGTTCCTGGAGGAATGTCAAAACATCCACAATAGAGCACTGAAATGGGAGTACATTTCAATCTTGACACCACTGCTCGAACGCCCGCCATTTGTAAGCATACAAACCCCTAGTCGACAACGCCCTTGCACTCTGGATTGTTGCCACCACACTTGGAGGCAGAGCCTTAGCTATTACATTGGACCTTTCAACAGGTAAGCATGCAACCGCCACAGCTCTGGGCGCGGGTGAACCACCTCCCCTCCGGCCTGGGAGAGGAGGTCCCTGCGGAGGGGAAGCTGCCAGGGCCTCGCTGCCAGCAGAGTTATTATCTCGGCATACCACGACTTCGCTGGCCAATGAGGGGCCACCAGGATCAAAGAGAGACCCTGTCGGCGCACCCTCTCCAGAACTGACAAAATCATCTCCACTGGGGGAAACGCATACAGAAGCGTGTTGGGCCATGTGTGCGCTAGCGCGTCCATCCCTAGGGGAGCGTTGTGGTCCGTCATGGAAAAGAACAGGGGGCAGTGGGTATTTGCTCTGGAGGTAAAAAGGTCCACTTCCGCCCTGCCAAAACGGTCCCATATTTGAGTCACCACCAATGGGTGCAACCTCCACTCCCTCACAAGAGGACCTCCCCTGGAGAGGAGGTCCGGCCCCAGGTTCAGGTGTCCCGGGACATGGGTGGCTCTGAGAGACAGAAAATGAGCGCTGCACCATAGCAACAGAGATCGAGACAGTTTCAACAGGGGAAGAGAGCGGGTCCCTCCCTGCCTGTTTATGTAGGAAACCACTGTTGTATTGTCTGTCCTGATCAGAACATGATGGCCTGTCAGAACCGGACGAAAATGTTTTAGAGCTAAGAAAGTTGCTAACAACTCCAGGTGGTTGATGTGGAGCCTGCATTGTACCGACGTCCACACCCCTCTCACTGCTGCACCTTCGCACAGAGCCCCCCACCCCCTCAGGGAGGCATCTGTGGACACCACCTTGCGAAATGACACCCTCCCTATAGGGCAGCCCTGTTGAAGTAAACCGGGTTCCCTCCACGGGAGGAGCGCCGACATGCAAGAAGGAGATATCGTCAGCCTCCTCTGGAGGTGACGTGGCGCGCACAGCCGATGAGATTGAGTCCAGCGCTGCAACGCTCGCATCTTTAACAGCCCGAGTGGCACTACAGCGATCATAGATGCCATCATGCCCAACAGCTGTAAGATCGTCCGAAAACGCAATTTGCGTCCCAACTGAAACTGAGCGAGGCAGCGGTGAAACGCAGCCACCCTGTGCTCTGACAGACGCGCTCGGTTTGAAATCGAACAGATTTCCGGCCCGAGAAAAGAAAACTGCTGACTCGGGGTCAGTGAACTTTTCCGTAAATTCACCGAGAAGCCCAGCGCTTGGATGTGAGACAGAGTCAGCGACAGGTGCGTCGCTGCCCTCTCTCTGGAGCTCGCGATTAAAGCCCAATCGTCTAGATAGGCTAATATGCGAACACCTTTCTCCCGGAGCGGAGCTAACGCCGCCTCGACACATTTTGTGAAGATGCGGGGGGCGAGTGACAAGCCGAATGGCAGCACCAGGTATTCGTAGGCCGTGCCCTCGAATGCAAACCTTAGAAACTGCCTGTGGTCCGGGTGTATCGCTACGTGAAAGTAAGCGTCTGTAAGATCGATAGTTGTAAACCAATCCCCCGGTCCGATCGCGCTCAGTAGCTGTCTGAGTGTTAGCATTTTGAACCTGTAAGTTCGTAGATACTTGTTTAACACTCTCAGGTCTAATATAGGACGAAGTCCCCCCCCTTTGTTCGGAACAACGAAGTAGCGGCTGTACCAACCTTTGTTCGTCTCCGAAGCAGGAACAACTCGTATCGCTCTCTTGTTCAACAAGCTGTTTATTTCTTCCCTCAGTACTGCAGCTGCCTCGTCCCCTACAACTGTGTTTGTTACAGAGTGGAAACGGGGTGGCCGGGCCCTGAACTGCAACCAGTAACCCATGGCAACAGTCCGCTCTACCCACGGTGAGACTGCGCATGCGCACCATTGAGGAAGGTGGACAGCTAGCCGACTGACCTGCTGCACTGTAGGGAAGGGGCTGTCGCCCTCTGGCGTGCCAGAGGGGAACGGCACCACCAGTTTGACCTGGTTTATTTGTTTGGTATTGTTTTGAGTACAAAACGGAACCTTTATTGATTTGAATAATTGCACATTTACAACATTCACACAGTGAACAGTAGGCACCAACACTGGGGCACTTGTGTGTGGGGGGGGGGTTGTGCTTGGGAGACTGTGTCAGGGGAGTGCAATGCTTTTCGCCCAGAATTGAACATGAACGCGGCCTCTTTGGCGGCAACAGATGAGGGGCAGCAGTGTCTCCCTGCTGCTGGAGCCCCTCTCGGCCCACTCCTGGTGCTAGGATGAGTACGGCTTCTTACTCCTAGGCGCTGAACCCTTCTGGAGGCCTGGCGGCGGACCCTTGCTCCAAGCCGACTAGCGTGGGGCTTGGCCCGGCGCTTGCTGCGTCACCAGCTGGGAGCCCAAACTCGCAGGTGGCGCTGCCCTTTTTGGGGGAGGCGGCGGTGTCGGCTTGGCAGGCCGCTTTGGTTTAACATCACGCCTGGGGATGATGCTGCGCAGGGCTTCTGTCTGCTTCTTTCTCAGTTCAAATTTCGTCTGAATAGCGTCGAGCGACTGTCCAAACAGGCCTTCAGCAGACACTGGCTCATCCAAATAAACAGCCCTGTCCCTCTCCGGAACGTCGGAGAGAGTCAGCCACAGGTGCCTCTGCGCAACCACTGTAGAACCCATCCCTCTGCCCAGGGAGAGCGCAGCGCAGCGGGACACGCGGGGGATGTAGTCCGTAGCGACTCTAACCTCGTTGAGATGAGGGGCCAGTGGGCTGTCTGAAGGCATAACTGACCCAAGCTCCACCAGACACATGGCTTCATATGTCTGGAGCATAGTGACCGAGCTCAGCGCACGGGCCGTGCCTGCCTGTGCCCGGTAAATCTTCTCCAGCTGCGACGCGGAGAACCTGCAGTGCTTGGATGGAAGCACAGTGGGGCCGCCGACACCGTGGTTTTGGGACGGGGCCAGATAGGCTGCCAGGGACGGCTCCATGGGCGGAGGATTGACCAGACCCGCTTTTTCGGCTCCATCCAGGTCCAAATACTGTCCATAGCCGGGCACCGTGACGCGGGTAGACAGCGGCTTGTTCCACGTCGAGGTTAGCTCCGCGACAAAATCAGGGAACAAGGGCAGGCTATTCTTAACGGTCGTCGGCTCAGGGGGAAGGAAAAACCCCGCAAACCGCGACTGTTTCTGAGCCGGTGGGGGAGAGGGCCACTCCACCTCCAGCTTCTCGGCTGCACAGCGATACAGCGAGAGGAAGGATGTCCGACGATGTGTGTCTGATGACCGACGCAGCAGCGGCGGCGTACTGGCCCGACGACAAAGCCTCCTGTTTATCCTCCGACAAGCCTTGCACATCCAAACCGATGTCCAGCACGTCATCGTCATCATGGCAAGCGGCCAGCTGAAGTGGCGGCAGGCTAGCGCCCTCGGAGGGGCCCATTTCACACTCGGCTAACCCATCAACATAGTCCATATGTTCCGCCCAGTCACCAGAGGGGACTTCGGCCAAAAACTCCTCGTCGTCGGACTCAGACGAAGCTGCGTCCCTCGACTCGGAGAGGAGGGGGTCCTGCCGTGAAACGGTCGTCTTCCCCAGCACTTTCTCCACAAACGTGACCCGCCTCTCCAGGGTTGAGCTCCGGAGCTGGCGACAAGACGCACAAGACTCAGGCTCAATCAGCGCCCTCCTAGCATGGAGGACTCCCAGACAGACGGGACACGCTTCGTGCTGGTCCTTGTCGTGCAAAGAGAAGCCGCACCCCTGAGGACAGGGGCGAACAGTAGACTTCTTCTTTGCCTTAGGCTTGGTGCTCATAACGAGACACGAAAACCCTTCAATAGTACTCGAAAACACACACGAAATTAGCGCTCCGCGGGTAGCCGATGGCTAACACCAACAGGGGCTGTTAAGCTAATTTCGCGTCGGCAGTAGCCTATGGAACAGAGCTAACTAGCAGCAGCTAGCTAACCCACTCGGTAGAGGTGTCCTTAGCGAGGTGAAGAGCGTAAGAACTGAAAAATGACTGTGGCGACGCAGGTATATATGTGCGGGCGGGGCCTCACATGCGTCACCACAGATCATCTGCCTTAAAGGCGTGAATAGAGGTTTCTTCAGTCAGGCCACGCGGGGGCGTGATATCCCATACTATATGTGTTGTATCAAGTGAATCGACTGAAAGGGAACCACATATTTCTTAAACCATTCCTCATCAGTGGATAATCCAACCGCCCTCTGACTCTGCTCCGCCTCTCTCTGTCTCAGGCCATTGACAGTATCCACGGGGTGGGTGTGTTCTGCCTGGCTCTGGTCCCGGCTAACACTCTGCCCAAGACTCCTCTGGGCGGCATCCACCTGTCTGAGATCAAGCAGCTGTACCTGGAAGGGGGGCTGCACCCCTGCAACGTCCTCATGTGCCCCCACACCTGCGTCACCAACCTGCCCAAACCACGGCAGAAACAACCAGGTGTGTGTTTTTCCTGTAAATAGTCTTGGTGTGTATCTCATATCTGTACACACTTGTCAACGTGTGTGTGTGTGTGTGTGTGTGTGTGTGTGTGTGTGTGTGTGTGTGTGTGTGTGTGTGTGTGTGCTGCAGAGATTGGACCTGCCTCTGTGATGGTGGGGAATCTGGTGTCAGGGAAGAGGATCGCCCAGGCCAGCGGCAGAGATTTGGGACAGACTGACGACAATGACCAGGTGAGTCACACACACACACACACACACACACACACACACACAAGCAGTGTTCATAAACGTTTTCATGCACATTTTGTAGTTTCATATTTAAAAAGCTGTATGAAAACAGCAACATTTGATAAAACGTCATGCAAAAAGTGTATGCTCTCTCAAGGTGGTTTTAGCCTTGAAAAACAGTTAATGCACTAAATGAAATATATAAAGGCAGTGGCTGAATAAATTCTGACATAGCAAACATTTAACCCACGTGACTGATCAGCTCTTTCCACTATCTGTATCTTCCCAAATATTCCCATAGCAACATAATTTGTTTTTGTCTGTGGGCAGCATGAAACTGGCCAATACTAGCTGACGTGAAATAACAATTAAAACTTGCCCAGTTGAAACAAACTCCTTAAGACCTCGCTCCAGTATTATCTTGTAGATGGGTTAGATGGCCTAGGCAACATGTTTTGTTTTCAGTTTGCAATCTGTACTTCTTCATGGTGAGCCTAGTTTTTTTCTTTTACTACAAACCAGTTGATGGATATTTGTATTTTGTATTTGCAACATTTCAAAACTTTGCTTAAAATTCACTTGACAGTTAAACAGAAACTCAGCTATTGACAATATATAAGAGTATGAACAGTGGAACTGTAATGGTAGATAAAATAGCGGGTAATCCCTGCATATGAAAAACAAATATCACTCATCAGAGAAGTTAAAGATTCCCCCAAAATATCAAGGCTCACTGCTTTGTTGAAGTACAAGATTAAAAGCCTTTTTCTTCTATCATGGCAGTAAGACTTGACCTGACAGGATCAGCTGATTAATCGGTCTACAGAAAAATAAATAGCAACTATTCTGTTAATGTATTGTTTAAACTGTTTTTCACACGAGCAAATTTTCAAACATTCTCTGGTTCCAGCCTCTGAAATGTGAAAGATTTGCTGCTTTTCTCTGTTTCAAATAATTGTAATCAGAATACTTTTGGGTTATGGACTGTTTTTCAAACAAAACAAGACATTTCAAGTCGTCAAGTGAACCCTGGGAACTTGTGATGGACATTTTTCACATTTTTATTTTTACATTTTATTGACCAAATGATTTGATTTGAAGTTCTAAATAAGGCTAATGTCTCAACCACACAATCACACACACACACACACACACACACACACACACACACAGAAATAATTGAATACTATCAGCACAAGCTTCTGTGTTGTATCTAAGTAGCACTTTTCCCCTTGTCTTTGATGATAGATAAGCTGTACAAGCATGTTTGATAACTAATGTTTCATTATATAGATCTGTAAAGAGTTAATCTGTGTCCTCTGTGCCATGAGAGAAATTTTGGATGCCTCGTAAGCATGAAACCTGCAGTTTAGAAGCGACATTGAAGGTCGAGAATGCTTTGATTAGTTTCTGATTGAGAAGTTGACATTTTAGGGAATCAATACAGCTAACAATCTTGAATTTATCAGGAGTTCCAATTGATTTACAATCATGAGCATCCAATAGATCTTCTTAACGGGCCAATCACTGTTTGAACAAAAGGCTTCAGTTGCTGCTGCATCAGTAAACTGCTTGTAAGTGTATTCTTCAGAGGCAGTTTGACGCAGCGGCAGGTCGTTTGGTTTTTACTTTCTTTGAAATTTCACTCTCTGTGGTATTGATTGGACCACTTTAATGTCCTGATAGAAGACAGAGACTCAGCTGCTGCAGTAAAAAGTCATGCACTATCAGCAGCATTGCTGAATATGATGGATAAAACTACAGATTTATTTACACACGGATAAGGCAGCTCCTGTACTGGCTGCATGAACACTTTTACCACTTGTGTCGTGTGTGCAGTTTTACATGGTGTGCTGATGTCAGGAGAAATTCTCACTGAAACACATCATTATTTTATGGCCTCTGTGAACCTGTGTGATGTATAGATGCTGTTGCTCACAGTGAATTTAGATCAGAACGTGTTCTCTAACTTCCGGTCAAGTCTCTTACATTGACGAATTAAGCTTTAATTGTGTTTTTTTAGTTCCTGTTCCTTTCGGAGGTTCTGCAGTGGAGGGCTCAGACCACACCAGACCACGTCCTCTACACCCTGCTCAGCTCCCGGGTAACAACACACACCGCTGACCACAGTTGCAATTCATATTACGATTTGGATGAGAGGGTGGAGCTAACTGTAATGCAAGCTGCTAGCTTGGTTAGCATGTTGTATTCACAGCTAAAGTTAATTGTGATAATGCTAATGCTAAGTTTCACTTGCAAAAAAACAGGCTTAAAACAATTAAAATAAAATATACTTACAGAAAAAAACAAACATCTGACTCCTTAGAGGGTCCTCGAATACAACAAAACACCAAACAACTTTTTTTAAACTACCAAAGTATTAACTTGTATGGAACTGGAACTGGAAACACGATGAAATAATTACAGCTAAGGCTTTACCTAGATACTCTGTGAATTTGGGGCAGTGCCATGCTTACGTTATCTAACCAACATTGTCGCTGTCGTAGCAACTTTTCAACAAATCGCACCCACCAGTCACTCTAAGCAGCGACTCACTTCATTATGCATAACTTCAAGCCTTCATAACACTTATCCAGTGAGTTATATAAAAAGTAATGCCTGTACAGTTGTCATGATTGAGGAAATCAGCTATAGAGACCAAAACCATTTTACCAGGCACTAAACATGTTTATTTCTGCTGTAAAGTTGGGCATCTTAGCATGGGGGTCTATAGGGACTGACCTTCAGTGACCATTCAAGGAACTTCAGTTTTTGGCACTTCCATATTGCCCTCATTTTTCAGCGCCAGTGGTTGCCGCTTGGCTGCAGCTTATCCCCTTTATAATTAGCTGCAGCATGCTAACTAATAACTATTTAAAACTAAATACATAGAAGTAAAATATATAGTACTATAATACAATAGCAGAAATATTACCTGTAAAATATAGGATAAAATGTTGTATTGTAACCAGACAATGTCTTACAGAGTATTTTACCATACATGTCACAGTGAGAGGTGTTTGCTGTTGTGGACTAAATAGCTAATGTCCATGTTGCTCTTCCATCTTTTTCTGCTCATCACTTTTTCGTCCTACTCCCTGTGTTCTCCCTCCCCTCTTCCAGGGGGCAGTGTCCAGCTCCCTCACCTGTCTGCAGCTCCATAAGAGGGCGGAGCGAGTGGCAGCTCTGCTGATGGAGAGAGCCGGTCTGCAGGAAGGAGATCACGTTGCTCTGGTCTACCCTCCAGGTCAGAGACAATGCACGCGTTTTTATTCACAGAATTTTTGTAGATTTGGAACATACAAAATTGAAATGATCATTTACACCTCTCTGCCCACGTCTATGTGTGTGTCCTGCAGGTATTGACTTGATTGCAGCGTTCTACGGCTGCCTGTACGCCGGCTGTGTTCCAATCACGGTGCGGCCACCTCACCCTCAGAACATCTCCACCACCCTGCCCACCGTCAAGATGATCGTAGAGGTCTGGGACTGTAAAACAGCATAAAATTATGATTTTAGATTTTTAATTAATGGTAAATCAAAATTGTGAACTAGAACTAGACCAGACTACAACTATAAAATTAGACATGGATCACCTTCAGAGTAGAGATAATGATTATTTTTGCCAGTCCTAGCTGCCTTCTTTTAGTTTCCTTGTTTGCATTGAAATGTTTTGGTATTTTATCCAATATTAAAAGATCAAAAATGTCCTCAAACAATGTGCTCTATGAAGCCGTGCTAGCTCCAGCACTGTGGCTGTGAGGAAAATAATTAAATTATTTATTTTAATTAAATGATGATATAGCCCCAACCTAAAGATCCTCCCCGTCTCTCCCTGCAGGTCAGTCACTCAGCCTGTGTGATGACCACAGCGGTCATCTGTAAGCTGCTGCGCTCCAAGGAGGCCACAGCTACCGTGGACATCAGGAACTGGCCGCCTGTCCTCGACACTGGTATTTTTATTTATTCACTAGCCCTTTAAACCTTAACCTTACATGTTTACAAAAACATTCCTTAAACAATCCTAACCTTAAAAATAATCAGAAAAAAAGCAGTTTTTTTTTTAAAGTTATTTTGAAATCTGTATTGTTTATGTCAACATTTTCTAGTCAGCAGTCATCTTCTTTCCTGTGTCTGGCAAAAGAGAATGATGCACCTGTGGAGTGGGGCTACATGCACAACCACGCAGTCAAACCTGATTTATGGGGAAAAAAACATGCAAACTAATTTCTTGTAATATCCCCCATGCCCACAGTAGCCTACATGAAGCTATCAAAACATGAGATTTGAATTCACCTTCACATACTCAGAAGGTCATTCAAAGTCAAACAGCTAACTAGCTACCTAGCTTATGTATTGGCATAGTAAGTGACATGATACTCACCAGAGAGATTCACCTGGCTCCGCACACAACTCCATGTTTGCGTTCGATGATTAGTACTTGACTAATGGGGCGACCTTCATCATGAATAAGTAAAACTAATATTAACCTTTTGTCTGCATTTGCCATTGTACCACTGTTCCTACCACATAGTATGGCCCGTCTCTTGCTTTCATGCACATCTAAAAATGGCTATAGAAATGTAGCGCTAAAGAGGAGCTCATGCCAGGTGAGCTGTACCATAGGAAAACAATTGTTTTGCTGGCGAGACATTCCTAGTGACATGCCTTGGTATGATTGGGGCCTTAAACTGTCAACAGCATGAGATACAAAAAAACAGGGACCCACTCATTCAAACAGTGCTACAGTGGTGCCAAAAACTGCCTTTGAAAAAAAGCTGTTTTTGACACATTTGCTTCCTTGATTGTAAAATTTAAGTACCTATTCTGTCTGTTTGACACACATGGTGTGTGTTGCACTTCAACCCTAAAATATGTAATATTGTTGGGATCCAGATGGAATAAGTCCCTATAATGTGTTTGGGTTTACTCAGTCAGAAAGAGAGTAAAAATCTGAACCTTTTCATTTTTTGTGCACTTGAATTCAATTTTCCATTTTATGACGATAAAACAATCTGTTTTGAACTCAGGATAAATAAATAGGTTTTAAAATGTTAAGGGATTTACTTCTGATGTTAAAGTATGAAGCAAGTAACAAAACGTCTCCTACAACATTTTAAACCTCCATCGCTGACTGCTTATGAGCTGCTGTAGCAGCACTGTGGGTTCAACTCAAGGTCAGTGTTTCTGAAATGAGTGTAACTCAACAGACAGTTCTCTTGACTGTAATAAAAAGTGTGTGTGTGTGTGTGTGTGTGTGTGTGTGTGTGTGTGTGTGTGTGTGTGTGTGTGTGTTTGTACTGCAGATGACCTGCCAAAGAAGAAGCCTCCAGCTCTCTATAAGCCCACCAACCCTGACGGCCTCGCCTATCTGGACTTCAGTGTGTCGACGACCGGCATGCTGGCTGGAGTTCAGGTCAGCTCAGACTTAATCCTCATCACTGCTCACAGCCTGGACAGACTTCTCTCCTTATTCCATTTATTCATTACTTATTCATTCCAGTCAACACAGAGTGCACTAGGGCTGTAGTCAACTAAAGAAAATCTTGGTTGGCTGAAATTCTTCCTACTCACCAACCTATTTATTGGTGGATGGGGGTAAAAGTCTGCACATCATCTCAAGGCTAACACAGTGCACTGAGTGCTCTCTACCTGGTAGCATCGTGTGTCCACCAAAGCATGTTTTTTCTTCTGTAACAAGGTTCGACATTAACACTTGCTCAGGGCAAGTAAACTTGTGTTCAGGCAAGTGGAATGCCTCCAGTGAAAAATAAATGTGATCACTGTAATATTATCTGAAAATAACACACACTAACAATTATTACCCTGAGCTGCGTGCATAAGTCCATCTCACAACTTATCGTTGAACAGGAGTGAAGAGAAAAATTGGACATACTGGACACCATAGAAAGTAACTCTGGGGCTGATGATGTCGAATACAACATAACAATACTAGTGTTAAATATCCAATCATTTTCATCAGTCAACTGTTTTAGCTGATAAAACATTCTCTTTCAATCTGTATTTTTTGACGTTAAGCATTTAAATAATAAGTCACAAAACTGCTCTCGAGGCACCTGTCCCTGTAATAACAGGGCGGTGTAGGAGCAAACTAACAGCACCATAAATCATATTCATTAAAGTTGATTTAAATGAAAAATTAACAACAAAATGACCCATTTAGTGACAATATTGTAGCATGCTGGTTTTTGATTCATCTCTGGAAGTTACAACGTTGCCACAGAAATCGTTTTAAATGTCTTATTGACCAATCAGATTGGCCCATCAGATGTACTTGTTGTGTAGTGTCATTTAAGACATTCTGGATTGTAATTTTTTCCCTACAGGAAGCCACGCGAGTTTACAGTGGATTTGAAAAGCATTTGTGCACATTGATCAATGGAGAGCTATTGTGGCGGCTCTGTTGTGAGCAGAGTTCAGATCCTTTTTTGCTGCTGATAACCAAGTGACTGGACACTACATATGCAGGTCTTGTGGTGTTAAGGAAAAGAGGCCAAATCTAAATAAGAGTTTGGAAAGGCATAAACTGCACCCACCGACTCCAACCAAAGCATGTGTTGTCACAAAAGATGACATTCAAAGATTAACTGTCCCATCTTTCTACCCTGTTCCTTGTTCGTCTGTGTGTGTTGTTGTGTCTCTTTGTCCTTCCTCATTCTCTCTCCAGATGTCCCATAATGCCGTTGGAGCCTTCTGTCGGTCAGTGAAACTGCAGTGTGAGCTGTACCCGTCCAGAGAAGTGGCCATCTGCCTGGATCCCTACTGCGGCCTTGGCTTCGTCCTCTGGTGTCTCTGCAGGTCGGTGTCTCCATCTATTGATTATTTAAAAGTACAATATGTAATTTTCTGTTGTTGGAGTCTCTCAATTAAAACAAAAACAAAAGATGAAGCAGTGTCGTCATTGCAGTACGTTTCTCTTGGCTAGAATTCCTCCAGTATTCATTGTTCAGGAGGTTTTTACAGGGACCCAAACTATTTGCAGAGGTCTCCTCCTTTCCAAAACAAACAGACCAAGTGATTCAAGCCGGTAAAACACTGAGTAAATAAGTTTTGTGTTAAGAATCAGTGTTTTGTTGAGGTTGTTCGTCACGACAAGGGCTGAAGCCGAGCTGCCGCCTTTCTCTGATAACTTAAGTTCCAGACATCCGGTGACTAAAATCCTTCAGCTCCTGAAAACATAGAGTTAAAAACAACTAAAACGTGTATTGTAAAAATGTAGCTCAACACAGCTCAACTAAATATTTAACTTTGGTCAAATTGTTGTTATATGTTATATCTTTACAGTGGCAATAAGTGTTTATATAACAATAATGTATCAAAAAATGTGAGTGTATCAATAATAGTGATGAACTTAGAGAGACTGAACAACTGAATGTGCAGCTTCTCAGCTTTACAGAGCTTTACATTGAGTTTCAGCTCTTTCTTTATCTGTCTGACCACAACTTCACTGTTCTGCTTCACTCTCACTTCTCTCATAGTGGTGTTTTCGGAGAAAAAGCTGCACTCTACCTGCTCAGCAGCAGGGAGACACAGTTAGAGACTAACTAGTGAACACAGTGAAGCATTTAGCAGCTAAAGAGACAGATATTGCCCTCAGGAGATCGTGGAGACCAAAACAGAGCTAAAAGAGAGAATACTGGACTGAAATCCATCAGGTGTACACAAACACAAAGACTCCTAATGAAGCATTGTGTTGCTCTGTAACTGTTGGATGTGGAAATAGATAAGTGTTTGTTAAGGATAGGAATTGAAAACCAGTTCCAGTCAAGAACTGCAAATGATCAAATCCATCACAATCATATGTTTCCAAGTTTATCAGTTCCTTTAATCGATGCCAGCATGTTGCTCCTGACAGTTGTGCATTTCAGAACAGTGACATCAATTGTATTTGTCTGTTCTGCTGGGATGAAAACAGTTCTGCTTTTAATGTCTGTAAAATTATAATGCTTTTTCTACTCTGTTTGTACAATGCATGCATTCAGACTCAGAGATAACATAGCAGTTGCCTTGATGCAGAAAACCTGTCAACCTACTTTTTTACACACAGAAAATTGATCAGGAATCAATAGGGAATTGATAAAGAATCGGACTGATAAGCAGAACTGATAATAACATCATTTCAGTTCCAATCCTACAGTAAATGTTGTGCTGTAAATGTTTGTTCGCAGATGCTGTCAGCTTAAGAGGTGATGATATGTCAGTGTTGACAGCTTGTTTCCGCTGCCACCAAGTGGACACAAAAATCAGTTATTGCAGGTTTTAAGAGAAGAGAAATCTGAAATCTCCTGTCTCCTAATATGAGTCGACCTCCGAAAACACTGGATCCTACATTTCCCATAATGTAACTTATATTTCACTGGAATATTCCTGCCTGATACAACCTCAACCCCCCCAGTTTGTATCACAGCTTTCTAGTCTCCAACCAGAAGTGTCCACATACTTTTAGCTATATAATGTTTTTTATAGTCACTGACAATCGTTTGCCATTATAGTTCACCAAAGTGCCTTTTTATATTATTATACAAGGTTTGGTACACGCTGTGAGTTATGTCAGAAAGTTGTCTCTGAATAACATAAACAGACATTTTATCAGTGAAACTCTCGGTCTGAAACTTCCAGATCTCAGGTCTGCTTAGTTTTTAATCCTCAGCTCATAAATTGTGAACTTGGCGAGAGCAGATTGTCTTATAAACAAAGCAGACTGCAAATCACCTTTGCTATGAGAATTTCTTCCCTTCACTGACTTTAAAGCAACAATAACTCACATTTGCACCTGATTGTTAAAATAAATGACTATCTGGAAAATCCATCTCAATCTCAACGAGACCAACTGGTTATATAACAGATAAATAGTACTTTTATTGGCAGTAACCATTAAAAGAAAGGGTGTTTGTGTGTTCTGCAGTGTGTATTCAGGTCACCAGTCTATCCTGATTCCCCCAGTGGAGCTGGAGTCCAACCCGGCCCTGTGGCTGCTGGCCGTCAGCCAGCTGAGGGTGCGAGACACCTTCTGCTCCTACAGTGTCATGGAGCTTTGCACCAAAGGACTCGGCCTGCAGACCGAGGCGCTCAAGGTCAGCAAGACACTGATGCAACCAACATGTGGATTCAAGTGTCAAATGTGATATTTATTGAATATATTCAAACCTATTTTCAACCACAGGAAGTTTTATAGACACATTTTTAGCAACATTTTGACTGCAGCAACCTTGTGGATCCTGGCTCCTGAAAATCTCCTGATTTAGTGTTCCTCGTGACACCATCGTTATAAAACAGTGTGTTGACTTGCTGTGTGTGAAGATGAAGCAGCAGTCAAAGAAGTATTTCACCACAGGAAAGATGGTCTTTCCATTAAACTCATCTGTCTACTCAGTAGAAAAACAAAAATACGTTTGAAAATGGTGCTACATGATCAGAGAAAACAGAGAAATACAGAATGAGAGGGTGTGAAGTGAGTGAATTAGAGAAAAAAACTTAATTTGCTTATTATTTTACTTCACAGAAATAAAATAAACAAAACATCAGATCATTGTTTCTGCAGTGCAAGTTGTGTTTGTTTCTAAAAAGTTATTTTTTTTGGGGGTGACACGAAGGGAGTGTTGACATCCCTAGATGCTGTCCTGCCACCATGGGTTGGGAAAGTGTTGCCAGCAGTAACTGCTAAATGAGCAGCTAGCTAGCTAGCTCCCATCGGACATTGAAGGTGTGCAATGCAGAGCGGCGAGAGCTAACATTAGCTAACCAATGCAGACTGGAGGGTCGGCTGTGGCAACAGTGTTTCCTCATATTAAGGCAGCTTTCTGTCAACAAAACCAACAGAAAATAAATCAAAAAGCAAGATATAAACATCAGCTAACTTACTGGCCTAAATGGAAAAGCCTCTTGGACTTTACATCCTTTTGCATTTGTTTTTTCCTAAAAAAATTATCTGGACACTTACCGGTTAATGGGTGTCGGGCTATTGAAACCAAAATTAAATGAAACTGACATGACGAGACATGGCAATTAATCTCCCAGAGAAAACTAAAATTGTGCCTATGCTGCAACATTTTGGATTTGAACCTGATGAAAGAGGTGAGCCAAAAAACACACAAGAGGCAATGTGTTGCTGTATCACCCTTTTCAGCTGCTTTACTCTCTGTATCTTCTTTAGTCTTTATTGGTGGTTGGCTCCCAGCTTAGAGGAGCATTTGCACTCATTATTGTTACTCATTAGTTCCACTCGGGAGCAGCTACTGAGTCGAGTGTGACACCTAGTGGTAGGATGTGGCACACTGGTCCATTGTCTGGCTTAATATCAAACTGGCTTGGAAGTTTTTACACCGGACCAACCCTTGAAGTCTGGTTACCTGTCAACAGCTGACAGACCAGCTCTGATTTCAGTCACAGTCAGGTGATTTGTCTCGTGTCTGCTGGTCACTTTTCCCAAAATCCATCTGTGCCCTTAAACTCAACACTCGTCCAGTAGCTAAATATGAACAGTCAGATAAACTCCCCACCTCTGAGGTTGTCTAACTGGCTCCACTCCTCTACAGCGGACGTCTGTCCTCTAATAAACTCCGACTGAGTCTCTGTCTGCTGCGCCTGAGGCCTCGTCTGAGTGCTGAAGTCACTGACGCCTCTGATTGGTCACAGCAGAGTTAATTTTAGTGATTATCTTTCTTTTAAGTCTCCATGGAGACTGAAGGCTGAACGCAGAGGGAAAAGTACAAATGCTCTTTACTTAGACACACCTTTCTATTTCTCTACTTGTGAGAACCAACACTGTCATGGAGCAATAAGCACAAATCAATGTTGAACCCTCAAACTGTCCTTTCTTTATTTAAGGAGCATAAAACACAACTTTTACCTCCAAAAGGACTCGCAACACTGTTGTCTTCTTCTTCTGTTAAAATGTTAATGATTCATGCCCAAATCATCTTTCCTGCAGCTGCAGAGGAATCAGACTTTTTCTGTGAAAATAAGGAAGAACTATTTACAGAGTTGTGACTCTTTTGGGAGGTTTAATTTGCAGTTACTTTTCCTGGGATGCTGCACCTGGACTACATGGATTTGGGTCTTCTTATACTGATACATTACTGTACACAAAAGCTTGTTAGAGGTAGGCAGCTAGAAGTGTATACAAATACCTATCCTAAAAACTGAAGCCAGTACTAAAAAACAGGATTAAATTACATAAAATTAGTGAGGGGTGTAGAAGGCTTCTGCAAAAGAAAAAGAAAGACAAAAAGAATATATATCTATGATTATTATTTCTCATTCCAGTCAACACTGTAAATACTTATGTATATATAAACATTCGGTCTCACAATGAAAACCCCCAAATGCATATGAAGTAGCCCCTTAGTGATGAGATGTCTTTTCCTGTCACTGTTCCAGGCTCGGGGTCTGGATCTGTCCCGAGTTCGAGCCTGTGTTGTGGTGGCGGAGGAGAGGCCCAGGATGTCACTCACACACTCCTTCTCTAAGCTCTTCAAAGACCTCGGCCTTCACCCACGATCCGTCAGCACGGCCTTCGGCTGCAGAGTCAACCTGGCCATCTGCCTGCAGGTAAACACACGCTGCTGCACACACAGTCTAAATGTTGCAATATAATCTGTGTGTCAAAATAAAAGAATCCTTGGCATCGGTGTTAGAATAACAGTTACAATATGTGCAACTTAATCAAGATTTCGTCATTTTGGAGTGAAGATCACAGTGTTTTGATCAATATATCTAGTCCTCAACACGTTTTTTGGTACTGACTGAAATTATCCCGTAAGAGATGGTTATCGTTTCCAGTGATTATAATGCCTTTACTGATACTCTTTATCGCAAATGTCACATGTCACAAATCACAGTTTGTCTCAGAGGGCTTTACAGCATACAACATCCCTCTGTCATTAGGACCTTCACAGTGGATAAGGAAAAACTCCCCCCCAAAAAATCCCTTTAACTGGGAAAACAAACAAACAAACAAAGTTTAGAAAAAAGAAAAACACAGAGATCAGTCAGTTTTAGTCCATGCTCCTGTTCTCTGTCCTCCTTCCTCTGCTGCTGATGAAATCACTCTGTCTGTAGGTAATTTTAACTGCTAGTAAATTTTAAGATAACGTGGCAAACTGAGCTAAACAGGTACACTCCATACAGACAGCTTTCATTTTAGCTTGTTTGTAACAGTTTAATATTAGCCGAGCTAGAGAGCTGTACTTGTGTAAAATATAGCAGCGGTGGTTGAGGGAAGAAGGACAGAGCAGATTCAAATATCTCTTGGTGTATTGATAAAATAATGCCGTTTTTCTCAGGAAGGTGTAATTGCACTTAGAGGTACGAGCGTTTCTATCGTCATCTCAAGTAATCTTCAAGTTATCATCACTTTGTCTCTGCCGTGGCCTCTTCGCTCTGATGTTTGCTGACTTCACTCTGTGTTGTGTGGGAGTGTGTGTGTGTGTGTGGTGTGTGAAGGAGCAGCCCCGACACTGACAGGCTGCAGCGTTATAATAAATTAGTAACGTCATTGCTTATCAAAACTACAGTCTTTAATATTTCATCCCCGGTGCCCATTTAATACAGGGTTTCAGAACCCATCCCTAACATGGCATTAAATAAATGGTCTGATCTGTTATCTTTCTTACTTATTCTCTGACCAGATAATTCCTAATTAGGGTCCGGGCAGCCTAAGCTGCCAGGACCCTGTTGTTATCCTGCATGTTCTTCTTCTTCTTCTTCTTCTTCTTCTTCTTCCGAGGAAATCATACTTCCCATGCACGAAAAATCACCAAACTTTGCACAAAGGTCCAGTCCCATGCCTAATTGCCTCAGCTGCAAAAACAGGCCAATAGTCCTGATGGTGGCGCTACAACAAGCCTCTAAAGTTCACAGTTTTGAAAATTCACAAGAAATCAACCATATGTGCTACAGATTTGCAACTTTCACCAAACTGTAGCCTCAATACTGAAGAAACTTTTGTACATTTAAACCTATTGCAAATTATGAAGTTCATCAGTCTGTTTTTTTTTTTTTTTTTCAAAAACTGTAAAACTTCTTAAACCTGTCTCCTCCCACAATTTTTGCTCAATTGACACCAAACTTGCTACAGAGCATCTTCAGACTGTCCTACACAAACGATCCACACAGATTTTTGATTTATCGAAAATTGAGCCTACAGTGCATCAAGATGTTTGACTGTAAACAGTATTGTAAACATATACTTGCAAATTCTTGCTAAATACATTTTCAATGTTCATTAAAAAAATGACAAAATTTTCATGGTAGATGATGTTTGGAAAATATCAGAATTTTATCTCAAAAACTGAATTTTTTTTTTACAGCATTTTGAATTTCGCTCTCATGCCAACAATTGGAGTCAATGTGAAAATGGCATTTTTAAACATCAGTTTTTCACTTATGGAGCCAATAAATCATTGTTAAAAACAAATTACCAACATCTCCATGCTGTCTAGATGCAATTTGTGTATTTTCGGATTTTTGTCTTAATAACTGAATTTTCGACAGACGTTTGAAATCTGCCTTTACACACTAACAGCTGCTGTCTTGCACACAGGTGACTGGCTTAGTCAATTTGTGAAGCTACATGTGACATTTCTGTTTGCCAGTTAGCTCAGTGAGATAGAGGATGGTTCTTGGTGTTGAAGATTGTGAGTTTAAGCCTCAGCTCATGCAACATTTTCATATGAGAAATCTGCCCAAACGTTTCATAAAGGTCTAGTCCCATGCCAGATGTCCTCAACTGGAAACACAAGACAATAGTCCTGATGGTGGCGCTACAGCAAGCCTCTAAATTTCAAACCTTTGAAAATTCATAACAAATCAACCATATGTGCTACAGCTTTGGAGCTTTCACTTTGAAATTTGCTTTACCATGGCATGGATGGCTTCTGTCTGGTACCCTGATGCTTGGCTTAGTCAATTTGTGAAGCCACACATGAATTGTCACTTGCCAGTAAGCTCAGTGGGATAGAAGACAGACCTCAGTCTCAGAAGTTGTGAGTTCAAGTCTCAGCTAATGCAGCATGGACATTCTAATGTGAAAGTCCTATTTTCAGGCCTCATGCTATGTGGATTAGAGACTATATTAATTATGATCCAGGGAGTTTTGCGGAAAGACAGATACTTTTTATCAACACTTTTCCCTGTTATCCCTTGTCTCTTTTCCCTGTTTATTTGGCTTAGCTATCAGTCAATATGCAGAGTCTATCCAATAGCTACTTTTACATTTTAAAAAATGTTTTCATCTTTGTCACCATGGATAATGTTTAGCTTTAAGCTAGATCAGGCCAGTTTGTTCATAATTGCTAGCAGTTAATGTTATTCTTACTTTCTTGTTCTTGAGTTTTTTCTTTCCTTTGTATATTATGAGCCCGGCCCTGACCATTGCTGCGCAGCAGCTATAATTCACATCAAAATCATGCTAATTTTAGCCTTTTTTTTTTTTTTTTTTTGACAAAAAGGTTTGGCTGCTTGTATTTAGACAACATTTAAAACATTAGTGTCTTTTGTTAAAAGACAAAAAAGTTTTGGGAGAAAAACATGTTTTGTGTTCCTTAAACAACAGAAGTATTGTAAAGTATTGTTTGGTGTGGAATGGTGTTGGCACAGGTATTGCCAATTTCATCTCACTCTCAAACAAGAGCCAGAAAACACTCCAGTACTTAAAAAAGAAGTCTTTATCTCATGTCAAACCGACTTTATCTCTGAGGAAACTGGTGCAGCTGAAACCGGTGTTTGATTCTGGTCACATGCTCACTGTGTCTGTCGTGATTGGCTGCAGGGCACTTCAGGACCAGACCCTACGACTGTGTATGTGGACATGAGAGCACTACGTCATGACAGGTACCACATTCTGTCTTGTCAGATTTCCTTTTTTAATTTTCCTTTTACATAATTTCTTTGTACATAATTGTGACATTTACACATGTAAATGTGTTTCAGGGTTCGGTTGGTGGAGAGAGGTTCTCCTCACAGTCTGCCATTAATGGAGTCTGGCAAGGTAAGTGTACTTCAGATCTTCATTAAGATCATATGTAGCATATGGGTATGTTTACAAGTTAAAGACTTTGTCCGAAATTGAGATTGTAGGTTGGGTTAAATAAAAAATGTAGGTTAAAACAGAGCGCTTCTCAAAAAGCCCAAAACAGATACAATAAAACTGCACAGAAACCCATCTAATTTGTTTTATTTCCCTGAGACTCCAATCTGAGAGGTCTGCACCAAGATATGATTCATGACTTTGTGTGTTGAACCAAAGGAGATCAAAATAAAGCAAATTAAATAACAGCTATTTCAAAATTAAACTTGTCGAGGACTCTTTTAAGAAAATGTCTCTAACAGTGGAGGACATACAGCAGATATGAGCTCACAAGGAAACAACTCTTCACATGCACTAAAATGGTAGCAAATTGAATGACAGGAGAAGATCCGGCTGTTTCTGTTCTCAACTTCACGTCCTCCCACATGCAGTGAGTCAAAGCAGACAGCAGATTTGAGTCCATGGCGAGCCCTGAAACATCCATCCTCCCTGTCTGTCTATTCATCAGATGGTTTCTAAAATCTTTTTGTTGGCAAAAATGCACATCCTGTAGAGCAGAAAACACAGAACATCAAGGTGAAAAGTAAAACCACTGGAAGTCAGATACAGATATTTTAGTTATTAAAGGGATCGTTAGGATTTTTTTAAACGGGGTTGTAGACGGTGGTCGGCACGCCCCCAGTTTGGAGAAGCAGACAAGAATACTGACATTGAAGCTAAGCAATATACTGTTGTGGGCAGGGGCAGCAGCAAAACATATTTTAAGAATTGTTGTGTTTTTGTTACCTTAGATGGAGCCATTTATATCTACATAGGGAGCAGATCTTTGTTTATGGAGATCACCATGTTGCACCGCCATGTTTCTGTGGTAGTCCAGAACGGACCAATCACACACTGGCTCTAGATCAGGCCATTTGCGTTATAGCGTCGGCCACCTAAGTTAGAAACCCATCTGCAATGAGCAGTGTTGGGAAAATGCTGATTTGTAACGTGAGACTGTTTTATTCACTGTTTTTGCCTGTGTAAATCACCTAGTCTGTTTGTTTTGGAGAGGAAGAGACCTCTGTGGATAATTCAGCTCCTGGTAAAAAAAAACCTCCTGAACATCTGGATCTGAAGTTTGCAGAAAAAAAGGGGGAGCACACATTAGCATGTGGAGGGTGAGCTGCCCGTCTCTGACATGCCAAACACCATCAAAAAAACAAATAAAGTTTTTTTGATGATAAAGCAAAATGTCTTCTGCTCAAGATAACTCTCCAGTTATCACGAGGAGATTCCAAGATAACAAGACGCTTAACTCGTGAATTAGAGATAATTATTCAACCACTCATCACATCCTGGCAGATGGTGGAAGAAGATATCATAACCTGCAGTACAGGACTCGCCCACATCCAGTAGATACACTCAGTTCAGTTTATTTATAGAAGACATTTAAAGAATGACACATGTTGGGGCGTCCAGGTTACCATGTGATCCCAGCTTGTACATTTTGTTTCTGTTCATGTCCGTCTTCACACATAACAAGCAACATCCTTTCTGTCTTTGTATTGTTGCCAAGGTAGAAATAAAACCTGCACTGATATTGTATTAAATGAATGAATGAAAATGATCTGTTAGTTGTAGCAGATCCAAAACAATACTGAAAACTTTAGTCTTGCATTTGCAGATAGTGAATAGGACAATAACTGCTAATGTTTAAAACTAGAGCTTATTTTCCATCTTTTCTTTTATATGCTGCTGAAAGAGCCATTAACGGGGTCGTTCGGATTTTTTTAAGTATGGTTGTATGATCGGTGTATTACAAACAGTAGATGTCAGTCAGCATGCCCCCAGTTTGAAGAAACAGGCTGGAGTCCGACACGGAAGCGAAGCCATGTGCTGTTGATGATGGGTCAGCAGCAAGACATATTTTAGCCACCTGAAAGAATCAATAACAGTTTTAAGTGTATGCTGTGTTGTGAGTATTTTCACCACTTTACCTTCCCGTCAGACCGTCAGTTCCAACAGGGAGCAGTTAACGGCTTCAATTCTCCATCCATGCACTCACCAAAGCCGCCAGACTCCATTGACAAAAACAGAAATTTTAGCTTGCTGAACACAGGAGCTGCTGGTCTACAGCTGCTTCAATCAGATAGTTTGTGTTATTGTGTTACTTGGGTGACTCCGAACTAAAACTTTTAAACACCAAAGGCACATATTTACACAAACATAATAACTGCATGAGGCAGTGGTAGACTAGCATCTCCTGTGTCCGGCTGTGTTCAGTTAAACCACTGTTTTTCTCTGACTTTAAAGATAGCAATGTAACAGCTTCGTTTTCCTGCTGGAAATCAGTGTCTGACATTAAGGTGAAGAAGTGAAAATTCTCTCAATATAGTGTACATTTAAACTGATATTGATATTGTTTTTGAGGAGGGACTTTTTCTTAGGTGGCTAAAATACATTTTGTTACTGACCCCTCCACACCAGTAGATTGCTTAGCTTCCATGCCAGACTCCAGGCTGTTTCTTTAAACAGGGGGCGGGCAGACTTACATCTACTGTATTTGATACACTTTCTATGGATAGGATAGATGTTCTCCCACAATAAACAGGTACTTTGTTGCATGAGACTATTGTTTTACAGCTTTTGTGAGAAGGTAATCCATATTACAAGGGTTAAAAAGATGTAAGAATCAGCTGAATTTCCATTATCTGAATAGTAACATTTACATTTCTCATTTATCAGAGGATAATGTATCAGATGTGGATATGCATATCACTAGTAGAAATATAAGGCAGGGAACATTTTTAATGCTGCATCTAAAAGCAAACTTTAAGCTTGCTTTTGACCAAACCCTGTAACTAAACAAGCTTCAAGCTGATTCCTTGGTTATTTGTCCTGTGTTGATAAAGACAGAAAATGTCTCCAAAAAGCTTTTTGAATCGTCGTCTTTTTGCAGAAGAGGAAATGAGTCATCTCTCACTAAATACTGAGTCCTCCTGCAGCACTTGAAATCTGCTGCTTTTAATCCAGGAGCAAATTACATTGTTCTCATCTGATTGCTGAGCGGCACTTATTTCAGTTTCATCACAGATCTCTTAGCAACTAACCAAACTCTGTCAGCGAGGTCAGCAGGAGAGCTGACAGCGTCGCATAATGACAGAACATATATAAGAGTCACTCTGAGAGAGGAAAGTTTGTGTTAATGGATTCAAAACTTTGTGAAACAACAAGAGGACATCTGCTGACATGAAACAGAAAATCAGTCACATGTATCAGAGAGGAAATAACCTGCAAATTAACCACAACTGTTTGGTTGGGGTTTTGTTTTTTTGTTTTTTGTTTAACATTTTTATATCTGGAAGCAACTGTTTTCAGAGTTGCCAGTAAAGTTGCCACTTTTAATACAGGGAAATCTTAACTTCTAACTTTTCACAGCTCTCCTGACACCTTTTCTTTTTGTGTTTTTGTTATATTTTTACTCTTTCATTTATTTTTTGTTTTCTTTCTTTCTTCCTTTCCTTTTTATTTTTTTGTGTTAACTGTTTTATTGTTTAATTGCTTTTTGAAGTATTTCTGTCACCTTTTTATCTTTTAAAGTATTTCCTTCAGACTGTAGACTCTTGTTGAAATTTACCTGCAAAGATTTTAGTCCATGATACAATACGTATGCTCCTAACTTTAAGCATATCTGTTTCCTATGCAGACAGGCTACTTTTACATTCCTGGAATGTACTATTTAAGACACTCATGGAAAGTCATGTTTGACTGATTAAATTTACTGAATTAATCACTGTTATATGGATGATTTAAAAAAAACAGTTCTGATCTGTGAGGAAAGTGAATCTTTGTGGCTGCATGATGCGTCTTTTCTTGGAGCCTGATGAGACATTCGTGTCTCTTCTTCCTCCACACTGACACACAAAGAGAGGACGTCATGTTTCAGGGCCGGTCATCGATCAGCCTGCTGTTTGTTTTGACTCACTGTATGTGGGAGGAGGAAAGAGGGAAAATGGTCTGTTTACCAGTCGGTCCTTCCTTTCAGTTAATGCTTCCTGAACACTGTGTTTTATTGTGTTTCTGTGTGTTGGTTGTGTCTGTGTGTGTGTAAGCTGTCGGAAGATGAAGTTGTGAACTGTACTTGTGTGTTCAACCTAAACAGCTGGGTCTATTTTGGGAGTTGTATTCATGCTGGAATCAAAGACGTGACTCAGAGTAAAGCGGTAACCATGGCAACTGATTTTTCTTTTTCCAGATCCTACCCGGAGTTCGTATCATCATTGCCAACCCAGAGACCAAAGGACCGCTTGGAGACTCCCACCTCGGAGAGGTCGACAAATATGAATTCTGTCTTTATTTCTTTTTTCATCGCTTTATCCTCTTGGTTTTTCTTTTCATTTTTTTGTATCGCTTTTTTGTCTTTCTTTCCTTTCTTAGCTTCTCTGTTGCCTTTTCTTTTTCTTCCTGCCTTTTTTTTTATCTATTCTGTCTATTTTTTGTTTTTCCTTTTCTTCCTGTCTTTCTCCCTCTCATTTTAAGTCTTTATTTAGTTTTCTGCCTCCTCTTTTTCACCTTCACTCTGGCGATAGGAGGAAGCGGGACGTGATTTTGCCAAGTAGAACATGCTCCTGGATCAACAGCCCAGATCACATTCTAGGACCAACATTGCCGTTAACCAATCACAGCCCTCTGACGTCATCAGTGTGCCGCTGAAATTCCTTTGTGCTTCTTCAGAGCTAAGCCAGCTTTCGAAATTGAAGTTAGCACAATAGAACAACTTCATTTTGGGAGCTTAGCTCTGAAGAAGGAATTGTGAAAGAAGCCATAAGCAAGAACATGATATTTGATGTTGATCCAGTAGCATGTCCTACTTGACCAAATCACATCGTGCGCCAGAGGGATTATTTTTTCAGGTCGCTGTCCATCCGTCTGTATCTTGCTTTTGAACATGATCAGCACAGTTTCAAGATTAGTGTCACCACTTCAGTATCTGACCAAATGTCTCCCCTTCTGTTCCTGAGATATGATGTTGAATAATGCCCAGACAAGTGTTTGTGTAGAACATTATGATGTCACAGTGAAGCTGACCTTTGACCTTTTCGATATAAAATGTCATCACTTCATCATTTTATCCTGTTAGAATAGGTACATTTTGTCATAATTTGTGTAAGAATTCTTGAGTTATGGCCAAACCCATGTTTTGTGAGCTCACAGTGACCTTTGACCACCAAACTCTAATCAGTTCATTGTTGAGTCCAAGTGAATGTTTGTGCCAAATAAGAGGGAATTACCTAAGGGCCCGCTTAAGATATCGTGTTCACAAGAATGAGATGGACATGAGGTCACAGTGACTTTGACCTTTGACCAGAGACCACCAAAATCTGATCAAGTGAACGTTTGTTATCTTGAAACTGTGCTGATTGATTAGATCTTCTGTGCTGCCAGGCATATATATGTATAATAAATACATATTTGGACTCTCTTCTGTTCCTCCTGCAGATCTGGGTGCACAGCGCTCATAACGGCAGCGGTTACTACAGCGGCTACGGCGAGGAGGTTCTTCAGTCTGATCACTTTAACTCCAGACTCAGTTTCGGAGACACTCAGACGGTCTGGGCCAGGACGGGATACCTGGGCTTCCTCCGCCGCACCGAGCTCACCGATGCCAATGGAGGTTAGTTTTCCTCTCTCACTCCTATGTTTCCTCAGCTCCTCTCTCTACTTGCTGCACCAACATCTGTTTGTCTCTTTCTGCAAACAGAGAGACATGATGCTCTGTTCGTGGTGGGGGCTCTGGAGGAGGCCATGGAGCTGAGGGGAATGAGGTACCATCCAATCGACATCGAGACCTCCGTCATCCGCGCCCACAAGAGCATCATGGAGTGGTAGGTCTTGGTTTGATCTCAATATTTCTACTGTCGACAGATATATTAACTGAATAATAATAAAATTGAGGTTTCCCTGATTCATGTTTTCTAAAATTGTTCAAAGAATAATAAAGCACCACTCAGGATGTCCCCATCTCCTGTGCACATGAAAAACCAAAGTGTACTTAGCTTACTTGTGGGTGATATAGATGAAATCCTCTATCTCAGTATATGTAACTATATATTGTGGTATCACTATATTAGGATATTGTCAATGTCCTTAAATCTTTTTTAAGAATTTCTTTTGAGAAAAATAAGATGTAATTTCCCTAAAAATCTAAATATCTTATCATAATGTTGCAAAAGTCCTTTAAAATAAAGTCTCAGTCAGATTTTAAAAGGATAGAACCTGTACATACCTCAGTATAAACAGTAAGGCACAAACCAATAGCTGATCAATTTCTATTGGCTCAATTTATCTCCTGGTCATATCAGCAAACCCTCCTTTTCACCAGGTGTGCGATAAACATTATTGCCAACATAGATCCAACCACCTTAATATGATGTGGTTGATTATATGATGTTGTCAACGAGAAAAAAAAAAGTTAAGTGGAACATTTAGCAGATAAACAGCCAGATATTTGTGCAAATAGTCAAATATTTGTCAAAACAAATATGGCACGTGGTTTATTGGCTCAAAAAATCAATGAATGCAGTTTTAACAATAGAAATCACTATAGGTAGTTGATTTAAAAAGGGCTGCAACAAACAATTATTTTCATATTTGATTAATCTGCCCATTACTGCATGTTCTGGATCTGCCCCAGGGCCCCCTACCAGTTGGACGTGGGAACACCACTAACGGGAGCTCCTCACCCTGTCTCTAAGGCTGAGCCCCGCCACCCTTCAGCGGAAACTTATTTAGTTATTAGTCTTTAATAATTTATACAGTTTCTGCCAATAGATGCCCCTACACCCTGCACACTGGAGCTGTAAGAAACATGAAACCAGCAGATGTTTAAAAAAAAGTTACTAAAAGGATTATATAATAATCACCACGACTAAAATTAAATTAAATTACAATAAATGTATTGTATTGTATTGTATGTTTTATGTTGGACCCCCTTGAAAACGAGATGGTTCATCTCAAGGGGTTATCCATTAATAAATTTGTTATGTAATGGATTGAATCTGTTTCCTCCTCAGCGCGGTGTTCCCCTGGACCAACCTGCTGGTGGTGGTGGTGGAGCTGGAGGGCTCCGAGCAGGAGGCCCTGGACCTGGTTCCCATGGTGACCAAGGCAGTGCTGGAGGAGCACTACCTGATCGTGGGCGTGGTCGTGGTGACGGACATCGGCGTCATCCCGATCAACTCCCGTGGCGAGAAACAGCGCATGCACCTCCGCGACGGCTTCTTACAAGACCAGCTGGACCCCATCTATGTGGCCTACAACATGTAGCCTGACTGTGTGTGTGTGTGTGTGTGTGTGTGTGTGTGTGTGTGTGTGTGTGTGTGTGTGTGTGTGTGTGTGTGTGTGTGTGTGCGTGCGTGCGTGCTGAGGAGTGAGCAAGCATGCGTTTGTATGCTGTGCATATCGCCGTTGTTGTTCATTTATTTCCCAGAATCAAGATGTACTGTATTTTTGAACCTGCATATGGTGTGGTGTTAAAGTCGTCCGTTTTCTTTAAAGTCGTGTTGTGCCGGTTGGTTGGTTGGTTGATTGATTGATTGATTGATTGATTGGCTGGTTGACCGATTGACTGATTGATTGCGCAGTGGTGGTATGATCATTTTTACAACCCCGTTCAATCTCGTGACCGTTACCAGGAGCTTGTCACTGTAGAAAGCCTTAGGGGAACACTGTGTACGGGGCGACAGCTCCAGTCGTCACACCGTTTTTCAGAGGTTTTAGGAGGTAAAAGTAGAGAGAGAAAAATACTAGAGACTGTATCTGTCATCATGTTTTACTGGTCGAATCAAAAAAAATCCCAGATTTGTGGTATTATTTCAATTAGAACAGGGGCAGCCAGATAATTGTAAAAAATATAAATATTGTACATAGACATAATAATCTATATGGAGAGGTACCTAAAACACATTGAGGTATAGTAGCCCCTATATGCAGCTCTCTCCACCTGCACCCTGTGTGTGTGAGTGTGTGTGTGTGTGCAGAGTGTGTCTCTGTCTGTGAGTGTGTGTGTTCATCATGTGTAAATGTGTGTGACAGGGACATTTTACATGGTTTTAATGTGAATCACGCCACAGATTTTATCCTCAGATGAACAAAAGAGAAACATTTTTATGGAGAGTTGAAACACTAAAAGTTGAACCTGTTTTAACTGAAAACATCGAAGAAAACTATACACTGTGTGTTTTCACAGTCCAAAGTCTGAGTGGTGCGTTAAAAAAACATCCATGAGCTTGAAGGACAAAAACTGCTTTTTTCTCATGTGGAGTTTCAAACCACTAAACCATTTTAAGGCAAAAAACCAAACACAATTTTAAATACAATGTAAGTGCAATGTATATTAATGAATTAGTTCATTTAAAGCAAAAAATTAACTTGCACAATAATCGTTATTTTATATCATCCCAGTCAACCAGTTTTTCAGTTGTACAAAATGACCTGTAGAATATGGAGGCCTGAAGCTGCCAAAACAAATGAATGAATGACTAAAAAAAACTCAACCCTTTTTTTGATATATTTGATGTCTTTTTAATTTATATATCAAGTCATTCATTTATTTCAAGGATGCACAGATTTATCAGCCACACATCAGTATCAGCAGACACTGGCCTTATTGACTGCCTGTCGGCAAATATGATGACATTTACAGATGGCAGCGGCTGATTTGTTTTTTGTTGTGTCACATCAATTTTGTGCACACTACAAAGCATTGCTGGAGAAACATTATGATGTGTTCAAGCTCTATTCCATGAAAATGACCATTGGGCGAAGCTAAATCATAACATTCTCATGACACATTCAAATGTTGTTGATGTTTTCACAGCAATACAAAATGCATACTGCACAGGGCTCATGATACATTATATATAGTTATTAAAAATGTTTTCATGCGAAAGAAGGTTATTTTAAAGCTTGTTGTTGGATGAATTTGTGCTCATTCAAATGTAGTGTAATGAAGGATTGAATGACATTAATATTTTTTTATATTGAAGATTTCTTTGTTTCCCTGTACAAATGGGGAATCAGTAACACAAAAACAAAATAAACAACAAACATCAGTATCGACTGAGAATTTAACAATCTGTGCATCCCTACTTTATTTATTAATTTTTTGTTGATTTTTGCAGCTTCCATCCTCCAGAGAATTAAACCTGTGAACTTCAGCCCTCAAAGCATCTCAACGAGCAAAGTGCACTGTGTGAATATAAAAGAGGGAATATTGTTATTATTAAATGGGACTTTATGGGAGAAGTTTATCCCCAAACTGGGTGTAGTAACACACACCTCTTGGCTATCTGTGAATTATGGGGATTATCAGACCGTCAGTGACTCTGCAGGTCGAAAAGCAAAAATTATGTGGAATAATTCAGCATTTGTTTACATCCCTGTGGATAAAGTATCGAATGACATCATCTCTTTCTTCTTCTTTCTCATCTTATATCGTCTTTTTATCAGAAGAAAAGAGAAACTTTATGCATATCAGAGGTTGCTTAGCGCTTGTTTGGCTAACATTGCAGTTTGGGTTTGTTGGTAGCAGCGTAGCGGTCATGTTTCAGTCCCTGCCTGTGTGTGTTTGTGAGTGTGTGTGTGTGTGTGTGTGTGTGTGTGTGTGTGTGTGGTGGAAGATGTTGGATAAGAAGGAAAATCCCATCAAAAACTCGGAGGACTCGTCTGCGTGTTCAGGACTGGATGGGAGATAGACTGCATGGTGTGTGTGTGTATGTTTGTGCACATGTGTGTGTGTGTGTGTGTATATTGTATGTAAATAGTGTTGATTTTGTACGGTACAAGTGTGTGTGACTTGTTTTGTACACATGATAAAAAGATTAAATGACACTTTTATAAGAGCCTGCTATTGGCTCACCGTCACACTATACAGTGCAATAAAGTGCTTTGATTGGCTAAAACTCAGACTAGTTTCTTTTATTATTATTTTTTATTATTATCACTGCGTGACTGCTTTGTCTCCATTCTTTAGACCGCAGACTGTAATTATGGATGGCCAGAGCCTCACAGAAGGAAAGCTATAACATCTTAATCGCCCCCTGGTGGCTGGCTGCAGTATAGGTTAAAAGCGCCCCCCCCCCCCCCCCCATGTCACCAGATGGGGCATGGACCAAATATATTTTTTCCTAAATATAGTTTCTGTCATTATAGGTAGTTCTTATCATAATGTACGTCAAGTATGATAAGTTTGGTTTTAGTTAACTGATGCATTAAAAATGGGGATTGATTTCATGATTGACAGCTGTGTGTGCCAATCAGTGTGCTTACAATCAATGGCACTGCTCACTAGCTGTATGGGTCAGGAACCTGATAATGTGGCTCCACCCCAATAGCTACTGCGCAGACTCTGGCTGTGATGAAATGATGTCAGCACAAGATGGCAGCAGCCATACCCAGGAAGTGAATTTGGGTTTCCTAGGATAGCAAAAGTATGACCCCGCCCCACTCCGCCTTTGCCTCTGACTGGTTTACCCTGATATTCTTAACCTAACTAATCCCACTCCTCTTACCCAAACCTAACCAACCCATCAAATGAAGGCAACAAATACTAGCCAATCAGAGAGTAGGATGGGTCATGCTTTGCAATCCAAGAAAACGCACCCTCTCATACGAGATATCTTGGCTTCATTTTTGTGCCGCGGGAGGAAGAGAAAACACGTCGTCCATCTTTTAATACATTAAATGCTTCAGACTCATGGTCACATTCTTTCAACGGGATACTCTACACAAATATACTTATTAAAACCATATTTAAATACATAGAAAAGTTAGAATATTAATGACTGGAACAAACAACAATATATGACATTATAGGTTAAAAACAAGTTTCAGGACCACAAACTGACAATTTTTTCTTCTTCACTATCCAAAACTTCACCATCAACCATGCAGGTACCTGCAGGTATCACTGAGCTATGGGCCTATGTGACATTTGTATGGAGTCATTTTTAAGACTGTTTCTGCTACTGGAGTAAAGGATGGAAAAGTAGTTAATGACTAATGAGGCCTATCTGACTGAAATGTGGCATTTATACTAACAGGAGCCAAATAACAGTGTGTGGATTATTTTACTAATAAAGTATTAACTTTTTCTTCCTAGTTCTCATCACACAGGTGTTTCATGTTATTGTGAGCTGCAGTGGTGAAATCAGAGTGTAAAATAGCAGCACTATCACTGCGGACTAAAATAAACTTTGCATAATTTAAGATCCTGCTAAAATCGTGTTCAGTGTGTAAATGATCTCTCTGTCAGAAGCCGTGTTTTAAAACCAGAGGAAATAGAGCCCTGAAACACTGAACTGATTGTACTGATCTATAACAGCATATAGGCTCCTCTTTTTTTACCTGAGACTCTGGACTTTTGTCCATGGATACTTATTTTTCAGTGATCTGATTGGTCAGAGGTCAGAGTGTGGACAGGTTGTGATCTAGTACTCTGAAGACGAAGAGAAAAAGCTTTGTAAGCTCTGAAAACTCAGAGTTAACCCTGCTAACTCCAAATCCTGTTTAACAGCACAGGCCTCTGGTGTCATGCCTTCCCACATCCCCTCCACCTCCGGAAGACAAAGTCAACTACGTCACTTTATAAACGTTGATACAAGTGAAATGTACAAATAATCTATGCAGGCTTTGCAGAAATGTACAATGCCAACATTTTCTTCTGTTGACTGGGCTGCTGAGATCGTGTTGACCACTTTGTATTTGTTATGGCACTGCTGTAACTTCAGTTTGTCTTAGTCTCTCCTTGTGTTTCCCCCTCCCTGTGTTGCTGTCTGTCTTCCTCCTCCTGTTAAGTTTTGTCTGTGTGCTGGCATGGGCGCATCCTGTGTCTTGTGTTTGGGTTACATAACAGTATTTGTGAAGTTTGTTACAGAGGGGAAGAAAGAATATGTACAAAACACAAAATATATAAAAGTTAAATCTGCAGTTTTAAGATCATAAAAAGGCTGAAAAAACCTAAGTGAGTTTTAGGATGATTTTTTACAACCAAAGATATGAAGAGAGAGAAAATGAGGACAATCAAAATATCAGTTTTACATGTATGCATCATTTAATGACAAACATTTTATTTTCTTCCAACGAGAGTAACCGGATGAAAACCTCTCTTTTGATCCCTCACTCATGTTTCCACATCTCCCATTTTTCCCAGGGTCACACTGGTATTTTTTGGCTTTGCGTGCAGTGTCCTTGCTCTGTTTTTTATATCTGTAAACAGAAACGTTTACACATGCAAACAATATTTACAGGAATGCAGCAACTGCTAATAAAAGAGCGACTAATGGATCAACAGACGGAAACAAACACAATAAAACTTTAAAGTTTAACTCCTCAGTATAAATACAAACCAGTTTTCCCTCTTTTAATTCTTTATCTTCTTTCTGTCTGTTTCTAATCTTCCTACTCTCTGTTTCAGGCTGTAAAAGCATCTCTGACTGATTCATGCCTTTAGACTCATAAATGACTGAATGATGGAGCTGCAGGATCACACGGTGGTTTCAGATTTCTCTTCTTATCCTCCCTCCTTTCATCTGCCACTAATGCGCGTCATTAAACCTGTGACATAGTCATGGTTTATTTCAGGCCCAGAACAGATAGCTACACAAACAGTTTTTATTCCCAACAAACAAAACAAACTGATTTTCTCAACATCAAAGATTTTCTCCAAACTGGGAAGTTGTCGGCTGACGCTGCAGCTTTGTCTGTGTAACCTCAGACATCATTTTACATTTCCCCACAATAATAATACAATCAGGGCGAAATCTTCCTCCTCACTGACACACATGTTGTAAACGACAGGCTGCGTTTGATAGTTTAATGTTCAGATGAGGATTTGTATGATTTTCAGTGACCTTTTCTTTATCATCAACATCACGAACAAAGACTCAACAAAATGTATCTACGGTATCCTGCAGCTACTATAATTGCTATTTGTTCAGATGTTTGTCGTGCCAAATATCAAAAATGTCTCTGTAGTCTTGTTTGCTTCAGCAGCAGGCAAAGAAGTACTTCAAACTAAAGAATCAATACCACAACATTAACTTTATTAGAAGTAAAAATCTCACATTTGAGGTCTTATTAAATATTAAGTGAAAGAGGTATTATCAACAAAGGTAAGAGTACTGATTATGCAGACAACGTTGAATTATTTATGTACTTTTAAAGTAAATTAGCACAGAGTCAGAAGATGAAAACAGGCCAGCAGGTGGGTGACTCCGGTAATGGATTATTACGTTTGACACCTTCTATAAACAGAAATATGACTCTCCTGCAGAGCTTTGATAACGTGTTAATAACAGTGGCTTTTTCTTGAGGTGTCTTTTACACAGTGAACACTAGGGACATGTCCCCACCACTTTTGAAAAGGCAGATTTTGCCCCCGTCACTTTTTTAAAACCATAATTAAAAAAAAAAAAATGTTCTGAAAAATAGCTGCACTGAGAAATGATGCCTCACAAACAATGCAATGCGAATATAGAAAAAACAAATGTGCATTGTCCGAAAAAAGTAACAAAGGTTAAATAATATATTCTGCTGTAGCCTGCTGATTCTAAAATGACCCAAAAACATGCACCAATCAGTAACTTGAACAAATTCTTGACACAGATTTTTCTGGTCCAGGTTCTCTGTGATCATGACAACACATGTGAGCTATTAAAGTCCCGGTGTTTATAAATGAATTAAAATAAATTAATGTGTCACAGGTGTGAAATGGTGCTACATGCACATGTAAAGAAGTCACATCCCTAAACAAAAGAGGACTGAAGAGGAAGTCATACCTACATGTGTGCTGGCTCTGCAAAGTCAACAATATATAAGAACAGCTCTACAGGAGAAGAGATATTTGAAAGCAGTACAGAACGACTGACAGCCTTACTGCTTTATATTCCAAAATATTTCATACACTCCTGACAAGGTATTACGATACAAACACAAGACTTTGTGAAGATAATCAACTCACAGTCATGTAGACACCACAGTCTCTGTAAACAGATGTACCAGTGCCTACGAACTTTGTTGTTTTGCCAAATATATATAACCACATTACAGACACTCAAACCAAAGATATTTCCTGTGTGTTTTTATCTTATTTTAGTTCGTTTTGTAAGTACACCATATCGTTTCAGTAAGTGTTCTGGATTTTCTTTTTTTCAAGTCTTAGTTTTATTTTAATACAAGTGAAGTAAGGTGATTTTTTTCACACATACGCCTAGTTTTAGGGGTTTTTTTACGTTTCGATTTAGTGAACTAGTTTATAATATCCTCGCTTTGGACCAGAGTGTGTCAGTGTTTCCTTCCTCCTGCAAAGTGTGAGCAGACATTCACACGAGCGTGTAAGTTTCAAACATGTGTGTCATATAGGCTACTTGCCTTACACACACTGTTATCTAATGCATACCAAAGTATTTGTTACAAAACAGTTTAGTTTAGGTGTGAAACAGGGGAGAGTCAAGTCAGTTCCTGGCGGGCTCTGTCCATGGTGCTGATATAACCTTTTACAACCTCAGGCTGCTACAATGAAGGGACACAAGGCAAGTGTGCAAGAGTTAAATGCTTAGTTTACAAAATAATGATAAATAACCAAATAAACGTGAATATAAGTAATCAGTCGTGTCAGTGTCTGTGGGTGTGGGGATGTGAGGGATATTCAGTTGGAAGGTGGTGAGCTTATATCATGAGGCACACTGGGCCGAGAGGTGGCTCATGGGGTTAATGACGACCCTCTGCTTCGTCCCACACCCTTTAACAACAAGCACAGCCAGGGCAACATGGCAAACCCAGTGGAGCAGAGGGGTTGTCACAAACCCCAAACTACAGCATATGGTATTCTGTAATACACTAGCTTTTGCATGGGTACAGGTTTCACAGCTGTAATAATATCTGAGCAGTCTATTTTGAACACAGCGCTGCATACATTTTTTTTATTATTATTTTTACATTTTCTTTTGTGTGAAGATCGTTTTGTTCTAGCTGATGATTTACTAACAATGTGGAGCTGTTGCCTCACACATCAGAAGCTCCAGGCAATCTTTGGTCGCCGCAGCGGGATGCTGTCAACAACTCTGGTCTGGACTGTCCAAGTGATTAAACACAGGAAAGGGGACTAGAGCCAGATAGCACCTCTGTATGCAGCAACTCTGTGATTCACAGGACTCCCTCTGGCAGCTTTAGGTTTAAGCTCACTCCCTTTGCTGGCTTGTGTCCATCTCTGTGTGCCTTTTCCCCAGTGTATGAGAAAGCCTGGGGAAATATACAGACACTTGACCCAGGGTCACCAACAGTCCTTTCCACAGCCAGAAAAATTGCAGTTCTTTTTTTGTCCATGGCAGAATCAAGAATTGCACCTTTTTTTGTCGGTGACACAAGCAAGACGTGAACATTTTGTGGTAATGATCATCGTCAAAACTGAACCTGTTTACCTGCAGGCTCAAGCAACAGTGTCACCTCTTTTCAACATGACCTGAGCCAGAATTGCTTCCTTTTCATCCAGAGCCTGCACAAGAACTGCAGCTGTTTTTAAGTGTACAAAAATCAAGTTTTATTTGACAGGATCCCACCACAAAATGTAGCTTTCATTTTTTTCACAGTTTGAACACTAACTTAGCCTAGCATTTAGGCCTGCCACTGCCACACACACCACCATTTTAGGAGCTGCAAGTCAGTTCCCCACAGGGTTTTCTCTGGGAGCTTTGGTTTTCCCAACACGTACATAATTTGAAAAAAAAAAAAAATTAACAAATGTTTTGCATGCATTTTTTTTTAAATGACTCGGTGAAAAAAGGCATAATCATTCACTTTAAATGATATATTTACTGTTGTACATATTATTTGCTTTTTAAGGGTTTATTATTGTTGCTTATGTTTTGAATGAGCATTCATCATAAGGAAAAGCATTGTCATGTAACAACAGCACAGCATTTGTGACATTTATTGTGTGCTCACAAAAAGGGAAATTATGCAACAAAAAAAATGTTGAAAATAGTATTTTTTTTGTAGGGGTTCTAATGGAAATGATTAATACAATCAAAAGGTAATTGGTTGTGAGTGCACCTGCAGATGTTGAATTACACTTACACACATACTTAAAGAAACTGAGCCCTGTTACAATGTTTCTTCATTAGCCCATTTCAGCCAGACTGTAATTCCTGCTTTGCACAAGAAAGCCCAAATTATGAAGTTAGTATTAATACATTTAAAGATATACAAAACAAGGAAATTTCTGTGGAATTTCAGAAACAGAATTGTTTCTTTTGTTTTTATTTGTTTAAACTACATTTTATATTTTATAAGGAACTTTTTCTGTTTCATATGCTGCTAAAAAGACACCCCAGATGGGTCACTCAGGTACAGCTCCGTAATTGTTCAAAGTATATCAAAGATCATGCTTTATACAGTAGTATTAGTTTTCATAAATACACAAATAAAAATAACATAAAATGTAAGAATTTGAAAAATCAAGGAAAGTTCTCTGGAATGTCCACTGTTTTGCCAAACCGAAAACATACCATCCCATGACACCACTGTATGGTATCGAACTGAACCGTGGATTTTGTGAATCTTTACACTCTTAGTTTGTTGACACGAGTTTCTCCCCACTTGTCCTCTTACATTCATTCTGATCCACTCTACTGTGTTGCTTTCATGATGTTAAAATGTTGTCAGTCTAACTTTACTTCCTGCAGGTGTTTAACATTTAAAGCCTTTCATGGGAGGGATTACAAGTTACAAATGTATTCTAATGAGGGGTCACAAATGTCCAACAGATGAATCATTACTATTGGCACCCACTCCTCTTATAAATAAACAACAGTCCCTTGGGAAGTTTCTTTATTATAAATTATTTATTCTGACATCATTATTAAATAAAATGAGGATTTCATTTTGTCAGGGGACAACTGAAGCCCAAACAGAGGACCCTCTGAGGACCTGTCCACCAGAGTTATCACAGTTTTCTATTTTTCTTTAGTTTTTATTCATTTAGTTTGGTTTCAGTCAGTTTTAGTTTGTTTTTTATTGCAATAACCTACAGAGTGTATTAGTCAGGGGCAAATTTTAAGAAGTTCAGAACAGGTATTACAATTCAAACACAACACTTCTAAAGACAGTTGACTAACAGTCATGTCCACTTCCCAGTCTGCATGAACATGAGCACCAATGCCTCCCCATGCTTGTTGTGCTGACAGATTTAAGATAAGATAAGATAAGATAAGGAAATTCAAGTATTACAGCAGCACAAGACAAAATACATTAAATAGAATAAGATAAAAGAGAAAAAAAAATGAAAAATAACTATCGATAAATAAAAGAGAAAAAAAACAGTAAAAAATTAAATTGCTACATCAAGATAAATAAAGTCACTAAAATGGCAGACAAAATGTTGGATAAAATAAAGTGTCAAACTGGCAGATAAAGTGTCATAAAGTGTCATGTTGATCAGATGCAAAAGAAGTCAGTCCAGAGCTGGATGTAGCTTAGCCAAACTGCTGTTGTACAGTCTGATGGCAGAGGGCACAAAGGAGCATCTGAATCGTTCAGTCCTGCACCTGGCTGAATGAGCTGCCCATCAGACCAAATGGACTAGGAAGTCAACTAATGTGTCACTGAGTAAAAGTAAGTTTGTAAGTAAATGTAAGTGTATAATATTGTTTTAGTTAGTTTTCTGTTCTTTCTTTCTTTTTTCCCCTAAAGCCTAGTTGTTGTTTTTTATTTTAAGCCCATTACAGTTAAGGGGTGACACCACAGGTGAAAACATTTTATTTCATGGTCAATATTTGAGATTTTCGGCTGTTTTGCATCCAGAACATATCTTCTTTCAGACCAATGGAAAGAAAACTTCCAAAAGGCATATTTAGATGTTTACCGTAAAACTTCAACTAGGTATGATCAAATTGTTTATTTACACCAGTATGAATATTACTTGTATAAAAATTAAGATCACATATCAATTACGTGTTATGTTGTGACACTTGTTTCACAGCATCGGAGGATGACGGCATCAGGCACACCGACACAACCCAACTTAATCCTGTTGAAACAATACTCATAACTTGGATTAAATTTGATGAAAAACACCTTTAAATGTTTTGAACGGTGGACTTTTACAGACTAAAGGAATACAAATAACTTAACTGAGTAATGGACACATATTCAGACTTTATAACAGCCTCAGAGTAAGGCAGTCATTATTTGTGTTTTGGTAATGCTGGTAAATCTGAATGAATTACTGTCTTCCCCGGTGCTCATGGTTTCAGTAAAATGAAATTAACCGAGCTGATGATGTGTAGCATCTCCATATTGACAAAAGTTTAAACATTTGTATTTGTATGTGTGGTCTAAGCAGCTAACTATGTTAGCGCCAGTGGGTAGTCAACAACCTGGTTTTGTACATCCAAAGAATTTCTATAAAAATGAACTGTTGGCAACTGTGGCAACCAGACCATGTCTAATTGAGAATGGCCTTTACTTGTGTCTCCACACCAGGCTAGTAAAAGGGATTAGGCAATTAACTGTTACTAGGCTTTTAACTGAGGATTTACAGTATTTTAGATCAGATTTCTGTTCTGGAAATGTATGAAAAAGGTGTGTATTTAATTACATAATGCATAATTTGCGCATCAAAACATAGGCCATTTTCTCATATAAGTTATTTCTAACACTCCAAGTCAAAAATCTCCTCCTCAGTAGCACTTAAACACCAAACTGTCTGAATTTTGAACCTGACTTTAGCCAATGTTCAGATTTTTGTTCTGGAGGTTTATGCATATCTGTGCATATTTAATTAGATAATGCCTCATTTTAACATTTATAACATAAAATTTCAGCAAGGTTAAGCAAAGTGTTTTAGTTTTTAATTTAAGTTTTAGTGTGCTTTAATAACCGTGTTTTGGGCCAGAGTTTGGAAACCAAACTTCAAAGGTGACCCAACAAGATTTACATACATAAAGTTTGGTCTGATTTCAGCCACACGGTGTCGCTGTTGATGTTTCTTATTAAAACACACTCAGGAAGCTCCCTCAGGTTCTTCAGGTCGGCGGGAGCGCGCATCAGTCCGGGGTGTCCTGAGGGACAACGTGTGACGGGGACGCGCGTTGGTTTGTAAGTGAACAGAGAGTGAACCAGACCACCGCCTCACTGTAACTTCGCACACCGGACTCACCACAACACACCGGGCTGTCCCGGCCTGTATTACTACTAACGGGAACCAGCTCGTGTCAGTTTGGACTGTTTCACGTGTGAATTCAGAGTTTTTACCTTGAGATGGTTATTTTTCGCGTTTTTTTGAAAACATATGATCTTTTTTTGTGGTGTGATTCGTGCGTAAAGCTGCCAAACCAGCGTGCCAAAACACTGATTTACAGGCAACACTTTGCGCATTAAACTTGTCAGACTGCAGTTTGGTGTCATTTGACTGCAGCACACGTGTTTCCTGCTGAGGATGTCAGTCAGGTGAGCTTCTGTTCAGGTGGATGAGATGTGACCATGGATTTTACGCACCGGCTCGCTCTGCTCCTGCTCGGCTTCACCTTCATCCACACGGTCAGTAAATGACTTGTCACTGATTAATGGGATTATTTGCGTTATAACTCCATAAGTATTTTTAAAGCAGTCACTTTATGGCATTTAAACTCATTTCTAAATTTCACAGCATGCGACTTTCATGTGGCACAAAGTATTTAGTTTTTGGGTGACTCAATAGCATAATTTGGTCCTGATATTACCCAAATAAAAGTTACACACTGAGTTTATACCGACCTTATCCTACCTGGTTTATTTTTGTTTCCTCTGTATTCCTACAGTGACTGTTGGTTTTGTGCATTTTAAGATGTTTTCCTTTAGGATTTCTGCAGCTTATAGTCACCATAGTTGAATAATTATCTAAATTATCTGAAAGTCCATTCTACTTCTTTCAGTGTCATACAATTAACACCAATTGGACTGTACTGTAAATCAGTTAAATCAGCCTGCAGGCTCTTATAAACACCAATGATCAATTTTACAGTCTGCAGTTTGACTGTTTTTTAGTCTTTCCTTGTGTGAAAACATTAATTATAGATTCACTTCCTGGCTGCTGGTTTAATTTTTAATATTCAGGTCTGATTTTCACAGTAGGCAGGGCTCTATGTTTAGACTCTGCAGCCCCCTGGACCTTTTCTTCATTTATAATACAAGTTGTGGCCTTTAGAGAAGCTAAAAATTCAGCACTGGAACTTTTTTAGTGGGTTTTGGTGTAACAGCAGAGAACTCAAGTGGATGATTAACTCAAGTTAGACTCTTGTAGATGTTATAGAGGTGATGTCAGTGAAGAAAAAGTGACTCATTTAAGATGTTACCCCTGACTTAACTTGAGAAAACAGATACAGCTGTCCGTAAGAAGAAACTTTTTAACTTCTAGGCCTAAGTTTCCAAATGGACATTAAAAGCATCACAAAACTTTTAAAACGTCATTATTTGCAGCTTTCAGTCTTGTGTTTTGATTTTAGTTGATAAGACTGACACTTTTCCTTTCATCTTAAAAGCTTTAAGGGTGGAAAAAGCGTCTAATTCTATTAGATTTTATTACCCCCAAATTTCAGTCTGGTGTGTTTGGTATCTCTCCATTAGAACAGAATCTCCATTGGAAAAAAAAAAAAGTTTAATAAGGCTGAAAATTGGCTGCACAGCAGATGATCAAACGAAGAAGAAACTGTGTTACGATGGGCTGGATTTTTGATAAATCCTGAATTAATGTTAATTATTTTTAGAGGAGAATTTGTAATATTTTCAGTGACCTTATGAACTTTTCTGCAGCACACACATTACTGTTTTGTACGGGTGACATAAGTTACCTTCTGTATCACCCTGCAGCTGTATTAACAAAAACTAAAAATCCACAAGGCTTTAAATTTTACATGAAGCACAAAAAAACATCTAAATTTAATGCCTTTTCCTCTTGTGAATACTTCTGCTATTTTTTGTCTGCTGGACAAGAAATTTCACAATGTCAGACTTTTGCAATCGCAAAGGAAATACTGTATGTCTGTGTGTGTGTGTGTGTGTGTGTGTGTGTGTATGTGTGCACTTATGATAAAGTTTGATAACTTCTGCTTCCTGTATTGATCTTACTCTGGAGAGCAGACTCCTGCTTCTGTGTGAGGCCGCAGGGACATGGCAGGACATCCAGTAGTAGTAAACAAGCTAATTTTGATACTTACAAACGCATAACACACGTAACAGAAAAAAGTGGGGTAATCAGCCTAACTGTGAGGATTAAAGCTGAGCTGTGACACAGTGATTTACTGTTTGACTGTCGGAGACTCTGCAGGCAAACTGCAGGTAAACTGCAGGTAAACTGCAGACTGTTGAACTTCAGCGTGAAAATCCTGCAGAGTGATGTCAGTAAACTCCTCTCGTGTTGAGCAACCCAACTGATCTGTTACGTTTGACATTAAAAGAGAAGAGGGATGAGAAAACCTTATGTTAAAGAGTCGTTCAGCCCGCTGCCACTTTAGCAGACAGGTTGATGTGTGGTTTGGAGCTTTGCGTGTGCTGATAGCATTTTTTTAACATCAGTTGTTTTTATGTGTGGTGCTTAAATGTCCTCTTCATGTTGCAGTGAGCATTGGTTATGTGATGCAGGTAATAACAGTGATTAGGAAAAAACTGGGCTGCATTTGTTCGAAAAGAAAAAGGATGTTTATAAGCGGAAAATGTTAGGAACATCCATCCTCCCATCCATCATCTTGCGCTTATCGAGGCCAAGTCGTGGGGGCAGCAGGCTGAGCAAAGTGATCCAGATGTTCCTATCCCCAGCAACACTTTCCAGCCCCTCCTGGGGGACCCAGAGGCATTCTCAGGACTGATGAGATGTAAAATCCCTCCAGCATGTTCTGGGTCTGCCCCAGGGCCTCATACCAGATGGATGTAACTGGAAAACCTCTAACGGGAGGCGCCTAGGGGGCATCCAGATCTGATGCCCCAACCATGTCAACTGGCCCCTTTCGATGTGAAGGAGCAGCGGCTCCACTTCGAGTTCCCTCCCGATGTCTGAGCTCCTCACCCTATCTCTCAGCTGGAAACCACCCACCCCACAGAGGAAAGTAATTTCAGCCGCTTGTTTCCGCAATCACATTCTCTCGGTCACAACCAAAGCTCATGACCATCGGTGAGGGTTGGGACAACAATGGACTAGTAAATTGAAAGCTTTTCCTTCTGGTCTGGTGCAGAGCCCACATCACTTCAGATGCCACGCCAAACCACATGTCCATCTCACGCTCCATTTTACCCTCACTCATGAACAAGACCCGAAATACTTCATTTCCTTTGCTCCTTGGGAAAGTAACTCTCTACCATCCTGGAGGGGACAATCCACTGTTTTCAGACAGAGAACCATGGCCTCAGACCTGGAGGTACTGACTCTTATCATTCTTGATCACTTTGCACTCGGCTGCAAACCGTCTCAGTGCATGCTGGAGGTCATGTTGTGATGAAGCCAACAGAACCACATCATCTGCAGATAGCAGAGATGCAATTCTGAGGTCCCCAAACAGGACACTCCCCTATAAAAAAAACAAATCTGCTTAGAAATCATGGGGGAAAAATTATCTTTCAAACTTCAGAACTTGGTGAGAATCATCACTTTTTTAAGTTTATGTCAGTGTCACAGTAATCCAGTCATAGTTGTCTCTACATCCATGGGTACACTGCAAACAGGAACCGCGAATAGATTATTTGGCATAATTTCAATGGTGCTAATTTTCAAAAATGTAAACAAATACAAGCTTAAAAGGAAACATCACTGAAGTTGTGGCCCACAGCAAACCATCTGACTCCATGGCAACATTACAATATTTTACCTGTTTACCTCCTCTAAAGCATTTTGTGACCAGCCAGTGTCTCATTAGACTGGTATCGATTAATCCTGCCAGAGACTGATTCCACTTTTTATTTTGGACATTGGCGTGTGGACACTGAAGAAAAACTGCTGTGCTTTTATTGTTGCAGCGAACAAATCAAGTCTAATCAGTGGTTTCTGAATGTAGTCGAGGTCAGACAAGGTTCAGGATTACAAACTGGGAAAAAAAGTTCTTTTGTTTTGTTGGATCCGCAACATTTTATCTGTAATGGATCTATGTGTTTCTGTATGTATTTGTGTGTATTAGAGCTCATTAGAAGACAGAGATTATGTTGTTTGTTGGATTAAATAAGGTCAGATGGTTCAGCCCCTGCCCTTTGCTGCTCTCTATTTATAGTTTTTTGTTTTGAGAAGCAGCAAATGGAAACTGGAAAGACATGTATCCAAATCAGAAATTTCTATTGTAAAAACAATGATGATCATCGCGCCCCCCTGAGGCAAACATGGACATTACATCAGTCTTTATATTTGTTTGTTGTCAGAGGTTAATTTTCTGTTTGTCCTGCTGTTTTATACAACAAAGAGATACAAAATAACTAGAGAGAGGGGCAAAGCAACCATAAAGTGACCGAGCTAATGATGTGTTGTACAATGAAACACAAAGCAATCACAAAAGACATGAAATTACCTTAAAGCCACAGTGTGTAGGAATTTCTCCCATCTAACGCTGAAATCATATATTGCATTCAAACGGATAGCGCACTCTAGCGCCTCACTGGTTAAACCACGTATTGCAACAACAGTAGCCGCTGTGTACCAAAAAGCAATGATAACACTGATGAAACCATGTCGTCCGATACTTCATGGAGTATTCATTCAGGCTGCTACACAGACACACGCGACGCGAGTTGACAAACCCCCTCCTCACCATGCTGGCTGTGTTTACAACGTAGGACTGTTGGGGCGGATGTAAATCGAAACAAACCAATGACGTCTTGTCTTTTGACAACTGACAAGTGGCTCAACCTCACACACCTCATCCCTCTCCTCGCATCACTGCGCCGCTGACAGCTGGCGCTGGCCTGTGATTGCATTACCTTTCACCTTCGGCAGCTCTCTCTACCTGGGAAAGGCTACCCCGATGTTGACCCTTGTTTTTTTGAATTCGCTGGTCACGTTTTTGATTCCCTTTTGCGCTTTCTTGGCGACAAGGATTCCGTCTCCCATGATGCTGCATATGCATGATCCTGCATTATGCTCAAAGAGTGGGACTTAGTTTCAAATGTGCCAGGGTAGTAGCGAAGCGCCTCTTGCTCCTCTCCTTCGGCTCCTCAGTCACGCAGTGCTGGCCTGGCTCTCAACGAAAACGCCTAAGGCGGTGCTGTATGTCCCTCGCTGGCGGATGTATTTTCAAGATGGTGAAACGTTATGGAACCCCACAGACGACTTACTCGCACAATGTACAAACAAATCTGAAATTCTCCTTTTATGAGAATAAGTCAGATTATTGGTGGAGGTAATAGTACACCAGTGATGACATATTTATGAATGCAGACTTCGATTTTTGCCCATAAACAACTGAAAATGCTACACACTGTCCCTTTAAAGAGGCATGAAAAGAGTTTAAAATAAGAGGCGAAACCACCACAAAGTCTGTTTCTTGCTCCTACACAGGTGAGGTGGGAGTGCATTTTGAATATCCGAGCACAGGGGGGCCCACACTGTCTCAAAACCCACCCATGAACATACGAAACAATAAAGTAACAAAAAGTAAAATTGGTTCATGTTGAATGTTGACTGAGGTCATTTCAGGTCTCTGCAGGTCAATTTTTGCACCATAAAAAATGACAAATGTTCTGGGACTTAAACAGCATCCAGTTTTAATAAGAACAGTGCACTTTGGAAAACAATCCTGTTGTATTGTTTATGACAACAAAGCCATTGAACAGACTAAAACCAACAGGGAATCTCTCTGCTGACATGTATTGTCTCTGTATCCTGATATATGTTCTTCCTCTGTGCCAAAGAGCTCCATTGTTGTTACAACACATCAGTGAGCCATAGTGTTGCACTGGGTGACATGTTCCCTCATTACCACGATCACACACCTACACACACACACACACACACACACACACACACACACACACACTATGGTTTATTTTGACGACTTGTGTCAGTCCTGCTGACACAAATGCTCACTAGAGCACCAAATGTGGATTAATCCGCTGCTGAAAATAGTCCTCACCAAATGCACTGTTTTCTCCTGTTTATTTGTGACTGGCTGTTTTAGGAAATTATTGACACTATATGTGTGTTGTTAAAGATTTATATCTTCAGTAGGAACCAACGGTCTGAGACCCACAGACAGGAAGTCAGAAAGTATTTACTGTACAAAGCTATAAAATTGTATGTGGATGGATGTCAGCAAATGCAAAACAGTACAGCTTTATATGCAGTACAAATTTAATGTTTGCACCTTATTTTGCCGCTCATCTTAATCTGCTGTCTTAGTATCTGATAACCACACAGTACAAGATCATATCAGTGTGAGAGTGTGCTGCTGGGACAGAGACATGTCTTAAACAAAGTTAATTTTCTTTTGATTTGTCTGTCTGAAAAATGCCAAATGCCCTAAACTGGGTCCAATATTAACACCAGTGACAATTAGGTGAAAGAATTGGTCATAATTTGTGCCCACATTGATTTTTTACATCGGAGGGAATAGACCAACCCCCTCTCATCCTGTCTCGTCAAATACCGCCACTTTGTCATTTGAACAAAAGTAAAAAAAAAAATAAAATCTCAAGGTACCCTTTTGTGTCGGATTTTGACATTTATGGTTGGCGTCTCAATTTACACTTGTTTTATGCATTGTGTTTTTTGTTTTTTTTTGTTTCTGCTTGTGATGTGCATACAGACTTTTTCATTATAAATTTGCTAGGGAGAACATCTGGTTTTTATGTTTTACTTAAGTTAAGGCAACAAAAGTCCCTTAGTTAGGTTTAGGGAAAATAAGTAAGTACGGTACTTACTAACTTCATGTCAGCTGTCATCCTTCATGTGACATGTTACTTCTGAAGTATTTTACACATACCAGTACACTATGTTTTTACTAAAATGACATCTCCCAAAGGGGCGGGGCGGTGACGAAACCCACATGACACAGATACGGGAAATGACTCCGAAGTGAGCCGTCTAGTTTCCAAGCGGACTGGTATTCAGAGACGTTCTAACATGTTGTTGGAATTACTTGTTTGTTTGTTTGTTCACCTGAGGTGTTTGTGTTCTGTTTGTATTGTTTTTCTTTATTGGTGGAAACAAGAAGTCACTGTAAATGAGGTGACTTTCGATTGGTCGACAAGATAAGATGATGGGTTGATTGGCTGCAAATGATGGATGAGTCTGTGTGTGTGTGTGTGTGTGTGTGTGTGTGTGTGTGTGTGTGTGTGTGTGTGTGTGGTATAAACACACTGACAGGTCTGAAATACAGCTGAGAGCAGCAGCATATCTCAGTGTAAACAGACCTCACACACACAGTCAGTATATCAATGAAGTCGGGTTGACACATGGACTAATTTTGTTTGAGTGTGTGTAGAGTGTTCACTCTGCCCTCTTGTTTACACTCAAGTTGAATGTGTCTCCATGGTTACTGTCAGCTGTACCAGGACACACGCACGCACGCACGCACGCACGGGCGTCTGTTTTAATGGTGGTAAAAGTCGTTAATTAGCGGCACAAAAGTTTGGTGACAGAACAGCAGTGTTGGTACAGTATGTGCTAATTAACAATAATGAGTCTCTACAACTCCTTGAGTCAGTTGCAGCTCAGTGTCGGCACACTTGGCTCTGCTCTGGCTTCGTTCTTACCCATATGTGGCCCCTGGATAGGTTTCCAGGATGTGTACTGATTTTCAGTGAACTTTTTTATTGTGAAACGGTGTTGTACTATTATCCGCCAAATAAATCGCATTACAGTGCATCAGAGTTTTAAACCATGTGGTTGAAGAGGAAAGTTAATTATTCTGTCTGATTATAATATCAAGAAAAAAGATAATAACACGCACATCCCAAATAAATATTGAAAGGGTGCTGGATCATAAACTTCTAATGTGTCAAAAAGGAAAAAAATGATCAGCACACCGATAGAGCTCCCATTAATCCATTTAATTTTCTGTCAAGTAACGTTTCGAGCAATGCAGGCTCTTCCTCAGACTTGTAATAAGATACAACCAGAAATGCCATCTTTAAATATCCACCGTAATCAGTGAGATGAATCACAGCTGTGTGCAAACCAGACATATAATGAAATTAAAAAATACAGGCAAAGATCTATTCATATAAATACAGTAGTCCAGCATAAACATGAAGAGTGACCTTAAGTACACACATATCTAGAGTACACATATATGTAAAAAATGTCACCCTACATAAATATGAAAGTACATATATATAAATCTTCAAGAAAATTGATTTAAATATACATATACATATATATATATATATATATATATATATATATATATATATATATATATATAATCAATCAATATATATATATAAATGTGTGTATAAACATATGTTTTTAGATTTTGCCTGACAACAAAAAATGGAAGAAAATTTAATGTGTCAAAGGAGCAGAACTTCAGAGTTTTCATTTTTGTTTTATCTATCTTGATTAAATTAATTTATTAGTTTAACTGTTGTTTACATTTTTTTGTCATTTTTACAGAGTGAACCTTTTCTTGTAGTAATAAAACACAAACATAGAACATGACAATGAAACAAATGACAATGAAAATATTGTAAAAGGGCTGAATAAACAAATTAAAACAAAAGAAGGGCTCTTTAGGGAAATATGCATTTGCATTCCATTATAAAGATTTCATGAATGATATCACACCAGTTGTCAACAGATGGGGTGTCTCTCACCATTTCTTTGTAAATGCTTTACTACAGCTGACATCTGTTAAGAATATTCTTTTTTAACTGTAAAAACTTGAAGCAAAGGTTTGATGGCTACATGGTACACATTCATTTTTGGGACAAACTCAGGTAAAGCAGTGGTACAAAATACTACAATGAGGGAATAAAACAAGCACATTGAGTGCACAGGGGTATGAATTTCTGATTGTATTCTGAAGGTACAGCTTATCTTACATTTCCTCCCTAAAGCTTCCTGGAGAAAGTTGCAGAAACATGAACTTTTGTCCAGCACACTGAAGCACGTTCATCAAACACCAGCGTTCAGGGCAGAGACATGGAGAGACAGAGCCTGAACTTTTGACTGACGCAGCAGGTTTGTTCACATAGGAGATAATATTCATAATATTTATTTCCTCTCATCCCGACAGGTTAATGGAAAGTTTCCTCACTGCCAATTCCACTGGGAGATTCAGAGAGCCTGGAGAGAGTGCCAGACACAACTGCAGCAACAGACGCCTGTGAGCACAGGTATAAACACATGCGTGCGCCTGCACACACACACACACACACACACACACACACACACACACACACACACACACACACACACACACACACACACACACACACACACACACACACACACACACACACACACAGGGAATTATTTGGAAATCTGCTCTTAAGTGAAATAAACTTAGGATGGAGAGTTTTATGATTACTAACAGTTTTGGCATTTGCAGGAACAGAAAGTCAAATCACACACACACACAAATGTCTGTGTGTTTATGTGTGTGTGTGTGTGTGTGTGTGTGTGTGTGTGTGTGTGTGTGTGTGTGTGTGTGTGTGTGTGTGTGTGTGTGTATATGCGTTGACTGAGGTCAGCTATGTGGACAGAAGGGTGTGTCTGGACGGCGTTTCAGCTTGTGTTGCAACCCACTCGCTATCAATCATTTATGTACTTCTCAAGCCAAGTACTCCAGAGTCGTGTACATACAACGCTGAGTTGCTCTGTTTTCTCTAAAAGTTCACGTGTGTTTGAATGTTTGAGTACAGTGATAATATAAGAGCATTTTATCTGTGTGGTTTGCAGCTTGTGGGTTCTTTCTCACGCCTGTCTGTGTGTGTGTGTGTGTGTGTGTGTGTGTGTACAGAATATGTGTGTTAAACTCACAGTTATTGTATCTTAAAGGACAAACCACCATCAGAATATGACACATCATCGGGTCAGAGTTGTGATATAATTTAAAGGAGAAGTTTGTAAGATTTAGGGGGATTGATCTTGCTGTGAGGATTGTAGATTGCAACCAAAACACTGAACAAAGATGTTTCACGTTACGAATCAGTGTTTCTCTGATGCTGTTTGCCATGCTGGAGACAAGCCGCGCATCCGGCATCTGCTGACGTGTGCTCACCCTTTTTGTGATCCAGACGCTCAGGAGTTTTCACCAGGAGCTAAATTATCCACAGAGGTCTCCTTTTCTCCAAAACAAAAGTGTTTAACAATGATGCTCATTTCAGATGGGCTTCTAACTGCAGAGGCCAACGTGTAAACCAATACATTCTCACTCCCAACTCATCATAAATCTCCACTTGGTCAGTTGACTTTTACTTCTACATGTAACTGTGTGTCCTGGATGTGTCTGTTGTTGATGTTCTGGGACGTTGTGTCATTTTACACCTCTTACATGCATTCCTTTCAAAATACACTTCAGTGTTCACAGTTTCTGCTCATTAGATGCATACTATCTTTTCAAAATGAACTGACAACGTCGGTAAAACACTGCATATTTATGCTTATCTCATTGTGCAACAGAGGCACATGGTTGGGTTTAGAGAAAAAAACCCATTGTGGTACCATTCTGGTATTTGATGAACCCATTCACCACCCCTCCGGGGACTTTCCAATACCTTAATTACGTTGTTTGATGGCAGCTCAAACTGATGCTGTCCTGTGGGGTTGTGAACCGACCCCACCTAGCAGTGTATTGTACTGCCGCGAAAGAATGACCTCTTATCAATGTTGTCTGACACAGAAAATAACGACCTAGTGGCAGTATTTGGCGGCTTCAAAATGAGAACAGGCTGGGAATATGTGAATGTCCCTGTCTAAAGCCAGTGTTTGATTGGTCTGTTCTGGGCTACTGTAGAAATATGGTGGCGCAACATAGCAATGTCCGTAGATGAGGACCCGCTCCCTTTGTAGATACAAACGGCTTATTCTGAAGTAACAAAAACACAACAGTTCTTATTTTTAGGTGATTATACACTAGAGAATACATACTTATTATATTATATTTCTGCCAATATATCCCTCTGAATCCTACATACCTTTGAGTAAAATCTGATGCGAATACTTTTGTACTTTTTCTTCAGTTAAGTTTTGAATGCAGGACTTTAACTTAGGCTGCGGTCGGAAAGTCTTTTTTGCTTAGGAAGGTTCCTAGCTGAGTGAAATGACCTGGAAGTATTTTAGTGGCCGCCATGATAAGAGCTGTTCGAATTCTCTAAACACTAAGGAAAGGAGATTCAATGCTTCCTTTCAGATCTCCTTTAGCATAGGATACATCGGACCTTCCTAAGCGATAGGAAGGTGATAATTGAATCCAACAATGCTTTGCGGGAGCAGTATCTAAAGCGACCGACTGTTCACGGAGACAAATGAAGTAGGAGAAGAGGAAGATCACCATGTCAGTCACCGTTACATGAAGCTTTGCCCGTCTCATGCCATAACTTGATAATATGTGTAACGTTATGTGCTCCAAACTCTTGTGGTGTAAGATATGCTCAGTGTGCATTAATCATGTCACTATTTGAGCATTGTTGAATCGCCAGCTTTTAGCAATATCATTAATTCATTTTTCTTCAGTCACAGATGCAGACACCTTTTGTGGTGTCTCACTCTGCAGAGCCTTTAGGGCCAATTGGCTCTCAGCTGCTCGTCCCACTGCTTCACTTGTATTTGTACTCTGATTGACTGTAAGATTTTAGGTTCAGCAGACAAGAACTTAGAAATACTCAAAGATACTCTGGAGTCAAGAGGAATCAGGTGCAACGTGAATTTAATGTGTCACAGCAACAATAACACATCAACTCGTGAGTCAACCCCGGGATTGGACTGAAGACTCACGATTTGAACACTCTCTTTTATGCTCGTGGAGGTTCAGCAGAATCTCCACCTCTTTTCCTTAAACCATCCTATCGCGGCCGAATTCTATTGGAAGATAACTTTTCCTTTTTTGTCCAAATCTGCCTTCGCCATGATCTAATCGTGGCAACCAATCTGGCCTTTGTCCAAAGCTGACCTCAGGCCTCCTGGAAAGTACCAAACTTTCTTCCATTAGATTCAAACCGCTGTATCTTCTATTTTTAAAAATCATGTGAGCTCCGGGGATTTTTCTTTAATTTGATCCCCTGAGCTCACACATTACACAAACCTTACAGACCTTAGTGTGTGTGTGTGTCTATTGTTACATTTCCAGGTGATGCACAATGTTCTATATGTGTGCTTTAACTCATACAAATGTGCTGTGTTTCAATCAGGTATGTGGTTACAACAATGATCCATCTTTCATAGTTACTCAAATATCACACAACTTAATCATTAGCCGTAATTAACGTATGCAGGATATAATATTTATCTGATCCTTAAATGATTTTACTTCAACCTTGATCAATTTGGCCTTTTGCCTGGTTAGTCATAAAACATTACACTACACTTTGCACTCACACGGGCACGTGTGCGGCTGGAGCACCTCTTAAGCGGGAGGCAGCCCTTTTTAGACTATTACGCAAATGAATTTCAGCCAAACACTTCAAAATAAAGCCTCCCACATCTCATCTTTCACTGTGCTGTCCACGTTTATATAGCCCGCATGAAGCAACATGGTAAGTAGGCACGGGGTGGAGTATGTGCTTTTTGTAGTCCATCTTCGGTAAACTGTAGTTTCACCACGGTCAACCTACGTCATTGACATCCGCCGTCACATGATGACGTAGCCCAGTGTAAGTGCGATCAGATTCTCTCAGCTCCGCGGTTCTCTTTTCCTAAGTCCTTACGAATTCTCCTACTCATCTTCCCTTGACCTCGTGACGTTTCCCACCGAGGTCAAGGAATAGTGATTAGGAATAGACGATAGGAGGGACTTTCCGGCCGCAGCCTTAGAGTACTTCTACACTGTGGTTTTACTGCTTTTACTTAAGTAAAAATACTTCTTCCAAAACTGACCCTTATATATTTTTGTTAAGTCGTTAATTGCTTATAAAATGTGCAAATAATTAAACAAGCCTGCACCAAGTGAACTGTCATCACTCTTTTTTAAAAATGTCACACAAAGAACAAAGTAAATTGATAATATCAATTATTTATCTTTGCTTGACCAAAACAAAAGTGCAAGAAAATATATAGTTGAAAACTGCAGAACTTCAGGAATTCAGTGAGCGGAAACAAATATTGTGTCAAGCATTAAAAATAATTTTAAAGTGGTTAGAGGTGCAAAACGAAAAGCTTTAATCATTCCATGACCTTATCACAAAGTCTTATATCTGAATTTAATGCTTTAAAATTTTGCCTTAAAATTACGGGATTAGTTTTTAATTGCACCTTAAATGAAGTTATTAAAGCCTACAGTATTCCTGTAATAGCAGACCGAGTATCATTAATATTTAGAGTTGCACTGTGATCCTATAACATTTTCATAACATTTTCATTTTACCCCTTAAAATAATCTTAATTTCATTCTCACAATGTAAAATAAGTAAATAAGATGTTCAATGAAGAATTTTCTGTTCCCTCCTGTAAGTACATCAGAGCCAAATGTCTAAACTTCAGAGGAGGAGAGTGCTTTTATGTTGATTTATGTGTCCTGACTGTTGGTTCAGCGGCAGGCACAAGATCAGTGAGTTTCAAACAAGGAGCCAAACAGGAAGTCATGAGCAGTCTGATTTATACCTCCAGTGTGTGTGTGTGTGTGTGTGTGTGTGTGTGTGTGTGTGTGTGTGTGTGTGTGTGTGTGCAGGATGTCGTGGCGAGTGGGACAATGTGTCGTGTTGGCAGAGTGCAGCGGTCGGCGAGGTGATGACCCTCCCCTGCCCCTCCCCCCTCCTGCACCTGTTTGGAAAGCAAGGTGAGTCCAACATCAATGTCATGTCTCGTGAAAATGGTCATATATGGGCTGTCAGGGAATATCCAACATGTTTATCTGTGTCTGGGAACATTAGGCAGTTTCAAGTGTTTGGGATTGTCAGGGAACAATTTTGAAATAGGATTTGTGGGAAAGTTCTGCTGCTTTTTTTGTCCGAGACTTCTTCTCCTGGAATTAATTAGGAGTGGTTTAAAGCATCGAGGTTTGTTTTGGCACAACATTACAAAAATTAGATAAAAAGTGTCCATCTTGCTTTGTGTGTGAGCAGTGGTGGAAAAAGTGTTCAGATCATTTAGTAAAAGTCCTAATACCACACTAAAATAGTTAAAGCCCTGCATTCACAGCCTTACTTAAATAAAAGTGTAGAGTGGTACAGTAAAAGTAATCATTGTGTAGTAAACTGTTTGCTGTCAATGTTTCCATCTTGTATCTGATGTTTCTGGATTAATATTCCTGCTGCATTAATGTGTGTGTTGCATTTTACTGCTGTAGATGTTTATGTTGTGCTTATTTTAATTCCTTTATATACTGCTGGGTAGTTTCATCTGCAGTAATGTATTATAATTCTATGATTATATTTTTAAGGATAAGGAGACCTTTGTCGGCAATAATGAACACGTGGTTAAAGCTGTGAGGCGATCGCAGTCATGGTTAAAAGAAACTTGCTTAGTGAACAGTCTGATGTTTTCAGTCCAGTGTTAATCCTGGCACCTAATTTAGATTTAGTTTCAGTCTTTGATTAAATTGTTCATTAGTTTTGATAAAATTTTATTATAATCAATTTTTAAGTTTTAGTCATCAAAGATTAAAGACATTTTAAATGTTTGTCATGCATTTTTGATTTTTGACACGTTTTGAGGCTACAGCTGTCACCGTCTTTGTTGTCCATTCATTCTGCATTATCATTTAGTTTTTATTTGTCAATTAAAAAATTACACATTTCACCATAGTTGTTGTTTTTAGATGTACCTTTCTATTTAGCTTTTGAACAGCTTTTATTGATTTTGTCGGGTTGTTTTTTGGTTGAGGATGGCACGGTGGTGCGGTCGTTAGTGCTGACGCCTCACAGCAGGGAAGTTCCAGGTTCTAATCCACCAGCTGTATGGGGTTTGCATGTTTGCACTATGTCAGTGTGGGTTTTCTCTGAGTTCTCCAGCTTCCTCCCACAGTCCAAATGCACGCAGGTTAATTGGTGACTCTAAATTGTCCGTAGGTGTAAATGTGAGCGTGAATGGTTGTCTGTCTCTTTGTGTCAGTCCTGTGGTAGTCCGGCGACCTGTCCACGGTCTGTGTCTCTCGCCCACTGCCAAGATAGTGCCACCAGAAGTGGGTATTTTAAGCCAGAACATGATCCTTTGCTGACCATAGCCAAGAAGTGTTTGTGCCTAAACACATCCCCTATATTATTTAAACATAAAGAAACACAACAAAATGCATCAGTTACATAATAATGTACAGATGTAAGATATCTTTGGCTTGTAGAAATGAACAATGTCAATTTTTTGTTAAGATTAGATTCATTTCAAATTCATTTCAAAAGTATTGATATTTGATCATGGAACTTTCAGTACGGTACGGATGTTTAAGGTTCACGTACTCACTGAACCTAAACGCTGCAGTTCGCCTGTCCTGGACTGAACCAGCTCAGTGTCGACTGTCGTGACCTCCTCCAGCTGTTTCCTTTCACAGCTCATTTTACAAACTCTCGTCTTTCAGTCCACTCACTCTGTTTCATCCATCATGTTGATTGCTTCTTGTCCCTCTACCTTTGATCCTCCATCATCTTTGCACGCTAGCCTACAGGCCGGCAGGTCTTTCATCCCTCCACCTCCTCTCTGCTTCCTCCTGCTTCCCTTTCCTCTCCCATCAGCCCCTCCTCACCCTGCAGTCTCAACCTTCCTCACCCTCTGCCATCCATTGCTCTCTCTGTATCTGAACCAGAGCTGGAAACTAAAAGTGATGCAGTCTCTGTCCCCTGTCCTCATAAGAATATATATCTGAAAATGTGACATAAACAGACAAGTGTTGGGGCTTGTTAAAATCATTTAGTTAAGAGAAGACTTTTAGAGATACAACCCCAAATCCCCGAAAAATCGGGACACTGTGTAAAATGTGAATAAAACAGAATGCAATTACTTGCAAACTGACATATATTCAACCGAGTAGAATACAAAGACAAGGAATTTAATGTTCAAATTGAAAAACTGTTTTTATATATATGCACTCATTCTGATTTTCATGCCTGCAACACATTCCAGAAAGGTTGGGACAGGATCATGTTCACCACTGTGACACGTTACCTTTTCTTTTAACAACACTTAGTAAGCATTTGGAAAATGAGGACACTTGTTGAACTCATGAAATTAAAAATTTCTTTCTAAAGAATCACAAGCAGGTCTCCCCAACTTTTCAAGATTTAAGGACTGTTTCTTCAAATTTGGCACAAATGTTTCCTTGTACTCAACAATTCTATGATTCTATTTTGGCAGTCAAAGGTAACTTTGACCTCGCAAAACATGTTTTTGGCCAAAACTCGGTAATTCATACATTACATTTGATGAAATTTCACACAAATGTCTAATAGCAAATGCTGATGGAGTGATGAAATGTTGTATCCAAAAGGGCAAATTTCAATTTCACTGTGACATCATAATTTTCTGCGAAACACTTTCCAGCCATTACTGAACGCCACATCTCAGGAGCAGAAGGGGAGACATTTGGTCAGATACTGAATTGGTGACACTAATCTTGGGTGTCCACCTTGCATCTGTGCTGATTGTATAGACCTTCTGTGCCGTTGGGGGAGGATGTGTGTGAAGCATCCATGTTTTCACAGACATGGATGTAAACTGTCAGTGCAACATGACTGGTTTGCGGAGGCATACAATCACTAGGGAGTAATTTCAGTTTGGCATTGGGATTGTAGAGGCATATATGTCACACAGGAAGTTTAGCTCAACTGACTCCCACAGATTGTTGAGTTTTAACTCAAAACAGCTTTTTCGTCAGGGCATTGCAAGTTAAAAATGACAAACATGGGCTGACTCAGAAGAAAAATGACTCCTGAAGTGTTTGTTTTTGATCTCATTTGATGGTAACGATGCCTATTTATATCATTAATTACTGTAAAACTTTTTGTCAGTATTTTTAAAAGAACAGAAACTTATTTCCCACTCTCTTACCATCCTGTGCTGCTTGGGCTCCCACACTTAATGTGTCTAATTATTCGTGGGGCCAGCTGACAACATCTGGACTGGCCCACTTTCTCTGATACCCTTGGCAGCATCTGTCAGTGGCCATTGGTTCATCCACCTCTCCCTGCTTCTCTGGAGAGCATTAGATCATACGGTTAAAGGATGAGGCCTGTCATCAGCAGAGCAGCGCCTGCTCGATATCAAGAGTCACTCTCTGAGTACGTGACCGCAAACACAAGTGAACCCTTTGGAATAACCTGCATGCATAATTCATACATTATATTGGGGCTGACCATCCAAGTTCATTATAGTAGACAAATATACCCCTTGTAAACTACTATGATTTTTTTTTTTATGTCAAAGTGACCAATGGAGACAACCATTTCACAAATTGGTCCAGTGTTGAGAGAGAAAGATGCAGCTGGCAGTGGTGAAGCAGGCTGCAATGTAACCAGACAGGGCATGTTTGCACTGTCAGTGTACGTCTGCTTAAAGTTTTTGTTTTTACCACTGACAGGCTCCGATTGTTATTATAAGTCTCTGATAACTTATGGAAAGGATCCCTATAGACCTTTTTGTTCAGGGGTGGCAGTAGCTCAGTCCATAGGGACTTGGGTTGGGAACCGGAGGGTCACCTGCTCGAGTCCCTGTCCGGACCAAATGTGGAGCGTGGACTGGTGGCCGGAGAGGTGCCAGTTCATTTCCTGGGCACCAAACCCCCCAACCGCTCGGGGCGCCTGACCAAGGCAGCCCCCTCACTCTGACATCTCTTCACTTTGTGCATGTATAGGTCCTGCTTGTGCATGTGTGTGTCTTTCAGACCTGTGTGTTAATGACAACGGCGTGAAAAAAATAATATAATAGTATATAAAGTATATTAAAAAAAAAAAAAAGATCCTTTTTGTTTAACCAGAAACAGCCCAGAAACCCACCAGACTCCATTTCAATCAGGAGAGACATGTTTGAATGATAAAAGAATATTTATTAACATGTGAATGAATGAATTAGAATGCGGAAAGTCTTTGGCAATTAGACCCCGTAGAGATGGTTTGATTTAAGGAGGGTGATGAATCCATAGTAGAATAGGGAACCCCCCGGGGTCTAGACGCTGGCGGTGAGGTGGTGAGGATGAGATGAGAGGAAGATGGAGAAGTGCCGATGATCTGGATGAGTAGAGGAATGAGTCTTTGAGAGCTTGTCCTGGACTCTGGATATGATGGCTGGAGGTGACCAGGGTGGAGAAGGGCGCGAAGATTCTGCCTAAAGTGATGGCAGTGGCATCCTGATTGGCTGAGAGATCATGGCAAGTGTGATTGAATAACTAGAGGAGTAAACACCCATAGTCAGCTGATTAGAGGGAGTAGTGACAGTGGGATGTAGAAAATGTGAAAGGGTGAGCGAGAACGGTCTTCCTGATTGAATTTACGCTCAGCTTCATTTAAATAAACAGTTATTTTAGTGCGTATGGGTTTATTTCAACCAAACCAGAGCTGGTGATTGTTGGAACAGTGAAAAGATGCACCGAGACGACTTTTGTTTAATTTTATTTTGTTTCTGTTGACTTTGAATGCTGTGTAATACAATTTTTGTCCATTTAAATGCAGTCTGGGGGGTTTGGCAACAACAATTTCGGGCTGTTTCTGGTTAAACAATTTTTTTTTTTTACTCTTCAACAAAAAGGTCTCCGTGGGAATCCTTTCCATAATGTTGTCAGACACTTATAAAAAAAATCTGAGCCTGTCAGTGGCAAAAACAAGCAAGTTTAGTGACCTACACTGACGGTGCAAACGTACCCTGAATGGTTACCCTGCAGCCTGTTTTGTTGCTACATAGCTGCAGCATTCTCTCTCAATGCTGGACCAATTTTAAAAGTTGTTCTTCCTATTAGTCACGTAGTCACAGGGCCCAGGTACTCAGGTTCTTCTGTGTTTTGGCACCAACTGTACCTAAACACAGAAGTCGACTGCTATTTAACGCATCTATAAAGAGTTTGTAACCAGTTAGGAAACAGTCTCAATTTTATATTGATGCCTCTATATCAAACGGCAAAGCAGCCCACTGAGAATAGACCCAGATCTGGCTTTGCTGTTGGCTTTGACCTGCAGTCGGAGCTCCAGTGAAAGACAGCAGCGGCTCCACCTACAGCCAGGAGCAGAGCTTTAGCTTGCTGCTCTGGCAGTGTCCATCTGCGCCGCCCTTTCCTACACTGGAGCACAACAAAAATGTCATGTAGGTGATAATGCAAGTGTTCTCAGGTTTAGTAAAAATATTACACATTACAAAACAATCATACCTACTATGAAAACGGCCTGAGACACAAAACATGGAAAAATAGAGTCCAGGTTGAAAAATAATAAAGTTATCCTTTTATTTTCAGGGTAGATGTCAGTCATCTGATGTTTAGAAATTGAGAGATGTAACATGAAAATGGCTGTAAACATGAAAAATGAACTACAAAATGGCTTAGATGTAAGAACAGTAATGTTTTAGAATGATTAAAGCCTCAAATCAATAGAGATTTGTGACATGAACTGAAGAGAGCCATTCATCAAAGACATTCCTGAAATATAGTTGAAGTTGTTTACAGAGAAAATTGCTCCTGGTCAGTGTGCAGAACATGCGGGAGATATTTAGTTAAGATTCAAGATTCAAGAAGTTTATTGTCATATGCACAGTACAATGAAATGCAGTCTCCCTTCACACAAGACAATAAAATGAAATAGAATTTAGAAGTCACTGCTGTAAGATAAGGCTTAACTCATTACTAAAAGCCAAGCTATCACTTTCTGTTTCTAACCTGGCTGTGAATGTTCAAGCATATAATTCAATAAATGCACCAAAACATGCAGTTGTTTCATGTTACTATTTCAGGCAAATGTAGCATGTCCATTATTATGACTTTAAAGAATATTAGACCACATTGTATTACTGAATTATGCAAAAATGCAGAGAAAATCAGAGGTTGATGTACTTTGTCTTGGCACTGTACTCTCCTGTCTGTCAGCATCTGAATGTGCGTTCTCTCTGTCTCCGCTGAGAGGTGTGCTACAGACACGAGAAGACTGACGTTCTTTTTAAACACGAGAACAACTGTAGACTTGAGTTTTGCCTCCTGCAGAAGAAGTGAAAACTACTCTGGGCTAAATTGCCATTAAAATCTTTCTTTTTTGCTGCAGTTTCTACCTGCCCTCATTTATTCAGTTTCATAAAACAAGAAAAAAGTTTTATCAGGAAACAGGACATTGGATAACACGCAGATTGAAGTATCTTATGTAAAGTTTTATCTTGTGGTTTGTTGTGTATTTTCCATTTAATTTAGTTGCTTGCTGTTTTTGGTAAATGTCACATCTCAGCGTGTCCTGATACAATGATTTGTTTGATATCTAGTGAATTAGCAGCACCCAACAAAATAGTGTCTCCACCAGTTAGGTTTGGTTGTGGAAAAGAATCATGGTCAGTGTTAAGTAACATAGGTTTAGAAAAAGAAACATAGGGGTCGTCAGGTTGCCTACTTAAAGGGATAGTGCACCCAAAAATGAAAATTCAGCCATTATCTACTCACCCATACGCTGAGGGAGGCTCAGGTGAAGTTTTAGAGTCCTCACATACCTTGCGGAGATCCCAGGGGAGAGGAGGTAGCAACAAAACTCCACCTAATGGAGGCTTATGGCGCCCCAGATTGGTTGTTGGGGTGCACTATCCCTTTAATGTTAAGTTATGCACTCAATGTAAAGTTACTTAGATTAGACTTGGGTTAAGAGACATGGTTGGGGGTCGTCAGGTTATGTACTTAATGCAACGTTAAGCAGTAACATGGGTTATATAAGAATAACTGTCTCATGATTACATGGTTATATACAGATTGCTGGTGAATTACCTTTTGTAAACATACATACTAAAAGTGCATGAGAACACCTGACCCATCTACAAATCCCAATGGACTGGCTTCAAAATCCTGCTTTCAGGAACAAAAATATTTCAATTCATTTAATTCAAACTTTTAAAATGAACTTGAAATAATATACGTCATTGTTTACAGGTCAGTTTACCTTTCTCTGTGGATGGGAGCATCATTAAGACAAACAGCTGTCAGTTTTTACTGATATAAAAAACTTGATTTAAACCTGTTGACAGTTTAGAGCAGGTCTGTCAGTGTACAAAGGAAAGAAATATTAACAATAACAATATGTAGATGTTTGCAGTGTGTTGGGCCCTCTTGGCTTCCGTACTTGTCTGCTGAGAAGATTTCAGCTCACTGAGCGAACTGTCGGCCAGCCAGTAGCTTCATTAACAAACACGCTGCTATGGAGCACAAATCAAGTGTATTTACAATGAGACAGTTCAGAAACACAATCTGCTGCCAACAGCTGAAGACCTCCAGTATGGCCGACCTTTTCCAGGCTGCTGCTGTACTTCCACGTTATTTACACTGAGATTTAATACGTTCAGTACTGAAACAATATGTCAGACACGAAGTGAAGTACAGTTAACATGAGGACGCAGAGACACAAGAGTGGCAACAGGCACAAAACTTCTTGTTTGTTGTTTAAACCCTGTTCAGACTACTGATTGGAAGCAGGATTTTACCACCTCACCCCCCCTTTAGATACCACATGTCTTTATTTCATTATTTTAGTTGTTTGTAGTTGTTTATAAGTCATTTATTCTCTCTCTGTAGGTTTTATTTTCCAACACTAATGTTTCCAAGCTGCTGTGTAGAAAGCTCTTATGGACAAATACTAACTTCAGTATATAGTTAATGTTTTATTAGGATGAAAGTAGTCAAATTTAAAAGTAACAAGTCTAAAAATACTGTGATTTCAGGCTATATAAATGGTTTTGACTTGACAATGAATTTCAATAAATTAATGAATCTATTAATTGTAGTAAACACTGTGTCTGTGTGTCTCAGGAAACCTCAGCAGGAACTGTACAGAGAAAGGTTGGTCTGATGTCTACCCCGTCATCACCATCGCCTGCTGGTCCAACAACACAGATGAACCCAACGAGGTGAATTCAGTGTCTGTTCTGTGTGGGTGTGTGTGCGTGCGTGTGTGTGTTTGTGGGTACGGTTGATGATGAGTGCGTGTGTGCAGTGCAGGAGATTATCTGATCTGAGCTCTGTGTGTTCAGTTTCATCTCCACTGAGAGGCTACTGCAGGCTGCTTCATGTCTGCATGTCTGACACAAGCAACGTTGTGGTAAACTGCCTTAAATGAACCCAAATTAACCCTAACCCAAAATGCACCAATTAGCATTACTGCAGAGTAATAAGTTACAGTTTATTTCATTGATTACCAACCTGTTGGTCAGGAACTTTTTTTCTCCTGTGAAACATGTGATAACTTCACTTCTTCAGGCCTCTAACAAAAGACACAGTCCAAGACGTTCCAAGGAGAAATCATCTTTTTGTGGACAAGTTGTGTTGAGACACAAAGTTTAGACCAATACAAATCCAGTTAAATAATCAAAAAGACAGTTTAGACCCTCACAAATTCAGTTTAATTTTCAGAAACTCAATTTAGAGCATTACAAATCCATTGAAATCATCCTAAACCCATTTTAGACTGTTTTAAATCGAGTTAAATCATCACAAACACAGTTTATACCAATAACAATCTATTAAATCCACAGAAGCTCAGTTTAGAGCATTACTGATCCAGTTAAATGACCAGAAACCCAGTTTAGACCATTTTAAATCCTGTTAAATCATCAGAAACCCAGTTTAGACTCTTGCATTATTCCAGGTCTAACAAATGATACAGTCTGAGACATTCCAGGGAGAAATCTTTTTTTTTTGTGGACAAGCTGTGATGAGAAACAAAGTTTAGACCAATATTAATCCAGTTATCATCAGAAACACAGTTTAGAGAATAACAATTTAGGTTAAATGACCACAAACCCACTTTAAAGCATTAAAAATGCTGTTTAAAAGGTTCAGGCAAAAATCAAAAGAAACGCCGTTAAATATCACAGTGGTTTCCTTTTGTATTCTGTGAATGTGAAGTCCCACGCAAGCAGAGCAGAGAGTGCTTTGTAGTGCATATCACAAACTCTATTATCAGTCGACATGGTGTCAACACGTAACAGGATCATATCTCTCTTTTGACCCACTTTGAATGCTTTCTATGATAGCACGTAGCAAAACAACCACAGACCCAGTTTTTAAACAGCAGATTGATCTGATTTTTAAAAAGCTAACCACAACTGGTTTCACTGAGCATTTTTGGTGAAACTTGTCTTCAGTGCAGAAAGATAAAACTCTGTCAGCTCACGTCAGATCATGTCAGGTCATGTCAGGTTGTGTGAGTATGAAATTATTAGGAGCAGGTGTCAGTGTGGTCTACGTCAGTTTTCTTGAGCTCCTGCTTCAATCAGGAGTCCATGATAAGAAATAAATTAAAAAATGAAAAAGAAACATTCTTGTTTCAAACATCACATTTACTCATACTGTCTCCATATTGCTACATGTAGTACAGTATAGACATATGCTGACATTCACACTGATGATCCAGCTTTAGCATCCTGGTTGATATCTAATCCAGTATACTTCAGGCTACACAGACTACCCAATGTTCTGCTCTGTAAGGGCATTTGTTTTCTCTACCTCTTGTGCTTTTTAAAATATTATGCCCCTTTTTTTTAACAAACTTATGTAATGTAAATCAATGAGAGGAACCTTCAGATCCTTTAAACCTGCTCTACATCTAAATGTTACTGCTTTCACACACTAGATTTCACCTAAACTTTAATCAGCTCACAGGACTTTGAATTAATTTCAATTTTTACATGTCCATGCATGTCATCTTATTTTCAAGCGTGTCCCAAAACAAACATTCATGAAACAAATGGAAAACTGAACAATACTAGAAGAATAAGATACAACAATTAAAAAACAATCAACAATCCAACAAAAAGCAAACTAACAAAAATAAAAAGGACAGTAAGGGAAAAGGGAATACAGTTGTAGACTTAACACTATCAAAAGGACAAGGATCCATCTCTCTATACTTTTATTTTATCATTTTACAACATAACAAAAATTTGAAGAGACCTTAAACCAGATCTTAACATACAAACTGATGCTTAAAGGTCCAGTGTGTGAGATTCAGGGGATTTAATGGCATCTAGTGGTGAGATTTGCAGTTTGCAACCAGCTGAAACTTCTCCCGGTTAGAATTCCTTCAGTGCTTATTGTTCGGGAGGTTTTACCGGGAGCTGAATTATTAGCTGAGGTCTCTTCCTCTCCAAAACAAACAGACCCATTGATTTAAACTTCTAAAACAGAAAAAAAGTAGTTTCACATTACAAAGCAGTGTTTCTTCTGCACTGTTTGGCTCCTTGCAAACCAGCCGCTTGCCCATCACCTGCTAATGTGTGCTCACCTTATTTCTGAGGCAGATATTCAGGAGGTTTTTATCAGGAGCCTAATTATGTGCAGAGGTCTCCTCCTCTCTAAAACAAATGGCCCCACTGATTTAAACCGGTAAAAACATCGAACAAAGTAGTTTCATGACACAAATAAGCTAACTAACACTACTACGGTGGGAGACACGATAACATGACTGTCCAGTCTAGAGCCAGTGTTTGGTTTGTCTGCTCTGGGCTACTGTAGATGAGGACTTGCTCCCTATGTAGATATAACAGCTCGTTCTAAGGTAATGAAAACACAATGATTTTTTTAGGTGGTTAAACACTTAAGAAAATATACTTATGATATTATATTCCATGTCTGCCAATATAGCCCCCTAAATACTACACACTGGACCTCAAACTTAAGACTTAAGACTCATCACTAACAGGAGGAATGGTTATGACGCCAGACTACAGTTTCAAGACACTGTGGTGAAGTAAAAGGGCCGTTTTCATATCAGCTTCTGTGCATCAGTGTGTTTATCTGTTCAAAGAAGACGCTCTGACAGAGATAAAAGCAGAGGAAGGTCAGGGTGAGAGAGGAGATCAGATGTTAGGAGAGAGAGGAAGATGAGGACAGATTTTGGCTGACAGATATCTGACCTCCAGCTGATTGCTCAGCTCAGCTCCTCTCTCTCTACTCAGACCACCGGAAAGTCAGCCTTTTTCCTTCATCATATCCTCGCTGTGTTTGCGTGTGTTTCTGTTCTCAGGAGGACCAGCTTCTTGGATCTTTAAGGGACCAGCTCACCAAAATGACTAAAAAAAAAACAACTTATTTTTTTTATGTACTTATTTTAAGATATCCTCTTGAGATTTCTCCAAAAAAGGATGTAAACTGAGTGTAGCTTGTGGCCACTGCTTAGGTCAATGTTCATTTTAGTAGAAAGCAACATTTTTCACATTAAAGAAGGAGTGTGATGAACCAGAAAGAACACAAACATCTTGGTAAACAATAGTTAAATGGCTGAACATGCTTGATGCTGCGTTCTAGAGCTGGGCAATATAATGCCTATATATAGATATGTTTTAAGCAAGATATAAAGTTAAAAAACACTGTTCACATCGATATAGAGTCAAGTTGCATGATGCCTTTTTTTCCGAAAAGCCACATCAGCCACTCTCATCTCTCACACTCTCTGCCCCTTTCACTCACTCACAAGTTCTCCAGCAACACTCAGAGAGACACAGAGCTGCTCCTCCGTTTAATCTCAAATGTGGCTTTGACTTGCACCTAAACATGTAGCCCACTTGTAGAAAATGCAGAGATATATATCATGTGTCTAAAGTGATGTAGGATATTAGCTGAATTTGTCTTCTAGAGGTGGAGGGGATGGTGGATGGCTGCAGACCACGGTTTTCAGCTGCTTTGTAATCACCAAACGTGGGTGTTTTTTAGTGACCTGCAGTTTTCCCAGTGGGGATATTGCCATGAGATGCAGTTGTTTTTAATGAGACATCACTGTGTTTCCTGCCAGGATAGTGACAGTGAAAGTGAAAACCGGGTATTTTAAGCCAAAACATGATCTTTCTCTATCCATAACCAGGTGGTTTTTGTACCTAAACCAAGCCACATGTTAACCACAGCATTGTCGAAATGTAAAATTTCTGCTACATAATAACATATAATAATAACATGTCTGTGGTTTGCAGAAACCTACAATGCCAACATTTTTCTGGTGATTGGGTAGTGGTTTTCTAGTTGCAGCTGAGCAATATGAACCAGGTTATTTTGATTTTGGCAGATGGAGCAGATGGTTTTGCTGATGCTTAAGTACATGAACAGGCTCATCACTGCAGGTGGTGGTGTCCCTTTGGAGCCAGGCCACTGTTAAAATACTACTTGGACTTGCCGCTGACAGAGAAAACCAGGCAGGGGAGAATAGGAACTGGTGAATGTCATATAGTGTCCCCAGTGCCCCCTGGGTAATGCAGTTTATTTATGACCATTATATTGCCAGAAAATCTGAAATGAGGAGGGCTGAAAACAGTACTGGCAGCTTGTGAGAAGTGCTGGTGCACAAGAAAAAAGTAAAATGTAGAAGTGTGTACCGGCCCTCTTCGAGCACCGCTGATTATACTTGCACACTTTTACTTAACTAACATTTTCAATGCAGGACTTTTACTCATCAGGGTATTTCTACAGTGTGGTATTTGTACTTTCACTTACAGAAAGGATCTGAACAGTTCTTGGAGTGTTCATAGACTTGCTCACAGTGCGTTGTTGTGGCGAGACACTGGCTTAAACTCTCAGCTCCCCCAGCTGAGTTGTGGGTTCAGCTCCTGTCCCTGGCGCTCTCTGCTCCCTAATCCGCCCTCGTCTGAAGGTAAACTGAGGAATTTATTTTCCTCTTCAGAGGATTATGAAGCAGAATGACAGAATGTGTAACCCTGCTGAATGATGCAGGTGGTTGTAGTGTTAGTGTGTATGCACGTTTGCATCTGTGTGTTTTAACCTGAGGCGTCCTGTGTGATGCCACAGAGTTTATCCTCTGACCCTCACAGTTATTGCTTGTAGTCACGGCTGCATTCCAGCAACCTTTGGTTTATACTGAGCTCTAAACAAGCAGGTAACATCCTGGTTTAAGAGAATATCCGGAAACATTATTGTGTCCACGCTGAGTTCATGCCACACACTCTTCTTGTTTTCTTATTCTTTACTGTCCAGTCAGGTTGTCTTGTAGAAAAGGAAGTGAAATTGACACCCAATGGGTTTTATTATTTTATTATTAAATTATTTTAGACCAAGAAAAAGCAGATCAGAAGAAAAATTGCAAATGTTGGATTACCCTGACATAACTGACAAATTATGTAAAAAAGACCAACACCAAAAACTTGTTAGTCTGCCTCATAATACTCTTCAACTTCCTGCCTGTGGTTCTCAGCTCCAGGCCTATTGGTTCCTACTGAGGACGTAAATCTTTAGAAACGCAAACATATAGTTTTAATAGTGCATGACGGGGAACTACTTTCAGACGTGGATTAATCTACTGTGGGTGCACTATACTGAGTGTTTGTGGCAGCAGGACAGTGTATGTGGGATTGAGTCCAAATAAATACAGTCACACAGTTCACTAGTGTGGCTCATTTATGTTTTTTTAACAACAATGGAGCTCTATGGCACAGAGGAAGAACATACATCAAGGCTGTGGTACACACACAATACGTGTTAGTAGATATATTCACTGTTTGTTTTTACATCTTTGTTGGCAATGAAAAAAATATAGGAAATCATCACCAGACTGATCCTCTAAAAGTCAAATCATAGCCAAAAGAAAGTGACACACTTTCTTCCAGCCCAGAAGACTGTAAGAAAAAAAGATCTAATTCACAAGTGATAAGTCATAAGAAGTGTTTTTTCCCCTTTTTGGTGGTAAAATCAGTTGCAGAACAGATGTTTAAAGGCGGACTAAGGCAATATTCCCACCCCTACTCATCATCATAAATCAAAAATTGGATCATCCATCCAGAAAAATCATGCTCTCAGTAATAATTAAGCTGTGGTCAGAAGTTACAATCCAAAAAACTGAGGCAGTAAAAAATGCTTGATATCTGAATCTTTTCACAGCAGACTAAGAAAAAAGAAACTATGAAATAAAGTGGCTTTAAATCCTGTGCAGACACGTGAAGGCTGAGACCAATATTCGAATTTCGCCATGAGTACGCTTAACTATTTAGTGAGCTTTTTAGCAAACATCTAAAACACGTCTCTGTGTATATTTTACTTTGCGGAGCCATCTTTCTTTGTGATGTCTCGTCACATTCTTGTATTTCTCTGTTTACAGTATCTCTCTTTTCTCATCGCTGAACTGTTTTTCTTTCCTCTGTGTGTGGACGTGCACACATATGGCTGCTGAACACGTGCACATGACAATCTTGTTTTTAAATTCTTCCCTATGTACAATAGTTTAAATAACAACTTCATAATCTTGGTTTATCATAATTGGGGCTACAACTAAATTTCATTATCCATTAACCTGCCCATTATTTCTTAAATTAATTGTTTTGTCAATGAAATGTCAGAAAACAGTGAAACATGCCTTGTTGTGTAATTTCCCAGAGCCCCAGGAGGCATCTTCAAGTATTATGTTTTATAAGACGAGCAAACCAAAAATCCAAAGCTGTCAGTTTATTATCATGTGTGACAAAGAGGAGCATCGAATTCTCACATTTACCATAATATTTGTAATTATTTTTCTGTCAACTGATTAATCGACTGATCGCTGCAGCTCTAATAATAATTGAAACTATACATGTGGCTGTAAATGGAGATCAAGCCAAGTGTGGCTAACCTGCATGATGTGTGTGTCTGACTGAGAGCTGAAACTGCTGATGTGGAGATTTACTGAAGCTCAGAAAATAAATAAGGGGGCAGTTTGTGTAGAAAAAAAAAAGTTCCTTTAGGGCAAAGAAAAACAAACAAACCTTGTTGTATAAAGTGTAATGACAAACGTGTTAATCACTGAATCTAACATTGTTTATATCTCAGTGTTTGATGCAGATGTATCCTTTTCCAAAATGTGTGAAAGAGTAAATTAGTTGGAGTCAGATTGCTCTCTTAAAGCCCATTGTTTCTCCCCCAAGCTTAGATGCTCTTCTCTCAGGAGCCATCTTGGATCTAGAAAAGCACATTAAACTAAATAAACATATTTATTGATGCTGTACGGCTTTACATTCTGACTTCCGCTTTGCACTGTATTACCACAGCACTAAAGCTGAGTGAGGCTGTTGCATGATGGTGGATATCTGGTATTTGGTTTCATCACAAATTTGTACTGTTGGTAGACAAACAGTTCAAACACACCTCCCCAGATATTAATCACATTAGTAGAGGAAGCTAGCATCACATAAAAAAATTGATTTTAAAAATCCATATTATGGCTCAAGCTGGGGGTTTTTTGCAGTCTATGAAATACATAATACATAGATATACACTAGATGACGATAAGAGCTGTGATGTACAAAACAGCATAATCTCAGCAGCCCAGTCTCCAGATGTAAATGTTGGTATTGTATGTTTCAGATCACAGACATGTCAACATTTCTAAAGTGACGTAGTATATGAACTGACTTTGTCTTCGGGAGGTGGAGGGGATTGTGAATGGTGTGACACCTAGATGGCTGCCAAACTGCAGAGCACTGTTTAAAACCAACAAACTACAAAATCAATGTTTTTATGTGACCTGTCACTGTTTTTCCATTTGGGACAGTGCAAAGAAAAATTGGTGTTTTTTTTTAACGGAGACATTGCTGCATTTCCAGCCAGGATTGTGCCATCAAAACCAGGTTCTTCAAGCCCAAATGTGGTCATTTTCCAACTTAACCACACGTTAACCATAGTGTTGTTGAAACATAAAGAAACATACATTTTCTCTGTATCCACTACATTAGTGGTTTTCAAACTTTTTTACACAGCATACCCTCTTTAAAGATATTAGGCTTTCAACAGGGCTGCTCGAAAAATTCTCCTAGTGATCTGCATTTCTCTTCATAATAGTTCCTGTTTGGAGCCATGATTGCAGTATTTGTACCTCTGCTCACTATCTTGCCATAACAGTTTAGCTTCTAACTAATCATGGATGTATGCATTCGCTACATTCATGAACCTGACAACTCAGCAGGCTGATTGATTGGCTGCTGGCAAAACATCCATTATAAACTGTAGTGACCTTGTATTAATATAACTGGAGTTATATTTTACATGCTGTGGCTAAAACTGAGATGGTGCTGTGGTTGAAAACTAAACTTTGCTTGTAGAGTTGGAATGCTGCTTTTCTTTTTTTATCAGAATTGAGGGTTTGGTCATCTTGTTGGAATGAACACTATTGAAATTAGGTTTTTTGCTTGTGTTCAGTGTGAAAGCGTGAAAGTTTGAGGCTCTGACTGTGCAGAAAGTCCAAATAAAACATGCTGTGTTAGTTAACACACCATACAAACGACTGGATAAATGAGACTTGGATGACACTATATGAGTTGTGTAAGCGTTTGTAAATTGATGTTTACTTAATTTCATGAAGAATTTTTTTACTGTGGAGGCATACAAGAAATCTGGATTTATGTTTGTCAGTCCAAGTAGCATTGTGTTTCCAGCTTGTGTATGAGACACAGATGCCGGATTGACCACCTAGTTTATTTCAGACTAATTGTAAATAGTTTTGATTATTTTATTTAATTTCAAAATCTAGAACAGAGCAGTGACAAGGTGAGTCAGTTAGCCAATTAACAGATAAACAGAGTATATAAACTAATAAATCATGCTCTGAGGGAGAGAATAGCAGACCATAAAGATGGATGTTAACAGCACACACACACACACACACACACACACACACACACACACACACACACACACAGCTGGATGGTGATCCTCTCCAGAGCCCTCAGGTGTGGGATTCCCGCTCTTTGACTCTTCAGTGAAGCTTTGATTTGTTTCCTGTTGAAGAGACGGAGGTTTTCCGTCTGGAAGACATTCAGCTGAGACCAGACGTCACAGCTGGCACTCACACTTTTACACACACACGCTGCAGACGCAGCTGACTGTCCTCTCTGATCACTGTGACAAAGAACACATCTTTATATCAACAAACTTTAATGTCACTTGAACATCAAGAAATACACTGCTCAAAAAACTTAAGTGAACACTTAATGGTCACAGTATAAAACCAAGTCAGTTAAACTTCAGGGATATCGATCTGTCCATTTAGGAAGCACAAGTGATTGTGAATCAGTTTCACCTGCTTTGGTGCAAATGAAAGTGACAACAGGTGCAATGGAGAGGCAAAAGCAAGACAACACCCAGAAAGGGAATGGTTTTGCATGTGGAGGCCACAGACAGTTGCTCTCTACTTATCCTTCCTGACTGATTCTTCTCCAGTTTTGTGTTTTGCTAGTGTCCTTGTCACTACTGGTAGCATGAGACAGTACTTGCAGCCCAGTCAGGTTGAACAGGTAGTCCAGCTCCTCGAGAAATGGCACATCCATATGTGTGGTTGCAAGAAGGTTTGCTGTGTCTCCCAGCACGGTCTCAAGAGCATGGAGGAGATACCAGGAGACCGGCTGTCACACAAGGAGAGCTGGACAGGGCCGTGGAAGGGCATCAACCCAGCAGCAGGACCGGTATCTGCTCCTTTGTGTGCAGATGCCAGAGTGCTATAGAGTGACCTCCAGCATCTACTGGTGTGCATGTTTCTGACGAAACTGTCAGTAACAGACCCCATGAGGCTGACATGAGGGCCTGACATCCTCTAGTGGGACCTGTGCTCACACCCCAGCACCACACAGCTCAGCTGGCATTCGCCAGTAAGTTAAGTAAGTAACTAAGTAAGTTTAAGTGTTCCCTTAATTTAGCATTGTAGACTTAAAAAGACGTCCAATGAGCAATTTGGGAAGTTGAGAAGACTTTAACTACCAACTAATTATCACAGCCAGGGGTGAAACACTTGAGTAAGACAGACAAATTGTGGAAACACATCACCTAGGAAATAATTTGCTGTGCCGCAGTACAGTGGCAACGTGAGAAAAATATCTGCCCAGTCTGAGCTGAGAATGTAAATTTTGTGCTCGATATTGAAAACACACAGACAGGAGACTCCCTGAACACATCATTTGTCCTTTCTTCTTTACACAGCACATCTGTTAACACAACAAAACGTCTGTCAAATGTCTCTGACACCCTGAAAATCCAACTGTTTGTCTCAGGAGCGGGGCAGTTCATAGAAATATTGATAAAGGAAAAATTACCAGGGAGCTAAAATGACTAAATCCAGCATACAGGACTCATGCCGGACTCTTGGGGCATTTTGCTCAGTTTTTTCTGCGTGCAGTGGCACTGTAGACCAAAGTATTTCAGTTCACTGACTTTGCGTCACACACGTTGGCTTCAGTGAAATAAACTGCTAAAAAGCACAACAGTAAGAACCATAGAGGTAGTTTAGAGATTAAAACGCAGATAAAGTGCAGCACCCCTGCTTCAAATCTGGCCAGGGTTGTGCTGCATCTATTCAATTCAATTCAATTTTATTTATAGAGCCCAATATCACAAATCACAATTTGCCTCAGAGGGCTTTACAGCATACGACATCCCTCTGTCCTTTGGAACCTGATAGCAGATAAGGAAAAACTCCCCCCAAAAAAACCCTTGAACGGGGGAAAAAAACATCTCCTCCTCATTTCCTAACATCTCTTCACCATAACGCATAATCACAAACAGCTCTATTGGTCAGGTTTGTGTGCACATACAGGAATTTGACTCTATTTTTTGAGTTGTTCCCATGGTCATGGAAGGGAAGTGGTTAGCACTGTCACTCAATAAACCTTTGACTGGCTATCTTTATCTCGGCATGTTGAACAAGATCTGCACGATGTGCACAAATTTCATATTTCATACTACCTATGACTCATCCCCCTCTTGAGGTTGAATCAACTCTTTTAATCCACTTCCTCGCTCCTCTTTGTTGTGTTTTTTCCTGCTTTTTGCCCACTTTGACCTTGGCGTTGTTAACAGTGTAGCTAGGTAGTGGACAAAACCTGCAACAATAGGCTGACTATATTTTGATTTCCAAAAAAGAGGACACTCGGTCCGGCCTACTTAAATAAATAAAATCCTATTGTCTGTCCTGTTTTTTGCTTGGGCAGTGTTATTTACGTGACAACACCTGAACATAACACACACACACATTGGCTGTTTGTTTCTACCTCTCTGCCACCCTCCTCCGCCTTGATTAAACGCTGAAAATAAAATTAAAGGGGGAGACAGGTTTTTCCTATTTTATCTTATGTTGTTATATTTCTCCTTCTCGCCTTGCTGGAAGCGTTGGACCTCCCGCCGCCCGCTCCCGTCTCAAACGCGGAGTTCTCCCTCTCCGAGGAGCACCCACGGTGCACGGCCAGCCTGTTAAATAGCCTGTAACCATAACAACTGTGTGACACAGGCTCGGTTTTGGACATAACAAAACAGAATGACTGTCAGGTTCGGAAAAGGAAAACCAGACATTCTCATCAATTTATAAACACCCCCCTAGGCGCCCCGGACAGGACGTGAAAAGTGGACATGTCCGGGCAAAAGAGGACGTTTGGTCAGCCTATGCAACAAGACAACTAGAGACACACAAACGGATAAGGAGCAAGCTTAAATACATAACTACACTTTTGAAACAAGCCCCAACAAATGCAGCCGGTGGCTAAAAATATCTGTAAGTGATTATAAACAAACCCAAAGTCACTTATAACAAGTCAAGTTGGCAACAACAGTTTTCTCCAGTTCCCTCCTACAGCCCAAAACAGGTTAATTGATGACTCCAAATAGCTTGTAGGGGTGAATAGTTGTGTGTCTCTGTGTGTCAGCCCTGTGACTGACTGGCAACCTGTCCATAGTGTACCCCACTTGATGGATGGGTTCTTGACATAAACATACAGGAGCTAGTAGGAGCTGAAATCAACCCAAACTCTGAAATCAACAACCAGAGGTGAATATGTCTCACCCCTGTTTTTTTGTAGGAGTAAAGTCAAGCTGAAATCTGGCATGACCACAGTTTAAAGGCCCCATGTGTAGGATTTAGGGAGATATACTGGCAGAAATTGATAATAATATAATAAGTATGTTTTTGTATGTATGTAATATGTTTATATAGAGAGCGCATCTTTGTCTATGTAGATCACCATGTTGCACCGCCATGTTTCTACGGTAGCCTCAGACAGACAAACCAAACGCTGGTTTTAGATGGGGACATGAGTGTTTTTGCATCAGCCACTGTAGGTGGCAGCCCCTGCACAATAAGCAGCATTCAGGGGCGACTCTAGGATCAGAGGTTTAGGGGTGCTGAGCACCCAAAGAGCTGCCCGGCCAGGCAAGATAAATTTTACTGTTTTGTACATTTTAACGCAATTTCATTCCCACATTTGTGAAAGAAAAGTACAACACTTTTTGGGAAAGTCTGTGACTAAACCATCAAATCTGATAAAGGTTATTTAAATGCTGAGCCACAGCAAAAGAGGAATGGATTGGAATCATAAAAGAAACATATCGTAACCCTAATTTCTGGGGGAAGACAACACATTTTGATACAGCAGCTCCTCAACATACACACAAACAGTATGTATGTTTCTGGAGTAAACCAGCCCCCTATAGTGAGTACCAAACATACTAATAAGAATACTAATAAACAAAGTCCTCTCTCTGCTCCTCTCTCTCTCTTTGCACTGTCAACCAAAAGGCAAATAACCAAACAATGCATTTTATATCCAATAAGAGATATAAACTGATACATTGATCCAACTTACAGCATCATTCTAGATAGATAGACCATTTGATCTTACACTCTTACCTGAACCTGGCTCTTTTTTGTTCTTCGAAAAAAACAATCTTATATCCATGATGAGGCTGTCTGTCTGTCTGTACACACACGCACACACACAAAAGGAGTTATAATGTTAATGGGCATCCAGTCAGTTAGCTAGTCAGTAGCACCTTGGCTTTAACATTAACACATACATATGACACAACAGCTAGCTTCTCTCTTTCCAATTCAAACAGAGGACAGCGGTACTGACCACCTGCAGCTAGAAAAAACGTCAGCTAACTCCTACCTGACAACATGAACAGTGACCTACGATTAAATGCAGCAAACATGAGGACTGGTAATGATAATAATGTGTTGGTATTGAGTGGTAGAAGTTAAGAAATGTGCCACATGTCACCCACTCTGGAAGGCAGCGCATTGCTCTGTGCAGATAGAGCGCTCAGAGCCCGAGTCGGGGAAAGGTGGGAGGGATGGGGTGGGTCAAACCATTTTTGAGGCAAGGGTGGGTGCTGCTGTATTTTTGTTGTTAAAATATTACATTTCAACCAAGTAATGTATGGTTTTGACACTTTTCTAGCTTGTTAAAAAGGACATACAGCCATAAAAAAAAAAAAAATCTCTCAAATTTTAGGGGTGCTTCAGCGCCCCCAAAAATTGGCTAGAAACGCCTATGAGCAGCATCAGAAAAATACTAATCAACATCAAACTGCTTTATTCAGTCTTTTTACTGGTTTAAATCACGAGGTCCATTTGCTTTGGAAAGAAAGAGACCTCTGTGGATCATTCAGCTCACGCTAAAAATCATCTGAATGTCTGACTCTTAATTTATCAAAGACAAAATGTGAGCACACATTAGTAGGTGCTTGGATTGTGGCTCTTCTCCAACATGCCAAACAGTGTCTAAGATGCGCTGATTTGTAACGTAAAACTGCTTTATTCAGTGTTTTTAATAGTTAAAATCTCCTGGTCTGTTTGTTTTGGAGAGAAAGAGACCTCTGAGGATACTTCAGCTCCTGCTAAAAACCTCCTGAAAAATGAACACTGAAGAAATTGTAACCGCTAGTCGCCGGTAAATCCCATGAAACAAATCCGATTCTGTGAAATGTGTTTTTTACAATACATTTTCCTCTCCACTTAAAACATACAGCTGTGATGTAATTTACGCACACATACAATGTGCACATGTTCCCAAACTATTATCATAATGTTGGAGGAACACTTTTATCTGAAATATTATTGTGTACAGTTTGTTTGTGCCAGTGGAACTAAGGGAGCCCAGACTCTTGTTTATCTATACTGGTTGATTATTTTACCCTAAATGTGTGAATAATTTCACCTTTTCGTTTAAAATATGCGCAGGAATAATGTGTGAACTTTTAGCTCCGACTCTGGTGGTCACAGTCCTCATATTCCTCTGATCCCTGTCATGACTCGGTCTTGATTTAAAACTCGCCACAGCACACAGCAGCAGCAGCAGATACAGACAGATTTAGACTTCTATCGTGGCCAGGAAGCTGCTCAGCCTAAAGTTCAACATCGCTTTAATTCTCTGGTGTCAGAGAGGAAGACAGAGAAGGGCGAGTGCGCCAGAGTTTATGGATGGAGATGTGTTTGGACATAGAAGGCAATGTGGCTGCAGCAGACCAGAGCCAGCAGGTCATCAGCTCGCAGCCAGAAGGCCTGAGAATCAAACTTAGGAATGAGACACTGATGCCAGGCTGCGACTGTCTGTGTATCCTCACTTATTTGTCCTTGTGTGTGTGTGTACGTATTTAGAGTGGACAGAGCGGTGGAGAAGTACTGAAACTCCTTTACTGTAAGCAAAATTAGTTTTGCTACCACAGAAAAAAATCTTGCATTCACAAGTTTTCTTAAAGGCCCTGAAATCTTCAAACTGGGTTAGTTTCATTCTGTGCAGGATTAATCAATGTCAGAGTTAAAATGTGATGACAGGTGAGGGGTTATTTATGTTGCCAGGTCATTGTCAAGTCTAGTCAAATCGCGCGCACACACACACACACACATATTCAAAATTACAGAAATCTAAAAATAATTACGGTCAGGTTAGTGACAGGCTGTTAGTGTTAATATGCTTGAACGTATTAAAATACCAATGAAGGAAATCCCCAAATTTTGAGGTCAAAGGATTTTTGAAAACCATGTCAGAAGGAATGAAAGAAAAAACTAAGCAGGAAAAAAGTGCAGAAGAAGAGAAATATGGAAAATATGAACAAAAAGGGTGAAACAAAGAAAACAAAAGAAGGAAAGAAATATGAAAAGAGGGAAGATATGTTACTTTCAGAGTGTTTGTATTCATGAGTGCGTGATATGTTCAAATTTAAAATTTAAAGATTTAAGTTTTTGACAGCATTGTGAAAATGAAAGACAAGAATAAAGCAGGAAAAAATTGATAATAAAAATAATAAAAGGACAGAGGACTAAAAAAGGAAGTAGAAAAAGAGAGAGAGTAAAAAGTAGTTGAAAAAAGAAAGAAAGATGAAAAATGTATGAGTAGGAAGGAAAGTAAGGGAGGAACATAAGGAAGGACATGTTAAAACATCAACAGTGAAAATCCCCAAATATGGAGAGCGAATGATTTTGAAAACCCAGAAAAAAAGAAAAGAGAAAAAAGTAAGGGAAAACACAAGACAGATAGGAGAATAAAAGGTTGTAATAGATAAGGAGAAAAGATTAAAAAGTGGGAAGAAAAGGATGAAAAATAGGAAGAAAAGAAGTGAAGAAGCAAGGAAACATGAACTTATTAAATGAAGAAAGGAGAGAAGCAAAATGGACAGAGTGAAGAATGGAAAAAGAAATCTGGAAAGATGGACAGAGAGGAGAAAGTACAGGAAATGAAATCTTTAAGTAAATTACGTTTAGTGTCTCAGTGCTATTTGAGTGGATGTGCAGCTCTCCTGTGTTTGTATGCGTGTTTTTTGTTTACATCTATCTTTGTGAAGATCATTTATGGTTCATACTGTGCGGTGGAGGTGAGGATGTGTTTTGTAAAGTTAAGATATTTTGCGTGGTCCTGCTGTTTTGGGGAAAAGGTTTGGTTTTAGGTATAAAGTTTAGTTCTCGTTAAGGGTGAGGGGCTGCGGTTTGGCGTTTAGTTGTGATGATTAAGGATGGAATTAGAATTGTTAGAAATCCAACAGCCCGTCTGTGGTTCATCCTAAGGTGATTTTAATTGATTATGATTGATTATAAGTAAAACATCTGCTGTGTTTATTGTTGTTTTTAATGGTTCACTCATACGACCTGTGTTCAAAAGCTATGCTTCTTGTGGTGCTATTGATGCTGACCATTTCAAGATACGACCACCACAGCAGGCACTTCTTTGTCAGACAAACCGGGTCAGGTCATAACAGTCATAACCCACGAATGAAGCATTGTCATAATTCACAAATCCATATTATCTAGACCAAATCACAGCTTCCACAGCTCCCATTTCATCTCTCACACTCCCAAAGGTCCTGACGCTCTAAACCCAGTGAAATATTTGTTTGAATAATAATTATTACATCGGTAGATAACCACAAACTGCTGTTGCATTGTTTCATCATATTTCTCCATACGTTATCCATAATTTCTCCCATTCTGCATTTTAAAAAACTGACTGCGTGCTGCCATGATGGAGGCGAGCTCCTGGCCCTTAGATTAACACCTCACTTGAGCCAATAGGAGCCTTCTATTGCTGTTGCTATGGCCTCCATAGCCAACAAGGGCCTGAGTTAGGGGATTGTGCGTTACTGACATTTTGGGGGGGATTAAAGCCATTTAATTGGCCCACAGTAGCACAAAGGCTTATGGGTCTTGTAGTCAGTGACACTCCAGAGCCCCACGGGCAAATTTAATTGCTTACAGGCCCCACAGACTGTTATAGATGTACATAAATGATAAGCAGATGGCTCCTATGTTGTCTTAAGGGGGAAACAAGTCTTTCTTATCAATGTAGCAACAAAAACACATTAGGTAGCTGAAGAGCCAATGAAAGCGAAGCAATGTCTTGCTAAAACCAAGTTTTCGTTGGTTGGTCTTAAAGTGGTCTGCAGCTTGGCAGTGTCTCACCTAGTTATCATGCCACCCACCATCCCCTCCACCTTCTGATGACAAAGTCTGCCAATACATCACTTTAGAAACATTGATATGATACGTAGAAAGTATACCAAAATTATTAATTTACGGTTTGCAGAAATCTACAATACCAACATTTTCTCCTGGAGACTGGGCTGCATTCTGTCAGTGAGGGTCATCACAAGTTTAGAAGTACAAACACGATGCTTTGTGCATTCTTGCATGTATGAATATATCAGTTTGTCAAACATACGTGCTCACACAATGTTGCTATGTGTGCAAATCCGAGCAGTATGTTTGCATCATGTGTGTTTTTTAAGAATGTGTTTGACAGACACACTAACTGTGAAAGAGCTTGTAGTTAGTGTGTGTTACAGTGGATGTGCTCGTGCATGTTTAAATGTATATATTGAGAAAGAGTGTGTGTCTGTGTGTGTGAAAGTCCAGTTATTATTGCCAGATGGTGTGTCAGACGTGGGGAATGTTGTTTATAGATGACGAGAGAGCGATGAACGCCAGGCACTGAAAGGCACACACACACGCGCGCGCACACGCACGCACACTGTGGAGGCAAAAAGTAAGGTCCCGAGCCGTGCCAGGAAGCTCGCGACCCCGCTCTCCGCCTTTCTTTGTCTTCCATTAGATATCAAAAACTCAAATACTCAGAGGTAAAAAAAAATCACTGGAGACACGTAGAATCAGATGCAACTGAGTTTAATGTGCTCGCAGGCAACAAACACATACAAACTCTCGAGGCACGCTCTGGAACGTGACTGACGTCCAGTCTTTGCGCTCTGTCTTTTAAGCTGGTGGAGTAGCAGGCACCAACAACAGGTGTTAGGTCTTGACATTAATGTTGTAATCGTTTAGTGGAACTCCTTGCTTCCATTGTCACTGTGCCCTTTCAAAAACATGCGGGTGTGTAATCATTCAATAGACTCTTTGCTTCCATTTTGTCACAATGTCCTTCAAAACATGCAAGTGTGTACTCATTCAAGGGAACTCCTTGCATCTATTTGTCACAATGTTTTGGTTTCGGGCACACCTGTTTTTAAAAGTATGTGAGACCCAAGGATTTTGTATGTGTCCCTGGTACAGCTTTAACCTTCACACACACACACACACACACACACACACACACACACACACACACACACACACACACACACACACACACACACACACACACAGTGGGCAGATACATCTCTGTGTGTTGACCTGAAGAGTTTGTGGGGAGTTTGTACTGTTTTGAAAAGGACCAGACTCTCATTCATTCTGACTCTGTAAAAAGACACATGGGGCACCACAAGCTCAGTGAGTGTTGGTGAAAGTGTCTTGTGCATCCTTAAATATCAGTCTTATCACTGTTGGGTGGTGAGGGGGAAACAGGCCTGAAAATGGCAGATTTTATTTTGGAAAGAAAATAAACTTGAACTCATCCAAACTAGTAATTTAATTAATCAATCTAAAATGGGTAGACTATATTTGATAAAACATTTTATATAAAACCCCTTCATGGATCTATTTGTGCTTTTTCAAAGGTATAAGGAAGCTTAATGTCACTCACTTGTTTCTGATTGTTTTGGCCTGGGTTCACCCTGGCGTAATTTCTCCATTTGTGTGCCATATTGTACCATGTGCAATAAATTGCTCACCTGTACATTTATACTCGTGTTCCTGTGTGTCCTTAAGTTACGCACCCACACCCCTAGACCGGGGCGTAACAAAGGGTGACGAGGACTCCTCATCAGCTCCCTAAACGACAACACAAGGCTCCTGGTGTTTTCGACAGCTTTGTTTACTTGTTGAAGGAGTAAACAATAATTATTCAAGCAGCCACTTTATTGATGTAATATGTAGATAACAGAACTAGAGAGCAGTGCCCTCTAGTGGCTTTATATTTTGTTTTTCTAGAAAGCACAACCAGAAAGTAATGATACATTTATTCAAGTACTTGTAGTTTACTCAAGTATTTTCATTTTATGGAATTTTATACTTCTCTGCACTGCATTTATTTGATAAATTTACACTTTGCAGATCTTGATTATTATTACAAAATATAAATAAATTAATAACTTAAGATATATTGTTGTGGGATGAGTCACCCAGCTAGTAACTGCATTAAAATTAGCTCCACCTTTACCAGCTGCAACATTTAAGTGATGTACACATTAATGCATCAATAATTATTATGAAATGGGCCATTCTGCACAGGTTTTTTTTTGGTACTTTAAGAAAATGCTTATACTTTAGTACGTTTACTTAAAGGTCCAGTATGTAGAATTTAGGGGCATATATTGGCAGAAATGTCATAATATATTAAGTATTTTTTATTTAGTAAGAGTTTTGTGTGTATATATTTGACTTGACTATGATTTCTAAATACTTCCACCACAGCTGGAAACCATTATGATTTCTTTTTTCTTTTTTTTTTTTAGGAAAAAAAGTAATTTCATCCTTATTTACTGTGCCAATTCTATTTGGTAAAATTGTATGTTTTTATCACATTGTTATATTTATAGACCCATACACCTACCTCTGGTCATCACCAATTTTAACCACCTTCATTCAACAAAAAGTGATTAAATCGAGTCAAAGAATGCACTGAAAATTATTAGCTTCAACATTTGAGCAGCCTTTTTTTAACAGTCAAATTTGCCTTTGCTTGGATGTTTTGATAGTTGGTTAATGGGCCACAGTATAGACAGGGTCAGCCGTAACCCACCTGTGTAGATATGACACATATTGTGTTCATATTAGGTGATTATGACTTAAGACGTTATTTCACATGCATCTCACATTTAATGTTTTTCCTCTGTTTGTGTGTGCAGCTGGTCTTCTACAGGGTGGTGAGGATCCTGTCCACTCTGGGCCACAGCCTGTCCCTCATCACTCTGCTCACCAGCTCAATCATCATCTGTTTGTTCAGGTAAACACAAACACACAGACACACACACTCACTCATCTGTCCACCAGTCACACAACCACACCAGTCAAACCAGTCAGACAAAACCACTTAAAATGTTTAAAGTATCTTCAGGTATCACAGTTTGTGTACACACAGACGGAAACACATTTGTTTTAACCCCAAAGAGTGGAAAATAATTGATAATGAAACAAAACTCTGAAAAAGTGAACTGAAATGTTCAAAACAGTTGAGAGTTGAGGTAATGCAAAAGAGAACATGGTGTTCAAAAGTCTGCAAAATCAGATGTTTATTGCAAAAATGCACTATAAAAAACAGTAGAATAGTCACACTCAGAAGTCAAATGCATTTTTTTCATCACTAATTCCTAAGAAGAAAATAAGCAAATAAAATGCAGTCTTCCGCAGTGATGATTCTGTTGCTCCTTATGGTAAGGTGTCAAAGTTATCAAGAATCATTTCAACACCTGCTTTTGATGTCTGCAACCTTGTTTAAAATATTTGTGATACATAAGACATCAAAAATACCTGGAACAATTGTGATGTAGTTTAGATTAAATCATTATGTGGAAGCGTGACATTAACCTCATGTATGTTTCTCCTCCAGCTGAAGTTAATTTAAATGCAGACGTATTTTTCTTTGCAAAGAAATGCAGAAAATTTAGATTATGATGATAAATATTCATGGTGATGATCGACAGTTAAGTGTCGAGCATGTGTGCGAGACGTCAACATTTACTGAGAAAAATATTGTGCAACAGCCTTTACATCATTACTTAAGAATAACCTTAAAACATTAAACACAGGATACTATAGGATTACTTATAAGCAGACATATACACTCTTCAACACGCACACTCACACACGTGTTTCCTAAGACACAGAGCACTCAGGGTGATAACAGTTTGTTGTGTGAGGCTGATGAACGCTGCAGCTCAGTCTGGATCAACTCCAGCTGTTCACTCAGCTGCTATCAGCGTGTTTAGATACCACATCCTTCACTTGATTCACACCACGACACCTTCTGTAAACACACTTCTCAATGTTCCCCTGCGTGTCTGTGTGTGTGTGTGTGTGTGTGTGTGTGTGTGTGTGTGTGTGTATGTGTATGTACGTCTATACATGCAGGAGGCTCCACTGCACGAGGAACTACATCCATCTGAACTTGTTTTTGTCGTTCATGCTGCGAGCTGTAGCTGTTCTGACCAAAGACACACTGCTCTTCTCAGACGACCAAGACTCAGACTGCAGCACGCAACCCTCACTGGTGACTTCACACACACACACACACACACACACGCACGCACGCACGCACGCACACACACACACACACACACATTTCACTGTACTTAAGAGGACCTTGGCGAGACTTTATTAAACTAATACTACACATATTCCGTACATATTTTCTCTCCGCATATATACATGTATAAATGCATATATGCATGTGTATACTCAACTATATATCTTCTTTGTAAGTATAATTTGTTTTTCCTCTTTATTTCTTCCTTTACTGCTACCTTTATGTACTTTGGTCCATTTTATTGCCTATTTTATTGTTTTTATTCTATTCTAATTTAAAATATTTCACTATTTGCTTATATTTTTTTCTGTTTGTAGTGTGGGAGGGGCTAAGCCTTGAACTATATTTTTGGGTTGCAGTTTAACTGGATTATTTTTTACAACAATCAATCAATCAATTTTATTTCTAAAGCCCAAAATCACAAATCACAATTTGCCTCACAGGGCTTTACAGCATACGACATCCCTCTGTCCTTTGGACCCTCACAGCGGATAAGGAAAAACTCCCCCAAAAAACCCCTTTAACAGGGGCAAAAAAACCCCGGTAGAAACCTCAGGAAGAGCAACTGAGGAGGGATCCCTCTTCGAGGACGGACAGATGTGCAATAGATGTCTTACAGAACAGATCAGCATAATAAATTAACAGTAACACATGACACAATGAGACAGAAAGAGAGAGAGACACAGAGAGAGAGAGATGCAGGACAGAAGATAATGACAGCAGCTTACAACAACATTAATGAAAGTAATAATATTATAATTATAGTTCTGCCTACTGTGGTACAATATGTTGAAAGTATATATTAATATCTGATAGTATACATGTGTGACAATAATCATATGTGTAATAATAACAGTAGAACTATGACTAATGATGCAGCAGCAGCAGGAGGCATCTGGCAGGACCACGGCAGCAGCACAACCACACACGTCACACTATCCAGGCACTTCTGCAAGTTAACCCGTGAGACAGTGGAGCACAAAGGCTCTGGAGAAGAAGCCGAGTTAGTGACATGCAGAAGAGCCGAGTTAGCAAGATGCAGTAATAATAAGTGTTCTGTCTTAAAATTATTTTTATGACCAAATAGACTAATCTATTAGTACATGTATGACATGGTTTTTCTCATGCCAGTCAATAGGAAAAGGGTCAGGCCACACCTGAACATATCACATGAGACCTGCACTATTGAGGCTTGGCAACCAATCAAAAATGACTAATAAAAGGCAAAAAATGTAGTTGTTAAAGGTTAATTGTATATTTATTTGTGCTGTGATGCCCTACAATCTACAGACCTACTATGAAATGTGTGTGTACTGTCACTGCAAAATGAAATAATGTGATAAAGTATGTTGTTCTTGTTGTTGTAGGTGGGCTGTAAGGCCACACTGGTGTTCTTCAACTACTTTGTCATGGCCAATTTTTTCTGGCTGCTGGTGGAGGGTCTCTACCTGCATGCACTGCTGCTTGTCGTCCACAACTACTCCACCCGCCTCTCCATGTACATGATCATCGGCTGGGGTAAGCTGCACCGCAACGGGAGCACTGCAGCCTACTCTCTTGGTTTTTACAACCTGGGTCTTTCTTAGTTTTAGGCTATAATTAATATTAAACTTTTCTATTTAACCAAGTTAATTGCTGAATTCTGGAGATTGGTCAGATTTGTTTGTAGCAGGGCAAGGAGCATGATCAGTAGAACATGTATTTCAAAAAATAACTGTGGCAACTGTGAACAGCCAGGCGACTGCTGATGGACGGCTGTGCAACAAGTGACATATCAGGGCGCTTCCCAGTCCAGTGTAAAGATTGCATAACAAGCAACACATAGATTGCACTATTTTATAATTTTTGTTAAAACAAAAATTTACTGCATCAGAATAATATGAAAGATGTTAATAAGCACCTAAAAACAGTAGCTGCTTTAAAGGAAACATGGTGGCTTTCAAGGACAAGCTCAGCATTTGGAAAATATTGGAGTTTGAGGAGAACATCAATAAAACTCATGTCTGTAGCTACTGGTTAGCTTAGCTTAGCATAAAGTCTGGAAATGGGGGGAAATGGCTAGCCTCCATCCAAAGGTAACAAAGCCTAGATTCACCTCTAAAGTTCACTGATTAACACGTTATGTTTTGTTTTGTTAAAATGTTAAAAAAAAAAATGTAGCTGCTTACTTTGTGCTAAGCTAAGCTAACCACCTAGTGGTGGTAGCTTCATATTTTCTGCACAGATAGTAGAGTGGTATCGACTCTCTCATGTAATTCTCAGCAAGAAAGACCAAGAACAAAAGTATTGCATCATTGCGGCTGAAAATGTCTTGCAAAAACACTCTTGTATACACAGACAGAAAGACAGACAGAGCGTCATGCTGGTGAGGCAGACCAGTGTATTTCATGAAAGGTCGTGTGGTAGCAAGCTGGTGGTAAACAGTCTCCTGGCTCCTCTGTGTTCGCTCAGCTCCATTCTGCTGCCATGTGACACATCCTTCCACCATCCATCACCACTTTACCCACACTTCCTCTCTAATGCATCAACACTCAGCTCCAGCTGTTTAATGTACATCTGTGTGTGTGTGTGTGTGTGTATGTGTGGCACCTCGTGAGGATGTGCAGACTGAGAATCTAAACAGACTTCCTCTCCTCTCTCCTCTCAGGAATCCCTTTTGTTTTCATGGTAGCGTGGATCATATGTAGGATAAACCTGGAGGACACAAGGTGAGTCTGTACATGTTGTTTAGCATTTTAATGAACATGAAGACTGTCGGCCTCTAGTGGCCTCTACCAGCACAGCAGCCAGGATAACAGACAATCATATCATAGGTTAGTTTCTTTCTGATGTCAGGTGTGTAAACTGTAGTAAAACAAGACATATAGTATTGTCATGTCCTTCATTACGTTGCAAACTGATTTTAAGTCTCAGTCTCAGTTTATCACATTTCTGGATGCTCCAGAAAGGTTTTATGACATGACAACTAGTTTGGAGCCAATCACAGTCCAGTACGCCAACTTACAGAAGTATGATGTGGAAACTTGAAGGCACACAGACACTGAGAATTGACTTTCCAGTGAAACAGGAGACATCTTGTGTCAAGCATTATTTATCGATTATTGATATACAATGATTCTGAACATTTGAAATTACTAATTTTCTGCAGTATTGATACACCACTACAAAATATGCTTTGCTACTCTGTCTTATTGTTAATATTTATTACAGTCATTCTGCTGTTCTCTGCTACTAAGCTAGAAAAGAAAAATTATTGCCATCATATAATAGCCTTATTTAATTTATCTGTAACTAAAACATTTAAATTGTATGCCCTCAATATCAGCTTTACCCTGTGGTGTTGAAAATGGTTTTAAATATTAATATTCTTCATTGCCATAAGGCCTTCAACAAGCATCAAGGGACAAACTCAGACCCTTCAAAAAATTGTAATATTTTCTTCATATTTTTATCCTCAATTTTTCTATTTATGTTTCTTGACTGTTTGCAATACTTCTGTTTATCTCTTTTTTGTTCTCACTATGTTTATTGCTATGCACCAAAACACTAAAGCACAGCCCTTGTATGTGAAAATCTACTTGGCAATAAATTTGATTCTGATTGTGAAGATTGTAAGATCTTTTGAGACAGAAGAAAAGGCTAAACTGAAGAATTAAAGAACCCCTTCAGTCATAAGAAAACACCCTGTATACACTTGGAATAATATTTTGTCACATATGTTCTGTTTTTTGACAAAATAGTTCAATGAATTAGTTGCAACCTTTAAAAATCCACAATCTGTAAATGCAAACATTGTTTCAAACTGCTGGACTAGTGTTGTCTTCATGGTGGAGTTTCTAACTTCAACAAAATACCCAGATGTTTAGATCGCTTATAAACAGAGACATCTCAGGTTATGAATATACTAAAAAAAACTGTAAAACCTCACTAATTTATTTTCTTCTTTTCAGGTGTTGGGAGATGAATGAGAACCCTGTCCCCAACAGACTGATGAACTGGCCCATCATGGCATCTGTCATTGTGAGTCAACATTTTATTATAATGAGGTTACAAATTCAGTTTTTGTGTCATGACAGTTTTAATTAGTCCTACTACAGTATTTATTTAAGGACAATCTCAGTTGGATTTCCAGTTTCAACCCCATAAACTCTTTGCAGTTGGATTTTTATTTTATTTTTTATCCATCATCACGTTGACCTGCTGCACTTCACTTTAATTTCCATTATTCAGCTGCATGTACTAAAAGCGAATATATTTATTTATTTATTTAGTATGAAATCTCTGCGCTTCTGCCAATGCAGGCTTTTATAAACAGTCTCATGGCTGTTCAGTCATTGTGATAACGTCCAAAAACAGAGATAAGCTTCAGATAAGGTTCAATCATTCAGCAGTTTATTTCCTAACATGTTGGAAAGCAGATAATTAATTAGAACTTGTTGTCAGCCTGAACTTTATTTCTCTGTTCCCTCCCCTTCTTCACTTAAGTAAAAGTACTAATACCACACTGTAAAGAACTCTATCACAAGCAAAAGTCCTGTATTGAAACTGTTACTTAATGCTGTCGTTGACTGAGGTGGAGCTCATTTTGACCTATGAATTAATAAGTATTTTCATTATGGATTAATCTGCAGATTATTTTCTCTATTAATCAATGAATTGATTGGTTTGTAAAAATAGTGAAAAAGTTAGAAATTGTTAACATTAGTCAAAGGAAAAGGAGCAAATCTTCACATTTAAAAGCTGGAACCATGGGCTGTATTTTTGCAGCACGTATGACTTTAACAATTATCAGAATAGTTTTTATCTGTCAACTGACTAATCGATTATCTAGAAAGTGGCTATTAACTTCAGTTATTAAATAAGTGCAGTGAAGTAAAAAGCACAATATCTCTCTCTGAAATGTAGTGGAGTAGAGGTACAAAATGGCATGAAAAGAACAGACTTAAGGAAAGTGCTGTACAACTGGTAGTTACATTCACTGGAAACCACTTTACATTTTCTGGACTAAGCACCTGGATAGGAAAGGCATGTGTAATTATGTAATGTATTAATGTTCTGAATGTTGCATACAGCTCCTAAAATAGTTCATTTGAAATGTTAAGTATCTTAAAAGGTGTCACCAAGACAAGTTTTTGTGGCCATGTCTGATTCTTTTCTTTCTATTGTTGAAGAACAAACTCTATTTACTAACACGTGTCTGTCATCCTTTCTTTTTTGTTTCTCTTCAAGATCAACTTCATCCTGTTCATCAGCATCATCCGCATCCTGGTGCAGAAGCTGCGCTGCACTGATGTCGGAGGAAATGAACAATCGCAGTACAGGTACATATTTTACCTCTGACCCTTTATTGATTAGATTTCTATATTGTCAAGTGACATGGTGAACCATCTGTCAGCCACATTGTAGGTCCAAAGTGTTTCTAAACTTGGACATCTGTTTGGAAACCTTCATTTTGAGGTCTACCCGTCGGCAACCTCTGGGGCTGAGAAATGTATCCAATGCATTAGGGCCACAAACTGCAGTTCCGCTAATGGCCACATGAGGATGGCTCCAAAACAGAGTAAATCCCCACAGATCCCCCCCATTATGTTAAAATAAACATGTTTACAGCCTGGTACAAAAAAACAGCTTTGGTATCTATAGCTAATTTTCCCCTTTGTGACAACCGTGTAGGAGATTAATTTTTATCGAACTGAAGTTTACATTTTATTAAGACTTAAAGTTGCACATTATCAAATGCAAGCCGCTTTGAGTGACAGGCTGTCTGCTGGTAGTGTCCCCGGCTTCTCAGTCAGATCCACCCCTCGCACCTCCACAGCTCCACCCTCTCGTCCAAATATGGTCACGCCTGGCTCCACAACCCAACATTTTTTTGAGGAGAGAAGGAACAAAGTGCTGCACTTTACACTAAACACTTGGCCCAAAAACACAAATGTTGTCAAGAACAGAAGCATTTGGAAACACTATTGGACTGTCATGGTCTGACAAATAAATCTAGGCCTATACCCTGTTGAGTTTTTGATTTCTGCATCAATGTTTGCATGCATGCGTGTGTGTGTGTGTGTGTGTGTGTGTGTGTGTGTGTGTGTGTGTGTGTGTGTGTGTGTGTTTTCTGTAGACGTCTGGCTAAGTCCACCCTCCTGCTGATCCCTCTGTTTGGGGTGAACTATGTGGTGTTTGTGTACCTGATGGAACCGGCTGACAAAAACATGAAGCACATCAAGATCTTCTTTGAAGTTGCCCTGGGATCATTCCAGGTAGACATGAAATAACAGGTTTCACTTATTTTACAATATATACAGAAGTACACAAACATGCACATTTTTAGATAAACATCAAAATGCTTAATAGACAGGGTAAAAATATGAAGTAGACAAACGGTAGACCAAATCCTCTCCATTGATTGGTTGGACATTAAAGGGTTGTTGGGAATCAACATATATTTACCTCACACGATGGCACTAAATATGTTGGGAATTAACATATAATTACCTCACACGATGGCACCAAATATGTTGGGGTCAACACACTAGGCTTCACATGGAGGTACCAAAGGTGTTGAGGTTTAATTGGCTATCGGAAAAAATTAATAATTAATATTAATAATTAATAATTATGTTAAATAATGTGACTTAGTAAACAGTAAATCACCTCGTGGGGCACCATTCCCGTAAAGGGAAAAATGATAGCCGGTTAAAAATATCAGTCTCATAAAGTAGGCTAAACTATTAATTTGGAGTTTGAATAATAATTAAATTAATGACAACAACAAAAATTAACAGTAACACCTGAAGGATTTTGGAGTTCTTGACGCAGCAGAGGTTGACTATTCATTCACTCTTGTGCAACATTAAACAGACAGCAGGTGTGATTCCATGAATTGTATTTATTCACAACTTAGCAAAGCAAAACACACAAATTCTAACTAACTATATACAAGCTTGGTGTGTATACGTGTGTGTGTGTGTGTGTGTGTGTGTGTGTGTGTGTGTGTGTGAGTGAGAGAGAGAGAGAGAGAAGAGAGAAGAGAAAGACAAAGGCGGGTGTGGTGATCAAGTAGCTGCTTGGCCTACAAAACAAAATGGCTGACAACAGAGAACTACCAAAATGGCCGAATCAAGGCTGGCTTCAGGGGGAGGTGTTTGTCTGACCGTGTGGTCAGGACAAAGACAAAGGAAAAGAAGCGGGAACTTTGAAATGCCTGTTTGGGTGCACCTCTGTTGAAAGCCTTTGTTAATGAGTCTATGTGAATGTGATTTGTGTTGCAGACGGTCTGGATTAGTGCAGATTGTTTAGCTGTGTGCAAGAATCTGTTTGTGAACAGTATTAGCAAACTAAACACTTAGCTTTGGCGAAGCCAACTAATCAATGACCTAACTGCCAACAATCACACCAATAACTCAGTAAACAGCATTAAATCACATACAAGTTAAACAGTCTTGCTTAGCCTGTAAAGCTGTGATAAGCTATGCCCAGTTGTTAGGTTACTGATCCTTGAATGAATGGAAGAAAGAGTCACTTGGTAGTGCTGCTTTGTTAGCCGGCAAAAGAAGGTTGGGAAGGTGTGGTTTCAGCTGCAGTCTTTGTGGTATCCTTTGTTCCAAAGGTTCTGATCCAAGGAAGCTGGTCGCTCGGGGCCCTTAAAGAGTTAGACGCTGGTGCTAACTCACTTAGTTCCTTGTTGCTGTAAAGCTGGTTGCAAACCTTGTGTTTGCAAGAGAGTCTGTGATCAGTTGCCCTCCCTTTAGTGGTTTGGGCTATGGAGCCAGGGTCTAGGAAGTTCTGTGGAAGAGAGCAGATTTTGTACAACTTGTGACATCACAGAGTCACATGTCACTGTAAAAGGTCTTGTCCAATCAAGTTTTGGGACTTGAGTCTCACTGAGGTGTGAGGTGAGATGCCTTGAAATCAGTGATGATTTTACCAGATGATAAATCATCTGTGGTCCTGTGAATCACAACAGGGTTCATGGTTTTATTTGTCCCTAAATAAATTGTCTGTCTTGCATGTTAAGACTTCCATATAGAAATACATACTGCAGAAACAGGCATGAAGGGCTTAGCGCCGACAAGTAACAAACATCAGATGTGTTCAGATATGTGCAACACCATCCTTGCAGCCTGAGTTTAGGAGATTCACTGACAGAGATGGAAGAGTTTTTAAACCTATTTATGTGTCTCCTCCTGCATTGAACAGAAACCCTGCGGCGTCTCCCTAATTCAGAACTCCAAAAGTTTGATCTACAGGACAGTCTGTATTAATCATTTAGAATTTTACTCAGGCATTTTGTCCACTTTTGAAAAGACATGAAGACTGTTTATTGCCAGTGTAGTAACTTAAATAGAACTTGAATTCTTATTTGTTTGTTTCTTCATCATCTTAAAACTTGGTCTTAACTATTACAGTTGCCTCCTGAGATGTCAATGTTTTAAAAATCCTCAAAATTCACAGCTAATCATTATCTTAAAAATCATTTTTGCCTCCATATCGGAGCCCTTATGTTGGTCATTTCTTTAAATTCAAAGCTGTACAAAACAACAAGCTGACTACAAAACTTTCAGCTGATGTTTAGTCAGTAATAGTTTTGTATGTGTGTGTTTTAGGGTCTGATTGTGGCTGTCCTCTATTGCTTCCTCAACAGTGAGGTGAGTCTACACATACACAGGTTTTCAAGCATTTAATTTTCCACCTTGCAGACACTAAACTTTTCTTTGTTGTTGTATAATAAGGTCCAGAGCGAGTTGAGGAGGACATGGAGGAGTTTATCTCTGAAGCGTTACGTGGGGCGGGACTACAGGCTGCACACCATGTCGGTCAGCCGAAACGGCACTGAAAACTCTGCTCAGTTTCCCAGAAACTCCCGAGCCCAGTCCATCCTGCAGACTGAAGTCACTGTGCTCTGACCGGGGGCAGAGACAGCCTCTTCATAAAGACTCTCAGCACTGATACTCAGATGTAGAGCGACTCAGAAGGCAGGTGAAGTTCAAAGTCGTACTCAAGGACCCTTTTTATAGACATATCGGTTGCTCCTGCAGGGAATGAACCTGTGACCTGCAGAAGAAGGCAACAGACTTCTTGTTGGACTGTGTATGCCTCCAGAAAAGTTTTAAAGTAATAACCTAGAAGATTTTCATTAGAATAAATGTCTGTTAAGTCACTATCTATCACTGAATGAGGTAGCTTAATGACGATTGAGCCTACAGCCCACTGGTGAAAGCCCTTGCATTTGCATCACAACAGGGTGTCTGTGGCAACATTCCCAGGAGAAAATCAAAAGGCGCGCACAGTTAGTGATGCCTTTCTCGTCACTCAGCAGTGGTTGGTTCGCCAGAGAGGGTAGGTGAAGCTAGCGCATCCAACTTGCTCTTTAACTCGCTTCTTTTTTTGCCTGGTCTCTGCTGGCGTTGCAATTAAACTCTTACTATGGCACAACAAACAAACAAAAAAACAAACAAACAAAAATGATATAGGATGATAACTACAGATGACGACACTTCAAAAAAACGTGCAAAACCAAAGAAAAAAAAATTTGCCAACTGACTCATCACACAGGCGAGTGAGATAGCAAAAAACCCACACCTGCAATTACCAATTATCACCATAGGTGCCGCCAACGAGAACAAAATAGGCCGAGGCCAGCATAGAAGAAGAGGAGAAAAAGGGTAATAATGGTCGGACTGTGCCTCTTTGTCTTTGAAGAAGGATGCCGGGTCTTCCTCCTCATTGAGATAATGGTCATCATCCTTACTGTAACCTGCCCAGGACTGAGTGGCTGCACCCTCCACTGCTGGTGCCAGTCGAGCATGGAGAGAGTGAGCGGACTCTGTGTAGTGCAGCTCAAAAAGCGTGTTCCCCATCGTAAGAGACAGTTGTAAAACTGTTGACAGGATGCATTGAACTGCAAACAAGCTCAATTATGAATCTTTATTCTGAACTATGTAAAACTTTCCTCAAGCTAAGAAAAATTACTAAAAAATCGGTGATGTCACCACAATATAGAGTCAATGAGCTGAGCGGGAACTTGGGGGCAGGGCCAGTGGAAGAAATACTCCTGCACATTTTCAGTGGGCTGCCCCAAAGGTAGAAATCTTTATCAACATATCCGCCAGATGAGCATTGGAATGAATAGGCATCAGTCCTAGCATTTGGTATGTAGTCATTATTAAAATCTATGCACTCAGTTCTCAAAGTGACTGAGTAAAAAAAAGAAAGACGGACAATACATGCGCTAGGGTTTTATAGGGTTCAGTGGCCCTGTGTTTCCTACTCCCTCCTTTTCTCAGATGCTTAGGCGGAGGATAAACCAATAGCAAAGGGTGTTATAGTGCTACGCACAGACTCATAGAGCTGAAGTTACGTTCAGGTAACTATTATTTCCAGGATACAGCTGAGTGTTTCATCTGTTACAGTGAAGACAACTGTTTAATAATAAGTGTTTATGCCAGCAGATATTTTAGGTAGGTATATCTCTTTTCCTTATGTTGTTCTTTTGGTTTTGGAAGAAGAGACTCTTTTTACCATACATTTACCATAAAGATTACAAACAAACCATGACGATGCATAAGAACTATGTTGTTTTATCTTATTAACAGCCAGACATGTTGCAGAGAATAACTGATTTTGACAATCATGAATTTATTATCATTTTTATTATTATTATTTTAATTAAGTGGGTCCTAAGAAGCAGACTATTTAATGTAAGATTTATCGTAAATATGACCTGCTGACTTGGAATGAAATATTCCAAATAATCAGTCCTCTTGTGGCCATTTTCAGTAAGACATGTGGCTGCAGTGGTTCCTTTTTTTGGCTTGTGATGCTTTATAATGAGGCAGCATCTACTTGTGGCCCTCTCTTATATGTCATATGCCACATTTAACCCTTGTTATAGTATATTTGAATAATTTTTGCCAGCCTTAACATGTAAAATGATCCGGTAGTTCAAGAGAAAAAAAGATTTGTGTAGCAGAAATACATTTTCTCGTCCATCATCTCATGATTCCTCACATTAATCTTGCAGTCCCTTGTTGGGGTCCTGACCGCACATGTTGGAAAGTACTGTCTTATAAACAGAGGAGTTTCATCAGAAAGCACACAGGTTACTGTAACTCATGTAAATTGTTAGTCTTTTTTGTTTGTGTGTTTATTTTTCATATGTAGTTTTTTGTGCCAAAATGGTTTGATCACTGAGGCTCATTCGTCTTGGACTTCAGTGTTTCCCACCAGAATTTTACTCCTCAAGATGGAAACGGGATCTGAAACTGTAGACCATCATCAGACACCAAAACTATTCAATAGAAGACAACTGTTGCCTTTAAATGAAATACATTGAATGACGAAAAACAAAAACATACTTTGCCTTTTTTCAGAGAATGTTTGTCTTGTATTTTATGTCTTGTTTTTTTACACAGTTGAGTTTATTAATGTTGGATATGTACATGAGGTGGAGGGAGATTTATAAGCTTTTGAACACAACTGTAAACCTGTGACTCCATAAGTTTTATCTATAAAAGTGTTTATCATGAAGACTGACTCATGTTTGTCCTTTCTCTCACATACATACTGTACACGCTCCTTAGCTTAAAAATAATATATATATGTAGAGACTACTATCTATGACAAACGGCATTAAGAGGCTAAGTAGGCTCGTACCTGTGACACGTTCTAAGAAGTCCATATTGAAGTTTAGATGCTTTTTATGGTGTTAATTAACAGAAGACTTATGAATGGAAAAACAAAATGAGACAGTCAACAGGATATATTAAAGCCAAACTCACCCTTTTTTGTGCCAGAGATACTGTCACCAAAGATGCTGTATTACAAGCTGTGCCAACAGTATGAAATGGCATACAATTCTGGCCTCTAAAGTGGGCGTGGTCATCTCTCCCCTCACATAGAATAGGAAGAGAAAGGGTTATAAGTTATAATCCCCTTACCTCATTGGAAGTGAAATAAAGTCTGTGTGGATGGATGGATGGATGAAATCAGATTCACAACAATACAACACTATATGCAGTAAAAATGTAATGTTTGTTCCTTATTTTGCTGCTCGTTTTTATCAGCTAGCTCAACATTTGATGTCAATCGAGTGTAAGATGAAGAGAGTGTGTTGCTAAAACAGAGACACGTCTCCAACAGAGTTAATTTCCCCCTGAAATTTCTCCCATTTCTGTGTCAGAATATTAAGAAGGGTTGGGGCCTGTGAAAAGTGGATTCAATACTATGGGGCGTAGGAAATGGTCATAATCTGTACTCACACTCGCTTCTCCCATCAGAATGAATAGACTCAGGACTGCCGCTCCTAAAGGGGTGGGGCAGTGGTGAAACCCACATGACACAGATACAGGAAATGAATCTAAAGTGGGACATCTCAGTTTATCAACAGTCTCTGGTTCCACCATACCTTTGAATGAACAGGTAAAATAATGTGTGTAGCCACACCCCCATGCCAGTAACCACTGCCGGAAGGTAAAGGCACCAAAAAAACTTGTTTTCATTTTCAAACAAAGTTTTCTTTGACTAAAGTGTCCCTGACTGAATTATAACAAAATTCCACACAAATGTCCAATAAAATAAACTGATGAAGTAACAACTTTTTACTTTCAAAAGTCCATAGGATTTGTAGCTTCTTTGTGGCAACATCCATATTTGAAGCAGCTGTCATGGCAACATATGAGTATGGACAGACATGGATGTAAACTGTAACTGCAACGTGACTGGTTTACACGAATTAACAGCCATGAGGTGGTTGTAATTTAGTGATCATTAGGGGCATATAGTAGTGTTGGGTACATGCCCACCTCTGCTTGTGTATTATTTCTTACATAACTGATGACATATCAAAAATAAATAGCCAAAAAAAAAGTTTGTTAGTTACACCTTGCTAGAACAGTCCAGTGTAAAACATTGTAGTAAATACTGTCTTCAAGGGCTTAATATAAAATTTTTACTCAAACTGAGTTTGCAAAAACAGATGAAAGTCATTCTTAAGATAATAAAATCACAACAGATTAATTGGTTTTTGTTTGAGTGCACAATTAAAAAAACATGACTTGTGAAAAATTTAAAACTTTTGGATATCTTAACAAAACAACCAACAGTTTGATTGATATTACCTTGTACACACACACACACACACACACACACACACACACACACACACACACACACACACACACACACACACACACACACACACACATGATATATCATAAAAAAATAGAAACAAATATGGTTTGTTTGCAAATGAACCATTCATTTTGTCGTCCCAATTTATATCAGTGAGGTTAGAATAACATAAAGTCATTCATTTTGAGAAACACACATATACTTTTGTCCAAGCTTATTATTTATAGACACATTTTACCAAAAAAGGACCATGTTTTGACTGCCATTTGTTATTTTGTCTTTTCTGGAATGAAATAGACTGTTAACCCCTGTTCAATTTCCAATTTTCCACCACAAGCTCAAAAGAAAAGTTCTGGTTTAAACTCACACTTTTTGGTCCTTATCTTGTGTTTATGTTTCCATTGGCTGTGGGGTAAACTTATCACTGCTGTGTGTGTTTGTCTGCACTTGACAGCTCACACTGACCCCTGCTGTCAAGGTCAGAGGTCAATGAGGAAGAGAGCATGTTGCTCCACTGATAAACAGAAGAAAACAAACTGAAATGTTGGTAGACTTGGTTTCTCCTAGGAGGGGTTGTGTTTATTTGAGGTTGTGAAACATTCAGAAGCATGTCTGAGTGGTAGACATTATCTTGTTTATAATGGTAAAACTCAAACAGAGCCAAAGACAAGCAAGATTGTTACCTGGCAAAGACGTAACCTGGAGCATATATACAAATTCACAAGCAGAGAACAGTGACAGCTGTAGAAAGAGTTCATCCTGAGTGATTGGGGAAATGTCAGTCATCATATTACACAGTTAAACTCAGAGTCTGCCTCAGGCTGAGTCATCACAGTTTTATGAGATAAGTGAAGAGTCTGAGCTCCACTTTTAATCCTTGCCCTTCTCACATTACCTTTATCAGTGATTTTTTAAAAAGCGTGTTCTTTGGCTCTGTATTTTAAGGTTCGAAGTTTTGAATTATCTCTACCTCCAGAGTAGCTTCACCTGTAAGAAATATGTGTATATAAATATACCTTTCCCCGATGTGAAATGTTTTATAAATTCATGTAGTCTGTGCTTACAGCTGACTATCAGTAGGACTTGAGATGTCATAATGCATTTCGAATATTTACAACACCTGCTTATAAATGCCTTTATCATCCAACTTTATTTGGTAAAGTCAAGATATTAATACATTTCGTGCCACAAGTAAACAGCAAGATAAGAAACAAAAATCAAATTGGTACTATAAAGGAAATGTAAAGTACATTTATCCAAGTATTATACAGTACATAGATATTTTAATTCATACTTCTTCTCCACTACATCTCAGAGGCAAATATTGTGCTTTTTTACTGCCTAGACACCTTTATTTAGTTTTACAATTTGAGTTTTTGATCCCTTTTCTGTCCAGTGGAAACCATGTATTTCCAGATGTGTTGATGATGAATGTTTGTGATAAACTGAAAGATGAAGTGTTCCTTTACGTGTTATGAGAATTCTCCTACTTCTTGAGCTAAATAAACTGTTTTAACCCTCGTGGATCAGCTGCAAAGTGCATTGTCACAAAGCTGAAAACAGGGTTATTTTGCTGACACCATGAAAAGTTGACCTTTAGCCACAAACATAATGATCTTGTAGAATATGACGCATTGCTAAAGATAAAACTACAACAGTGTTAAAAGGAGTTAAATGAGCACAACCTTAAATATCTAGAAACAGTAACTACTACTTGAGTAGTACTACAGATGAATTTTACTGAAAAATGAAATTGTTTGAGTTCTTATCTCTACTGAATGAGTTGTATCAATATATTTTATACATTTTATTAATGAATTTGACCAAGGAAGTACCTGTTCAGGTTTCAATCTATCCATTGTTCTTCACAATACAATTCTGAATATGTTAATGTTATGATGTGACGTGACATCAATCAATCAATCAATCAATTTTATTTATAAAGCCCAATATCACAAATACAATTTGCCTCACAGGGCTTTACAGCATACGACATCCCTCTGTCCTTTGGACCCTCTCAGTGGATAAGGAAAAACTCTCCCCAAAAAAACCCTTTACCGGGGAAAAAAAATGGTAGAAACCTCAGGAAGAGCAACTGAGGAGGGATCCCTCTTCCAGGACGGACAGACGTGCAATAGATGTCGTACAGAACAGATCAGCATAACAAATTAACAGTAATCTGTATGACACAAAACAGTAATCTGTATGACATCCTCGGTAATGACAGTAGCTTACAACAACATTCATGAAAGTAATAATATTGTCGTTATAGTTCTGGCTACTGTGGTACAATATGTTGAAAGTATATATTAGTATCTGGCAGTATACATGTATGATAATAATCATATGTGTATAATAACAGTAGAAGTATGACTAATGACTAATGATGGCAGCAGCAGCAGCAGGAGGCATCTGGCAGGACCACGGCAGCAGCACAACCACACATGTCACACTATCCAGGCACCGCTGCAATACGAGTTAACCTGAGAGACAGTGGAGCACAAAGGCTCCGGAGAAGGACATGCTGTTATGATGGCTGATTTTAGGCAATGATGTCTATTAGCCTTTTTTTTTTTAAATTACAGTGTTGGTTCTGTGTGATTAAAGGGATTGGATTAAATTTGGAACCTGTTGAATATGCTGCTGGGGTGACAATCTGACATTCTGGTGACAATCAAAGCCTCACAGTGATGTCTGCTTTTATTGCAGTGTAGACATGCCAAATTAAGCTGTATGACAACACATTAATGAAGGTACATATTTATTTTGGTGCTAATGCAGGAATTGTGCTCTTTAGTAATGTGTGAGTGGCTCCGAGAAGAGCCGTTTTGTGTGCTTGTGCACTACACGGTGTCTTGCCATGGCACAGCTCCCTCTGCAGAGAAGAGGGATGTGAAGGTCTCCCTAACCCTGATGGCCTCTCTTGCTGAGTTGTTGGCAGCAATTCTGCCCAGACCTGGCAGTGGCTCCACTTCACCGACGGCGACTGGGATGCTCGCCCTCACTGCAGGTGTCTGGGTTGTCCTCCGCAGGAAGTTATGGAGAACGCAGGTAGCCTTCACACACTTCTCTGCCACATCTGGATGGACCTCAATGGGACACCTGAACATCCTCTAACATCATCTAACATGAACATCTAACTAATAAGTTGATTTTAATAAAGAGATGTAAAACTTACCATAACTTATAAACATCCCCTTTTAAATCTATTTTATGAGAGAAGACTTACCATCCTTCAGTTACAGCATTCATCAGTACCTATTAAAATCCGAAACTTACCATTTCTTATTTAAAACATAAACTTGACACCTCTTTATCTCCTAAATTTATCAGTGCTTATCATTTTCTGAAAATTACCATGACTTATTTTAAACATAAGCGTAACACTTATTTATTACCTAAATTTGTCAGGGCCTATTATTAATATCTGAAACTTACCATTACTTAATTATAACCTAAACTTGTCTATATCATAAATATATCAATACTTACCAATATGTGACACTTACCATCTCTTATCTAAAACATAAACTTGACATCTATCTACTTCCTAAATTTAGCAATACTTATCAATATCTGAAACGTACCATTTCTCATTTAAAACATAAACTTGACATCTATCTCCTAAATTTATCATTATCAATATCTGAAATTTACCATCTCTCATCTAAAACATAAACTTGACATCTATCTCAATACTTGTCAACATCTGAAACTGACGATCATTTATCTAAAACATAAACTTGACATCTGTCTCCTAAATTTATCATTATCATGATCTGAAACTTACCATTACTGAACCTAAACATAACAGTAACAAGAGTAAAAGAAGGAAATGGCTTCAGGAGGGTCTCACCCACCCTAACCCTAACCCTTTAGAAATGTTCCATCCAAATGTAAGAAACCAACAACAACAATAATGTAAAACTGATCTATAAACTCCGTAAATTGCTTCCAACTTAATTTCAGTTAGTAAATTGAGAAATAGTTTTAAAAATAGACATTATGAAATATTTTGGAAGAATGTGTCCTGTTTGTGAGTCATCATAATAACGTAATCATAGCTTTAGAAATGGAACATTTCTTTGAGACCCTCCTGAAGCCTTTCCGTCTTTCACACTCTCTTAATATGTATTACCTACATATAATATCTGAAACTCACCATTACTCATTTACAACCTAAACTTAACAGCTATCTATATCCTAAATGTATCAGTACTTATTAATATCTTACACTTAACATAACTTTTCCATAACTTAAACTCAACATTTATCTATATTCTAAACATATCAATAGTTATCAATATCTTAAACTTAATGTTTTGTTTTGGGTTTTTTTTGGTTGTTTTTCATTTTTGTGTTTAAGCGAAAGAGAAAGATTTAGAAATGTGTGTGGCAAAGTATACTATACCTGATCGTGCAACTAAGCAGAGTGTGAGGAGTACTTACATCTCCGGACTGAATCTCCGGAGAGTTGATCCACCATCCCCACACTTCTGCCATCACAAAGTCTGGGCAGAGAGGAAAAGAAAGAAATAGGTTAAACTAGTTCAGTATGAGGAATGGCAAGTCATTTGGGTTGAGGTAGGTCATGAAGGTCACTCCATGAACAGAAGCACTGAGACTATTCACATGTCAGTGAATTTAAAAAATGCATCCACATGATCTTTCTTATTTCTAAATTATGTGCTCCACAGATGCCTACTGGGATTCTGTATTTTCAAGAATTACCGGAGCTAACTGTTTAGGGTGGAATAGTTACACCCGTCTGGGGAGCCTCCTGCTCTCCACCCTGTGGGCCTGAGGTGGACGGCTGGGGAGTGAAGCTCCTCTCTGGCTGCGCCTGTGAGTAGGAGTCGGAAAACAAAAGGATGATTCAGTATCAATCACAAATGTCTCCCAGCATACCTGTGTGCCAGAGGTGGACATCTGGGGGGAGGAGCTCGGTTCATTTAGGGAAACATGAATTCCAAGCAGAGCATGATCGCCTCTCTTCAGAAACTGAGCTGCAATGCAGTTTTCCAACATGATAATGACCCAAAACACACCTAGAAGATGACAACTGACTTGCTGAGGAAGCTGAAGGTGAAGGCGAAGGACTGGCCAAGTATGTATCCAGCCCTAAACTCACCTGTGCACCTGTGGGGCATCCTCAAGCTGAAGAAGAGCGCAAGGTGTCTTCACATCCATCTGCTCCATGATGTCATCATGGAGGAGTGGGAGAGGATTTCTGAAGCAACCTGTGAGTTCTGGTGAATTCCATGCCCAAAAGAGTTAAGGCAGTGCTAGATAATAATGGTTGGCACACAAAATATTGACACTTAGGCACAATTTGGACATGTTCACTGTGGGGTATACTCACTTATGTTGTCAGCTGTTTAGATGTTGATGGCTGTGTTTTGAGTAATTTTTAGAGGAAGGTAAATCTATACTACTATACAAGCTGTACACTGACTACTTTAAGTTATATCATGGTGTCATTTCTATAGTGTTGTCCCATGACAAGATATAATGAAATATTTCCAAAAATGGGAGGGATGTACTCACTTATGTGAGATACTGTATCTATTTTTTTCTTTTGGAGGTCTGCAGCATCATTTATGTTTTGGGGTATAGAAAAAAAATCTCACCCTCTCTTAGAGGTGGTGACATCATCAACTCACAGTATTCAAAGTTCACACCATAACACAATGGAGACCTTTGGCCTAAATGAAGAACTGAATTTGTTGTGTTTCCTCTGACTTGTTCTACCTGACAGACTTTTGTACTTTTGATACGCTTTGCAGTTTTAAGAGAGGTCTGTATTCTTTTGTTTCTGACATTGTTAGACCTTTGATATAATTGAATTAGTGAATTTGCCATGTTTCCTCTAATTTATCACACTTGACGGATGTTTGTACTTGTACTCGTGTTTATGTCATTTTCTGAAAGCTCAGAGTTCACCAGTCATGTACACAACTCGTGGACTTGGATCTTTCAGAAAATTACCACTACAGACTCTACTGTGAATCCCACAAGAGGGTCAATGTCAGTTATTTTCTCGATTAGTTGTTTGGTCAATAAAATGTTGAAAAATGCAGTGTTTCTCAAAGCAAAGATGACATCCTCAAATGTCTTGTTTGGTCCACAACACCAAGATATTCAGTTTACTGTCATAGAGGAGTAAAGAAACCAGAAAACATTCACAGTTAACAAGCTGAAACCAGGAAACATTCAGTTAACAAGCTGAAACCAGAAAATATTCAGATTCACAGTAAACATCTGAAACCAGAAATTATTTACATTTAAGAAGCTGAATTCAGAGAATTTACTTTTTTTTCTTAACTACTCAAAATGACTAGTCATTTATTAAATTAGTTGGCAATTAATTTAGTAACATTAATTAATAATTGTTGCCGCTCTATTTACAATATTAAACATGTATTTGTTTGTTCATTCACTGTTGCGTAAAAAATACTCCAGTGTAATCAAATTAACTGTCAATGAAATGACTGAAACTTTACAATGGTGTGCATGAATTAATTTCCTCAGTTTAGTCCGTGAGCCAGTAGGGTTGGTCGCTACCACCTGGGGGGAATAATTCTCATAGTGATGTTTAGCAAGGTATACATCTCTAATGTTAGAAAAAATGTGATAGCCTTGCACTGGTGGTAGCTTTCTGTGTGCCATCACTTGATTTATAACTCCATAGGAAAACTAAAAAAGTGCTCCAAAAAAGCCTGGCCGAATGGAGGTTAAGTCCTATAAATCCATGTAAATTGACAATGCAAGCTCTGAGAGCTACCAAACTCTAACTCTAACTACAAGTGTACAACACTTGTACTACAAGTGTAGACCTGTACACTTGTAGTTAGAGTTAATCCTCCTTAGTGTACATGATTACATGAAACTATACTCAAATGCTTGCAAATGACCAACAGTATACTGTTGTAGGCTTTAGTCTGTGACCAGGGAGAGGGCGGTGAGTCAGGCTGAGCACTCGATGAGGGAATAAAAGTTGAGGTGACCAGAGGACAAGATAATCCTGAGACAGAGACAAGGTAAGGCAGGGCAAACCAAACAAGCGAAGCGGGCAAACACTATTATTGTTACTGTACGAGGATGACTGTTGTGATTATTAGGTAATGTAAAAGAAGTAAACGGTACAGTAACAATAATAGTGTTTGCCCGCTTCGCTTGTTTGGTGTGCCCTGCCTTACCTTGTCTCTGTCTCAGGATTATCTTGTCCTCCGATCACCTCAATTTTTATTCCCTCATGGAGTGCTCAGCCTGACTCACCGCCCTCTCCCTGGTCACAGACTAAAGCCTACAACAGTATACTGTTGGTCAGTTGCAAGCTTTTGAGTATAGTTTCGTGTAATCATGTACACTTGTAGTTAGAGTTAATCCTCCTTACCACTTTGTTCTGCTCTAACCAGCTGCCTCCTCTACTTCTTCCAGGCCTCCTTCACTGAAACTCCATTGTCTCCTCACCCTCCAATGCTCCACCTTCACTGTCTCTGGACTCCTTCCTTCCACTGTCCCACCATCCCGGACCCAAACCCCCTTTCAGAACCACCAATCCCCCACTACGTCACCCTGGATCACTCTGTTCTCTCAGACAGATCTCCCTCAGTGCTTTCAACCCCAAAAGCCCTCTTGGATGGGCTTTAGTGGACTGACTCCCCTGAGTGTGCAAGCTATCTTTACAGTTTTAGTATAGATGGATTCAGTACAACCACACCTTTCCAACAAGCCATCATATGTGTTGCTATGACAATCCATGGCAGAGTTATTGCAAAGTAATTGTGAGCATTCTACATAGATGCCCATCTTTTACATTTCCGCCTTTTTTTTTTAATGTGGTATGTGTTTATAAGTCTGTATTTCCTATTTGCATTGAGATATTTGCATTCTGTTTTTTTTTCTATCTTGTAGAGGGATATCCTGCCATCAGGTATGACAAGTTCGGGGTCCTGGCTCACAGACTATTAGATCTCCTCAGTTACTGGTGCATAGAGAGGTATTTTGGCAGATATGCATAAAAGAAAAAGAAATCACACCTCTCTCTCAGGGTGTTTAACACAGTTGCGTCTCTGTAAATGCGCTGCACAAACATGTCATCGTGGGCACAGATGACAAAATCACACCATTCTATACCAGTGATCAGCAACTGCCCCTGCACTTGCCAATAATAAGAATGGCTTTCCTTCAGTTTGTGTGTGCCATGCTCAGCTCTGAGGTACTTGCAGTCAATGTAGCTTAGTGCATTTGGGCATTTCATTTCAACTAACCCAAATGATGGTCTCTCAAGTGGGTCATACACCAGCCCATCAGGGGATGCACCCAGTCAAGGTGCATCAGGGTGAATCACTAGTCCACATTTTCTCACGTTCAGATTTTTCAGAGTTGCATAGTCCCTTAAGGCTTCTGTCTCCAGGTCCAATCCTCTCTTCATGAGTGCTGTTTGTCGTGTCCCTCGGATGATCCTCTCTGCTAGGTTTTCTGCTGCACTTGGTCCTCGAACGTAGCTTACCTCCCTAAAAGTTGAAGCCGTCACCTCTCCTTCCTCAGTGAATGCCACACAGGTGCTGCACTTTGGCACCTTGTTGCTTCTTCAATCTTGTGTGACTGTAACAAAGTCACAGACAGCGATTTCAGATGCAGCTGCTCTTGATTTGTTGGCACATATGTACAGTCTGTTGGCTTTAAAGCAACACTTAAGAACTTTCAGTTTTGGTTGATTTTGGCGGCGCCAGTGGACCAAAGCGGTAGTGTTTTGCCTGAAGGAAGACCACATTTCCCATGAGGACCAGCGCATAGCGTCGTAAAATCCTGATCTCCTGGTCGCCTGCAGTTGGATTGAACTACATTTCTGTTTCCAGTGGCTGTGTGAAAGATGAATAGCGATGAGGTAATGAATCTAATTGTGGCTAAACAATATCATATGACGATGCTGAAAATAAGAAACGCTTAACTTTGGTTTAGTACTGTATTCCCCCACCGCCCCCCCTCACCCGACTCGTCAGCGGCGAGCGGCTGATGAGTTTAGAGCCTTGAAACACATAAATAAAACGTTATGTTGGATAATTTCACAGTAAACACACGTACAGATACCGGCAGGAAGGTGCCGCATTGCCTGAATATCAACCCTGCACAATTCGCACGAATATACAGTTCAGTCTCTCAGGGAAAGTACTACTATTCATTCTAAACAGTTTCTTCACATTGAATTGTTTCCTCTACTGTTATAATTCTATTATTAGGATTCTATATGGAGAATTATACATACATTTATTACTAAAATTACTCTATGCGAGTCTGTTATTGTCACTGTCATTTTTGAATTACTAAAAGCCAAGACGAATTCCTGTATGTCCTTGGCAATAAAGTTCAGTGTGATTCTGATGCTTATTGAACATCAAAATTTTTTTACATTTGTAACATAACATTTCTGTCTGTTGTTTTATCAGGAATTTGCTGTCCCGGACACTACCTCCACCTCTTCTGAGTTTGAGCCCCCACACACTAGTGCTGGCAGAGGCAGGGGCAGAGGGGCGAGGGGAGTAGGTGCAGGCAGAGGGAGAGGGAGAGGGAGAGGGAGGGGAAGAAGTAGGACACCAGAGGACTTGAACCCCGAGACCCAGACAGACCCAGACAAACTTTTATTTATACACCCTCTTTCACAGTTTCCAAAATTCAAGTACTTTGTCACATTCAACACATTCAAATTGTTATTTTGCCACTTGTCCCTTCACAGTAAAGGAAGTAACAAGTAAAACATACGACCTACAGAAAAAAGAAAAACATTTCCAGGCACATGCACAGTGTTACACAAGAAATATCATGAAAAAAAAAGAGTGGCATAAATGCAATGTGCATTTTTGCAATGACGGGGTATGTGTATGATTTGAATAAATAAATTGCACAACAACACTGTATTACAGTGGTAGTAAATGAACGACAATGACAGTTGAAAAAAATTACTGTGAATAAAAAAACAAAAACAAAAGGGGAGTGTGATGCATGTACATGGATAAATAGAGCAGGATAAAAAATAAACTATGACAGTTAAAATAAGAAACACTGAATAATCTATGTGACAATGTTAGAAGTTATCTGGAGTCATCTGGAGAGTCATGCCACACTTCTTCCTCCACAACACTCAGAGAATGCATGCTGCAGATAGAGTAGATTGTAAGATTCTGCCGCAGCGCCTTCTTCCAGCATTTGGACACCCTCTATCGGTTCTCCCCTGAGTCAAAACAGAAAATAGGACATGTTGAAAAATACTAAACGTTGCCCAAAACAAACACATGCAGGTCCTGGGAAACACAAAGTACCTAACATGGTCCGACTCTTCTGTAAAGCTGTTAACTATAGGCTGTAGCGGTTGGAGGTGTTGCTTGTGGGGAGTAGACGTTACTTGCTTCTTTTGATAGCTGTAGAGAAATAACATGTAAGAAATTTATATGGATCAAGAGTAATGCAAGAGAAACACAAAAGTATACACACTGGAAATAAAAGCACTATATAAACATAACACAGTGTAATAAAATGCATCATCTATGTTATACTAGAGAATTATAAGATAAGAATAACAATAATTAGCAATACAACATCAAATATAATAAGACAATAACATGAAAAAAATAAATATGGAACAACACCGTACACCTTACACAACACAATGTCCAATAGACACACATAACAATAACAAAAATATCTTGTTATGAGACTGACTTGAAGATTACTGGCTAACTGAGATTGTAACCTTCAAAGTTAGGTGCTTGGTGCTACTGAAGTGAGCTACACACAGACCCTTCAGGACTGACTAAATAAACGTTAACGTTACATGTAGAATTTTAAACATGCAACAATCCCTTTAATTTTAGCTACACTCAGCGTAAGGTGCTATTGATAAGCAGGACTATGAAAAGTCATAACTCAATGCACATTGCACACGGGTTTTGTTTTACTGATTATTTAGAGCAAGCAACACGGTTTGACTTCTTTTGCAATCACTGTAGTCAACTCAACAAAAACACGACAAGAATCCCGTTTTTCTCTGAAACTATTACATAACAATCATCAGAAACTACTGTCACATACATACAAACTGACATGATAACACCACAATGATTCAGTATGACTGATCTTTCCACAGTAGGAACCTATTATTTTACTCAAACTTTATATTTGCGGTTTGCAGTCATCGCATTGTTTTATCTTTATACAGTACTTTTGAGTTTGTTGCGTGGCTGGTCGTGTCAGTGTGGAACTGCAAACTACCAAGCTGGTGGCTATTTATTGCTACCACGCATATTTCCGATAGCTAACATCAGCATTATCATTTTGATTTGAGCATCGAAAGCTACTTACTAGTCCAGCAGGAACAGAGCCAAGGCAGCATCGGTCGGAAATCCCTCCTTGTCTTTGAGCTCAGCGAGTGAAAGCCGGGCCAATGTTGATCCTTGACTGTCCTTTCACCCGGGTAGCCTCCCTTTTTCTTTTTTTTGTCTCCTCAGACAAAACTTTTCATTTCTTTGGTTGTTTTGCAGCTTCTGCCATGATAGCAGTAATTGCGCGTAGACGTTCGCATCGACTTCCGTCTTTGTAACAAATGGGGAAAGGGGGAAGTGACGCATGCCGTCAAAGCAGTCAACACATTTGTAGTTTTTTGTGTGGCAGGGTTACTGCCACCCTCCTCGAAGTTGCTTAGTGCCAGTGAAAGCAATACAGACCCCCTCAGGCCATGACAGAGGTGTCATTCAACTAGTTGTAAGTCGATGTATCATCACAAAAGTTATGAAAATATTTTATGAAGGTTGAAAAGTTACTTAGTGCTGGTTTAACTGGTAGTCTTCTTGTGGCACTTTTGGAAATGGCGGGGCATTCTCATGAGCAATAACACCATCAGATGCAGGAGGTGGATGCTGATATGAGAGGATGCTGCCAGCCTGTACTTTCCCGAAGATGGAGTCCACAAGCGGTTTGTCAGGTGAGATATCCAACGTGCAGATTAGTGGAAGAGAGTCTGGGTTAAAGTCAGCATAGGCAGTGTTTGGGTAAAGGGCTGCTGGATCTGGCAGCTCACCACTGTAGCCTTTGTATAGTGCAGATCTGGAATAACATTATCAAAGAATCAGTAACCATTTTTGGAACACAGTGTAGTGTAGTGTAGTGTAGTGTGCCTTTTTACACTAACTTTGGATACCTAATTCCACTTGATGAAGTAGCACCCAGTTTGGGCTTCACAACCACCATGGCATCCACAGGTCCCGGCTTCACTCCCTATTTACAGTGATTGATGGTATTAATAAACAGATTGTAGTAATCAAACATTATGCAAGATATTTAAATGATACAAACCATTGTTCGAGGTTTATGCCACTTCTGTTCGGTCTCGGTGCATGAAAGGACAGGTGGGACAACAGACATGCCACATTCAGAGTAATGGGCTGTCTGATACAGCAAAGCTACCAAATGGTTGCACACCACGCTCCCAGCCACACAAGAGCAGAAGCTGTTAACCAGTACAACTGGATCTGAATCACGTAAAGTAATCTGAAATAAACAAAAACAAAAACTGTGAATAACCCTAAAAAACTCATCAGTTACATCTGCTACTGAGCAATAAAGCTGGAAAAGGGAAAGGCAACAGGACAGTTTTGAGGTGGAACATAAGTTTAAAAGATAGCTGAGTGAGCAAAATGTCACCATCTTTTCTGCATTTGCAATCATCACATTTAGGGTAAAACAGAATCACATAAAAGCCTTATCCAGTGTCCACAATTATATTACCTAAATTAACCATTTGTTTACAGTTTTACAGACTGAGTATTAACCATCTCAACTTCTTCACTCAGCTATCCTGTAACTGCATGACCACTGTTTCAGCTGGATTTTGTTTTGCTTAAGCCCATCATTAATATCACTGCATTACATTTTTTTTATTCTTTTCTGTGTATCATCATCTCCTATACTGGCTAGGATCACCTCTTTGATTGTATAATTGGCCCAGCTGAAACATGGTAGAGCAGTAAAAATCCAGAACGTGAACACAACAGAACTTTGAACATGACAATTTTCACTAATCCTACTCTCAGCTGGTGTGGTGTCTCTGCTTTCTTCATAGAGCGGTAGCAGTTAGCTCTAACAGAGACCTCATTTGTAGCCCTGTTTTTACCTGACACTTTAAGACAAAAATACAAACACGCACATTAAATGGGGAACAGTACTATTAAACTGACTAAGGTGATGCAATTCACGAAATTCGTAGGGGCGGCTTCAATTTAGAAAGCTGCTGGATAGATCATGAAGAGAACAGCCTGGCATTAGCCCAAGTAGCAACGGTTAGCTAGTATTCGCTACCTACCTTCATAATTACAGAGATAGGAGGACATATAAAACTTGAAACCTTTTTCAAGTTTGCTCTGTGGTGTTGTACTGCACCTCTGGACTAATCTCCTAACGTCATTGACGGTAAATTTAGGCAATTCAAGCAAACAACGAGTGAACTGGCGCGATTCTGCCATCCTCCCGCTTTCAATCTCGCAGACCGGATGTGGATGGGCGGCGGAAGTGATAGTTGGTTGTAGTTTGAGGAAAGTCCCGCCTACAAAATATCTGATTGGACAAGCATAACTGTGGGCGTCCTGCCAACCAATCACTTCATAGCATTCGGACTACTGGACGAAGTTCAACGTTACTTCATGGCAACTTGGTGTGATGACCGTGGTAAGTAATTATCCAGAAAATTATGATTTATATAAGTTAATATGAATATTCTGTCCATATTTTAATAGTGGTAATAAAACCTTAAACCTTTAAATGATTTACTCAAAAAACAGTGTAAATAACAATGGTGAAATGGTAGCTAGTGTTATATGCTAATACAACTAAAAATGGCTTGCTAACTAAAAGCTAACGTTAGCCAAAAGCTACCTGCTAGCTAAAATATTCCGCATTTTAATGGCATCTGTGAGGTTGTGTTTTTGAGAAGCTGAGTAATGTATATTGTAATGCTATAAGACATAGAGCCGCACATACTTGGTAGTTAAGTGACTTCAAACATGAGAACTTGTGTTAAAGGTTTCCTTCAATAATTCTTCATCTCTTGCCATGAATTAACTTTGATTTTAACATGCAGCTGCTGGCAAATAATGATAATGACAATTGAATATTTTTCTGTTTTTATTGTCATGTGTGTTAGATTGGTAGTAGCTGTAGTAAAACTGTTGGTCTACCTTTTAAATAAATAAATTACAAAAAACTACCACTACCAACCACACAAAGGATGGTTTTTTAGAATATCCCTCTGTCAGCACTCCAAATTATTCGTTACTGCTGCTGTAACTTATACAGCCCATTGTGCCCAGCCATTCTGGTGTGATGTTGCAATAATGGGAGCAAGGTTTTTATGTTTTAAACTCATAAATGTTGTTGAGATGTGCAGCTATTGAGTACTGCTTTTCGCTGTGTTTTGGGGAATTTTTTGTGATTTTTGAAAAAAAACAAAAAAAACCATCAGCTATGCCTAAACTTAGAACATTCATCAATCTGTCAGTTTATTGTATTTTGCTTTTACACTGTTTACTTATTATATTGCTCTGTTTCTTTACTGATTACTTATTATACTTATCTGTTTTTCACTGTTTACATCCATGTTAACAATGGATTACCTTACCTTATCTTACCTTACCTTACCTTACCTTTCCAAACCGCACCTTATGTGACATCTAGTAAATCTAGAGCTTTTAGTATGAAAAGGATGGTAGATAAATACCTCTGAGGCTTTTGCTGTGCAGGTTTTGATAGAAAATAACAGGGACTGTGTTGTGGCAAATCTTGTAGTATTGCAGTCGGGAGGTGTGAGTTCTTGTGACATATTTGGGTCAGTGCTGCACTGATAATTCTCTTTAGCACACACTAAAACACACTTGTAACCTCTGACATTGTGCCTCCTTTTGTTTGGCAAAGTTGTTTCTTCACACACACACGTCATCTTGTAGCTACTTCTGCATTTATGCTGAGGGGAAATGATCTACACACACATTATTTGTACTCATATACGTGTGAGAACCCTCTCTGATAAAATGAATTCCCAACATATATCCCTGACTTTAACCAACAAAACAACCAACCCTAACCTTTACCTATGCCTACCTAAGTCTAACTTTAACCCCAACTCCAAATCTAAATTTACAAATAACCCTTTGGAGGAGTAAGGGCTTGGTGAAACAATTTTTTGATGTCCTAGCTCTTAAGGACCAAAACTAATTTTAAGATATGAGTACACGAGCACACACACTTACACTCTTATGTCCTCCCCTTTGTCTTCAGCTCCATCTTTTCAATTAACCCCCTAAGAGCCACCATCTGCTTTTTCATCCATCACTCCTTCTCCTCCTCCTTCAGTCAATCTGTGCTCGTTCACTTTACCTCCAGCTGCACCTGTTTTCCTCTCTTGATCTTCCTATCTTTCCACCACTCATCTCACCTCCAGATGGGACACAGTCTGCTTCAGATTCTCAGTTAAACTCAGTGTCTGGAAAGCTGAATTTGAATTGAATTTTTTTAGCCAGGCATTGTTTTTTTTTTGTTGTTGTTGGTAAATCTTGTATCCACACGAACAATCTTAGTCACCTTTGCTAGCATTTGCCTAGCTTGCAGGTATTGTTGAGTGTTTTTGTAGCATTGACATATGAGGTGATGATTGAATGCATGGATATTGAGTGGAAGCCTCCTCCTGATGAAGCAGACATGGGAACAGCAGTAGCTTAAGTATGGTTTAATTTATTTTTTTCCTGATTAGTTGTCTGGCTATGTTAACTAGTCCAGCCCCTGGATAGAGGTCTGTTTATCACTTCAAATCTATTTTTATTCATCATCATAGGAGTTTTTTTTTTTATGCTATTTCTTCCTGGACTGAGAGTTAATTTTTTATGCATCTTTACTGGGAATGTTTCTACCAAATACTTTACCAAACTATTAAACAGAGGTTTAAACTTAGATTAGTCTAAAAATAAGAAAATACCCAGAAATTAATCAGAATTGAGCACAATTTAATCACTAAGGTTAAACATTGTCTAAAAAAACATTTTTTATTATAAGAGCCATTTAAAACTGTTCATTTTTTATCAGATACCAAATTCTAATTTAAACGCTGCTGCTGAAATGTGTGGCACTTTGCACATTACCCGACAAAACATGACAACAACTCACTAAATTAAAGTTGGCAATAACATTTATTGACAGCAATATCCTTTGGGAAAATAAATCTTTAGGAAACGTGTGATTGTGACATTTTTAATTGCATGAACCAGGTGCATTCAAAACAGCCTAAATTCATCAGAATATGTATTAATGTTTCATTTAAATGTCTGAATTAATTAAATCATAATTTTAAAACTAAGTTTAACTGACTAGTATTTCTGGCTCTGACTAGCAAGAGTAGAAATGTTTAATTGACTAGTTGACTAATCGCTTCCATCCTTCCATCCTGAAAATATTTACCAGATTTAATGGTTTGACGTTATAGTTTATCCACTTTACAAGGCCAAGATACAAATGAAAGATGAAGCTGTGCTTGTCCAAGGTTAGATGGCAGAGAGAGAGTTCGTAATTTAGATTCCCTGACATGTCACAGATGACGTGTCGGTATTCTTCTTCCATTTTAATTTCTTTTTCTCTGTAGGATTAAATGTTACACACAGCAGGACTCACTGTGTCTGCCTGCTTTGTATATTTTGTATTACTGTGTGCACATGTAGATGTATTAGTATAATTGCAGTACCCAGGAGAAATTAAAGATAATACTTTTCTTTGTTTCATTCTCATTGCTCACAGGTTGTGACCCCCAACCAAGATGCGCAGTTGGTCTCCTGCTCATCATGTCAAAGGTCATGCTGGGCTCCAGCTGATTTTGTAATTCAGATTTATTCTGTATATGGTTATGTCTCCATCTGCCACTTTTTATGTGCATTGTGAATTTGTTAATGATTTTTATTGGATTTATCAGTTCAATGCAATACAGTTCAACAGTATCACAAACTGCAGCCTCCATAATTAACATAAACTTGAATTGACGCCTCACTAAAACAGTTTCAGTAAAAACTGAACATTAGAACCTTCATGAAGGTAGGATTAATTTGTTGTTGTATTACACTGTAGTAGTTCCAGCTAGGTGAACATAATAGGGTGATACCTGTGTGCATAACATAGGGGACATTCCAGTTTTGTTCGCATTTGCTCCTGCCACTAGATGACACTAAAGTCCAGTTAAAAAAAATCAGGTTTAAACACATCATTTTGGTCAAGTGCTTCACAATTTCCCATTTAGTCTGGCAGCCCAAATTTAAAAGCAAATATATTATTCAAAGTGTATGTACAGGGTTCCCTTAAACTTGATTTATTGTTCTTTTCCCAAAAAAATGTGCGTATTTTTATTCATGTTTTTGTACTGCTTGGTATAACATTTTCTGCAGGTATACATGTTTCAGCTCATATGTTTGTATTCAGAGGGATTATTGCAGTGGGATATATGAGTATACTGTATATACTGGGGGTTGAGATCAATGTTTCTGTGCCTATACTGTAGTGTGTGTGTGTGTGTGTGTGTGCACGTGCACGCACACGTGTGTGTGCTTGTGTGTGTTGAGACAGCTAACGTTTCTGGACCCATTCAGCCTTGGGATCCACACAGGCCAGTCCATCTCATGTGCTGAAGCTGAAAACAAAAAAGAAAATGATGGAGATTTGATGTGTGTATGTTTGTGTGTTGGAAAACATGTATAGACTTACATTATAGCCTCCACACAGTGGTATCTGGCAGATTGTTCACAATATGTGTTCCCAGTCACATCAATGCTGATATTAGCAGTGGAGACCGTAGTGCAGCATGGTAATCTTTTTTGGAATGAAGCACACTAACAAAGACAGAGAATGTAAGATGTCCCCTTAATGTCCCATTGTGCACTCTCAGTGGCAAGATAACAACACAAGAATAGATCCACCCAGGGCTGAAACTGTACAATACTGTAAGAGTATATGTGAGAAATAGACATCACATCACACAGATGCTCAGTGGCTAGTGGATCTAAGAGCACACCACAGCAATCTCCCAGAACAAGAGCCAGTTCCCATTACAATGGCAGACATCCAAGACAGAGTGTAAGGTATGAAGAGCTGGACAGCACCTGGCCCTGATGTGATCCACACCTACTGGCTAAAGAAACTGACTGCACTCCATGAACGCCTGGCAGCACATATGAACCAGCTGCTGATGGATGGGACCCACCCAGAGTGGATGACCCAAGGACGGACAGTCCTGATCATGAAGGATCCCCAGAAAGGCGACCTGCCTTGGTCCAACATGGAAGCTCCGGTCAGTTATCACAGCGGTTAAGGTGAAAAGGCACATGGCCCAATACATGAGCAAGGCCCAGAGGGGAATTGGTAGCAACACCAGGGGAGCCAAGCACCAGTTACTGGTCAATAGAGCAGTCACGCAAGACCAGGCAGACCAACCTGTGCACCACCTGGACTGGCTACAAGAAAGCCTACTACTCAATGCCACACACACGGATACTGGAATACTTGGAAATGTACAACACCAACAGGACACTAAGGGCCTTCATTAAGAACTCAATGGGGCCGTGGAAAACGATTCTGGAGGCCAACTCAAAACCAACTGCACAAGTTACCATCAAGTGCAGCATATACCAAGGTGATGCACTGTCCCTGCTACTGTAGGCCTGAACCCTCTAAGCCAGTTCACCACAAAGAGTGGCTACGGATACCGGTTCTGAAGCGGAGTAACCATCAGTCACCTCCTCTACATGAATGACATCAAGTTGTATGCAAGGAGTAAGCGAAACATCGACTCACTGAGCCTCCTCACCAGGATCTCCAGCAATGACAACAGAATGCCACTCAGACTGGATGGTGTCCAGAAGAGGGAAGACGATCAGAACCGAGGGGGTTGAACTGCCAGAGGGCAGCATTGTAGATGATCAGGACAGATGCAAATACCTTGGGATACCGCAAGGCAATGTGAACCACGAGGAGGCCACAAGGAGGTCAACCACAGCCAATTACCTACACAGAGTAAGGCAGGTCCTGAAAATCCAGCTGAATGGAAAGAACAAGGTCTGAGCCATCAACACATCCACCCTGCCAGTCAGCAGATACCCTGCTGGCATAATAAGCTGGCCAAAGGAGGAGATAGAGGCCACTGATATCAAGACAAGGAAGCTTCTCACACTGCATGGAGGGTTTCATCCCAAATCCAGTACCCTGAGACTGTATATTAGGCAGAACAAGGGAGGCCAGGGACTTGTAAGCGTCAGACCACTGTCCAGCAGGTTTTTGAAGTTAGTCAGTTTAATTTGCAGATATCATGGCTCTGTTATCCCTCTCGAAGGAAGTAATTTACTGAAAACAACAACAACAAAAAAAAAAAACACAGAGCAAGATGAAACTTACTCCAGTAAGCATAAAAATTTAATTAACCCTCAAGTCATTGAGCCTGCATTTGTACTGTAGTTTTCATTTGCTTCCACTCCATCAGCTAACACTCACTGAAATAAGTCAAATATCTTTCCTGGCAGTTAATTTCAAGGTTTTTATACAAGAAATTAATGTGACATAATCTTTAAGAAGAAAATGTCTCATTATGAATTTAACTTTATTTCAGAAAACAAACAGAAATGTTTTGGAATAGAAATGTCTTTATTGCTTCATGCTGCACAGAGATATATGCATTTGAGCTCATGTTTTTGCATTCAAGGGGGTTATTACAGTGGAATATATGAGTGTATATACAGTGTGTGTGGTGGGGGGGTTTAAACATTAGGAAACTGATGCTTCAAATGTTGTCTGTCTTCGTCATTTTGGCAGTTACTAGAGGTAAAGGGAGAGAGACAAAAAAGATCAGTGTTTCTGTGCATATATTGTTGTATGTGTGTTTGTGTTGAGACAACTTACGTCTCTGGACCCATTCAGCTTTGGGATCCACACAGGTCTTTTTTCCATTTCGTGTGCGGAAGCTGAAAACAAAAAAGAAAATGATGGAGATTTTATGTGTGTATGTTTGTGTGTTGGACAACATGTATAGACTTACATTATGGCCTCTGCACAGCGAAATGTGGCAGATTGTTGACGATATTTGTCCCCAGTCACATCATTGCTGATATTAGCAGTAGAGACCTTAGTGCAGCAGTGAGGAGTACTTTTGGAAACGAGGCGTTCTGACAAAGACAAAGAATGTGAGAGATTGATAGAGCACAAATTACATCAAAACAGAAAGTCCCATTAAAAGGAAAAAAATAAATTACTAGATTTTTTAACTAAAGTTTTGTTTGACTGTTTCTAGCCATATATTTTAAGTTCCTTAGATGGTTCACAACTAATTGAACATATGTCACCCTGAGAACTGCCCTGATCTGGCAAGGGCAGGTTGATGCTTACTCTGTTAACATTTTTACACTGTGAAAAAGTAAAAGAGTTGCCTGGGTCCAGATCATTGACTCTGACCACCCCCCCACTGATCTGGCTGACATCATGACATGAAACAGCGGTTTCTCTGTTAAACAGCTATTGATCTATGAGCGCTGTGAGGGGACTGATGCCGTTGTCAAGCTGTTTTACATAGACAGCATGTTTGCACAACATTGCCCAGCACTGTAGTTTTTTTTTTACTTCACTTCGCTTCACTCTTCAAACCCAGGCAATACCAGTATGTTGGCATGGCTATGCATCAGTGTGGACTTAAAATGGTGGTAGATTCAAATAGATTCAGGTTAGTCTTTAGTGATTGGTTGGGGAAAATAGAAATCAGAGTGAGGGAAAGTGAGATTGAAGATGGAAACGGAGTGTAATGAGTTGGCAAGTCTTTCTGATATCAGGTGAGTGAAAGAGAGTCATTTTAATGGTTTAAGTACATAGGAATATACTGAGTGTAAATTAAACAAGATTAGATAAGATAAGCCTTTAATGATCCTCAGAGGGGGAGTAGAAGTACAGATTAGTAGAGAAAGTAAAAAATAAAAAGGTTAGGGATGCACCGAAATGAAAATTTGGGGCCGAAGCCAAATAATATTAAACGCTTGGCTGAATACCGAGTACCAAATATCGTTGTTTAGTTTTTCATTAGTTTTTGCAGATGAACCCCCTCCAGATTAGTGTTGTCACGGTACCAAAATTGGGACCTACTGTACGGTACCAATGAAAATATCACAGTTCTGAGTAGTATCACGATACCACAGCAAAAATGAGGCAGACGTGCCTTTTGTCATTTATAAAAAGATATATCACTTTTCTATAATACATCAATGATATTTCAAAGGAATAAATTACTTATTGACTTATTCATACTTCAAAAACAGCATCAATCAGTGATGAACATAGGGGGGATCAAAATAAAATAAATAAATAAAAAAAGAATCAACCAGCCGCCTATCGTTCCTGCTGGTGGTTGAAATCTGTACTCACACAGCGTGCTGAATGATTTAAGCCTGTTTTGCTCGCTCAAAACTATTTTTAGTTGCAAATGCGAGTGCTGTGACGGACGGATTGCCACACTGCCGACATTTTACTCCGCCCGTCACGGCACGCTGTTTGATTGCATTATCAAAACACGCCGCTATTATTCGGCCTTGCTTTTCACTTATTCCACCGAATACCGAATGTGTGGTTTTTTGCAATATTCGGCCGAATATATTCGGTTACCGACTATTCGGTATATCCCTAAAAAAGGTGTAAGTGCATTAAATAGAAAATAAGAATAGAAATAAAATATAAATTATACAAGAGCAATTAAACTAAAAAAAAACAAGACAATCAGTGCCCATGGCCAGTGTTGTATTTAAACTGATAGCGAAGTATTGTCTCAAGTGCATGCTGCGTCTACCCAGCATCAGAGCAGGAAGTAATACAATACAATACAATATCTAAAATCTGCTGGATTACTGTCATCTCTGCCAAAAAAAAGAATCAAACAACAAATAAACAAGATGTACTTCTTGTCTTTCAAAGATGAAAACATAAAAAAGAATATTTTAAACAACAAGATCAGAGACTTAAACTGCCATCTTTAGATGTTACTAAACATAACACGAGCAGAGGCCATGCAGAGCCAGACAAGATGGAGATGAAAGACAAATAGTCTCACGACATAGACGCCATGCAAAATGAAGCAGGAAGAAAATAATGAAGCAGTAGCTGAAATGTTAAAACGTAAGAAAACGGGGAACCTTCACAAACAGCTCAGTGTAGCAGGAGTCATGGATGATAACAATTTCAGTGATTTAAAAAAGATATATCAATAAGTGTTTGACTGATATAAGAAAAGAAAACTTTGGCTATGTGTTGTGGTAATTATTTGGTACTCACTGTTTTCAGACGTCTGGGAGGACAGATGCACTGAGAGCAGGAGGAGAGTGATGGACAGGACACTTAAGGACATTTTGGCTGGCGGACGGGTTGACTGATCAGGCTGCAGCTGCAACACAAGCCGATGGACGTTTGGATAATTATGGGTAAGTTCAGAATGATCATCTTGGGGTGGGTTTGGCTGAGGGCAAAACTGATGACGTGCTTTCATATGTTTTTGTGTATATAGCTGTACTGTTTGTGTGGTTGTGGTACTTTCACACCCCCGCCCCTTATCAGAGAATCTTTTTAGCCCTCCGTGCAGCTTCAAACCATCAACATCTCACATCTCATCTTTCTGAGAAACAACCTGACACCTATTCGCACACACACACACTTAGAAATACACTACATAAAGTACACACAGGAAAACATAAAGTGTGAGAAAGATGCAGTGGGGGGGTTGATGTGACTTTTTTCGCACTGTCATGAAAGCAGATCATTTTTGGTTTCCATTTGATGTTGGATGACTGATTTCCTTTAGGGAAATTAAAAAAACAATTACCCAGAAACCACACAAAGGCTGAAATGATTCATTACTTCACTAGAAGTAATAATGTCAGATACTGTATGAGAAAAAAACACAAAAGTAGACAACCAACATGTCTACTGATTTTGATGATGTGTAAATGTGTTGAACGAACTGGAATGTACATTTTCTTTGAAAGCAGAGCAAACGGCTGCACTGAAAGCTTTTATTGAAAAAAAAAGATATTTTCGACGGGGCTTGGTAAAGTTTAATTTACCAACTGGCTCCGTTGATCCGGAAAAAGATGGGACTACGTGAAAACCCAGTGGCTATTGTTGTTTCTCTGCTAGTTGCTCTCAGAAACAGGTCAGGGAAGCGACCAAGCTGGGAATCACAGCCATGATACTCAGAGTCCACAGTGAGGATGGCAACACTCTTTCCCAGACATCATCACAGTTCATCTCCGCTGCACGCTGCACTTACTTGTTGGTCTGTTTACAGTGCCGTTGTGCTAGCCTACGTCACACGTTTTGTTTACTCTGATTGTTTTTCCGTCTTTCCAATTGCATGAAATGTACAGTCTGTGTCCAGACCCATTGGCGTTTTGCGAATTGGGTCTGGCAACGCCAGGCTACTTCAGTGGACCAAATATAAGGCCTAAATATTTCGCAGTGCTCCTCAGTCTCAGTTCACATGAATGATTTTGTGTTTTCCTACATAACTAGTGGTTGTAAGCCATGGATCCCCTAAACTTGCAAAGTCCAGGGTAATAAAGTAATGACATTCAACTATCATGAGTTTATACTGAGTTTTCATCTGTTAAGAACTTGAACATTCCATCTCATTCTGTCTCGCATTGAATTAGAATTTGTTTTGCCTGGTGATCACACCAGATAAGTTTCATTACGAATATTTGACCATTTGTTCCTTTTTTCCCAAGGTGTGTGTGTGTGTGTGTATATATGTATATATATATATACATATATATGTGTGTGTAGTACAAAGTAGTGCAAGAAAGTGCGTCACATTTGATAATAAAAATCATTCTGTGTGTAGAGAAATATGTATCCACGCACACGTGTGAGAGAGTTGCGCTGGTATCATGTCTAAAAAAAATTACTGTCTATACAACCCGTCTGTTGTTGGGGCAAGGCTTCATGGGGGTTGTAGTTCTATGCTGTCTGCCTCAATTCAAGTACTAAAGAACTACATTTCCTTGTAAACGATCCTGCCTTCACTGAACTTTACCGGGAAACCGCAACATTACAAACAAATTTTTTCTACAGTCTGTTACAAACTACGTCAGCTAACAACAACATTAATGGAGATTCAAGCGTCAAAATGAAAAGGTACTACTCGGCTGTTAGCGTAACCTCAACCAGCCATGACAACCAAGAAAAAAGATGTCTTTTGGAGGTGTCATCTGTCGCTACGGCATGTAATGTTAACGTTACGGAGTCTGAACCTTCAAGACTCATCTCTTCTTCATCAGACAGGATAGTCTCCTCGGATAACCTTACAACAACTTATCAATTCAACCCGCAGTGGTTAAAAGACTTTCCTTGGCTTGTGTACAATCAGGCCAAAAAAGCAATGTTTTGTAAATACTGTATGGAGGCAGGCGAAACGATGGCAGGGAAGAAGCCCTACGTTACAGGGAATACCATATTTAAATAGGATAACCTGCAGAGATGCATACCTCACCTCAAGTCAGCTGGACCGCATAGGAACAGTCCCTGCTGCTGTCAACAAACAACTCAGTAAGCTGAACAAGGACGTACTGAGAGAAGTCAAAATAAAGATGAACATTGCCTACTGTGTCGAAAAGAGGAGCTGCCCTTCACCAAATCTGACACGTTAATAATGCTCCACAAGAACAACGGTATAAATGTCAGTGCAACATATGACAATCATGTGCACTGTGCTGAAATGATAGGGCAAATAGCGGACAAAATGAAATGTGAACTGGCTACTAAAGTGAAAGACACGCTTTATCCATTATGATTGATGGAGACACAGACGTTTCTACAAAAGAGTGCGAGGTAGTGTACGTTCGGCTCATTGAAGACGAGAGACCAGTGAATAAACTTGTCGGACAGCAAGAAGTACAGTATGCTCATGCAAAAGGTTAGTAAATGTCAGTATTATATTTATATATTGTTAATGTTACCTGACATGCCCCTTGCTGACATGCTCCCTTTTGTCACGTATATTGTTTTTCTGGAGGGTGACACACTACAGGTGAACAGGGTAAATGGCAATTTATTTTATTACTAAAAACAAGGGGCAAATTGATTTTTTTAAATGACTGTTGACAGTATTTTCTGATTTATGGAGTGATAAAAAGAAATATCCAAAATTCCCTCATTAAATACCTTTGGTTCTATTATGTCAACACAATGTTCAACAATATATAACTGAATAAACATGTTAACTAACTGTCCACCAGGGTGTGCTACTAAATTTTTCCTTGTGCTACTAAAATTTTTAACTTGCTAGCATCAGTGCTCCCACCTAAAAAAGTAAAGGTATACAGGCCTGATATAGCATTCCATATGAACAGGTTTCAACAGGACAGCAGGGTGACAGTGACATACTGTACATGTGTTAGCAAGTCGGCTGTGCTAACAACGGATCAGAAATGTGTAACATTTTTGCAGACACCCGATATTAAGCAAAAGTCAGAGACTGTGTCGTATTATTTAGCCGTGAGCTTTAACTTCACCACATCTAATCAGACGGCAAAAGATAATGTTACTCTGGAGCCTTGCGTTGTGAAGCCTCTGTTCCTCTGGGCAGCTTCTTCCGTGTCCACAGCTGCGTGTACCAAAGACTGCTAACTCTGCAGGAAAATCTTGTGAGCAACACTTCCCTGAAAGTACACTGACTGCACAGACAGGCAAAAAAATAAAAGAAAACACAACCACTCACCTTGACGCAATGAGGGGTCTCCAAATGGTGATTCGAATCTTCAACTTTCATGAGGCAGCCCTAGATAAGGTTACCACGATTTGGAGAAAATTAATTGGGTGACACACATACACACACATATAACATGTTTTTTTGTTTTTTTTTAATCAAACATAAAGTTTTAGCCCCTGTCCCAGTAAATCATCAGATTTAATTGGTAGTTGTGTGGCATATAAGTTTCAAGCATGCGTATCTCAAAACTTTGGCAAACCACTCTGAATGTATCTAAATGGTTACATACGACAAGAGGTGGGTAGTAAAACATTGTTTTTTATGCCTCTGCACAGGCAACCGCCATGGCTGCAGGCACTACGTTTTTGGGTTGTCAGTTCATCTGTCGATCCCGTTCTTGTGAACTCAATATTTTAGGAATGCTTTGAGGGAATTTCTTTAACTTTGGCACAAGTGTGTTTGAACGCAAGACCAGAATGGACAATGTCAAGTTACGTGATTTAAAAAAGAAAAGAAAAGAAGAGATGTTTTTTTTTTCCTTTTCTTTTCTTGTGCATCAGGATGTTTAAATATAAAGTTGTTACATATTCAAAAACTTGCTGTCATTGTGGGTTATTTAGTGTTCCAGCCTACGGCTAGGCAATATGGCCTAAAAATTAAATCATACTATTTTTAGGATATATCCCAATCCACAATATATACGTATATATCACAGTATTTGGAAATCTCCTCTAAACCACTGTAGATTACCAAAATATTGAACTACTGAATACAGTAGAGTTACAATAAATTTAGATTCAGTAGCTACTGTTCCAGTGTAAGATAAAGTTTAAGAAAGCACTATTACAATTAATTCTAATAAAGAGCAGTTATAAAAAAGTTAAATAAAGAACTGTTATGATAAAGTTTAACAAAGCAATGTTATAATAAAGTTCAATTAAGTGCAGCTCTAATAAAGTTAAAGAAAGTATTGTTATAATGATATAAATCAAAGCGGAACCACCGGTGCTTTTATTTTGAAGGATCTGACTCATCTTGGCCTGGAAGTGTTAGTGTTTCTGCTGTGAACTAGAAACCTCAACAGTCAGCGGTTAGTAGATAGCAGAAAGTTAAAGTATTGCAGTGGCCCCATAAATGTATGGATTAATACAGTGTGAGCAGTAAACAAACTAACAGCTCTGCAGTTAATTTATTAATAATATTTGCACAAGTGGCTGCAACCTGGAGCCCCTGCAGATACAAAAATACAGCCTCACATGCTCACAATATCATTAAATTGGTTACAAGTTAAACTTTTACAGGTGTGCCAGTAAACGAGAAGATGTATTTAGCTGAGCTGGAAACTAACTAACAGCTCTCCAGTTCATTGACTAATAATATTTGCAAGTTGCGGTGGTGCTTTATTGTTGCAAAATGCAACTAAGTAATCGCTGTCTGGAGCCCTGCAGATGCAAGCACACGTGCCTTGCCTGCTCAGTGGTCTGGACAGGTGGGGGAGCGTGTGTGACAAATCATATTTGCAAGTCTTTTTTCTTTTTGTGACTGTGAGAAAACCAAATAACTAAGCAAGTCCCATTCTGGTGGCTTAAAAAATGATGTGCCAGTTTATACTCAGTGTTTGTGATATGACATTTTATACATCCCATGTGAAGCAACCTGCGATACATTGAGTATAACTGACATATAATGCCCACCCCTAATCCAGCTACTAACCACAGCTGCCCATGGCCTTTTAGTTTCTTGCTTTTGTAGTGAAAATGTCAGAGAGAAGTCAAATAAGATGCAGATAAACAGACTGACACTGAATGCAGGTTCACATGTGCATCTAACATTTATTTCTGAGCAATGTTTTCATGGTTGTACATCCAAGTCATCACAATTTTCCAGATAAAGAAATACCTCAAAATATTTTCTAATGACTATGCCAAAATGAATAGAAAGAACAACATCAGTATATAAGTTGTATACAGTAACTTGTAAACATTGATGTATACACTTGGTAATATATACACAAATACTTCTATCAGCTCTGGTCAATTAATTGAACAAATAATTTTACTCTAAAGGCATCAAAAGAAACTTAATATAATTCTGTTTTTTAGGTGCTATTGGGTGGCAAAGTGGTGCTGTGGTTAGCATTGTAGCCTCACAGCAACAGGGCTCCTGGTTTGAAACCCTGGGTAAGGGATATGAACTCCGCGGTGGGGATCCCTCCTGTGTAGAGTTTGCATGTTCTCCCTGTGTCTGCTTGGGTTTTCTTCCTACCATAGTCCAGACCTATAGGTTAGGTTAATTGGTGACTCTAGATTGGCCTTAGGTGTGAATGTGAGTATGACTGTTTCAGCCCTGTGATAGTCTGGCGACATGTTTAGGGTGTGCACCACCTCTCGTCCAGTGTCAGCTGGGATGGGCTCCAGCCCCCTGCGACCCCCTACAGGATAAGCGGTTACGGAAAATGAATGAATGAAGTGCTATTTCAAACACCAGTTTGTATCAAGGTTGAGGCCATCATTTTTATGTTTGAATTTTTTGTTTGTTTTTTTCAAACTTCCTGCAAAGTTATAGTACAAAACAAACTGTCATGTGGAAGTCTGCAGGTAACAAAGTTCACAAACAGAAAACAACAGCAAAAACCATAAGCAAACACCACAGCAAGAGCGAACCCAAAATTTGCCTTTGTCAGTCCAGGTAGAGGTGATTTGTCTCCCAAGAAGGCCAAAATGGGGCATACTTAGCAAGGGCTGCTCCAACCACTCCTTAAGGCCATAAACTTGATAAAGTAATTCTCAGTTTTCATTGACTGCAGGCGGAGAAGATGTTACTTGTTGTCCCTTTCTGAAAAGGTTTCACCAGCAGGCATCATGGATATGGAGGGAGAGGGAAAAAGAGTGGAGGGTGAAGCAGGGGAGGCAGTGAATGTGGTTACATGTACAGGAAATGGGGGGACCACAGCTAAAGCAGCAGCCCAAGCTTTTGCTTCCCTGTGAGAAAGATAAGAGGACAAACATATGAGACAATAATTTTGGGATTGAAGGATTGAATAAATAAGTGTAGAAAAGGTTAAGTGAGAAAATCAAAGGTAATAGTAAACTTACTCAAATGCAACAACCTTGCGGCGAACCCAGGGGACGGTCAGCTGACTGCAGTAAAAACCTGACTTTGTTTGAAAGCTGCAGGAATGACAAACATATGCAATATTAGTACTTCCCAAACACTCTATTTTAAAATACAAGATGACTTGGTATTGCGTTTATTTGCTTTAGATATGTCACTTTATGCCAAATACAAAGAAATAAAGTTTAAACGAAAAGCGCAATGATGTAAAAGCAATTTATTATTTAAAAAAAATACACCTTTTTAATAGAATAATCCCATTTTAGACATTTTTGATTGTCATTTTACTTTTGAACATGTTCATACATCAGCGCTCTTAGTACTCACATGATAGCCATGACACATGGAGGGTCAGGTCGCTGGACCAAGTATCCTAAAATTGGTTCAGTTATCTTCTGTTTGCTGACTCTTGTACAGCAGGATGCCAGCCTCTCAGCTAAAGATGGTGGAAACACATAAGAGTTAATTAAAAATAAAATAAAGTAAGAATTTTAAATGGCTCACTGGAGATCTTTTACACAGGGTATCTAAATCTTAATCTTACCTGCCAGTCCAGACTGAACAACAGCCAAGAGAACAATAACGACCAGCGCAGTCTTCAACATGCTTCCACAGTTTTCCAATTTAAAAAAACAATGATAGATAAATACTGAATAAAGTAATCTCTGTTGGTCTGTCTTCTCTAGAGAGCTCGGTGAACTGACAAATGTTTGGAGACATGAGATACTTAAGGCCTGAAAAAGCAGAAGTGACCCCTCTTGTCAGATATATTCCTTCATTTTTCCTCCTCTTGTTTTGTCTAAATGAATGACCTGCTGGTTTCTGGGGTTTCCACAAGGAAGCACTTTCACCACAGTGCTTCATTTGGAAAATCCAGTCATGGTTTTTCCTGATTGATTGACAGCAGGAGCGGTAGGGATCCCTCAGAGACCCAGTGTTATCCTCATGTCAAACATCTTTTATCATTACATTTACCCCAGTGTTGTCTTAATGGTCACAAATGACCCCCCATCCCAGCATTAGAAAAAGCAAAACATTGCCTTTATATTTCCATGATAGCTGTTCACCACCACGTTACAAAGATTGTCTTAGGATCATTTTTACCTGGCAGTATTTACACACCACAGACACTCTCACACACACAGAGAAATTAAGAATATGTGTATAATAGTCTACTTTTTGAGTTAAAAAAAAAAACAAAACAGAAAAACATTTTGACCAATATACTGACCAAAAGCTGACTAAAATCTTGTGACTTTTCATCAACTAAAACACTGTTAGGGCCATAATATACTTGCTGCAAACAACGCGAACGCGACAGCATCTTGGCTGCCATGCGTGATCTGCGTTTGTTTGATGCATCAGCCACATATCTCAATGCGAGGAACCGTGATGCGTGCGCGAGATTCAATATTGACATGACCGCTAGAGGTGCTCGTGCAAATGAACATGGTGACTGTGAGATCAGACCAGACGGAGTCGCTGTCGGAGCAATGGTGGAAACCTTCAAAGAGGCTGACCCACCTGTTACGGAACTACCTGCATCTCTATGATGTTTCCACTCCGTTTCATAGTCACAGGCATGCCTGTCAAAATAGTTGGTGACAGATCAGTGGGGTTTTAGGGATCGATGGGGACACCTGCCAAAAAAAATGGAAGCTGAGAAAATGCTGGAGAAGCAGAGTGGAGATGAAGCAGATGATGTGTTCTGCCCGGCAATTGTGAGACGTCTTGGCTGGCTACCACCCGTTAGTACCAAATTTGGTCATTTTAAAGGTAATTACGTCTACTACATAGTACCAAATCATGTTAAATCCATCTGTGCTAAATGTTGGTACCATCAAGGTGAGAACCCTGGGCTTGGACAAGACGCAGGCCTGAAGTGCCCCAAAGCTTGGAATCTAGCCAAGGAGCTACAAGACCGGCAGCAGAGCTTTCAACCTCAGACAAGAGATCAAAGGACTTCCAAGCTAGGAAACCGGCCACAGACATCCATGGTCACTCCATTGGGTTCCAGTGAGCCAGAACTGTCATTGCAGTGCCGATCCGCAATGTGATTTTGGCATCTGGTCTATTTTTTCTTAGCATTATCAGTAGTAGTATAGTATCAGACAAGCAGACACACATACATACACACAAGCAGACATACAGAGCGAAACGAGAGCGAGCGAGAATATCAGAGGGATAAAATCCTGTCTGTGTGTGCTACATCACCCATGCAGTTTGCTCTAGAATTAAAATTTTGTCATTTCAGACCAAAAGAGTACTGAAAAAAGGTACCATTGTGTACTGATACCAAATTCCAGGTACCGGAATTTTTATTGGTATCAGTTTAAATGTAAAGGGTCCTCACCCCAACTATCCCCCAATCAGGAACTTTTTGGGGCTTAAATAATGTCCCCAGAACTTAAATTAGACTGTGGTCAAGTCAAAATGACTTCCTCAAAAGATTCCCTGGGCAAAGTTCTTATGGTCGAAAAAGGGGATCTTGATGAGCCTATGAGTGCACATTTCAGTGGCCAGTAGGTTGTAGACCTGATTTTTTCTTGTCCTGATCCACCTGAGGCTGTAGCTGGGAGAGGCAAGAGAAAGAGATGTTACTGGAAAAAAAAGTATTAGTATAAGTTAAAGGAAAAAACTAGATAATTAGTTTTTGAATTAGGATCCTGTTTTTCTATCCAGTGTTTCCCCTACAGTTGCACAGGGCAGGCTGCCAGGCAACGGGAACCCCCACCAGGCCAAGAAAAAGTTTTTTTTAACATGCCAAAAATAACACTAAATGTACATTCCACTGTTTTCTCTCTATTCATTCTGCAACAGCACAACACAGTGAGTCTATGAACGAGGCAAGTGTCTGTAGTTAGCTCAGGTGATAAAAAGGCTTGGTAGTGGACAACACACTAATATGCTGATGGATTCTGTGTCTTTGTATTTTTAGTTGAGCTAGAAGCTAGACCAGAAAGTATTCAGTTAAACCAACACTTACCTTTCTGGAAATTATACTCTTTTCTTTGTTTAGGTTAAAATGCTATTAATAAACGGATGGCACACTAAAATGTAAGTGAATTCCACCAGAAATGAAAACTCATAATTATACCATTCTCATATGGTTCTAAGAAAACTCCGACCAATCATTGCATTCGGATCAAATGCAGTGATTAGTCGAGCGTCCTGTCTGTCTTCCCTACGTGGAGGCCTCCGACTGACGTAACCACTCACATAACATCCCCCCACTGAGGAGTGAGGGACTGCTGCGTCCTTGTGTTCACTGAGACATGGATGAATGGTAACATATCAGATTCCGGTGTTGAGGTCACAGGGCTAACACTACATAGAACAGACAGGGAGGCTGCATCATCTGATAAGCTCTGTGGTGATGGTCTTTTTATTAAACACAAACAATTCATGGTGCTGTGATGTGAAGAGGATCTCCCAGTTCTGCTCTCAGGATGAGGAGTTTTTGACTGTGAATTGTCGACCCTTTTCATCTTTCTATTCCACTATATGTTCTTTCTTATATGTTACACAAATTGTTTTTAAATGTTTTGTTTCTGTTTGCTTGGAGTATGTGAAATGTCATTTCGTTTTTGTGCCCCGCATAAAAATGACAAATAAAAAAGTTCAGCTCAGTTCATAATGTTGTGTATGGCAACACAGCATCCAGTTGCTAATGGCTAACGTTAGCCTACTGTAGTGTAGCCTCTGAAACATTAACATTATCTTCCTTGTGCGTTCCCACTTCCTTGTAATGTTAACTAGGGATGTCCTGATCCAGCTTTTTCACTTCCGATCCAATACCAATATTACAGCCTTGAGTTTTGGCCGATATCGATACCAATCCGATCCAAGTGCGTATTATACATATTCACTTATTTTGTTGTCAGTCATGTTAGAAAAGGTTTGATCAAGCGATAATACTCTAACAAGAACAACTACTTAATAAGGTTAGTTAGAATGATCCACAACAGTTGGTATGAGAAACTGACCTGTTTATTGTTAACAGGGTTAAATAAAAACTTTAAACTTGAACATTAACATTAAATAAAAAATATAGCTGGTTTGCTTTGGCTGCTTTGGCCCCTTAATAAATAGAAAATAAATCAACACAAGAAATCTTTAAAATGTCTAACACTGAAATTAAAATAGCAGCAAGACTCCAGATACTTGTGCTTTGGCCCCCTAATAAATAAAAAATAGATTAACACCGCAAGACATTGTTGACATTTAACAAACAATGCAGCCTTTCCTTTTCACTTATTTTTGTAGCATCAGTGCCAGCCTGGTGCTGCTGTTTCCTGTGTGTCTGCATGCTGGCCTGGTGATTGATTGTAAGTGCTGGAGCGGATCACTGGAATGGGCTGCTTGAATCACGGAGTGCTGGGCTGGCCGGAAATCCTGGATCAGATCCCATGAAAAACTGGATCGGAGTTCTTGGATCGGCATTTTTCCATGCAGTCCAATCCGATACTGATGCACCTTTTTTGCTAATATCAGCGGCCGATATCCCTAACGTTAACGCTACTATCTAATGTTAGCACTGTAACCTTACTCTAAAAGAATCTTTCCCATGATGCACTGGATTGAGTCTGTCAAAGAGTCAGGCTTTGTTGCTGATTGGGCATGATCCCAGCAGCCATGCTGAAAAATACTAAAAGAAAGTTTTAAGTATTAAATTTGAGAACAAAATTTAACCTGTGCTAATCGAGACATCTAGAATTGTTTTGGTCCTTGAAATAAGGAAATCTGTGCCTACTGAGCTTTTGCGTATAAGTACCTCATCAATTCTACTGTCATGTAAGGAGTCCCATGATATGTCCACACTACTGTGCATGACCATGAAAATGTTATTTGAGTGTCAAACAGGATCCTGACGAATTTACCGCCCACACTAAAACAGCAAAGCAACAGGAAATTGGCTCAGTTTCTTCTTCCACTTCTTCTTTTGTTTGACATGAAACAAAATAGAGCACTACAGTGACTATCTGGGACAGAGTTGGGTTGAATGGGTAGATCATTTTGACAAATGTGATTAGATACTGCCAAAATAATTTTACACATGTGGTTCATTCACATTATTATGAAACATATCCTGCAAATTTTGTAATGATCACACAAGTAATTTCTGATTTATAGTCCGATGCGTGTTGCACCACACCCATTTTTTATTGTTGTTCCCCCCTAGTGGTCAATTAAAATGAAACATAAAGTGTATCTTCCTGGTACCCAGGGTCGCCCCTCCCTAAACGCAGAACACATGCTGTGTGTAGGGCCTCATCTTCCATGGGGGGGCCTCCAAATAGAATTTCACTTAGGGCCCCAATTTGGTCAGGGGCAGCCCTGCTGGTACCTCTTCAGACATTTCTTGAAAGTTTTGTGATGACTGGCCTAACGGTATGGAGTTAGGTCTATTTGTGTGCTGATCCATGCCCCCTCTAGAGTTCATTAGTTAATATCTTAAGAATGTAATGACATCTCAACAAGCTTTTGTTAATTTCTGATGAGGTTGGTCCAGTGATGACCCATTGAAAATTTGGTACAAGTTGGACCTGCAGTTTAGGAGATGTGTTTTTGAAAAAAATCCAAATTTTACCACTGGGACTTTAATCGTTCTTGGGGCTTTAAGCTGCATTTATGTGTGAAATTTCAAGTCAGTCTGACTTACTGTGTGAGGGGCATGGCCTTTCAATAATTTAATTTTTGGGCCTTAATTATAGTGCCCCTATCTGGCCAACTGACATCATATTTTGTTAGCAGCATTTGCACACAACTTCCAGTCATTGTTAAAAATTTCATGTGTCCACAGTGTACCATCTCACTGGAATGTGCGAAAACATTACTGAAGAAAAAAAAAGTCAGGGCAAAAACATTAGTGTTTATTATTATTATATAAATGGCAAAAAATAGTCTCAAAATGCCAATGATATCATTTAGTACAGTTATTTCTGCAACAATATATCATCCAATGACAGTAGTGATTATGACAGGCCTGTAATCATTGTATGGTTAAAATGTACTGTCAAAAAAGTACTGATATACATACAGCCAATACCTAATATCAAATTTGCATGATCCATTTGCTTGAGTGTCTCTGTCACTGTATAAAAGGACCAGTAGCATTACTGGGTTTGCTTGCAGCACACCCACTCTGTAAACAAGGAAATAACAAAACTAACCCACATTGTATGCTGTGCTGGGAGACTGTTCCAAACTTTTTGATACTGGGCAGTATTCACTGTGAGTTTTTCAAAAAGCAGTAGTCTTAAAAAACAACAAAACAGCAGCCACACACTCAAACACTGTGCATATATCAGTTTAATGCAAGCTTTCGGTCATTGTGACCTTCTTCAGGCATCACAATGTTTGAGTGTGCGGCTGCTGTTTTGTTGTTTTTTAAGGCTCTAAGTTCAGCTCAAACACCTCAAGTGTTTTGCCTACGGATGAGTGGTGGCTTTTTTCATTTTCAAAAAGCAGTAATCAAAAATGGTCTTAATGATAATTTAAATTTGAAACAGTAATACTTACGGTTGAGAATTTTACAGTTTTTTTTGTAAAGTTTCATCCCTAATACTAATAAAGAGATAGACACTGAATTCAGGTTCATATGTTTATTTCTGACCAATGTGTTCATTGCACAAACAAGTTATCACATGTTTTTTTAAATAAATAAATAGCTCGAAAGATGTTCACAGAACGTGTAAAAATGTATAAATACATTTGGTAATGAATACACAAATACTTCTGTCATATCTGGTCAAATAAATTAAAATAATAAATTATTTTACTTTAAATACTAAATATTCATCATAATTATTTAAAGTGCTTTTTCACACATCTCTTTGAATAGGGGTTGAGGCTTTAGTCTTGGCAATTACAGTTTTCATTGGCTGATGATAGATTAAAATAGAAATTACGCGCTGTCCGTTTTTGAAGAGGTTTCACCAGCAGGCATGTCAGATGTGGAGGGGGAGGAAGGAAGAAGGGAGGATGAAGCAGGGGAGGCAGTGGATGTGATGATGGAGAGGAGGGAGACGGGAGATGCGGGAACCATAGCCAAAGCAGCGGCCCGAGCTTTTGCTTCCCTGTGAGAAAGATAAAAGAAGACAAAATTATGAGACAGTAAGTTTGGGATCAAAGTATTAGGTGAGCATGTGAGTAAATCAAAGGTAATAGTTAACTTACTCAAATGCAACAACCTTGGGGCGAACCCAGGGAGCGGTCAGCTGACTGCAGTAAAGACCTGACTTGGTCCGAAAGCTGCAGGAATGACAAACATATACAACATTAGCACTTTACAGATTCTTGCTTTTTAAAATACAAGCTGGTTTGGTATAGTTTTTGTAGGCTAAGAAATGAATTAATAGTCTGCATAATAGGCCTAATTCAGAAGAATCCATCATCCAAAAAAAAATAAAATTAAACAATGCCCCTAAAATGGATCTTTCTTTTAATTACTTTGCTTAAAAAAACTTAAAAAAATTAAACAATGCCCCTAAAATGGATCTTTCTTTTAATTACTTTGCCCATATATCAGTGTAAGGTACTGTAGATACAAAGAAATACAGTTGAAAAGCAAATTTAGTAGTTATTTAAAATAAGCAAACTTAAAAAACACACAACAACTTTAGACTGTAATCCTTTTTTTTTTTAAGAAAGGATTTATGTATATGAAGTAATTCTCTTTGTACTAACATGACAGCTCGGACACATGGAGGGTTAGGTTTCTGAACCAAGTATCCCAGGATCGGTTCTGTTATCTCCTGATTGCCTACTTTCTTACAGCAGGATGCCAGCTTTTCAACTAAAGAATGATAGAAACAGATAATGGTTAATTAAAAAAAGAAAAAGAAGAAAAAAAGAATTTTAAATTGTTCACAGGAGATCTTGTACTTTGTGTTTCTGAATCTTAATCTTACCGTCCGCCCCACACTGAACCACAGCCACCAGGAGAATGACGACCAACGCACTCTTCAACATGCTTGCACAGTTTTCCATTTTCAAAAACGTATGATAGATATGAGAATCACTGGATAAATACTGAATAAAGTGAACTCTGTTAGTCGTTCTTCTCTAGAGAGCTCGGCGAACTGACAAATGTCGGCAGAGAGGAGATATTTAAGGCCTGAAAAAGCAGAAGTGATTAGTCCATTGAGTCATCTTCTACTTCTGTCATTTTCCCTCCTCTTTCTTCATTTGAACCAATGACCCGCTCGCTGACGGGGTTTTCCATGATGTGACCGACAGGAAGCACTTTCATAATAGTGCTTCATTTGGAAAATTAAGTCATGGTTTTTTCTGATTATTTGATCGCGGGGGTGTTAGGGATCCCTTACAGGTCCAAGGTCATCCTCATGCCACGACTTCTTTTATCAGTACATTTATTTAAGTATTAACAAACAAAAACATTTCTGAATCATCTACAGATATTCCCGTCTACAGGATTATTTAGGTGTATATTCCTCTTGTAAAAAATATCAGATTATTGATACATATTGATTCGGACAGTTTCATTACTTATTTTCTGCAGTATGCAGCTGCATTTTCTTGCTACACTCATTCTGCTGTTCTCAAAGCCGAGTCCCTTCTACCTGCTGCATGTGGCTACATGTTTTGACAAATAACCACAGATCTCAATAAAAAATCAGGCCTGGTTGTTCCTGGTTCTTTGTTTAAAATCCCTCGAAGCCCATCATGTCGTTGGCTACACAGTATATTTTCTATAATTTAATTGTTGGGTCATTTCACTGAAACAATGAGCACAGTTTAATTTAGGTCACATTGAATTATGCTAATAACAATTTTTTTTAAGGGAAAATCAAAACAGCTGGCTGGCCAGTCCTACAGTACGATGTAAAAAGAATAAGTTTAAAACATTTCTGGACTTTGTTGTAACATGAGAAAGTTTTAGCCAAATGAATTAAGACGGAAATTCCAAAATCTGAGACTGGCCAATCTTCAGTGGCGATAAAGAAAAGACTTTGCTTATTTTTAGCAGTTGGTAACCACATCACTTCCTCCGCCTTGCTGCTCCCACGCCACAGTGCTGTCACTCAATGAAAGGAGACAGCAACTTAACACTTCTGGGTTTCCGAGGACCTCTGAAATCACATGACTTACGGTACAAAGAAAAAAAAGGCTTTGGCTGTGAGTCAGCAAACAGATGTCAGCATTTATTAGAAAGAAACAGCAACACACCCACAGCTGGATAAGTCATACAGAGAATATGAATGTAGGATGATGCAGCTAAAGAGGTAATGTGATGTAATAATGATAAAACAGAGGCAAACCAAGCAGTCATGCCACAGGATATCTTGTAGCAGTCCGGTTTTCCATCAGCACTTTTGGTCGTGCTGAGTTGCGTTTCCTTTGTCAGTTTTAACATGCCAAGATGCGCCCAAGATGGACCATCTCCAGAGTAGGGCCAAATGTCCACCCAACTGCCGCCAAGCAAGCAGTTATATCATTTCGCAAACCATAGCCAACCCAGGACGACTCCCCCTTCTCCCCCCTGAAACAAGGTGTGTGACCTGAGAGAAAGGCTTTTTTACAAGTCTCTGTGTTCGGCTCTCAGTACTGTTGTAGTTTCTGACTAAATCTCTGTGTTTTGGAGTTTAGTTACTCTCCTGCGCCCTTGTTTGTACATTAGATATCTACTTTATTTTACGGTTTCATGTTTGCCTCCAGCCGTATAGGAGTTCTGTTAATTTAATGTTGATGAAAACTTAACATTTCCTTATTTAAAAGCTTTACATAATAAAACAACATGAAGAATGTAGCCTACAGGAATAAAATGTGTTAAACATCAATTAGTGGAACTTTGTTGGTAGTTTTTTTTTTACTGACTTATACTGCACAGAGGAAGAGCAAAAGCAGAAACAGCTGCAGTGAGATGTTCGATGAAGAGCTGCAGACAACAAGCTCTTACTGCACCTCTGCAAACAGCTAAACAGATAACAACAACAGATAAACTTCTTTTAGCTGCCATGCTGAATGATGAAAAAACACTTGCTCACATTAACGTGGAACCCTCAGGGTCCAACATTAACGGTTGCCTGAATGCCCGGGGCAAGTAAAAATAGCCGGCGGGCCAGCAGACCCTGCGCAGACATGCCCGATCGGGCAAGCAGCACCGACTCAGATTTATTTAATTCATTCATTCATTCATCTTCTAACCGCTTCATCCTCGTGAGGGTCGCGGGGGGGCTGGAGCCTATCCCAGCTGACATCGGGCGAGAGGCAGGGTACACCCTGGACAGTTCGCCAGACCATCGCAGGGCTGACACATAGAGACAGACAACCATTCACACTCACATTCACACCTATGGACAATTTAGAGTAATCAATTAACCTAGTCCCCAAATCGCATGTCTTTGGACTGTGGGAGGAAGCCGGAGTACCCGGAACCGGCAACCCTCTTGCTGTGCGGCGACGGTGCTAACCACCACACCACCGTGCCGCCCCTCAGATTTATTTATTTTTTATTATTTCTAATCGCAGGGCAGGAATTATACCACGGCCAAACGGCCAGTGCGGTGGAGTCCCCGGTGTGTGGCCGTAATGCCCCTCCTACCCATAAGGCCAGTGGAGCATGCCCTGTGTTTTTATGACAAACAGCATAGCAAGGCTACGGCTAAGTTAACGTACTGACACTCCGAGACACACACACAAACCAGACAGCCTCTCAGTCCTTAGCCGCTGATGTTAGCTCATGTACAACACAGGTACCACACAGAAACTTTTACAAAGGGTTATAATGTCCCTCTAGTGACTGTCAAATTGCCAGCGAAAGCTGTTTACACTGCGGACATGGAGATGGGACAAAGATCCTCTGAGTGTAAAGACGGTTCACTCTGCTCTGTCACCAGGAACAAACTGGGAGGCAAAGATCCTCTCTGAGGAAGAGGGTTCACTTTGCTGCAGGGTTCACCAAAACGTTTTTTTGTTTTAATAAATTGAACACACATTAAAGAACATACAAGTTCCTGTAGAAAATTAATACATACAATACAATACAATAGACATTGTCAAATTAAATGTAGGAAGAGGATTTTTTTTAAAGTTAAATTAAATATTGGGGATTGGGGATGTTGATAACATAATGACCATAATTCTGTTACAAGTTACCAAAACACAATCTCTCATTTTACACAGTGGTGCACAAACAACTATCTACAGTTGAATGTGGACAAAACAAAAGAACTGGTTATCAACACTCCTCATACTGGACTGGATCCACTTTCCATTAATGGAAAGATGGTAGCACAGGTTGATAATTTTACATGTCTTGGACTCACTCTGGACAATAGACTTAGTTTTGACCAACATATTACTTCTGTGCATGCACAATCTCAGCAAAGACTGTATGTCATCCGTAAGCTCAAGTCATTGTCTGTTGCCCCTCGTCTTCTGCTTTTTCTCTACAAAACTATTATGCAACATATCCTGTTGTACTGCTTACCATGCTTTTACTCTCTCTTTACTTTAAAATGTGGGAAGGTTCGCTTTAGCAGGGGTCTTGCCCACGTAACCATTGCAGCATTGAACAAACTGCCTCGCTGATGTGTTGTTGGTGCCATGAGGTTTGGTCTTGAGATTGTGTGTATTTTTTATATATATATATATATATATATATATATATATATATACTTCCTATGTGTTGTTTTGTTTGTTTTGAACAGACTGTGAAGTCAAATCTCCCTCTGAGACAATAAAGTCTAATCTGATGAATCTGATCTGATCTAATCTGATGACTTCACTCAACCTTTGAGCAGGTAGTCCTGCTGTAATGTGGATACAAATCCTTGATGTGCTGGGCTGGTGTGACGAACCAAACCAAACCAAACCAATGCAAATGAAATGCATTGAAACAGCCCAGGATACACATATGACTACGTCTGACAGGAAGTATAACACATGTTACCAGTGTCTTTTATGAATTAGGAAATCCCACAGAATTGTGAGGGACATTTGTATATTCTGTGATGCTGGGTTACCGGAAAAGAATCCTGAAGATGCACTTTATTGTTGAACCCTGCAGTCATGTGGAAGAGGCTCTCTGAGACAGCTAAATCATACATTTGGACTGAATCTAGACCAGAGCAGCATGAAGCTTAGATGTTCGCACTTTATCTGACAGAAGGATAGACTGGAGAGAAATGGTGCAATGTTGTCCTACACTAAATTCATTGATATTAATGAAATTTTGAATATTTCTTTCTTAATTATTGAAGTTGTATTTATCCACCACATGATTAGACAGTCTTTCTGATGACAAAACGTGCTTATATTGTGTAAAACTGAATTCAGAAAAATTAAAACAGAATTTGGAAAAAATAAAACAGAATCTAGAAAAGATGTAAACAGATTTCACAGGTGCCTGGATATCTAGATTTTTGAAAGTCAAAGGAAGCTGGACTTGCTAGTCTTCTAAACATCATCTAAACATAAGAACTTAACCAGTAATGTTCAGTTAAAAAATGCATGCAGACGTCTAAGTTGAATTTGGCAAACTTTTAATTACCAGTGAGACTTTTTTTTGTTGTTTAAACAGTCTTTCACAGACTATACTTCATCATGTACATACAGTATGACCTATTTGCTTCAGCCACAATTGTACCTGTGCTAATCGAGACATCTAGAAATCTTTTCCTTGGAATAACAGTGCTTACTGAACTTTTGCAGACATGATAGTGCTTTATCAACTCTTCTGTCATGTAAGGAGTCCCACAATATGTCCACACTACTGTGCATAGACTTGAAAATATTATTTGAGTGTCAAACAGGATCCTGACAAATTTTCCACCCACACTGAAACACCAAAGCAACAGGAAATTAGCTCAAATTCTTCTTCAACTTCTTCTTTTGCTTGAATTGCAACAAAATAAAGCACTACAGTCATTATCTGGTGCAGAGTTGTGTTGAATGGGTAGATCATTTTGACGAACACATTCGGATACTGCTCTTGGTCTCTTTAAGTTGTGGCCAAAGTATGCAAACTAGTCAATGAACAGTATTGTCCAACCATGTCTAAAGGCAAATATACGTGTTACAAACAGAGGGGGGAGGCCTGCTGGTGGCATTGACTGTATTGACAAACAGAATAAGTGCTCACAGAGTCAGAGCTGGCAGTTGTTGGCTTTTTAATTAGGCATATACCCATTTCTATGCCTGTGCTTGTGAATTTTGAAGAAAACTGCTGAAAAGGCCAAAATGGAAAATAAATAACAAGGATGCATCATGATAAAATACATGCTTATTTTCTCTTCCGTGCATCGACATGTTTGAAGATGAAGTTGTCTCAAGTTTAACAACGGTCTAACCCTAACCCAAACGCAGACTAACGGGTGGGTTGAATTTTTAACATAACACAAGCTTTAATGCAGCTTATAGAAAACATCCGGTACAGGCCAGAAATCGAATGAGACTCGCCATCTTGTAGGGCATCTCAAAACGTTAAATGCACCTGGAGGAGTTGATGAGAGAGGAGGCTTTCAGCGGGGAGGGAAGCGAGGATACACGTGTATAAACGCGGAAGTCTTTTACCGACCGACACATCCCCCTGATTGGATATCAGTTATTGATTGGACAGTGCTGTGCTGCAGCTGATCGGACTGATCTGATACATCACAACATCACTGGCGTTTCATACAAAGTGAAGACAGAAAAGAGATTAAACTCAAATGTATCACTGCCAAGTTTATATATTAATAAACTTAATATTTTTATTTTCTGTAACACTTTACAATAAGGTACACAAAATTAGAGTAGTTACTTAGGAACTAATGAGTAGTTACTGAGGAACTAAGGTACACAAAATTAGAGTAGTTACTGAGGAACTAATGAGGAACTAATGAGGAACAAATGAGAAACAAATGAGGAACTAATGAGTAGTTACTGAGGAACTAAGCGACTCAAAATTAGAGTAGTTACTGAGGAACTAATGAGGAACGAATGAGAAACAAATGAGGAACTAATGAGTAGTTACTGAGGAACTAAGCGACTCAAAATTAGAGTAGTTACTGAGGAACTAATGAAGAACTAACTATTACTTAATCATTACCTGCCCTTTTTGTGTACCCTAAAGTAAAGTGAGACATCAAAATGAGTAGGTAATGATTCAGTACTAATTTTGTGTAGCTTAGTTCCTCAGTAACTACTCATTCGTTCCTCATTAGTTCCTCATTCATTACTCAATAACTACTCTAATTTTGTGTGCCTTAGTTCCTCAGTAACTACTCATTAGTTCCTCATTAGTTTCTCATTAGTTCCTCAGTAACTACTCATTTGTTCCTCATTCGTTTCTCATTAGTTCCTCAGTAACTACTCATTTGTTCCTCATTCGTTTCTCATTTGTTCCTCAGTAACTACTCTAATGTTGTGTAGCTTAGTTCCTCAGTAACTACTCATTCATTCTTTATTAGTTCCTCATTCGTTCCCCAGTAACTACTCTAATTTTGTGTAGCTTAGTTCCTCAGTAACTACTCATTCGTTCTTTATTAGTTCCTCATTCGTTCCCCAGTAACTACTCTAATTTTGTGTAGCTTAGTTCCTCAGTAACTACTCATTCGTTCTTTATTAGTTCCTCATTCGTTCCCCAGTAACTACTCTAATTTTGTGTACCTTAGTTTCTCAGTACCTACTCATTCGTTCCTCATTAGTTTCTCAGTAACTACTCTAATTTTGTGTACCTTAGTTTCTCAGTACCTACTCATTAGTTCCTCAGTAACTACTCTAATTTTGTGTACCTTATTGTAAAGTGTTACCATTTTCTCTGATTCACCATCAAGTTAAAAATTTGAGCAAGAAAAGGAAACAAACTCTCTTCATTTATTAGAAAGATTGTTATTTTTGGTCACCAAGTCGGTGAGAAATTAAATGTTGCCTATTCAGTTTTGTAAAATAGCACAGCTATACATAGTATGCACCACAGAAACTACAGTTCAGAGGTTGATCTTTGAAAGCTCAGGAGACCTTGAAGAGACTATAACCTATGTTTCATTTAAAGTAGAACATTTAGCACATTATTATCTCCCATAATTCATTTGGGGAAACAGTTTAAAACGGTGTTAAAAGTTGATCTCAGTAGGATCCTCCATAGGGCCTTGCTCTCTATATCTTCTCCAGAGTTGCTGTGGTGACTAATTCCTTTCAGTTCTAAGACCATGAAAGTTCCAAGCATCTCTGAAAGAGTCGAGGCTTTGCTGAATTAGTGGAAGGAAGATCCGATGCAGTGCGCAAAGATGGACTTCATTGTCTGGATTCAGTATTCCCTGATCTTCCAATGAAGTGAAGATCTGATAGAAGAGGTCCAGGGCATGTTCATAAACATCTCTCCACATCCTCTCTATTCTGTGTGTAGGATAAAATTGACATGGTGTTAATTTATGTGTGACATATGCTAAAGAAGTACATTCAACTAGTATGTTTGTTGCGTGAGCCTAGTTGCCAAACATATTTATTTACCGCTGATTGTGGACACTTCTGCCTGTGATGTGTGAATTCCTGTCGGTACCTCTGCTCCTGATCATGAATTCTGCTACATCTGCATTCTCCCCCCCTTTATCAGACCGTACCCTTGATGGCAGCCCATACTGCTCAACAGCAGCAATAAAGCTCTTTAAGACCATACTAGCTCTATTATTGCCAGCCACAGACAGGTAGACCATTAAACAACTGAATCCATCCACTCCACCATGGACAACAAATCTCCACCTGTCAGGCAATTGTGAACACACAAAAATGCACAACTTTATTGTAAAATAATTCTAATGACATCTTTAGAATGATGCATTGTTTATCTGCTAATATCAGTGACCTGATGAGCTTATGGTTGCCATCTATATGCCATAAAGAGTTTGGGCCAGGAGCAGAATACTGCCGTCGTCTTAATACACGCAGCCTTAGACGTCTCATGTAGACTCCCTCTGCATCGACTCTGCGTAAAGACTCTTGCATTTTTGAGACTAAGGGGTGGAAAATAAAATAAATAACATACACTCACTGGCAACTTCATTAGAAACACCTGTTCAATCTACTTGACCAGTACTGGAACAAAGATACTCACAGAATCACTTCTTTTGCGGAAATAGTGGTGTCATAATAAAACAGACAATATAATGATGTGTGTAAAACAGTCACCTATTACACTACAGAACCACCACAGCCTCAAAAATAACCAAAATCCACTTAATTTTCTGAGAGAGAATAAACAAGTTGCCAAACCAAACTTCAGGATAGGATATTTTAATGCACAGCTATTGGTTTCAAGTAAACTGCAAATAAAATGACTGATGCATTGCAAATGGAAACACAGGCCTACATGAACATTATCTTAAAATTAGCTAGGCTCACTTAAAATTAGCTAGGCTCACTAATATAATAAAATCCATAAAATCTGGAACAGTCTTTCTGAAGATGTGAGACAGGCCTCTACTCTGACAATGTTCAAATCTAGGCTCAAAACAGCTCTATTTCACTGTGCATATGACTGAAAGGATCTTATCTGCACTCTTCTCTTTTAAAGTTCATTTTATAATGATTATTTATGTTTTTATTTTGTATTGTGATTTTAATGCATTTTCTTCTTCTGTAAAGCACTTTGAATTACTTTGTGTACGAATTGTGCTCTACAAATAAACTTGCCTTGCCTTGCCTTGCCTAATTTACTTTATAGGTCATATTAAATAAACACATTAGAAAATAAATGTAAATAATGCCCATATTATTATACTCACTTGGAACATGCACACCTCTTGCATTCAGATGACCACGCATTAGCTTGTAGCCAGTGTTTGGATGTCTTCTGTGGACTTCACTTACAATACGGTCCAACTCCTCATCATTCACAGCTGAATAGAGGTCTGTCTTTCTGCATAAACAAAAAACATCAACATCAAGTAATGTTACACTTAACGTAATATCCTTTCTGAGTGGAAGAGACCGGCAATTCATAAACTGAAAACTCATGAATTTAGTGTAAATACCTTAAACCGCTTTGTTTCATGTGCCTCCTGATGGTCCTCTTTGACACCCTGAACATCGCTGCAATTTGACAAGCTGGTAATCCACAAAGAACTTGATGCTCCAGAACTGCACTCTGTATTTCAAATGCCCTGGTCCCTGTGTGTGTTGTGCCTGTTGCGCCCTGGTACCAGAGAAGTGGTGGAGTACTTCTTCTAAATTTGCAGTCACTCTACGGTCAATAGCTTGGTCGGAAAGTGCAGAAATAACTCCAACAACTTCAATAAATTCCTCTGCTTTACACGCTACATGTTCTGGGTCAGCAGGTCCTGCTTCCACATTCTCTGCTAGGTTTAGAATATCTCTCACCAACTCCCTAGAAAGTTCATGGAGATCCTCCATCATTGTAGCCGCCATGTTTTGAAAGACTTAAGACCAAAGCAATGGATTAGACTAGATTAGCGTTAGCCCCGCTCACTGACGTTGATGGGCGAGTTTGACAGATAAAATAAATTCATGAAGCACTGCAACACAGGACCATGAAATACTTAATTAAATAGTGAAATAATTATGCTATTTTATATAAAATGAATTGGTATTTTAATGAATTAATGACACATTTAATAACACATTTATGTATTTAATTCCAATTTTAATTAATTAATGACACATTAAAGCAATTATTTAATGGTGTATTTATTTATTTAATTTTGGCATTTTTAGTCCTCCACAGTTTGTATCTCAGTCTCAGGTTTCATTGGCTTGAGGTGGAGAAGATGTTACGCGCTGTCCCTTTCTGAAAAGGTTTCACCAGCAGGCATCTCAGATGTGGAGGGGGAGGAAGGAAGAGAGGAGGATGAAGCAGGGGAGGCAGTGGATGTGATGATGGAGAGGAGGGAGACGGGAGATGGGGGAACCACAGCCAAAGCAGCGGCCCGAGCTTTTGCTTCCCTGTGAGAAAAATAAAAGAAGACAAAAATATATGAGACACTAAGTTCTGGACTGAAGGAGTGAATGAATGATTGTAGAAAAGGCCAAGTGAGTAAATGATGATTGACTTACTCGAATGCAACAACCTTGCGGCGAACCCAGGGAGCGGTCAGCTGACTGCAGTAAAAACCTGACTTGGTCTGAAAGCTGCAGGAATGACAAACATATACAACATTAGCACTTCACAGATTTTTCTCTTAAAGAAAAATACAAAAAGAGAAGCTCTCTGAACACTTGTACGGAATGTAATCTTGTTTTAGAAATTATGATGATCATTGTTTTTTTTTTTGAACATGTTCATACAGTATTGCTCTTTGTACTTACATGACAGCGCGGACACAGTGAGGGTTAGGTTTCTGGATCAAGTATCCCAGGATCGGTTCGGTTATCTCCTGATTGTTGACTTTCTTACAGCAGGATGCCGGCTTGTCAGCTAAAATATAGATGGAAACAGATAATAGTTCATTTAGAAAACAATGATCATTTTAAATGGCTCACAGGAGGAAAAATCATCTGTAAGATCTTGTACTTTGTGTATCTAAATCTTAATCTTACCTGCTGCTCCAGACTGAACTGCAGCCACCAGGACAATGACGACCAGCGCACTCTTCAACATGTTAACACAGCTTTCCATTTTCAACAAAGGATGGTGGCTACGAGATTTGATAGGGAAAAACGAAATAAAGTGAACTGTGTTGGTCGTTCTTCTTCAGAGAGCTCGGTGAACTGACAAACGTCTGGAGACTTGAGATACTTAAGGCCTGAAAAGGCAGAAGTGATCCCTCCATTGAGTCATCTTCCTAATTTTTTCTTTTCCCCTCCTCTCGCTTCGTCTGAATGAATGACCCGCTTGCTGACGGAGGTTCCCATGAAGTGACCAACAGGAAGCACTTTAGTGCTTCGTTTGCCAAATCAACCAACGTTTTTTCCTGGTGAGTACATTTGTTTAAGTATTAACAAAGAAAAACATTTCGGAATCATTTAACAAACTCAGTGCAAACCATTCACTGTTTAGAGTAAATCAAAGAAAATATCTCATCATGAATTTAACAGTAATTCAGAAAACAAACAATCTTTGGGGCCAGAAAATATATGTATTGCTACACTTTCTACAGATATTCCTTTCTACAGGAATATTTAGGTGTATATACCTCTTGTAAAAATAGATCATTGATACATATTGATTAGGAATACTTGAGACAGTTTCATTACTTATTTTCTGCAGTATAGATTAACTGGTATCAGCTGCGTTTTCTTGCTACACTCATTCTGCTGTTCTCGAAGCCAAGTCCCTTTTACCTGCCGTATTTAAAACCCCTCGAAGCTCATCAGGTCATCGGCTACCTGGTAGATCTTACTATTTAATATATAATGATAAAAACTCTGTCTGTGTGTGGGTGTGTCTGTGTGTCTGTTCCACATTTTTCTCCTCACTGACTTGGTCAATCCATGTGAAATTTGGCACAGTGGTAGAGGGTCATGGGAGGATGTGAATGAAGCAATATTACATCAATTGGCCAAAGGGGGGCGCTATAGCAACCGATTGAAATTGCAAACTTTGAATGGTTGTAGAGACAAGAAACTTTGCACAGAGAAGCCTCTCCTCATGAGGACAAATTTGCCTCAATAACCCATAACTTCCGGTTATATAGATTTTCCGCCATTTTGAATTTTTTGAAAAACACACAAATCAATCTCTTCCTAGTAAGTTTGACCGATCTGCATGAAACTCGGTGAACATAATCTAGGGACCAATATCTAAAGTTCCCTCTTTGCAAAAGTCGGAAAACTTACTAAAACTGAGCTTCTATAAGGCAATGAATATTGTGGAGGGTGTGGCTCATCACATAAAGGTGTATAACATCTCAAGGGTTTCACCGATCACCACGCAACTTTGTAGGCATATGACCACACATAATCTGAGGGGACCCCTCCATTATTGACCTCATCAAACAAAATGACAGAAACTGTCAGTGTGTCATTCTGTCAGTCAGTCATTCTGTCTGTCCCACGTTTTTCTACTCACCGACGTGGTCAATCTATGTGAAACTGCACATAGGCATTGAGGATTGGCATAGGCAGAAGGTGACAAAGCTACCAATGGGTATGGACTAGTTTTCTATAATTTAATTGTTGGGTCATTTCACTGAAACAATGAGCACCAAAGATTTACTGCCATGATAAAAGAGCGACGAAAAAGGGTGGTGACTCCCTACCTCTAGAGCAGTCATAAAGTCTGAAATTGTGTCCATAACAACAGATAAAAAGACAAGAATGGACACACAGTTTAATTTACGTCTCATTGAATTATGCTAATCATGATTTTTTTTTTAATAGAAAATCAAAACAGCTGGCCAGCCAGTCCTACAGTAAGATGTAAAAAGAATACGTTTTAAACTTGTGCAGACTTAGCTGAGACATGGGAAGGTTTTAGACAAGTTAAGGAAGATGGAAATTCCAAAATCAAAAAAATAAAAGTGGAGACTGGTTAATCTTCAGTGGCAAAAAAGAGAAAAGTCTTAGCAGTTGGTAACCACATCACTTCCTCCCCCCGCTGCTGTCAGGCCACAGTGCTGTCACTCAATGAAAGGAGACAGCGATTTAAAACTTCTGGGTTTCAGAGGACCTCTGGAATCACATGATTTATGGTACAGAGAAAAACAGGCTTAGTAGGGCCAAATGTCCACCCAACCGCTGCCAAGCCGTCAGTAATATCATTTTGCAGACCATAGCCAACCCCGGACAACCCCCCTTCTCCCCCTCTGAAACAAGGTGTGTGACTAGAGATAAAGGCTTTTTTAAGAGTCTCTGTGTTCAGCTCTCAGTACTGTTGTAGTTTATGACTAAATTTCTGTGTTTTGGAGTTTAGTTACTCTCCTGCGTCCTTGTTTGTACATTAGATTTATTTTACGGTTTCATGTTTGCCTCCAGCCGTATAGGAGTTCTATTAAGTTCATGTTGATAAAAACTTAACATTTCCTTATTTAAAAGCTTTACATAACAAAACAACATGAAGAATGTACAGGAACAAAATGTGTTAATCATCAATTAGTGGAACTTTGTTGGCGGCTTTTTTGTTTTTGCTGACTTATGCTATAGAGAGGAAGAGTAAAAGCAGAAACAGCCACAGTCAAATGTTCGATGAAGAGCTGCAGACAACAGGCTCTTACTGCACCTCTGCAAACTCAAGCTCACCTCCAACAGATAAACTTCTTTTAGCTGTCATGCTGAGTGATGGAAAAACACTTGCTCACATTAACGTGGGACCTTAAGCTGTGGATCAGCCCGCTGCTTTTAAACGTCATCACTCAAGAAAAGTTGTCATCAGTTAAAGACACAACTATGAGCAGGTAGTCCTGCTGTAATGGGGACACAGATCCTTGATGTGCTTGGCTGGTGTGATGAGCCAAACAAGTTCAAGTCAGCACAAGTGTGGAAAAAAAGGTGTAGGGCCCTGTTTGATATTGAAAACATGGACGGAATCACTTTTGATAATAAAAATGGAACCAATTGTAAGATGTGAGATGTTATGGAATTTACCAATTTGTGGTTGCACTTAAAGATTTTGGGGTCTCCTACCGTGTTTTTTCACAGCACCTAAGCCCATTGAAGAGACGAAAACCATGCCCTTATGTCATTTAAGGGCACGTTGCCTCTGTCTTCAGCTCTCTAAGTTTGGGTTTCACACGGGCGGGGCTTAGCTCCTCCAGACACAGGGACAAGGCTGCCGAGACTAGGGAAACAGCGGGTCAGTTGTTGCTTAGACTTTGCTCAGCTCTGCCTGTCTGTCTCCAACTTGAGCATCGGTTGGTTTGACCACAGAGATGCAACTGACAGGTAGTTTGATCCAAGCCTTTTTCTCAATCACCCAAGCTGGATGAAAGCCTGTCCTTCTGTGCTTCTTTGTGGTCCAGAAGCACGGTCTGATGTTTCTACATCAAGCTAGCCATCACCCACATCTCTGTGGTCAAATGGGTCAAACCAGCTCCTGCCAAAATTGGAGTACCCCGTATTCTGAACTGAAAATGCTATAAAACAGCCCAGGATACACATATGATTATGTCTGCTTTTCAAAATAAGGTGTTAGCCACAGTAAATGGGAATAAGATCGATTGGATTATATTCACAGGAAGAATAACACAGGTTACCTGTGTCCCTTATGAATTAGGAAATCCCTCAGAATTGTTAGGGACATTTGTTTATTCTGTGATGCTGTGTTGCTGGAAAAGAATCCTGAAGATGCACTTTATTGTTGAACCCTGCAGTCATATGGAAGAGGCTCTCTGAGACAGCTAAATCATACATTTGGACTGAATCTAGACCAGAGCAGCATGAAGCTTAGATGTTATTGACTTTAATTGACAAAAGGATGGATAGTTTTAACTGTACTGAAGCGCCGTCTTTAAATTTATAAATTACAGTACAGTGTTGTCCCACACTAAAGTCTTTGATATTAGTGAAATTTTGAATATTTCTTTTATAATTATTGAAATTGTATTTATCCACCACATGATTAGACAGTCAAAGGAAGCTGGACTTGCTGGACTTCTTAACATCATCTAAACATAAGAACTTACTGTACCTGGTAATGTTCAACTTAAAAAAGTGAACAGACGTCTCGGTTAAATTTGGCTACTAGTGAGACTTTTTTTGGTTGTTTTAACAGTCTTTCACAGACTTTACTTCATCATGTATGTAAGGCTCCCACACCCTGGATCGAACCAGGAACTTTCTTGCTGTGAGGCGACAGTGCTAACCACCACACTACCATGCCGCCACACAAAACCAGTGCTGACAAAGAGTCAGATGTGGCAGATGTTGGCTTCTTAATTTGGGATGTATCTTTGTACTCGACCATGCCTGCTAGAGTTGGGTCAGTTGCAGGTTTTGTCTAGTGTAAGAGCTTAAACAGATTTTATTTTATGCGAACCGCATTTGTCAATATGAAGAGTTCTGGCAAATTACAAGGTAGTCTAAATTAGCAACCTGTGCCAATTGTGTCACAGCTTTACATCCAACTGGTATTGCATTTATAATAAGCAACATAATATTATGTTTATAAACAGACTAATGGAGCCGCTAGCTTCTGACTGGCTGTGAGGCGAGGCTGGTGTCAGCAACACTTCACATTTTAGAAGATAAGAGGGGCAGAGAGTTAGATGTGATGTTGTTTACAACAAACTTCATGTGTTTTGGGATGACAAGAGGAGACATGGCAAGAAAACTAACACCACATCAAATTTTAACCAAATAACCGCGAGTAATGCAGCACTGCTGTTGTGAGCTGACCTTTTGTCAAATGGCTCACAGCTGATTAATGAGGTAGAAATTAGGAATTATCTACACTATACCTTCTTACTTCAATACAAAAAGGCTAGAAGGAGATCACCAGGGAGCTGAAAATGTCTGGTGAGCTAAATGACCCTGGCTACTAAAAACCTAAACTACTTGCTCTTAGCTATATTAAATGTCACTTCCAGTAAATGTTACAATTTCAAACATGTCTTCTGTGTAAAACAAAATAAAATTACAAAGAGGGAAGATAGCTACTCAATCATCTTTTAAGAGGTTACGTCTCTCGTCTGATCTCATCTGATATTTATGTGGTTTGTTTGTGTGAAGTAACAGAAGATCATATCAAATATATTCAGTGTGGACAGAGCGCTCTGAGGTTACGTGATACAGTGCAATAGTCAGTTAACTGTTGGGACAATGTGTCATGTGAATGTTGCTGTAAAGTCTGAACATAAGGCCAAAACGGAAAATAAATGACAGGGTTGCATCATGATAAAATATAAATCAATTACGCTTTTTTTCCCTCTCCTGTGCATAGACATGTTTGAAGGTGAAGTTGTCTCAAATTCAACAACTGTCATTGTGGGTGATTTAATGTTCCAACCAGTAACCACAGCTGCCACATGGCATGTTTCATGTTTGGTCCTTATCTGGGTAAAACCCTGCAGCTCTTATAGCTTCTGGCTTTGCAGAATAACTGTCAGAGCAGATACAGATAAAGAGATAAACACTGGATTCAGGTTCACTTGTGCAACATTTATTTCTGACCAATGTTTTTATAATTGTGCAACTCAGATCTCACAAGTTTATAAATAAATAAATAGCTCAAAACATTTTCTCAGAACTATGCTAACATGTACAGCAAGAAAAAAACATTGATCATAAAGGTGTTAAAATTTATAAATACTATTGGTAATAAATACACAAATTTGTCTATCAGCTGTGGTCAATTAAATTAAACAAATAAATAATATCACTCTAAAGGCATTAAAAGAAACTAAATATTCAACAGAATAATTCAACGTTGTTCTGTTCTTCAGGTGTTGTTTCACACATCAGTTTGTATCAGTTTGTATCTCAGTCTCAGGTTTCATTGGCTTGAGGTGGAGAAGATGTTACGCGCTGTCCCTTTCTGAAAAGGTTTCACCAGCAGGCATCTCAGATGTGGAGGGGGAGGAAGGAAGAGAGGAGGATGAAGCAGGGGAGGCAGTGGATGTGATGATGGAGAGGAGGGAGACGGGAGATGGGGGAACCACAGCCAAAGCAGCGGCCCGAGCTTTTGCTTCCCTGTGAGGAAGATAAAAGAAGATAAAAATATGAGACAATAAGTTCTGGACTGAAGGCGTGAATGAATGATTGTAGAAAAGGCCAAGTGAGTAAATGATGATAAACTTACTCGAATGCAACAACCTTGCGGCGAACCCAGGGAGCGGTCAGCTGACTGCAGTAAAAACCTGACTTGGTCTGAAAGCTGCAGGAATGACAAACATATACAACATTAGCACTTCACAGATTTTTCTCTTAAAGAAAAATACAAAAAGAGAAGCTCTCTGAACACTTGTACGGAATGTAATCTTGTTTTAGAAATTATGATGATCATTTTATTTTTGAACATGTTCATACAGTATTGCTCTTTGTACTTACATGACAGCTCGGACACATGGAGGGTTAGGTTGCTGGACCAAGTATCCCAGGATCGGTTCGGTTATCTCCTGATTGTTGACTTTCTTACAGCAGGATGCCAGCTTGTCAGCTAGAATATAGATGGAAACAGATAATAGTTAATTTAGAAAATGATCATTTTAAATGGCTCACAGGAGGAAAAACCATCTGTAAGATCTTGTACTTTGTGTATCTAAATTTTAATCTTACCTGCTGCTCCAGACTGAACTGCAGCCACCAGAACAATGACGACCAGCGCACTCTTCAACATGCTAACACAGCTTTCCATTTTCAACAAAGGATGGTGGCTACGAGATTTGATAGGGAAAAACAAAATAAAGTGAACTCTGTTGGTCGTTCTTCTTCAGAGAGCTCGGCGAACCGACAAACGTCTGGAGACTTGAGATACTTAAGGCCTGAAAAGCAGAAGTGATCCATCCATTGAGTCATCTTCCTAATTTTTTCTTTTCCCCTCCTCTCGCTTCGTCTGAATGAATGACCCGCTCGCTGACGGGGGTTTCCATGAAGTGACCGACAGGAAGCACTTTCATAATAGTACTTCGTTTGGGACATCAACCAACGTTTTTTTGGTTATCTGATCGTAGGGTGTTAGGGATCCCTTACAGGCCCAAGGTCATCCTCATGCCACAACTTCTTTTATGAGTACATTTGTTTAAGTATTAACAAAGAAAAACATTTCGGAATCATTTAACAAACTCAGTGCAAACCATTCACTGTTTAGAGTAAATCAAAGAAAATATCTCATCATGAATTTAACAGTAATTCAGAAAACAAACAATCTTTGGGACCAGAAAATATATGTATTGCTACACTTTCTACAGATATTCCTTTCTACAGGAATATTTAGGTGTATATACCTCTTGTAAAAATAGATCATTGATACATATTGATTAGGAATACTTCAGATAGTTTCATTACTTATTTTCTACAGTATAGATTAACTGGTATTAGCTGCGTTTTCTTGCTACACTCATTCTGCTGTTCTCGAAGCCAAGTCCCTTTTACCTGCCGTATTTAAAACCCCTCGAAGCTCATCAGGTCATAGGCTACCTGGTAGATCTTACTATTTAATATATAATGACAAAAACTCTGTCTATGTGTGGGTGTGTCTGTGTGTCTGTTCCACATTTTTCTCCTCACTGACTTGGTCAATCCATGTGAAATTTGGCACAGTGGTAGAGGGTCATGGGAGGATGTGAATGAAGGAATATTACATCAATTGGCCAAAGGGGGGCGCTGTAGCAACCGATTGAAATTGCAAACTTTGAATGGTTGTAGAGACATGAAACTTTGCACAGAGATGCCTCTCCTCATGAGGAACAAATTTGCCTCAATAACCCATAACTTCCAGTTATATAGATTTTCTGCCATTTTGAATTTTTTGAAAAACACACAAATCGATCTCTTCCTAGGAAGTTTGACCGATCTGCATGAAACTCGGTGAATATAATCTAGGGACCAATAACTAAAGTACCCTCTTTGCAAAAGTTGGAAAACTTACTAAAACTGAGCTTCTATAAGGCAATGAATATTGCGGAGGACGTTGGTTTCACTGATCACCACGCAACTTTGTAGGCATATGACCACACATAATCTTAGGGGATCCCTCTATTATTGACCCCATCAAACAAAATGGGGGCACTAGAGAGCTAATTTCTTATCTAGGCCTAACCACCATATTGATTTTTACTGAACTTATGATAAATTAACTTAGATATGTACAGTAGAACAGGATGCCTCTAATTGGCAACTGGGTGGCGCTATAACAACAGAAAAATGCTTAAAAATGGCTAAAATGCGACTGATCCCCCTGTGGCCGAATGTTGGTGTTTTTTTCTAATTTTTGTTGTGACTAAGTCATGGTATGGTATGCTGTACATTAGTGTTGCACGGTATACTGGTACCACCGGTAGACCACGGAACTAAAACACCATGGTACATATGATACCATAATGTTGGAGTACCGTAGTAGGTACCGCTACTGTGGGATAAGTTCAAAGTCCAGTCGCAAGAGGGTGAGTGTCCTTGCGCCGTCCAATAACAGCGCGCGCTGTCCAACAAGGCCACCTGGCACTCAATATGCAGGTATTAGCTGAGCTATTGATTATCTTTAAGCAGTCAAAGTTATTATTTCTTCTTTTTACTTGTAGGCTAGATTTGTTTATATATGCTGTAGTGATTTGTTTTCCAGAGAGCTCTACGGTGCGAGCATTTTACTCACATGTGCCACTAAAAATACTTTTGAGCAAGCAAAAGAAATCATTCAGGAGCACGCTGTGCGAGTACAGATTTCAACTAACAGCAGAAATGAAAGGCGAATCCTGCCGGTTGTGGGTTGAACGGGGGTCACAGACAAATATGTCAGGTCAAATACGGTGGCGAAACGCACCGTTCACATTTCTCTCTTTGTGGCAGACAACAGTCCACAAACCTCACCGCACTTAAGGGACTGTTCTTTACTTATGAAGGGACTGTCCTTTACTTGTCAAGGGAGGAGGGTGACTGGTTGATTTTTATTTTATTTATTTATTTTATTTTGATCCCCCCTATGTTAATCACTTATTGATGCTGTTTTTGAAGTATGAATAAGTCAGTAAGTAATTTATTCAATTGAAATATCAGTGATGTATTATAGAAAAGTGATTTATCTTTTTATAAATGACAAAACGGCACATTTGCCCCATTTTTGCTGTGGTATCATGATACTACACAAAACCGTGATACTTTCACTGGTATCGTACCGTGGGTCCCAATTTTGGTAGCGTGACAACACTGCTGTACATAATCACGGAAACTGTCAGTGTGTCATTCTGTCAGTCAGTCATTCTGTCTGTCCCAAGTTTTTCTACTCACCGACGTGGTCAATCTATGTGAAACTGCACATAGGCATTGAAGATTGGCATAGGCAGAAGGTGACAAAGCTACCAATGGGTATGGACTAGTTTTCTATAATTTAATTGTTGGGTCATTTCACTGAAACAATGAGCACCAAAGATTTACTGCCATGATAAAAGAGCGACGAAAAAGGGTGGTGACTCCCTACCTCTAGAGCAGTCATAAAGTCTGAAATTGTGTCCATAACAACAGATAAAAAGACAAGAATGGACACACAGTTTAATTTACGTCTCATTGAATTATGCTAATAACAATTTTATTTTAAATAGAAAATCAAAACAGCTGGCCAGCCAGTCCTACAGTAAGATGTAAAAAGAATACGTTTAAAACTTGTGCAGACTTAGCTGAGACATGGGAAGGTTTTAGACAAGTTAAGCAAGAAGGAAATTCCAAAATCGAAAAAATAAAAGTGGAGACTGGTTAATCTTCAGTGGCAAAAAAGAGAAAAGTCTTTGCTTATTTTTAGCAGTTGGTAACCACATCACTTCCTCCCCCCGCTGCTGTCAGGCCACAGTGCTGTCACTCAATGAAAGGAGACAGCGACTTAAAACTTCCGGGTTTCAGAGGACCTCTGGAATCACATGATTTATGGTACAGAGAAAAACAGGCTTAGTAGGGCCAAATGTCCACCCAACCGCTGCCAAGCCGTCAGTAATATCATTTTGCAGACCATAGCCAACCCCGGATGACCCCTCTACTCCTCCTCTGAAACAAGGTGTGTGACTAGAGAAAAAGGCTTTTTTACAAGTCTGTGTGTTCAGCTCTCAGTACTGTTGTAGTTTCTGACTAAATCTCTGTGTTTTGGAGTTTAGTTACTCTCCTGCGTCCTTGTTTGTACATTAGATTTATTTTACGGTTTCATGTTTGCCTCTAGCCGTATAGGAGTTCTGTTAAGTTAATTTTGATGAAAACTAAAAGCTTTATATAACAAAACAACATGAAGAATGTACAGGAACAAAATGTGTTAATCATCAATTAGTGGAACTTTTTGGTGGCTTTTTTTTTTCTGACTTATGCTATAGAGAGGAAGAGTAAAAGCAGAAACAGCCACAGTGAGATATTCAATGAAGAGCTGCAGACAACATGCTCTTACTGCACCTCTGCAAACAGCTCACCTCCAACAGATAAACTTCTTTTAGCTGCCATGCTGCTTTAACTGTGAATCAGCCCGCTGCTTTTAAACGTCATCACTCAAGACAAGTTGTCATCAGTTAAAGACACACCTATGAGCAGTCCTGCTGAAATGGGGACACAAATCCTTGATGGGCTGGGCTGGTGTGATGAGCCAAACCAAACCAAGTTCAAGTCAGCGATGTGATGCTGTGTTGCTGGAAAAGAATCCTGAAGATGCACATTATTGTTGAACCCTGCAGTCATATGGAAGATGCTCTGTGAGACAGCTAAATCATACATTTGGACTGAATCTAGACCAGAGCAGCATCAAGCTCAGATGTTATTGACTTTATTTGACAGAAGGATGGATAGTTTTAACTGTACTGAAGCAAGATGTGTGACTAATAGACACATCTGTTAACTACGTTAATATGGACCTTTGTAGGTTCTATGGTGTTTGTCTTTTGCATATTGTTGGACATTATTGACACTTTTGGTCATGACAAAAAGTTGTTGTTGATTTTTTTTAAAAGTTTCTCATGTGTTTTGATTTTTTGATATTGTATTATGTGCTTGAAGATTTTCGATCTTTCTATTATATTTATACTATATTTCTATTATATCTAGACTGTTAGATGTATTATTTATGAATAGTCTGTATTTGTATCTTTGTATTGTTATCAATCGGAACCAGCTGGCTTCTGTTAAAAGAGTGACACACCCACAAACCATTTAAATCTGAGGACGGCTATGAGCTGAAACGCGTCTGTTTGTCTGCTGCTGTGCAGTTAATTAAATCTAAAGTGTTACACTTATAAGTGAGTGCTGTCAGGTTTTTTTTACTTTTCTGGGATTTTGTTGGACCGGCACCCTATTACTTTTTTGATACTCTTTGAGTGAGCACGCCAAGTCTGATGATTAGTCTAAATTAACAACCTGTGCCAACGGCGTCACAGCGCTATATCCAACTTGTATTGCATTTATAATAAGCAATATAACAAGAGGATCAACATAATATTATGTTTATAAACAGACTAACGGAGCCACTAGCGTCTGACTGGCCGTGAGGCGAGGCTGGTGTCAGCAACACATCACATTTTAGAAGATAAGAGGGGCAGAGTGGCAGAGAAAACTAACACCACATCAAATTTTAAGCCCACATAAGAGGTGTCCCAAATAACCGAGCAAGTAATGCAGCGCTGCTGTTGTGAGCTGAACTTTTGTCAAATGGCTCACAGCTGATTGATGAAGTAGAAATTAGGAATTATCTACACTATGCCTTCTTACTTCACTACAAAAATCTAAATAAGGTGGCAGCAGGCTAGAAGGAGATCACCAGGGAACTGAAAGTTTCTGGTGAGCTAAATGACCCTGGCTACTAAAAAGCTTAACTACTTGCTGTTGGCTATATTAAATGTCACTTCCAGTAAATGTTATAATTTCAAACATGTCTTCTGTGTAAAAAGAAAAAAAGAATTGCCTGTGTTTGTGAATTTTGCTGTAAAGTCTGAACGTAAGGCCAAAACGGAAAATAAATGACAGGGTTGCATCATGATAAAATATAAATCAATGACACTTTTTTTCCCTCTCCTGTGCATAGACATGTTTGAAGGTGAAGTTGTCTCAAATTCAGCAACTGTCATTGTGGGTGATTTAATGTTCCAACCAGTAACCACAGCTGCCACATGGCATGTTTCATGTTTGGTCCTTATCTGGGTAAAACCCTGCAGCTCTTATAGCTTTTGGCTTTTGCAGAATAACTGTCAGAGCAGATACAGATAAAGAGATAAACACTGGATTCAGGTTCACTTGTGCAACATTTATTTCTGACCAATGTTTTTATAATTGTGCAACTCAGATCTCACAAGTTTATAAATAAATAAATAGCTCAAAACATTTTCTCAGAACTATGCTAACATGTACAGCAAGAAAAAAACTTTGATCATAAAGGTGTTAACATTTATAAATACATTTGGTAATAAATACACAAATTTGTCTATCAGCTGTGGTCAATTAAATTAAACAAATAAATAATATCACTCTAAAGGCATTAAAAGAAACTAAATATTCAACAGAATAATTCAACGTTGTTCTGTTCTTCAGGTGTTGTTTCACACATCAGTTTGTATCAGTTTGTATCTCAGTCTCAGGTTTCATTGGCTTGAGGTGGAGAAGATGTTACGCGCTGTCCCTTTCTGAAAAGGTATCACCAGCAGGCATCTCAGATGTGGAGGGGGAGGAAGGAAGAGAGGAGGATGAAGCAGGGGAGGCAGTGGATGTGATGATGGAGAGGAGGGAGACGGGAGATGGGGGAACCACAGCCAAAGCAGCGGCCCGAGCTTTTGCTTCCCTGTGAGGAAGATAAAAGAAGACAAAAATATGAGACAATAAGTTCTGGACTGAAGGCGTGAATGAATGATTGTAGAAAAGGCCAAGTGAGTAAATGATGATAAACTTACTCGAATGCAACAACCTTGCGGCGAACCCAGGGAGCGGTCAGCTGACTGCAGTAAAAACCTGACTTGGTCTGAAAGCTGCAGGAATGACAAACATATACAACATTAGCACTTCACAGATTTTTCTCTTAAAGAAAAATACAAAAAGAGAAGCTCTCTGAACACTTGTACGGAATGTAATCTTGTTTTAGAAATTATGATGATCATTTTATTTTTGAACATGTTCATACAGTATTGCTCTTTGTACTTACATGACAGCTCGGACACATGGAGGGTTAGGTTGCTGGACCAAGTATCCCAGGATCGGTTCGGTTATCTCCCGATTGTTGACTTTCTTACAGCAGGATGCCAGCTTGTCAGCTAGAATATAGATGGAAACAGATAATAGTTAATTTAGAAAATGATCATTTTAAATGGCTCACAGGAGGAAAAACCATCTGTAAGATCTTGTACTTTGTGTATCTAAATTTTAATCTTACCTGCTGCTCCAGACTGAACTGCAGCCACCAGAACAATGACGACCAGCGCACTCTTCAACATGCTAACACAGCTTTCCATTTTCAACAAAGGATGGTGGCTACGAGATTTGATAGGGAAAAACAAAATAAAGTGAACTCTGTTGGTCGTTCTTCTTCAGAGAGCTCGGCGAACTGACAAACGTCTGGAGACTTGAGATACTTAAGGCCTGAAAAGCAGAAGTGATCCCTCCATTGAGTCATCTTCCTAATTTTTTCTTTTCCCCTCCTCTCGCTTCGACTAAATGAATGACCCGCTCGCTGACGGGGGTTTCCATGAAGTGACCGACAGGAAGCACTTTCATAATAGTACTTCGTTTGGGACATCAACAAACGTTTTTTTGGTTATCTGATCGTAGGGTGTTAGGGATCCCTTACAGGCCCAAGGTCATCCTCATGCCACAACTTCTTTTATGAGTACATTTGTTTAAGTATTAACAAAGAAAAACATTTCGGAATCATTTAACAAACTCAGTGCAAACCATTCACTGTTTAGAGTAAATCAAAGAAAATATCTCATCATGAATTTAACAGTAATTCAGAAAACAAACAATCTTTGGGACCAGAAAATATATGTATTGCTACACTTTCTACAGATATTCCTTTCTACAGGAATATTTAGGTGTATATACCTCTTGTAAAAATAGATCATTGATACATATTGATTAGGAATACTTGAGATAGTTTCATTACTTATTTTCTACAGTATAGATTAACTGGTATCAGCTGCGTTTTCTTGCTACACTCATTCTGCTGTTCTCGAAGCCAAGTCCCTTTTACCTGCCGTATTTAAAACCCCTCGAAGCTCATCAGGTCATCGGCTACCTGGTAGATCTTACTATTTAATATATAATGACAAAAACTCTGTCTATGTGTGGGTGTGTCTGTGTGTCTGTTCCACTTTTTTCTCCTCACTGACTTGGTCAATCCATGTGAAATTTGGCACAGTGGTAGAGGGTCATGGGAGGATGTGAATGAAGCAATATTACATCAATTGGCCAAAGGGGGGCGCTGTAGCAACCGATTGAAATTGCAAACTTTGAATGGTTGTAGAGACATGAAACTTTGCACAGAGAAGCCTCTCCTCATGAGGAACAAATTTGCCTCAATAACCCATAACTTCAGTTATATAGATTTTCTGCCATTTTGAATTTTTTGAAAAACACACAAATCGATCTCTTCCTAGGAAGTTTGACCGATCTGCATGAAACTCGGTGAACATAATCTAGGGACCAATATCTAAGTTCCCTCTTTGCAAAAGTTGGAAAACTTACTAAAACTGAGCTTCTATAAGGCAATGAATATTGCGGAGGACGTTGGTTTCACTGATCACCACGCAACTTTGTAGGCATATGACCACACATAATCTTAGGGGATCCCTCTATTATTGACCCCATCAAACAAAATGGGGGCACTAGAGAGCTAATTTCTTATCTAGGCCTAACCGCCATATTGATTTTTACTGAACTTATGATAAATTAACTTAGATATGTACAGTAGAACAGGATGCCTCTAATTGGCAACTGGGTGGCGCTATAACAACAGAAAAATGCTTAAAAATGGCTAAAATGCGACTGATCCCCCTGTGGCCGAATGTTGGTGTTTTTTTCTAATTTTTGTTGTGACTAAGTCATGGTATGGTATGCTGTACATTAGTGTTGCACGGTATACTGGTACCACCGGTAGACCACGGAACTAAAACACCATGGTACATATGATACCATAATGTTGGAGTACCGTAGTAGGTACCGCTACTGTGGGATAAGTTCAAAGTCCAGTCGCAAGAGGGTGAGTGTCCTTGCGCCGTCCAATAACAGCGCGCGCTGTCCAACAAGGCCACCTGGCACTCAATATGCAGGTATTAGCTGAGCTATTGATTATCTTTAAGCAGTCAAAGTTATTATTTCCTTCTTTTTACTTGTAGGCTAGATTTGTTTATATATGCTGTAGTGATTTGTTTTCCACAGAGCTCTACGGTGCGAGCATTTTACTCACATGTGCCACTAAAAATACTTTTGAGCAAGCAAAAGAAATCATTCAGGAGCACGCTGTGCGAGTACAGATTTCAACTAACAGCAGAAATGAAAGGCGAATCCTGCCGGTTGTGGGTTGAACGGGGGTCACAGACAAATATGTCCGGTCAAATACGGTGGCGAAACGCACCATTCACATTTCTCTCTTTGTGGCAGATAACAGTCCACAAACCTCACCGCACTTAAGGGACTGTTCTTTACTTATGAAGGGACTGTCCTTTACTTGTCAAGGGAGGAGGGTGACTGGTTGATTTTTTTATTTTATTTATTTATTTTATTTTGATCCCCCCCTATGTTAATCACTTATTGATGCTGTTTTTGAAGTATGAATAAGTCAGTAAGTAATTTATTCAATTGAAATATCAGTGATGTATTATAGAAAAGTGATTTATCTTTTTATAAATGACAAAACGGCACATTTGCCCCATTTTTGCTGTGGTATCATGATACTACACAAAACCGTGATACTTTCACTGGTATCGTACCGTGGGTCCCAATTTTGGTAGCGTGACAACACTGCTGTACATAATCACGGAAACTGTCAGTGTGTCATTCTGTCAGTCAGTCATTCTGTCTGTCCCAAGTTTTTCTACTCACCGACGTGGTCAATCTATGTGAAACTGCACATAGGCATTGAAGATTGGCATAGGCAGAAGGTGACAAAGCTACCAATGGGTATGGACTAGTTTTCTATAATTTAATTGTTGGGTCATTTCACTGAAACAATGAGCACCAAAGATTTACTGCCATGATAAAAGAGCGACGAAAAAGGGTGGTGACTCCCTACCTCTAGAGCAGTCATAAAGTCTGAAATTGTGTCCATAACAACAGATAAAAAGACAAGAATGGACACACAGTTTAATTTACGTCTCATTGAATTATGCTAATAACAATTTTATTTTAAATAGAAAATCAAAACAGCTGGCCAGCCAGTCCTACAGTAAGATGTAAAAAGAATACGTTTAAAACTTGTGCAGACTTAGCTGAGACATGGGAAAGTTTTAGACAAGTTAAGCAAGATGGAAATTCCAAAATCGAAAAAATAAAAGTGGAGACTGGTTAATCTTCAGTGGCAAAAAAGAGAAAAGTCTTTGCTTATTTTTAGCAGTTGGTAACCACATCACTTCCTCCCCCCGCTGCTGTCAGGCCACAGTGCTGTCACTCAATGAAAGGAGACAGCGACTTAAAACTTCCGGGTTTCAGAGGACCTCTGGAATCACATGATTTATGGTACAGAGAAAAACAGGCTTAGTAGGGCCAAATGTCCACCCAACCGCTGCCAAGCCGTCAGTAATATCATTTTGCAGACCATAGCCAACCCCGGATGACCCCTCTACTCCCCCTCTGAAACAAGGTGTGTGACTAGAGAAAAAGGCTTTTTCACAAGTCTGTGTGTTCAGCTCTCAGTACTGTTGTAGTTTCTGACTAAATCTCTGTGTTTTGGAGTTTAGTTACTCTCCTGCGTCCTTGTTTGTACATAAGATTTATTTTACGGTTTCATGTTTGCCTCCAGCCGTATAGGAGTTCTGTTAAGTTTATAAAACAAAACAACATGCAGAATGTACAGGAACAAAATGTGTTAATCATCAATTTGTGAAACTTTTTTGGTGGCTTTTTTTTTGCTGACTTATGCTATAGAGAGGAAGAGTAAAAGCAGAAACAACCACAGTGAGATATTCAATGAAGAGCTGCAGACAACATGCTCTTACTGCACCTCTGCAAACAGCTCACCTCCAACAGATAAACTTCTTTTAGCTGCCATGCTGCTTTAACTGTGAATCAGCCCGCTGCTTTTAAATGTCATCAATCAAGACAAGTTGTCATCAGTTAAAGACACACCTATGAGCAGTCCTGTTGTAATGGGGACACAAATCCTTGATGGGCTGGGCTTGTGTGATGAGCCAAACCAAACCAAGTTCAAGTCAGCGATGTGATGCTGTGTTGCTGGAAAAGAATCCTGAAGATGCACATTATTGTTGAACCCTGCAGTCATATGGAAGATGCTCTGTGAGACAGCTAAATCATACATTTGGACTGAATCTAGACCAGAGCAGCATCAAGCTCAGATGTTATTGACTTTATTTGACAGAAGGATGGATAGTTTTAACTGTACTGAAGCAAGATGTGTGACTAATAGACACATCTGTTAACTACGTTAATATGGACCTTTGTAGGTTCTATGGTGGTTGTCTTTTGCATATTGTTGGACATTATTGACACTTTTGGTCATGACAAAAAGTTGTTGATTTTTTTAAAAGTTTCTCATGTGTTTTGATTTTTTGATATTGTATTATGTGCTTGAAGATTTTCGATCTTTCTATTATATTTATACTATATTTCTATTATATCTAGACTGTTAGATGTATTATTTATGAATAGTCTGTATTTGTATCTTTGTATTGTTATCAATCGGAACCAGCTGGCTTCTGTTAAAAGAGTGACACACCCACAAACCATTTAATGCTGAGGACGGCTATGAGCTGAAACGCGTCTGTTTGTCTGCTGCTGTGCAGTTAATTAAATCTAAAGTGTTACACTTATAAGTGAGTGCTGTCAGGTTTTTTTTACTTTTCTGGGATTTTGTTGGACCGGCACCCTATTACTTTTTTGATACTCTTTGAGTGAGCACGCCAAGTCTGATGATTAGTCTAAATTAACAACCTGTGCCAACGGCGTCACAGCGCTATATCCAACTTGTATTGCATTTATAATAAGCAATATAACAAGAGGATCAACATAATATTATGTTTATAAACAGACTAACGGAGCCACTAGCGTCTGACTGGCCGTGAGGCGAGGCTGGTGTCAGCAACACATCACATTTTAGAAGATAAGAGGGGCAGAGTGGCAGAGAAAACTAACACCACATCAAATTTTAAGCCCACATAAGAGGTGTCCCAAATAACCGAGCAAGTAATGCAGCGCTGCTGTTGTGAGCTGAACTTTTGTCAAATGGCTCACAGCTGATTGATGAAGTAGAAATTAGGAATTATCTACACTATGCCTTCTTACTTCACTACAAAAATCTAAATAAGGTGGCAGCAGGCTAGAAGGAGATCACCAGGGAACTGAAAGTTTCTGGTGAGCTAAATGACCCTGGCTACTAAAAAGCTTAACTACTTGCTGTTGGCTATATTAAATGTCAATTCCAGTAAATGTTATAATTTCAAACATGTCTTCTGTGTAAAAAGAAAAAAAGAATTGCCTGTGTTTGTGAATTTTGCTGTAAAGTCTGAACGTAAGGCCAAAACGGAAAATAAATGACAGGGTTGCATCATGATAAAATATAAATCAATGACGCTTTTTTTCCCTCTCCTGTGCATAGACATGTTTGAAGGTGAAGTTGTCTCAAATTCAGCAACTGTCATTGTGGGTGATTTAATGTTCCAACCAGTAACCACAGCTGCCACATGGCATGTTTCATGTTTGGTCCTTATCTGGGTAAAACCCTGCAGCTCTTATAGCTTCTGGCTTTTGCAGAATAACTGTCAGAGCAGATACAGATAAAGAGATAAACACTGGATTCAGGTTCACTTGTGCAACATTTATTTCTGACCAATGTTTTTATAATTGTGCAACTCAGATCTCACAAGTTTATAAATAAATAAATAGCTCAAAACATTTTCTCAGAACTATGCTAACATGTATAGCAAGAAAAAAACATTGATCATAAAGGTGTTAACATTTATAAATACATTTGGTAATAAATACACAAATTTGTCTATCAGCTGTGGTCAATTAAATTAAACAAATAAATAATATCACTCTAAAGGCATTAAAAGAAACTAAATATTCAACAGAATAATTCAACGTTCTGTTCTTCAGGTGTTGTTTCACACATCAGTTTGTATCTCAGTCTCAGGTTTCATTGGCTTGAGGTGGAGAAGATGTTACGCGCTGTCCCTTTCTGAAAAGGTTTCACCAGCAGGCATCTCAGATGTGGAGGGGGAGGAAGGAAGAGAGGAGGATGAAGCAGGGGAGGCAGTGGATGTGATGATGGAGAGGAGGGAGACAGGAGATGGGGGAACCACAGCCAAAGCAGCGGCCCGAGCTTTTGCTTCCCTGTGAGAAAAATAAAAGAAGACAAAAATATATGAGACAATAAGTTCTGGACTGAAGGAGTGAATGAATGATTGTAGAAAAGGCCAAGTGAGTAAATGATGATTGACTTACTCGAATGCAACAACCTTGCGGCGAACCCAGGGAGCGGTCAGCTGACTGCAGTAAAAACCTGACTTGGTCTGAAAGCTGCAGGAATGACAAACATATACAACATTAGCACTTCACAGATTTTTCTCTTAAAGAAAAATACAAAAAGAGAAGCTCTCTGAACACTTGTACGGAATGTAATCTTGTTTTAGAAATTATGATGATCATTTTCTTTTTGAACATGTTCATACAGTATTGCTCTTTGTACTTACATGACAGCTCGGACACATGGAGGGTTAGGTTGCTGGACCAAGTATCCCAGGATCGGTTCGGTTATCTCCTGATTGTTGACTTTCTTACAGCAGGATGCCAGCTTGTCAGCTAGAATATAGATGGAAACAGATAATAGTTAATTTAGAAAATGATCATTTTAAATGGCTCACAGGAGGAAAAACCATCTGTAAGATCTTGTACTTTGTGTATCTAAATTTTAATCTTACCTGCTGCTCCAGACTGAACTGCAGCCACCAGAACAATGACGACCAGCGCACTCTTCAACATGCTAACACAGCTTTCCATTTTCAACAAAGGATGGTGGCTACGAGATTTGATAGGGAAAAACGAAATAAAGTGAACTGTGTTGGTCGTTCTTCTTCAGAGAGCTCGGCGAACTGACAAACGTCTGGAGACTTGAGATACTTAAGGCCTGAAAAGCAGAAGTGATCCCTCCATTGAGTCATCTTCCTAATTTTTTCTTTTCCCCTCCTCTCGCTTTGTCTGAATAAATGACCCGCTCGCTGACGGGGGTTTCCATGAAGTGACCGACAGGAAGCACTTTCATAATAGTACTTCGTTTGGGACATCAACCAACGTTTTTTTGGTTATCTGATCGTAGGGTGTTAGGGATCCCTTACAGGCCCAAGGTCATCCTCATGCCACAACTTCTTTTATGAGTACATTTGTTTAAGTATTAACAAAGAAAAACATTTCGGAATCATTTAACAAACTCAGTGCAAACCATTCACTGTTTAGAGTAAAACAAAGAAAATATCTCATCATGAATTTAACAGTAATTCAGAAAACAAACAATCTTTGGGGCCAGAAAATATATGTATTGCTACACTTTCTACAGATATTCCTTTCTACAGGAATATTTAGGTGTATATACCTCTTGTAAAAATAGATCATTGATACATATTGATTAGGAATACTTGACATAGTTTCATTACTTATTTTCTACAGTATAGATTAACTGGTATCAGCTGCGTTTTCTTGCTACACTCATTCTGCTGTTCTCGAAGCCAAGTCCCTTTTACCTGCCGTATTTAAAACCCCTCGAAGCTCATCAGGTCATCGGCTACCTGGTAGATCTTACTATTTAATATATAATGACAAAAACTCTGTCTATGTGTGGGTGTGTCTGTGTGTCTGTTCCACTTTTTTCTCCTCACTGACTTGGTCAATCCATGTGAAATTTGGCACAGTGGTAGAGGGTCATGGGAGGATGTGAATGAAGCAATATTACATCAATTGGCCAAAGGGGGGGCGCTGTAGCAACCGATTGAAATTGCAAACTTTGAATGGTTGTAGAGACATGAAACTTTGCACAGAGATGCCTCTCATGAGGAACAAATTTGCCTCAATAACCCATAACTTCCAGTTATATAGATTTTCTGCCATTTTGAATTTTTTGAAAAACACACAAATCGATCTCTTCCTAGGAAGTTTGACCGATCTGCATGAAACTCGGTGAATATAATCTAGGGACCAATAACTAAAGTGCCCTCTTTGTAAAAGTTGGAAAACTTACTAAAACTGAGCTTCTATAAGGCAATGAATATTGCGGAGGACGTTGGTTTCACTGATCACCACGCAACTTTGTAGGCATATGACCACACATAATCTTAGGGGATCCCTCCATTATTGACCCCATCAAACAAAATGGGGGCACTAGAGAGCTAATTTCTTATCTAGGCCTAACCACCATATTGATTTTTACTGAACTTATGATAAATTAACTTAGATATGTACAGTAGAACAGGATGCCTCTAATTGGCAACTGGGTGGCGCTATAACAACAGAAAAATGCTTAAAAATGGCTAAAATGCGACTGATCCCCCTGTGGCCGAATGTTGGTGTTTTTTTCTAATTTTTGTTGTGACTAAGTCATGGTATGGTATGCTGTACATTAGTGTTGCACGGTATACTGGTACCACCGGTAGACCACGGAACTAAAACACCATGGTACATATGATACCATAATGTTGGAGTACCGTAGTAGGTACCGCTACTGTGGGATAAGTTCAAAGTCCAGTCGCAAGAGGGTGAGTGTCCTTGCGCCGTCCAATAACAGCGCGCGCTGTCCAACAAGGCCACCTGGCACTCAATATGCAGGTATTAGCTGAGCTATTGATTATCTTTAAGCAGTCAAAGTTATTATTTCCTTCTTTTTACTTGTAGGCTAGATTTGTTTATATATGCTGTAGTGATTTGTTTTCCACAGAGCTCTACGGTGCGAGCATTTTACTCACATGTGCCACTAAAAATACTTTTGAGCAAGCAAAAGAAATCATTCAGGAGCACGCTGTGCGAGTACAGATTTCAACTAACAGCAGAAATGAAAGGCGAATCCTGCCGGTTGTGGGTTGAACGGGGATCACAGACAAATATGTCCGGTCAAATACGGTGGCGAAACGCGCCGTTCACATTTCTCTCTTTGTGGCAGGTAACGGTCCACAAACCTCACCGCACTTAAGGGACTGTCCTTTACTTGTCAAGGGAGGAGGGTGACTGGTTGATTTTTATTTTATTTATTTATTTTATTTTGATCCCCCCCTATGTTAATCACTTATTGATGCTGTTTTTGAAGTATGAATAAGTCAGTAAGTAATTTATTCAATTGAAATATCAGTGATGTATTATAGAAAAGTGATTTATCTTTTTATAAATGACAAAACGGCACATTTGCCCCATTTTTGCTGTGGTATCATGATACTACACAAAACCGTGATACTTTCACTGGTATCGTACCGTGGGTCCCAATTTTGGTACCGTGACAACACTGCTGTACATAATCACGGAAACTGTCAGTGTGTCATTCTGTCAGTCAGTCATTCTGTCTGTCCCAAGTTTTTCTACTCACCGACGTGGTCAATCTATGTGAAACTGCACATAGGCATTGAGGATTGGCATAGGCAGAAGGTGACAAAGCTACCAATGGGTATGGACTAGTTTTCTATAATTTAATTGTTGGGTCATTTCACTGAAACAATGAGCACCAAAGATTTACTGCCATGATAAAAGAGCGACGAAAAAGGGTGGTGACTCCCTACCTCTAGAGCAGTCATAAAGTCTGAAATTGTGTCCATAACAACAGATAAAAAGACAAGAATGGACACACAGTTTAATTTACGTCTCATTGAATTATGCTAATAACAATTTTATTTTAAATAGAAAATCAAAACAGCTGGCCAGCCAGTCCTACAGTAAGATGTAAAAAGAATACGTTTAAAACTTGTGCAGACTTAGCTGAGACATGGGAAGGTTTTAGACAAGTTAAGGAAGATGGAAATTCCAAAATCGAAAAAATAAAAGTGGAGACTGGTTAATCTTCAGTGGCAAAAAAGAGAAAAGTCTTTGCTTATTTTTAGCAGTTGGTAACCACATCACTTCCTCCCCCCGCTGCTGTCAGGCCACAGTGCTGTCACTCAATGAAAGGAGACAGCGATTTAAAACTTCCGGGTTTCAGAGGACCTCTGGAATCACATGATTTATGGTACAGAGAAAAACAGGCTTAGTAGGGCCAAATGTCCACCCAACCGCTGCCAAGCCGTCAGTAATATCATTTTGCAGACCATAGCCAACCCCGGATGACCCCTCTACTCCCCCTCTGAAACAAGGTGTGTGACTAGAGAAAAAGGCTTTTTTACAAGTCTCTGTGTTCAGCTCTCAGTACTGTTGTAGTTTCTGACTAAATCTCTGTGTTTTGGAGTTTAGTTACTCTCCTGCGTCCTTGTTTGTACATTAGATTTATTTTACGGTTTCATGTTTGCCTCTAGCCGTATAGGAGTTCTGTTAAGTTAATTTTGATGAAAACTAAAAGCTTTACATAACAAAACAACATGCAGAATGTACAGGAACAAAATGTGTTAATCATCAATTAGTGGAACTTTTTTGGTGGCTTTTTTTTTGCTGACTTATGTTATAGAGAGGAAGAGTAAAAGCAGAAACAGCCACAGTGAGATATTCAATGAAGAGCTGCAGACAACAGGCTCTTACTGCACCTCTGCAAACAGCTCACCTCCAACAGATAAACTTCTTTTAGCTGCCATGCTGCTTTAACTGTGAATCAGCCCGCTGCTTTTAAACGTCATCACTCAAGACAAGTTGTCATCAGTTAAAGACACACCTATGAGCAGTCCTGCTGAAATGGGGACACAAATCCTTGATGGGATGGGCTGGTGTGATGAGCCAAACCAAACCAAGTTCAAGTCAGCGATGTGATGCTGTGTTGCTGGAAAAGAATCCTGAAGATGCACATTATTGTTGAACCCTGCAGTCATATGGAAGAAGCTCTCTGAGACAGCTAAATCATACATTTGGACTGAATCTAGACCAGAGCAGCATCAAGCTCAGATGTTATTGACTTTATTTGACAGAAGGATGGATAGTTTTAACTGTACTGAAGCAAGATGTGTGACTAATAGACACATCTGTTAACTACGTTAATATGGACCTTTGTAGGTTCTATGGTGGTTGTCTTTTGCATATTGTTGGACATTATTGACACTTTTGGTCATGACAAAAAGTTGTTGTTGATTTTTTTAAAAGTTTCTCATGTGTTTTGATTTTTTGATATTGTATTATGTGCTTGAAGATTTTCGATCTTTCTATTATATTTATACTATATTTCTATTATATCTAGACTGTTCGATGTATTATTTATGAATAGTCTGTATTTGTATCTTTGTATTGTTATCAATCGGAACCAGCTGGCTTCTGTTAAAAGAGTGACACACCCACAAACCATTTAACGCTGAGGACGGCTATGAGCTGAAACGCGTCTGTTTGTCTGCTGCTGTGCAGTTAATTAAATCTAAAGTGTTACACTTATAAGTGAGTGCTGTCAGGTTTTTTTTTACTTTTCTGGGATTTTGTTGGACCGGCACTCCATTACTTTTTTGATACTCTTTGAGTGAGCACGCCAAGTCTGATGATTAGTCTAAATTAACAACCTGTGCCAACGGCGTCACAGCGCTATATCCAACTTGTATTGCATTTATAATAAGCAATATAACAAGAGGATCAACATAATATTATGTTTATAAACAGACTAACGGAGCCACTAGCGTCTGACTGGCCGTGAGGCGAGGCTGGTGTCAGCAACACATCACATTTTAGAAGATAAGAGGGGCAGAGTGGCAGAGAAAACTAACACCACATCAAATTTTAAGCCCACATAAGAGGTGTCCCAAATAATCGAGCAAGTAATGCAGCGCTGCTGTTGTGAGCTGAACAGACGTCTCGGTTAAATTTGGCTACTAGTGAGACTTTTTTTGGTTGTTTTAACAGTCTTTCACAGACTTTACTTCATCATGTATGTAAGGCTCCCACACCCTGGATCGAACCAGGAACTTTCTTGCTGTGAGGCGACAGTGCTAACCACCACACTACCATGCCGCCACACAAAACCAGTGCTGACAAAGAGTCAGATGTGGCAGATGTTGGCTTCTTAATTTGGGATGTATCTTTGTACTCGACCATGCCTGCTAGAGTTGGGTCAGTTGCAGGTTTTGTCTAGTGTAAGAGCTTAAACAGATTTTATTTTATGCGAACCGCATTTGTCAATATGAAGAGTTCTGGCAAATTACAAGGTAGTCTAAATTAGCAACCTGTGCCAATTGTGTCACAGCTTTACATCCAACTGGTATTGCATTTATAATAAGCAACATAATATTATGTTTATAAACAGACTAATGGAGCCGCTAGCTTCTGACTGGCTGTGAGGCGAGGCTGGTGTCAGCAACACTTCACATTTTAGAAGATAAGAGGGGCAGAGAGTTAGATGTGATGTTGTTTACAACAAACTTCATGTGTTTTGGGATGACAAGAGGAGACATGGCAAGAAAACTAACACCACATCAAATTTTAACCAAATAACCGCGAGTAATGCAGCACTGCTGTTGTGAGCTGACCTTTTGTCAAATGGCTCACAGCTGATTGATGAAGTAGAAATTAGGAATTATCTACACTATGCCTTCTTACTTCACTACAAAAATCTAAATAAGGTGGCAGCAGGCTAGAAGGAGATCACCAGGGAACTGAAAGTTTCTGGTGAGCTAAATGACCCTGGCTACAAAAAAGCTTAACTACTTGCTGTTGGCTATATTAAATGTCACTTCCAGTAAATGTTACAATTTCAAACATGTCTTCTGTGTAAAAAAAAAGAATTGCCTGTGTTTGTGAATTTTGCTGTAAAGTCTGAACGTAAGGCCAAAACGGAAAATAAATGACAGGGTTGCATCATGATAAAATATAAATCAATGACGCTTTTTTTCCCTCTCCTGTGCATAGACATGTTTGAAGGTGAAGTTGTCTCAAATTCAGCAACTGTCATTGTGGGTGATTTAATGTTCCAACCAGTAACCACAGCTGCCACATGGCATGTTTCATGTTTGGTCCTTATCTGGGTAAAACCCTGCAGCTCTTATAGCTTCTGGCTTTTGCAGAATAACTGTCAGAGCAGATACAGATAAAGAGATAAACACTGGATTCAGGTTCACTTGTGCAACATTTATTTCTGACCAATGTTTTTATAATTGTGCAACTCAGATCTCACAAGTTTATAAATAAATAAATAGCTCAAAACATTTTCTCAGAACTATGCTAACATGTATAGCAAGAAAAAAACATTGATCATAAAGGTGTTAACATTTATAAATACATTTGGTAATAAATACACAAATTTGTCTATCAGCTGTGGTCAATTAAATTAAACAAATAAATAATATCACTCTAAAGGCATTAAAAGAAACTAAATATTCAACAGAATAATTCAACGTTGTTCTGTTCTTCAGGTGTTGTTTCACACATCAGTTTGTATCAGTTTGTATCTCAGTCTCAGGTTTCATTGGCTTGAGGTGGAGAAGATGTTACGCGCTGTCCCTTTCTGAAAAGGTTTCACCAGCAGGCATCTCAGATGTGGAGGGGGAGGAAGGAAGAGAGGAGGATGAAGCAGGGGAGGCAGTGGATGTGATGATGGAGAGGAGGGAGACGGGAGATGGGGGAACCACAGCCAAAGCAGCGGCCCGAGCTTTTGCTTCCCTGTGAGAAAAATAAAAGAAGACAAAAATATATGAGACAATAAGTTCTGGACTGAAGGCGTGAATGAATGATTGTAGAAAAGGCCAAGTGAGTAAATGATGATAAACTTACTCGAATGCAACAACCTTGCGGCGAACCCAGGGAGCGGTCAGCTGACTGCAGTAAAAACCTGACTTGGTCTGAAAGCTGCAGGAATGACAAACATATACAACATTAGCACTTCACAGATTTTTCTCTTAAAGAAAAATACAAAAAGAGAAGCTCTCTGAACACTTGTACGGAATGTAATCTTGTTTTAGAAATTATGATGATCTTTTTTTTTTTAACATGTTCATAAAGTATTGCTCTTTGTACTTACATGACAGCTCGGACACATGGAGGGTTAGGTTGCTGGACCAAGTATCCCAAGATCGGATCGGTTATCTCCCGATTGTTGACTTTCTTACAGCAGGATGCCAGCTTCTCAGCTAGAATATAGATGGAAACAGATAATAGTTCATTTAGAAATTAATGATCATTTTAAATGGCTCACAGGAGGAAAAACCATCTGTAAGATCTTGTACTTTGTGTATCTAAATCTTAATCGTACCTGCTGCTCCAGACTGAACTGCAGCCACCAGGACAATGACGACCAGCGCACTCTTCAACATGCTAACACAGCTTTCCATTTTCAACAAAGGATGGTGGCTACGAGATTTGATAGGGAAAAACGAAATAAAGTGAACTCTGTTGGTCGTTCTTCTTCAGAGAGCTCGGCGAACTGACAAACGTCTGGAGACTTGAGATACTTAAGGCCTGAAAAGCAGAAGTGATCCCTCCATTGAGTCATCTTACTAATTTTTTCTTTTTCTCTCCTCTCGCTTCGTCTGAATGAATGACCCGCTCACTCATGGGGGTTTCCATGAAGTGACCGACAGGAAGCACTTTCATAATAGTACTTCGTTTGGAAAATCAACTAACGTTTTTTCCTGGTTATCTGATCGTAGGGTGCTACAGATCCCTTACAGGCCCAAGGTCATCGTCATGCCACATTCTATTATTATTACAGTTTTTTAAGGCATTCACAAAGGAAACCATTTATGAATCAATCAGCAAACTGAATGCAAAGCATTCACCGTTTAGAGTAAATTTGGCTCATTTCATGATTATGAAAAATTACAGCTACCAACAGTAGCTTCATTTTTTTTATCTGTAAAAAAAAATAATAAAGAGACATTTTTTTCAAGATGAAACTAATTTCATTTAGAGGAAGTCACTTTTGGAGCATTTGTGTCCTAAAGAATGTGGCAATCATTCTGGTCAGGACATGCCTCAGTGTATAGTCACAATGGGCTCCAGCCCAGTGACACAGACATGTCTCAACATGAATTTCTGAGCTCCCACACATGTGTAATATACTATGCAGAATATTTCGCTATTCACATATTATATTATGGAGCACTGATACTCAACTTGCTTTACACAGGGGCTACTCTTGCAAAACATCAGGGGGCCAGGGGCCAGTTAATAAACAAACATATTGTTTATCGGTGTATATACAATACATGAATGCTGTTCTTAACCTTTTATCGTTTGCTGTCCTTACTCATCTTTGCCAAGAGGGAAATCCAGTTGCAGAGTCCAGACCTCTGTTGGAGGGTGCGCGGGATCCTCCACTGGCACATTTTTATGCCTCCTTGTCGGCAATAGTTGTGGCCAAAGGCATTATATAAGTACATACGTCTGTGCATCTGTCCATCCCATTCTTGTGAGCACGATATCTCAAGAGCATCTTGAAGGAATTTAAACATAACAAACATCCACTTAGACTTAAGGTTGAACTGTTTAGAATTTAGTGGTCAAAGGTCACTGGGACCCCATCCATTCTAATGAACGCACTACTGCAAGATCAATTTGAGGGGATTTCTTCAAATTTAGTAAGTTTAGTTCTTTTAGTTTTAATCACATTTTGGTCATTTCTATCCTTCATAGTTTTATTCTAGGTTTAATCAATGAAAATTAAAAATGTTTTAGTCAATGAAGTCATGACATTTTAGTCAACTTTTAGTCTTTTTTTTTCTGTGTTTTTTTGTTTATCTTTAAACTAATCCAGGTAAGCAAATGCATGTATCAGAAATTAGAATCAAGGTGACAGGTGGTACAAAAATTTCATTTCAACGTTTTTTTTATACAACTACAAATAATTTCTACACCACTACAACTAACAAACTCCACAAATCCATTCAGAAGCTCCACCATCCATAGTTAGACACATTTAGCTGCTTCTTTATACTGAATTGCAGCTCACAGCTCATACTTATGGCTGACGCTGCTCTGGTGCCAGTGTTTTGCCAAACATCCTGGTGTTGGCTCGTCTCGTCAACAAAGCCTATCCCAGCTGACATTGGGCGAGAGGACTATCGCAGGGCTGACACATAGAGACAGACAACCATTCACACTGACATTCACTACTACCAGTTAACCTAGTCCCCAATCTGCATGTCTTTGGACTGTGGGAGGAAGCCGGAGTACCCGGAGAGAGTCTGATATTTGGGTGTCCACCTTGGCATTGTGCTGATTATATAGATCTTCTGTGCTGGCGGGGGGAAGATGTATGTGAAGCATCCATGTTTTCACAGACATGGATGTAAACTGTAGATGCAACTTGAGTGGTTCACATAGGCGTACAACTGCAACAAGCTGTATTTTGCTGATTTGTATGCATTCTGGCACATATATTCAGTACAAAGAACAAAAAAATTGAATCAGTTCATTTTCACCATGAAGTAGAATGGCCGTCAGGCTACCTGGTATCCGCCCACGGGCCAACGCTTACCTAAGTTCAGTATCTCTGTTAAAAAAAGGGCTCATCATTTTGTGATAATGTCCAAAGTCTATGTTATACCATATTCCTACTAAAATTAGCACATATTTTTTTAAAGACAGAAAAACCCACTAAAAATGGGCAATAGACTTATTTCCCAATGTAGCATTGTTGGCTGCTAGCCACTGGCCCAGACACCTATATTTTAAGAACCATGTACAGACGACTCATAAAATCTGAATTTTGCATAGACCTCCTTTAAAAAACAGGGTTAAAGATTAAGTAGCTTAACAGAACAAGAAAATCACATTTATGTATGACTTTGTTTAAACTTGCTGCTTTTAAAAGTAGAGCTGTAAAATGATGAAGCAGAGCAGCGAATGTGAACACTCAGACTGTGTGCTCGCTCACCTCTCTAAACAAAACCGACACCCATCCCATGTATACTAAAACACGTGTTCTCCCCGAGACTGTGATGCTGAGAAAGCACTGACCGTTGGCTGAATGAGGAGAAATGCTGCTCGTTCAACCAAAATGAAAAGATGACTCTCAGGACTTACATCAGAGTAAAAGCAGAACCTTCCTCTCTCAGCAGACTTTCAGTTTACTGTGTTCTTGTAAGATCTGAATCTAAGCCTCTCTGGGCTCACTGGTTTTACTACAAAGGCCTAGCTAACAGCTAGAGGCCTTTCTGCTGTTTTACCCCATGGAACAGGTTTGAACCAAGCCACTGACTGATCAATATCCCCAAAGTTTCTGTCATGTTTCTGTAGTATTTGGTGTGAGAAGAGGAACTGAGTGTTTGTCATGAGCAGCCACTGTGGCACCAAACCCATGCTGAACAGGCCTTTTTTTTTGTGTGTGTGTGTAATGCCTACTCATTTATCTTCTCTTCAAGGGTGTTCACAATAAAAGGTCAACAGCATCATCATTTCTGTAGAAGGTGTTATTTTAGGACTATATGTGATTTAGGTGACAGGGCATTTCTGAGAAATAAGTGTTGGGTGGGTGGTGTTGCACTTACTGTGGTAAACTACTGTCTATGCAAGCTTGCATTATTATGTTACTGTGAAAGCAGCTTTTATTTGATCGAAATGGATATTAAGAAAAGAGATATTAGTTTAGAGGACAAAAAGAGGCCGGGAAAAACACTAAAACCAATTTAAAGCAGGCCTGTAGTTGGTTTTAGGATAACTATAGATGTTTTAAAAATGTGACTCGTTGCATGAATTGTAAGTCAGACAGTATAAACGCTGTGATTGCCTCTGAAAAGGAATAATCTTACAGGCTACGACTGTGTATGCTTTTTAATGTTTTTAATACCAAATATCAGTTGCTGTTTTCCCCACCATGTATGCACAGTATTTTAGGCTAAACACTTCAATTCTGCAGCAAAGCAGAAGGAGACACAGGCTGAGGAAATGAGTTGAGACAAGTCTTAAGATTGAATTCCCCAGCAGTTTAGTGTTGATGGTAAGATCAAAATAAACCAAACTTCCTTCCTAATTTCCTTTCACACCACTTCTCGTTCTCGGTTGCAACACGTAGGGTGTTTTTCACAGGGCTTCAAATGCAAAATGGATTATTTACTTACAGAGAGTTTCCCAGCTAAAAAAAAACTTGGAAAAAGCTTAATTTCTCAATCCTTGTCTAAAACAAATTTATCTAAATATCTAGTGTTGTGTAAGCGGAGAGCTGATAACAGAGGAGGAGCTGCATTTTTAAAATACTTGTCGTTTAAATGATAAGTGCTTATGTCAGTGTGAGGTGCGGCTGAGCTATTTCAACCTTATCACTTAGTCAGTTAATGACATATTTGAGCAGCATGGAAGGAATGTAAAGCTGTGTTTGACACAGTTTCTTAATCAGTCATGTGGACACAAAGGAATGCAGACATCAATTAACCAGTTACAATGAGTTTATGAGCTCAAATTAGCAAAAGGATAACATTTACTAATTATTTTTCATTGTCTTTGATATCTGCATTACTCTGCAGTGTCTCAACTGAAAAAATATACACTTTCTCACAGAGATGCCCTTTCAGAGAGACAGAAATCAACTTGGCAAAGATTGAGAGGGGTTACTTCTGTATGAGTCTATGCTTTATTTTTAAAGAAAATCCTGCATAGTAAATCTTTTACTTTGAGACAGTGAAACTTCATTGCCTTTGAAAAATTACTCTTTTTTTCTGCCTTGCTCTCCAGAGTTTTGCCAAAATCCTCAAACACCAACCAACTAAACTGCTGTTTACAGGACAATTGAATACTTGCTTGCACTTCAGCTTGTAAACTTTGTCTTTACCCACTGCTGTATACTGCCCAGGTGGTACTGCACATGTACAACTCTCATCAGAGATGGGAAGGTAGATGTCTCATTCTTTAGCCAAGTACATCATCAGCTCCGGGAAAAACAATGTGTTTAATTCTTATTTACCACTCGCCCATTCGGGCCAAGTACGTTGCTAGATTTACTAACCTGATGAGGTATTTTACTTGGCCTGGGCGACCTCATATTTGAGCCCTGGATATTTTGAAAGGAATCTTTTCTGCTGCACTTCTCAAGCTTGTCTTTCCTCTTTTCAACAGCTTACATCCTCTGCATGAAATTATAAACCACTTCCCCTTCTCTTATTTAATCAGTGCAGATTGAATGGCTGACAGTCGCTGTCTGGCAAGTCTTTGAGTTGCCAAACTAAGTGCAACTATCAGAAAGACCATAACTAGACCATGACCTATAATTTTTAAGTTATACTTTACCTGTTTTACAGTTGTATTTGTATTTTCAGGTAGAAAGGCAGTATTGACATGAAACAGTGCTTAGTCTCATTAGTTTGTGTGGATGAAATATGAACATTATGACATAGGCTTTCATATATTGTAAGATTCATACACATATGCTATCTATACCACAAACATTATTTACTTTCCCCTCACATGTATTAACACTTTTAGCATCTCTCCATAGTTTGTAGTTTATCACGAGTGTAGAGCTGATGCAATAAGACCGCTGTTGTGATCTGTATGAATGGCTGAGGGATGAGTTCAGTGCTGTCCCCGCGTGTTTGCTAATACATTCACAAATGACGACTTTTTTAACAGGGGAAAAAAATGTTATGGGCCTTTCATGTCATGATACCAAGTGGGATATGGATGTCCAAGATACAGTTATGTCATTTCCTAACAACAGTATTGCAGTATACAGGAAAATACATTGGATCAGGTGGCTGAAAAGGCTGCTGGACGAACCCAGTTAACCCAGAAGTGCAGTGGGAGAAATGATGTATAGTGTCGATAGTGTGTTTACTACATTCTTTCAGATTTGAATGTGTCAGGGAGGCAGGATGCGTACCTAGCAACATCACTGATTTATTGGTAAAGTGGATACACAGTGTGACAGGAGTATTCCACAGGGCTTGTTCCTGACACCACGGGCTGGTGCTAAATGATTAGAGTGATGGCCTGTGGGAAAGAAAATGATTTTGTGTGTGGCTGTTGTGCAACCAAACTTTGAACAGGTTGTGTCCAGGGTGTGAATGGTTCTGTCTTGTTCAGGTCCACCCAGGTGCTTTGTCATAGATGCTATTTGCGATTTTCATGGACCAAAGGGTTAGAGTGTCCAGTTTGTGTGACCTGAGGATTTCATTTCTGCTTTTTGCTGATGATAATGTAGTTCTGTTGACCCTCCTTGACCCAACCAGAATCAGCATCTCCAAGTCTGAAGACATGATCCTCTGTAAAACAGTGGAATGTTTTGAGATCAAGTTTATGCCCCAAGTGAAGGTTTGTTAGAGAGAGTCTCCGCAGGGTCCAGACACATAAAGTTTCTGAGCCACAGTTCCTGTATCTAAAGTGACTTTTTTTTGTCTGATGATCAAATCTGGTATCAAATGTGATGATTTTATTTGAATATCAAATAAACCAAATCTTTTCAATCTAAAAATGAGGCTTTAATTAGACCTGTTGGATCATTTTATCATCCAATTGATTGAAAGTATTTCATAGATTAATGGTTAGACAACTTGAATGTTGAATATGGAGGGTTTTAGAAAGAAGATATTAGAGAATGTCATTTTAAAGTGGAAAGTCTGTGACCTCATCGTTTCCACATGCCAGAAAGGACAGCATGTCTTTGAAACCCTCAATTACTTCCTGCCACCCCCTGCAATATCTGCTTCAAGTGGTGCAAAACGCAGAAAAAGGGAAGTAATTATGCCATATAAGACAGAGTTTGGCAGTTTTAAATGAATGACTGGGTCATGTGCCGCACTAATCATACGTCCGTTTCACAGAGGTTGACGTTGATATCAGCATTCAGTGTCTTACTAATACTTTCAGTACAGAGGGCAGATTCTGCGTCATGCTCATCACACCTCCGTTTCACAGGATGTGAAGAAATGATGGTCAGTTTTGTCAGGAAATCACTATAACAACCAGACATACTGTCTGCAGCAGGTTGAACTATAGAGTAGCTATACTGGATGTGGTCAGAATGACAAGCAGATACATTTCTAGAGCAAATGCACATCAGCATGTTTCACAGTGCTGCTGGTCAATCACATGTCTGTTTCACAGAATGCAAAACTATTTTTCTAAAAAGATTAGCCTCAGGGCTGTACAGTATACGCTGTCGTTCAGACATTACAGTGATGAACTGGTTGCAAAACAAGTTCATAAAAAAGTTTATAAAAGATATAGTAAGATATATTTAACCATTGAGATTGAGATTAAAATCTCTCTTTCAAGAGTGACCTGGCCAAGAAGGCAGCTGTTAAAATAAGTCTCACAAAATAATCCCTTCCAGTCATATTACATGGCCTTTTTCAGCAGATACGATTGAAAGCTATGGAAACGCTAAATAATGGCCCTTGAGTTGGGATTGTTTAATCTAACTACTGGTTCCAGTGTCGCAAAGAACTTCAAGCTTAACTTTAAGATGTATTTTTTCTATGATTGGTGGAAATTCTTGAGGGTTTGAAGAGAAAAATGCTGACTTTATTCCCAGTCACATGACACATTTTAAGGCGAAAGCCTACATAAACTTGATTTCACAATCTATAAATGAGACTTCTCTTTTTAAAGACAGTCCTTAAAGTTTAATCCTTAAAGCAGGATTTTCCTAAAAAACAATATATAGACTCTCGGAGTGGGACTCACCAGAGGCCCCACGATCACTATACAATATTGCAATTTTAAATGTTTCATAACATCTATGAAAATATATATATATCTCTCTCCTCAATCATTTTTTATTGCAGCAAAATGTATGTAGTGGACTGAAAAGCATAGATTTTATTATTCTAGTAGGCTATCAAAAGTTTATTTTTATTCGCAATATTATTAATTTAGATATTATATCAAAATCAATACTTGGTGTCCCACTATTGATACAGTGTGCAAAATATTGCAATATGCTATATTGATTTTCCCCCACCCCTAATAGAAGTAATCCCTCGCAATTGCCACTTACTGTATGACCCACTCTTAGTGTGTGGTGGTGTATTTATTTGCAGAGACACTTCCCTTTGCCTGTATTTTCCTCTTCTTTTTTTTCTGTGTTTGAAACATTTATGTTTACGTACCCCCACATTGCTCAGGTGGACTTTATAAAAAGATAGCGCCCAGGTGCCAGGCCATTAGCATCAGGCATCCAAGAGACACACAACTGCAAAAACACAAATGTAGCGAGGTGAAATGCCAAACTTGAGTGAATCAGAGGTTGGATTTTACTTTTACCTTTACGAGCAAACATGTTCACCAACAGTAACTACTTTTTATTTCCTGAATTCTTCATCAGTTCCACATGTTTCAGATAATCTCTCACTAAATCAACATATCATTTCTAAGATCTCATTCTGAATAACATGGTGGGTTTGAGCTGAAGTAGCTGCTATGTTCACACCTGCTGCAGGCGTCTCATTCTTGCTGTAATGATGTGACAGTAAATGACGAAGGATTAAAATGAAAACACTTTGACCACAAACAGCTGCCCCCTCAGTAGTGATGTTACTGCTGTAAACAACTTCAGAGAGCAATGTCAGACTCTTATTTTGTTGTTTCTTGTTAGTTTGTTTCAAGGCATCAATAGTTTGGATAGTTTTCACTCAGCCTTTGGGGCAAAGCCTCGTAATTTGCTGGTTCTGAGATCAAGACAGGTTCATTGTTGCCCAACACCAGCTTCATGTATAAGTTTAGGTGACATTAGAAGCATTTGTTTTAAACCTGGAATAACAAAAAACTTGTGAACACAACATAAACATATCATCACCTTTTAAGTTAATATGATGAAGTTGTTAGCAAACAATTGCTTATTCACATCCAGCAGTTACAGAGCAACAAGATTATTCATTTGGAGTCATGTTTGTTTCCACTTGATGCATTTTGATGAATCATATTGACACCTACAGTACACCTACAGTAATTAAATGATGATGTGATTGATCTGTGATGTTGTTAGGAAAGATTTGTATTCATTCCTGAGGCTACTTCAAAAAGTCTGATCTCATATTGAGTAAGTGTTGATTCTTCAGAAGTTTTTCAGTTCAGATTTTATTTTAACGAACAAAAATTCAGAGGAAGTTAGATTTGATACAATTTATTTACTCATGAATTTATATCTGTAAAAAGAGCCACGCTAGAAGAATGTTAAAACATGTTAAAACGGCCACCCTGTTGCTTTACAGAGACTAGAAATATTTTTAGTCTGGGCCTGTGATGTATTTCTGCATGAGTCACTTGACTCTCTGACTCCACCTGCTGGTCAAAAAAGGAACCTGTTGGCGTATCTGAAGTGGAGTATCAAGTCAATCCACACCTTCATCCATAACTGTCTTGAGGAAAATGCTAAAACAAAAAATAATAACCACCAAAGAAAACCTTTACACATCTTTTGAGTCTAAGCAGCACTTGGTATAGGATCTGATGGCATTGTTCAGAGTTTCAAGGACTAGTTTCCCCATGGCCAGGAATAGTATTTTTGAGCCGCATTTCATTCCAAAACTATCAAGTGTTCAGTGTTACCCTCACGCTTTTTGTTCACATTTTCATACATCAGCAACATTGGAACTAGACAGATAAAAGTCAGCAGCTGAAACACCAACTCTGCATTCCAGTACTCATACTATCATACTATATAGTATGCAAGAAAAAGACTAACTTTATCCCAACACATAGTATGTCAAATGCAGTGTGCCAGAAATACCAGGATGTTCTATTACATCCAGTCAGATTTTGTCAAAATGATGGATGACAGCGCATTTAGGTGATTGATGGCCAGCTGACTGGTAATAATAGGAATACTAATGTTTATTTGAATAAAATAGGTATAAAGGGTATAAAGTGTTAAATAATAATGACAAAGAAATGTATGGCCTCTGTAATGTTTACTATCAGCAATATTATATGTTAGAATCTACAATGCATGCAGTTATTACTTACTGCATTCACAGATATGATTCACAGATCAGTTTTTAATCACAACTTTGTTGCCACCAAGTGGTTGAAATAACACCTGCAGCCACATGGTCTAAATGTGGAAGAGCAAAAAGGGTTATATGGGAAATGTTACAACAAATAAACCGGTTGTCTCTGCTTTGCACAGAATGCATGCTGGGATACCATATAATCAAGGCTGGCAGGAATATGCCCTCGGACCCCAGACCCACTAAAAGTCCCAGGTTCACTACAAGTAAATTGGTTTTAGTAATCTGAGAAGTTACAATTTTGTGGCCCTGTCGTGTAGAGGTGACCTCTGTCAGAACTTAAAAGCCTTTTTTAGCAGATTCTACTTTTCCACTCTCATGTAGCATTATCCCAAATGAAGGTGTTAGCAGTAGTGTTTGGGTAAATAATAAAGTCGCTATGCATTGTCTGTCGTGTGCACTGGATTAAAGAGTCTGGGATTCTAATCCAACATACTCCTCCTCCTCACAGTCCGTTAACTGTCTGTTCTGTGTGTGCACAGAATATTCAGGTTCCCGTGCACAGCCCTGGCTCTGTAAATGGGAAAGAAAGTGGTGCTTAATGTACCACACAAAGGTATCGTGATGAGTTCATAGTATTGGGGAAATGGATGTATAAAGAGAAAGACGGTGGGAGCGAGGGGGACATCAACAATATTTCCCCGAAATGGCACACTCTACATTCAAATGGAAACGTCGGGGTGTATACACATTGCACTTAAGGTGGTAGATGGGTTTTTGGGATCAATGGAGGCCCTAAAGCAGGGGATCCCAACTTGGAGGTCATGACCTCCACTAGGGGTCACCAAAGCTTAATGTGGGGTTGCAAGGCCTTCTTAATTTTAAGGGGTGTAAAAAAAAAAAAAAAAAATACAGTTGATCTGCTTTTCATTCATTTCATTGAAAAAAACTTATTTTTCAAGTTTTAGATTATTATTCATGATATACACGTAAAAGAAATCTCACAGGATAATGGCACAGTTAGGACCTCAGCACAATGTTTGTTTGTAGAGCCTTCACTCTGTGCTGAACAGCCTTGTCCTGCATTGGAAAAGTACACAATAACAACTACCAAAGACCTAATAGAACAATGGTCAAGAGCAAGGCAGAAGACAACACTGAATTTGCAACTGCAAACCACCACAATACACCACTCAGTTTCTCTCACAGTTTACATCCATGTCTGTGAAAACATGGGTGCTTCACACACATCATCCCCTGGCAGCACAGAAGATCTATACAGTTAGCACAGTTTCAAGATTAGTGTCACCAATTCAGTATCTGACCAAATTTCTCCCCTTCTGTTCCTGAGATATGGCGTTGAATAATGGCCAGAAAACTGTTTTGCAGAGCATTATGATGTCCCAGTGAAGTTAACCTTTGAATATAAAATAATCATAATTTATCTTTTATCCTGTTAGACATTTATGTGAAGCTTTGTCATAATAAATGTAAGAATTCTTTTTTATTTGTGTAAAATTTGAAAAAATTCCCATACGGTGTTCTTGAGATATTGTATTCAAAAAATTGGATAAAGGGATGGACGGACTGACCATCTGAAAATATAATTCCTCCGGCTATGGCTATCGCCAGCGTCAAAGCATAAAATCATTGAATGCATACAAAGCTTTAGTTTCTCAGTCTGTCTTCCCTTACATTTGGTCAAATACAGAATATAGATTATAATTCTGTGATGACACCATGTTCATGCAGACAAACAATAATGTGAAGCGGCTATCTTATTTAATATCATGATTGGGGTTTGGCCAAACACACCTCTTCCTCTTTGTTGTTGCTTTATCTGTCCTGTCACCATGACACGGTTTTCCTGTTGTCTCTCTAACAAGGCGTTAACATGCCACCACTCAGTTATCAACCTGTCTTAGTGTTTCAACATAAAAAGGCTCATGTCATGCTTTAGCAATAATGTCAGTGTTTTTATCAGGTATTCAATTAAAACTGACGGTTTGAGGACACATTGGGTTTTTCTGAAATATAGATATCAGCAACTTACAGTCATCCCCCGCTGATCATAGCCATAGATAAACACACTGGAATGACATGTAGTTATATATGGCTGCATTGTATTGCTTCACATTGCCTTGCATTATAATCTTTTTCTTCCTCTAATGACACTGAAAGGGCCTGCATACAAATGGTCTAACTTACAAAAATGATATGAAGCCATAAACTGTCATTGCAAACTAATCTGCATTAAAATGTAATTAGCATTATTGCATTAGAAAATCCCTATTGCCAAACTTGAGGTGGACAGTTCCATTTTACATACAGATACAACAGCAGTGGCGTAAGGTAGTGACAATGGGCCCCAGTGCATGCTATTATGAGGGGCCCTATTATGCTCTACTTACAAGTTATGAAGCACACACACACAGTTTTAGGTGTATATATATTTTAGCAACAGTGTGTCTTACTGCCACGTTACATCCACTTGCAGATACGTGATATTGGACACATTAACATACATATTACACAGCAATCATCATTACATATCTGTATAAGACAAATCTACAAATGAAAATAGGAAATTATTAGTTTAGCTTGATAGTTTTTTATTGGTAAATTATAGTTTTTAAAATAGTTTATGTAGAATAAGTTTATAATTTGTTATAGATTGACACTGTTTTACAAAACCAGAAAACCACGATAGAGATGGGTTTGCCTTATTTATGGCATGTATGGAAAATAGCACCATTTTTGTTTTAATGTGTGTTCCTCTTTGAACACGGGCGTATTTCCAGGTGGCAGTCGGGCCCCTCAACCCCATGGGCCCCAGTGCAACCACACTGCCTTTACTGTCTATATTTACGCCCCTGTACAACAGGTAGCCTCATAAAAACAAGAGAAAATGAGTGGTAAATGGATGAAGAAGAACCATAACTGAATTATATGAGAATAGATTTAAAACATGAAATAAATGTAGTGGAAGGGATTTAAGTTCTATACTCAGTCTTAGGCCCTTTCTTTCTTCTTTTACATTTTAATCCCAGTAACTACTTGTTATTTTTCTTTTACTATGCCTGCCCCTTCAAGGATAAATACTCGCAAGCGATACATTATGTTTTTGGGTTGTCCATACGTCTGCATGCCCATATGTCTGTACATCTGTGCATCTGTTCCATTCTGGTGAATGTGATATTTCAAGAACACCTTGGTAGTTTCTTTAGATTTGGCACAAACATCCACTTGGACTCAACAATGAACTGATTAGATTTTAGATTAGATTTTCATATTGACAAGAACACCCAAAAGTGATGCCCACAAACAATAAATAGTTGAATAAGTTACACATGTAATTTCTTTATATGCTTATTGAAAAATGCAATGGCATCGAAACAATGGCATGTCACTGGAGATGTAACCATAGATAGACATCAGTCAGCATACTTTAGGGTTTGTAAAATACTGTAGCGTATTTAGTGGATTGGACAAATTAAGCACTTCTGTCCAGGTATGTGTGTAGTTATGTATGTAACTGCATGTAACTGTTAAAAAACACATAACACAGATGTAGGATCACATTGTCAGATTACCAACTTGTAAAGGCAGAGGAACCTCACCAACCCCTACCTCAAAATCCAATATGGCTGCCCCGCCCATCAACAGTAGTGGTGGCTGTAGTAATATACAGTTTATTGGCACTTGTTATACTAGTGTCTCACTAAAACAGCCGTTCACACAGTCCTGTCCAACCTCTATCTGTGGACATGTTGCTGTACCCTCTGCAGAACATTTGTTTTTATCTCCTTGTACAATTAACTTAAGAAAATAAGCACCTTCTCAGCACCCTCAACCTAGTTTCTCCAGTGTTAAGTTAATTCAAGGAATCTGCATCTGCTGGTCTTTGTTTATTTAAACTGTGTTGTGAGATAACTCAGGGTAAAGAAGGGAATACCCAAAGCTTTGGTAATTCATATAATGACACCATTAATAAAACACATGTACAAGTGCACACAGATGCATTCGGAGCGGGTGTGGTCAGTGAGGTCCAGCTAAGAATAACTCACTGACAATTATTCATAGATTCAGTGTTTCCATTTTTACTGCACAGACTCAGCACAGAAATCCCCATTTATGCAGCGGCAACCCTACAGTATACTCAAGGCAAGGCAAGGCAAGGCAAGGCAAGGCAATTTTATTTATATAGCACCATTCATACACAAGGCAATTCAATGTGCTTTACAAGAGAAAACATTAAAGGAACAATAGATCATTAAAAACAAAAGCTAAAAGCAAGACAATAAATAGTTAAAAACATTGCAGAAAATGCATTTAAAAAGCAAACATAAAGCCAAAGCAACAGCAGACAAATATAAAAACAATAGCTACAGATTATCCTAACAATAAGTTACATATCTAGTTCACTGGTAAGCTGCAGTAAATAGTAATGTTTTAAGCCCTGATTTAAATGAGTTGACAGTTTCAGCCGACCTCAGATATTCTGGAAGTTTGTTCCACAGGCGGGGAGCATAGAAACTGAAGGCTGCTTCACCGTGTTTGGTTTTGATCCTGGGAACACTGAGTAAACCTGTTCCAGATGATCTGAGGGGTCTGGATGCTTCATAACATACAAGTAAATCAAATATGTATTTAGGCCCGAGACCATTTAGTGCTTTATAGGCAAGTAACAAGATTTTAAAGTCTATCCTTTGACACACAGGAAGCCACTGCAGTGACTTAAGCACTGGTGTAATGTGCTCCACTCTCTTGGTGTTGGTGAGGACTCTGGCAGCAGCGTTCTGGACGAGCTGCAGTTGTCTGATTGATTTTTTACTCAGGCCTGTGAAGACACCGTTACAATAGTCCAGCCTGCTGAAAATGAAAGCATGAACAAGTTTTTCTGTATCTGGTTTAGACAGAAATTATTTTATTCTTGCTATGTCTTTAAGGTGGTAGTAGGCTGATTTAGTAATTGTCTTAATGTGACTATTGAAATTTAGGTCTGAGTCCAGAACTACACCAAGATTTCTGGCTTGATTTGTAGGTTTTAGTGTCAAGGCGTCAAGGTGAGCACTGACTATTGAGCCAAAAACAACTACTTCAGTTTTTCATTTTTAGTTGTAGAAAATTCTGGCACATCCACGTATTGATTTCGCCAATGCACTTATTTAGCAGATGTAGGGGACTGTAGTCATCTGGTGACACTGTTATGTAAAGTTGTGTGTCATCTGCATAAGTATGGTAGGAGATGTTATGATATTCCATAATCTGAGCAAGAGGGAGCATATAGATGTTGAACAGAAGAGGCCCAAGAATGGACCCTTGAGGAACTCCACATGTAATCTTTGTTCGCACAGATTCATAATTGCCAAGTGACACAAAGAAATCCCTGTCTTGTAAATAAGATTTAAACCAATTTAGCACAGTGCCAGAAAGTCCCACAAACTTTTCTAATCTGTCGAGCAGTATCTTATGGTCAACTGTGTCGAATGCAGCACTGAGGTCCAGTAATACCAGAACCGAAATCTTTGATGCATCACTGCTCAGATGAATGTCATTTAAAACTTTTACAAGTGCAGTCTCAGTGCTGTGATGTGCTCGAAATCCAGACTGAAAGGCATCAAAGGAATTGTTTTGCTCCAAGAAGGTGTTAAGTTGCTGAAAAACAACCTTTTCAATGATCTTTCCTAAAAATGGTAGGTTTGATATGGGCCTGTAGTTATTTATTACTGAGGCATCCAGATTAGGCTTTTTTAAGAGAGGTTTAATGACTGCAGTCTTCAGGGCCGTTGGGAAAAGGCCTGACTGAAGAGAACAATTGACTATCTGTAGTATATCTGATGCTATGCTGTTAAAAACATCTTTAAAAAAGCTTGTTGGCAGAGTGTCAAGGCAGCAGGTAGTGGACCTAAGGTTTCTAACTATGTCTGTCAAAGTAGCATGATTTAATGGGTGAAAAAGTGCCAAATTAACTGGAGTAATCTTATGAGGCACTGGTGAAATAGCCACTGTGTTGGAGTTACAGACTGTCTGTCTTATCTTTAAAACCTTGTCTGTGAAAAAAGAAGCAAAGTCATTGCATGCCTTGGTGGATAGCAGTTCAGGAGGGACTGACGCTGATGGGTTTGTCAGTCTGTCAACTACAGTAAATAGAGTCCGTGCATTGTTGTTATTTTTCAGAGAAAAAGGACTGCCGCGCCTTTTTTAGCTCCAAGTTATAGATGCGCAGACTTTCTTTATAGATGTTATAATGAACCTGGAGTTTGGTTTTTCGCCACCTGCGTTCTGCTTTTCTACATTCTCTTTTTTTAGCTTTTACCCGTGTGGCGTTCCTCCATGGTGGTTTTCAAGCACCAAACATAGACAGAAAACACATAGAAAATTTAAGATTCAGTCACATTTAAAAGCCATCTAAATAGTTTTATTTGGGTTTCCAGTTACATTTCCCAAAAAAAGGACAAACTCTGCCACTTTTCAATATAATGAAAAAAGGTATAAAAGCTTCAGAAATCTTGTAGAAATATTGCCGCAAGTGGTGATTCAGGGTTCAAGCCAGCATGAGAAGCTGAGAAGGATCAAGGCTTTTGACAGCTGATGACACCTGCGTTAATTCATTTGACGACCTAATCTGTGTCAAGCCACGTTTTTCTGAGGCAACACCGTCGCCCCCTTTTGGTCAATTGCAGAAACCTTATGGGACATGCTTCAACATCTTAATTAAAAATATCCACCAAGTCTGGTGATGTTTGGACAAACTATCACTGATTTATAGCAAAACATTGTGCCAGGTCAGTGCACTTGTTTGAAACTGGTGACGCCCTCAGTTGAGCCACAATAATTTTACAGTTGTTGTTCAATAATGATTGGACAGACAATTTACGATTTATATTCTGACTTATGTTATGCCACGGCCACTTTTTTTTTTTTTTTTTTTTCATTTGTAGTGCCCCCTAGAGCTAGATTTCAATGAAACTTTCAGGTTTCAAGTACTTTTGTGGTCATATCCTGCCAGTTTCATGATGATTGGCCAAACTGTTGTGGGGTTAGGTCTAAAAAAAACTAAAACAGACAGGTTTCAGCCCAGGCTTGAACCCCTTAAAGCAATTTTAAAAAATACACATCTCAGTTAAAGCAATAAGTAGTAAATCAGCAGAAGTTATTCTCGGTTGTTGCTTTGCTGCATTGTTCTTGCTATTCCAGATCATCTTCATCCAGGACTAGAAAAAATCTTCTTAAGGTTTTGGAGAATTCTGGAGGACACTCTAATTCTTTCTGTGGTGTAAAGAGAGAGAGGAAGAGAAATTAGACATCATTATATCCTGGTAAATTTGTTTTAGTGATCTGTTGTACTAATATACTAAAAGCATACTTATTAATTACACTTATTTCAAATGCACTACCTCTCAAATTCTTTGGTGATCTTTTATTTTACAGCTCTAGCTCACTAATAATTTCCAAAAACTTTGTGATTTGGTACTCATCACAGGGTAGAGTGAGATTGCATTGAATTTATACACGTTTAAATTAATTCCAATTAAATGCTCGCTTTTAGTCAGTGTGCAGGTAATCTGAACATGCAAACATGAAATATGTCAGGAACGCGTACAGTTTGACAATATAATATGTATTTGGCTTTATCAGAGCAGAGGATCCATTGTCTAGCTAGCTATCATGCTGACCACGGCTTTACAGCCTTGTCATGGTAGGGATGTTAGATCATGAGGCAGTGGTGTAGTTCGTTTATAGCCAAACATTAGCTTTTTACTTTTGGTGATTGCAGTTCGAGCTTCAAAAATCATAAAAGAGGTGTTAATTTGTGAAGATTATCTAGCTGAACAAAACATTTAAGTATCTAAAACATTGGGTGCTACAGAACTTATTTTCTGCAAAGCAAAATAACAGCAAAGAATCCAATGGAAAAATCTAGTTGCTTTTTTTAAGAGGAAACAAGGGTGAGGCTATCTTCCAAGTTCTGTTCTACCCTTATTTTCTTCATGAGCGACTGTCATGTTTTATGTTACAACAAACATTTAGGCAAAATTGTCCCTAACCTTAAGTAATTGATGTCAGTTCATGTTTTTTTTCATGTTTTGGTAGTTTTAAGATTACATTCCGAGTGACATTAAAAAAAGTCTTGTTAAGTCTTAAATCTATTTTGTCCTATGCTGAAGTAACCCTGATTTCATGGTTCTATTTCTAAGGAAATGTTCAGGAAATTCGAGCTCTAGGCTGCCTGGTTGCAAGCTAAACAGTAATGTAATCAACAAAAGCTCAGGAAAGCCACATTCACTTTGACTGAACCTTTCAACCTGCAAAATTACAATTTTCATTCTTCAAACCCTCTAACTGAAGCACACCATTGTAGTTTACACAGACTGTTTTTAATGGTTAATTCTCACCGCTTTTATGCGATTCTTGAGCCACGGGGGAGTTGGTTTGACACAATGTATTTTACCGTCTTCCGTTTCAATCCTAGAGACAAGAAACAGGGAAATCAGACAATCAGAAAACTTTCATTGTCACCTGAATAGTAGCCCATAGTGGTTATTTTTAATTAATTTGGAGAAGAGGATACAGCTCAGCTTTCTTCTGTTGTTGTTGCAAAGATCATCTGACAAACATGTAGCGTTATATTTATTTTTTTACATAAAACTTTTAAAGTCTATACCTCCACTAGCCTGTATAGCCTCTGGAAGGGCAGTGACTGAAATTTCTGTTCACTCTTATTTGAGGTATTGGGAAGGATTTAGGCCAAAGCAAGTGTCATTTTTTAACAGTAGAAAGGGTTAGGGTTAGGGTTAAGGCTCAATTTGAAGCTTACAGATTAAGAGGCTTTATATATAAAAGTGAAACAGTGATATTTATCATAAAGTGATGAAAAATCTTCTTTTTGATGAGAATTTGTTAAATGGACTTGTTTTTTTGTCCTTTTGGGGATGTTGTGGGTGATATTTCAAAATAGAATGGCTCAGAATCTTATTTTGTTACTTTGCCCTTTGTTTTGGGTTACCTCCTGCCAAATTTAATAATTGTATGGCCATTTATTCCATTGTAGTACCCTGATGTTTGTATTTACAACCTTTTGCCAGAAACATGTTGCAAAAAGGGGTTTTGGGGCCCCTGAGACCAAGAACCCTGAGTTGGGATTCACTCATTTTCATCTTGTGATGGCCCAGGGTATAGGCTAACTGGACATGAGAATGAAAAAGGTAGCAGATAACATTACGAGGGCTGGACTTGGCCCCAGCCTAATTTATCCTATTTTGTCATTTGACACTTTCTCCTATGCAACCATTCTCGGAACCCATCGGCTGTATTCGCCGTCTGACTTCCGGCAGACGGCGAATACAGCCGATGCATGTGGGTGCATATAAGCTCTTCATTGAGCGAAAATGTTTGTATTGACATGTTTTAAATAGTATGGTTTTAGTGAAAATGCATGTGTTTGGGAAGTACTGAGCATTAACAATTTGATATGATAAATGAGACTTGGATTATACTGCATGAGTTGTGTGAGAGTTTGTAAACAGATATTCTGATATAATTTTGCTGTTAATAAACAAGGGCCCTGTTTACTTTAACTCATGATCAACGTTTTACTTTGTCAGTTCACTGTGGAGGCATGTGAGAAAAACTGCACAAAGTCAAGGTGACACACGGTACATGTAAGTATTTAGTTGATAATTAATATACAAATGCTCTTTTTTATTTTAAGATATTGTTTGGGGCATTTTTAGCCTTTAATGGATAGGACAGACAAGCGTGAAAGGGGGAAAGACAGAGGGAGTTACATGCAGCAGAGGGCCACAGGCTGGAGTCAAACCCGGGCCACTGCTGCAACAGCCTTGTACATGGGGCGCCTGCTCTATCCACTAAGCAACCAACACCCCACAAATGATCATTTTGAGAGCGAAATATTCGTTTAAGTTCAAGATCTGAGTACTTTTTCCAACGCTGATAATTCCAATAGGAATAACATTTTTTTCCCATTTCAGGAAAAAGACTGCAATGAAGGAGGTCAGGGAGAACAACTTTGCAGTGGTACGTCTCTATAGTTTTATGACATTCGAGAGGCATAAATAGGGATATTTATTTCAGATCTGTGTATGTTTAAAGAAAAAAGCTTGCTGTACTTACACAAAGGCATGGTAATTGCAGTCGGTTCGGTTTTTCTGCTCATAGCACTGCCTGATTTTGTCAATAGGCTTTGGAGCTTTGAGCTTGTAACAGCAGCGAAAATGTATTTGTGAATCAACTGTATCAGAGGGAGAGAGATATTGTCATTATTCAGTGATACCATTAACACATTTTTTTACTCATCAAAATAACAAGCATGACACTCTATCACACACTGGGAGGTATCCAGAGAATATGCTCCCACATGCTTTACAAACATCTTCTTTTTTTTTTTAGTTTTCTCTTCTGTATGCATGTTGATATCAGGCTGTAATTAATTTTATATAAATTAATAAATATAATAAATAAATTGTTCTATTAGCTCTTTGGTGTACTTTACTAATGCATGATTAGGCTGTTTAGCAGAGTGCGTAGGTCTAAGTAAGATATAAAGAAGGAATCACTTTAACGTTTTCACTGGCTGCGATGCTGCCTTGTACTGTTTACTAACCTGTTTGTGTGAACGTGACACCAAAAATAAAATAAAATAAAATAAAATAAAGCCAACACAAGAAGTACTCTGTAGCCTATTTTAGTGGGCTTATTTTTTTTTTTAAAAAAACATGTTCATATGCTTATTTTGGTTGGGTATTACATCCTTTAAAATTTAGAAGGCCTCCAAACCCCCGTGGAGCCTCGGCAACCCCTACTGGGGGGCAGGATGCCCTGGGCAGGAACCAGTAGTTTACTCATTGTGTATGGCAGTGGAAGAAAACCTTTCATGTAATACTCAATTGCTAAGATTTAAAAATAAATAAATAAATATACATGATATATTGTGCCACATACTTTCAAACTTTCAGCACACACTCATAATCACATTGATCAGTTGGTTAATAGAGTCTTATTCAAAACACTGCAAATTCAGTAAGAGCATAACTGTACCTTCTGATGCAGAGAAGAACATCACCACAGCCAGAGTGAGCAGAGAGATCCTGACAGAGAGAGTCGTCCACATCTTCAAACACTGCGCGGCACCAAAACTGATTCTGGAATCTGTATACTACTTCTTCCTTCAGTTACTAACTGCTAGACTCGCCAAAGTCTAAGACTGATGATGACTTAACCAGAGAGGTGTGCCATTATACACTGCAGCTTCACACAAAATGAGGAACCATTGTTGTCATGCGCAGTGTTTGTGGAGAGACACACACCCAGAGGACAGTGGAGTTTGTCACTCATGTCCATATATGATCAGATTCGTTGTATCGGAGTTCATGCTCCGCTGCAATTAAGAGTAATGTTTTTAGACATCATCACCATTAGAAGCCAACTTTAGACAAAAAAGGAAGATTACAATTGTACTTTCCTGAGAAGTTATTTAAACATTTCTTTGAAGTAGAGTTCCTCACACCAGATTATATTGAAATCCCTTTTTTTTTAAGTGTTTCTCCTTTGCCATTTCAAATGTGCATTTTTGCTAACTTCCATAACCGAAAAATTACTTTTCTTTGGTTTGTTTGTTTGCTTTTTTGCACTCAACAGACAATGATTTCTGCAAAACAATTTGGCCTGTTGAGAAATGGGATGGGATGGGACGGGACAGTATAGGATAGAATGAAATAGGATGGGATAGTTTGATATGATAAGTGAAAGCTTTATAAACACATGTTGTGTTTATAAGATAACCTTATCGTATAAAGATGAACACTGTCAGTGTGCATTCATGCTGTGAAGGGCGCTATATAAATAAAGTTTTACTTACTTACTTACTTGTACATATTTTTCCCCCAACAAAGAAATAAGGCAGTAACATTTTGAGTGTCACTTGCAGAAAATGGTCATACAAAATAGGATACTTTGGTTTTCTCTCTGTTCTCATCTTTCCACTATCAAATAAAGGCAAAATGCCCTGCAAAATGTCACTCAAATTAACAGGTACTGACCAGGAAAAGACTAAAAAGGACCACAAAGAGATACAAAAAGACCATGAAGAGATGCAAAGGAATAGTGAAGAGACATTAAAATAAGTACAGGAGACACAAAATGACAACAAAGTGACACAAAGCCCATCAATGAAGACATAAGATTATGTCATAATAAAATTGCCTCAGTAGGACACAATCTTACCTCAGAGAGACCTAAATGACTACAAAGATGCAAGACAGCCACAAGGAGACACAAAATGACAAAGTGACACGAAACAATCTAAAAATATACAAGATTACCCCAAAGAGACATGAAATTACCTCAATGAGACCCTTAAATCAGAGACACACAATTAACTCAAAGAGACCCAAACAACTACAAGACATAAAATGACTAAAAAAAGACCCCAAAGAAACACAAAAAAAAACAGAAAGATGCATAATGGCCACAAAACCAGACATTTTGAACGTGTGATAAACATGAGTCAACTGCATTTTAAGTCCATTGAACATGATTTATTTTTGTTCAGCTCCAAATAAAGAACACTGCTATTACTGTCAGAGTCAATTTAATGTCACTGAAACTGGTTTTAAAGCTGCATAAAATTACATTCATGAATGGACACATTTAGCAGAAAATGTTACGAGTAGCTCCTTTGCCTTGACGTTTTGATTATGCAGTAACGTCATCCAGGACTTCAAATCTGCCATTTTGAATTCTCGATAGCAGGAGGGCAGTTGATTTTCTTCTGTGAGAGAAGACCGAGAGAAAAGAAAATGATCATTTAGACATAAAAATGTAATGAAATTTATGAAATTATACTTGTTCTCATGACTAATGTCGAAGAAGGACTCTATGACTTGAGGTCAGTCTTACAGCCTTTGCGGGTACTTTATTGCTTACAACTTCACATAACGCAACAATGAGACAGAACAGTTCACCAAACATTCTTGTACTCCTCCTCAGATAGACACATACCTAACTTTCCGTGTGTATATGTGTGTGTGGGTGAGGGTGTTTCCTTGCACTTATTTCATCTTAATACAGCTTGTTCTGCCCCAACGTCATACAATGTTTGTTTTAGAACACTCTGCTCTTGTCACTCCGCCCCATTCAAGATTGTTCAATTTAAGTAAACAAGTTTTGCTTCTGACCTGATGTTAATTGTCAAACATATCTAGGCCTTTTTGCCACCATGCTAATCTCCTGCAAAAGTAATGAAACATCAGCCTCAGCTGTACTTCATGCTCAGTGTTAATTAACAATATTAGCATGCTAACCTGCTAAATTAAGACAGTGATCATGATAATCATTATACCTTCTTAACCTAACCTCAGCATGTTAGCATTAGCTCTCTCGCAGCCTCACAGAGCTGTAAGTGTGTCTTCAGACTCACCGCCAGTATCATCTGGTTGAACCACTTGGACTTATACGAGATACACTGCCAAGCACCTGCTGAAGTTTTAAGCCTGGAAACAGAAAATAGAGGCATTTTTATTACCACAAAATCATTTGGCTGATGCTTTTTTCCACAATCCCTCTAATTAAACATTTAGATAACAGTGCAGCTCAGTTTTCCTCTGTTGTTGTTAGCAAGATCTCAGAGAGAGAGAGAGTTTGGATTTTTTTAAATTGGGGCTGCTATCTTGCCATCGCACATTTGCAACAGGGAACTGAAGCCATTACCTATGCTCTATGCTCCTTTATGCTCCCACCAGACTCCACTGAGAAAATCACTAAGCTTACCTCGCAGAACACAGAGGTTGCTGGTCTACCACTGTCTTGATCAGTTAGTTTGTGTTACTGTGTGACTTGGGTGAATGTAAGCTAAACAACAATCTAATGTACTGATCGAGGCAACGCTAAACCAGCAACTTCTGTGTTCTGGAAGGTAAAATTACTGTTTCTGTCAGAGGTGTAAATAGGACCTTTGCTGCAGGTCCTGCCCTCTTTCACATCTCACTCTCAGAATCAGTTATGCATGAAAAATGCCAAACAACATATAAAAAAGGTAAAAAAAAAAAAAAGGTCGTGAGGTAAAACAGTTCTTAAACAGATTCAAAAACTGGTGATGGGTGAGCAGAGATCAGGTTTAGTATTTCTGTGAATATGTTCAAAGCATGCTGTGCTTACAGGTAGGCATAGATGCGGCAGCCGTCTCTTGGTTCCTGTGTATAACACTTTTCGATCGGTTCTTTTGTCTTGCGGCGACCTCCATAACAGCAGGGTAGATGTATGTTTGCATCCACTGTGACAGACCAACACACACATAAAAAAAAGAGCGACACTCTTATTATTCAAGAATTTATTATTACCAACAAAATAGTGAGCGCGATACACTGTTGAACTCTTTAACTTAAAGTGGGAAGAAATAATGAAGTAATAAGTCTTTCAACCAATAAAATATAATTAAATTTGTTATTATTGTTTTTTATGCATTTCATAATGGCAGCTTAACAAACATGTAGTAATTAAGTACATGTCTGTATTAGTAATGTTCTAACCCCACTAATAATCGCATGTGGTTTCACTGACAAATATAACCTAATGAATAATGTTGCACCTCTACTATAATCTCTACTATAAAGCAAGCATCATCAAATGACAGGTCACGGTCCAGACCCACGACCAAGTTCTGATAAATTAATGAGATTAAATAATATTCTTCATGTAGTTTTTTCTCCAGAGGTCACAACTTTAGACCACATTAGCAGCTAATACAGCTAATACAGCAACAGCTTCACTTAACTGAGACAATTAAGTTGTTTTTTTTTGTTTTTTTACTGTGCTTTGGCCAGAGAGAGCAACAGTGTAACAGAGATGTGAGAGAGGTGACGGTGCTGCTTCCTGCTCTAACCAAGAAGCACGACATGGCTTGAACATGTTTGGATCAACTTATAGCTGTGAGTTGGCTCTCTCCGCTATGACATTAAAAAAGTACCGTTCCCTCCACTGAGCACCTACACATGTTCATGGGAGTGGCACTACCTAAAGATTCATATTACTGGCACACACAAACCCATTTCTCTCTCTAGGAAAGGAAGTACATAAATGTGTTGAAAATTAGTAAATAGATAAAATAAAGAGAAGAGGTACTCAAAACACTTGTTGCACTTTTTTTAAAGGCAGCGTTTCTATTTAGTATATTCAGAAGATCTAGTCTTGTTTTTTTGAAATGTAAGCCTGAAGTTCATTGTGCCAGGACTTATTCTGTGTATTGTAAAGATATCTCCGAGATCCCAGGAGGGAACAATGATTGTAACTTTTCACATAACATACAAACCTAGATGTTAGCAGGTGTTAGTGGGCTTATTGTGCAGTGGGAAAGGGGTTCTAGTCAGAAATATCCTAATTTGAAAAATTATAATAAATATAAATTAAATTATAGGGAAATGCACATAGTTGATTTTATTCAATTATATTTTGGGAGAGGCTATAGGACACAATTAGTTCACAATGAGTTCCGACTTTGCTGGAATAAATTTTAGTAAATGGATCTCTTTAAACTTCAGTCACCTGTCTGTCAATAAAGGGAAAATGACCCAAAAAATAATCTTTTAAACTAAAAATAATTCCATGGAAGGTTCCTTGTGGTTAAACATTTTTTTAGATATTGGTTATTACAACCTAGGGTTGTGACTGGGCATGTGCGTGATTAGCAGCATCAGCAGGACTAGTTGTTTAAACTTAATATTACAATGATTATTTTATGCTATTTTGTTCTCCCTATAAATTCAGTTGTAATAATATTTAGTGTTTCCTAAAGACTTATTTTCGGAAATAAAATTGTTTTCAATAAATGTAATTCACTGACTTGTATTTAGTGAGTTGCTCATAATACCACACATTTTAGCAGCATAAATTAAATTGAAACTTTCGTTTAAATGTTAGGGGAATTAGTTGTTGGGAACATCCAAAATTTAGACCTGAACTACAATCACAATAAAGTATTGCACTCTGGTGGCTATTATTACTTTTTTCACTCTATTCAAAACAATACAAGTACCATGCATGAGGAACAGTACCTTCTGGTGCAGAGAAGAGCATCACCACAGCCAGAGTGAGCAGACCGATCCTGACAGAGAGAGTCGTCCACATCTTCAAATGCTGCACGGCACCAAAAATGACTTACTTACTGCTCAAAGTCTAATGATGAGTGAACCAGAGGAGTGTGATCTTATATACTGCAGCCTCACACTGAGTTACTGTGTGGCCACAGAGTTTTATCAGTTCTCTCTTGAGAATGACACTGCATGTCTCAGTAAGATTACCTTTCTAAAAATAGGTTAAATACGATTCAAAAATCCCCATACTGTGAACCTTCGGCAACATAACGTTACAGTTCCACAAACATTTATGCCGTTAAGTTCAACATTCTCAGAAAACGGCAAACAGTGCTATGAAAATGAATGAAAAAGACTGTGAACAAAGAGACTGTGAGAGAACACACACCGATCAGCCAAAACATTAAAACTACTGACGGGTTAAGTAAATAACATTGATCATCTAGTTACAATGCAATGGCTGCTGGGAAACTTGGGGTCCTAACATTCCTGTGGATGCCACTTGACACACACCACCCACCCAAACATCACTGTGTCATGCCACACCACAAAAACTGCTCAGGAATGGCCCAATGAACATGACAAAGAGCTTAAGTGCTTGACCTGCCCTCCAAATTCCCCAGCTCCAAATCCAATCAAGCATCTTTGGGACATGTTGTTGCGTTATCTCGCAACCCACAGGACTCAAAGGATCTGCCGTGAAGACCTTGGTGCCAGACTTCCCTTGTCTATATCTTGACATGTCAGAGCTATGTCCACTCCACACAGGCCCCACCATGGATGGGCGGTATGTCTGGGGTATTGGCACGTCCCACAGATGCACAGTTGGATGGGGAACTGGGGACTTTGGAAGCCAGATCGATGCCATAAGCTCTTTGTCACGTTCCTTGGGCCATTCCTCAGCAGTTTTTGCGGTGTGGCATGGCGCATTGTCCTGCTGGGGGGCCACTGCCATCATGGAGTGCTGTTGCCATGAGGGGGTTTGCTTGGTCTGCAACAGTGTCTGGGTAAGTGGAGTGCATTAAGAAGTATCCACATGAATGCCAGGACCCAAGGTTTCCCACCAGAACACTGCATTGTAACAAGATGATCAATGTTCATTTCACCTCTCAGGGGCTTTAACGTTTTGGCTGATTGGTGTATGTACCATATGTTTACAAAGAACCTGAGTTTTCAGTTTAAATAACTAGTTGTATTTTTTCACTCTGTTAATGTCTTTTCATTTATTGAAGTGTCACAGTTAGGGAGGGCAGTGTGAAGTTACGTTAATTTGCCTTTTCTGTGTTGTTTTCATACAAGTTTACATTTTGGCTACCAAATTAAGGAACTTGGTGGCCCGTGGGGCAAGTGCTTAATAGAGCTGACCTGAATGCTTTGAAGCTTTGATCGTTGTCATGGTAGTCAGCGTCAAAACTGTCACAATGCTCTTTTTTATGTCTCTGTGCCAGCGATAGCCGTAGCCAAAGGCATTATGTTGTCCATCCATCCCATACTTGTGAACGTGATATCTCAACTCCTTGAGGGGAATTTCTTCAAATTTGGCACAAATGTTCACTTGGACTCAACGCTGAACTGATTAGATCTTGGTGGTCATTGGTCTGTGACCTTGCATCCATTTAATTCTTGTGAATGCGATATCTCCAGAGCATTCTAAGGGAATTTCTTCAAATCTAACACAAATTGGATTGAAGAATGAAATGATTAGAATGAAAACATGTTTTGCCATGACTCAAGAATTCGCAAGCCAAATATGACACAATTTCACACAAATGTCTAGTAGTATATAATAATATAGTGATGACATTTTTATCCAAAAGGTTAAAGGTCAACTTCACTGTGACATTATAATGTTTTACAGAAACACTTTTCTGGCCATTATTTAATGTCAAAATTCAGTAACAGAAGGGGAGACCTTTGGTCAGATACCGAATTGGTGACACTAATTTTGGGTGTCCACCTTGAAATGGGCTGATTGTATAGATCTTCTGTGTTGCTGGGGGGAGGATGTGTGTGAAGCATCCATATTTTCACAGACATGGATGTAAACCGTAAGAGAGACTGCCCACTGCTGCGTGGAGGCATTACCTCCTAAATCCCATAAATTCTAAGAAACAGGTATCAGCGTTAAACACACACACACACACACACACACACACACACACACACACACACACACACACACACACAAACCTGTGTCTGGATGGTGTGTTCAGCTATCACATATGGGTGTAATGGTTCCGTGTCCACATAATTTTGCCCATATAGTGCACTGTATATTGAATTATTAGTTTGAGTAACATGTTTATACAACATCTGACCATAACAACTGTAAGTTATCTCTTACATGTAAGTTAATATTTCCATATATTGTCTATATTGATGTTAATGCCACTTTTATCATCTTATTTTTATTATTTTGGCTGTTTTTATCCCTTATTTGGTATTGTCCTGTCAATTCTGTATCTTTTAAATGCATTTGCTTTAAGTTTCTATTTATACCTGCATTATTAAAATCCCTACCGTCTGGTTTGAAAGACATGTGACACTGAGTCAGCAAAGAAACCCCCACTCATGCAGGGAATCCCCACTGTACTATCATACATGTGGAAAAACAAGACTCAATCACATTTTAAATGCACTGATTTATTTTTGGTTCCATGTTAAACAAAAAAGAACAACTCTGCCCTTACTCTCTTTGACAACTTCACAAAATTGTGCCAAACAATTCAGTTTTTACAGAAAGATAAATAAAAAAATAAATTAAGTTTTAAATAGATATCTGTGTAAAAGAAATAAATAGGAAATCAGCAGAAAATGTTCTGAGTAGCTGCATTGCTGGGACGTTTTTCATCCAGGACTTCTTTTAAAAGGTCAGGTCAGGAGGACAGTGTAGGTTATTCTGCAGCGTGGAGAAGGGGATAGAGAACAGGAAATGTTCAATTAGAAAAGTACATGAAAAACAGAAATACTTCATTCATTTGTTGCACTGAGAAATTCATTTTCTGTTTGTTCATAGTTTTTTCTACTTGTCTTCACACCCGATCAATGTGATTCTCCACCAGCTTCAAACATGTGGGTCAGTACTTTGCACCACTTACATTTTAAAACACTTCATTTCAAACTCAAAAGTTATTGAATGAACGACAGTTCTGTTGTTGAATGCATTTTACCAGTTCAGTCTATTTTACCACTCTGAGTGACTCATGGTAAACTGTTCTTTAAAAGAAAAGAGACAGTTTTGCACTTTTGATTGAATATGTTTCAATAGATGTAGACCTTATCAGGTATTTTTTCTAACAATACAGAACAGTGCGTACAACGTTCTGAGATTCTTTACTTAAGTAACTCAGTGATACCACTTTGTGAAAATAGACTGTTACAAGTCAAAGCCCTGCATTCATGAGGTCGAACTAATTTAACTACATCATTTGCTGTTTTGTGGTTTTGTTTAAAGAGGAGATGAAACATTGACCAATATGACTGAGGTTTGTTTGAATTTTACCTTAGGCAAAATATGACACTGCAATCAAATTTGATATCCAACTAGATTTGCTTGAAAATTAGATTGTATTTTTCCGTTTCGCCAGCAGGAGCAGGACGCAGCCATGTTACAATAAGAATGCTGGTGACGTCACTCGCATGGTTGTTTATGGAGCACTGAGTACAGCACTGTACTTCAGACTACTTTAATCACTTTTTAACTTAGTAAGTGTTGATACAATGGAGTTTGAGAGTGTTGATGAGATACAGAGTACCACAGACAAAGTTAAAAAAAAAAACAACAACAATTGAACAATTGCCTATGTTTTTGTGCCAATAAGACCAAATACAGTGATAAGACCTGTTTACTTGGAGTTGGGCGACAGCAGCAAAAGTGAAAGGTAAGAGCTGCCTGAACTTGACTAACATTACATTCAATAGAAGAATGCTGCAGCTGCTTTTGTTTGTATATAAAATCTTAATCTACAAACCAACTAAAACTATCAGATAAATGAGTAAACAATACTAAATGTCCATCTGGAATGAAGCAGAGTTGAAGTAGAAAGTAGTAGCAAATGGAAGTGCTTAAGCCAATTACAAGTATGAAAATTCTACTTTATGGTCTAGTGTGTAAGATTTAGTGAAATCTACCTGTGAGGTTGCACATTGAAACTAACTGAAACTTCCCCCGTGTGCCAAGCATGTAGAAGTACAGTGATTGGCATGAATCCAGACTTCTTACCAGATTTTGTTTGCTAAATAATAAACTCATGAAAACTGATTGGGTAGATGTCTGATTCTCACCGTCTTTATCTTTTTTTGCAGCCACTCAGCATCTGGTTTGATGCAAAACTGACCCCTCTTGTTTGATACCCTGGAAAGAAGAAACAAAACAATTAGATGTTTTCATCACCTGAATGTTTGCTCATTTCCCCCCTGTTGTTCATATCAAGATCATAAGTTGGAAACCATGCAAACATTTATAATTTTACAGATTTCTTTGTGCAGACAAATAAGACTTTAATGAAGTTTAATAATGTGGTAATACTTTTTTCTGTTTCAGGATGAAACCAGCAGTGAAGAAAGTGGAAGAAAACATGGGAGACAGAGGTTGTTACTGGGTGTTTTTTCTATAATAAAAGATGCATCCCTACTTGTCTGCATTGGTCTTCATAGCATTGGTCTTCATAGCTTGGCATAGATTGGCTTGTGATTAGGATCAGCTGATTTTCAGCTTGATCAGCCATGACAGGCTGGTCAGTGTCAGATATAGCCGATCCTGTGCCAATCAATACAGGTTGACTGATACAGATTTGGGTGGGCTTACGTAGTTTGTTAGTCAATCTAATTAGTTCTCTTACGATTTGGTGGTTTATTCCTTAGCAGCAAAACATTTCAGTGCTAGTGACTGAAAGGAAAATATAATGGTAAGGTTACTTGAGCTGAAAGGGAGCTCTCAATCAAATGGAATCTGATCACGCCCCAACTATCCCGAGAAATGGGATGAGCAGCCAAATGAGCTGTTTTTGAACTAGGTATTCTAATGGATATCCAATAAGGCACTCATCTTTGATATCATATATGCATTCTTATTATTACAAGCCAAGTTTCCAGAGGCCTTAAAGAGAAGTTCCAAATATATGTGTGCATGCCGTCAATTATAGTGGAAAGAAAGAAATTTGGAATCAGCAGATCAGACTTAAGAAATCAGATATTGGAATCAGCCAAGAAAATTGCAATCAGTGCATCTCTACCCAGATTTAATGCTTACACAAAGGCGTGATTGCAGTCCAGGCGTGCTATCTGTTCATAACACTTTTTGATAACGTGGATCTTCCTGTTGGTGAGGTTTCCACTGCAGATGCAGGGTATATGCACACCTACTGCAAAACCATCACACACACACACACACACAAAGAGAGGAAATACTGTCATTAGTCAATGTTACAGCATTAGTTTCTAGTCATCAGTGTAATAAGAATGGCCTGTTACACTATGGGAGGTACTCATAAAATGTGATTACTCAAAGACTCACTGTAGCCATAGTTACACTTCCCCAAATAACTGTTGGTATGGAATTTTAATGACCGAATCACATGCATTATTAAATTTGTCACAATCTGAAGACCCTTTTTTCTTATGTTTTATTTCATCACAGGAATTGGTTTATCTTAAACAAATTCTAGATGGACAAGGCTGAGTTCAATTACAAGTATGTAATTGAAAACAACACAGTAATAAAAGTAATAATCACAGTAATAATCCTTAAGTCATCAAATCAGTCCCCATTTTTTTCATCTATTTTTTCAATGTATTTGCACTCTGTAATTTCCTTTTTGTCATTGCTATAGTTAATGATTATTCTCATGAAAGGATCCGACAATTAGGTGCCAGAAAATAGAAGAAAATGCTTGTTATAATTTAGTCAGAGCCCAGTGTAACATTTTTAGATTTCTTCTTTTGTCCAACCAACAGTCCAAAACCTAAAGATATTCACATTATTGTCATATACCATAAATAAAAGCATCAAATTCTCACATAGAAAATCTAAGAACCAGCAAATATTCTGCATTTTTGCTTTGAAAATCGCTGTATAAAATCATTTTCTATCAATTCACTGATCGATTAATTATCTAATCATGTAACCCTGACACCATTTCTGTGTTGGAGTCACATTCCAGAAGGCAAAAGCTGCACACATCACATAAAGCAGAGGACAACATAAGTTGAGTTTTACCTTGCGATGCAGCAGAGAGCATCACCACAGCCAGGGTGAGCAGACAAATCCAGCGGCTGACAGAGAGTGTGGTCATCATCTTCAAATCTTCAAAATGTCTCTGGAGCTCAGCTTCAGACTGCTTTGTTTTTCAGTTCAACTCGCCAAAGTCTAATGATGAATGAACCAGACAGTGGGGATCTTATATACATCTTCTCACATGTGGAAAAGGGGAAGCATTGTTGTCATGCACAGTGTTCCTTCAGTGGAAATAATCATGCTTCAGTGATGACAAGTCAGGGCACTCTCATGTACAAAGAGGTGTCTATCATGTCCATATATGTTCAGGTTGTGTGTGACGTTGTTGCAGGACTCATCATCTTGCTGTTACCTGACATTCACATTACACTGAAGCTCAAATCCAAACTGCCTGAAACATGATCATATATACTATATAACCACCTCATTACACATTTGTCTACATACTTTTGGGAACGTTTAGTCTTTTGGCCGATTTATTCCAATCGAGGTCAATTTTAATGCCCCCACACAGATTAATATATGTAGATAATGAAATTACAAACAACTTGTAGCAAGAAGTGTTTCAGTGACAAATATAATTCTCTGACAAATACTCACAGGTGAAGAGGTTTGAGTAAAACATTTTGTGTAGGTTGAAATGCTCAGATCATACATGGATGGATGAATGAAAGAAAGAAAGAAAGACATTAAAAATAAGTCATTTACATTTTGTTAATTGCTTGTTGACAAGAACTTCTACACTAGTGTTAACCCAACAAATGGCTCAAACGTCCACTTAGGTTCAACAATGAACTCATCAACAATTTGGTGGTTACAGAGAATAACAATATAAAGGCACTGTAACTCCATCGAAGGCACACATTATCAAACAAAGTGCTTACAAAGCGTGAATTTAAATGATGATGATGATGAGTGGAATAAGGCGGGTGGAAAATCTTTGTGCAAAGATACAGTTGTGTATCATCAGCTTAGTAATGATATCTAAGTCCATGACGTCTTCTATTAAAATTCAAGTCAAGATCTCAAAGTTCTCAAATACTGTTTGGTTGTCGCCTGTTCACCACTAGCTTTGGTAGTCATTGTAAACAATGAATGGATTTGGGAACATTCAGCAGCTACACTGCAGCAGTCAGATGGTTTTACAGCAGCACATCCAACATCCATCAGTAACTGGGAGGACAACATATAGAAATGACTTGAAATCACATATGTGAACATTTTCATTTACTTTGGAGCCAAAAGTGACCATATTTGGACGAGAAGCTGGCGCTGTGGAGGAGCTATAGCAGAATGTTTATAACTGCTAAAGCTGGGCATTTTAACATGGAGGTCTATGGGGATTGACTGTCTTCTGGGGCCAGCACTGTTGCCATTGTTTAGCCCAGTTTAAAACTACTACTAAATAGGCGTTATTTGGATAAACTGATCACATTTTGGGAATCCAAATGGTTACTTTTTTGCCTGAAAAATGATTAAAACTTGATAACAGCTTTTTAAAAGTTTTTTAAAGCTTTTTGATTAGTAAAGGATGATAAAGCTGCAACACTAAACAAAATAACTACACTTCGCTCTTAACAGAAGTAAAAGCAAAAAATCATGCAATGCAGAAGTGCCCCATCGTTCAGGCAAGGATAAGGTGAATACGATGATGTGCATGACATGAAGTTTTCCATTTGATGCAACTGTCCAGCTAAGTGAAAATACATGTTTTTTATTGCAGGGTTTCTTTTTTTAATCTTTTAAACCAAATCGGGGGGAATTGACAAAGAACATCCACATTTATGAGACGCAGTAAGTTAAAATGTGGCTTTGATGCTTTTTGAGTACCTAAAAGTAAGCAGTAATCCAGGGTTTGATCTCCAATCACAAAACAACACCAGCATGAATTGTAACAAGGTACAGCGGAAAAATAACTCTGACAAGTTTAACTTCAAGTGCATTTGTCATTTAGAAAACATGGTCAAGATAAAATTATGTTTCTATAAAACAGAGGAAAAACACAGACAAAACCTAAAAGACAAAAACATAAAACAAGTGTATGTTTGCATGATGACGAAACAAAGATGAGTCAGTTGGTGCTGTTGAGTTTATGCTGACAAATAATCAGAAAGACCCAAAATTTAAACTCCTGCTATATTTGTTGAATTTGGTAAACTTGTTTGTTTTTGACCCCAGTGAATAAGCTATGTAATACCACAGTGACACTGTATAATGTCTTGCAGACTATAGGGTGCAACCTATTAGGTTAGGTATGATGACAAATATCTCCTAATGACCTCATGGCCAAAGCTAATTACACTGGTTATTTCAGTGGAAAGGACATCATCGCAGCTCAGGTTTTTTTGGTAATATCTGTGTGCAAGAAAAGGGGAATCACCCAAACTCATGGGCCCAGTTAGAGACACACTAAGAATAACTCATAGACTCACAAAGCAGCTATATTTAGACATCCTCTGTTACCATAATAACTTTTAAAAACAGTCATAGTGGCATGAGACGCTGCTGAGAACCCTAAAAGCAGAGTTACTCACATACATGGAATGCAGCAGCATCCAAAATATTTAAAAGACATTTCTGTGCCTGTGAAATTATGTGACAGTGTGTGTGTGTGTGTGTGTGACCAAGTAGTTTCAATTCATGCGTCCACTTCCTGAGCTTTTAACCACATCTCAAAAGTCTTTACCAGAAAAAGGAGTTGGCTGTTACAGTTGACTTAAAAGTGCATGCTTTTCTGTGATGGACAAAACTGCTGAGAAGCATTAAAGGTCTAGTGTGTAGGATTTAGGGGGATTTACCGGCAGAAATGAAACATAACATAATAAGTATGTTTTCTTTGGTGTATAATCAACTGAAAATAAGAACTGTTGTGTTTGTGAGCCATTTATATCTACATAGGGAGCAGGTCCTCATCTTGACAGTCCACCATGGGCTCCCACACCCGGGATCAGACCGGGAACACTCTTGCTGTGAGGCGACAGTGCTAACCACCACACCACCGTGCCACCTGAAACTTAAAGTGCTGGGCAAATGCTCCGTCACTGACATGCCAAGTAACATCAGAGAAACACTGATATGAAACATAAAGCTTCTCTATTCAGTGCTTTTACTGGTTTTAATCATCAGGTTTGTTGTTTTGGAGAGAAAGAGACTTCTGTTAATGATGCAGCTCCCGCTAAAAACCTCCTAAGCAATGAACACTGAAGGAATTCTAATCTGGAGAAGTTTTATCTGATTCTAATCTGCAATCCTCACTGCTAGACGCCACTTAATCTCTAAATTTTACACACTGGACTTTTAAATACACTAAAAAGCCTGACAGTACAGTTAAATTTAATGTTTTTCTTCTGCAAACATTTTGTAGGATTTCTGTGCTGCTGTAACACTAGAAAAGCTTTAGTTTTCAGTTCTGATATCAAATTATCTTAAATACATTTTGTACCACCGGTCACAATCTGAACTCTCATAACCTTACTTAAAATTCTATTCAGGATCTCATTTATGTCTAAACTGAAAAGCTGGGTGCAAGAAAAGTGAAAAATATTACTGCACTATTAAAAGTTTTGTATGCCACATTTTGAGCATTAATATAGCAGCAAACCACTATTTGCTGTGTAAAGATATAGTGGTGTAATGACGCCTGAGCAGAGAATGAAGTCATGCTCACTCTGTGTGTGTTGTAACCTGAGTTTCTCTGTGGTTTGTTGTGGTAAGCTGGTCCAGCTGCACTTGCATGGTAGTGCCACCTTGCCCTGCACTCATACTGTGGTTACCGCTGAAATCAGAAGTGTAGCACCAACCCTCCGGTTCCACCCGGTTAGCACAGTTAGCCCTGTCAGAATTGTTGCCATTGTTTAGCCCAGTTTATGGAGTTGGCAACATTAGTAGCTGCAAGCTTAGCCACCTCCTTGTTGAAACTGTGTGCAGGCAACTCATTCACTCTGAATTTTGCATAGAGACCCCTTAAAATGCTCGCCATCAAAAACCTGGTTTTAAGCCTGACATGCCCTTCATATTCCTGAGTCTCTTTAGGTGAGTAGCTTCAAAGACTTTAGTTAGTGGGACTGTGACTTTACTTACTGCTACTTTACTACTGCTAAATATGTATTTTTAACTTCAGTGTGATTAAATGAAATTAAATTAGTAGGATATTTGGGAAAAGTATGTTTTTCAACTAACAATTGAAAAAATTTTCAACTAATGGCAACTAACAATTGCTTTCATATCGATTAATCTGCTAATCATTTTTCCCATTAGTAAATTAATCATTTGCAGGTTCTCCAAGTCCACAGTATAACGTTGCCATGATACTGGAATTTCTGACTTCACCACAATACCTTCAAAAATATCAGCGTTTTATACCATTTGATATACGTGGGGAAAGAAATTGAAATTAAGGGCATACAAGATTTTTTTCTTTTTCAACGATTAATATAACAAGGTTCAACATGACAACAGTGACTTTTCTTTTCTTGGTTAGTAGCAGAGAACAGCGCAATTATTGTAGTGAACATTAACAGTAAGAGGGAGCAAGAAAGTGCAGCTGGTATCACTGTATCAAAACTGAAAAATTAGTATGAAAACTGTTTCAAATTCTCAGAGTCATTTTGTAGCGATAAATCAATATTTTTGACAACAGTACCATGTTGATGACCAACAGTTAGAAACCTACTGATATTTATTTTACTGTCATAAATGAACAAAAAAGCAGCAGATCCTTTGTTGGGATTATTTTTTGGGGTTTTTGGAGCCTGCTCTAACCACTGAGCTACTTTTTGCTGAGAAGTGACTGAAACAATTAATCAGTTATCATAATAGTTCAGAAATAATTATCTGTCAGTCAGGTAATTGATTGATTGACTCTAGCAGCTCTAATTGAAAGCAAAAACATGATATAGTTGACAATGTGAGATATTTTTGCGCCTCAACACAATGCCCATAGTGGAAAGTCCCATGTGGTCAGTGGCCTCATGTGTGAACAGACTAAGTAAAAGATAGAGAGACACAAAGGAAAGAGGAAGAAATAAGAAGACGAGGGCGAGGTGGCACATTGATAGATTGTATCAGAGTGTTTGCAAATGTGTCAACCTTCCTATCAGCTTGTCTTTGCGGGGGTGTTGGTTTGTAACTATTTTTACAGATAAACAGAAATTGCTAAAGACTTCCATGATGAGTTCTCTCTTCTCTTCTTGATTTACCCTACTCGTACATAGACAGCACCGCATAGCGTTTTCATCTCTGAACTGCACAAGGTCATCACCACACATTTCAACATACAGGAATAAACAGAACTGTTGCTAACAAGAAAGGTCATGTCCCCTGTCATATTTCTGGAAATTGTGGGTTTTACATTCTATTATTACACATGTATGTGTGTTGGCTCGTGTTGGGTTTTTAAGGCTGATTCAAAATAATTCACTGTTTTTAGGCAAGAAAATAAAAGTTAGAAATAAAGTAATTTAGTATTCACCACAGTGACATTACCTTTGGATCAACATACAGTAGGAAGAGATATTTGGCCCTATTTAAACTATCTAGGCTACATGGTCTAAAGTTGCAAATGCCTTTAGGGCATGTCCAACTCCAGTTTGCTAGTTTAGGGTGCACAGATGGGCAGAAGTACATTTGCTTCGTCCACAGCATGGACGCTGGCTGTTAAAATGATTAAAACTGACAATGTACGCTTGGAGTAATATAGGGCCCACAATGTACAGAAAATATAATTAAACAGTGAAAGGAAAAGATTAGACGTTCAATATTGTGATTTCTTAAAATACTCAGAAAAACGTACAGGGTTCGGTTGGTGTCTTGTCAAAAATTCTTAGCCGCAGTATTGCTAAGATCCTGGCTACTGCATCACTGAAGCATCAAAACTGAAACTTTACAAACTGAGCAAGCAAAATCAGTTTTCACAAATAAACCTTTTTCACAAAAGACACTTTTGACTTGTCACAGTCGGAAAATCATGTGTTAATGATAAAATTAATGATAGCTGATTTCTATTTAGCTGCTTCAGTTTCAGCGTCCTGGTACTGTACTAAAACACTTAAATAGACCACAGCTGTTATATTATTAATGACACCAACAACTCAAAGTGTCTGCTGTGAAAAAACCTGCTGAAATAGGTGCAGCAATATGACACATAAGCCCTTTTTACACAGAGAGCACACTAGGGCTGCTAACAAGTCCCTTCTATATACTGCCTTTTTTTTTTTACACAGAGCCAAACAACAGCAGCATAACGCTGTTCCAGTGTATGATTTTAGACAGCATGCTGGTGAGACGGGCATGACATGTCACACAACTGCTGGTGTGAAATTCCTAATAATTTATGAGCAGAGCCTTTATTAATCCCTGTGGGCATACGTATGCAATTATTCAATTTTAGAATAAAATTGAGGTGCACAAAAAAATCATAATCGTGAGTTACATATATTCATCAGTAACAAATGTCAGTTCCCCAATTTAATTTAAAGTGTTATTGAATAAAGAACTGCTTTAGGTGTTTGGTTTTGTTGAAGAAGATTTGAAAGATTGTGAAACTATTTCTACTCTGACAGTTGCGAAACTAACTGCATGATGCAATTATTTTCTCCTTAAATTCATGAGAAAAGCTCCATATTTGACCTTGTGACTCATAAAGCCTTGACATGAAATACTGGTACCAGCATGCAATAAATTTAAACTATGACTGCAGTCTAACACCGAATAAGTCATCAGGTCAATGAAACAGTGACTGAGGAATGCCTCATAGGCCTATATTACATTCATAAATGAGTGTAAACTAGTATTTTTGAAATGGAAAATTATTGTGTAACAGCAAAAAAAAGCAGTTAAACTCTGACAATCATTTTAACAGGTTGATTATGAACACAAACTGGGCTGTTTTTGTGAAATTATAAATTAATTTATGCCTGTGTAACATGCATTAAGTTAATAAGATGAATTCAGTCTATCATAACTTTTTTTAAGTTAAGGTGGTTCATACAAACATTTGCAAAAACATGGAGTATAACAAAGAAAGATAGGGGAACAATACAATATGACATTGTAAATGTCCATGTTGTCTTATTCATTCATTCATTCATTCATTCATTCATTCATAATCTGGCCCTGGTCCTAAAATTTACCTAAACATAGGAAGATTTATTTATTTATTCTTTTCTGTGAATAAATGAAATAACATTTCAACACTTAAAAGAAATTCTAAGATAAGCAAAGGTCTTTGTCAAAAACAGACATCTCCACTTTGATTTATTTTCCTTACAAAGTTTATTTTCATTATTTTTTCTGGTCCCAGGAGTATCATTCAAACCGGTGTTGGTTTACTCATTGTAAAAATGGCTTTTATTACAGTTAGTACTATTGTCCTTTGAAACTTGGTTTGTTGATTGATTGGGTTTATTATTTAAATTACAAATCTAGGTAAATATAAGACTTGTAAAAACCGTTTCCACCACGGATGTCATTCCATTATTTTCTTTTTTTTTTTTTTAAATAAACCGCGTTCCGTGTGTTCTCGCGAGATCTGAGCAACAGCGCCCCCTTGTTTATGTGTGGAAAAGCGACGGGAGGTATGAGGAATACTCCGCGGCTAACGATAGCAACGTGCAGAAATAGGGATTTATTTCACTTCTGGTCTTCTCTGACACTCTGGAGGTCTACCAAAAGCTGCAAGAGGACATAATTTCGGCTAAAGCCCTCGGTTATTCTGCTACACTCCAACCGAGGCGAGCAGCGAGAACGAGAGACCCCCGCTAATCCCGAGAAGAGGGGACGCGGCCTGCTTTTGTAGCCGGCTTCCCGGTGCAGCTCAGACGGCGAGCACTGTCACCAGAGCCCGGTGCTTCCGCTGGTGTATTTTTCTTTACACCGACAAAAGCGCCGTTGGGTGGAAATTATTTTTGTTTTAATAACCACAACGTCTCCATCGACCATTTCCCTTCATATCGACGTGCTGCTGTCGGTATTAGTCGCCCAGAAGGAGCGTTTGAAGCCGGGGCGGCCTGTTTTGTTTTCGAGCCGCCTTGAATCTCCGCGAACAATAACACAACCGTAACGAGCCTGCTGGGGCTGCACTGCCGAGCCAAGTTGGAGCCACGGCAGCCTCGGTGTGAGATAATAAATGCATTGTGTGACACCAGCGCTGGACGGACGTGAAGACCCGGGACGAGCATGTATGTGGACTATGGAATTATCGGAGGGAAACCACTGCAAACCGGAGCATTTTGTCACGAAAGCCCCTGTTTGAATTTCGGAGCTGCTGCTGCTGCTGCTAGCTAACCAGCTGTAAGTAACGTTAAAAGGCCACTGACGGAGGAAAGAGCGCCACACGATGCTTTGTCTACTCATAACTCACGGATTGTATGGATTCACACAGAACCGACTTGGGTGAATATATATGCATGCACGGCCTGCTTGTCAGTGCACTTGTAATCTTCCCCATCAAACGCAGCAGTGCATTCAGAGCTGGGACATCACATTGAGGATGGATTGGATGTGACTTGGGATGAGTAACCTCGATTGCTCCCTGCGCAGACTGCTATATATGTGGGATTTACCGACGGGCAACTGAAGCAGTTGTATCCACCTATGCTCTCCTCAAAGCCACCAGACTCCGTTGAAAAAAACAGTGATTTTACCGGACAGAACACAGGAGTTGCTGGTCTACTGCCGCCGCCATCGGTCAGTTTGTTTGTGTTTTTGTGTCACTTTGGTGTTTTAACGTATTAATACATCTTAACGGACCGCACCGGACGGGAGCCCCGGGACAGGCAGCTGAGATGAACCCGGTGAATGCGACCTCTCTCTACGTGTCCGCGAGCCGTTCGGTGCTGCAGTGCGACCCCCGAGACCCCCGGGCCCTTGCGGAGCTCTGCAAGCTGCTGCCGTTTTTCCGCCAGTCCCTGTCCTGCTTGGTTTGCGGTAAGTGTGTGGATTTCATTTATTCTTCTATTTATTATTATATATATATATTGTATGAAGGAGTGTTTTTGGAGAGGTTGTCGGTAACGTGCGTTGTTGTCAGCTGTGCTCGCGGTGGGAGCGAACCTTTAAATAATGCTGCTTTCAAGTACAGTCGGAAATATCTCAACCCTCACTCGTAATAAATTATGAGCCAAGCAGTGGTGGGAAGGAAACAAGTACTAAAATGCTGCACTTTGGTTCATTTTAAGGTACTTGTACTTACTTTAATATTGACGTTTTCATAGGGATATATTGTACAGGTTATTTCTCATCACTCGTCTGGTAGCCATAGGTACTAATGAATTTGGAAATTAATTTTTATCGTTAAAAATATATGATGTTGATCTTTTTCAATAAATCAAGAAAAGCTTTACTTTGTTAAATAAAGGCTTGAACATATAAATGATTATTTAAGGAGGACTCCCCTAATTTTTGATTTGTGTTTTATTCATTTTAAATGTGTTTTGTGTCGAGTTGACACGTATGTATCACTTGGGTTTCTGTGTTGTTGTGTTTTGTTTGTTTGTTTTCTTTAAAGTATAACCGAATAAGTTTAAAAATGTAAGGAAAAAACAGCACAACTAAATACAATCAGGCAAAGTACAGAGAATGAAATACTATAAAATACTTAATAATTAGAAAAGGAAAATATACAAGAAATGGAATTCAAATCAAGCTATGAGAGTTATTCAGTTATTCAAAATAAGATAAAGATAAATGTTAAAACAACAATCTAATACTTATTACAATGGAACTTATATGTAAGGGATCATTTACAAGGTAATAACGTTATTTGTAATAACTTTATTTGTGTAGCATTTGTCTTAACAGAGTTGCGAAGGTCATGAAAATAAAACAATTAAAAAAACAGTTGCAGTGAGTGTTATGCATCGATAATAATAAATAAATAACTGTGTATGTATTTACGTACATATACCTATAAATATTTATCTGTTTATTTAAGTAAAATATTTGGATATTTCTCCCACCACTGTGAAATCTGAGAATCGCACCAGGTGCACTGTAATTCATGTCACGGTTGTGTTTTGGAAATTCAGCTGCGCCGTTTCCAACGCGCTATGAACGCATCATAATTCTCAGATACACCCATCATGACACACCCCCCTCTGTGTGCGATTTGGCAGCATCGGGGCGTTTCTCTGTTTATCGTGTTGAATAACAGTCCCTCCACATACTGGATACTAGGCACCTAATCTCTTTCACACCCTCCTCATCCCCAAATACACATCAAAGTAAAATCTATGCACAGAAATTTAAAAAAAAGGACTTACTGTATTGTGCATAGCGTTAGATGTCGGTGGCTTTAAATGTACAGGATAAAATGGGCTGCTTGTGTCAGTTGGAAAATAAATCTGACCTCTGATGCCTGGTTTTCACTGCTTATGCATATGTAGCAACTCTTCCTTATACAGGGAATATCTCCTGAGGTAAAGGAGATATTTGTGTTGCTGCGATTTTATTGAGGAGAGCAGCTTTATTGCACTCCCAGATAACCTCCACCTCCCCTGCATAAATAATAAATCAATATCAAGGCAGTCCATACATTGTGTTAAATATAGATTTTTCTGCCGCTACGTGGGATTTATCAGACAGGCAGTGCAGAGTGTGTAAGGTTGGTTGTTTCTCATGAATGGACCTTCATCCTTTTTTTCTCCTATCTGCAGCTGCACTCCCTAGTGACCAGCGTTGCTAAGGAAGCTCCTCTCAAAGAGGGGTTGTCATCAAGTCTGGCAGGTTGCCAGACACTGCTTAGGTTTACAAACAGTTTTAGGAAGCTATAAAAACACAGCAAAAGAGGAAGCAATCATTTGTAAATCCTAATTATTCTTTCACCACACTGACAATTTTCAGAGCCATGGCCATAATTTATCAGATCATCGGTTTGTTTGGACAGTTATGTTGGTTAGAGAAGAATTTTATTGCCATATTTATCATGATGTCAAGCTGTGTTGCTTTTTCTGGTGCCTGCGAAAGTCTGTGAATTAATCATCAGTGTGAGCTGGTCTGCACTGTTCCTGTGAAATGTGTAATGTATTAATGTCTTCTATATTTGCTCTTTCTATTATCTGTAGGTAACTTGCTGCAGGACCCCATTGCCCCCACCGACTCATCATGTCAGCATTATGTCTGTCGAGGCTGTAAGGGTCAGAGGATGCAGCTGAAGCCATCCTGTAGTTGGTGTAAGGACTATTCCCGCTTTGAGGAAAACAGGCAGCTCTCCTTGCTTGTCCACTGTTACAGGAAGCTCTGCCTCTACATTACCCAGTCGCCGCTTGCTCCACACATAGCCAGCGCAGCGAGCGACTCACCAGACCTCCAGGCCATCCTCAATGAGGGCCTCACTCTGGCTGAGAGCGAACCAGAGGCGGAGGACATTTCAGATTCAGTCAGCCTGTTGCAGACGGCCTCCTCCTCCGATGTGGTCCAGCCTGATGAAGCTCCACTTACAAAGGATCTCAAGGTGGAGGAACCGAGCCCTGTCAGCGTAAACGGGCTGCATGATTGTAATGGCCTGGTCAGTTCGGACACACTGCAACCCATCACCATAGAAACAAGTGGAGGTGTTGCAAAGCAGGAGAGCTTCTCAGAGGAGATCCCAGTGTGTGTGAATGTCACAGGGACTGGGGAGGCGGGGCTTTGTGACATCAGCACCTTTGGGGATGACCTGAAACATGGCGGGGGGTCATTGTTGTTGAGTGTTGAGGAAGTGCTCAGGACTCTGGAGACAGACACTGACCCTGATCCCAACCCCCAGCCAGACTGCCCCCCCTCTGTACCTCAGTCCAGCCTCAACGGGCCTCACTGCCCTGGCCCTGACTCCTCCCGCCTCATCCCCTCCCTCCCACGAGGGAACAGCCCTCGCCCACTCCAACCTCACCCACAGCCTTCACTGCAACCTCCCCCTCAGCCCTCCACTGTCATCCCCTGTGTCCCCCCTCGGTACCACCGCAAACGCTCCCGCTCAGAAAGCGACAGTGAAAAGGTGCAGCCCCTTCCCATCTCCACCCTCTTGCGAGGCCCTCCCCTCGGTGCCAACAGCTCCCCCCATCACCCTAACCCCGGTGCTACCACCAAACAGGAGCCCAAGTTCCCACAAGCCACGCCCCACCCACACCTGGCCCCGGTGCCTAACGGAGGCCCCCCCAAGGTGGGCAAGACTGTGCTCATCCCCAACAAGGCGCTGAAAAAGACAGTGGAGCACCATGGGGGCCCCAAGAAGGCTTACACCAAGGCCAGACAGGGGGCCCCCAAGCCCCGTGCACAACCCCGTGACAGAGTACCCCCACACCCCCATGCTCACCCCCTGACACACCCACCCAGCCCCTCGAAGCCACTGTATAAGAAGCCTGTGGAGAAGAAGGGCTGCAAGTGCGGCCGAGCCACACAGAACCCCTCGGTGTTGACCTGTAGGGGGCAGCGCTGCCCTTGCTACTCCAACCGCAAGGTGAGAACACAGCTGATGAAGCTCCAGGCCTCTTTTAATTACAGCACACACCCCCACCCAGTGTGCTGTGTGTCTGTTGCTGCTGCCACTGCCACAATCACTAATATGTGGAAATGTGTATATATATAAATTGCTAAAATCATAAAACAAAATGAATTTCCATCTGGGGGCTCATTACATTTAAGTGACTGCTTGTCTTTGTTTACATTGTACTATAGTTTTACGGCTCATTTGTTTCTGTGGAAGTCATGCATGGGGAGGAAATATTGTTGACACAGTGATAAAGAGCTTTAACTGTTAGAGAAGTTAGACGTCTACAGCAGCACTCTTTCAAAGTGATTTTCTATACAGAGATCTGGTACTTAAGTAAGAGTTGCAATATCAGAATGTAAAAATACTTTGTTACAAGTAAAAGTTATGCATTTAGATTTCTACTAAAGTGTAAGTCCAAAAGTATTGGCACGAGTACCTCAAAATTCAACTTCAGTAAAGAAAATATTTTAGTTGCTTTTCCACTTTTGGTTTGAGAGTTCATTCTTGATTTTTGAAACATCAATTTATGAAATAGTCTTTCTGTTATGAGATAGTGAGTGTGTATACATCGACATGGACAACCTGATCAGGTTTTCGGAGTATCCCATTTGTGTTTGATCATGTACACACCATATTCTGTTTTCAAAGACCCGGACAAGACCATATCCAATTTGTGAGAAACCCAAATATGCCACCTGGAGTTGTCCAAAAGAAACTAGAATACATGTATACACCTTATCCCACTTACTGAGCATGGCCGACCACTTACTCAGGCGTGGCTTTAGTTAAGTCATGGAACAGTAACACAAACAGGGGCAGCAGCAAAAGCATCTCACTTCTACAGCTGAAGAAACAGTGTGATTTGTTCCTTTTGGAAATGGAACTGCTGCCCTGTCCTATGCGGTGGATGATGGGCTGATACCTGTCGAAGAGGACAGTGTATAAAGAGTAGTGTAACATTAGCCTCTTTCAGGAATAGCATTAGCTCAATACAAAGTGTGTGTGTGATTGAGAGAGAACGGTGATAGGTGTTAAGAGCAGAGAAGAAATAAAGAGTTGAGTTGTCAAGTGGTTGCTATTTGTAAATATCACAGCGCCTGTGCAAATAGAGTGCAGAAATCCAAACCAGGTTGGTAGTTCTCTGTGCTCATGTAAACAGCTTAGCCTGAATATGATTATAACCAGGATAAGCCTCATAAATGTGTTATTGTGTCCATGTAAATGCACTCAGTCTTTGGATGATCTTTTATGTTGTTGTAATTATTAATTAGATAACAGTGTTATTAATTCTGATCGCTTTTCTAGGCGTGTCTGGACTGTATCTGCCGTGGCTGCCAGAACTCCTACATGGCCAATGGAGAGAAGAAGCTGGAGGCCTTCGCCGTTCCAGAGAAAGCTCTGGAACAGACTCGTCTTACGCTGGGCATCAACCTCACCAGTATCACCGCAGCAGCCCTCCGTAGCCCGGCCACCAGCTCACCCGGCAACACCCTTCTCAACGTCACCACGGCTACAGGGGCACCCGTCACGGCCACCTTCCTATCGGGGGCCGGGCATGACAACAGGGGCTTTGACGATTCACTGGAGATGCGGTTTGACTGCTGAGGTCTCGCCCCTCCTCCGGTCAGTCACATTCCCCGCCCCGCCAGCTGGGCGTTATCCATCTGGGCGTGCCAGGGACCTGCAGTGGCGGAGCCAGAACAAGGCAGCTACAGTGACAGGCGATAGTGAGGGTCACCAGCTGAAGCTGAGGAGTTGCCCTCTACCCATCGCCCGAAACTGCACCATGCTTGTGGTCTTGCATACAGATACAGTGTGAAGAAGAAAGAGGAGATGTAGCGTTACTGTATGTTCAGAGATTTCCTTTCAGTGCGGATAGTTTTTGTTTTCTTCTCTACTATGGGTAATGTGTAGAGCATGTTGTGTAGCTAAGTTGGGAGTGTTGACCACGGTCGCACGCTGTTGTGTGGGTGTGTGCGCGCGTGCGTGTATGTATGTATGTATGTGTGTGTGTGTGCGGGCGAGCATGTAAGTGTGTATGTATGTATGAAGGGAAGGGTTTGGCTTAGAGATGAACTGTATTAGCAGGAACAGAGAGATCATCATCATCATCATCATCAGAGACTGGTGTAATTTATATAAAAGAAAACTTTTTGTACATGGACGTTTCAGTTTCCATTTAAGAAGACGTTTTATGATATATTTTATAAGTTACATTAAAAACCAATGGAAGATGGTGCAGGGGCAGAGCTGCATTCAACCAGAATATTTTCACACAGGTAGATTGTATTTTGTCAATTCTGCTCCACCACTAGAAACAACAGAAAAAGACTCTTGAAGAACACAACCTCAACATAATGCTAAAAACATTTACAATAATAACATTTTTGATAACATTCACTGCAAGAAGCAGGACGTGAATTTAACACCACCAGCCAAATGTAAGTTTCAGTTTTGTCTGTTGAATGTTTATACTCTGTGAGCCACTGTCAGACACCCACACGTTATTCTCAGATGTTATTGTATACTAAAAACGTATATAAAACTGATAGGATGGTGAATTTAGAGGTCAACCAACCATTTTGGCTGGTGGAGGACAGAACTTCTGTCCCTGGTTTGCTGTTGGATTATCAAGGATGTAAGTTAACCTGTTTAATTATTTGTGTGTTCTTGTATTCAGCACTTTTCCCACTTTTTCCACACACATCTTAAAACCACCACATTTCTGATCTGTCCTTGCTTGTGTTAAAGACTCTGGTTGATTGCAGGCCCCGCACATTGTTATTCACAAGTTTTTGGTTTCTGGAAGCTACACACTTGCTGCTAAATACCACAAAGGACTCTAGAAGGAGAGCACACCTGTTTTCCTTGTCTTTTGTTTTTTTTTTGTTTTGTTTTTTTATTTTAATAAGTTGCGTTAACAACATTTGCAGTATTTATTGGACGTCTCCTAACATAGGTTAAGTGTGGGGCGGCGGTTTCGCCCACTCTGCCTGTTGAGTCTGTCGATCCGGTCGGGACTGTTCCTGTCTCAGTTAAGTTGCTGTCTCCTTCTTAGTGTTAGTCTCTAAAACAGTTTTTGTTCTCCCTCGGGGCATTTAAATACCTGTAATATAACTGTAACATATTTCCACAAAAAAGAAAGAAAATCAAAAACTTACCAAGTGTTGTGTGGTTATTTGTTTCACTCTGGCTGAAGTCTGAAGTCTCCACTCTTCTGAGGAGCTGCAAGGTGTTGTTGGTTGGGCCTGCACTGCTTCAGGTAGACACTGGAGGGCGGCATTGAGCTTCATGTCTGCAAGTCTTAAGTCTAAAAATTACAGGCTTTAAAGGTAATTAAATATTCATAAACTTGAATTTCTGCAGTGTTAATTGCCACAACCATTTTTCTAGTTTCATTTACCCATCTTTTAATTTATTTTGTTAAAATGAGTATAGCTCTTCTGCATATAAGTCTATGTTTCTAATGTTACAAATCCTTAAGGTTACCACTGAGCCTAGTACTACCTCTGGGACCAATGCATAAGCAGTCTGTAGGGCCTGCTGGCCTTTAATGTCTTTCCTTTTGCTCTTTCTTTTCTTAGTCGGAACACCAGGTCCCTTTTCTTGGAGAAAGATATAACAGTGTAAGCTGGTGCTCCAGCAGCATAAGCAGTCACTCACCCGGCTCCAGTGGCAGGGACGGATTAAACCATTTTGCGCCTTTAAAAATTTATTTTATGTTTTTTTTAAGTTCAGTCCATTTTGATTTAGTTATGGTACAATAATTTATAAGAAATAAAAAATGAAAACAAAACCAAACTTTTCATATCAGGGTTTTGGGGGGCCACCCTCCCTTTGGGGCCCTGGGTAATCAGTTCCACTTCCCCCTCCACTATGAGACCCCTTCTTGTTGGAAAAATGTGGATCAACCCAACTCTACAATAACCATATTCCTACATAAAACCCACCTCTGCATGGGACCAAATATATATGACCTACTTACTTACCTGCACTGTTTGAACAAGAAAAAAATGATTTGTCCTAAAATTGTTCTGAAATTTAGTTAAAAAGTTTATTGAAAAGCTCTTAAAAAGCATTAAATCTAAGTGTCTGTGGAGAAGCTATATTTACTTTTTTTTTTTTACACTGCATGTATGTGCACATCTTTGATAATCAACTTGTTACGAATTCACAGATATAAAAATACTTGAATGTGTGTGTAGTTTCCGAGATGCAGCCGTTTTCTGAACATACTATATTTAGTCTCTAGTATTTAGTCAGCACATGGGACGACAGTTTTTACTTACATAAAATGGAATATATAGAAAAAACAGTCATCTAAAGACTACATAATAACGGTTTGACCGATTTTGAACATTTTCTTCAGATTTGTGCTGAGAAATTCAAAATTTCAGTTGTGGCCATAAATGAGCCAATAGACACAATGTTGGTGTTTTTCCAAATTTTTCAAAAATCCTGACATAGATCCAAGTCTGGCATTTCATGTGATCTAGAAATATTAAAGTTAAACTGTTAGATACTTGACTAAAGTATGTCCATACCTCATTTAAGACTTGAGACCAATCACAGCAAATGTTGTGGCGTTTTCCCCTATCACACAAAATACCATTCATTCTGAACTGCATAGCCTACGTTTTCTTCTTACATCAGTATGTTCTGTAGCCGCCCTTACAAAAATATGTACTGTTGCATGCAGTATGCAAACTACTTCATCATAACACTGCCCCTTGAACTCTGACCCCCTTGCTGAACGGTATTAAGTAATGTAACCTTGGAGATACAAAGCACCATTAGCTGAGCTCACCAGAGACAGAGGTCAACCCAACAATCTCTGCTGTCTTTTCTTTGCAGTGTGTTTAGTGTAACTCCTCAGTTATATGCAATACATATGCACTTCTTTGTTGGTATTTTCCTAGTTAAGTCCATTTGTTGTTGTTTTGTTGTGCCCTTTGTGATTATATGAGTCAGAATAGCCAGAAATACCTGTTTGCTTGCATTATGCAAATTGTGTCCACATACAATCACCCATCTTGGTATTTTTGTCATACCACATTTGACATATCATGGGATGAGACATACTAAATATTTTTCTGGCATACTAAGTAGTATGGTAGTGTGGGTAGTGGAACCCACAGAGTGCCTTTGGGCACCAGCAGGTGGCAGACCAGCCTTTAAAATGATGAGTAACTTTTAATAAACCATATTAACAGGACTGATCAGGGCAAAGGTTGCTTTTATTCTGCCACCCTTTGTAATTATCTCACCTTTTAGCTCCTTGCAAACAGACTTCTTATACACAGTCATGGAAAAACTGGGAAAGTCATTGAAAAAAGTAAAAAAAATTATTGAAAGTTTTGGAAAAATCGTGGAATTTTGTTGTGTGTTAGATAACTTTCCACATCTACCTCCAAGACTTAAATAAGCATATGCCTACATTCTTATGTTGACGCATTGTTTTTCACACTAACATCCAAAAATAAATTTATAATCAAATGCATCGAGAATACAGTTAATCAGTTTCATTTTCTCTCGTGCTTTAAAGTCAGTGCCAGACATAGTAAGTGTTTGTATGACTGTGCCCTTAGTCTGAGGCCTTTAAAGTGATGTTAAATAATCCAGGCTTTCACTAATGGATCTCCCGCTGTTTTAATTACTTGATTTTTGGCAAACGGCAGAGCTTTAAAACTTGAAACAATTCTTGCACTATACTTCAGGACACCAGGATAATTCACCAAAATTTTAATGCCCTCATTAGTGTGTCTGTGGTTGTTATGGTCTATTGATCATTTATGCAAATTTAAGATAATCGAAATATTAAAAAATATTTGAATCTTAAATAAATAACACTAACATCATCTTTTAAAAAAAATATTTTTACTCCTAGTGGATGCAGAAATGTGCAAAAGAAATATAAATGATCATGTTTTAAATACAACAAACACTAACCAAGTATCCGGTAGGCATAATACTTTTGTGAAAACTGCCTGAAAACATAGTCTTTATTTGTGTGTCTTGATTTCATGGTTGGCTGTATGTGGCATGACTGTTTAAACCATCTCTGAACAAAATTATCTCAACTAAAGGTCTGCTGACTCACTTGTTCTGGAGCTTTGGGCAGCCCTCATCAAAGTATGCAGTGTGCTCAGTTTTTGTGATGGGACTGTAGATGTTTAAACTTAATTTTAAGCACCTCTTCTGTTTTACTTTGGCTTGATTGAGGTTGACACCCTGGCATGACTGATCAACCGACTGTAAATATGAAAACTGGGAACAACCTCAGATATCCAGATGAGCGCAAGATGTTTGGTGAGTAAAGCGTTGTGTGAGACAGTATCAAAGGATATGTAAGTTCCTCTTATAGTGTCTTTATTTCACATATTTACAGACAAAACCACCAGGTTATTTACATTCACATTTAGTTTTGGTCTATCCGGCAAACAATTCAAATTCTGTTAATTTGTCCACATCCTCATCTGTGTGCAGCTGTGTCTTTTTTAGCTGTTCGAGGTCCAGCTGACAAAGAGGATTGACTACAGGTGGATCTTTTAAGTTATTCCATATGGAGGTTGAACGTACTGAAAGGCACTGGCTGCATTTACATCAGTGTCTCAGGTTATTGTTTCACTCATCAGTTGTAAAAGATAAAACATAGACAGCTCTGTAAACATCCACCTCACAATTAGTTGACTCAAAACTGCAGATTTATGTCTGTACAAACTATATCAACTCATATCAACTTTAAACCATAATTTTTCATCATGTTTAGAGTATAATTTCCCCTCTGTAATCTTTGTGGATACCAACATAAAAGAAACAATTAAAGAAAGTTTATACACTTGATGCAAAAACAAGAAATTAAAAAGACCTTGTGCTGTGATATTTACAGAAGTGTTTCAGTAAACGCTGCATTCATATATAGGAAAAATGAGAACTTAAAACTTGATTGAAAATCATTATGGTAAAAATCTTTAAGACTTAAATGAATCAGAGGAAAACTCCCTCCTCCCAGAAATGTTATTTTTCTCGCATGCCTTCACTGGCGAATCCAAAAATGGAGCATATTCCTTAGCAATTAAAGTAAAGGGGGTCTGCATTTAACAACAGCAAAACTATATCAAGACATCTTTTTGCAAACTCTCACATAACTTACAATAATCCAAGTCTCATTTATCCAGCGGTATGCTCAGTAATTCCCAAACACATGCATTTTTGCTGAAACCCAGTCCCTCCAGGATTTTGCAATGTTGCGATCACCATTAACACACATTAAGCCGATTCCCGTGCATTCTGTGACTTTGTTTTTTTTTTGTTTTTTTGGATCAATCACCGCAACTTTACTGCAAATTATGACTATTGAAATCATTTCATTTTAGAGCTGCGTGCAGTGTATCCACTCACTCAGCCCCCTCTCTACGGGACTGAAGTTTTTTGACTGGTACAGAGTTACATACTATCTGAGCAGAGAGAGCAGGAGGAGAGCCACTTATTGAGACGGTCTTCTAGCACTACGTCAATCAGCTGTTAATGCCCCCCAACCATCACAGATAATTTCTATGCTTATAATAATTTCCTCCAAATCTGAGACAGCATCACAACTATTTTTTGCAATTTTCAATGGCCACAGCAATTTCAGTCATCGCAATTTTTGAGAAGAGCTATTATTATTAAAACTATTTAAAAACAGAACTGAAAGGAATGCTCTGTTTAAGGCCAGACCCCATTGACAAAATAGAAATTTTATTTTGCAGGACACAGGTGCTGTTGGTCTACCACTGCCTTGATCAGTGACGCAATCAAGCTAACTGATCAAGGCAGCAGTAGACCAGCAGCTCCCATGTTCAGCAAGGTAAAATTACTGTTTTTGTCAATGGAGTCTGGCTTTGAAGAGAGCAAAGATGTGTTTCACTTTCCATTAAGCTCCCCATTGGAAAGGGCTGTCTGTTTGGGTTGTACTTAGTATACGGCTGGATAAATGAGACTTGGATTGTACAGCACACGTTGTGTGAGAGTTTGTAAACTGATGTTTTGATATAGTTTTGCTGTTGTTAAACGCAGACCCCTATGGCTTCAATTCGTGAAGATTTTCCACGGTTTTTGGATTCTTCTTTCTATTCGTGTAAGGAAAACAAGTTTTTCTTGATGAATTTTGTCCAAGTTGTCATGGAGGTTGTTCAGCTGACCTAAGTATGAAACTGGTCACTAATGACAGGCAGTGGTATATGTAAACTGTTGATGAAGGTCACAAGATGTAGCTTTGAGTCCAAGGAGAAATCCAGTAAGTAGAGTTTAAGTTAAGAATGAATATTTCCTAAATCAGGAATGACCCACTGATACATCCAGCTCCCTTTAAGTCAAACATAACTGATAATTTTGGTTTTTATGTCCTTGAGCTTCAGAGGATTTACTGCAGTGTTCATTACAAACAGTTCGATACATCAGAGGGATAACAGGAGCTATAGACAAAAACAAAATCCCACATTTCTACTGTTTGTATGCTGATGTGCATGATTGTTTTCCAAGTCTGCAAGTCACATCTGCAGCTAATCCAGCATGACATGAATGCCCCAGAATACCAACCGTTTAGGGAAAGTTTAATGCACCATTTGGAGAACTGTTACAATGGACGAGCCAGCAGCAGAGGGAGAGACTGTGGCCCTGCAGCCAACAGACACACAACACAAAGCTGGGTATGTAAGGGGGAGTGCTTTAAAATTGGTACTGTAAACCTCCTGAAGGAAAAGGTGGTGATTTTACACCTTTAATCTTTCAACATGGCCGTAAACTAATTGTCTGAAAGGCCTGTAATGGTAGCACAGGCCCACAAACCAGTAAACAGTCTCAGACGGTAATGCTTCCACCCTTATGTTCAACACACTAGGGAAACTTAGGAAGAAGAGAGTTCACGGAGAGCTTAATGGAAAAATAAAAACACAAAATATAGCACAATATTTACATCTTTACACAAACACACATCCAGGAACACAGATAATCACGAATGTTCAGCTGGTAAGAGTTTTATACAAACAATTCTTTAGGGCAGACCCCAATTTTGCAGCATTTGCTTCAAAAATTAATAAGGTGGGATGAGTGTAGTGTATGCAAAGTACCCAAAAGTCTAAACTGCTAAAATTGTCCTTTCCTATTGGTGGCGCAGGTCAGCATGTGCAGAATCTGTGAGCTGTTACAGGTGAGTTTGTGAATTTGTGAAATACAGTCTAGCTATGGAAGATTATCATTAGATATTACAGACACGCTGAAGGGACACCTGACAATCCAAAAAAAGTAATGTAGCCCCTGTGGCTGGGGTTCAAGCCAACACGGACTGCCCTGTCTGGAACTGGTGACGCCCCCTTCTGAGCAATTTTGAATAATTGTACACAAGTTGTTCAACACTATTATGAAACATATCTTGCAAGTTTTGTAATATTGGACGAGCAGTTTCTGATTCTTAGTCTGATGTGTGTTATTCCAGGGACATTTTTTTTGCATCAGTAGTGCCCCCTAGTGGTCGATTTGAATTAAACTTTAAGGGTGTGTTTAAGATCCTTGCGTAGGCCGCGAATGAATAATGGGACCTTTTAGTGCTTTTACTAACATGTCCATCTTACATTTAAGTTTTTTTGTATATTGTCTGGACCCAAATATTTTATGTGTGTCAATAAAATAACTGACTTACTGGACATATCCTGTAAGTTCTGTGATGATTGGCCCAGCTGTTACGGAGTTAGGTTTATTTATGTACTAAGCTACACCTCTACTGAAGTTCATTGGTCAATATCTTCAAAACACTGTAAGATATCAACAAGCTTTTCAAACACTTTGATAAATTTGGTTGAATAATGATTCACAGAAAATTTTGTAAAAGTCAGACCTACGGTTCAGGAGTAGATGTCAAAAATGCGATTTTCAAACAAATGGTAGAAAATCCAGACGTGGACTTTAGTGGTTTTTGAGGCAAGTTCTGTGTAAAGCTTACACTGAATGAGTTCTGACTTTTCAAAGTTGACCTTTCCTTACAGCATCCCAGTCAGGCTATTCAGGGTCAATTTTGTTGAGCAGCATTTGTTCAAAACTTACTACATTGGTGAAAATTTCATGTGTCTGCCATGTCATCTCATGGGAATTTGCAAAATAATAAACCAGCACAAAAACAAAAAACAACCCTTAAGGCTTGAACCCTTAAACATATCTGGAAAACCAGTGACCATACTGACCTTAAACAAATCTCGATATCTGGCGCCAGCGCTTGAGGTTATAGCACCAACCAATGCCTGTCATTGTGTGCTATTTGTGCATAACTGCTTCAGGGATTTACTGAGGAAAAACCCAAAAACCCTAAGTGACAGGACAAAACCACTCATAAATCAGGCGTCAGAGTAAAATGGCATGAAGATACCGAATCATCACATCTGAATTAAACCTTTGTGTACAGAATGTCAGCTCAGAACAGTGTAGGTTAACTAACCACGACCAAACCATCATGTAGTCGAAAATTTCCTCTTAGCTGTTAATGACCAGTTAGGAAAGTTAATGCAGAAAATCTGCTGCTCTGCACTTAAATTTACCTGAAAAATTTAGGGAACTTCTGCCTTAAAGAATTGTTTGTACAACAGAAACTAATCTCTGTCGAGTCAAAGCCACACTAACTTTAATAGTCTTAGCTCTTACTCATACACACAGCCCCAAATCCATACCAGTCTCTTCTCCACCCATGGAACCAGTGTTGTTAATTTTCTTTTGGCTTGTGATCCTGAAACAAAAAAAGTAAGACAAACCTCCAAATCGACTCTCTGTTGCAGTTTTTCTGGGTTCATTGATAGTAGAAGTCAAGAGGCTGCAGATTCATCCATCACCAACATTAAAAACATGACAGTCGATCCCTCATCTGATTGTCTAGCTGATGAGAAACGCCCCAAAGAAACTGCTCTTTTCGTCCATGTCCACAGCGGAGGCGTTGGTCACTGTGACGAACAGGCGGTCGCCAGTGCTGAGCGGGAACAGCCCCCCCTGGTGAGCCGAGTGCAGAGAAAACTGGGAGCCCCGGGACCAGCAGGAGGTTCGGCTCGTCTTCATCAGCAGGATGGGAACTGGGTAGGAGCTCACCTGGAGGGAGAAGGAGAGGTGAGTGAGCGGTCATTAAGGTCTGATATGTGTTGAGGCATACATGCTGCGTGTGCAGGTTGGATGAATCGCAGCTATCACGTCATAAAGAAGATTGTTTATGAGCCACAGAATCAGTCTGTAAAATAGCTGATTTATTAATAACTTTTGTGGATTTTTAGTTGGCATCACTTGTCGAAACTAAGACAAAATCTAATCGTCATTGTTTTTGACTAATATACACGTTCTTGACAAATGCTTTTGCTTTCTTCAATATTTCAGTGGTCAAAGATTCCCCTCTTGCAGCACAATAAAAGATGCCTTCCTCTATCCTTTTTAATAATGACCACAGTTTTAAAAAAAAGACACACAGAATAAGCAGTAGTCCACATGCTTATAGTTTGTGATCTGAAAAAATGAGAGGGGAAACTCTCAGGGATATCCCGAATACCTTTTTTTTTTTTTTTTTTGGACTCTGGAGCTTTCGTAGTAATCAAAAGCTTCAAAGCAAACTCACACCAAAATTGCTCAACTCTGTTATTAAACCAGTCAATAACCATAACTGTGAATAACTGTAAGATTTGAGCCTGTTTCTGATTCTGTCAGATTCTGTCTGACTGACAGGGGCCCCAAAAATAGGTAAAAAAAAAATAAAAAAAAAATTATTAAACCATCATCATTAAGAATATATTTTTTTTCAAAGATAGTAATAAAAATAATGATCTCTTTGTTTTTACTTGTTTTTGCCAATAAAAGTTGAATATCCCCATTGACCAAAAAGTAACCATCCATATTGACTGACCACCCCCCTGTATCTGCATGAAATGGTTTGGTCCTGCCATAGCGCACTGGCGATGACGGTGCCTAGCAGCAGTTACGCTAGAACGCTACAGTCATCATCATGCTACCTAGTACCAAAAGAAAATACGGTTTTCACTAAAGGAAAGAGAGGAAGGAGAGAGAAAAGGCAAAAGATACGGTGTCAATATGTGAGCCAGTTTTTCTCCGAGAAAGGTGGGTAGCATATAGCCTGTGAGTGGTAGAAATGAAGCTGTTAGCTTAATGTCCATAGTGAAATAAGCTAGCTACAGAGTAGCGTTAACTTACATTTCACTCTACCTACATTTAATCAGTGCAGGTAAATGTTTAGCAAGATATTCATATTAAATCAGTTGTCCCTGCCTCTTTTACCAGACTCACCAGCAGATGAGTCAGAAGCAGCAGCCCTGTCTCCCCATATTTTGAGATGATGATCTTAATTTATTTTGATTGAAAAATTTATGTATATTTAAGTTATTTTTTTTTGGTCTTTCATTAATGTTAAGAGAATTTTCCATTTTGGGATTTTACAATAAAAAATACATTTAGACTGTAAAGATGGCCATTAGCACATTTTTTATGGCGGCTTTTAATCTTGCATCAGAAAGTGAATTGCATACTGTATGCAAACTGTTACATGTACAACTCACTAGCAGTAAATATTGTACTGGTAGTATTGAGCTACAAGAAGCAAGACAGTTGCAAGCCTTCAAAGTTAGAGTTATATAAAGTTTTTAGTGGGTCAGTTAGGTCCAAGAGATGTGGGGACAACAGCTGTGCAGGGGGGGCCCAATGTGATTTTTTTTTCATGGGGCCCAAAATTCCTGGCGGCGCCCCTGCCTGCAGCCCTGGAGCTTTCAGACGAATCTTTATTGACAAGAGTCAAGAGCCAGAACAGTCAGCAGGGGCAGATGAGCAGTTTTATTGTCTATTTTATGTGTACAGTGTGAACACGCAGGTCGTTGACTGATGTTGGATTGCACGCTGCGAACACATAAATCTTGAACTTTGCAGATGATTTACTCATACAGTGGGAACTGGAATTTATCAACATTACTGAAACTGGCTCCAATGGTACAGTTTATGCCCAGCTGAAGGTAACATTAGCTGTATGATCCTAACTGTTAGTGTGTGCAGGTGGAGCTCTTATGATGAAAGGAGCATGGAGAGGCAATGCACAACTCCACAATGAAATAAGATTTCATTCAATTTAAAAAGAAAAAACCCCCCACAGAAAATCAATATGTGGTGCTAAACATTGACATTGATATAAATCAGTGTATGGGAAACACTATTTAATTCTAACAATAAAAATAACTTCATTTATGTGGCGCCTTAAAAAACAGAGTTTGCAAAGTGCTTTGACAAACAAAGCAAAGCAGAGGCAAGAAACCCCAGCAGCAACGTAACAACAGACTCCAAAAAATGACGGCAAACTAAGGTCAGGAAAAAATGAAGATACAATTAAAAAACAATATCAGAAGGAAAAGCATATCCCAAAATTGAAAACAGACTACCTACCCAACGAACAAATACCCAAGTAGTCAAATGTTTGGGTCCAGCCCTAGAAACTTTTGCTAAATTTTATCTGTCCGTAATAATCACTTTTCTCATACAACACAACTTTCTAATGATGCAACCGACAAGAACAAGGACATAACTGAACACTGTTAGACTATTTATAACCCAGTGAAATGACGGATCTGAGGAAACCTGAGACCTCAGACTCAAATGGGCGGCATCTTTGGTCAGAATCTGGAGGATTTGGACAATTTTAGAAACCCTGCAGTTTGCTTTATGGAAACATCACATTTGGTTTGTGTTTAAATTCCTTGAAGTCACACATCTGTGATCCAAATGTAAAGGAAATTCAAAGCACATTGATATGACTTCCAATTTGTTTGCCATTAATACACAAACCTAACAGAAAACACTTCAAATCATATTCCTCAGTTGCTGTGGTAAAATATCTTAAAATCATTAAACTCCTTCAGTAGTCATTTCTATAATGAACTATTTTCATTTTTTAAATGTTTGTCTGATGTAACTCAACATAACAACAACGTGTTGTTTTGCTGAGTCAGGATTTTTTACATTAAAAAACTTTGCATGAACGGTTTATCATGCTTAGTTTAGCTATTTAATTTACAGTAACAGCAGTTAGTTCATTAGTTTTATCTGACAAAGCAGATAGCGATTGTTACTGGATTTTTCCCACGCTGTGATGCAACACGTACTCACTGTCTGGATTCACATTAGTCACATGATTTGATTAGGCAGACCCCCATCCTGAGTTACTCCTCTGCTGTGAATCATCAGTCTGCTCTGTTCAGTGCAACAAAAACTAAGAGATTAAAATATAATTTGCAGACAACCGGGTTGCACATCGTGGAAACACAATGTCCTCTGTTTAATTCTGGCTGGAGACCTTTGTTGCATGAAAGCTCCCTCACTGTTTCCACACATTTCCTGTCTGTCAGTCTACTGTCTAGTGTCAAATAAAAATGCAAGCTAGAATTACAGCCCAACGGTTATATGCCTTCGTGCACCAGTCATGTTTCTCTACAGTTTACATCCATGTCTGTGAAAATATGACAGCACAGATGATCTGTACATTCAGCACAGTTTCAAGGTGGACACCCAAGATTAGTGTCATCAGTTCAGTATCTGACTAAGTGCCCCCCATTCTGTTCCTGAGATATGATGTTGAATAATGGCCAGAAAGGGGTTTTATCCATAATATTATAATGTCAAGTTGAAGTTGACCTTTGACCTTTTGGATATAAAATGTCATCACTTCATTATTTTATCCTATTAGACATTTGTGTGAAGTTTTGTCATAATTACTGCAAGAATTCTTGAGCTATGGCCAAAAACAAGATTTGTGAGGTCACACTGACCTTGACCTTCGAATTTTAACCACAAAATTCTAATCAGTTTATTCTTCAGTCCAAGTGGACGTTTGTGCCAAATTTGAAGAAATTCCCTCACGGTGATCTTGAGATATCACATTCACGAGAATGAGACAGACAAAGTCACAGTGACCTTGACCATTGACCCATGACCACCAAAATCTAATCAGTACATCAGTCTGAGCGGACGTTTGAGTCAAATTTTGTAAAAATCCCTCAAGGCATTCTTGAGATATCGCGTTCACCAGAATGGGATGGACGGACAACCCAAAACGTAATGCCTACAGCTATCGCCGGTGCAGATGCAAAAATAAATAAATCTAAAGATAATACAGATAGACAGATAATCAGAGGACATTTGATTAAAGGACCTATGGTTTTGATCTGACTTAATTTGGAGTAATGTTATAGCCATAGTTTTCAAGTTTTAATCACTGGATTTCATGTTATTTCTGGTGTATGTGCCTTTTTGTTCTATTTACATTATTATTTTATTATTGTCATTTTTAGTCTTGAAAGGCTGCATGTTAGGTGCTTAATAAATAAATAAATAAAGTTTAGTGGAACACTTGTCCATGAGGGAAAGTGCATTTTAAACTTTTATTAAACTGACATTTGACAAAAGAGGTGAGTCAGAATCCAGCATTAAATGGCAGCTGATGAGTCAAATCTATGTTGAGACAAATAGTTAAAAATCAGAAGGGTGAAGGAGCAAAATCACTCAACACAGTGCCAGCAGAGATTCAGTTGAAATCATCATTACCTTTTTATAGACGTACTGCAGCAGGGGTCTCCCTCTGTCTTCTGCCTCCTCACCGTCCTCGCCCTCCTCCTCCAGGGAGTGGGTGTGTCTGAAGTACGTCTGGGCATAGACGTAGTAGAGGCCGGGCTGCGGCACCACCAGCTCCCCGTCCACCAGCTGGACGTCTTGGAGGAAGGCCAGCCCCTTCTGCCCCTCCCACCATGAGATCTTCTGGCCCTGAACTCGACGCCCGGTGGAGACCGGAGCTGTGGAGAACACACACACATTCAGAATAAAATCACCAACTAAAAGATGAGGATTTGTTGGAGAAGCCAGTTACCACCAAGAAAAGAAAGAAATACTGTAGATGATAGTAATCACAAAAAATGAAAAGAAAGCACTCGCTTTTACTCGAGGCAGAAAACTTACAACTACCAGAATGCACTGCGCTGTGTCTGACGAAATGCACAGGTGACATAATGCAATCTCGTCCATTTGAAACAACGTGGCAGCTGACTGGTAACAATGATCCCGTATTACAGTTAACCGTAAAACTAAAACATGTTTCTTAAAACATTTGAGGCAATAAATAGACAACTCAGTAACCTGTTTATATCTGATCAGCGCTGCTTAGTTTTATTCTTTGCTATCAGAAATTCCTTCAGTGCTATCAAAAAATACTCATTGTGAGCAGTAACTATGAGATTTTCTCAGTTAAAATTGTGACATTTACTGAGCATGAATTCTGATTCTGTAAGTCACTTATATTATGACAGAGAGGACAGTTAAACAACATGATACAGTATCTCATTATTTTGCCTTAGTGTACCATCAGTGTTTATATTTTTTATAATTCCTAACTTTTCATCCTTTAGATCTTTAGCAAAACACTGGACAAATGTACTTTTCCTTGCAAAAAACATCTTTGGTACGATTATATTTTATTGCAAAACCACACAATTTCAGTCACTTTCATTAACGTGCAATGTTTCAGTCTGCAGGCTTTCATTAGTTAAGAGAAAGACTGAATTCATTAAAATAGATGATTTTACAATGTACTTTGGTGCAAAGAAATTTTGGCCTGTGTCTGTGGATGGCACTATAAACCAAAGCAAACCTATTTATTCCTTTCACACCACAATAAATAAATCAAAGTTTGCAGGTTTTCAGTTTCTCCTGATCATCAATCGATCATGAGGTAATGTGAAATCAAACCACAGTTAATTTCTGCAGGACTCACCTCCTCCCTCTCGCTCCAGTTTGGGCACAAAGCTGCCCGTGACATGAGCTGCAACTTTAGGGCGAGGCGAAGCCCTGTCCACCATCACGAGTGAGGGCAGCACCCGAGATACTTCATCTAACATGGGAAAAAAGGAATGAAGCAGTATGTCAATGTGCCCACTAACAAATACCGCGTGTAACAAACCATCAAGCTCAAGTTTTTGAAGGAAATTGATTTGAAAGGAACAGTAAGATGCAACTGCAACTGCTTTAGACTCCTGAACAGAACCAGATTGTCAAAAAAATATGTGTTTTCACCATACGGTTCAGTTCTCTCACCTCTGACTGCTGACGAAATCTGCTTCTGGTAACGCTGAGACAGAGACTGAAGGATGAACAGCAGAAAACATTTATTAAAACCTTAAAACAAACAACCCAAAACTAAATTTATGAATGGACATTTTACATTTCAAAACCACATATGTTTCCAGACTTCTCTGTAGATTTTTGAGACCATATTTGACTTATGAGTATAAAAAGCTTGATGTTTATTATGTAAAAAAGATGTTTTAACATCCAGCTGTTAACATGTATGTTTTCCATTATGTTGCCAAATAACTGTGAGAAGACTGTAGCTCAGTACTGTAGCTCATACAAATCAATTTATGCTAAACCCAGATAAATGAATCTCTGCCCAAAGAGGAAGTAAACCAACAAGTGCTGCCTTTGCTTGCATTATCTTCCCCAGTGTTGTAGTCAAGACCAGTTAAACAGAGACCAAATTATGACCAAGACCAGAGTGTATCTAAATCTATTATGCAACCAAGGGCTAACAAGCTGATGGCTGGATTGCCCCAAAAACCTAAAACATCTTAGATATGAGCAAATCAAAGGATTATTTAGCACCTTGTGTCTACCAGAGAGGAAAAGTTACACTGACAAACTCTATATTGTCCGTCTATCTCAGTGTCCCCTCTCGTTACATACTCATCTTGGAAAAAGGATCCCACTAAATGGCCAGTAGTGACATACTTTGATATTTACAGCTATTTGATCAAATCACCAGGTAATCATTTAAGCTAACAAAGATCAAAACCAGTCCTTGCAAAGTTATTTAGCTTCAACCAGTACAGTATTTCTGTCAAATTTGCAAAATTTCTCTGTCTCTATTGCCATACTGTACTATACTATATGTATGTGTTTATGTAAAAGTGTTCCATGACAAATGCCTTGATAAAATAATCAAAAGGCATTGCAGAGGTGAATTTTATGTGTGGGAATAAACCTAAGTTGAAATAAACCTAAAGGTCTAGTGTGTAAGATTTAGGATGATTTAGTGGTGTCCAGTGGTGAAGATTGCACATTACCACCAGCTGAAACTTCTCCCTGTCAGAATTCCTTGTTCATTTATTGTTAAGGAGGTTTTTACAAGGAACCCAATCATCTGCAGAGGTCTCTTCTTTTCCAAAACAAACGGATCCAGTGATTGAAAATAGTAAAAACACTGAATAAAATAGTTTCAGCTTAAGAAAAAAAAAGTTTTTTTGCCGGTCTCCTGTTGGAGGGGCTTCTAACTACAGAAGCCGATGCGAAAATATGAATGATCCTGTCTAGAGCCAGTGTTTGGTTTGCCCTTTCTGGGCTGCAGTACAAACATGTTGGTGAACATGGCGATCTCCGTAGATGAGGACTTGCTCCTTATATAGATATACACAGCTCATTCTAAGGTAACAAAAACACAACGATTCTTATTTTCAGGTGATTATACATTAATACAGACATACAATACAATACAATACAATATATGTATGTATACAATATATACATATAATTTTGAGACAAGGACCAATTTCGTGTACTACAACACTATTTCTCTAAAGGTCCGGTGTGTAGGATTTAGGGGGATATATTAGCAGAAATGGAATATACTATAATAAGTATGTTTTCTTTGATGTATAATTACCTGAAAAAAAAAAATCACTGTGTTTTCGTTACCTTAAAATGAGCTGATTATAGCTACATCGGGAGAGGGTCCTCATCCATGGAGTTTGCTATGTTTCACTGCCGTGTTTCTAAAGTAGCCCAGAATGGGCAAAACAAACACTGGCTCTAGATGGGGACACTAGTGTTTTCAACTTGGCCTTCGTAGTTATAAGCCCCTCTGTGGTGAACAGGGGTGGAAAAAAACTGATTTTTTAATGTGAAACTGTTTTATTTATTTTTACTGGTTCAAATCAGCAAGTTTGTTTGTTTTAGAGAGGATGAGAACTATGTGGATAATTTAGCTCCCAGTAAAAATGTTCTGAACGTCTGGATCTTAAGTTTTCAGAGAATAAGAGACACACATTAGCATATGCTTGGCTAGCAGCCTGTCTCCGACGTGCCAAACAGCATTGGAAAAACACAGATTTTTAACGTGAAACTGCTTTATTCAGTGTTTTTACCAGTTTAAATCGCCATTTTTATTTGTTTTGTAGAGGAAGAGACCTCTGCGGATAATTCGGCTCACGATAAAAACCTTCTGAACGTCTAGATCTTAAGTTATCAGAGAAATAAGGTGAGCACAGATTAACAGGTGCAAGACTAGCAGCCCACCTGCGACGTGCTGAACAGAAACACTGATTTGTAACGTGAAACAATTTTTACCAGTTTAAATCACCTGTTCAGTTTGTTTTGGAGAGAAAGGTACCTCTGCGGATTATTAGGCTCCTGGGAAAAAAAACTCCCAAACAATGAACACTGAAGGAATTCTAACCGGGAGAAGTTTCATTTGGTTGCAATCTGCAATCCTCACCACTAGGTGCCACTAAATCTCCATAAATCTTACACACTGGACCTTTAACATATAGCCTTGTTTATTCACTGTCCATGCAAATGATGATTAAAACAGCCATAATGTCTCCTTACTCAGAAAAGAAGGTCTGTTTACTTTTGATAACTAATAACTATATCACTGCATAAATGTTCAGACAAGCTTAATATTTGTGCAATTGAAAGAGTTTGTTGCATTTTCTTTCTGTGACATACTGGCTTGGATGCAGCTCTGTGCTTCAGTCGCATGCCATACTTCTCGCCTTGCTTTTGAGGAAATTCAGTTTGCTCTGAACCAGCAGTCCCCACACAGTGGTAAACAATTTGGCTGCATTGGTTGCCTGCTCCAAACTCCAGGAAAAACTGTTGTATGATTGATTTATTTTTAGGAATTCTGAATTTTGTATTTCAGAAAAGGGAATACAGGCAATAGTCTGGAAACACAAACATTTTTCCATAATCTCTTTTGTTTTTTCCATATTTCTACAGACCTGGAATTTACTAAAGTCTATTTCCATACAACGTAGGAACCCTGTGCCAAGCAGCCCTTTGTTTGGCTTTAACCCTGAACTTCTGCTGACATCAGGATCAGGAATAAAAAGGAGCCTTCATGTTCAGGTCTGTAACAGAGCCTCCCCTAGTAATCGACCCCTCTCCCAGTTCCTCATGTTTTACGTTCCTTCACCCGACCAACTGGCTTGAAAAAAGATGCAATGTCTGCCAAACTGATGAAAACGATTTTCTAAGCTGTAGTGGATTCTGCATGTGTTTATGTCAGAAAGAAAGTAAGAAAAAAAAATGATGAAAAGAAAGCCATTCTGAACGCATTAGAGAACAGATATACAACATTTTAATTAGATGTTTACTCATTATGTTACATTTTAATTGTAATTAATAGCATTTGTAAAGAAGGAGAAAAGTTTCACTAGTGTTGTTGCGGATCCAGTTGGTTGCCAGTAGAGGTTTTAAAGGTTAATGGTTTCCCCTTTAAAAATATTTTTACAGCTTCAGCAATAACTGAGAGGGAGGTGAAAGAAAACAACTCATTTATGAGTTGAGTTTACCTGCAGTCTGTCAGCAGGAGCCAGAATTTATGGGTAAACCACGTCTGTATAACTCACTTATTTTCTCTTGAAGTTATTACAACTTAATTTTGAGGGGATGAAATTCAAAGGAAGACCTGCAGGTTTTATCTAAGGGAACTGTCTGTGGGGTTGATTTATCTGCCCCCAAATGCAAGATGCCCATGACATATAAGGAAGGGCTTCAACATGCACAAGCTCAAATAATGTTTGATGCTTTTTAATTCAATTCAAAATCCATCTGAATGTTTCTCCCATTTCTGGCAGACGCCAGTCTTCAGACACAACTTTAAATCATGTTTTTTTCACATATATGCTACAATGAATGCCCCATTGGTCTAGCAATAAAGCAGCTCAATAAAATATGTTTGATGGAAAACATGTGGAAAATGTATTTTTACAGATAACAAAAAATAGCACTACACAAGATAACAAAGCGTCTTTTTGGACTTTACAGGAGCCTTAAATGTGCTTTCACTCTGCGTCCTGCGTTAAAAGCAGAAACCTGATGTTCTGGCTCAGACTGTCCCAGCATTATGTTTATATTCTGAACTAAATTTAATCAAGCAGCTGAGTCAGAAAATACCCGCCGTGTGTTATTCAAGAGAGCAGCAAAGTCAGTCAGGGGAGAGGGGAACAAAAACAAACAATATGCACAAATAGCAAGTAAAGGAAAAAGAATACGTTCAATGTGTGTGCATGCATATATGTGTGTATGTATGTGTGTGTGTGCGTGTGCGTGTGTGTGTGTGTGTCTGTGTGTGTGTGTGTGTGTGTGTGTGTGTGTGTGTGTGTGTGTGTGTGTGTGAGAGAGAGAGAGAGAGAGAGAGAGAGAGAGAGAGAGAGAGAGAGAGAGAGAGAGAGAGAGAGAGAGAGAGAGCAGGGCAGGTGAACACATTCCTGTGCTGATTAAACCACACAGGATCACATCACATCTCAGCTATGAAGGAGCTCATTGTGCATCTGCAGACAGTGATTTGGATCATTTCAGCATTTTTCTTCTCCTACCAATGTGCAGAGATCAGCAGCACAGGAAGCCCCTCATAATTATGACAACAACAATATTAATAATAATAATAACTTTGTGATTTCTTCACTAATGTACTTACAAGGACCTTAAGTCCTTACAAGTCATTTTGTTGCTCCATTTTGTCGAAAAAAATCCCAGGAAAAGACTGGCGCTGTGAAGATACACTGATCTGGATAGATATATCCACTCAGTGTTCAATGATCCACAAAATGACTGATGCAAAGTAAAAACATTGATTATATCGTCATCTTTAAGATATGCCTTTAATTTGATTTTCCTATGGCACTTCTTTGTCACCATTTCTGCCCAACACACCTCCTCCCTAAACATTCAAACAGTGCTAGTAGCACCAGACAGACATCAGGAAGCAGCCAAATGACAATCAGAATATTTACAGACATGATCTCATCGATCGCAGGCCTCTGAGGTGAATCGAATCGAAATCTTATCATGGCAGACTTTGTGATATCCAGCCATGTGTGAGTCTATCTCTCAATACTTTCTGACTTCCATACCTGGTCTGTGACACCCCAAGCTTACTGATTCCTACTGAGGACGTTAATCTATAAAATCACCAAACTAATTTATAGTTTCATTTTTCAGAAAGTCTCAGTCATTTCCCAAAACAGCTGGTCACTGTAGCTTTTCATCAAACAAACAGGATGAAGTAGTGCATTTGTTGGGGACTATTTTTAGCAGCGGATTAATCCACATTTAATGCTCAGGTGAATATTTTGGTAAAACTCAAGCTGCAACCTCTGGGGCTGACCATTTTTATGTAACTCACTTGTTTCAACATTATTACAGCTTAAAGTGTTGCATAATTAAAAGTGTGGCTGCTTTGACGGAGAGTCCGTCTGTGAGGCGCCACCACAGCCTGAAGAGATCCCGTGATAGGACAGCAACAAATGAGCTTCATTACACCGGGTTTGCTTTCATATACAGAGCCAAAGCTCACTGGCATAATGTCACCCTAGTGTATGATTTTAGACAGCATGCTGGGATTCCTAACACAAAAGGGTATGAAATGTAAGACAACAGTGTAGGCCTCTAGTGTGACATATCACATAAGCATTGACAGTGCTTTCTAAACAATAACAACAGTATAATATGGCAATAACAATTATTTACTATCCCTGTCATATGGCAGCTGATCTCGTCCTCTGCTTGGAGGGTCAGGACCTCATTGTTTTCCGAATTTGCGGACATTTACGATTGCTGCTTGTGATCTTTTAGTTAGCTGCGACTGCTGCTAGCTGCTTATTAAATATCCCAGTGATGGGTCACACACATAATACATCGTGGAAATGTCACATCCGTCCTGCCCATGGTCCCGTCCTGCCGGCTGTCCCCTTTTATACAGGCATCAATTTGGTGTTGTAACCACCTCCACAGCCAGCTTAAAGGCAAGACAACTGTGTGTCCCCATTCTGTGATCATACCTTTTATACAGAACAGCTGGGTGGAATAACAGCATGACATTCCCACCTTGAACAGGCATTATAAGTCAGATCCATGCTCCCTCTTCCACATGTCCAACCTGTGAGCCATAAGGGACCAAATATGGTCACTTCTGACTCAAAGCTTCAAAAAGTGAGTCCACAAACCAGTGTGTGATGTCACAATGGCTACGTCAATTATTTTATAGTGTGTGGTCAACAGTGTGTGTACACATGGTAATGATGGAACATGTCACTCAGTGTGACAGTGTGGCTCACTGAGGTGTTTTTAATAGTTTTAGGAGAACAATGAGCTCAATGGCACAGAGGAGGAAGACATATCAGACATCTTTTCAGTAACCCAGCTCTTGCTAGGTCACATCAGTGTGACCTGCACACTCACATTTTCCCTGCAGCATGTGTGAAAAATGCACCTTTTTTTCAGACAATGTCTCAATGTCTCAATGTCTCTTCAGTGAAAAGCATCAAATACTCAGATCTGTTGGAACCAGAGAATTGGTGACATTTTTGCTTGGCAGTTGCTAATTAATCTTCTGTCCATCACATAATCAATGAATCAACTATTTTTTCAGATCTCAGTGGCTTTAAGCTCTACCTGCTGTTGTCATGACTGAAAATTTACCATACAGGCATAACAGAAGTCTTTGATTTCTGAAGTGTCTCTAAAACAGCATTAAAGAGTAACTTCAGTATTTTTCAACATGAACCCTTTTCTCCCTTTGTTTTGTTTCTGAGTGACTGACGGGAATGACACCTTCACAAATTGGTCCAGTGTGGAGAGAGCGTTGCAGCCAGCAGCAGTGAAACAGGCTGCAATTTAACCACTTAGAGTATATTCACATAGTCAATTTATGTCCATTTCAGATGCTTGTTTTTGCAACTGACAGGCTCAGATTGTTCCTCAAAGTGTCTCACAACATTATGGAAAGGATCCCTACAGAGATAGACCTGTTTGTTAAAGATTAAGATCCTTTTTGTTTTACCAGAAACAGCCCCAAAATTGCCATTTCCAAACCCACCAGACTCCATTTAAATAAACAGTAATTCTGGCGTGTTTATAGTCGGCATATTCTCACATCTGAGTGAATTGAGGGGTTATTTTAGCAAACCAGAATTGGTGGTTGTTGGAACAGTGGAAAGATGAACCGAGATGCTTTCTGTGAGTTTTGTTTTTCTTCTGTTCACTTTGAATGAAGTGTGTTTTACAATGACAGAATTGATGCTTATTTAAATGGAGTCTGGTAGGTTTGGCGTTGGTGGTTTTGAGGCTGTTAAACAAAAAGGATCTTACTCTTTTATAAAAGGTCTGTCTCTGTAGGGATCCATTCCATAATGTTGTCAGACACTTAGAATAATAATCTGAGCCTGTCAGTGGCAAAAACAAACTGTTTTAGTGGAAGTAGATTGATGCAAATATGCTTTAGGTGGTTACATTGCAGTCAGTTTAACAGCTGCCAGCTGCAACCCTCTCGCTCAATACTGGGTTAGTTTCAAAAGTTGTTGTTCCTATTAGTCACTCCGATACAAAAACATGGGAAGATAGGGTCGGGGTTAATAAATACTAAAGTTACCCTTTATATGAAATGAGGAAACCTCGACTCAAATGTAATCATCAGCGTAAAACTCCCAGCTGTAAAAAGTACAATCAGGAACAGACTGTGTGATAACAATGATAACATTAAAGCTGATTTATTATTTTCTTTGTTGGCCTATGCAGCTTAAGTGTGGGGGGATTAGTAATGTCTCCAAACTCCAGTGGGTGGGGAGTTTTTGATCCACAGCAGGCTGAGAAAAAAAATGGAGCTTTGAAAGCCAGAAATCTCAGCAGCTGGCCAAATAATCATCACTGATCAACAAATACTGATACGCAAAGGTCATTCTGTGCTGTAGGGCGGTGAAGTCATACTTTATACAGCCTTAACGTGAGAATCACTGTCAGGTTTTGAGATTTCACTTGTGAGTTTGGAAGTGTAGAGGTCAGTGTTTGGGGTTATTGTCACTTCACTGTACCTTCTCAATGAGCAGGTGAAGCTGCTGAGTGACCTGCCAGCACGGATCCCCCCTAACAGCCGTGATGCTCTGCAGGTCAGCGCCCGTCAGACAGGAAACACTGCTCCTGGCAAACGTCTCCTTCATCTGCAACAGAGTGTAAATGTCAAGAAGGGCATCAAACAATTAGAAAGGACGTCTATTTTAATTTCTCATTAAACACACCCAAGGCAGGTATTCCTTTTAGTTCTTTTTGTTTGATGCAGACACTGATTTTAACTGATGTAAACTTTAGGGCAGACATTTGTAGCATAATTAGATGAAAAATAAGGCAAAAACTTTCTTTTACACCTTCACAATCACTGTGTTCAAGTTTGCTTGAAACCCTGAGTCAACATAATTTCTTGGCATGTGTCCATCCTCTTTGCTTGCCATTTGTTTAGGTTTCATTTCCTCATGTATTTCTGCTACATCTCATCTGGTTTAATGATTAATTCCTGTAAACACAGACTGAGGTTGAGTTGGACTGGATCCAGGTAACCAAAGGACTCTAGCCTCACCAAAACAAGCAGAGTGAGTCCAACACACACACACACACACACACACATACCAAGTCTTCCTGATAATCACAGCTAATCATAAAAATAGCTGCACAGTCCACCTCTGCAGCTGCCAGAGCTTTTTACTTCCTTGTCCTCTTTTTGCAAATGCAGTGAAAAGCAAAGCGTGTGTCATTGCATGAAGCTGAATTGTGCAAAACTGAACTATTCTATTGTGAAAGCAGTACATGTGGCCTGCCTTGCATTGTGCACAAAACAGGAAAATAAATTGGACGTGTTCTGGACTGTTTGTGCTCTGGAGCGCAGCAACAGAACCAGAGCGCATAAAAACCAATTCCCCCACAAAACTGTCAGCAATAAATTACGCACATAAGTCTATAGAAGTTACAATTAAGCGTTCAAGGTCAACAAAAAGTTTTTTTAAGCTGCATTGAAAAGCTGAAAAACGTTGCATCCACCTCGCGGTGCGCACTGCAAGACGATGCGTAAAAGCCTCCGCGCGTCTCCGGTTCTTTCACCCCGAACCTTGACTTTTGTCCTTACCGAATTGAGAGCCGTGGTGAAGTGCAGTACGGTGATGGTGACGACCACAGTCTGCAGCAGGACCGCCAGCAGCAATAGCACCCCGAGCTTCGGACCGGAGCCCGTCATAACGACAGACCGCCGTCCGGTACCCGACCAGCGCCGTCCCGTCCCGTTCTCAGACTTCCAGAACAAGAACAATGGCAGAGGACTGACTCCTTAACTTCTACCCTCCCTCGCCGTCCCCTGCATGCAGAAGGAGGAGGTAGAGGAGGAGGCGGGGCCGGCCTGGAGAACAAGAGCTATTTTCCCTCTTTGAATTTCTCCTGGTGAGATTATTGTTTCATTTCTGCGCTGGAAAAACACAGATAGCCTTCAAGTTTATTGTGAACGCTCGTATCTTCGCTGTAGATCTGTGTGCTGAGCTTTACTGAGAGAAAAACACATTAAACATCAGAATATGATCACAGATAATGTTTTCAGACATGCACACAGGGGCACAGCAGCTGAATTTTGGCACGTACATGACTTTTATTACAATGTTATGGAGTTTAAACTGAAGTTTGAATCACTTATCTCAATAAAATCATATATTCTGCACCACTGAAGAGCTGAACATTGATTTAGGTTACATTACCAAGGGGTCTTTTCTGGGGAAAAACATAAATTAGGCTTTTCTTCAAAGGTTTTGGCGTGTTTGTTTCTGTATGCTGACTAAGATCACATGTATCCAAAATGTCAAGTTGTCTAGATAAACAAATTCCTGGCATTTCTGTTTTAGTTACGAATCTCTCCACATTTATCTTATCTTACACTGTTCATCCATCATGTGTAGTTCTGAGGTGAGAAAAGGGGTTTTTAAGGACACAAATAGGTCAGATACTATTTGCCTGTGCTCGTATGTGTGAACCCTGTCCTAGTAGCTGGCACTGGAGTTATATTTTTGGACACATATCTGATTAAAGGGCCTTTTGATGATGGGAGATTGCAGGAAGCTTCTATAGTTTTTCTCCAGCTGCATAACAAAAACATGTTACTCAGCATCGCTGCCTGCCACCCTGTTGAAGGATATAGTGCATTGGAAGGAAATTTGAGGATGGATGATGAGGTGTTAGTATGAAACACAAAGTGTTTGTCACACAATTTTTCACATTGACTCACAGTGTTGACCCCGTAACCATCAAAACAAGGTGGTAACTGGAATCCTGTGTCAGTCAGTGGTGAGAAGACAAGCTTGGTAAATTAACTTGTTGACCTGTAGCCTCTGCTTCATCTTTATCTTCTGACTTTCATCTTGACAGCATTCAGAATAAATGGCACGTGGTTTAAGTGCTTTAAAAGACTGGACATTCAGATGGACCAATCAGAAATGACGTCATATGCTGAAGATAGGGTTTGGAGATATGACGAAATGTACCAAAAGTCATTGTGAGATGATTTTGCATCTGTGGATTCATTAAATCATGATATTGAAGTTGACACAAAGTTGGAGCTTGATCAGCCCAGTCATCAAAAGAAAAAATCTTGGCATTCTATATTTCGGCAAACTCCAATATGTTACGTGCTTTTCATATGTATCACATCAACATTTCTAAAGTGGTATTTTATATGAACTGACTTTGTCATAAGGGTTCCAACGTCTCACTACATAATGTAAATGTAACACATGTGTGGTTGACAGAAATGTACAATGCCATTTCCTAGCCATTGGGTTGATCACTATAGAAGAGTTAATTGAAACTGCCCACATACAGAAGTCAAAACTGATGCTTTAATCTGGGAGATTCTTACATTCTTGGTGTTAGACAGTCACTGCAGTGCATCAGTGGGGGAGGCAGCTAATACATATAATACATATAATATTGTACAATTTGCCAGTTAAAGAGAACGAGGAACAATTTCATTGCTTTTATTAAAGTGATTTTTTTTATCAGATGAAGCCAACAACACTATTTTGTAGTTTTGCAAGTGAAAGCTATTTTTCTGTTTCTGCTTTAGATTCTTTTGCTGCTGATGATGAAGTTTGAGTTTCAGTAGGTAGAAGTGTTTTTTTCTTTGCCAATTCAGCAATGGTAGCTTCCATAACTAATACTAACTAGTTCATTTTCTTGTTTGTCTTCTTGTATTTATTAAATTATGAAAATTAAAACACTTAATGTTTGGAGCAGTAAATTCAGCAGGTTTGCTCTCTGTGGCGTTGTATCAGTAGTGATGGAAAATATGAAATTCTAGACCCCTTTAAATTGCTATTTTTATTCTAAATTTGTCTTGCACTGTAAATAGGTAACACAATAAAATGACACCATATCCTCAAGAAAAATGAAAAAGTAAATATTTTTTTACATCCTCATTGATACTATTAAAATGTTGACTTTTTACCCCAAAAATTCCCCAAACTTCTTTTTTATTTTGTTATTAACATCTTATATATCCCTTTATCTCACAAGATATGTAATTATTGACACACTTTTGCATCTGAACACACTGTGAGTTTGGTGCTGCTTTCTCGTAAAACCCTTGTTTCTCAAAAAATGTCAACTTTGGAAAAGTAGCCTTATTTTTAGACTGACCGCTCAAGCATTTTAGAGCAGATCCAAACTATTTTACAAAGTAAATCTCAGGGCAGAGGATGGCGCAACATATAAAAGAACAAGACTGGTACAAGCAGGGTGACACAATGTGAGCAGTGGTGGCTTTTTCTCCTGACGTTAAGTGCATTGGTCAGGGCTATGAGCAGCTTTGGACACGTTATCAATGCAGTGTTGTGCAGTGAGGCAAGTTGAGCCTATAAATGGATCCTGGTCCTGTTGGCTCGTTCCTGCATCTGCAACATCTGGCCTCAATCTGGCTCCTACGCCCCACCATCCCCTCCAGGGAGATGCACTGCGCTTAGGTTTCACTCTGCTACGCCTGCAAGGGCCTGCTGGGGGTAACGCAGACTGTAAACTGTGTGTGTGTGTGTGTGTGTGTGTGTGTGTGTGTGTGTGTGTGTGTGTGTGTGTGTGTGTGTGTGTGTGTTTGATAAAGAGCACAAAGAATATGTGAAGGTCAACATCGTCCATGAGAGCATCCTTGGTACAAGCTGGAGAGACTTACCCGAACCTTAAACCGAAAAACAAGCCCTTAAATAAATCTTTACTTTCTGAGGACAAGCTTTTTGTCCAGAAATGGCCTTGAAGTCCCACATTGTGAACTGATTATAGTCCCCACACTGTGATTAATGCAGGCTAGAGACACACACTCTGAGTGTATTTCTGAACAGCGGCCAAGTTTTGATAGGGATCCGAAGACGAGAACTGACCAACTCCCCCGCAAAGTCGACTCCCTCCCTCCTCAGTCGCCTTCCAAACTTTGTCTCCCACTCCCCTCTCCCTCGCTCTCTTTGTGTCTGTCTGCCTCTTTATTCGTTTCTCTTTGTCTGTCCTTTCCTGTCTTTCAGATGCCATTTCTCGCCCATCTCTTTCCATTTGTCCTCTTTGTTCACTCTGCCTCTCCACATCTCTCTCTGCATTGACCATAAGTAGGTACAGTATTGCTACAGCATGTTGTACAATGCAATACATGTAAGTATGGAAATGCATTTCTGCCAGTAAAAGAAAAAAAATAGGATGAAAACTTAGCCTGTGATGGGAAAAAAAGATCCTGTAAGTCATTATAATGACAAACTTAAATTAAATAATGACCTAATTTTAACACAAAATAAAGTCTCTTATCATTTAAAGTCGTTATTTTGAGAACGCTTCTCATTATTTTTAGTTTATTTACTGTGAGTAGTTAGGTAAGTAGAAGTTGAACTGATCATTAAAAGACAAAAAGTTTAAGATGACACATTTCTTCAGTATTTTTAGAAAGACTCCTTTTTAATTTCAGTCTTTTACAGTTTCAAATAACAAAACAAAAAGGGGCTTGAAGCAAAAGTTTGGGCACCCTGCATGGTCAGTACTTAGCTGCGCCCCCTTTGGCAAGTATCACAGCTTCAGACGCTTTTCATAACCAGCTAAGACTCTTTCAGTTCTTTCTTTTTTTCTTGGTTGGAGGATTTCCACCCATCCGTCCTTCAAAAGGCTCCTAGTTTTCTGAGATTATTGGGCTGTATTGCATGCACTGCTTATTTGAGGTCTGTGCACAGATTTGTATTGATGTTTGGGGCGGGGGACTGTGAGGGCCATGGCAAAACCTTCAGCTTGTGCCTCTTGAGGTAGTCCATTGTGGATTTTGAGGTATGTTTAGAATCATTGTCCTGTTGTAGAAGCAATCCTCTCCTCATCTTGATCTTTTTTACAGATGGTGTGATGTTTGCTTCCAGTATTTACTGGAATTGAACTGAATCCATTCTTCCCTCTACCTGTGAAATGTTCCCTGTGCCACTGGCTTTGACACAAGTCCAAAGCATCATCAATCCTCACTCCTGTGTTTAACAGATGGACAGGTGTCCTTTTTATGAAACTCTGCATCTTTTTTTCTCCAAACATGCCTTTGCTCATTGAGTCCAAAAGGTTTAACTTCATCAGTCCACAGGACTTGTTTCCAAAAAGCACCAGACTTATTTAGATGTTCCTTTGCAAACTTCTGACGCTGAATTTCGTGTTGAGGATACAGGAAAGGTTTTCTTCCGATGACTCTTCCGTGAAAGTCATATTTGTAGACAGTGCACCACCACTCCAGAGTTTGATAAATCTTCCTGCAGGTCTTTTGCAGTCAAACAGGAGTTTTGATTTGCCTTTCTATCAATCCTACAAGCAGCTCTCTCAGAAACTTTTCTTGGTCTTCAGACCTCAACTTGACCTCCACAGTTCCTGCTAACGGCCATTTCATAATGACATTACAAATGGCGGAAACAGCTACCTGAAAACACTTTGCTATCTTCTTATAGTCTTCTCCTGCTTTGTGGGCATCCTATAGCTCAAATGTCTAGGTGTGCCCAAACTTTTGCCTGGTGCTCCTTTCATTTTTTTCACTCTAAAATTTTACAAAACAAAAGTTATACTCTAATCTTGCTTAAGATGTTGAAAAGCATGCTTCATATTTAACTTCATTCCTTTTGGAGATCAGTTCATCTTCTACTCACTTAACTATTCGCAGTAAATGAAACTTTGGCCAGGGGTGCCCAAACTTTTGCATGCCATTGTACTTAATATTTTGCAAAAGCTTCTCATTATTTCGATATACTAACTTATTATTTTGAGAAAGTTTCTCATTATAATGACTTAATAACAGGATCTGTTTTTCAACAAAAGTCTTTTTATCTTTTTTTTCTGGTGGAAATGGGCTTCCATATGAGATAATTCAGAAATTAAGAACGATCATTTTTTCATTCACTACTAACAGGTGTCTGGCCCATCTGGACCCCAGGTGAACCACTTGTAGAGGAATGATATAGACCTCGGATATCTCACTGCAGTTGTTTATTTGAATACAGCACACAGACAAAAACACATCTTGCGTAAACTTTGTCTCGCTGAGTGGACTTGCTAAGTTATTCATATGGAAGACACAATGTTGGCAGAACAGCTCGCAGCTCACATCAGGGTGGACTTTAATAGTCTTGACTCTAACTTTGGATGCTTTTAGAGACAGGTGTTGCACTGAACAAGTATTGTGTTTCATTTTCCTCCTGTTGTTTCTATTTATTGAGTTTATTAATTTGTTTTGTGATGTATGTGATTGAGTACTTCTACTTAAGATCAATAAAAGTGTGCATTTATCTGTGTATTAATCCTGTTCATGGGACAAACACTGATTTATACGGTCACTTTATTCTTTCTTTATTCTTTATTTATAACATCTGATTGTGAGACAAAAAGCCAATCTATATAAGGTAAACCATTAATTTATTTAGTTTCTGACTCCTATTTTTAGGTTATGTTAAGATTATTAATCTAAACATTGGCATTATCTCTTAAAACAATAACTGTGAAAACTAACATGCTGTAAATCTAAATCTGTCTCTCTCTGCCTGCTTGCCAAGGTAAACACACACACACACACACACACATACACACACACACACACACACAGTTAATTTTATCCTTCCTATTAGAAATAACACAGTACCCAGAGCTGAACAATATCACTGATATCTGGCCCAAACACACACACACACACACCTACCTCGGGAAGGGAGAGGTGGGACATCTGAAGCGACCAATGGGCATGCCGGAAATCTGAGAGCTGACCAATGAACAAACAGGAAACTTTTGGGGACTTTCCAAAGTTTCCAAACTTTTTTTGGCTCTACTAGCTTTTGTCAGATTTTGGGGTTTTTATGTTGACGTGTGTGTGTGTGTGTGTGTGTGTGTGTGTGTGTGTGTGTGTGTGTGTGTGTGTGTGTGTGTGTGTGTGTTTGCTCTGCATGTAATAGGTTTTCTCTTACTGTGTGTGTGTGTGTGTGTGTGTGTGTGTGTGTGTGTGTGTGTAGGCCCCCCTCCTCATGTGTGGGCGTGTGTGTGTGTGTCTGTGTGTCTGTGTGTATCTGTGTGTGTGTATGGAGCCAAAGCTGAGGCTGCTCGCTCACTGCTTCATTTCATTTCAGGAATCAAGAGTTCAGAGAAAAACGGGTGATGGAGGAGGCTGACACTCCCATGAGAGGGAGACAGACCCCCTCCAGATACAATTACACGTACGTGTGTGTGTGTGTGTGTGTGTGTGTGTGTGTGTGTGTGTGTGTGTGTGTGTGTTCGTTCTCATGTCCAAGACGTTTACATGTCTCAACGTGCATCAGTATTTCTGAGTTTTTAGATTTATGGTAATGTTTAAGTGTTCAACAGTGTTCCTCTGTGTGTGTATGACTTATTCTTTTGGCCATGTAGAGCAGATAGAGTATGGGGACATAACCGTCCATATACTTTTGCTCAGTCTTTCACAACCTCATCACCACATAAGAACATTAATATTGAAATATTTTGCTGGTGTGCCCAACCACTCTTCAGGGCAAGGAGGGGGGAGGGCGGAATCTAAGGTGAGACAAGAAGGAAAAACGCAGGAAACAGAAAAGAAGGGCACACCCAGCCTTTACCCAATACACGCATTAATATAGCCTAAAGCCAAATCACAATTTGCTATGTGTAAATAGAGTAGAGTAATGGTGTTCTGAGTAAAGAATGAAGTCACACTCCCTCTGTGTGTGCTGTAATCTGACCTTTTCTGTTCGTTGTTTTGGTGGACAGTCTGGCAGCACATGCATGTTAAGGCCCAGACACACCAAACTGACTTCAGAGAAGTGGTGGCAACGTGGCCCCCTGCTGTGTTACCTCATGTCGTCGCAGTCAGCCAACCAACATGTATGTTCTGCACCTGCATAACAGCAAATAACTCTCCACATTAGCAGACGGTAGTAGTCTGGAATTGTCAGACTGTCTCAATGCTATTTAGCACATTAACAACAGAATCCAATGTTGACAGAACAAAACATATTAACTGTGCGCCAGTGAACAATAACACAGCTCACATCTCAGCTGTGACTGTGAATCATAGATATGTTCTAAATGTCAAATACAGCTGCTTTAATGTATTTTACAGGACAATATCAGAATAGCATCAGTCTGACACTGATGATAAAAGGATCTTGGGGAAATATAACAAAATAAAATATATGAAATAAATATATGGCCAGTATTTCAGGAGATCAGGTGTAGTAAGTGGATATCTGGACAATCAGTTCCTCTTCCATGCACCAGTCATTTTGACTAATCTCTGTAAACAGATACCTGCACATGAATGCAGATATATATATATATATATATATATATATATATATATATATATATATGTATATATGTATGTATGTATATACAGTATATTTTTTAAAAGCCATCATAAAGCTAAACTAATGTCAGACAATAGCCGACCACATTCGACCCTCTTTTGCTTTCCACACGTACTGTTGCTGCTTGAATATGATTGGTATAGTACTTGGACTACAAAAGGAAAGCAGAGCACTTTTAATGCATGAATCTTGTCCTGTTGCCAACAGATTATGCAGACATATGCAGATATCTGTATATGGAGTTTATTTACAGGATAATGCACTGTTTTGCTTCCCTATGCTGTAAAAAAAAATCATATTCATAATAGATGCCTTCTTCATCTTCTTCAGAGAGCCAGCACCTCTGGGATGAAGTGAAACACCGACTGTGAGCCAGACTTCATCATCCAACTGGCAGAACTGGATCAAATCCCTGTTGTCAGGGAATCCAACATCTGGGGTGGAGTCTGTAACAGCAGCAAAGTAATGCCCGTGGTTTTGGACACTCATGTTTAGCAATCACACATGGGTGTAATGCTCAAGTGTCCACATACTTTTGGCCATGTAGGGTAAATGTGTGTGGTTTTGTCTCCATGTCTTTGTGCATGTGTAACATACAGAATGTGTCCTTGTGCAGTTTGAGGCCCACACTGTGGTTTTCTCTTCCTCCCTACAATCTTTCTCTGTCCTCCCTCCCTCCAACTCTTTCCAAATTGCCTTACACTCCCTTCTCTCTCTCTCTCTCTCTCTCTCCCTCCCTCTCTCTCTCTGCCTGTCAGGAAGAAGTGAACAATATGACCTTTAGTCGCGGCGATAACATTCTCCCTCATGAATTCCCCGCCGCTCCGGCTTTCCTTTCACATTCTCACCGGTTTGTTTTTGCTCCCGGCGCCTCTGTTTTCCTTAGAAATGATCACCCTGTGATTAACGAGCAGCGCCAGGGGGCAGGGAGGAAGTCAGGCCTCCACGGGGTCGCACACATACACATACATGTACTACATATATGTTCACACTGCAGCTCAAAGTGTCTCATCAATGTTTGGATCCTCTCACGTGTCACTGTACTCACATTCTTCACTTAAGTAAAAGTACTGATACCACACTGTCAAAATACTCCAATGCAAGTAAAAAAGCGGCATTCAAAACCTTAAAAAGTATGTAGGCTAGATATTATCAGCACAATAAAGCTAAAGTACCAATGTGTGTGTTGCATTTTACTGCTGTAGATGTTTAAGGTTGAGCTCGTTTTAACTCCTTTATATACTGTTTAATCTACAGCAATGCATCATATTCTATAAAATCATCATATGTTGGTAGCATGGCTGTCCTGTAAGAACCACGTATCTCTAAAAAGTTAGAAAAAAGCCCTGTTTTCAGCTTTGTGACGATGGATTTTCCTGCTGATCCAAGAGGGTTTTAAAAGAGTTTATTAAGCTTAAGAAGGAGGAGAATTTTCTCAACACATAAAGGAACACGTCATCTTTCAGTTTATGACAAACATCCAACATCAACACATCTGGAGATACATGATTTTTACTGGACAGGAAGGGGATGAAAATCCGTAATCTGTAAAGTAACTAAAGCTGAATAGCTGTAGCTTAAGCTAAAAATGACTATATTTACCTCTGAGATGTAGAGGAGTAGAGGTATAAAGTTACATAGTACCTCAAATTTGTACTTAAGCATAAAACCTGAGTGAATGTCCCTAGTTACATTCCACCACTGCATGTGTCAGTCATACCTGATGTTTTAAATTAGTGTGAACTAAGGATGGGCATTCACTCGTATTTAGGTCTAGGGACAGGCGATAAGGAGAAAATACAATGTTACTGTATTTTAGACCAAATACCTCAATATCGATATTTTGACTGTATAGTAGGGTTGACCACTGGTGATCTCACAAAATATTTGTACAGAGATGTTTGATAAATAATCATCAGTAAGGTGGATTATAACGCAGCTATTAAATCCTGGAAAAGACAACACTTACAATATTACGATATCCAAAATCTAAGACCATATTGAGTCTCATATAACAATCTATACTCAAGCAAAAGAACACTAACACCCATTAAAAAATAACTCAGCTCACCTGGTAGAGCGGGCGTCGTGTACTGAAGGCTGTGTCCTTGTTGCAGTGGCTGTGGGTACAATTCCAGCCCCCCACAGCCCTTTGCTGCAGGTCATCCCCACTCTCTCTTTCACACTAAATCTGTCCTATCTAATAAAGGTAAAAAAGCACTCAAGTGAAAGTAAAAATTCCTAACTGAGAAACTTTCTCAAGTAACAGTAATAAAGTACCTGGTTAAAAACTTACTTAAAGTACACATTACTTTCCATTTAGGGTGTGCTGACCAATGCAAAAATAATTAGAAAACATTAAAAATAAATCATATAGGCGGAATTATGAAACTAACATTAACATTAAAGTTGACATTACTTTAGGTTTCTAAAGCAGTGGTTCTAAACATCTTACATGTCTAGGATGCCTAAACCGATACACTAAGATGATATAAATTTTGGTTGTTAGATATTAAGACCACAGTTCTTTAGTTGTCAACTACAGTTGAGGAGGAGGTGAAACCTTTGATTGGAATAGTCACTCTTATAACTCCTTCTCACATTGGGCTCACTTGTGTAATTGCCTAAATAGTGACAATGAACTATTACCATTTTTCCTTGGAACCCCTGAAACTCCCTCAAGGACCCCTTGGGATTCTCCAGACCCCTGGTTGAGAACCACTGTTCTAAAGCAGAACAATTAAAAGCCCACCAGAGCACTAGCTACAAGATAAGTTAATGTCACTGTCATAACATCTAAGAACGTAGTGAAATATAAAGTAGATTAAAGGTGCTAAAATATACTTGACTAAAGAGTAGATGTATAGAAAAAGGTACACATTTTTACACCTGAGTTGCTTGTAAGGCATTTCTACTCCTGACCTTTTGCCCTGTCAGCCATGACTGGAGATCACAGAATGTAAAGACACAGCCACACAATGTCAAACTTTGATTCCAGTTGCTGCGTCATCACTAGGGGACAGTTAGGACATTAAATGTTAGAATGAATTAACATTACATAAATCCACCCATACCTGTAAAGCTCAGTACCAGAACCAACCTGTTACCCATCATTATGTCTAAGTCAAAGCTCCACCTACCCGCACCCATTAATAGAAGTAGTAGTAATAGTAATTACTGCAAGGTTAGGAAACATTTTAGCATGCTCCCTCCACCACTATAAAACCTCAAAAGGATCCTCCTCGGGTGTCTTGAACTCGATGTAAGCTGCCACCTCATCCTCAGGCTGCAAAGTTTCATCAAAGAATTGTGGCTTGATAGTAGTGATTTTGATGTCAAAATACTTCACATACTGCACATATTTTTCATTTGTTTAATTCTGAAAAATAAAAAATATATATTTGTTCTCACCCGCTGCCCGCCTGCATGTAGTTCACTTTTATCCATGCATGTGAATTTATGTATAAACATATTTTTACCCATTACACAGCTTTTTGCAGGTTAGCTGTTGGGTACCAACGGGAACCCCCAAACCCTCAATTACATAATTGTTCACCCCATTGTTGAAACAAAACCTTCGCCCTTGACATATCCTGTCATTTTCAAATAGCCATGAAGTACAGTGGAAGCAGCTCACAACACATGGCACCTTAAATATGTCTGGTGCTCCGAAAGCCAAACAGTACTCCTGTGTTTCAGATAGTCTGTGGTCATTTAATAAGAGTTTATTCTGACATCATTTTCAACAAAAAGACTTTTATGATTTTGTCCAAAGGCAGGGCCTCAGAATGAGTTAAAAAATTGTGATAATGTGTGGTCAAGATGTCATTTTTGCATTAACGGTCCGAAAGCCAAAGTCCTCACAAAGCAGGAAATCCTCACATTTGAGAAGCTGTAACATCTGGCTCTCTTTATTTATGTCCTGCAGATATTTTTTAATGTTGACAACCTCAGTGCAAACACCTCGTAAACGTTTTGTGATCCTGTGATGTTTCCCGACTTAAACATCTTGTTTCAGTCCTATATGGCATACATAACTGTATTAGTATGCACTATAATCTCTGTAATTAGTGTAAAAAAAGTTAACATTTTATATGAACAGGAAGTGATACAATATGTGTGTCAATCAAACTGCCAACTAAACCACATAAAGAGACAGTGAGGAATTTTTTACAGCCATTTAATTTGTCTTTTATTTTCCTGCATCTTTCTGTAGCTGTCTCACCACCATCACCAATTCATTTTAATTTTCTGCAGCTGTGAGCAAAAATTCAAAACATTTTTACCCTGCATACTGACATCTTTGGGTATTTTTTGTCAATGTTCAGAGTGAACACTCAAAATCTTGGTACTTAGAAGTAGTAGGTAGCAGATTGTGAGTTTAAGAGGCTCCCCTGAACGCACCATTTAAAGTGACAGTTTATCCCACAATCAAAATACGCATTATTCTTCTTACCTGTGGTGCTATTTATCAATCTAGATGGTTTTGGTGTGAGTTGCCAAATGCTGGCGATATCACCTATAGAGATGTCTGCCTTCTCTCCAGCATAATGGAACTAGATGGTAATCAGCTTGTGGTGCTCAAAGTGCCCAAAAACAAAAAATAATTTATAAACACTCGACAGCAATGTCTCTTTCCAGAAATCAGGTTCTGGTTACTAATTCACAGACCTTGTTGTGAGCAGTTTCATATAGGAACAGTTTTCTTTTTATTGAACTAGACCCTCCAATCAAATCACTGCTCAGAGGGGAGCATGCATCTATCATAGAGGAGAGGTTTGTGTTCATGACAGCACGAGATGTAAACATTAATGGCATCCTCCTCAGCTGAGCTATAACAATAGCTGGCTCAGTGGTGCTAGGTGATCTAGCATGTTTGTATGAAGAGAACTGGTACAGTGTTTGAGGCGAGGGGCCACGTTCACTCCTGTGAAAGTTGCTCAGTGGTGCATGTAGCCAAAAAAGTTTGTCTTCTGGGTGTGATTACCCGGATTTATCCACATTGTTGGGCAAGTGCACTAGAGACTTCGCTGGCCAAGTGTCTATCCTCAAGTTTAGCCCTTCAATAACTTGAATAGGGATAAAAATGATTTATTCATGCACGTCTCCAGGACTTTAGAAATGTTATTGGACTGAATGCCTCAAATTCTGATTTTGCAGGGACTGTCAAGTTTCAGAATGTAAGTTTATGAGAAAAATTATTTTTGGGCCACATGGTATCAGGTGTTGGACCCCTAAGCATGGGAGTCAACTGACCCCTGGGCACAGATATGCAAAGGGCCCCACTACCTCTCCTACACAGGACCAAGACACACAGACTTTGCGGTGGTTTCGCCTCTTTTTTTTGTTGTTGTTTGGCATATTTCTTTAGTCATTGTGCATCTTTTTGTGATTTTGTCTCTTTGAAGTAATTTTGTTTCTTTTTTTAAGGGTCATTTTGTGTGTCTTTGTGGTTGTGTTGCCTGTTTTTGTAGTTATTTTGTGTCTCTTTGCAGTCCCCTTGCATCTCTTTGTGGTCTTTTTGTGTCTCTTTGTGGTAATTGAAAGTCTCTTTCTGGTTGGTAATTTGAGTGACATTATGCAGAAGAAGACCATGGCAGGGGCCTGACATTTTGGGCTCCAGGGCCTGGGCCCGCTAGGCCTGTTTAGTAATCCCTCCATGCCTGGAAGCTGTAGTTACAGGGTTTGGCCACTACAAAAAGTTGATGGCAGTAGTTACCCCCACTATACTGAAGAGATGCTAAAATATCCTGGATATGGCCACTGCCATCTTGCTCCAATGATGTCATTTGGAGCTAAAGTCTGTAAATTAGCGATCTTCGCAGTATCATTTTTCCCGCCCATGCACTCATCCAACTAATCGCAAGCAGCGCCACTGAATGTGAGCCCATCGATTGACTCACACAGTCGTTGATCATGTTGATCATCTCCATTTTATAGCATTAAAGTAAGTAATTAAAACCAAACTTATCAAAACAACTATGCTAACACACAGCAGTGTGACAACAACTACCTTACATGATAGAAACCATCTTTGGAAAAAATGTATTTGATGTGAACTTTGAGATTTTAGTTTGGCACATGTCCCATTCACTAACATGGAGAGGGCGGGCTTTATGACCTATTCTGCAGCTAGCCACCAGAGGTTGGTCTGATTGTTTCGGCTTCTATTTTTGGGAGCTGTCATGTCGTCTATCATTACATACACAGTCTATGGCGGAAACTGCTCACAGCATTATCTTGAGTAAGCAGGTCATGATTTTTGGAAGAAGACATTACTGTCAATTTTTTTAAATGTACTTTTTGGTGCTTTGAGCATCACAAGCTGAGTGCCATCTAGTTCAATTATATTGGAGAGAAGGCAGACATCTCTACAGCCGATATCTCCACCACCCCACAACTCACACTATAACGACCTAGACTGATAAATAGCACTACAGTTAAGAGGAAAAATATATATTTTGATTTTTGGGTGAACTGTTAGCTTGGTAACACCACTGAGTCCAGACTGATACAGAGAGCAAAACAGAATGTTGAGCTCACATCGTCAGGTCAGAACGGACTCACCAGGCTAGTAAACTGTCCCTTTAAGAGTTAACAGTGCCAGTGGATTGTGGGATACTGATGGCTGCAAAGGATAAACCAGGTGTTTCCTCTAAATTTGCATCTGACTGCTGTTGATGCAAGAGTTGTTGACCTGTTTTGACATATCCCATCTTGAATTGTGGACTTGCCCTGTGATCTGCAGACAGAGTGCATGCTGGGATATGCTCTCTGCTCTGCTGTGACTGTAATTGGGATTAAGAGGTTTTGGAAAACACAATGGGTGAGTGAATACTCAAACAGAGCTGGCACTCAGTTGTGCAGCCTGTTTGGCAGCAGGATGTAGTGTTGCAGGCAGACTGCTGCCTCACTGATACACCACCCAACCACACACACACACACACACACACACACACACACACAAACACACACACACAGTTTTTTGCTAATCAAGTCCTGATGGACAATCGCACACTAATCAACAGTGTTAGATCTGTGCAGACACACACTGAGTGTGCCCTGTGGCACTCCAGATGCAGATCTGATGATGCAGATTTGGCTGCTAATGGCAAACAAACAAACCAGTCTGTCAGGAGAAGCATGTTCCTACTCACCTCTCTGATCACATGATCTGACAGGCATGCTGTATTCTGTCACGCAATCATCTGATGGGGTTTGTGTCTGTTTCCCTGCAGGCTTTGACTTGACGAGCGTTTATTTGAAGATGAGAGCAGAAGTGAAAGAATGATAAAAAGTGAAGGCCAACAAGTTTGTTTGATATCTAGTGTGGAGGTGCAGAGCCCAGCCTGAAATCAGTTTTTCACCAGGATGACAGATGGAGAGAAAGTTTGGCAGAAATCTTTCACCCCCTACGTGTTTTTTATTACTCTCGAATATCGCAGGACGTCAGATCACAGGCGTAAATCTAAAGCAAAGACTTTCTGTCCAGAGATTAAATACCATGGGGGTGTAAATCCATCAGGGAAAATCCATGAAATTTTACAACCTCTATAAATTTGTAAGATAAAAACAACAGGAAAGGGAATAAAAGAGACAATTCATGTGATAAATAATATCAACAGTCACATTTAACAGCTGAGTTACTGATTGGAGGCCAGTGTTCAGGAGCAGGATTTGGCGCCATCTTCTGTGTCAGACTTTTATACTGAAATTAGATGAAAATAATGGATGACACCTTTAATTTATAACTCTTCATATATTTAAAGGGATCACTGTAGCTTAAGTACCAATGGAAATTATTCATGAACTATAATTACTATGTTTCACAATGTTTTTTTTAAAGAAGAAACATATTTTTACAATAATTAATTATAAACAGTGACATAAAAAACCTATAATTTAAGAAATAACAAACTTTTAAAGGGAATTAGCAATATTTTAAATATTTGTAACAATAAGTATGGTTAACCTTTAAACTACTATGTAAAAAAAAATAGCTAGAATTTTAAAGGCACTACTACAGTTTTAAAACCAAGTTTTTAATACATAACTTGCATAACTTAGTAAACTATGATTGAATTATGAATAACTTTTAATATTTAAATACCTATAATGATAGCCATTATGAATAACTTGCAACTTAAACTACAACTTTAAAGTGAATATGAATAATTTTAAAAGGACATCTACATTTTAATACCTATAATGATAACTATAATTAATATAAGGTATGCATTAGTTAATAACAAATATTAATTTCAATAAATATACAGTCCATTTAATACCCATTGATCAAAGCTTAATAAACTATAATAGAATAAAAAATAACTTTTAATATTTTAATGCCAATCGTGAAAGCCATTATTAATATCTTTTAACTAGACTATGAGTCAATAAATAGTTACTGTTTCCAAATGGAATTTGCTGTATTTGTAATAATTATCTGGTGTAACTGACACTTAAACTTAGACTCAGAAAATTAAATCTATAATTTTAAAGGGATAACTTTATTTTTAATACCTATAATTATAACCATAATCAATAACATAGTAAACTATAATGGAATAATGAATAACTTTTAAACTTAAACTTTTAACACCTATAATAACTAATTATTATAATACATAACATATAAACTAAAACAATTTAATAAACTATAATGAATTAACATTTGTAATACTTGTTATAACTGCCAAAAAGTTAAAATATTACAGCTTAATAAACACAAAATATATTTTTAATGGAGACACTATATTTCCTAATGCATGTTGTTACTAATATATAGTGTGAAAGCCATTAATAACATCATGAACTATAATTCAAAATCATTTTTTCAAAAGGGCTTATTCAGCATCTGACATACGAATAACTTGTAAGTATAACTAATGACTCAATTAACCATAACTTCATTGTTTATTATTTTTCACAAAATACATTGACAGGCTGTTTATTGGGAATATTAACTTCAGTTTATTTCCTTCAAAAGAAACATTTGTAAATGTTGAGTCAACACAGAACAAGGACACAAAAAACCTTTAAATGTGTCATTGTAATATTTTATTCATAAATAAATCCCAAAATAGTAAATTGTGAACATTTTACATTGTGTGCAGATACAGTAGCTGACCCTCTGGAAGGATTTAAACCCTGTTACATCACAGTTATCAATTAATAATTATAGCAAAGTTATTATAGCTGTGATTACAAGTTCACACTACCCAACACATCTGGTGCCATTATGGAGGTCGGCCTGTGCACCAAGTAAAGTTTCCTTCACATCAGGTCACGCGTTACATAATAAACACAACCACCCCAACAGGAAGTTAACATGCTCCCCCTCTGCAGCAGCAAACAAAACAACACAAAACTGAACTGCAGACTGGAAGGTTTACACTTACAAAACAATATCATATTAGGAAAATATTTATTATTTGCATAACATCACGGTCTTATTATACAGTATGATTTGTATAATGGGCAAAATCAAGCATTTTAGTTTTATTTACTTCACTTGGAGTTTGCTGACTTTAAAAATTAGCTTCAAAATGAAGTTCATTTTATATTTTAAATGTAAATGACAAAAATGACAAATTCATCACCTGATAAATAACACATCACACATAAATATTCATGTTCATGTGTGAAATGACAGGTTTTCACCTGTCATGTCATCTGAAAATTATAATGTGAATTTGTGTCACCATCTGAAATGGTGATTCTCGTGTGATTAGGGCTCCAACTAACGTTCATTTTGCTTTGAGGCTTAGTTTTAAAGTCAACGTGGAGGAGAAGTCCTTCAAGAGTTCAATATAAATGGAAATTTTAACATCTACAGATCTGTTCGATGACGAAGATCATGTGAATGGTTTGTAGCGCCAAAACAGCTGCTATATGGATTTAATGGAGAGATTGTGTTCATTATTGCATTATTGAAAACTGTCCTGATTGTTTTCTCAATTAGTCTCAATGAGCACAGTCTGTATAATGTCAGAAAACCCCAAAATATTCTGTTTACAATGATTTTAAACAGAAAAGTGGACAATTCTTTTGCATTTTTCTTGAAAAGTGACTCAAACATTGATGATTAATTGATAGACTTGATGAATAATCATTTCAGTGCTTCGTCTGATAGTTTCACACATGCCTTTGTTTTCTGGGGGCACTAGGAGAAGAAAATGTGATTCCATTTGAAGAAAAAAATATGATGTTTGGATATTTGACGGCATATTTTTACAAATATTCACACTATCAGCTTTTGTCTTTCTGAGTCATTTGGACAGATGTTTACTATACACATATACTATGCTGCACATATACATATGCTGCAGCAATTTAAGTTATTGTGACAAAACAATCATTCTTGCTCTAAGATTTAAGTCCTATGCCAAATGCTTGATTAAAGCTGAGGACCTCCAATAATGGCGACCAGAGCTTGCCCTCTACAGGTGCTGCTGCACATCCCCTGCAGGACTTCTTGTCCCCGTTGACACAGTAAAAACACTGTCCAGGAATGTAATACTTTCTCACACTAATACATGTGCATTATTACATTATTTGAAAAAGACACATAAAAAAATATAATAATCCCAGGTCCCCCCACACCACTCAAGTTGTCACAGAAGCCAATAAAACAGCTATTTCAAGGGATTTATTAGCGCTGCAGGAGTACATCTGGGGCCGCTTTTGTGTATCTCTTGGCTGAAAGAAACTGTTGCATAACCCCAACTTATATAAAAAACATTATTTGTAGAGTATTAAACTATTTAATGTGGCATTTCACATACAGCAATAAAATTACAGCACTTACAAAACATTCAAAAGTCCTTCTCGATAATCCACATCGCCTTAACTAATTTTAAAACACATATTACTTATTTAGAAATGATATATTTCACTTCACATGGATATCAAACATAGTCACTTTTTACTGATAGGTGTACAAAACCTGTGCTTATACATTCAGTGGTGATAGTATTCAGATCCTTGACTTTGGTGAAACTCCTCCTCTACAAGCAAAAGTCCTGCATTTAAAACCTAACTTTAAGGGAAACTTTATTTTCCCATGTTTTTGTGTCTAAGTGATTAATGAGGACAACACTTTTTTAAACTGGTCCAATACTGAGCAAGAGGGCTGCAGCCAGAAGCGTATCCACTTGGGGCATTTGTGCATCAGTGTACACCTTAAAGTGTTTGTTTTTTCCACTGACAGGCTCAGATTATTATCATAAGTGTCTGACAGCAATATGGAGAGGATCCCTACAGAGATAGACAATTATTTTTAAAGAGTAGGATCCTCTAAATTTGACCAGAAACAGCCCCGCAAAAGCCATTGCCAAACTCACCAGACTGTGTAAAAAAAAATAGTAGTTGTAGCGTGTATAAATGCAACATATTTTCACATCTAACTGCATGAATTAGGGGTTTACTTCAAGCAAACCAGAGTTGGTGATTGTTTGAATAGAGGAGCAATTAATCAAATCAGCTTTTGTGAGCTTTATTTTCTTTCTGTTGACTTTGAATGAAATGTGCTATACAGGTGGTTCCCAACTGCTCAAGCCTCAGGGTCCAGATTTTCTCTGTAATCATTAGTTCAAGGTCCACACAGTTTAATAAATTCAGTGTCACACTTGCATTTGGCCATGTCATCGAGTTCTTCTGTCTCGATCAAGTAGCTGTTTGTTAGTCTCACACTCTACAGCAGGAAACAGCACTTCAAAATAAAAGCTCTGTGTTGGAAATTTTACTGCACATAAAAAATAAAGTCTGTTTTCTACCAACTAGACAAGTCACTTGCAGTGCATTCAGAATGGAACCGTGACCCACTTTTGGACCACGAGCCACCAGTTGGGAACCACTGTGCTACCCAATGATAAAATTCCTCTTCATTTAAATAGAGTGTGGTGGGGATTTTAGTGACTTTGAGACTTGTTCAATCCTTTCCATAATGCTGTCAGACACTAAGATTAATAATCTGAGCCTGTCAGTGCAAACATGCTGCTCATGTTTATGTCATTAGTCACTGAGACAAAACAAAGTATCGATGGTGCAGTAAAATGTTTCCCTATTCTCATGTTTCTGGGTTAATATTCCTGCTGCATTCATGTGTGTGTGTCATTTTACTGCTGTAGATGTTGAGCTCATTTAACTCTTTATACTGTTGGGTAGTTTAATCTACAGTAATGCATCATATTCTATAAGATCATCATCATATGTTTGTAGCGTGGCTGTCCTGTGAGAACCATGTATCTCTAACAAGTCATGGGGTCAGAAAAACAGTCCTGTTTTCAGCTGTGTGACGATGAATTTTCCAGCTGATCCAAGAGGGTTTTAAAGAGTTTATTTAGGTTAAGAAGGAGGGGAATTTTCTCAACATTTAATATCAACACACCTGAAGATACATGGTTTTCACTGGACAGGAAGGGGCTGAAAATCTGAAAAGTAACTAATGCTGTCAGACAAAATTTAGTGCAGTGAAAAGTTCAGTATTACCTCTGAGATGTAGAGGAGTAGAAGTATAAATGGAAAGACTCAAGTACAAGTACCTCAAGTTTAGGGCTTTAGTAAATGTACTTCGTTACATTTCAGCACTGCATGTATGTATGGAGGGTAATTGCTTGTAGAAATCCATGTTAGGAACAAACTGTCTTGAATAATTTCCCTCCAAGAAAAGAAGAAAATCTCCTGATAGCCAGTGTTACAATTTCAACATTTTTTTCTTTCTGGATAATGTGAAGTAATAACCACACTCAGCTCAGTGTTTCTGCTACACTCTTTGCTCGCTGTCGTTTTGGGCCAAAAGCCAAAACCGAGTCTGTCTGACGTTTGCTGTCGTCGGGTCGTTATATTAGTTTTGGGCAAGCAGTGGAGGGCGGGAGAGAAACATGATAGTCCATTTGGGATCTCGTCTCTCGTGGTGATACAGTAATTCTTGCATACATTTCACAGCTATCATCATCATCATCATCATTGCATTGGCTCTGCAGTACAGTGGTCATCAGAGAGTGAAGTTACAGAGAGCGACTTTCAAACATACGATATTGCACAATCCAGTGAGTATACACAGCTGTGAACTCTGGCACACTTTTACCACCCACACACACACACACACACACACACCCACAAACACGCACACACACTGTAACCTTGACTGGCCTGTTTAGTGTGTGTGTGAGCAGACTGTTGCAGTGCCTCAGTGCATTATAAAAGAATAAAAGCTGAAGATAAACTTCTGAGTGACTTTGACCTCTATAACTAATCAGATTAGGAGCTCATTAGGCAGAATATTTAAGGCTCTTCATTTTCAAGATACTGCAGGTCTTTTTTGAGGAGCAGATTGTTTTGTTTTTGTTTGTTTTTTTTACATTTTTTACATATGTTTTAATCCAAATCTATTTCCTAAAAATTTTGTATCCAAAAAACGGAGAAAAAAAAAATAGTGAATGAGCCGGGAATTATCTCTAGTAATGAATTAACATTACCTGGATAAATAACATGGTGCTGAGCTGCGATTGGTAATCCTGAAATCAAATTTTAATCTTGCGCCTTATTGATGTTTTAAAACAACATAATGCAGGAATGGGTATTTTGGGGATTTGGCAGCCTTACAGTTTCAGAATCTGCACCACTGTTGTAAATATGGACCCTCAGTAGCAACCTGAATTCAGCTAGCGCTAACACAGCGCTAGGGATTTATCTAATCCCGGACAGACCTGACTCCTCGCAAGATTAGCAAACTTAGCAAACTCTCTGTTCCTGCTGTTATACAAGTTAGACACAGTGTTGCTGCTGACCACCAGCCTGCTGTGACCTCCAGGGCTGTGGTTTGCGCTGGCTGAATTCGAGTTGCTACTGGAGATGTTCTGATACCTAAACTTGCAGGGTTTTCCACACATTCATTTATTTGTAGCAGCACATCACAATAACATCTAACACTATGTACTGATTTTTTATTTTTTAGCCAGACTGTTCATTAGGAGTGCTCTGAGTGCTACTCTGGGCACAGAGGGAGCAGCAGAACGCCAGGTGCAGTGAAGGTGAAACTTAACCATTCATTGCGCTGGTTCTAGAGGTTCTCATCAATCGATTTGATTTGATCAGTACTGATCAGATTGACTTATCAATTATCCACCCCGCAACTGAAAACTCCACAAACTGCTGCTGAGGAAAAAAATTACTTAGTTCCGCTTGTGCTGCGTTCATAAACCAACAAAAGCCTCCAAATTTAGAGAGGGGACACAGAATGATACAAACGGATATACAAACAAACGCATAAAAAAAAGAAAGCTGTTGGCAGTGACTGTGCAACACAACTTGCTGTGTCAGCTACTATTTAAAAGTGGCGAAGAAGAATTGGTTTCAAGGAAACTACTTTTAAGTTTATAAATAAATTCCATGGTATCAGATCAGTGCATAGAGTCGTGGACTTGCTGATATCTGATCCAGCATTTTAAACTATATCAGAGGCATTTCTAGTTCTGTCATTGATATGGGGACAACTCTAGTTGCTACAGCCACTCACTGGAGGTCCATCTCCAAAGCTGTGAATCACCTGTGAAGTAGTCTCCTAGCGGCGGGGAGTAAGGCTGAGGGACCGTGGGGTGGCGGCTACCTAGCTGATTTTTGCCTCCTCTCTCAAAAGAGCCCAAGAGCAGAAATAAGAATTTACCCATTTTAAATAGTAAACAAAAACGAAACCCATCATGTGGCAGTCAATGTTGCTTTTTTGGTGGCTACAAAAAATGAATCAATGAATGGAAAACCCTGAAAACACACTGTGAAGTGTTAAGCTCTAAATCTTGGTCACCAAATTTACATATTGCAAGAACAGGCATTCAGTGGGAGTGTCCCATCAACATGATTTTGAAGCTTTTATTTTAAGGTTTAAAAAAACTGCATAATGTTGCTTGAAATATAAATTTTACCTGTTAATTATATTCCAAATTAATACCATTACATTATACAATGGCCATTGAAAAAAAATCTTATTTCTAATATTATTTTCTAATTTAGAAAAATGTAGGTGTTCGTTTTATGATTTGAGAGTAATCTGTGAAATGTCTCCTGACATGTGTGATGATACACGATTTTAAAATGTTTACATAATTTTAAAACAATTGGCACTCTAGCATACTTGTGAAACATTTTGCACAATTATTTATTTGGTATTGAACCCTCTTTACAATCTTAATTAAGGGATAATGAACCTTTAGCGTGTTTTTTTTCCCCCCACAAATTTTTAATCACTAATACGATTAGCAGTACTATTGCTGGAGAACACCATGGCTTATAGATGGGTGATATTTGTATGTTGTTTTATATGTTTGTCCAGTTTTTTAATACTGTTTTATCCTGCAGTCAAATACATAGATTCGAGATTGTGTTTTCTTTCTTGAAAATAATGAGCCTTAAGTATACTATCATTGTCCAAAAGGTTGCATTGATATTATGGTCTGAAGCATCAGTTTCTTTGGTTATTTTTGATTGGAAATATTTTGGTTTCAGGATTTAGTGAAGATGCTATGTGATCCATTTGACTCAGTGATGTTCAGCTACACTGAGCTCATAAACCTGCTGCAATGTGTTTGTATGCACATTGTGGCGGAAGTTCTCAAGGAAGATTTTCTGGTGTCGGCTACATGATGATTTGGCCCTGATTTGCCCCCTAGTGGATATAAATTTGTGTCCTACAGTTGGACATTAGGAACACAGGTGAGTATGTGATTGCATTGAAGCCGCTTGTCTACTCAAACACGTTGGTAAAAAAGCAGGTTATCACAAGCCTTGAATTCAATTTGTTGGTTCTGTTACCATGTTTTTAAATTTGAAAGATTGTGCAGATTATGCAACTGTTTCTTGTCTGGTGCTTTGCTCAGGACATGTTGCTGCTGAAGGTCACATTAGTTCAAATATGGATCACGTGTGTTAATCAAAGCCTCTTTGCAGATCCAACAAGGAGCTCAAGTACCTGACTTTTTGCTCCAGGACGTCTTTGGCGCTGCAAACAATCTCTCCCAGTTCAGGAGGATCTGGAGCGGTTTGTTTGTCTACAGATTCTGGTCCAGCCAGTGGATGTAGTTGTTCATGCTCCTCTGTCCAACACTAGACATCATTGGCAGGAATGCAAACACCATGCAGCCATGAAAGCCATCCTCATAGTGATCACTGGTCACTGTGACGCCGGCGTTCTGCAGGCGCCTGACATACATCAACCCATCATCCCTTAGCACGTCAAACTCACAGGTCATCACGTATGCTTTAGGTGTCCTTCTCAGAACCCCCTGCTCTGCCAGCAGTGGTGCCGCCCTCACGTCCACCAGCTCAGGTACCTCACCCATCACCCCTGGCGATCCCGTCTCTTTCACAACCGGCGTGAAGTTCTTCCTGCGCTCAGCCGGGAGCAAAGCGGTCCAGTCCAGCTTGGAGCGGATGCTGGCGCTGATGGCCGTCTGGTCCAGGGAGCTGTGGTTGTTAGCGAGCAGGAGGGGCTCCAGGGAGGTGTCAGCGCCCAGGTACTGCAGCCAGAAACGAGCCATGACAGGCCTGTAGAGGATGGGCACGGCCCGGTTCTGCTGGTAGGATGGGGTGTAGAAGTCGAGAGCCTGCAGCACGGGGTAGATCAGTGCCTGGAGCTTGAACTTCGGTGTCAGACTGTCATCTGAGCTGAGCTGTGGACACAGTCAGGCTTTAGAGCAAAACTCAGCTGATAGAAGTTTCTGAGGGCCAATATCAACTTTTTATGCTGAAAGAGCTGAATTCTGATACGTTTTGGTCAAAATTTATTATATACAATATCTTTAAAGCCACTGATAACAGCATCTTTTAACTTATTCTGATGATGTATGTTGAGAACCAGAGGGATGTAATTAACATTTGACCAACTTTATAGTCAAAAACAACAGTCAAAACAAAAAACACTTTTAATTTTTTTTAAGTGCACATTGGCTCTTTTTGACCTTAGGTATTTTATAATAACTCTAAATTAGTTTAGAATTCACAAGTAGAATTTTGGCAGTAGAAAGAGTTCATTAGGAGCTTTCATTTGATATATACAACTTCTTTTCACCCCAAATGTCAGTTACACTCCTTTGGTCCTGACACCAATCGGTGCTGTTCATCTCCGTGTCCCTTAGATCGATAAGGGAGGGTATCAAAGTAAAAAAATGTTGACAATTAATCACACAGTACCTTTTAACTTCCTTCATCCATTCATCAAGTGTTTCACCCTTAACTATCATGTTGTCAGGGTGTAAAATGTCAAATGAACTAAGCCAGACACTTTGAGCAGGCTGAACAGCTGTTATACCAAACATGTTATTTGTCTTCATCTGGTTATCGCTGTATTTTACCTAAGGGATCACTACCACAAGCTCATGAATAATGAATAAACAATTCAAAAGACTAACTGATCTGTTGTGTGTTTATAGGGTGAAGGAAGTCCTGAAGGAACCAGGAGAGAACAGTTTGATGTTTCTGTTGTCTCAGACTATCAGTGGACACCAGATGTGGATACTGTGCCTACAAACTAGAACTGAATGCTTTTAGATGAAGCTGCTAATATTTAATATGTTGTGAGATGTGTGTGTTATGTGTGTGTTTGCTGCTCTACCTCCTGTGCCACAGCAGCAGCCAGGTTTCCCCCGGCGCTGTCCCCAGATACACACACTCTCTCCGGATCGATGCTGTAGTGCTCTAATACCTGAGCTGACAGGAAAGCCCGCGCTGCTGCCAACGCATCATGGTACTGATCTGGGAACACCGCCTCTGGAGCAAGACGGTAACTATAGCAACAGGATATCACAGGAAGACAACATTATGTTACATAATAATTTGAAACATGACTAAAAGCCAGGGCAGTGTTGGCACTACAGTCTACCATTTTAAATGACACAGAACCACTAATGAGAAAGGCTCAAAATGTTGTTTCACTGAGAAACTTTTTGGTTTAAATTGATTTTCTTCTAGATTTTATGTCCCTGAGCGAAGTGATAAAAAGATAAGCTTGACTGACAGACCCCATTAATATGATAGGGTTTTAGGGTCATTATAGCTGGCAATAAATAAATAAATAAATAGAATAAAATTCTGGAGCTGGAAAACTAGCACATTTACAAGAAAAAAACTTGAATATTGTCTGAGATTTTTAAATCACAAATTTACGATCAAAAAACTTGTGTCGGCAGTTGTGTGTGTTTGGAGATGGTTGCAATGTGTTTTTGGTTTTGTTTTTTTTCTTTGTCTAGGAACTACATCGCTACACTTTATACATACTTATTTTTCTTGTAAATGTATTTATCTATTTAATCTCAGAGAATATTTTAGGGGTTTTTTTCTTGTAAATTTGCAATTTTCTTCGTGTAAACGGACCACTTTAATCTTACAGATTTAATTTGTGAGTTTTATTCTCATTAATTTACCATTTAAATCTCAGAGAATATTTAAGGTTTTTCTTGTAAATTCACCACTTTAATCTTTGTCAGTATTCAGGTTTTTTCTTGTAAACTGGTGAGTTTTTTTCCTAATAAATCTTCCATTTAAATCTCAAAGAACATTGAAGTTTTATTCTTGTAAATTTGTGTCATTAATTTACCGCATTTAATCTCGGAGAATGTTCAAGTTTTTCCTTGCAATTTTCTTTTTCTCATATATTTACCATACCTACTATTTCCAATAAACTGTTTTTAAAAACTGATAAATGTCAATATTGGCTTTTAGAAATCAGAAATGAATATAAGATTGTACTTGATTAATAAAAGTCACCAGTGTAAAGGTAACTAGTGAAAGAACAAGAGAAAATAATGACTCATTGTCTAATTTGGAGTTTTTTGGCAATCAGCAAAATATCAACAACTAATCAACATCAACTTTGCTTTAATGAGACTTACTCGACAGACATGATGACAGAGTCCAGGTCCTTCGCCATTTTCCGACAAAGAAGGTCGTAAGATCTCATCCCTGTGAAGCAGGTGGAGTCAGTAAGTGATGCTGATATCATGTAAACAATAACAGAAATTTTTATACAAGTGAAATGTTTTTAATCCAACTGTTGGTGAGAATAAAATAACATAAATGAAATTAAAGTCAACAATCCTCCTTTTCTGCAACTTAAAAAAAAAAAAAAAAAAAAGCTTGAAAATCAACACTCACGTCCACTGCCCAGCGCCCATCCTCCACCGTGGAAATATATGACTCCCCTTTTCAGCTGCTTCCCCCCCTTTGGCTGGAAGACTCGAGTGGGCACACCACCCAGTGAGGAGTCGGTCACGTGCACAGCGGGGCAGGAGTGTGCCTCAATCTCCTCCACCCATGACACCACTCGGTTCAACAGGTGGACCCGATGGCACACACCCAGAGCGTGAGCCACGTCACTCTGCAATACCAACAAAGGTGACAGTTATTTAATAGAAAGAGGGAGTTTGCTCTACCTGTGCAAACACAGTTTTGATTCCTTGAAAGACGATGAAATCAAAACTTAATTGACAGAAGCAAAGTCTTTAGGTGTCAAAGCAACTTCAGGAAATGTTTAAGAATATCTGCTTGCTCTCTCTGGAGACTTTCCCTGCCATTGTGTGGATTCAAAAACATTAGAGTAAGGTGGAAGAGAAATGTACCCAGCAGTGCTGCAGGGAAAGAATTAGCAGGGCGTGGAAACCTGTCTGTGCATCACATGTGTGTGTTAACTTTAAACTTGTTGCACCACATAAGATTATAGGGTTCGGGTGTGTGCCATTAACATTGCAACAGCAGCTTAAGATAAGACTAACATGTTACACAGGAGTTACAGCATTCAGCAGCAGGGTCAAAGGTCATTACCATCACTCAGTGCACATTATATGTTCAGAAACTAAGCAGCTTTAGATATGGGAGAATTTTCTTGACCCATGAAAAGAACAGAATCATTCAATTAATTTCAAAAATTAAAAATCACCAAATTTGGTGATACATTCATCTGACACAGTACAACTGGGCTGGAAATGAAAGAATACAGTTTAATAATAATTCTAATATCAATTAAAAATGTATTCTTGTATACATTATTATTATTATTATTATTATTAATACTTTATTATCCAGTTATTATAATACTGCATTCTTATATTCCCAGCACAGTATGTTCTATTCTAATCTACTTTAATGTAGCATGGTACAATATATAATATTCTATTTTATTATATTCTGGGCTGTTCTGATTTGAAATATCAAACTCTGCTCTATTTTGTTTGATTCTGTTCAACTCTCATCTACTATGGTATATACATATATATTGCACTATATAGTATTCTTATCTACAGTATGATGTGGTAATGTACTCAAGTCTATTCTGTTTGATTCTCTTCTAATTTACTATAATAAAGTATGGTACAGTATATAATTCTTTTATATCATCATCATTTTATATTTCATTTTATATCATGCTCTTATATCATCCCGCTTTGATTACTGTAATGCCTTGTTCATGTGCAATCTGGTCTGGGTCTTCTAACTGTTCCAGAGTCCAAGTTAAAGACAAAGGGTGACCGAGCCTATGCAGTAACAGGCCCCTCGCTCGGGAACAGCATCCCACTGAGCATCAGATCAGCTGATGCTGTTCCCGTCCGATTTTAGTGGGAACTAAAGTGGAAGCTATTGAGTAAGCAGGTTAAGTTATTCCCTGCCTTGCAGACCATTTGCAAATCAGACGTTTTGGCAGTGCCTTAACAGCAGGGTTCATCCAGTATTGTTTTCAGAGAAAAGTCTGATACAGCTGCTGACTCACAATATTTTGCACAGTGTGTGATATCTCTTAACATGACCACAATAAGTAGTCATTGTTTTTCAGAGAACTGTATTCTGGTTGGGTGAAAAGCCTCTAAAGTAGCATTTTACATGAAGTTGGCTACTTGCTGTTTAACCTGCTCCTGAAACCTGGCGACTCTCAGCCTTCACAAGTGCATCAATATTAAGTGTGCAAAGTCATCCAGTGGGCCAGACTGGACCCTATGGTGGCCGGTTCTGGCCCACAGGCCGTATGTTTGACACATGACTGTACATGATTTCCTACTCAAATCTATTATATCCTAATCTATTCTAATCTATTATAATATGGTGCAGCACAGCATACTCTCCTTTATTTTGGAATAAGTTACACTGAGTTTTTACTGTGATCTGAGTATGTATTATGTATACTATATTCTACAGTCTGTATTATTCTATATTCCATACATGCCTTCTCTGTATAATGATATTCTGATATTATATTAAATATTTATATTGCAGTTACTATGCATTACTTATAGCCTATGTCACATTTGATCTAAACCTCTGTCACATTTAAGTAATGCTCGTCATGTCACAACAGATAGGCTTCTGTCTGACTGTCATTGCAGAATACTCTGTTTTTCCTGTTATTTTCTCTTCTTATCTAAGCCCGACAGCTCTCTGTGTCCTCTCACATCAACCTGTCCTCCTCTGCTCTCCTGTCACTGCATCCTCCAGCTCTCACCGCCTGCATGAAGCTCCGGAACAGCGCGTCCAGCAGCATCAGCTTCCACGGCTCGCTCACGCCGCTCGGTAACGGCAGGTAGACGTAGTAGGCGGCCGCCGACAGCAGCACGGCTCCGGCCAAACGGAGCCTCATCGCGGCGCACTTGTAGGCTACCGGCCTAAAGCTGACCGTTCATACAGGAACACACTCCTCCGGTCCCAGTCGATCGGTGGATCCGCCAGGGATCGACGAAACACGGAGGAATGACCCCGATTTCAAAATAAAAGTCGGAGTTTCGGGTTTATATCTATCTCAAAACGGCGATGACAAACAACATTTGAAAATGCTCTTATTTTGACATTTCCTTATAGGAAGTAGTGTAAGCATTGCGTAACGTGGTTGCTGATGGTAAATGTAGTTCTTTTGACCTGTAGCGATAAAGAAAAAAACTATGTAGGTATAGCCTACCGGTATTTAATGAAACGTGTTGGACAAATGTTACGTTTTTGAAATGAATATTCCAAAATGTTTGTGATTATGATTGTATGGAGGAAGATCATTTTAAATACATTTTTAATTTCAAAAACATGCTTTTCTGAAATTATTATTGGTCTTCATTATGTTCACCCTTCCTTTGTTTGAATTATTAAATATCTACCGAATGTAACCATGAAATTAAAGTCTTTGTCAGTCTGACTTAAATTTCTAATTGATACAATATGAGACACTTATCTGTCAAGCAGAAACTTTACTGTTGATGAAGTTTGATGATCTGAGTTCATTCTGCCCTCTTCTGGATATTTAGCTACTGAACCAAATATTTGTTGTTGTCTAGACTGGTACAATAAATATAGTTGAAATAATAAATGCTGTAAGCCTGTGAACCAGCCTGATGCAGCAGACATCTCCTGTCAGATAATGAGCCACACCTGCCTTCAACAACTCACACCTGTGTCCACTTAATCAACAAGGCAAGGTGAATGAGCTCAAAAAGAGCTCCAGTGTTTCTCCAGTCGCTTCTTGTTTTCAGACTGGTTCAGTTTTGTGGCTTGGTAGGAGCTGACAGAAGTGATTCAGTCCGCTGCTTCACTGACCTACAACTGTGGCTGTAGCCATGGGGTTTCTCTTCAGGTGGGTTTCAACTATGTTTTTGTTTGTTGAGCTTGTTATCAAAGAATGTAACTCTGGGATGTCTTGTGTCGATGGTTGCTGTTGGAAGACATCAAGCAAAAGGTGAGTTCAGTCACATTGTGGAACTACTTAACTGGTCATATGCATGAACTGAAATATTTGCTCCACAGCTTACAGTACTGGATCTGCTGGGAAGCATGGAGATACTGAAGTGCCAGTTGGAGGTTATCAACTAGACTCAAATGGCTTTAACACAGAGATGGATCTTCATGGAGCATTTAAGGTTGGTGGTTCAACCTTAAATGCAAATAAGGCAAGTAGCTGGGACAAAACTATTTCAGTTACTACACTACTTGCTGAATCCCAGCAAGCAAACTACCAATGTGTATTAGAAATCATGTCCTCGTCCCATTATCCTCAACAGCCACAGAGTCTGAATATCAGCAGCCACAGATACCCCAGCAGCCCAGTTACCCGCCCCATGTACCTCAGCAGCCACACAGCCTATGCTCCAGGTGCCTAGCTACCTATATAGCTACCCATATCAACTCCAGCAGCTGCAGGTAGCAGCCACCCCAGCAACTGCCTAGCCACAGGCCTCAGTAGCAGCCGCAGATGCCCCAGGTGCCTAGCTACCCACCCAAGCAGCCTCAGCGGTGGCCGCAGGTGCCTGGCTACCAACCCAAGTGGCCCCAACAGCCCCTCTACCTTCCCAAGCAGCCACGCTACAGTAGTTACCCAACTTTTGCCTAAGGAGTCTCCTCAAATGGATTTAAGTGGGTAAGCTGTAATCTTTTTTTTTAATTTTTTTTTTTAAATTAACCACTTTATATGCAGATTTTTTGTAACTATAGTGTTTCAGGCACTGCAACAGTGGGGGTTCTTTGAAGACTGCTTTTAACTGAGCCTTATTAACCAGTCAAATTACAATAAAGTAACTTATCCTTGGATGTCTTCAGTGATCTTTATTACTTAGGCTAATGTAATGTACTGGTTCCAGCATCTTAATGTGAAGTTAGTTCTTAGTCTTTTCTTAATTGTAAACTGAATTTCTTTTGTTTTTAGACTGTTCGTCAAAAATACTTCGGATATATAGTTTATTGATAAATATGCAGTATAGCATTTACTGTTGAAAGATACATTGTTTCCTTTTTCCCCCTCTACATATTTAACGCACAAAAACAAAACAAACATACACAAAAGCAAGCACTTTTACATATGTAACACACGAGGGGAAAAAATAAAATAAAATAAAACCCAGCCCATCATATAGCCTGATAAGTTGATGTGCTAGTGTATTAATAATGCTTCAAAACCTTATGTTGCAAAAAGTACAGCCTCAATTAGACAAACAAAGAAATTCAGGTAGATACATTTGATCAAGCGAGTCTCACTCAGAGGGACAGCAAGGATACCTTATGGAAGTACAAAATGAAAGGTTGCCATTTCTTAGTGAAATGTTCATTACATCCTCTAAGAGCATATTTGATTTTTTTTTTCAAGACTCAAGAAGTGTGTCACGTCTTTCAGCTAGACAGACTGAGATGGGAGATTTCCACCTGAGAAGTATTCTACGACGTGCCAAAAGAGCAGTAAAAGCAATAATGTCCTTAGCTGTGGTGTCATGAGAAAGTTTTAGCTGGTGTTCCAAAAACCGCCAGTAGAGGGCATGGTTGTACTTTGGTCTTATGTAGAAGTCTTAAGCCTTTTTAAAGCGCTTGCTTTAGCGCCAGTCCTGTCTTCATTCCTAATTCATCTTCCCATTTGGTTCTAATTACAGAATAATCATCATTGATAAGCATAATTTGATTAAAGCTTTGAAACCAGTCCTCTGAGCTGGATGTGCTGTATTGTTAAAAAATACTTAAGACACTGCCTTTTGCTGTGTCCCCTCTGAAATCTACATCTGTCAGCAGGTCTTCATTTTCACCAGCAGGTGGAGTCAGAGCGTTAAGGGGCTGATGCACAAATGCATCACAGGCCCAGACAAAAAAATATTTCGGGTTGCTGTATGTCATCAGGGTGACTTAACATGTTTCAACATTCTTCTGATGTGGCTCTTTAACAATATGAATGCATCAGTAGAACTGTTAAAGTAAAAGCCAAAATCAACAATCACTCAATATGAGAGATCAGACTTTTTGAAGTCACCTTGTTAATGAATGAATCTGCTCTAACTGCAACACATGACTCATCACTCCTTCACACTCATTGTAGGTGCCAACATGCTTCGAGTCAATATTGGATTAACATTTCAGGTGGAAACTCAACTACAAAATCCTGTTGCTTATTTGCAGTGGCGTTGGTAGGCTTGGGTGTTTGAGGCTTCAGCCCCAAATATTTGTGTGTGTGTGTGTGTGTGTGTGTGTGTGTGTGTGTACTCACCTGATAATAAAAACAAAGCCCTCAATCTTATCTGATTCTGTTCAGACATAAAGCCCCCCAAAATATCAAGTACACAAGTTGTGGGACCGCTCCATTTCAGTGCGCTGGTGCATTGCTTAACATTTACTAATGGAGTGTAAAGTCGGCCACCGGCAGTAACCATGTAATTGTCGGCTCATAAAACAAATGTCAATGTTTCCCTTGATTTGTTTGCTTATGAGCCATGTGGTCAGCCATGTGCCGCATATGCTGCTCTCAGTGGTAAAATTTAAGGGCAGATCCAGTGTGTTGACGATTCCCATCAAATGGCGTGTAGACTCCACCTACTCTATGTACTGCAGGTGTACGCCAGGATGGTAATGGTGCAGACCTCGTTATTTAGCACATTTTGTGTGATCTTGTGGAAGAGGGCATACAAGTAATCACTATGTTGAAAGGCTTTTTATACTGGGTAGTTGAATCTTCAATAATACACTAGGCTACTCAAAAAAAGGAACACCTCATTACAGTGTAACTCAAAGTCAAACTCCTGGGATATCAACCTGTCCAGTTAGGAACCAATAATGATTGTGAATCAGTTTCACCTGCTGTTGTGCAAATTGGACAGACAACAGGTGGAAAGGAGAGACAATTACCAAGACAACCCCTATTTAGGAATGGTTTGGCAGGTGGTGGCCACAGACCAATTCCCATTCTGTGTCCTTTCTGGTTGATTCTTGGCTAGTTTTGCATTTTTCCAGTGCTCTCACCGCTAGTGGTATCATGAGGCGGTATCTGCAGCCCACAGATGTTGCTCAGGTAGTGCAGCTACTCCAGGATGGCACATCCATACGCACAGTGGCCAGAGGGTTTGCTGTGTCTCCCAGCACAGTGTCAAGAGCAAAGAGGAGGTACCAGGACACAGGCCAGTACACCATGAGCCGCTACTGCATAGGATATATACTCCTACATAAAGCTGGTGATGGGCCACAATGAACCTGTCTGACAAACAACAAAATAAGAGTCTGAGATTGTTCTCTAAAGTTCCTTTCAGCGACAGCAGCATCCCTACTACTGAGAAGGCAGCTGTATGTGGTCAAAGTGTTTTGATTTTGACTTTGTCACTTACTGTCATGTCATTACTGCAAGAAAGACAACTGCAGCACATAACAGCTACTTCAGCGCAAACCCACCATGTTATTCAGAATGAGATATTTGAGTTTATTTGCCAAGAAAAGTCCTGTAACCAACCAAGAATTCTGGTCCAAAATGAAATAATACAGAGAAAACAATCTCTGAAGCATTGATTCCTCTGGTGTATCTAAAGAACTGTCACTCATTTGAGGAAAATTTAATTTCAGAGATTGTGTAATAACGTTTAAGAAGGGATTTTCTATTGTGGTAAAGAATTCCATTTTTCTCAACAAATTCTTAATTAGGCTACCACCTAACTCAGACTAGTGTATCACATGACCTCCTACAACTAGAAAACAGGAGAACTACAACACAATAATTAAAAAACAAACAAACCACTAGATTAACCACAATAAAACTACATATGACAATAATTACAACAGTGACATTACGTATCCTCACAATAATTGATTGTAATTCCCTGTCTGCAGCACTAGATAATTCCTAAATGGATGCTGTTGGTACAAACAGTGTTATATTGTTTATTGACTTGGTGATTAACCTGTTTGCATCCCAGAAAGGCCGTCGGGTGGGTGGGTGTACTCTGATTTTTAAGTTCAAAGATATGTACATTAACTGCACATTTGCAAGCTTTGATGACCTATCATACAAATACAGCCTTTCTCAGTCCAGCTTATTTTGGTATATTCAGGTCTGTCACTTCCTTCAGTGTCATGACCCCAACTCTCCTTACATGTCTTTAGTTTCAGGATGAGAGGATATGCTAGAAACCATTTTTAAGCCAAAAAGACTAAACTCAAGAATCAATGACTCTGTAGCTTATTTGAAAAATATAACTCTTGCGAAAATCAGGGCAAACTGGGTGGATGAGCTCGGGGAGTACATGGAAGATAACATTTGGAACAGTGCTCAACAAAGAGTTAAGAAAAAGTAAACAACAACAACCCCCCTGTTGTTTGTCATTATTTGACCTGGCCCTGAACCTGTCCTGCACCATACTCAGTCATGTCACTGTGGTGGAAGGGGGTGGGACGAGTTATCTGTGCGCATCTCAGGTAGGAAGCGGTTGTGACTGACAGACAAGAGGTCATAATTTGTCAAATTATTGGGTTATCATGAAAAGACCGTCCAAGCACTCAGGTGCAACATACAGAAAGCGGAGGAAAGAGGAGGCGGAGGTCCAAGTATCGAAGCATGTCGTCTTTTATAACATTAAAAAATGCTGTTTGACTTCTTTTCATTTGTACTAGCTAGCAGCTTGCGAAGATGAAATAAAGCAAAGTTGCCTAATAATGCTACTGTAGATAATGATGCTGTGATCGCTGCCAAGGACTGAGTTAAGCTGCTGAGCTGGTTTATTGCTGTGAACTACTGGCTACTTAGTGCTCCTCCCTTAGCACATTAGATATTGTGCTGAAATTCAATAACAAATAGGGACAACTGTAAAACTAATGTGTGACTATATAATTGTAGTGCAACCTCTTTTATTGTAGTAATGGATAATCACAAGTAGATAATAATTTATATTATGTTGAACACATCACAGGTGCAATTTTAGGCTAGTCTGTCTGCTGCAGCTACATGTTTTGCTTGTACTGTACAGTAATAGGTAAATCTACTCTACATCTGTCCAGATGCACTGAGAAAATATTTGAACAAGAGGCCCCTAGAAGCTGCTGCAGAGGGGCCTTCTCCTCCACTCTCTGAAGAATATAAGTTTAGAAAAGCATGTTCCACAGATATGATGATACTCACTACTTTGAATACCTTGGAAAGGAAAAAAGAAAACAAGAAGTTATGTCACACCCCACAAAAAAAGTCCTGGTCAGCAGGGCGTTGGCACTATAGTTGCTACTCGTGGAAAATATCAAGTTCCTCTTCCAGTAGCGGCTCCTGCCAAATTTCTCAGGGGGGGCAATTGTTGTGATGATGGCTGAGGTGACCCGTTCAACAATCCACTGTGGTCATCAACAGACTAATTTTCATCAGTTTGCCCACACAAATACCTTTTGAATGTAAACAGAGACCTGTTTTACCATTAATCAAATAAAATTGAGTTAGGTATTCACTGAGTCATTGTCAGTCTTAATCAGAAAACATTTTATTATAGCTAAGTGGAAATTCATTTTGTGTTCTGATTAAAGAAATAAATGCAGGCATACCCTACAACTTAATACAATGCACATCACATAGTATCACTGCTCTCTGACCTGACCTGAACATTTTTTGTTGTTGTTTTTCAGTTTCTATAGTAAAAAAAATAATGCCAGATCCGTTTCTCGCCATATTTGGGCTACCTGTGACCTCTGTCATTGATAATCACACTGCTCAGGCTCTCTCTTTCTGTACTCTGCTAGCAAAACACCTCATTCTATAACACTGGAAGTCAGAGTCCAGCCACTCCCTAGTCCACCAATGGCCTAGGGAGCTTGGCAACGTGATTCATATGGAAGGCCTTCAATATAAACTTGCCAACAAGGAAAAAATCAAAAAACAAATGGTTTGCAACCCAGCAGAAGTGAATTGACTCATAACTGTGCTCTTGACGTTAGGTGACCAGGACCTATCCATGGTGCATCACACCCTCATTTTTGTAAGACTGTGGTTGCCAAAGTGTGGGGTTTTTTGTTTGTTTGTTTTGTTTTGTTTTTTCCCTCTTCCCTCTTTATCTATTTATTTATTTACTTTTTTTTATATATATATATATATATATGTATGGTTTGTCACTTTATTGTTCTCTGTATTTGTCTCAACTGGACATCACATAATGTTGGTTTTGTGTGGCATTTAGATTGCTGTCTTTGCAATATGCACATTATCTGTCCTCAAAAACCCAATAAAGAGACTTTAAAAAAAAACCAACAACAAAAAAAACTTTGTCCCGTCTCAATCCCATATGAATGACTCCCATCCCATCTTGTTCCCACATTGTTAGAAAAGAAAAAAAGAAAAATAGTGTTTATTCATATTTGAACTGCATATTTATATAAAACTAAGCATATTTAATCAACTATATAGTATTGTATAATGCCTAAATAACTCCCTGATACGACAGCTAAAACAGTTATATTGTACAATCTGTATACTATATTTTTTATATTATGTTTTTCATATTATTCTAATTTCATATGTTATGAAAAGCAAGGGTGCCTTATTAGCTCACCTAAGTGTGCACCCATGTAGCATAAAGAAAGAGGAGGGCAAAAGAAAGAAGTAATAAGATGACTCACCAGATGGACAACTTCTGCTTTTCAGGCCTTAAATAGCTTATACCTCCAGATGTTTGTTATTTACCAAGCCCTCCGGAGAAGACCGACAAACAGAGATTACTTGATTCAGTATTTCTCCAGATAATCTTATATCTCTACTGGGGCAGAAGCCATGGGGTTTCTCTTTAGGTAAAGTTTAAACATTTTTAATTGTTTCAATTCTTTAACTCATTATCAAAGCATGCAGTAACTCCTGAATGTTGTCTCTAGATTGCTGCTGTTGTCGTTGCTAGCTGTTGGAAGACATCAAGCAAATGGTGAGTTAAGTCATGTGAAACTACTTAAAACCTTCCGAGACCCACATAGACCCATTTTTGTCTTTTTAGGGGGGCAGGGGTCTTTATAGGGAGATAGCAGGTCAAGGTATATGCAGGATGGGGATACGTCATCTGTAAGCTGGAAACCTGAAGATTAATTTAAGATGCAGCTCAGCCCTGTGTGTCAAATGTTTTATTAAAACTTTTGATATGTAGAGTGCATAAGGGCTTAAAACATTATGATGACGTATATGGCCATTCACATGCTCAGTTAGGTCTCAGAAGTTGTTGCAGCAAATTTTGGGTAATATCATTTGTCACAGAGATTTGCTTGTCACTTAAAGCATTTTTACCACTCAATGATTAATAAAAAAAAAAAAAAGGGGTCAGAAACATCTTTAAAATACAAATTAAGACACCAAGATCTTGAGGAACAGATTAGAAAAATCCATGCTCTGATTTCATATGGAAAATGTTGACATTTTTGAGGTCAGGTTACCGGCAACCGCAATGGTCGCTTAAAACTAGAGCTCCTCGATAAACCTTCAGATTTCGCTGAATGGTCGGGTTTATTTAATTTCTGAGAGAATTACTTCAGTGGTCCAGTTGAACATCTGGACACAGAAGGAAACAAACAGAGATGTTGTCTACACTATCGGGAAAGTTGGATGGATAAAACGCAGGAAGAAGCCCAGGAGACGATCTGTTGGTTTTGAACTCTGCTCACAGTCAAAGTAATTTGTTTAATGCTACATTTTGATTACCAGATTTGATGGTTCTTTGTACTATTCTCTAGTTTATTGTTACATGGCTGTTACCACTTTCCACATTAGCTTGAAATATATTAAACCTGATTTATAATAGAGAGGGGGGTGTTCTAGCCTTTGCATCGGCTGCTCTTGGTGACTCCTCAGTGTATTCTGAACAAAGTGTGTGCTTCTAAAATCACAAAATATTTCTGTCACAATTTACTGGCCACAAACAGTTTTATTTTGCATTATCATTGGCTCAATCAAAGCAACTCTTACCTTTCTTGCATTTCACACAGCACATAGAAAAAACTTGAATATCCACAACTCCTGCCTCCCTCCAAAGTCCCATCCCCCTCCTCCTGCAACTCCACCTCCCTCCAAAGGCCTACTCCCCCATTCTCCATTACGTCCTCATTACATCTACGATAGATGTAGGCGTTGGTAAGGTCACGTTAGATACACAGAAGAGGAGCAAAATTTATGATTATTTGTTGTCTGATTAGAAGGAGAGAGACAGTTGTAGAGTTCACGCAAGCTGCATTTGATGTGGCCATGTATCCTTGAGACGGGGTGGGTTTTGCGGTCTCAGAATAACAAAGGAGGGGGACTTATTTTTTTTAATCTTAATCACACTTTACTCAACAGTCTGAATTTTGATAATATATTACTTTAATTAGTGATGTCCAGCAGGGAATATGCAAATCCAACTGCTTTGGTCACCACCAATGGACTGCATTCAGAACCCTTCTTGACTGAGCATGGCTTTCGGGAAGGTGCCCACTTTAATCCATGCTCTTTATGATCTCACTTGAACCACTGGCCCAAATGATAAGGCAAAACAATGTTTGTAACATTAAAATCAAGTTACCAAGTAATGGTAGTACTATTTGCAGATGATATTTTTTTTGTTTATTTCTGGCCTTGAAGTATCTGTTCCTAACATTCTCAAAACTTGTAATGAATTTTGTTCATTCTCTGGGTATAAAATCAGTTGGGAGCAAATCATCTGCTTTTACTACATAACAGGCCAGTAACATCCATGTGTGGGATACCATTCTAATGCAAAATGTAGCAAATTTTGTAGCATCGCTACAATCTAGGTTTGTTGTAACCAAAATGAAGTGGCTACCCTGTAATAATTTCCTCAGTGCTTGGACTTCCCCTTTCATTCAGGTACCTGTTTTAGGTGAGAGGTCAAGGGACCCCATGCCTCTTAAGTTAGCAAACATGACTTGGTTCGTACCACTAGATTCTTAGGGTCTTCTTGTTTCATATGATATCAACATGCTTTAAATCTTAGCTGTCTACAGCCTTTGAAAGACTGAAATGTGGGATGGGAGCCCCTGCAAGTCTCAGAAGACTGGTTGTATGCATGTACTAAAATTTTGCTCTACAGGTCACAGTGTTGGATCTGCAGAGACGAATAGGGATGCTGAAGTGCCAGTTGCAAGCTATCAACCAGATTCAAGTGGGTTTAACAGTAGAGATGGATCTTCATGGAGTGCTGGGCCACTTGATAGTGATGGTTCAACATCAAATGCAAATAAGGCAAGTCGCTACAACATACCACTATTTCCCAGTTACTACAATGACTCTAAACTACAGCAAGCAAACTACCAATCTGTGCTAGAAATCCAGTATTCATTCAGTAATTCTCAACAATCACAGGTAGCAGAGTCTGGATATCAGCCCCAGCAACCACAGGTAACCCAGCAACCACAGATGCTCCAGCAACCACAGCTGACCCAGCAACCAAATGACCAAGCATTAGTACATGTAGCTGCTGAGCCCCAGGTGCCCCAGAAGCTGCAGGTGCCACGCCACATGCCCCAGGTACCCCGGCAGCTGCAGGTGCCACGCCACATGCCCCAGGTGCCCCGGCAGCTGCAGGTGCCACGCCACATGCCCCAGGTGCCCCGGCAGCTGCAGGTGCCACGCCACATGCCCCAGGTGCCCCGGCAGCTGCAGGTGCCACGCCACATGCCCCAGGTACCCCGGCAGCTGCAGGTGCCACGCCACATGCCCCAGGTGCCCCGGCAGCTGCAGGTGCCACGCCACATGGCCCAGGTGCCCCGGCAGCTGCAGGTGCTACGCCACATGCCCCAGGTGCCCCGGCAGCTGCAGGTGCTACGCCACATGCCCCAGGTGCCCCGGCAGCTGCTGGTGCCACGCCACATGCCCCAGGTGCCCCGGCAGCTGCAGGTGCTACGCCACATGCCCCAGGTGCCCCGGCAGCTGCTGGTGCCACGCCACATGCCCCAGGTGCCCCGGCAGCTGCAGGTGCCACGCCACATGCCCCAGGTGCCACGCATCATGCCCCAGGTGCCACGCCACATGCCCCAGGTGCCCCGGCAGCTGCAGGTGCCACGCCACATGCCCCGTTATTAACAACATTGGCAACATCAGTGAGTAATCTGTGAATTTAAATTTCTTCCAGGTACGGGTAATGTCACCACTGGAGTTTATGGTAACAACCTTGGGTATATTCATAAAGATATAGCAAAGGACTTTAATCAAATTCAGAACAGCAATGGGCAGCATATGTTCTTAAACTCAGAAATCAGAACATTCAAGCTTTCAAACACTGATTTTCCTTAAATCCAAGTTTTGTGTGTCAGGCATCGCAACAATAGAGGTTTTTTCAAAGCTTTCAACTGATCCATTGTATTGACTTGTCAGATTAAAATAAAAACATACCTTGTATCCTTTAAACTCTTCAGTGAATCTGTTTCTTTTACGAAAGTCTAAGTTTCAAGCCAGTGCTATGGACTAAAGTTTGTTTTGGAGTTCCACAAGGTTCTGTGCTCAGACCAATCCTATTCACTAACTATATATATATATATATATATATATATATATATATATATATAAAGCTAGAAGACACTGATCAATTAACTAAACTTAAAAAATGTCTTAAAGTCATAAAAACCTGGATGAGCTCCAATTTCCTTATGTTAATTTAAGACAAAGACAAGTTATCGTTTTTGGGTGTCACAAGCTGCCATCTATGTTGAAGCAAACGGGAGCTCATGTTCAAAATTAAAAAAAAAATGCTGCCAGACATTATAATACCTCCTAGTGCAACCCTGCAGGGTAAATCTAAGGTGCTCCAATTTGAGATATGCCATCACCTCCTCTACCCATTGTTTGTGAGATTGCGGTGTTCCTTTTATCCACTTAAATAAAATCAGTCTCCTGGCCAACAATGAGGAGAACACTATTGCTTTCCTTTGGTTAATTGTTAGTTCTGCTTCCCCTGGTACCACACCAAAGATGGCTGTCAGAGGACTGGGCTTTATCTCCTTATCATAGATATATGAGAAAGTTCTGAAAATTTCTGCCCAGAACTCTTTCAGCCTAGGGCAAGACCAGAACATCTCTCTCCTTATCCGGGGAATTGTCTTATTCCAAATAAAGGTGGACATATATTTATTCAATTCTTTAAAAAATGACTCAGGAATGAAAATCAGTAATGTCTGAAACAAAAACAGAAACCATGGCATTACATTCATTTTAACCAAATTTATCCTCCCTGCTAGCGATAGGGGGAGAGACAACCACCTTTCCATATCTAATTAAGCCTTATCCAATGTTGTGGTCAAAATTCCTGGGTCTCACACGAAGGCACGAGTTATGTAGTGAACATAAATTAGGGGCGTCTCACAGAGGCACCAATTATGTTGGTCAATTGGCTATCGGAAATAATTAATAATTATTAATAATAATTAATAATTATGTTAAATAATGTGACTTAATTAACATTAAATCACCTTGTGGGGCACCATTCCCGTAAAGGGAAAATGATAGCCAGTTAAAGATATCAGTCTCATAAAATATGCTAAACTTAATTTGGAGTTTGATTAATAATTAAATTAATGACAATAACCAAAATTAAAAGTAAAGCCTGAAGGATTTCGGAGTTCTTCACGCAGCAGAGGTTGAATATTTATTCACTCTTGTTGAACATCAAACAGACAGCAGGTATGATTCCAAAGAATTATATATATTCACAAACTAGCAAAACAAATTCTAACTAACTATATACAAGGTGTGTATATACAAGATGGCTGAATCAAAGCTGGCTTCAGGTTGGGGGAGGTGTTTGTCTGACCGTGTGGTCAGGACAAAGGAAAAGAAGCAGGAACTTTGAAATGCCTGTTTGGGTGCAACTCGGTTGAAAGCCTTTGTTAATGAGTCTATGTGAATGTGATTTATGTTGCAAATGGTCTGGATTAGTGCAGAGATTGTTTAGTTGTGTGCACGAATCTGTTTGTGAAGAGTATTAGCAAACCTAACACTTAACTTTGGTGAAGCCAACTAATCAGTGACCTAACTGCAGACAATCACGAACAATCACAAATACTCAATAAACAGCATCAAATCACATACAACAAGCTAAACAGTCTTGCTTAGCCTGTAAAGCTGTGATAAGCTATGCCCAGTTGTTAGGTTACTGATCCTTGAACGGATGGAAGAAAGAGTCACTTGGTGCTGCGCTTTAGACGCTGGGTGCTAACTCACTTGGTTCTCTTTGTTGCTAGAAAGCTAGTTGCAAACCTTGTGCTTGCACCTCTAACTTTCTGGTTCAGGTTAGAGTGTCTGTGATCAATTGCCCCACCTTTGATGGTTCAGGGCAAGGAGTAAGGGTCTGAGCATCTGAACTGGTCCAGGCCCAGCCGGAAAGAGGTGTGGGCTGCTCCGCAGTTCCCAAGCAAGAGGGAGATTTGTCTGAAGGGGAGCAGACCTTCTACAGATGCCTGTGACATCAGAGTCACATGTCACTGTAAAAGTCTTGTCCAATCAAGTTTTGAGACTTGAGTCTCACTGAGGTGTGAGGTGAGACCTCCTGTGGAGATGGGTGTCACATAGCTCTCTTTTTTTGAAGACAAAGAGCATGCAGAGGAAAAACCCTTCACACGTCCCGTTTAGGTTTTAACAAATGGCAATGGATATTACTATACCAGAATATTCTATATCTGTCACTACAGGGGTCAATTTATTATCTAATAAAAAATAGTCGATTCTCATGTACATTAGAGTGTGGCTACCCGATCCGAGCCCGTCAGGTCACCACGGCAGGCCTACCAGACTGGTTGGGCCGGGTTCGGTCAAAAATGTATAAATTGTATTCGAGCTCAGGTCTGATTCGGTCAGCTTTCAGTGAAAATGTAGTGTAAAAATAAATAAAATCCTGCTGTCTGTCCTGTTTATTGCTTGAGGACTGCTATTTATGTGACAACACCTGAACAGAACACACACACATTGGCTGTTTGTTTCTACCTCTCCCCTCGCTGGAAGCCTCGGACCTTCCACCGCCCGCCTCCACCTTGATTAAACGCTGAAAATAAAATAAAAGAGGGAGACAAGTTTTCCTATTTTATCTCATTTTGTTATATTTCTCCTTCTCGCCTTGCTGGAAGCCTTGGACCTCCTGCCGCCTGCTCCCGTCTCAAACACGGAGGTCTCCCTTTCCGCGGAGCACCCACAGCGCATGCCCGGCCTGTTAAATAGCCTGTAGCCATAACAACTGTGTGACACAAACTCAGTGCTTTAGTCATTAAATAATGTCGGGCTCGGTTCGGTTTCGGACATAACAAAACAGAATGACTGTCAGGTTTGGACTGAAATATGCGGCCCATGCCGCACTCTAGTGTACATCTGATGTGGTGGGGAGCAGTGTTGGGTAAGGGGTACTTTAAAAGTAATCAAAGTACGTTACTGTGTTACTTTCTAAAAAAGTAACCAGTTACTTTATTGCGTTACACTCTGAGTAAAGTAACTCAGCTACTTAAAAGTACTTCCAACGTTACTCCCTGAGAAAAGTAACTCAAGCACTTTTAAAGGACTTTTGAGTATTCTACATTTCCTATTGGGCAATGGACCACAGGGCGCTAAGCCTACATTTTTTTGTCTCCAAAATTAAAGTTATGAACCATTTGCCCTTCACGGAGATCCAGTTCTCCCATCACAGCCGTCACTTCGACCAGTAGAAACACACAACGATCTGCTGCCATAGACAACTGTATGACAACAACACCCCAGCGTTTTTAATATTTCCTCTAGGGATGTTACCACACAGAGTAAAAGGGGGAAATGATGGTGTGAAACAGCAGAGGTACTTTGTCAACCCACTGAGTTAACGTTACTGTCATTAGCATCAAGCTAGCAAACAATGATACATCCTCACGGTCGGACATAAAGTAATAACATTAACAAATAGCGGCGGGGCTTTTACTTACCACAACTGCAAAGGCTCCCCGCTTCATTTGAAACAAACTACATTATAGACGGTCCGTTATTTATTAATCCCTCTGTGTGTTTATATATTTACTTTTTATCTGCTCCGTTGTCTTTGTAAAGTTAACATATCGCACAGTCATTTCAAACTCAACACTTGTTTCAAATTAAAAGCCCCTTATAACCTCGGCTGAGAGAATCCCTCCATTTTCTAAATAGACTTTTATTCTGAAACATTTGTCAGAACTTCCTGTGGAAGGTACAGTAGCTTGATAGTTTACATATGGCACTTCAAATGTAGCTCCTGCCATCTGCTGACGCTTTTAGGTGACTAAAACAACATGTCGGCTGGCACATGAACACACACAGTTCTGGCAGTGACTCAAATAGTGGAAGTAATAAAAATAGGACAAGAATAACCCGATGACCTCACACGCCGTAAAAGAAGACCAGGGATAATTGGTGAGTACCATTGTGTAGTGTGTACCAGTCATAATGCAAGTCCTGAGTCTAAAATATGTCTGTCAGCGAGTCCTACTCCACCTATTTAGACTCCACCATAGACAACGGCAGCATTTCTCCGACCACGTAGCGAGCCACAAGCTCCGTGGCTTCTTTCAGACTGAAAGGTTTAACATTATCTCCATTATTAGAACCAAACGACAGCCTTTGCTGTTTCGGAACTGAAGGACCAGCGTTCTAAAAGTAAACTAAAAGTAACTGATGTCTTGTTTGAAAATGTACTTAAGTATTTGATTACTCAAACAGCAAACTAACACGTTAGGTTACTCGTTACTGCAAAAAGTAATCAAAGTACTAACGCGTTATACCTAACTCTGGTGAGGAGTAAAAGGAGTATTGCCTGGAGGTTGGGTTTATGAATCTCCACTGATCAAATACCTCGTATGTCTGACAAAAAGAATTAATGCATTGTGCTGATTTACTCAATACACAATTTAGGTCTCCCCCTAAAACCAGATTATGAGTATCCAAATCAAGCAATAGCAAAAATAGGTCCCTAAAAAATTGCACATTATCCTAGTTGGGTGCATATATGTTTGCCAACACTACCGGCATATTGAATAGCTTTCCTGCTACAATAATGTACGGGCCATGTTTATCCCTTATGGTAACTGTTTCTATAAATTGTACATTCCTGTGTATGAGGATGGCCACTCCCCTACTCTTACTATCAAAATTCGAGTATTTGATTAAATCCCCCCCTGCAGAGCTTGGGGGACAACATTAGCCCCCAGAAGGTGTTATAAAACATTCCCACTTTGACATACATTAACATATTCAAACTGTAGTCGAATATTACTCTGCCAATGTTGTTAAGTCTGGTCAACAATATCTTGTCTACACCAGTCCTCCCATTTCAACAGGGTATTAACATGTGCAAATTATTCCTTAACCAAATTCGGTCCGTATGTTCCTCTTGATGTATTCCACTGCGTTCTTTGGGTTGTCAAAAACTTTCGTTTGCCCTCCTTCCGGCGTAATCGCCAGGGTTGCAGGGTATCGCAGCCCATATCTGACCCCCGTGCAGGTCCACAGCAGGCTCCTTGCTTCTTTGAAGGCCGCTGTCTTACTGTTCACCTCCTGGGTGTAGTCTGAGAAGATGTGAATCTGTCCACTCTGACCCTCCAGTGTCCTCTCCATTTCCCCAGCCCTCTTCAATATCCTCCTTCTCTGTATAGTAGTGGCATCTCACTATGAATGCTCTCGGTGCAGCTCCGTTCCCGTCTCGTCTTGCACCGAGAGTCCAATGTGCTCAGTCCAGGGTAGGTGTTGCTGTCAGTCCCAATTTTTCTTTCAGCAAGCTAGCCATAAAGTCGGACGGCTTTCTGCCTGCTTTGGCCCCTTCTCTTACCCTCACAACACGTATGTTGTTGCACCTTGACCATGCTTTGAGATCTTCACTCCGGCCCCTCAGTCTCAGTCTCAGTATCTCCTTCTCCATTTCTTTCAACCTCATCAGCATGCTGGTTATGTTATCAGACTGACCGTTCAACATCTCATCCACCTCTTTTTCCCGTCCATTCATCTTGTCAGCCAAACTGCTCGTTTTATCGTCAATCTGCCTCACCTCTGTGCGCAAAGCATCTCAGACTGGTCTTTAGTATTCTCTCCAAACTCTTCGTCCATCTTTCCATTTCGGTCTTTGTCTCTTTTCTGCCCTTTTCTATTTCTTCTTCACACATCGCAATCTCAGTCTTTGTCTCTCCTCTGTATTTTGTAATCTCGACATTGCCTTTTTTGATCTCGGCCATCATATCTTTAGCCAACTGAGGTATGTTGTCCGCGTTGGTTGGACTAGCATTAGCCTTGCTAGCCGAGGAGGTCAGGCTGCTAGCAACCTGTGGCTTCTCTTCACCGCCTGCACTGCTATCTGTTCAAGTCGTGCGAGAGGTAATTTTTAGTTAGGTTGCCTTAGGCCTAGTCCTCCTATAATACACCTCCTATAATATACTCCTATAATAATTCATTCTCTCTCTCTCTCTCTCTCTCTCTCTCTCTCTCTCTCTCTCTCTCTCTCTCTCTCTCCTTTGCTAACACTCATGGCCTGATACTTCATCTCGCTAACTCAGCTGTACTGCATGTCACTAAGTCGGCTTCTTCTCCGGGACTGTTGTGCTCCACTGTTTCACAGGTTAACGTGTGGTTGTGCTGCTGCCGTGGTCCTGCCTGATTCCTCCTACTGCTGCTGTTATCATTAGTCATACTTCTGCTGTTACTATACACATATGATTATTGTCACATACATATATGTAGGGGAAATACATGTTTTAGAATAATATGCACTTGTAATAATAAGTCCAGGGGCACCACTTGCGATAATGCGAGAAACGCATAATCAAATTAATAACTCCGTAAATTATTTATTTGTCAGCACGCTTATCAGTAATGAATCAATCTCAATATCTGGGTTATGATTTCTCTAGACAGTGATCTTTGTTCCTTTGTGTCCAGACATATATCACAGACAACGACTTAGCTAGAAATGAAGATTTATTTAACTAAATGGATAACACTGAGTAAATGAACAGCAAATGATGATTATATAACATAACACAGATTAAACAAATATATATGAATGGAATGAAAAGTAACACTTGTTTGGGTTGTTTAGTTCGGCGATAGTGGGAGAATAGGCTAACACTGAGACGGCCTATTATAAACGGAACCGCAGTAATGCGCAAACCATTCAGTTAGACCCAATGAAACCTATTTCTATTTAACCAAGCCTCCTGTTCAACCTCTCTCTTCACCGCATAGCGGTTAGCTCAGATTATGGAAGTTTTAGCCTACTTTTCTGCAGCGGTGGTCCCGGGAAATCTCTGTCTGGGTCCCAGACTTTCCCGAGCTGCTCCGAGCTTTCTCAGCAGAATAACAGCAGTTTCACAGCCGAGGGAGCAGATGAATTTGCGAAGTCCTGTGGGTACCCAGTAGTCGGTCCACACTGCGGGAGGCCTTTGGGCTGGATGGCAAACCACTATGGCAAGTGGTGGACAGCCGGTTCCAAGGAATCTGGAGCGGAGAGTGGTCGACAGGGGCCGGTCTGCTTCTTCTGATTACCCTTATCGTAAAGTGACGACAATATCGCTGGCCGTTCGATATTGATGTCAACCATGTCATGTCAAGTCACAGCACGTTACCCGGCAATAGAGGGGCCGCACAGATCTGACACATACTTTTCAGTTTATCACAATAGAACCCTTGACTCTCCCTGAGGTCACATGCAGGGACAAGATGCAGTCACCAAAAGGGCGCATTGTTTTTCAAAGCAGAGTTGGTGATAACTTAGCGCCTCAGGGTAATGGGAGAAGTACGCTAATGTCCTGTTTTAAATAGCCTTTCATATAATGTCCTTTGAGACAGACTGAGTGTCTCTCTTTCTTGACCGGGGTCAGTTAGGGGACAGAGCAAATCTGGGTTCATCGATATGCCTCTACATATACTATCAGATATTAATATATACTTTCAACATATTGTACCACAATAGCCGTAATTATAATAATATTACTTTAATTACTGTTAATTGTTATGTTGATCTGTTCTGTCAACATCTATTGCACGTCTGTCCGTCCTGGAAGAGGGATCCCTCCTCAGTTGCTCTTCCTGAGGTTTCTACCATTTTTTTTTTCGCTGTTAAAGGTTTTTTTGGGGGGAGTTTTTCCTTATCCGCTGTGAGGGTCCAAACGACAGAGGGATGTCGTATGCTGTAAAGCCCTCTGAGGCAAATTGTGATTTGTGATATTGGGCTTTAGAAATAAAATTGATTGATTGTTTGATTGATCTGTATGTGGGCCTCAGTAAGTAGCTCAGTTCATTCAGGTATAAAATGCACCAACCATCACTCACTTGTATCAACTTTTCTAACCCGAGATGCTTTAACAGGCTCAAGTATACCTGCTAGGAGGGTGTGATTAAACCTGAAATGAACCTATCCAGCCTCACACCTTGGCATGAACATAATTCTGATCCTGATCCTTATCCTGATGTGTACCAGGTTTCAGGTTTGGGCTTTTTAAACTTGGTTGGTTAGTTGGTTGAGGTTATAGATACTTTTATTTTATTTTTTTTAATTTATAATTTTGAATTGACATATGACAGAGGACAGGTGGCTGAGTGGTGTGGTGGTTAGCGTTGACGCCTCAAGAGGGTTCTTGTTCGATCCCAGGAGGGAGCTCTTCTGTGCAGAGTCTCCTGTCTCCCTGTGTCAGGGTACCACAGTGTCCTCCCACAGTCCAAAGACATGCAGGTTGGGGATAGAACAATTGGTGACTCTAAATTGTCTATGAATGTGAGTGTGAATGGTTGTTGAGTAAAAACAATTAAGTTAATTTATGAACCATTTGCCAACAAATAATGTTACAATAATCCAAATTTGTGTGATTTCCAATTCACCCAAGTCCCTATCCCACGGATGTTTGATGGAAGATAGGCTGTCTGAAGAAGCGAGGCACAATAACCCATACACTGCCAAAACTACTCGTCTTTCCAAGGCAGTCTGACTCAATTTATTATCAAGTTGTCTATTGAGCCCTCTGAACATATTCTTTGAGATGAGTGACTTTAGGATTAATTTTAACTGTAGGTCTGACAAAAATTCAGCATCTGTTAAATTGTACAACTTTTTCAACTTGTTAAAGGGTACCATATCCCCATCTGCCCCAAGTCATTTATGCCACAGCATTGCCATATATTGTTTGTCAGTAGTAGTTTCATATAGGGAATGATGGCAGAGATGCCAAGGCTAAATGTTTTTGCACAAATTTAACCTTATCGACAAATCATTATCGTATTATAATATACAATCGGATTATACATTTTCAGGGAGATTTTAGGGTGAAACCATAACACTGATAAAAAGACAGACTAATCATATTTAGATAACTGCCAACATCACACTTGTATGTACTGGCCCATGACAAAGGAAATCTAACATAAGTCAAATAATATAAATAAAGATCCAGTATTGCTAATCCACCACTTCCTCTTGGTCTCATCAATCTTTTATGACTGATTCTGCATTTCTTATCCCTCCACAAGAAACTTGTAAGTATCTTATTAATTTCTTATCTATAGGAGTTTGGATGGTTATCTCAAAATATTTCATGCCCTGTGGTCTCCATTGAAAAGGGGGCAGTACGGCGAGAAAGGGGACGAGATGTAAAGGATAGGTTAGGTGGTTTAGGGAAATGACCTCACTTATAGTTAAATTCACCTTATAGCCAGAAAAACTCCCAAATGCATCAATCAACTTTATCACCTGTGGGATTGACTGAGATGGTTTGGATAACATTTATAAAACATCATCCAAGTACTGATTAGCTTTAAAATCACATCCCCCAATGTCAAAACCAGTAATTTTCTTCTGTGCTCATATGGCGCAAGCCAAAAATTCGAGGGCAAGGATAAAGAGGGATGGTGAGGCAGGACAGCCCTGTAGAGTAGACCTCAAGAGGTGGAAAGGTTCGGAAATGATACCATTTTGATTGATGCAATTGGTTTGTTATACAGTGCCATAACCCAATTAATAACAAGAGGTCCAAAACCAAATTTAGATAGGACTATATCAGTTTAATTGTAGGCTAAATGGAGAGTGTTTTCAGGGTCAGACAGCGATTTCCATCAAGGAAAAGTAAGCTGTTATATCACTCTCTTCAAAGCCAGACTCCATTTAGAAAAACAGTAATTTTAGCTCTGGCAATATAAAAATGAACACTTTCTCTTTAATTGATTTCTAATACCCCTCGCATTGACAGCATACAAATTGACATCCAAAACAACTAAGAATGAAAAGTGAAGACACTCAAAATCCTCTCTTAGGATTTGAGTAATACTGTTGCATCTGCGACAGACCAGTACATTCATGTATTCATGCTTGTTGGAAGTTTAATTTAAATCATTGATGTTGGCTTGACTACCCAGGCTTTACCAGTGATCTTCAAAAGAGGCCCTAGTTATTGTCATAACAGAAAAAGTACCTTTTAATTCAATTAGGCCTAACCCTTATAAACCATATTAATTTTAGAGCCTTTTGCCTGGTAAGCCGACACAGTAGAGATGTAACAGAAGAGACAGCCTGATAGGCCCACAGCAGATGTTTTATCACCTACGTGTTGCTCACTTTTTTCCATCAATGTAAGCAGATGGACCTCTGAAGCCTGCTCTCTTCCCCTCCTTCCTCGCCTGCTCGACCATCGGCCATAGTTTGTTCCGGGTGTCCTTGGCTTCTTGTGTCATGTCTTCCATTATTCTTATCTTTCTTTCTTTGAGTAAGGCAGATGTTTTGGCATCTTTCCAGATCTTCTCCATGTGAGACCGCGACAAGAACTGGACGATGATCCAGTTGGACCCAGATGGACCCAGTCTGTGAGCGATGTCCCCCGAGAGGTTCAGTTGGTCAGCGATGTCAGGGGAAACCTGACTGAGAAGGTTGATGATAATCCTCTTGACGTTTTCTCCTGGTCATTCAGGGATCCCGGCGACTTGGAGATTCCATCTTCTCTTACAGGTGTCCAGGTTGTTGCACTTTTCACGGAGTGCAGTGTTTTCTCTCTCCAGAGTTTCAGCTCTGGTTTGGAGAGTGTCAACTTGTTTGGTTACATCTTCTACCTGTTTCCCCAGGAATCCAAGAGAGTCTGTGATACTTTTTAAAGTGCCTGTGTTGTCCTGTTGTTTCCACTGACTGGAGCCGTCTGAGAGACTCTCCTTGCATCCTCTCAATTCTTTCCATGACTGACAGCAGAAGTGAATAAGTCACACGCTGCTTGTCCCACTCCATTGTCAGTGTCTTTGGTTTCTTACTTGGTCTCTTTAAAGTCTCTGGAGAAGACACTGAAGATGGCTCTTGATTGAGTAGCTCATCCATGACTCCCATCTGGGTCTCCAAGGATTTGTGAGCATATGTGTGCATGTTATTGTAGAGCTCCATATTCGTGTCCATAAAGAAGTCCAACACACACACACAAAGTAGCCCGACCTCATGGTCAGTCAGCTGGCTGAAAGACGCCACTCTTAAATCAAGCCTTGCCTTTGTTTAGCTGTTTGGGTAGGCTTATTAAGCCCTTAGGTGAGGTTAAGCGTTCAAAACTATTCAAAAACTGTTAAAAAAAATGTAACTTCCACTCGTCATGTTGCAGAGCCGCACACTGTCGTCTCACCTGCAGAATGCCATTTTGCTCCACCAAGTGGGTCACTGGTTAGTTTTGTGTCAGACCGCTGCAGTTGCTTTCCACCTACTGCACCGCCTGGCTCTCACCTGATCTAACAGCTGATTGGTTTAGATGTTGACTCAACAATATTATGTTTTAGATAAACTATTCATTTTTGTTGAATATCAGAGAATAACATAACGGCAGTAGCTCAGTCCATAGGGACTTGGGCTAAGAACCGGAGGGTCACCTGCTCGAGTCCCCGTCTGGACCAAATATGGAGCATGGACTGGTGGCTGGAGAGGTGCCAGTTCACCTCCTGGGCACTGCTGAGGTGCCCTTGAGCAAGGCGCAGAACCCCCCAAACCGCTCAGGGCACCTCACCAAGGGCAGCCCCCTCACTCTGACATCTCTCTACTTTGTGCATGTATAGGTCCTGTTTGTGCATGTGTGTGTCTTTCGGACCTGTGTGTAATTGACAAGCAAGAGTGAAAACATTCCCCTCAGGGGGATTAATAAAGTAAAATAAAACTAAAAACTAAAACTTTATTTGTTTGTTCTGTGAACAGAAAACATGTTGTGACTGGTGAAGTTTAGTCGTCAGAGACTAAATACATTCATCATAAACTATACAGAGTCTACTGTACCTATATTAACATGGACTGTTTTAATTATTGAAGAATTTAGTAACACAGAGACTTGTGGTAAGTGTGAGGATTCTTAAAATAACATCTGTACATATGTGAAGCCCTGACTGTATCTGAGTGATCTCTAATAAGAAGCTGTTGTCTTGTATTTTTTTCCTCTGAAAATATGAACCTTATAGCCAGACACAATTTATTTAGCCTCTGTAGTTGAGGGGACAGGTCTGCTCTGCAGCAGCAAACTGATATGATGCTGATTTACATGAGAATTCATGTTAAATTGAGGTCGAACCATGAACATAAATTACAGATCACCTGTAAAGTATTTTAATTAATCAATCTATCATAATTATAACATCTGGAGACTGAAAACAAACTGATGTATGAGTCGGATCACCTTTCTAATAAATTAACATAATTCCGGACAGGATGTAAGTGTGTCTGTGATTTCCTGTACAGACTGAAGGCTGCTGGAAACTGTCGGGAAACTGTCCGACTTCACTGCGGCTTTTTGTCACCGCCTCCTGCTGCAGCCGCCTGCTCTCGTCTACTTTCCAGGCAAGGCGCAGTTCATCTCCAACGAGCATATTGTTATGCTTCCCCCCGGAACCTTAAGCCTGTCATGTTCGCCCGGATTCATTTGAATGCAGCACAACATGTCCGTCAACCAGGATTTACCGTGTTTTACCGGCAGAATAAAATTTTCACGGCAAAACAACAAAGGTGATAGAAATTTTACAACTATCGCTCGACTAAACAATTTCTGTCTCAGTCTCAGCTTTCATTTGATATGAGTGACGTGTGTTTTGCATAATGTGGCGTCGAGGTAGAGTCCGAAATATGTGACTGGGTCAGCACATCAGTGCTGTATGGAGTTTGATTTGTTGTTATTCATTTAGTTGTTGTTTGAGCTGTGTTTGGGGCATGTAAATGGGGTTTATACAGCCTTGTAGCCAAGGTTCTGCTGTTTAATTTGATGTGCAACATCAATATATTCTTAGTGATTAGTGCATTGTTTCACACTGTTCTCAAAGTTCCCAAAATTGGGGGACTTTAGGGTTTAACAGGTTTGGGCAACCCAATAATAGAAGATGAGTGCTTATTCTTTGTCAAAATTCTTTGTCAAAATACTTTAAAATCACGTGTTTAACAAGGAGTTATTCAAAATTTTCCCTGGACCCCCGGGTAAGAAATAGTTCCCACTTCAGGGCTAAAGCCCTGGATGTTTTCAACTTGATGCCCCTGTATAGCGTGCTGGGTTCATGGAACATTTAACCTCACGTTTTTAACTGTAATTATGGCTAATAACTCCTGTGGCCTAAATATGATTGGGCTGTTAATTGTAGGTTGGCTCTTGAAATCACGGTGAAACTGTTGTAGCAATATATGGTTGACCATAGAAAATATGATTTAGGCCTACAAGCAGTGAAAATGTCGTCGTCGTCGTCCTCCGCTTATCGGAGTCCGGGTCGCGGGGGCAGCAGCCTCAGCAAAGAAGCCCAGACAGTCCTCTCCCCAGCCACTTCCATCAGCTCATCCGCGGGAACCCCGAGGTGTTCCCAGGCCAGCCGGGCGATGTAGTCCCTCCAGCGTGTCCTGGGGCGGCCCCGAGGTCTCCTCCCGGTTGGACACGCTCGAAACACCTCCCAAGGGAGGCGTCCGGGTGGCATCCTTACTAGATGCCCGAACTACCTCAACTGGCTCCTCTCGATGTGGAGGAGCAGCGGCTCTACTCCGAGTCCCTCCCGGATATCCGAGCTGCTAGCTACATTAGTGCTAGCTCAACGGGTGGATATACACAGCAGCTACAAACACTTTGATGATTTCTCTGGAAGAGTAAAAAGCTCTGCACTTCAACAGTAAAAACTCCAGGTCTGAACAGCAGTGTCTCTCAACAACGGTAGTGCTGGTGCACCAACTGTTGTTGTTAATATAGACGACGTGCACACCCCCTCCTCTGGTCTTAGCTGAGTCTGACATGCGGCCGGTGTGCCCGGAAGATTGTGCGGCCTACTAGCTCCACAGCTAGGTCTGGGATGTTTTGGTGCAGCCAGGTCTCCATTATCACCGTGATACAGCTGTTCATCTGGTTGTTAAGGTCCCGTAATTGAATTTCGTACGTCTTGTTAACCAGGGAGCGGACGTTGGCCAAAAAAATGCTTGGAATGGCTGGTTTATGCGGAGTGGCGCTTAGCTTAACTCCAAAATCTGCCAGTTTCATTACCATCAGGTGGGGTTGGATTGTATTGAAAGCACTGCTGAAATCTATCAACATAATCTTGACAAGGCTCTTTGGTTGATCAAGGTGCATATACGTGTTGTTAATGGGCCTCAGCAGTGCATCTTTAACCCCTCTCTGCACGGTATGCAAATTGATATCGGTCTAAGAATGGTGAGACCTCAGAGAGAAGATGCTTAAAAATCATTTTTTCCAAACATTTCACAACTGTAAATGTAAGGGCAACAGGATGTAGGCCATTAAGTTCACTGTGTGTGTCATTGTGTGTGTGCACTTGAACTAAGTGCAGTTAAAATGCTGTCCAGCTCAACCAGCTGGAGGATCTCAGCACTTCCTCCACACTGTGGGCTTCTGATGGACATTGCTGCAGCCAAATGGCTCAGTTGTTCTCCAGTCCAGGCCATCAGCAATGTTTTTTCACTGGACAAATCCAGGGAAATATGTTGCCCTGCCCTTTATTCAAAATAAATACATTTGAGCTTCTAATTATTTTTTCTTTTCTTTTCTTTTCCAAATGGTTGAAATATTACTTATTCACTTTTCAGCAATGCCCAGCATGTCACTGGCAATATAAGTGAATGTGGGCTATAGGATACAGACAGTCGTGCCCCCATAGTTAAGCAAAATTTGTTCAGGATTGCTTCAAGAAACTTCTTTGAAATTCAATGATGACCATCACCATCAATTCCCCCGATATATGTCCCGCTCAAGTGGATTTCCTCACACAGAGGGCACTTTTTCTACACAGAGATGCTTCACCGTCTTTATTGCCAGGGGCCTAAATGATCAAAGTGCGCCACCAGTACATTGACACCCCGATGTGGCTGAAAATGGTACTGCAGCTCATTTCCCTCTGCCGCCTTGCGCAGCCTTGATGACATTTCAATCCCATGACAGGATCATACCTGTCAAGTTTTGGATTTGAAAATAAGGGAAATTTTTCGGTGCCCACCGCGAGACACTATGAGCCTCCGCCATAACGTTATTCCTCTCTGTGATCCCCATTCAACCCACAACCTGCAGGATTAGCCGTTCCTTTCTGCTGCTGGTTGAAACATGATAATAGGGGCCCCCCAGCGCCCACTCCACTAACTTGATGTGGAAATGAGCGGCAGTCTAGAAAACTGGCGAGTTTTGTTTTGTTTGGGGGGGTTTTTGGACGAGCGCCCTCACATAGATTGTGCCCTGGGCGGTCGCCCACATTGCCCACAGCAAAACCCGTCCCTGGGTGTACAGGAAATCTAAAATAACCAATTGTCAACCAGACTCGCTGTCAACACTAACCTCGCGACATTTTGCAGAGAGTACACACATAGTCAATTTGTGCTAGACACAGTTTTATCCAGTGCAGGATTCTGCACAGAACCCACTATACCAAAGCTCTGCTTGCAAAAATATTCGAAACAGTGTCTCCTTCCTGTGATCAATGTCACCAAACCCCAGCAAACTACATGTATATGTTACGGCACTGTTCCTAAAAAAAATTTGGACTGAGATTTCTGCCTCACTACCTGAGGTGGTTAGGATGAGTTCATAAATGTTAATGGGTACATTCAGTTAATAAGCACAACTGAAACTGTAATTAAAATAAAAAAACGTTTTGGACAAAGAAATATCAGCGCTGCGCCCCATTAAGTGTGACTTGGTGGTTTTTGCTGTCGCCTCACAGTAAGAGGGTTCCTGGTTGAGTCCCAGGAGGGAACCCTTTTGTGTGGAGCTTGTATGTTCTCCCCGTGTTAGCGTGGGTTTTCTCCGGGTACTCCAGCTTCCTCCCACAGTCCAAAGACATGCAGGTTGGGGATAGGTTCATTGGTGACTCTAAATTGCCCATAGGTGTGAATGTGAGTGTGAATGGTTTACTGTCTCTTTAGGCCCGTTTCCACCGAAGAAGTTCCTGGTACTATTTGGGGGACAGGAACTACTACAGGAACGTCCTCTCGCTCGGCCCTCTCAACCACCGTGTCTCCACTGAGAGAGCGGAGTGGGAGGAAGGTTCCTGTGAAGTTACCAGGCTCTGGATGTGATGTAATCGTTACGCGACCATTTTGACCGGAGCAACGTAGCTGCGTAGGGACGCTGTTAGCGGTGTCTATAATAACTCACTAAACTCACAAAGTGGCCCGTGAATTTTTTTTTTCCAGCGGATGTCTTAGTTACAACATGATTGAGCTAACTGGAGTAGTTTCATGTCGTATCCGACAACAGGAGGCATTTAACAAATGACGTCCTGATGTTAGCTTTGCTGCTGCTGTTAGCTGTCCCTGTCAGCTGATGCTTTCTAGACATCGTGATTTCCCAAAACTGAATAAATACCACACATAGCAACACAAAACTGCTTTGCTAGCTCAATCATGTTGTAACTAAAATATCCGCCGGAAAAAATATGTTTTTCATGGACCGGTTATTGAGTTTGTTTACATGGCGGTGGAAGCTATGAACGAGCTAACCCTTGTCTGCTGAGTTTTAAAAATGCCGGCTATTTTGTTGCTTTCTGTTGACATCACATCCAGCCTTGAGTAAATCCAATCAGCGCCAAGTAATCCCCAAGCCCCACCCAGGAGTCTTTCAGGGCCGTTCTGAGTACCTACCCCGAAGCAGGGACTTGTTTAGCCCCTGTAAAAGTTCCGGAACTCTGTCCTTCCGGGCTGGTTCCTGCAGTGGAGACACGCACCAACGGCCCCGGCCCCGTAAATCTACCCCGAAGTTCCTGCGGTGGAAACGGGCCTTATGTGTTAGGCCTGTGATAGTCTGGCAACCTGTCCAGGGTGTACCCTGCGTCTTGCCCAATGTCAGCTGGGATAGGCTCCCCTGCGACCCTCAAGAGGATAAGCGGTTACGAAAATGGATGGATGGATGCTTCCCATTACACAAAACAAAGCCTTCCTCCAGTAAAAATATATTTCAACTCCGGCATTACCAAGGCATCAAGAGTATTTGCTATCTATTCGAGGCTGGCAAATTTCTAACATTTGAACAATTTAAAGCCAAGTAGCCTATGGCATACCATCTAAACCTTTTTTTTTTGGCTTGCTCAAGATTAGACACTTTACCAGCAATTAAAATTTTCCTGAAGCTCAGACAATATTCTCAGCTATTCAGATGCTAGAGCCCATTCACTTGGAGTTGAAACGTGCTCCTGAACCAATCCACTGTTTTACCAGAGTGTCGTGGTATCAGACTTGGAAGTGTTGACTCTGGTTGGGTCAAGGAGGACCAACAGAACTACATCATCAGCAAAAAGCACAAATGAAATCCTGAGGTCAAACAAAACGGACACTCTGCCACCCCTCGGTCCATGAAAAGCACAGAGGACCACCTTGATGAACTTGAGCACCAACACAGAATGCACTTGACTGATTGCAGAGAATACAGACATAGCTCTTTGAATTTACAGAGAACAATTCACTTTCAGCAAAAGCAGCCTGTGCACCTACTGCTGTACCCCTCAAAAGACACGCTGAGGTCATAGGCCTAGTCCAAGTCCACAAAGCTTCAGTAGACTGAATGGGCAATCTCCCATGACCCCTTCAGGACCCATCCAAACAACGAGTCCTCATACAAAAGTTTGTATGATATCGAACAATTTAGCACCCCATCAATGGCGTAACATATTTAACATAAAGTTGCAACAATGCGATGCACAAGTCACATATTTTAAAAACATCTGTCAATCCTCAAACCGACTGCAGGCCTGATTTAAATCTCTCCTTCATAGTTTCATTTTGATTGTAATTTTTCCTAGCCTCTCTTTGTCCCTCGTGACTTTAAATACCATGGGAAAAAAAAGAAAACAAGTGATTAGATGTCACACCCCACAAAAAAGGCCTGGTCAGCAGGGCGTTGGCACCATACTTGCTACTCATGGCAAATATCAAGTTCCTCTTCTGATGGTGTTGGATCAAATTGTGCCAAAACAGCAGAACGGCCTCCAGCTGTCAGTATGATTTTAGACTCTTAAGTTTTGTTCTGTAGTTAAACCAGTGACCCCAGAGATGCTTTTACTTTGACATTTAGATTTTACAGGAACACAGTAAACTGAAGGTCTGCTGAGAGTTGAAGGTTTTGCTTTTATCCTCATGCAAGTCCTAGTCATCTTTTCACTTTGGTTAAATGAGCAGCATGTCTCCTCATTCAGCCGCCCGTCAGTGCTTCTCAATGTTCACAAACGTTTCAGTATATGTGGGTGTCAGTTTTGTTTCGAAGTGTGCAAGCAGACAGAATGGGCGTTTCTATTGGCTTCTCTGCTTATTAATTTTACAACTGTAATTTTAAAAGCTGTAGGTTTAGACAAAGTCTAACAAACGTGTGCTTTTTTTGTTCTGTTTCACTATTTTACCCAGAAAACAAAAAATAGTGTGGAAGCATGTTTATGTTTATGTTTACTCTTGGTCCAGCATGCTAACACCAAGCTAGCTTGGCACAAAGACAGCCTAGGCTGCATCATGAGCAGCATAAAATAAAACTACTTGTGCTAATTTCCTCAGCTCCTTCTCCTCGGCCCCAGTGGGCCACAAGACGTCTGTGGATTTGAACTAGTCGAAGCTGTTGGTACTTGCAGATGCACATTACAGCAGAAAGCCCAAGTGATTATTTTACAGCTTCTTGCTAGTAGCACACAGACCGTAGTTCCAAATTTCTGCCATTTTATATGAAACATTAAACACATAGAAATTACGTCTTTATGTAGACTACATTTCACCCACCAGTGCATCATGACTTTAGAAAAATATTTACACTCTAATCAGTATCATCTCTCTTGACCTACAACTGAACAAATTATTAAAAATAACTGAACAAATTTAGAATTTTGACATGATGATGTAACCACATTTTAGCTGGTGGAAAAGAGAGTAAAAATGAGATGTTAGACATACAGACAGAATATTAACCAGATTTCAACTGGAGATCAATGTTGGTGCTCACTTGGTAGCTTTAACCCAGTTTTTACTAATAATATAAACCAGCAAACTACAAAATGGTGACCGTGATGATGATCCATGAAACAGGGAGTCTTGATGACTTTGCTTTCAACTGGTATTACTGCCATCTACGTATGTCAGTTAGAGCAGTGGTTCCCAACCTTTTGATTTCAGGGACCCCTTTTCTACCATTGAGTAAAGTGATGACCCCTGACTACATGACATATGTTATCTCATATTATAATCAATGCAATACAATAACAGTCCTGTACAACTGTTAAACTGTACAATTAACCCAAATAGCGAACACATTATCTGCAGGTAGTTTATGTAAAACAAGCAATATGGATGAATTTTCATCAGAGTAGTTTTTCTCTTTGAGTTTATATCTAGAAGTTAATTATTTACTTTCTTACTTTAATTTATTACTTTCAAATAATAATTTCATTTAGTTTTCTCCACAATGACAAATAGGCCCACTGTTTTCCAATTGTCATCTAAGTCAGTTCGAACAGTGGTGGTCCTAGCACATTTGATGTCCTGATTTTCGATTTTCCTGTGCCAGAAAAACACAGAAATCTACACTATAAAAAAGAAATGAACAGTTTTAAAGTCATTTAGTCCTTTGTTACACTACCTTTGAATGAGCACAAATTCAATAACTCAAATTTATAAAAAGATTTTTTTACCGAAACCTACTTTCACATGAAAAACATTTCTCCTGAATGCCTGTGGTCTCTTGTTTGTGTCTGTAAGTATTCATGAGGCTGTGATTGTCACAATAGGTCAGTTTATATAGTGATGTTCATTCATAAAAATGGTCATACTATAATAAAATGGCAACTATGAGGGCTAACATCATCACACATGAACAACTTTGGGCTCATCGAATTGTCAAAAGTCTCAGATTGGGTTTAAGTTACACAATTCCAAGTCCAGTATGCAGAAATATTAAACAAAAGGAAAAATAACACATTTACACTGCATGCAAAAAAACTGGATGGTTTTTGTTTAAAACTGTGTGGGACTAGCACAAAGTTGGCATGTCTGTAAGGGGGGGCTCATGGGTACCCATACAATCCCCTTTCAGTCAGACACCTTCAGGGACCCCTTTGAATTTGCTGTGCCTTTTCTTCCTGGCCAAAATGTAATCTAGTGTTGGCCAACATGACTTGGTTGGTACCTCTAGATTCTTAAGGTCATATCAGTATCAAACTAAAACTAAAACTTTGCTCTACAGGTCACAGTGTTGGATCTGCAGAGAAGAATGGAGACACTGAAGTGCCAGTTGCAGGCTATCAGCTAGATTCAAGTGGCTTTAACACTGTAGACGGATCTTTATGGAGCACTGTGCCATTCGGTGGTGGTGGTTGCAGTGGCTCCATCCCTACATTTGTTGTGAATATAGTTATTCATGGAAGGGGAAGGTTATGCATTTTCTCCGTCACTCAGGGAGGCCTAAGGAAAAATATTTGTAGCTTTGGAGAGGGTCAAGAAAGAGTCACACTAAAGCATCCCTCTGACAAATTAAGTACAGTCCCTAAAAGCTTTATTAACTGGAAAAGGGTCTGAAGTTTATGATACGATTTCTTGCCAGTTCTGTTTTTACCCTTGTGCCAACATTTTATATTACAGACGACATCCTCTCCACTAGAGGGCGCACTGCTGCAAAGTGTGCACACAGCGGCTGAAGAATGATTGACACTTTTGTCTTCCAATAGGATAATTCAAAACCTCGACGTTTCGACCAATCAGATAACTACTTCTGACCCTACTGGGCGGGACCGGAAGTAGCCATTCGGACGCTTTTTGAAATTAGCTGTCAAGTGAAACACTTAGCTGTTACAGCGCTGCTAAAACCTCCAAAACGATAGGAAAACCTAAGTGAACCAATATATTTGAAAGTCTGAAAGCAGGAATTTGTTGTTCAGTCTAGTCTTACTATATTATATCTTATATCTCTGAAGGTAAGTGTCAATTCAGCTGCGATTGGTTTGCTAGTATGCTAATGCTAATGTATGTTCATTGAGCTACATCCAGTTTTAAACACAACCTTTGGACCGATTTTGTCCCTGATTTTAAGAGTACATATTAACGACTCCTGTTTTTTATGTGTGTGAAAATGGTCGTGGCCGTTAACGTGTGATGCGTCAGTACATTTAGTCTCTGCTGGATTGTTTTGAAGTCAGTTTTCAGTGCTTTTGTCTGTATGTCCTCTCAGTAAATCATCATGGGCGAGGTGGAGCTGTCCTGTCGGGCTTATGTGAAGATGTACCTGCACGCCTGCCTCTTTCCGCGGTGCAGCATCAACGGGCTCCTGTTGTCGTCCAGCCCAGCAGGCGGTGCTGTCTGTGTGACAGACTGCGTCCCACTGCTTCACTCCCACCTGCCTCTGGCTCCCATCACTCAGCTGGCCCTCACACAGGTAGGACATCTGCCGACAGGTATTGGTTCAGTTTAGCTGATCAGAATCCCCGTCCGAGCATCAGCTAATCTGACTGGGGTTGGACAGTGGTGCAGCGTAGGTTTTCTTGAAAATCTGGTATGTGTAAGCCTTAAATCATACCTCTTACGGTTACACAATTCAAAATGTTTTACTCATTTCCTTACAATACTCACTGCATAACATTCTGTGTGTACCTATACTATGTACTCTTTAGTGTGCCAGGAAAGATTTAGTATGTATCAGTACATATGTCAAATACAGTATGCCAATAATGTTTTACTGCATCAGGTTGCATTGTGAAAAGCATGCTTTTCTGGCTATTCTAATCCACAGTTCTCTGCGCAGTGGAAGATCCACCACATAAACTTAGCTGCAGACACATGACAGCTCATTGATAGCTGTCAGGATCGGCAATAACAGATGACCACACAATTAAGTGACTGATGGCCCATCGAATTGTCATAACAGGAATATTGATTGTTTAACAACAAAGTAATCATAACGATCACCAACAACAAAGGCACATAAATGATAGAGAAATGCATATGTAATTTTAACTATCTTGAATATAACACTGCATGTTAGAATCCACAATGTATGCAACTATAACTTAAAAGTTAAAAACATATTAAACAACAACAGTGTTAGGTAACAGATATATCAGCAAGAGGGTCAAAGTTCAGAGCATAATGTCATGAGGAAATGGTATGTCCTGATTGTGTGCATACTGCGTGCAACAACACACACTTTCTAAGGGCGGTGCGGTACGTACTAAAAGTAAAAAGAAGTATGCGATTCGAAACCCAAAGCCTAAAGCTTGAGCTGTCTTTAGCAGTAAGCTCTGTAATTAATTATAAATGATTAAATGCAACATCAGTGAGAAGGACACTGCTCAAATAAAATACATAGTGATGAGCCACATTATATTTGGTGTCTGTCAAACTGCTTATCGTTTCTTATGTTTCTCTGCAGAATCATGCTTTGGTATTTGTGCCAATGTTGAGACATGCATTAGCTGGTATACTTGGCAGTTTTCTTTTTTTTAATTAAATTAATACAAATAATAACTCCATTTTTTATGTGTGTCCTAGATCTTTTCAATATATAAGAAACCACAGGGCTTAACATTAAGTTTTGGAAGTGGTTGTAAGGCCGGAAACCAGGCCTAAGCTTTTGGTTGCCGAAACTGAAAATATGGTTGCCATTTTTAGTCACTTTAAATTAAATTAATTAAGATACTATGTAGTTATACGTCACCTTAATAATGAAAATGTCACATAAAAGAATGTTGAAGAGCTTTATTACAGTAACTGAATGATATACTTTGTAGTTTATGTTTTTTCTCTCATACTTTACAGAATTTGAATCCATGTTATCCATGTTCTTGGTAAACACATACTAATAGTGCAACTGCCATGTTGTCCAGGAAGCTACCGGTTGCTTGTTCATTCGTTCGCTCCTTTTCAGATTTCTCTTTGCTGTTGTCTCTGAAACAGGTGCCTGTGTGTACACCAGTAAACACACCAATGCACGTGCAGCGTTTTCTTATTCTGGTTCTTACTGTAACAGCTTTTTAAAAATATAACTAATGCAACAAATTTTAAAAATGTATTTATTTTAGGGTGCATATTTTGCTGGCTACTTTCAAAACAGCTGCAGGAAAATAAGCTTATATGTAATGTATTATTTAGAAAAGGTTATGCTTTGCTCTGTGGCTCAAATGTGAAACAGGTGATTACTATATGATACAATATAAAGTGAAACAAGGAGCTACCAGTGTGAGAAACAAGATAAAACACCAAGGCATGACGGTTGAGAGGGTTTGGTGGACAAAGATGAAAGTGCTAACTTTATTTAGTCATTCAGTAAGTTGAACCCCTCAATAGAAACACAGATTTTTTTTTACATAGTACCTTGTCAGAGAGTGTATGAAAAATGAGCATCTTGCCTAACAAGACTGTCTCACCTAATAAGTATTGCTCATTTAACCCCTACTGTGACAGCAGTGTGAGATACAGCAGGGGCCTAATGGAAGTAGGTTAAAGGTTACGAGCCAGGGACGCTCCCACATCAAGTGTCCTTGTAAGCCTCAAGAGATGTTGTGTCTTAGGGATGCTTACTGCAGAACCACCTGAGTGCCATATATTTTGACTATTGACATGCGTTTTGGGAACTATAAAGATAGCATGGCTGAAGAACATCTAGGCACTCACTCACTCACTGACTGTTCATGCGGTTGTATGTGTGTGACGCCACTCATGAATGCTTATTAAGACTCAAGAAAGACAGCCGGCATGTGAAGACTTTTTCTTTAACTTTTTTGTTAAATAGTTGTTTTGCCACCACAAGACCAACCGTATGTTTTCCTGCGTTAAAAAAAAAAAGCCCCAGGAAGATTCACCTAAATCTGCCCAAATATGAGCCTAACTTGAGACAGACACTAATCTTTCAGACTGCTTGTAAACAAGAATATAATGACTTCATTCACTTGTGCTTCAGGTATAGGACAGTGATTTGTCCCAGTTTTGCATTTGATGTCAATGATGTGAAATGACGGTCTGTTCTCTTGTTTCAGGTGGATGTGTGGTGTTCACAGACTCAGCAGAGGATAGTTGGATACTATCAAGCCAATGCCTGCGTTTCAGATAGCAGGTTAGTTTCCTGTCCATGATGCCTCTCCAAACCCCTGCTTATTTCAGCTATACTACATCTTTTGTGAGATGCTTCCTCAAATTTTCCATTCTTTTGGTTGAGTATTTTAGTAAAATGTTAACCTTTCTAACTTTTTATTTAATCTATTTTAATCTTTTGAACCCAACAGCCCGACGCCGTGTGCACTGAAGATAGCTGATAAGATTTCTGAGCAGTTTGACAACGCAGTTTTGTTAATGGTAAGAATAAGTAAAGCAGTTTGTTTAACAATCCCTTCGCCTGTTTGCTAGTAGAGACAAGAATATGCTACAGTAGTGGTGAAACTATCTAGTGATGAGTCAGTTAAGTAAGTTTAAGTTATTCTTGGATTTCTCAGTTTAATAGCTTTCTTGGTAAGCAGTTTAAATGAATCACTTGCAATGTTGTCACTGTTGATATTTTCTTTTATTATTTTGCTGGGGAATACAACAGAAGTTAATTTAAGAGGCCTTTAATTTCCTAATAATTTTCTTTTTCTCTTTTTGATTTTGATAATTATTTTTATCAAAGGGGGATGCATCTTGCTATTGACAGTTTACTTAGCAGATTTTCCAGAATTATAGTTTTGTACAAAAATAAAATACAAGTAGCAAAACGAGAATAAGATAACACAATGACATTACTAACCCCTAAGTGTTACACACACACACACACGTTTTGATATTGTATAAATTAAAAAACGGATTAGTCATGAGTTTGAATGTGTTCTTCTCTGTTTTGCTCCACAGCTTGATGGCGGTAAGATGTCGCCAGATTATCGGGTTCCTCCCATTGTAATGTACGAGCGTAAAGATTCAAGATGGATTCTCAAAGACAAACACACGTAAGTGACAGCTGACATTTTTATCATGAGTTCAACCTCTCGGGGCCGTAAACAGACTCCAATTTCCTAGTGCTTGATTCGTTCATGTAGTATAAGATCCCCAAGAGAACTGGGTTTGTTTTCTCTGTAATTGAAATTTAATTGATTCATTAGTTTTAGTTTTTACATGTAAAATTAATTTCTAAACATATTTTTGATCTTTTTTTTTTTTTTCACAAAATGGTCCAATCCTTTAAATCTTCCCTGATATATACAAAATAAGTCAACATCAGGCATAATTTTTAATTCTTGCTTGCCCTAATCAAAGACCAGAACACTACATTAAAGGGATAGTTTGGATCCTGGGGTTGTATGGGGTGTTTGGAGGCTGCTTGGTATATTAACTTCAGTTTCCTGTTGGAAAGGGCTGTTGGACAGCAAGGTAAAGTAGTGAAAATACTCTAAATTTAGCATACACTCCAATAGATTTTATTAGGTGGCTAAAATACATTTTGTTGCCAACCCCTCCACAGCAGTACATTGCTTAATAGGTTCCATGGTGGTGCTCCTGCTGCTATTCCAAACTACTCTATGTAATACACTGACTATGGTTAAGTACCTCACACAACCCCACTTCACAAGATCCAGACCTTCCCTTTAACACTGCCCTTTGTCCTTTTCTATTTATGTTATTTTTCACTGTGTTCAGGATAATGCTGAGACAGTGGGAGGAGACTCGGGCGATAGCCAGTCAGATGCTGGAGTCAGGTGATCACACACTACTGGTGGATTTTGACAGCCACTTGGACGACATTACAAAGGACTGGACCAACCAGAAACTGAACATCAAGATAGCCGAGCTCACCTCGCCGGCCAACGGGAACATCTAGACTGAGAAGTAGCATCAGTTTGTAGTAGAGCTCAGATGTATTTATGTTCTTCCCCGACATCATGTGACTTTATAACCCGACACAAACACACAGAGATTAGATTTTTAATGCCTTTTCTGGACTGAACAGGGACATGACATAAACATGCATAAATAACAAATATATGTACAGCTTGGTAGATCTCCACAGTCAACCACCCCATCCTCAGAGTGTGCCTTGTAGTCCAACCCAACACGCTGCTGATTTAAAGGAAAAATTCACCTTAAATACACCTTTTGACACTATTTCAATGCACCTGTGGTACTTTTGATCCTGTTTTGTCTCTTTGTTGCTTTTTATTGTTATTCCTGTGTACATAACAAGCTCCAGGGAGTGGACAAATAACAGAAATGCCTTACAATACAAAAGGTCTGCAGTAAATACAGATTTGTTGAAGCTCAAAATGTTTGTTTTCTGTCAGACTTTCAGGTGATTCAGGTTTGAATACATGATATCCTGATTAGGTGATCAAGTGGAAAATCAGAAATGCTTATTAAAACAAAAGTGATTAATAGAAAAATGCACAAAAAATGGGGTAAGACTTTATTTTGCTGATCATTTGAGCAGTATATAAAAGTTTAAATTTATATTGCACTATAATTTAGTTGTAAGCAGATATGAGAGTATTTTTAAGTGTTTATGTATTTCTTTGAACAACTTCTCCTGTGGGCACCCGTAAGTGGCAGCTTTATAAATAGATAATCAATGACAGTTTAGTAAAAGACAGTATATGTAATAATATAAAATGTCTTCTCAGGAAAAGTAATGATTGCTGATAAACACGCTACATGAATAAACCCTTAAAAACGTCCTTTATAGCTGCATACAGCTACATTATAGTTTGTTAAAAGTAGTTTGGGGGGGGGGGTTAAAGTTACCATAGCAACTCTAGCAAATGTCTCATAAATCATGTCAACTTTTGCTCTAATTGTTAACTGCATTAGGAAAGAGGAACAGTGTTGCATGCTCAAACACACACTCAGCACCATAGCATGTAAACATGCCAAATTACCACCTTTAAAAAATGACAAACAAGTTGTATAGACGCACCTGAGAGCCTCGACAAAAAACAAATATCCTGAGCTTCAGCAGACTAAATTTATTGCAGGACTTCTGTACTGAAATGTAGGTTTTGTACTTTTGTTTGCCCCTTACCTATACACGATGATGCCAGTAAAATATTGTAAAACATTTCAAATGTCTTTAAAAATTTGTAACTCTCAAAATACTAACCTAGAGTCACTCGTTCCCTCTTAGAGGTCGAGGCCACCTGTTTCCACTCTTGTAAATTTCATAACTTTCTCACATAACCCATAATAAAATTGCACTCAATGGCCCAGCTGAATGATTTCTGACAGTAGAGCAGGAGGAAAGGTTTGACTTTTCCTTTAAGAGTCCCCAAAGTCTCATCAACAGTGTGAAACGTCTTTTTTTATATTCTATTAAAAAACAACCTTCAGTCCACATTTGTAAATGTATCAATGTCCGATATGACAAAGACCTAACCTCAGAGTTTGACTAAAAGGATACATTAAAAATATAAAAATGATTATGATGATAATAATTATTTTGTTTTTAATATAGCTACAACTACTTTCATGACAGTGTGTTTCCCTTTTATATTACAAATATATTTGACATCTAAACACTTAACAAGACCAAGGAACAAAGTTTTTATAGTGCTGTAGTAAAAACACATGACATCATTTGCTTTGGAGAAAAACATGTGCAGCCACGATCGCAGAAGTAAGATCACATTTTCAAGGAAGGAAGACGACTAGAGCTGCAACTAGCAATTATTTTCAAAATCAATTCATTGATTGGTCTATAAAATGTTAAGTAAAAAACAAACAAACAAAAAAACAAGTACATTGAAGAAAGTGACAATTTTTCCACTAACAGTCCAAAACCTGAAGATATTAAAGTTAATGTCATATATAACAAAGAAAGAAATGCAGATCTTCAAATGTGAGATGCTGAAACCAGAGAATGTTTAAACAACTGACAGAAGTAATTGATTATCGAAGTTCTCAGTGCCTGCTTACATGTAGTGCTTCCAGTTCACCAACAAATCTCTACAAAGGTTGTGAGGAGTCAAAAGTCCATCCCAAAAAAGTTCATTATACATTTTCATGGACAAAAGATGCCACTTCATCTGTAGATCCAGACTCAAAAAGTATTTTTGTAAGTGCTGTGAGACTTGTTTTGTCCTGTCTGTTAGGGGTGGGCGACAGGAAAATATACACTTGCCACAAATACTAGTCAGAAATCCGACTCTGTGATGAATCAGTGGTTTTAATTTGGTGTATTCTAGATGATAGAGTTAAGGTGATGTCCTCACCTCAGCCCTGTTACTCTTATTTTGAAAGAATGGGCTTGTCTCTTACTTGAATGAACCCCCCCCCCCCTGTTGGACAAAGTGCTAGATGCTCACGAGGGTAATTGCCTCAGAGTCCGGTTCAGGCACGGTGACCAGGTTCAGAGTTATTTCTCCCTTTGGAGACTCGTTGGCCAATGACTGGAGGAAGCTGATGGACTGAAAGAAGCACTGCGCATCCCGGACCTGCTGCTCTGCCCATGAGAAGGTGATCTGCAGAGGAGAGCACAGAGACGAGCAGGTAACGATATTATTTTATTATTTTATCATTATTATCATCATTATCATTAATTATGTTTTAACTTAATTGTGTTGAGGACTTAAAAAACAGTTTGTAACAATAACATAAATATAGGGATCAAACTCAATTTTGGGATCAATCACTTGTTGACTTGAGAGCAAGACTTAAAGATTTAAAATGAGTGCAATGAAATTTACATGAAAGAAAATATCATGTATATTGTTTGTGATTCAGAGGTCTACAAATGTTTTGCCAATGCAAAAAGTTTTCAGGGAGGAATTAACAATAGTTATGTGTAATGTATAACTATAAAATAATTATAGTTTTAGAAAGGTAACTTTTAATTGATATGTTTTAAGGAAGTACTAATCAATAAAACTGGTTTTAAGTAAGTAATAATTACTGTAACAATTACGTTTAAGTAATAGACAATACTTTTTAGTAAATAATTACCAATACTTTGAAGATATTTATAGTTTTAACTAAGTCATAATTGATCAACAATAGTTTTAAGCAATTATTTATAAGCAATACATTTAAGTAATGATTAGTTAATAATAGTTTTTAGTGAGTAATAGTTTATAATAGTTTTTAAGAAAATAATAAGTAGCTTTTTTTTAGTAATTATTTACAGTAGTTTTAAGTAAAAGATACATTTTTAATAGTTTCAATTAAGTAATGAATACTTTCAAATAAGTAATAATTAACGATTAGTTAAGAATTTTTTTAAGTGAATACTAATTAATTCAAGTAAATAAAAGTAATAAGTATTTTTAAGTAATAATTAAATAGTCTTAAATAATAATTGATTCCAATATTTTTTTTTAAATAATACCTTTAGGTAGGAAATAACTAATTTCATAATTAATTAATAGGTTTAAGTAACTAATAAATAATTACCAATACTTTTATTCTTAATAATTATATAATATTTTTAAGTAAATGTAAATATTTTTATTTAATTAACTTTTTTTGAGAAATGATTTATACACAATAGTTTTAAGTAATAATTAGTCAAAAATAGTTTTAGTGAGTAATAATTTATAATAGTTTTTAAGAAAATAACAATAATTACTATTTTTGTAAGTAATTAACAATACTTAGTAATACTTAGTAAGTAATAAGTTGCTATAAATTTGAGTGCAGTGTAAAATTCCTTTCAATATGATTTATTTGACAGAAACATGCCACTTTTGAGTCTTAATCAGAAAATGTGAAAATATAAAAAATCATCCCCCAGGTGCTGAACGCCCTATTTCAATCAAAAGCCCTTATCGTGGTGATCATACCAGTTATAAATACATGAAGAAATAATCTTCTAAAATACACTTACATTTACCTTAACTATGATGAGTTTTCCAGATGTGTCTTCAGTGTTACTAAGCTCTTCTCCAAAACACAGAGTGATGCCACACTCAGGAGGCTCGCCACCGTTTGCACGGAAGTGATCCAGATCTGATTATGAGGGAAAATTAAAGTTACACAATGAATTTTACTGTACTAGGACTAGATTCAGTTTTTGGCCACATATTTTTTTTTTTTAAACAGATTTACTGGTTTGAGGTTAGATTTGGGATGTACACAAGCTATTCGGGGTTGTAACTGAAAATTAATTTAATTATTGATTTAATTTCTCAATTTTCGTCTATGTAATGTCAGAAAACACTAAAAAATGCCCTTTGAAATTTTCCAGAAATCAAAGTGGGTTAATCAAATTCTGTGTTTTAGCTACAACAGTCCAAAACCCCAAACATTCATACTGTATATATCTAGCTTATCGATATCTACCTCTTACTGCTTAATATTTATATTACCGCTATACATATGTACATTACTCTGAACTTTACTTCTTTTACACTTCTAGTTAGATGCTAAACTGCATGTCACTGTCAGTAGTTCTACTCTGTGACATGAAAATAAAGTTGAATCTAGTTTCATTTAAATATGTATTTAGTTTGTGATCATATCTTGAAAAATGACTGACTGTAAGAATGAATCACTTAAGCTGCCATTAGTTTCTGTTCATATACTCATTAAATCAACTAAATGTTTAAACTGTACATTAAGTATATATGTCTATGTTAGAAATTGTTCTGTTTTCTTTAGACTATTCTTTGAAATTGAATTCAAACTGTCATGTTTACATACACTGGATTTAATTAATCAAGTAACCTGGCTTTAGCCTAAATTAATCACGTTAAAGACTTTGAGTCACATGAATTACGTGAACGTTCAGTGTCTCAGTGAGGTGTTGCAGGTCAAGCCAGAGACAAACTCACCTCGCTTGAAGATCTCTTTACTGAAGAGCAACACTGGCTCTGTGTTTCTCTCCATCTTGTGCAGCCCCGGTGTGATCGTGTGTGGCCCTGTCCAGAAGACCCGCCCCTGGCAGAACCTTTTACCATAAACTCCCCCAGACATGGTGGTCAGCACCACTCCTTTCTCCATGAAGGGCAGCAGGGTGAACAGAGCCTGCAGCTCCGGACCAGCCGGCAGCGTGGAGGGCGGCTCAGGCAGCGGGATGCGAGGGAACCTGCCCTTTAGGGTGGCCAGCGTCGATGGAACAGGAGAGGAAGGTAAGTACATTATCCTGACGTCGCTGTTCTGGATTTGACGTTTGAGGACCTCCTGTCCTAAATAATGAACCACCACATTGAAGTATTCCTGGACTGGAGAGATGGGAAGAGAGACGGGAGAGGATTAAAGCATGAGTAGTCAGGTTTAGGCAAATTAACACATGCTTTAATTTTCAACCTACTGAATCATGTGCAATATTAACAGTTATTCTAGTGCAATAATTACATGGACTGTATTGCAATAATTGCATTCATACTAGTGCAATTATTAAATTTATTCTAGTGCAATAGCTAAATTTATTGTAATGCAAAAAATACTTCTATTCCAGTGCAATAATTATATTTATCATATTGCATTAATTAAATTTTTTTATATTACAATAATTAAATTTATTTTAGTGCAAACACAACTTATATTAAAATAATTACATTTATTCTGGTGCAAAAAAATTACTTGTATTTTAGTGCAATATTAATTCAAGTACAATAATCCTAGTGCAAATTTACATGTATTTATTTATTTATTTATTTCAATTTGTTATTCTAGAACCTGTGTTGTCAGCTGGGGATGTTCGTTTTTCAAGTTGTTTTGTTTTTGTTCCTGTGTCTTTTTATTGTTGTATTCTATAAAGTGACAGTAAAAGCTTTCTGTTGTATTCAAAATAAAAGGTAAAATAATGTAGTTATAGTATGTAACCAGTGTCAAAAACAAACAAAGCAACAGTCTAAATATTATTATAAAAGCAAGTTGGAAAATGGTCCAGCATTTATAAGGCATTGTGCTCTGTAAAAAAAAAAAAAAAAAAAATGTTATGTGCATTTGTACACAAGAACTGGTAAATGTTTGTAAGTTGAATACCTCCTGTGGGAGCAGGGACGCTTTCCTCGATCCGTACGTCTAACCTGATCTCATCAACCACTGCAGAGAGAGAGAAATGGATAGATCAGTTGGTTGATTTAGAATAATGTCAAAGTTTGTTTTGTGGGTTGATACCAAATGTAAACAATGACACACAACCATGGGATCATGAAACTGGGTTACACAGAGAAATCAGGTTATGCAGGTAATTGGGCATCATGATATCATGCACTGTAGAAACCTTGTCAGTGTGAATACTGACATACATCCAGCAAGTCAGTAATTAGATTTCTCCCTTTATTTTGGGTAACTTATTTTACTGTTGTTGTGCTGAGAAGCAGTCTTAGCCAGACTTTGGATGGGGTTATTTTGAATATTTGGCTGCTTGGCTACCTCAGCAATCATCCCTATCTGAAACTGTCAGATGTCACTGTGTGAATTCATGACGAATAAAATGGGGTCCTCCAGGAGTAATTTAGCTATTGAAATACGGTTTCTGTAATCACCATACACATGTAGAACTTGTCTTAGATAAAGCAAAAACTTGTCCTTTTAGGGAAGAAAGTAATTTGTAATTTCCATAAGGTGGTTTGCATTAAAAAAATGGATTTTCAAAAACTTAAAAGCAAAATGTCTTCTCCATGGCAGTCATTATTCTGCAAGTAGCTATGGCAAATCTCCTTATATGAGTCAGTTGAGTTAGATGGCTGGTTAGTTAGTGTTTAAGGTCAAGAAAGAACCAATTACACGTCACGGACAGATACACCTCTCTGTCACTTCTATATCTACATGAAGTGTGGAATTTCAGATTGTAATTTCACAAAAAATCCCATTAATCTATCCTGTACAGATCTGACATGAGGTCAAGGAGTTCATATCTAGAAAAGGAAAGCATGTCAGACTCTTAAGCTGTATTGATCGACCACACAATCAGTGCCTGCTGTAAAACGATGCAGCTGAACTCACCCTCTCTCTGTGTGGTGGTGTTGTGCTGTGCGGATTCATCTGTCTGGGCGGGGGTTTCGCTCCACAGCAGAGCCTCTTCGACACACTGTGAATCACAGAGATTGCAGTCTTTTTGAAATCTCACTGAGACACGTGAACAGTAGGTGGATGACACATTCATCTCACAAATGTTCAAAAAGGCAGTAAGCTACGTTATTATACCTAATAACTTATGTCTCTTCTGACTGTAATAACAATGTCAACTTAAACATGTGAACACTTGGAGAGGAATTCCTCAAGAACATATGGCTCACATCTTGACAGTCTCTCAGCTTCCTTACTGAACTTCCTTACTCCATACTGTAGCACGCTAACATACTAAAAGGCAAAAACCTTTGTCGTGTCTCACATCCGAATTATACTGTACAGATAACATGCATACTGACTGCATATTGCCGATGCACTGGACACCCTAAATACTTTGTATTTCACCCCAGTATTGTGGTTTTGCAGGACAAATTAGTGCATGCTTCAACAAGCACGCAAAGATTAGATTAATAAACAACTTTATGGGTTATGGTTTTGTTATCTTAACCTAAAAGTGACAAGACGATCCAATGCTAGCCAATGAGAATGCGCATCAAGCACACATCACTTCACGTGACACAGGACCTAAGGTATCACCCCTGAGTGAAATACCAAGTTTTTAGGGAGTCCTGTTGATGCGCTCCTTCTCCCACAATGCAATGCACAGAGGAGAAGCTGGGGGAAAAAAAAAAAAAATAATAAAAATTGTGGATGGTGGTGAAACTGCTCAAATAAAATTTAGAATTTTTTATGTGAAGTTTAATCAGCTAGTATCTTTCCAAAGTTGCAGTTTGTATCATGTTCTGTTGGTATAAAATGGTAACGTATGTTGATTTTTTTTTTTTTTTGTATACTTGAACAGTAAACTATGATGATGATAAGCATGTTGCGTATACTGTATAGAATAAGTGTATTAGCGTCAGATAAATGTGGTGCAGTAAAAAGTACAATAGTTTCCTGTGAGATGTAGAGGAGCAGAAGTGTCATAAAATTGACATACTCCTATTGAGTAAATACTCACCAGCTGCGAGGTCACTTCCTCCGTCTTTATCTGCTTGGCCTGACCAACGTCGCTGCTCTCTGATTCACTACTGCTCCTCCTCCTTTTTGGCCTTTTGGTGACTTTTACTCTGCTTTTCTTTTCAGGAACCACCATACCTAAACAGGCAGAGAGCAAAACAACTGAATAATCCAACCAAATAACCTAATAATAATAATAGTATCTGTGGGTATATGATACATGAATGAACAAACAAAGTAGCTTCTGGTCGTTTTATGCTTTCATCACTAATGTCTCCCAGTAAACACACTTGTCCCAGTTTACCAGGTTGACATTGGCTGAACTTTTTTGCCCCGTATCAACTCACTGCCCTGCTGACTCAGCCACAACAGCTGAGGTGATAATACAGACAAGTCACTTGATTTGTTATTGCCCTCTTGTCCTCTGGTTTTAACATTTGCTCAGGTGCACACTGCACTCCAGTATCTGAGGTATCTGTACTTAACTTGAGTATTTCCATTTTATGATAATTAATTTCCACTCCACTACATCTCAGAGGTATGCACTGAACTTTTTATGCCACTACACTTACTTGATATCTCGAGTTACTTTGCAAATTCAGATTCTTAATACAAATTACAATCAACTAATAATTTATACAGTAGTGGATGAAGTACTCAGATTTTTTACTGAGATAAAAGTAGTAATACCACAGATTAGAATAATTTGTTACAGGTAAAAGTCCTGCATTCAGAATCTTACAAATATGACAAAATATACTTAATTCCCCTATTTATTTAATTTCCTACTTAATTTCCCCCTTTTTTAATTTATTTTTACATTTATTTATTTTTTATCTAATTTTCTCTTTTATTTATCTTTGTTATTTTACATTTATTTGTTTTCTATTTAATTCTCCCTTTTATGTTTTTAGTTATTTCTTTTTATTTTTTACATTTGTTTATTTTTTAATTTATTTATTCATTTTTAAATGTGTTCATTTATTTACATATTAATTTATTAGAAAATCTAAGTGCTGAAGTCACCAGAAACAGCAGCTGAAGAGGTAGTAATGAAATTATACACAGATTGTATAATAGAGACAAGCAAGAAAAATATATACTAAATGAGGAGATCTGAGGAGTGAGGAGTATTTATAGCTCCAAAACTGAAGCCATCCTGGTTGGCACCCCTCACTAGACCAAATCACCATCCATAACCAGCTTCACCTTTTCTGGCTCCAACTTCCCCCTCTCATCAGCAGTCACAAATCTTGGTGTAAATATGGACCCCCAGCTCACCTTTGAATCCCATATCAACCACCTCTGCAAGACCTCCTTCTACCACCTCCGTAACATTGCCAAACTCCGCCCCATTCTCTCCCTCTCAGATGCCGAAAAGCTGGTTCATACCTTTATCTCCTCCAGACTGGATTACTGTAACGCACTTCTCATTGGGATTCCTAGCAAGAGCCTGCAAAGGCTTCAATACATTCAAAACTCTGCAGTTAGGATCCTAATGACAGTGTGGAAACATGAGCACATTACCCCCATTCTCTACTCACTCCACTGGCTTCCCATCTCCATTAGGATTGAGTATAAGGTTTCCCTCCTCACACACCAATGTATCCATGGACATGCCCCCCTTTAAATCCTTTTAAATAACTGCTCATCTTGTTTTTATTCTCTTCCATTCCTTTTTTTTTTTTATCTTTCTTTGTTTTTAACTTGTAGCACTTTGAGATCTTTTGATGAAAAGGGCATTATAAATAAAATGTTTTATTATTATTATTATTATTATTGTTATTTTAGAGCAAAAAAGAAGAGAGTGGATGTGATTCACTGTGGAAAAGGTAACAAGGCGTTGAGTACAATAACAGATGGGGAAGGACAGGGTGGAAAGTCCATTGCAACACAGGCAGGAGAGGTTTCTAAAGACACATTGTGTAACATTTTAATCAGTGGTTTGCACTGATGTTTTAACACACAGCAGTGAGGGTGTGAGACTGTGTGCTGTGTGAGGAAAATTCTAAGAATAAAGACTGTTTATCACTGCCTGCAAACATTAACTCACTTCCCTTTGAGAAAGCAGCTGCAGATTTGTACATGTACACCAAAAGTCTTTACAAGAAAATAAAGCAATGATTTAAGTGACTAAACCTGTATTTTCTTTAATACGTTAAACCGGTACTAAAAGTACTAAAAAGTTAATCTAAACTAAACACTTAAATTCAAAACCCTGCAAATAGTGACATTTTTCATTACTGATTACTTTGCCGATTAGCTTTTTAATAAATTAATCATTTAAGTTGACAATACATCAATAAAATTGTGGAGAAAAAAAACTGTCATAACTTTAAATTGCAGAAAAGAAGGTAACATTAAAACAGACCCAAACATGCTCAGTTGCCTATTATCTTTATGTTAATCAACTAATAATTGTAGCTCGAATTCTGTTTAAGGGAACAATTTTCTGCAAGTTTTAATGATTAACTAAAGAAATGAGTCACTGAGAGTCGTCTTCTATGTCTTTTGGAGGGATCTCATTTTACATCATTTCCTAAGTCCAAGCAAACTGAAATTAAAAAGGAATAAATAAATGCGGTTAAATAGTAAACATACATTTGATTATTTTATTGCTACATGTCATATAACATAATAAACTTTATTGATATAGTGCGAAAATTAAATTTAAAAAATTGTATTGCATGTATTGTTAGGTTTTTTTTCATGCTTTATTTACTGCATCATTTTTGTGTTTACTAAATTTCTGCATTGATTTTATTTCATATTTTTAATCTTTTTTTATTTCTATTTTTTAACATTTAATTTATTATTATTGTTATTGTAATTGTTAATTCAAATTTATTATTATTTTTTAATTAAATGTTTTTGGTTAAATTTTGTTATCACTATTTCTACCTCTTTGTGTATAGAGGTATTTACCTGTGTGTATTTACTCAGTAAACAGGCATTGAAACTACTGATTCATGTGGGATGATAAAACCCAGAAACATATTAAATGTTGTTTTATATTGTATTGAAAATTTAAAATAACATCCTTTTGACTTTAAACCGAACTTAAACCATCACCACCCAAATTTCTTCAGTTCTTGTATTTGAGGATCATGTGTTTACATAGGACAAGAAACAAACCACTTATTGTGATATTTTTACAACCAGAACTATATTTTAAGGGTGCAGCAGCGGGCACACTTCACATCAAGGCTGCAGACGTTAAATTGAATCCTCCCTGTTGCTGCTGATGGTCTTATTATCAGAATATTCCTTCCTGTCTGTGGCTGACAGATAAAATTATATTAAAAAAACTGCCTCATTCATCCTGAACACAGAGCAAATAAATGAGGATCACAGGAAAAATACTTTTGTTTGAAGTTATGAGATGTCAACATACTGAGTGTTAAATACATAACCAAAGGTGACAATGGGATAAAACTCTCAGATTCAGAGCAAATAAATATATATAATAACACAAGCAGCAGCAGACTGTACATTTACTTTGCACCACTGCTTGAGGTACTTGTACTTTCTTAAGTATTTCCATTTTCATATTACTTTATACTTCTACTCTGATACATTCTGATTCAGATAACCAATACAAAATATAATATATTAAGAATTATGATATATTTATGTGAATTAAGTCATTTGGCAGTACATAAAGTACCTTTAACATATCATTAATTTAATAATACATATTTATGCGATCTAATAAAATGATTATTATTCTGAAATGCACAATTCTGCATAATAAGTACTTTTGGTATTTTAGGTATATTTTGGTAACAAAATTTTGCACTTTTACTTAGTTTAGTAGACACCATATTTACTCAATTTATTCTTTTGATTTTTCACTTTAATTATTTTTTATTTTTCATTTTTATTACTCATTTTATTCATCTTCTTTTGCTTTTATATAAACATTCGCATGACAGTCAGTGTTCCCTTTATTGATTTTTACTATTGTGTATTCTCATTACAGATGACTTTTTTAATTTATGCTTATCTTGCTTTAGCTTAGAGTTAAGGATTTTTTTTTGTCCTCATCATATAGAGGTTTTTTCCCATATTAGGTAGTGTAGTTAGATGGTCAAGTCTTTTACCCTCTCCTTGGCCATATAGGGAGGGTGATGTTTGGCTTGCCTGTGCTTATGGCCTGTGACTTCTGCCTGGGTTTTCATCTCCCATGTTGGAGGCTGGTGGTACTGGCGTTTGGCTGGTATGGGCAGTACTCGTAGGTCATAAGGTCGTTAGATAATGGGGAATTTTCCATGCTCATGCATGAGAATGCTAAAAAGGGTGGCACGTGATGAAAAATTCTGGTATTTGACCCTTTTTTAACCTATAGCATGTTCTGCATGTTTTTGTGTAAGGTTATTTGCTATGATGTATGATGTGTAATGCTCAGTTAATCCCTACTGTGACAGCAGTAAGAGATACAGCAGAGGCCTAATGGGAGAAGGTTAAAGATTACGAGCCAGGGAGGCTCTAGATAGTTTAGATTTTGTTTTGTTTTTTTGAAGTGGGGTTGTATGTGGTACTTTTCCATAGTCAGTGTATTACCTACAATAGGTTTCGGTCAGCACGTGCCCAGTTTGGAGAAGCAGGCTGGAGTACCAACATGAAAGCTCAGCAATGTACTGCTGTGGATGGGTCAGCAGCAAAATATATTTTAACCACCTAAAAAAGTCCCATGTACAAAACAATCAATATCAGCCTAAGTGTCCACTATATTTAGAATATTCACCACTTTACCTTAATGTCAGACAGCAAATTTCAATGGGGAAATTAAGTAGTTACATCACTCTCTTCAAAGCCAAGCCCCACAGTTAGTGGTTTCACACCGGCACGGCACGGTTCTGGTTCCGGCTCTGGCTCCGTTCTGGAGTCTCAGAACCTTGGTGCTGTCTGGCGAACCAGCCCGTGTCCACACCAGTTTAAGCGGAACCAAAGTGGGAGGACGTTACTCCGCGTGACTCAGGCGGAAGTAAACATAACAGCGGCAAGCAGAAATAAACACAGCAGCCGGCGAAATGACAGATCGCATGGATTATCTGCAAGCTTTCGCTTTGTTTCTCCAGTTATTTGTATTCATCCAACAATCCAGCATGCACCAACTGTTGATGATGAGAAGACGTGGAAGACAATTACGTATAAGGCGAATGGTCTGTAAAAAGTATATGCTCGTGTTTTTATAGATTTCTATGGTCTTCACAGCCTAGAATGTCACACGCCCACTTATGATGTCACAGTTCAGAAGGAAAAACCAACTATTTTTTGTTCCGCTGTGAACAGACTTTTCAGGTCCCGAACCAATTATTTTTTCATTCTGAACGCACCGGCCGGTTCAAAATTGGGTTCGGGAACCAGAACCGTGCCGGCTTTCACACCCTGTTGGTGTGAAAGCCCTATGAGGAAAACAGTGATTTAACATTGCTGAACACAGGAGCTGAACTGAAGCTAATACCTGCTACCTTGTTGGAAAGGGCTGTCTGAAGACAACATAAAGTTGTAAAAATGTTCTAAATATAGCATACACCTGAACTGAGATGGATTTTTTTAGGTGGCTAAAATATGTTTTGTTGCTGTCCCTGTCCACAGCTTAGCCTCTGTGTCGGACTCCAGCCTGCTGCTCCAAACTGGGAGTGCCCCGACAAACAACTTACAAAGGTATTATACTGACTATACAATATACAACCCCACTTCAAAAAAAAAAATCTGAACTATCCCTTTAAGTAAACTCCTGAATTTAGGACATTTGCCTGTAACCGAGGAATTTCTACAGTGTGGTATTATTTCCACTTCCATCACTGCTTACAAGCCCAGTATTTTGGCAAAACTGGATGAGAACTTTTTATCACTTAGAAATATTCACCACTGTATTAAACACAACAACTTATTATGAAACTACAGTGTCAACAGTATGAGGGTTTATGTTATGTGTATCTTTATACAGTGTGCAAATCTGCTCTGGTCATGTTCATCTGGACACTGGTGGGAAGAAGTGAAGCTGGCATCAACAAAAAGGTAAACCAGATGTTTTCTTATCATGCAATGCCACTGTGTGACAGTTATTATCATTATTGATCACACAAATATTTAACTTAAACAAAGCAATTTTCAGTTGATCGACAAACTGTCTCAGCACCAATGTTCTGTTAATTGTAGTGCTAAATATCTGCATGTGTTTGAAGATTGTCTAAATTAAATATACTGCATAACATAATTAAAAAACTGAAATATAAACGTTTGATTTGAAATTAAAATGTAGCAGGTGTCACGCTAAATTGCAAATACAAGCTGAGTTAAGATGTGAGATGTCGGCACATTCTTTCACCTTTGGTTTAAAAATGGCTTGGTCTTTACCTACTTTCTAACTTTTTTGTTGGAGATTCAAAATTCTGTTTTTACAGCTGAAAGTTATTCAGTTTTGCACATTTTGTAAGCTTTGAGTTTATTATTGATTGTGAGCCAACAAGCTGTGACCTCACATTTAGGAAAATAACAGCGGTGAGTCTGTTTGGAACAGATCAACTGACTGAAACAAACCACAAGCCAAATAGTGCTCTTTTTTGTGCTCTCCCGAAGAAATTTTGGAAAGCTCAATTCTGTCCCAAGCAGAGTGTGTGGAGTAAGATGTGCTGGGGTCTTACCCTGCTCGCTGATGGGGACGAGGCGGTAGACCTTGTAGGGTTCAGAGATGTCCAGCTGGGCTCGCTCCATCACCTCTGTAAACTCTGGACTCTTGTTGAGGGCGCAGCGCAGGCGGGTCTTCCAGGAGGCCGGGCTGTCTTGACTCCCGTCTGTAGGCTTACCTTTGAACTGCGCCCACGCCTGCAGAGAAAAAACATGTCTCTTTAGTGATTCGGATCTTTGGTGTTTTGGGAGATGTGTGTTTAGAGCCGAGAAACTCGTCTTGACCTTGAAGATGGCGGCGTCCTCATCTTTACGGAAGTCCTGTTTCCCAGCGTGTTTCCACGGGATGCGGAACATGGTTTTGGCCTCATCGTCCCACATCAGCCCCGGGAATTTCCCACTGCTGACCTGCAACAGCCAAACACACACAACACCTGAGTTAATTTACTCACCTCAAGTTCCTCTGAACAGTGTCCTCAAACTGTCCGGTCTAATAACATTACTGAGGGGTAACTTTGGTACTTTTCAACCTGGACCCTGTTTTTCTCAATTTTGTGTCTAAATGACTAATCTGAGCATGATTGTTTTTTTAACTGGTCTAGTACTGAGTGAGGGCACTGCAGCCAGCAGCTGTGAACCTGGCTGCAAAGTAATCTCTGCTGGCAACAATGCGCCATCATTTTACTTCCACTAGAAAGTGTCTGGCAACATACTGGAAAGGATCCCTACAGAGATAGACCTTTTTGTTAAAGAGTGAGATTCTTTTTGTTCAGCCAGAAACCAGTCTCCAAATCGCAATCACCAAACCCACCAGACTCTTAAACAAAAAGGTCTGTCTCTGTGGGGATCCTTTCCATAATGTCAGACACATTGTTATTGTTATCATTAACAATCTGAGCCTGTCAGTTGCAAAAACAAACACTTCTAGTGCCCTGGGTGGTTACATTGCAGCCTGTTTCATGGCTCCAGGCTGCAGTGGTCTCACTCAAGTTGAAAGTTGAAAAATACCAACCTCACCCTATTACAACAATCACACGGTCAGTGCTGGAAAGGCTGCTGGGGAGACCTGGCCCAGATAAAATAATTAATAATTTTTTTTAACAACATTTGACATTTTATACACTAAATAATTAATCGTGAAAATACTTTAAAGATTAATTGATAATGAGGCGTTGGTGGCTTAGTGGATAGAGCAGGCGCCCCATATACACGGCTGTTGCCGCAGCGGCCCTGGTTCAACTCCAGCCTGTGGCCCTTTGCTGCATGTCACTCCCTCTCTCTCTCTCTCCCCCTTTCAAGCTTAACAGCCCTATCAATTAAAGGCAAAATGCCCCCCCAAAAAGTACGAATTAGTAAAACTACTAAGTTAATGGTTACTTCACAAATTAAGATTTTTGCACACAAAACATGAAAATGTCAAAGCAGAGCTGGATCTTTTAACTGGCAAACAGTTTTCATGTAAAATGTAAAAATATAAAAAATAATGTAAATGTAAAAATATTTTATGGTTCCAGCTTTACAGATGTGAAGATTTGCTGCTATTCCTTTGAACAGTATTCATACTTGTGATGTATGAGTAATAATGTTGAGGTTAAACAAACATTGTGAAGGAGTCCCATTGGGCTCTGGGTCATTATGACCAACATTTGTCACTATTACTACTAACCAAACAATCAGTTAATTGAAGGAGAAAATAATCAGATTAATTCATAATGAAAATAATAATCATCTTAACCATCTACAACAGTCAAAACCTGCTTTTACATTAATGCATGAGTCAGAACAATCTACTGTAATAACATCATATCTAACAGCATAAAAGTCACAGGGGACAGTTTGATACTTTCACTACATTTCACTGATTATACTTAAATACTTTTACTAAAGTACATGTACTTGTAATGGATTACTTTTACACTGTAGTATAAGTACATTTATTTAAGTAAATGAGCTAAATACTTCCAGCACTGATGTACAGTAATGTGTTTGTCTCATGTCACAACAGCTCATTCTGCCTCTTTCCCTTTCCATCTCCCCCTCACCCCCTCCCTCACCCCCTCCCTCACCCCCTCCCTCACCCCGCCTCACACACACTTTTTTAACACAAACACACACACACACACACACCTGTTCGACGATCCACGAGCGCAGTCTGCGCGTGGAGCGCATTCTCCCTGCTGCCATGACTCTTTGAAGACTAAAAACACAAGAGACACAGACTGTCACAAACAATAAACAACCACCATCAGCTGCATGTTACAACATGTTCCTCCCCGACCGCTTCATAATAATAAGTCATTCATAACAACTATTTGAAAGATTAACAACAATAAAAACATTAAATGTAAAAAATTTAACGTCGACTTGCGTCAATGCAAATATCTGTTTTAGACTCGTGTGTGTAGTTTTAGCACACACACACACACACACAGCCCACACAAAAACTCCATTACTTACTCAACAATTTTTTTTTTAATTTTTAAATCTGGTGTAAAAACTAAACCCAGAATCTGCTCTCACCTGTCATGGTGGTATTTATAAGTATATATCAAATATAGAGGCTGAGGTGTTAAATTAAGGAAGTAGATGTAAGTTTCGTTTACCTCGGTTACGTTTCCTCCGTGGTGCCTGCAGACTGCGAGTGTGTGTGCTCCGGTACTGCTGCAGACTGCTGCCTCACACAGAGACGATCCTTTTCCCAGAAGTCACGTGACTTTAAGGAAACTGTCTCCGTGGCTGCCACCAGGGGGCGACAACGAACACACGCATTAACCAAAACCCATATTTAGGTGATCTACTGATATAAATATAGTTGTTTCACTGATATAAAAATGATTTCAGTAGAGCCACAGCTTAAACACTCTATTCATAGTAGTATTAAATTATTATCTTATGGCATATTTTGTGTTCTCTCTTTTATATTATCAGGCTGCATTGCTGCAAAGTACATTTACTCAAGCAAGATTTGTACTGTACTTGAGTATTTCCAATTCATGCTGCTTTATACATTTACTTGACTACATCTCAGAGGTAAATAATGTAGGCTACTTTTTATTAAAACAACAATATGAGTCAACTAAAAATAAGGAGGTCTTATTATAGGTTAAGATACCCAGCTGCAACATTGAAGTATTGAACACATTAATGCATCAGTAATTATAAAACAGTAATAGAATATATATGATTCTGAAAAGTCCCATTCTTCTTCTAATAAATACTTTTACTTTTTGTACTTTAAGTATATTGTGAGGCTAGTACTTTTGTATTTTTACTTAAGTAACATTTTGTATTCAAAGTTTTGGCTTTTGAGTATTTTTTGATTTTGGTATTACTACTTTTACTTAATTAACAGATAATTCATTAAAAGAGCCGACTCAGTCGAGTACTTCTTGGGATGTAACTTGTCAGGACCCAAGACATTTTAAAAGAGTGTTTTAATCTGCATGAGGCCTTTCTGGCTAAATATTGGATAAATACAACAAAATGAATAAATAAAAATTCCAAAACTCATATTAAGCGGTTACATGCCTTAGGTTTATATTATTAATGTGAAAATACCAATGAATTTAACCAAACTATTACATTCTGTGAAGATGTTATAGTGTTTTTGATAGTTAGAGGTTTGTGGAGTTTTCCTGTAATTAAAAACAGCTGATGTATACTGAATCTGATCATGTCACATATATTTTGTACTCTTCTTTTGTATGGTGTTAGTCCCTTGTTGCTGAACATGCTGGAAATGAGATTTTTAAGGTAAGGTAACATGAAATTAAACAAAAATGAGGAATTTATTCATGAAAGCTGGTGGAGAAAGTTTTATAACAATGTTTTGTATGTAAAATCTACTCTGCAAAGTAAAAACTAACTGTCAAACTAATGTGGAGTAAGAAGACCATTTTACTCTAAGTATTAGTTGAAGTATAAAGTAACTATGTTAAATGTGACATAAAATAATCTGACATTAGATGATTTAGAGTAATGGGTCAACTTAAGGAATCACTGTAGTGCAAAGACAATCTAAAATGTGCTGTGTCATTTATACTATTTGTACATCACGTACATCAATAAATCCACATCTCAGAATAATCATATTGTTTATTTATTTATTGATTTATCCATCAAATATAAAGTAAAACAGAAAAAACCCTGACAGCAGAAAATTTAAACACTCTTTAAGAAAATAACATTTTACCCTCTAGTTTAATTTCTGTTTATTCATTTAAATATTTTTGCCCGACATCGCTACATTGTTCTGTGGTAAGAATTTTGACACATATTTCCAAAGAGAACCTTTCCTCTTGTGCAAAAGATAGATGGACAAACTGTCATATTTGTACAAGATCCAACTCCATCCCACTAATAAGTTCCTTTAACAGTATTTATATGTCAGTGTGATCTGAGGTCTGTATCAGAAAGCAGGGATAACAAACTCTGAGTCTGACCCTAAAGTCTGAGTTGGAAAACTCTTTAGTTTTTCGTCTCCGAACAGCTGATCAGAGTCAGTTCAATCAATTCTGAGTGAATGAAAAAAATTATCCATTATCAGTGGAGCTCAGATACTTTGCGATTCACCATGGCAACAGGTAAAAAAAAAAAAGGCAGAACCTTATTTTAATTTGGTGGATGTTGAGATATTAACACATGAATATGCACTTTTCTACATACTTTGGTGACGTGCATTGGAGGTTAAAATACAGTCAATTTCAAATTTTAGACATCTGTTTGAATCTTTGGCCCGACAGTGTTATGTGGCTTTATTTCAGCTACTTTAACAAATGATGTAAATTTAAAAACAGCCACTGAAATTCTGTTAAAAAGACATTCAGACTATACACAGCCTATTTAAAAACCCAGTTTCGTTCAGCAGCTGCACCGTGATGCTGCTCATCATAAAAATTAACATATCATCTACACTATTATAGGAATTATGTTCCATTAATGCGACCAATCACGTTATGAGTGATAGAAATCATTTTTCATGCATAGGCCGACTGATTTTTACTAATTTAAACCCCAGATTTTTTCCAATCATTGTATTTCTATGATTGAAACTGAGATTACACATCATATGCAATAAACATTTCAGTAAACGTGCTCTAACAAAGATTAAAGGTGATTTGATGTTGTGCGATATTTTAATTTGAGGGCAGAAACTGCTGTTCAAAGAAATTACTGACAGGGCATAAAGCCGTAACTTTAGATAGTTCTGAGTAACAAACTAATATCCAACCAGGATTTAGACTCTGACATACAGTAAACCACCACTATAATCAATGCACTTCGATGCACTCTTTGATACAAACTACATCAATGAGGAAATGAAATCACGTGTCTGGCTCTGTCAGAGGGAGGAGACAGAGAGAATCTCAGGGTTTGCTGAAGAAAACCTGCCACCAAGCAGGTTTGGCTCTCTTTCAGAAACAAAAGCCAGAGTTTCCCTCATCACAGGGTTAACCAACTCAGACTTTTCACTAAACCCACTTTCTGAAACAGGACCCTGAAGACAAAGGAAGACAATAGTTACATTTGTCAGAGCTGAACTGAGATGAATATCACAGAGACTCAAACCGCTTGATTCCTTCATTATCAGTTTATCATTATGTTCAACAAGGAAACAAAGGTTTACCCTTCAATTGTGAGAACCATTGAACAAAGAAATGTTTATGAACAGATACACAAATCGGACAGCTGCTTGTCACCAAAGTAATGTTCAGTGTTTTCTTTTTCACAGCTGATGTTTGTTGTCAAAGGGTGGAGAACAAAATACTTTGCAGATGAGTAATAACAGCCTGTTAGCAACCAAAGGCGGCGCTAATTATTTCAGATTCATGACTGGTTGGCATCAATTGCTTGATGAACACAATTTGGGAGGAGGGTGTTATGTTCAGGGAACCTTTTATTTGTTTCGAGGAACCTTTTCTCCAAGAGGGACCTCCATCAGTTTCTGTAGGTTGGAAAAAAGAAACACAGATGTCAAGTCCTTTGTCTTAAACATGACAGAAATACCATCTAAACTCAAAGAACTTTAGTTACAAATTGAAACACACTACTACTACTACTACTACTACTATACTTGACATGAAAATGTTAGGAACTAAAAATTTCTTAAAATCTTCAAAAATAGAGAGATTATGAAGAGCACAGTATTTAAAAAGTTCTGTGACCTGACATAGTTATTGCTTCTTAGATAAATAATGTACAGTGCATCTCCCTGTACCACCCTGTTTTCTTCCCAGGCTGGTGTATTAAAACATTTTGTTTTGTAGGTACTGTGAAAAGAGACAAAGGTCCTCCACCAAACTTGAAACTCCAACATTTGGACAGCTGCTCTGGACCAGATCAGTGCCTTGCTAAAGAGCATCTTAACTGTGTGGCAAGAGGGACCAGGATCCTTGCAGCCAGTGTGGTGAGTCCAACCACTGCCCTTCCAGTCGTAAGCCACCTCCCTGACCCTTGTGACAACAGATGGATGTTTCTTACCTTGAGCAGTCGGGCATGGTAGGCATTATCGTCCTCGTTCTCCACTTTCTGCTTGTCCACCAGGTATCTCTCACAGGCCCGAAGCAGCTCTTTGGCCTCGTAGAGCGGAGCAGGGTCCAGTGAGTGAGCGTTTATCAGACTCACCAGGTACTCCTTGTAGTGCTTCCTGCAGGAACAGAACTTTTGTGAAAGATCTGTCTTTGACATGTGTTAGGGGTTATCGGTGAGTGTTGAGAGATGTGAACACACTGTAGTGAGGCATAGGATATCAGAGAAGAGTTCTTCAACATGTTTAATTTCCAGAGACTTATTCAACACTGTCTGTCTCCTTAACAAATTCAACCCATAACCCTGAACGAATTCCTACTTCTTAACACATGCTTCCTTAATAAGTGAACAGTGATTAAGATGACATAACAAGGAAAGAATGCAGTTGCAGTTTAGCAACAGGTGTATGATACCCAAAAGAGGAGTGTGTTTCTTCCTTTTTAACCACACCTTTTAATAAACTCCTGACTGTAAAAATAGCTATAGCAGTGGTGACATGTAACTTAATACTCTACTCAAGTTTTGAGGTACTTGACTTTTTTCTTGGCGAACGTTTGGCAGACTATACTATGACTATTTTCATGACAAAATATACTATTTTTTAATGACTGTTTTATGACAGTTTTTGGGACACACTATATTCACCAATGAAAAAAGCATCTTAACCCCATCAAATTAGTGCTGGTAGTCTTATCTGGCTGCACACAGACTTGTTGGTTTCACTTTTTTATTCCTTTTTATTGTTACATGATGGTGTTGGAATAAAGATATGTGTAAAGTTATAGTAGAATTTTTCATTAAAAATGTTCCTTAAAAAAATTATAGTATCGCAAGCCATGACAGACTTCATGAAAGCTCATAGTATGTAATAAAAATGTCATCAGTATACCTTAAGTAAATTAAGAAAAGCCATATTATAGTATGTCATAGAAAATCATGAATTTCATTAGAAAGCCAAAGAATATAGAATCTCCAAAAAAAGGACAAAAAAATCATTATATAGTATGCCATAAGAAGATTTGTGAAAAAAATATAGAACAGTATGTCACAAAAAATGTAAAAAACAAAAAAAGGTGATAGTATAGTAAGCCATAAAAACATTGTATAAAACGACACAGAATAATGTGCCCTGAAAATGTCACAAAAAGTCATGGAGTAATGGAAAAATCTTATTGTAAAGTATTCCACATTTCCATAAAAAGGTATACTGTACTACATAATTAAAAAAAACAACAAAAAATATGTTTGTGCCCTTGTCTTCCCCATCTTCTGCTGTTGACCCCCCCCCCCTTTCTGACCTGGGTTTCAGCCACCAATTAAAGGCCAGCTGGATCCATCACCGCAGCACAACACCACTTAGTGAAAATGCCAGACGGCTGTGATTTAATATGAGCAGTCCACCACCTGTGTCTCTCTGTATGACATTAAGTTCTGTGATAGATAACCCTATGGTTAATTTCAAAATTTCGGTACTATGACCGTTAATGATTTTTTAATGACATACATTTATAATGCTTTTTTTGGTGATATGCTATTCTATGACTTTTTAAGAAATATTTTATGATTTTCACAACATACTATACTAGGTAATTTTTCATGACATACTATTTTATGACTTGTAATGATTTTTTATGGCATACAATACTATGATTTATATTACAATTTTTTCATGACACTATACTGTGACATTTTTGTGGACATTTTTTATGGCATACTATACTGTAACTGATTATAAAATGTTTTTTCGGGAATATTAGTTTGTAGTATGAATTTTTATTTAAAAAATGTATGGCAGTTTTAAACATTTTTGTGACATACTATACCATAGCTTTTTTATGATTTTTTTGTTACTGCATACTGTACTATGACTTAAAGGATTTTTTTTAAATGGCTTACTATAACATGACTTTGAAAATTTCAAGGCATACTATACTACATTTTTATACTATAATGTTGTATGTAATTTTTTAGGGCAAACCACACTATCACCTTTTATATAATTTTCAAGGCATACTACACTGTGACGTTTGTAGTGGCATACTATATTATTTTTTAGGGCATAGTATACTGTGACTTTTCATGAAATTTTCATGGCATACTATACTATGAAATTTGTCAGTCAGACACTCACTCGCAGAGTCCAGCTTGTCCCGGCTGTGTTTGGAGGCCACACGGTGAATCAATTTGCTGACCACCTTCATCTTTCTGCTCCATCACACAGCAACCATCTGTGTCACAGAAGAACAGTCAGTGACGCATCTGATTAATTCTTTTTTAAATCATTAACAACTAAAAACAAGAAAACAAGATGAGTTTTTCAGACAAGGTAAAATCCACTCTTAAAATATATTTATGTTAATTTCAATCGATGATTGAAATAAACATAAAAATATTTTGGTTTTCAGGTATTCCAAGATCCACTCAGCACCTAAACTTAAATTTAGGTTTGAACTTTCAAGGTAATTTCCAACTTCATAAATCAAGTTCACTAAATCTCAAGTAACTTTTGTTTGTATTCCAGGTTTTACCCAGAATTCCAGAATGAGTTTGAACATTGAGATAGTAAAAGGTGACGCATTTAAATGTTTCTATACTTCCTGAATGTGATGAAAGATAGAGTTAGATGGGGAGGAATGAACAAGCAGTTTTACCAGTTTGAACTCCATTAGAAGGATCTGTGTTGAACTCCACACCGCTCCTCTGCAGAGGAAAAAAGGGGAAAAAAAAAAATCAAGAAAGGTACTATCAAATGGCATTCCTACAATGCCATATATTTCCAGATGTGCATTTATTCTAGCCTGGTGTAAAATTCAATTTAAGTTTTCAATAACTGGTATGCCATCATGTAACCTCTAAAATATTGTTCTCCAGGAAGTATAAGCAGAAACAATGATGTACAAATTAAAAACTGTACATCATGTAACATTTCGAGACATCGGCTTATTACTCCAAGGCAGAATTACAGAGCAAGAACAAAGTCTTTTGTCATGCCAAATAAAAGAAACTACAGCTGATATTAAAATTTGTGACAAAACACAAGACAAAACAAAAACAATCTCTACCTGCAGCAGGGCCTGTAGTCTGGGGGGCTCCCAGTCTCTAAGGTAGAAGAGACAGTCCCGCGGGTGATGAGCATGTAGACCCGTGTAACTGCACTGGGGTGTCTTACATACTGTCTGCAAGACAGAGCAAAACAAATGCAGTAGAATCACAGGAGGAGGATCTGATGAGGTCGAAAACCTTCCAGACCTTCCCAGACAAAAGTATAAAAGAAACAACATCTGAAGACGGGCATTTTGAAACATTTTGTAAAACAGTCAAGACCTACTAAACATGCTTGTATCTGCAGACATGATGGTGGTGGCAGTGTTTTGTTAGACTGAAGTAAATCCTCTTCATTAAAGTAATGTTAACTCTGTAATCCAATCAATTTTTAAGACCCGTCAACATAATTTTTAAGACATCATAAGGCCTTAAATATAAATCACTGGACTCTAGTTCAAGGACCCAACGTGGCATAGTTTGAGGTCAAGGTTTATTACTATTATAATACTGAGGGTTTTTTTTCTTAAATAAGAACTCAAAGGCTTTTCAGAGGCTCACAGACAACGATGAAAAGTGTGAACACTTCTAAATTGTGGCGTGTTACAGGGATGGCAAACTACGTGGTCTGTAAAAACAAATGTGTTAACTGAGCAATAGAGACAGAGAATTTCAATTCTTGCACAGAATGTATAAATTCAAGCACTTTCATTGACCCATATCTATTATCTATTTTCCAAAACTTTCAAGGCCTTGATTTCAAACTCCCATGGGAACCCTGGGTATAGCACATAAAGCAAGTGGTCCTTTTTTCTTGATGGTGTATCCTAATCTCACCTTGTGGTAGGGGTTGTTGCAGCCGCTGCAGAACTGGTACCTGCACTGGGAGCAGCTGAAATGCATGCAGCCGCCTTTGGTCAGAGCGTACTGGAACCTGCAGTGAGGACAGGCTGCAGCACATACAACATACTGATTAATCCATTTATTCCAGACATCATTTGCAAATTCAGATTAATACAAAATATTATCGACAAATTAAACAATATATTATTATTGATTACACTATCCCCATCATTTTCTTTACAAAATTACAAAGTAATAAAAGAGAAGTGATTAAAAAACAAACATCACAATCAAATCTAAAGAAAGTGATTCTGTGGCCAGACTTAAAACTAGAACTGAAATGTATTAGTTAATTAATTGATAAGATGATTGACTGAAAATGTATTGGCCACTATGTAACAACAATGTGAAATTGACATAAATAGGTTGAGGCTGGCTGATGTTTAAACAAAGGTTGGGTGGTGAGGTAAAAAGAAACTGAAATGAAACTTGTGGTTAAAGTTTGTGTCCTCAGGAAAACAGCACATTTTGCTGGAGGGGATGCAGAATGTTGGAGACAGTGTGGGTTTCGGAAGGCCAATCACTGGCATGTATTTTGGGAGAAGACCTTTGTGCAGAGTTTCACAGACACTAAAAAGCATATTGATCTGCCCTTGCAAAGCTCCATATTATTTTTAGGAAATGTTGGCGTCTTGATGAATACATGTTTGGTATGTATGGCTTGTAAAAAACACTCACAAGGCACTGGTTACTCCCTGTAGTAAAATGCATAATGAATTACATGACTGTTATGAAAAGGATAATTTTTTTCTCTTTGTCTTCAGAAAAAGAAATTCTGGAGCAAGTGGGTCAAAAGTACAGAATAAATGAAAACCTGAACAAATCTCAGGAAAGCACTGGAAATGAATCTCCTATTGTTCTGATGTATGTTTTGTAACATAAACTGCTGTCCAAAAATTAAGAATTGAAAAAAAAGGAAAGGTTTGTGTCCTCACTGATGCCATTGTCTCTCAGGAAGCCGGCCAGGCCTTGTCTCTGGTACTCCGGATCGTTCTCCCTCTTCCACTGCTGGAACTGCTCACAGGACAGATCCTGGTGCTGAGGCTCCCACTGAGATCACAGAGAGGGAGTCATGAGATAAAACCTCCTGCACAGTTTATTCTCTGAAGAGCAGCCAAAGATTCAAGGCTGAATTCCTAAAACTGTATGAGACTTTTCATTATCTGTCATCCGATGTCAGATACCGTCTCTAAATGCGAAGAAAAATGGGAACATGAAGTGCTTATACTCACAGGTTTCTTGCACTGAGCACAAAAACTCCTGCGGCAAGATGGGCAGGTGACCTTCAGCTGGTCTCCATCGTTGATAAACCCGGACGTGCACTGAGGATGAGAGAAACGCTATTTATGCCTCATCATTCTTCAGACCAGACTAAATTTAAGTATGCATCATTTCTATTGTGTATATTGTGTATATTAACTGTCCTATTGTTTATGTTTGTTATTTTATTTATCTTTTGCTAATCTGCTGTGTTTATCCTCCCTCATGTTAAGGGGGATTGATGTTCACACTGTTGATCCAAAACTATTAGAACTAAGGGTGAGAAAATCAGAATAACACGTGGTTGAAGTCCACAAGTGAAAACTTCATGGTCAATATCACTGCTTGTTTTCATGAGGTATAAAGTTCAAACATTTTACCTTCATATCTCGGGTGGAGTTTATTGCAAACAATTCATATTTGGAGTTAAATAAGAGTATAATTAGTTGCATTATATGTTTGTTTTTTACTTTTCCACAGCCACACCTTAGTTTGAGAAGAAAAAGGGTTGTTACAATTGTACCAGTTCTATGTGGACTGTGATACGGAATCATTGTATGAGGAAGTAAATATACAAAGCACGGTATGCAAACGACAGGTGGAGGAGGAAATCAGATCGTGAGAGCTGATAAAGTTATAGAGCAGAACAACAAGTCGGTCTGTTCCTGATGAACTCACGTGACAGCACCACAGGAACTTTGGATCTTTCATCAGAGCGTGCTCAGTCAGCTTTTTATGAAACAGCTCGTACACGTCGAGTTCCAGACAGTCCCGCAGCTGGAAAAACAAAACAGGAAATACTTTACTGGTCAAAGTGAAAATAGAAAAATGTGGCACCTTATTACATCTCTTCATTTTTTGCAGTTTATTTCATCTGTGTTTTTTATAGTTTTGGTTTATATTTCTCTCTGTGTTCTCTGTGTGCTGACATTAGTATGAAGCTCTACAAAATACTCATCCATATCACCTTCCTTTAAGAGATTTACATAGTTAAAAAACATAAGGGAAACTTTGAGACATACAGTAATCTTAAAATAAATATATGTTTAACAACATGTCCACAGCAAGTAAAAATGCAGCTTTTTTTCAAAGTAAACTACCGAAGATAGATAAAATCCATTTAGCTCCTTAGCTCTTATTGCTCAACCAAAGTCCTGTTAGTCCGTCTGTGAATTATAAGTAAGAAGATACTTTACACGTAATGGTACACAGCATCTTTTCAATCCCATTTCTTCGCATATTTTTTTCTACATAATGTGCGTAATCTTGTATCTCATTTAAGTTTTCTTTTACCTTAACTTTAAAGTGAGACTGTGTAACTTTTCAAAGAAGAAATAAGACAAAATTAACCTTACAAATGAGAAGTTTAAATTCACAAGCAATAAAACATACAGTACTCTGGGAAAGATGAACCTTTACAGACGATGTTATACAAGTAACATTATGACTGTCACTATTATTATTGTTTTTTTGTTTTAATTCACGAATTATCATAATATTGATTTCCCATATTTATTTATTTCTGTTATTTTATTTATTTATTATCATTTGCCATTATGTTTGTTTATATGGAAAAGAGGCATGACAATACCCTATGTTTTGTTAGCTTTAAAAATTATACTTCACAATAAAAATATTTAAAACAACAGACTCTGGGGGAGGCTGATATTTGTGAATAATAGTAAGCTTTCAATAGGTATTTATATAACTGATATTACTTAATCATTATACTGAATCAGTGTTTTACTATTGCTACTGTGGACTGTGATTTAGGTCCAGTGTGTAGGATTTAGGAGGATATTTGGGTAGAAATGGAATACAATACATGTGTTTTCTTTAGTGTATAATCACATGAAAATAAGAATCATCGTGTTTTTGTTACCTTAGAATGAGCTGTTTATAGCTACATAGGGCGAAGTCCTCATCCACAGAGATCGCCGTGTTGCATGTTTGGCCAGAATAGACAAACCAAACACTGGCTCTAGATAAGGACATTTATGTTTTTGCATTGGCCACCCCCTCTGCGACTAGTGTCACAGATTTTTTTTAAAATGTGAAACAGGTTTATGCAGCATTTTTTACTTGCTTTTAATTACCTGGCCTGTTTGTTTTGGAGAGGAAGAGACTCCTGCAGATAATTCAGCTTCCAGTAAAAACCTCCTGAACAGTTAACACTAAAGAAATTCTAACCAGGAGAAGTTAGTTTCAAAGTGCAATCCTCACTGCTAGATACCACTTAATCTCCCTAAATCTTTCACACTGAACCTTTAATATTTACCCTTATCATGACTTCATCACTGCTCAGCAAAGTTTACACTGTTTCACTTTAAATAAAAAGATGGAAATGACGTAAAGAAATATCTGCTGTATATTCTGTTTAAAACAACTTTCTGAATAAAAAGGAGAATTAAATCATGTCGTTCATGACATTACATGTGAAATAAATTAGAATCAATCCTCTTGCAAAGCTAAATCTAAATCTATACTTAAAGTGAAGCAGCCAATCAGAGCTCTAGCTATAAACAATGACTACATCATGTTTCTCTCTACCTGTATGTCCAGCGTGGAAAAGTAGCTGTCCAGCTGTTCGGGGTCATTGATGTCTGGCTCACCGCAGACGGGACACACCATGTCTCTAATGTGTTTATCTCTCACAGCGATGGTGAAATGCTGCCCGAAGCAGTCGTGGCACACGGAGCACTGACAGGAAGTCAGAGACTGCATCTGGAATATAAAGAGGAGAAGAGGAAGACGTTAACAGCTAACAGTGTAATTGGGTTACTTTACTTTACTTAAAGGCAGCAAGAAAGTTAAAACCGTGATGTAAAAATGTGACGCAGTAATGTGCTGTGTACGATGCCTAGTTTGAGATGATACATCTAAAAAGTTAACCCGCAGAATTGTCTGCAGTGTTAAACTGTGTCTGAAACCACCGGATATAAACTCTTCATCCACCTTGCTGCGGGGGAAGATGCTCAGACAACAGGGGCACTCGTTAATGAGGAGACGCCTGATGAAATCCTTGTCGTGCGACTCCTTCACAGCTTGCACAACGTCCTCGAGGGAGTAGGTGACATCTGGCTCTTGAAGTAATGAGAGGACGAGCTCGCAGCGCCCCCAGCTGGGCAGGTCGTACAGTGCCAATAGACGCCTGCACATCCTCTGCAGAGAGCACACAAGCAAGGAGTTAATATAATAGCCAAGGCTGGAAAAATTAAAAACTACAACTTTTTACTACATAAAGTTGCAACATTTATGAGGTATGAACGCTTAAAGCCCTCAAGTGTTTTGCAGTGCAGCCTAACCTGCTTATCTGGGTGTTTGGGATCGATCGGTGGCTCGGGCTGGTCACTCCAGATTCGCTGGTGGAAGGGCTCCAGGAGAGGGCGCTGCAGCAGAGACAAAGCCTCCTTCACCTCTCCTCCACTCAGCCGCAGGGCCTCCTCACACTGAAACGCATCTCTGAAGCCCAGAGAGTGCAGCTCCTTCATCTGCACACAGACAACAAGCAGAAAATGACAGCTAAATGCATAAAGGCCTTATGCCCAGCATTGTCAGAAGTACTCAGATCTTGGACTCAAGTAAAAATAACAAAACCACAGTGTAGAGTCTGTTACATGTGAAAGTTCTTCATTCAAACTTTATCAAATTACAGAAGTACTAGCACCAAAATATGAAATGAAATAATGATGTATATACTCAAATGTAGGATTTAAGTTCTAGAGCACTAGTTTTGGATCCATACTCTGCTATGCAGAGTCTCAAAATTGGTTCATTTCTATTATCAGAAAGGAAAAATAACACAAAACCTTATGTCTATGTATGATTTAGCTCTATTAAGAGAGAACATGTCTCGTCTATTTACAGGGGACACATAACTCCCAGAAAAGTTCAAAAGTTTGAAGTTTCCGCCTTCTACTCATTAACAAGGGTCAAGAAGACTTTACGACACTCCTACATTTCACATCCAGTACAACACAGACTGGCTTTGTTCTGAGTTATCTTTCAAGGTCAGAAAACTGGGAGACACTCGAGAGACGTCCTGTTTTCTCATGTTTTTCTTTTAAAAAGCTGCTTATCAGCCTCAGTGCAGTCGCTTGTTGAGACTCTGCTCCCCCTTGTGTACTGTCCAAGCATGAATAAAGACTTCTCAAAAGTTCTCTCCTATAGTTTTACTTGACAATAAGTTATCAAGAACATATCCAAAGATACCTTAGGACATTTATTTATGTACTCATTAAAAAATTGAGTTGTAAAGTCGTAAAGAAACTAGAGGATTTTAGTGGATGAATTTTTAAATTTACCTAATTTTAAATTTTAATTTTTTTGTCCTACCTTGACCTGTCTGTCTCTGAGCAGCTGTCTCACGGCTCTGTCTGTGTCTCCTCCTGCTGACAACCAGGCCAGCTTGGCCTCAGCTCTGGACAGCTTCACAACTTCACCTGTGACACTGGGACCACTCAGCTCAGCCTCCTCTCCATCTCTCTCCACCATTGGTTGTATCCCAGAATCCCCTGCTTTGTAATTGAGCTGGACGGAAGCCGCCATGGCGCAGATTTCATCCAGCAGGTGAGGCAGCTCCGACGTCAGCCAATCACAAGGGTTCGTGTTGCTGCCACCGCACACACAGATGGCTGCGTACACCTCCTCAGCGCTGACCCCACGTTTTTCTGCTTCCTGTTAAGAAGAAACAGGGTGAATCTTTGTGTACTTTATAATTGTGTCTGTAAAACATTTCAATACTGTGGTGATTGTTGCTCCCTATAGCAAAAATACATAACATTCCCTAGTTTAAGCTTTCCAGTTGTGAGGATTTGCTACATTGTTTGTCTCATGTGAAGGTGCTGGGGTATTGGTTTGTGAGACGTATCCGTGTTGACCTACTCTGATCTGGTGGATGAGAGAGAGGCCGTCATCCCTCATCATCTTCTGTCTTTTCAGCTCCAAGTTGACTCTGGGCTTCGGCTGGGGCTTCACACCCAGCTGGGGTTGATCTTTAATGCTGCTGGACGGAGTCTGCTGGAGAGACTGGGGCAGCGAAACTCCAGCAGAGTCTTTACATGACAGGTTGCACATTTCACACACCACGGTGGAATTGGTGTTTACGTAGGTGCAGAACTGGCACATCCACTATGGAAGAGAAAGAAAAGGAGGAAGAAAAAAAGTTATAAATATTAAGTAGTCGAGAGTAGGAAAAACTTTTTTTTTTCAGATAGTAGCCCATTCGTCAACTGCTGTTTTCTTATAGCACAAGTACAAAATCATCAGCAGCAGTGACTTTCATCAGCTCTAAAGAGGAATAAAAAGTTGTCTAAATGATTTACAGTAAATCGAACTCCTTCATCAGCTTTATGACAGAGTTCAGTAGCCCCTCCAGGAATTGACAGACTTTTTTTGGGATTGTTGCGGCCAAAAAAATGCAGTTTTTCCCTAAAAAATTGCATTGCATGTTGTGATATTTGCAGGTGTTTTTTTAATAAAAGTGCAAAAAAAAGTTGCCTTATTGTGTAATTAATTAAAAATCAATGACATCAGAGCTTCATCATGAGTAGCAGTGAGACAAACCTTTGTTCCAGAGTCGGACAAAGATCCTAGGCTGGACAGCACTGGTGCGACAGGTGGGCGTGTGGCCAGACGAGGGCGCTCACACACCTCACAGAGGATGCTGCTGCCTTGATTCACCACTGTACAGCTCTTACACTGCCACTCTGAGGGACCAAACACAAATACAACTCATTCAAACTGCTGCACCTCTGAATGCATGTTTCCTTATGTCAACACCATTTTTGTCATCATATTTTCATTTTCCTGGGGTGAGCTTTATTGCTCATGATTTTGGCCCAGTCCAGTAGAAATAGGGCATTTTTGAAAACAGAGAATTTCCCTCTTTAGTCCTGTGGTTGTATGCCTACATGCACCAGTCAAGATGTCCTGTTCATGTCTGTGAAAACATGGATGCGTCAGACCCATTGTGTCTCCCCTTCTGTTCCTGAGATATGACACTGAATACTGGCCAGAAAAGTGTTTTATGCAAAACATTATGATGTCACGGTGAAGGTGTCATTTGACCTCTGGATAAAAAAAATACTTAATCATTGTATCCTATTAGACATTTGTGTGAAGTTTTGTCATATTAGTGTATGAATTCTTGAGTTACAGCCAAAAACATTTTTTGTGAGGTTACACTGACCTTAACGTTTGACCACAAGATTCTAATCAGTTTATTCTTCAGTCCAAGTGGACATTTGTGTCAAATTAAAAGATATCCACTGACGATGCTCTTGAAATATCTTGTTCATGAGAATGAGACAGGTGCAGGGTCACACTAACGTTGACCTTTGACCAGTGAAATCCAAGGTTATTCTTTTGTCCAAGTGAACATTTGTGCCAAATTTAAAGAAATTCCCTCAAAGCATTCTCAGATGAGGTCGGATAGACTTGACCTTTGACCTATGACCACCAAATTCTAACAAGTTTGTCACTGAGTCCAAATGAATGATTGTGCCAAATTTGAAGAAATTCCCTGAAGCTTTTCTTGAGATATTGTGTTAACAAGAATGAGACGGATGCAACTGTCACAGCAACCTTGACCTTCAACCCTTGACCACCAAAATTTAATCAGTTCATCCCAGAGTCCAACTGAATGTTTGTGCCAATTTAAAAGAATTCCCTCAACGTGTTCTTTAGATAGTATGTTCACCAGAATGGACACACAAGGTCACAGTGACCTTGACCTTTGACCACCAACAACTAATCAGTTCATCGTTCAGTCCAAGTGGACATTCGTGCCAAATTTGAAGAAATTCCCTTGAGGTGTTCTTCAGATATCATGTTCACAAGGATGGGACTGATGGATGGACGGTGTGACATGCAACAAAGGTTCCACAGCTGGAATCGGTTACCAAGGTCGTCTATCATTATTTACATATACATATATATATATATATATATATATATATATATATATATATATATATATATATATGTCTTAGTCCCACCTGCGTTGGGAGATGTGGGAACTGACATCGGACTTTCTTGAACAGTGGATGCAGCCGTGGCGAGTCGAGGCCGTTCGCAGGTCGTACAGAGGACGGCTCGCATCTCATTCACTGTGGTGCAATGAGCACACTCCCAAGGTGACAGGGATGGACTGTAAGATAACAGAAATACAGCAAATTTACAGTGTAGTCTAGCTATTCCTCTCATCTTTAACAGCCCTGCAACATCATCATTATTCATTCAGTCATTTAACCCATATATTTATCCAGCATGGTTCAATGAGAGCAATTCACTTTCTTATTTTTGGATAGGTGCGAACAGTTAGAGAAACATTATTCTTACAAGACTGCAAATAAAGGCGATAACAAACCAGCAGTAAGCAAAACATGAAACACATCAATATGGGATATAGGCAAAGTTAACCTTAAGGATCTATGACTAAACTGAGAATTTAAAATCTGCAAAATAAATCAGGTGATTCTGTTTAAATATGACTAAAGTTAATCCACCTGAGTGCAGAAAAAAACATACAGAAGTCTTTTAATACTGAGACCACAATGCTGCCAAATGAAGAAGTACACCTGACAATGAATTAATGTTTCTTTGTCTCCTCACCTGGATGTTTTGGCTGGTGTAATAATAGTTCTGCTATGGCCTTTGCGGTCAGGGTGAGAGTGGAAAAGCTTGTCACAGTTCTCACACAACCTCTGGACGCAGGTGGAGCACTGAGCGTGCACAGCAGAAATCCCACAGATGGTACAGGTCTCTACAGCCACACAAACAAAACACAAGTTAAAAAACTCAACGCAGATGTTGCATTCCTGTTTTAAAGCCTGTTATAATCTGGCATACCCTGTTTGATTTTCTGCATTTTATCTCTTTTGTGATTGGTCCTGGTGGGGTGGCGGTGAAAGAGGTCATCACATGCGTCACAGAAAGCTTGATTGTCACAAGATGGGCAAACCAGAGACGAAGCGGCACCACACAAATTGCACTCGCTCGCTGCTGGAGAGCCTGGTGGGCAAGATAGAAGAAAGTTAGTGGGTGTATTTAGGCTTGGATGCTGGACTAGTAACATGCTCAGTGCCCAATGAACGTATAACTTAAACAGACATTCACATTTGTCTAAAATACTAAATCTAAATTTGTGACAACGAAAGAGACTAAACTGCCACACAATGATGAAAGCAGCTTCGTCAGGATATGAGGTGTGGTGGCAGCTCACCTGTCGATGGTTTCAGAGGTTGTCCAACAGGGCCTGGAGTGTGTTTAGGTGGAAGCAATGGAACCTGGGGTTTGTCCGCCTGCCGCTCCTCTCCAGGCAGGAAAACCACAGCGTCACTCACCACCAGCTGATCCTGAAGATCCTGAGAAAACAGGCATCACATTGAAAACTCTTTACACTTTTAACATGCATCAGACAGAAGACTAGAATTACCACTCTGTGCCAAATTTTGCCATAATTAGTGTACTGAGTGTCTTGAGTTATGGCCAACATGTTTTGCAAGGTCACAGTGACCTTGACCATTCACCACTAAAATCTGATAAGTTGATCCTTAAAGGCTAAGTTCGGTTTTTTGACACCTGGGCCTTATTTTTAGGAATAAATACGCTCGTAGACTCACCCAGACAATTTTGGTGGAGCTCGGAGCCGTTTTCGAGCAATTTAGATCCATCCGATGGTGTTTTCTCTCATGCCATAGAAACGGACGGGGCCAGACATCGAAGCCCCTAAATTAGACATTATCTGCTGCGAAACTCGCTCATTTCACCTACATTTTATAAATGAATGGCCAGTGTTATCACCATGTCAGCTCAACTTCCTTGTTATGGTCATCCGGGGCTTTACAAGGATGGGTAACTTTTGATGACATCATAGACGTGCGCCGCAGAAGCGCAGCTGAGTCCAGCCGGCGCTAGGCTAGGAGCTACACGGGTACAAACATGGTTCGTCATTGCGTTTTTCCACTTTGTCCAAACAAAATGACTAGTTGGACAAAGTTCACATTCCACAGGCTTCCTTTGAAAAACCCGGATTTACTAAAGCTCTGACTTGTTGTCCTGAAAATGGACCCGAATATTCCTATGTAAGAACTGAGGAGGGTCAGTCACCGGGTCTCCAGCGCTCACTTCGCTCCAGAAACCACACTGAACTGAATTTCCTAAATGCCAAACTCATATCTATGAAACTGTCAACCGTGTTTCTACATTATTTTTTCTGTGTAATAGCCTGAGTCTGCTGTCTGCATTCCAGATCATACATAACTACAAAGTAAAGACATCATACCCAAGTTATTTATTTATAAAGCAAACGCTCATAGAAAATATACCCTTTTTGCATTTGTATGGGCTACTTACTCTATCGAAAGTTGTCCGTTCGGTCCTGCTGGCTTCGGCTGCGTCTGCCAGTTGACTCTCGGGACATGAAAAACAGTCTCTACCACAGCCCTGTTTATGGCAGAAAAATCTTCCAGTGTAGTGAGACACGTATTTTGGGGGGCATCAATACGTGTTTCCTCTGGTCTCAAGTCCCACTCTGAGCAGCAAAGGCTCTCCTCTTCTGTTGTCTGTGGCGTGTCCACAACAACACCACCAGTTAGCCCCCATTCGCTTGTTCTCTGGCCAGCTGTTCGGCTCTTTCCCTCTGCATCCTCCTTTCAAATAGCTCCTCATCGGTGTATTCTGGCTCAAAACGATACGGGCATCCATCCTACTCAAAGTCGTCATCAGACACTTCTACATCGGATAAATATTCCGTCATGTTGCACAAGAATAGCTGTGTAGCTGTATAGCCTAGCCCAGCGCCGGCTGGACTCAGCTGCGCTACTGCGGCGCACGTCTATGACGTCATCAAAAGTTACCCATCCTTGTAAAGCCCCGGATGACCATAGCAAGGAAGTTGAGCTGACATGGTGATAACACTGGCCATTCATTTATAAAATGTAGGTGAAATGAGCGAGTTTCGCAGCAGATAATGTCTAATTTAGGGGCTTCGATGTCTGGCCCCGTCCGCTTCTATGGCATGAGAGAAAACGCCGTCGGATGGATCTAAATTGCTCGAAAACGGCTCCGAGCTCCACCAAAATTGTCTGGGTGAGTCTACGAGCATATTTATTCCTAAAAATAAGGCCCAGGTGTCAAAAAACCGAACTTAGCCTTTAAGTCCAAGTGGAATTTGTGCTAAATTTGAAGAAATTCCCTAAAATGGTTATTGAGATATTTTGGGTTACGAGAATGAGATAGATGCAAAGTCACAGTGACCAGTAAAATCTAATCAATTCATCCTTGACTCAAAGTGGACGTTTGTGTCAAATTGTGTCAAAAAAAATATAAAAAAATTCTCAAGGCGTTCTTGAGAGGTCGCGTTCACGAGAATGAAACAGACGAGGTCACAGTGACCTTGGCCTTTGACCGAGCATCACTTCATTCGAATTAGTTCATTGTTCATGATCCTGATAACATAATGCCTCCAGCCAATGCTGTCGCCAGTACAAGGGCATTATAACTGACTGATGACAGTGATCAGAGTGCATCAATGCTGAAAGACTTAAACTTGCTTATATTAAAAGGATTTGTTTTATGTCGTTGCTCTGCTGTAACAATTGTCCATTTTAAATGTTTCCTCAAACATGAACACACATTCTTGTTGTTAAATTAAATTCACTTTGCAGAAAATTCACATTCATCAACATAATATTAACAGCTGATTTCCCTGACTGTTAGAATATGTCAGAATTGGTCAATAATATGTGATTTATATTCACTGTATGCTGGGAAAAAGTGCAAATTAAAAAAAGCTGGTATGAAATTTAGTGGCAACATCTTCACAGTTTCATGACACATTTTGACACATACACATGTATACAGCCACTGGAAACATTCGTACAGACCTGCTGAACGATGAATGGGATGATATCTTTGAAGTATTCTGGGTGAGGGTGGGTGCCCTGAATGAACAGAGGCATAAGAAATGGAACATGGTGAATTTTATACACAAAACAATTGATGGTTAGGGTATTTAGATGACTGCTCACAAACAAATACGAACCTTTATGAGCATGTCCACCTCTGTGCGTAGGGTCATGACCTCCAGCGTCACTGTAGAAACTTTTGCAGTGTCTGGTTCAGTGACTTCCTCGGGGAAACTGAGGCCGTCTATCTGCTGATTGGTGTAACCGTACAGATACAAGACTGTCCGACCTCCCTAAGAAGGGAAACCAGGATTAAAATCAAAAAGTTGAATGACTTTCAGACTTTCTCCTGGCAATATATGCCATCATTTTATACGTAAAATATTTAAAGACAAAGGCCATTTTTATGTTAATGTTCATTTCAGTAATACATTTCGGTATATATTTATACTTATTTGCCTAATAAAGACAAAATGCATAAAATGTATTGAGAAAATAATGCAAAAAAATAAAAATAAATAATTAAAATAAATAAAGGGAAAATGAAAAGCGAAAATAATAAATGAACAAATAAATTTGAAATAAATACATTTTAAAAATCTGTTTAAAATAAATAACATAAAAAAATAAATGCAAAATAAATAAGTACTTTAAAAAATCATCAAAATACATAAATACATTTCAAAATGCATTTAAAATAAATGAGTTAATTTAAAAAATAAATTCAAAAAATGGGAAAGTAAGTACAAATAAGGGAATCAATACAAAGAAAAATAAAGAAGCAAATTCAAACAGATATATCAATTTATTTAATTAATCAATTAATAACAACTTTCCTTTTTAGCATTATTTTGTTACATTTAATGGCATTTTAATTAATCAACTAATTAAGCTATTTCTTTTTTCTTCTTTTTTACTTTGGCAGCTTTCATCCTCCATACACTAAAGTTTTGCTCAAATCTTCTGTGAATGCAGAAATACAGTGAAAAATTGGAACTAATGGATGTTTAAGGCAGAACTATATAACCTTTGCTCACCTTGATGGCATCCACCGTGGTTCTGAAGACGGGGTTGTTGTGCTTGACGCTCCTCCAGTATCTGGGCCTGGCAGGACTAGTCAGGTTACAGCCGTACTTCTCCAGGATACTCAAGGCCTTGACCAGTCTACTCAAAGACTCCAGAACCTTAAGTCAAAACAAAATTAATGTGATGAGTTAGTAATGCCAACGAGGCTGTTACATGCACACACTGTGCAGTAAAACTGAACAGACGACTGATATGAATGCAGTTGATCCAAATTCGTTGGCAGGTTTTATTTATGTTTATTTATGATTCCAAAGTACATACTTGTACATGTAAAAGAAAACTTTTTTTAATAGAAACACTTTCTATAACATTGACAAATCAACTTCTGGAAAATATATATAGTTTTATTGCCTATTCTGTCTTAACGCAGTATAAATTGTGTTCTTTATCATTTGTGTAATCTCACATGTATTTAGCTGAGTATTGAGGCTCTGTGTTGCTATACATTTTTGTCACATTTCTGTCCCCCAGTGGTCAGATATCACTACCAGATAAAGACGTGTCTTCTCTGAACAGGACACACTGATTAAAGCCATTTTTGAAAATGTTCCTTTAGTAAAAGTTTGCAAGTATTAATGGAAAAATGTATTTAAAGCAATAGAAGCAGAAAAATGTCCTCTGTGACTGTACTATCACATATGATGTCATCAGATGATTCTGACTCATGCATTAATGTAAAAGCAGGACTTTACTTTTGTTGTAAGTTGAGGTGGAGCTCATTTTGAACAATTAATTCATAATTATTTCCATTATAAATTAATCCACTGATTGTTTTCTCAATTAATCCACTAGGTGTTTGGTTTGTAAAAAAAAAAAATTGTAAATAGTGAGAAATGTTCATCACAATGAGCCACAGCCCAAAGTGACATCTTTACAATGTCTGTTTGTCCAACCAACAGTCCAAACCTTAAATAGTAAAATAATTTTCTGTCAGGCGTTTGAGCACATTATCATATGTGTTTTTATGTTCATGGTATGTCAGCAAAAATCTCAGAGCAGCACCAAAAGACACCAGAAAACTTCACCTCCTGCCTGTTGCAGCAGGCTGTGTTCTCCCTCAGCATGGCTTCCACTCCAATGTGATGGTACTTCTCTGACAGAGGCAGGGAAATGCCTGCCATGGTCTGCACCTCTGCTTTCACATCCTGAGCTGAACCTGAGGAGGAGAGGAGGGATTGGGATCTCCTCCTGACCTCGTCCATCTGGACAGATGCAGGGCTGTTGCTCATTGCTGTCAGAATGGAAAGTTGACTATTTTGATTATCAATTTCTTGTTTACAATAAAGCACTAATATCACAAGCATGAGAATTTGATGTGTTTCTCTGTTTCATGTAATTCTCACCTTTATGTTTTCTCTGGGAAACTGTAATATTTTTCACATATTTTAAACTAAATGATTGATCAAGAAAATAACCAATACTTGAATAAGAACTTACTGGAATAAGGATGTATATTAATTGGAAAAAAAGAGGCATCTTGTAGTTAATCTAAACTCTGAGAGTTGGCTGCATTTCAGAGCAAATATTAAATTTGTGAATACAAGTCCAAATTATTAACAATTCACATGAATAGAAAATGTTTTAATCAATCTGGACTTCAGGGTATAATTGAATGATTAACCATTAGCCTACAAAATGCCAGGAACACCCCAAAACAAGACTAAAAAGGCACAATTTCCCACAGATGATGCTGACATCGTGGTCAGCCAATTGACAGAACAGTCAATACTTGATCAATGAATAAATTCTGCATTTTACACTACATTTCCATTCATACCCCTGAAAACAATAAATACAAAAAAATAACAAAATCTATCATTTATATGGGAAACATTGTAAATACAAGACAAGAAGGGATACATTAAGATGGGACATCATTGTTCCCCATGAGGGCAATACACAAGAAAAAACAAATAAAGAATTATTTTAATGAAATATATAAAAGAAAAAGAAAAAATGAATGGCCTCAGAAAAATTACATTAATCAGCAATACACATCACAATAACTTCCCAAGATATATATACAAGTTATAATAAATATTGTCATCATCATTATTTATTCATTTATTTCTTTAAAGCACTTTGAACTACTTTTGTGTCTGAAATATGCTATACTAATAGAGTTTTGTATGATTATCGTTTTTATTTCTTTAAAGCACTTTGAATTATCTTTGTGCCTGATATGTGCATTGTAACTAAATCTGCCTTGCCTTAAACCAGGAATCTATGTTTTAATATTCTGGCACAGAAAGCAGACAGGGAGGTTTATTCTGAGATAAAGTGTCGTCAACTATTTCACTTTTAATTCAGCATATGACGACTGCTGGAAAGTCCGGGCTAATCATAGTTTCACCCCGACGGACGTCACAGTAGAAAACAGCTGAATATGAAATCATAAACACCATCAGACAGCATTCTTAGTAATGTGTCTTCACCATAAAATGTTATTTATTAGGTGTCAGCTGTCAGTTTTGAAGTGTATGCTACCGATTAAACCCAGATAACAACAATTCCTATTAGTGGAAACCGAAACTTTGAGTTACTAAAAAAACTAACATACCTGCTCAGTTATCGTCGTCACGAGCTTCGACGGTTGTTCCGTGCTTCGGCCAGCAAGTCGAAAGTATTTATGTTTCCATTAATTAAAAATAAGATCTTTTAAGTCCATGCCAGCGGTCAGTGTGCTCCCTGCTTTGGTTTTGTGTTGTCTCTGAAGCTAACGTAGCTTTAAATGCGGAACTTGAGATTGACGGTTTATGTTCCGGTTCTACTTCCGGTCTGATTTCATTTTTCAAAACAAAAGCGGGATAACCACAACTGAGCAGAAAGATATATTGTGATGGCTCCTTGGCCTCTGACCTACTTGTTGTTTGGTTGCATGGGAATGGCTCATCAGGAGAGATGGCAAACACCTGGTTTGGTGTGAATGCTCACCTATTTATATTGCGGCCTGAGCATTCAGTCTCTCTCTCCTCTTTGAGTTGCTGGGTATGTTTGATCGTGGGTTATTTAGTTTTTTGTTATCTTACATCTAAACACATTCACACACTTACATTACATTACTGATAACTGACATACACATTGAAGTTAATAAATAAATTAGTTTTTTCTACTTCAAAGTCATGTGGTCTCCATATTTTGTCATACCTTTGAGCCAGGTTGTGACAAAACGGGGGCTTGTCAAAACAGACTGGTAGTATTTTGTGCATAGCAGCAGGCACTGCTAGAGGGTCTGTTGCAGGGTGTTTTTGAAGTGTGGTGGGGAAAGTGGTTATAGCAATTGGCTTGGGATCACATCCAGGGTTTTTTGGAGAGTGGCTGTTTTTATGCAGTTGCTTTCCAATGCCACTGGGTTACAGTGACCAACAGTACCTGTCCGAAGACTAAGGATGAGTTTAGTTAATTAGTTAATTTTACTGGTCAGTTTAGGATGGGGAGACTCCAGGTTTTTTGCCACTTGTTGCACAATGTACAGTTTACCTAATTTTTGATTATCTAGGTTGCTAGATTTGGTTAGTGGTTATGGCTAACATTGTGGAGGATTTCATTCAGTATCCCTCTGAGGAGTTGCTGGAGCAGTGCACCAAGGAACAGTTGATCAAGATTACTCAGCATTACTCCATTGATGTTGAGCCCAAATGGACAAAAGAAAACCTGAAGAGTATCATCAAGGCTAACTTGCAGGAATGTGGTGCGCTGGTGAATGGGGGAGGTGAGAGTGGGGTAAGTACTTATGACTGGGTTAACATTTGAACAACAGAAATAATTGCTGCTTTTAAAATTGGATCATGGAAAGGAATTGGAAAAAATGAAATACAAACAGGAACAAATGAAATTGGATTTGGAACTGCAAAAATTGGCATTAATTAAGGAAGGTAAAATATCTGCATCTGCTTTTAAATGTGGAAACCACTGGTTCACATTTTGATGTTGCCAGTAATTGGCGGTTGTTGCCAAAGTTGAATGAAAATGATGTGGAAACCTTTTTTGTTTGAACTTGTTGCTGATTAAAGATGCTAGCCTAATGAGGAGCTAACTTTAATGTTAGTGTGTCTTCACAGGTAAAGCACAAGAAGCCTATTCTGCTCTATCTTATGACTGTAAAGACTACAGTACGGCAAAATCAACTGTCTTAAAGGCATGAGTTAGTTCCTGAAGCCTATCGCCAATGCTTTAGGGGCTGGCGAAAGACTGGTAAACAAACACGTGGAATTTGCACTGGATTTAATCTCACATTTTAATTGCTGGTGCTCCTTATCTGGTGTGAAAACATTTGATAAACTGATCTGATTGTTCTAGAGCAGTTTAAACAGTCTGTGTCTGATTACATCGCCTCTGAGATTGATATGGGTTATGCCCCATTCATGTCTGATGGTTCTGTAATGTTAACTGGGTGTGATAAGAAAGTTCCTGTCCAAAATATTGAGGGACTCAGGAGCTTTGCACAGGCTATTTTGCCCTTTTCTCCAAGTTCAGACACAGGGAGCTGTGTTCCAGTTAGAGGGATGGGCTTACAAAACATTTTTAAGCCTGCGCATAAAATGTTCTTGTCCTGTGATTTGGTACAGGGGGAGGCCGAAGTTGGTGTTCGCCCTGAACTGCCAGTTGGAGGAGTTAACATTCTGGGAAATGACCTGGCAGGGGGTCAGGTATGGCCAGATAATATAAGACTAGACAGTCTTGAAATACCTGACGTATCATTACAACCAAATAAGACATGTGCTACATCCTTCAAACTTCCAGAGGTCCCTGAACCAGAGCAGGCAGTTTCTGCAGCCTGTGTTCTGGAACTGCAGGAGCTCAGTGAATCAGAGCCAGCATTGTTGACAGTCTGTGTCGTGACTCGTGCAATGACTGCTGCTCTGGCTGATAGTGAGGCAGTTTTGAAAAAGTCTCGTGATGTTAAAAAGTTTGCATGGTCAATGCCAGCTAATCTGTGCGTTTCTCGTTCAGAGCTGGTGAAAGAACAAAGAGGACCAGTCTCTGAAAGACATGTATGACCAGGTTTTGCCTACATCTCAGGTAGGAAAAATGAAGCAGGGTTATTTCCTCCTGGATGACCTTTTAGTTAGGATGTGGGCTCCGCATGGTATTCATAATTCAGACAGCTCATGATAATGTTGCAGGACATGGGTGTAAAAAAACAACAACCTATATCGCGTGCTTCTGCATTTTTTCTGGACGCGTGTAAAATGTGATGGGTGAAACGTTTCATCTCGATTGTTCGCGCAAATCCTTAACCAACTTCACATAAAGCATAACAAGGCCTCAGCTTACCACCCCCAGAGCCAAGGTGCACTTTCATCAGCATTTAAAATCAGTGCTGTGTGTTTACTGCGCAGAGCTAAAAACAGATTGGGAGGAGGGTTTGCCATGGCTCTTGCTGGTGGCTAGAGAAGTTGTTCAAGAAAGCACAGGATTTAGTCCTAATGAGCTTGTTTTTGCGCATACCGTTCGTGCTCCCTTGTCTGTGGTGCATGATCAGTGGATATCGACTGATCCTCCACAGAACTTGATTACTTATGTTTATGGTTTCAGACAGAGACTCTATGAGGCTGGGAAACTGGCAAAACAAAAGTTACAAGTTTCCCAGAAAAAACTGAAAAGATTGTTTGACCGCAACATAGAGCGATGAAAATGTAGTGCTGGTGACCAGGTTCTGGTTCTACTGCCACTTGCTGAATCCCCTTTTCAGGCAAAATGTTTTGGTCCATGTCATGTAATCCGTCAGGTTTCAGAGCAAAATTATCTGATTGAAATGCCAAAATAAAAGAGTCGACTAAAATATGTCACGTTAATCTGCTCAAGCTTTACCATGTGCGTGCCCCTTCGAGTGAGGCTGCCCGAAGTTATCCAGCTCTGATGGTAAAAAATTCTGTCAGTGCTTGAGGAGGAGGATTTGGCTGCTGAAGGGGTGTTGCAACCTCAACCCAAAAATTCAGAAACTCTTGCAAAGTTAAATACACTATTTGGACATTTGGATGAAAGTAAATGTTAACAGCTGGTTGAGCTTAGTCAAAGTTACCCAGGTCTGTTTTCTGATACTCCTACTTGCACTCATTTAATTGAACATGATGTTGTGGGAGATGCTAAGCCCATCACTCATGATGATGCTGGACAATGGTATTGCCGAACCCTCTTCATCTAGCTAGGCCTCTCCTTGTCTCTTGGTTAGCAAGCCTGATTCCACCCATAGACCCTGCACTGATTTTCGAAAGGTTAATGCAGTGACAAAGCCCTATTCCTTCCCTCTCCCCAGGACGGAAGATTGTGTTGATCAGGTGGGGGCGGCCAAATATGTTAGTAAGTTCAATCTTAAGGGTTATTGGCAGGTTCCCCTCTCTAAAAGAACCAGAGAAATTTGTGCAAAATTTGCTGTGCTCATTCATTTTTGCAAAGCAGCAAATCCAGTTGGAGCAGCCTCCTACAGGTCAGGTGTACACAGGGGCGCCTCTGACAGGGGGTTCAGGGCAGGTGTGTCCACATTTTTTGAATGGGTACCAGATTAGATAATGTGAAAATACCTGAAGGCTGGCTGCTTCTTGCATCATGTGGATTATTTAAACACAATCCCACACAAATGAGACAAACGCAGCTGTTTCATCTTTCAGTGAAAGAGTTCAACTTTCCACAGCTCCTGAAAGCGGATGCCCTTGTTGTCAACTCCATACTTCTTTGCTTTGGCCATGTCTGCTACCTAGCAGGAAATGTCTGCTATTAGGTTTATTTGCTTGTTTACAATCTATTAACAAACGCATCAGTTCCGCCTGTGTACTTCATGCATTTCTTATTTCTTCAAACTGTATGATTGTCCTGCCAATCATGAACAGAAAAAATACAAAGTACTCTTGATTGGGTTACCAATAGTGGGCCGCATACTATACTAAAAACTTCAATTAAAAACCTAGTCCCAGTTAAAGCCCCAGTCCTTTTTACTAGCCCGGTGTGGCATATTTTGCCAAATAAACACCTGTCGCAATTAAAGGCCTAGTCTGGTTGCCAAGCGGTTCATTTTTTTTTCATTTTTTTTCATTTTTTTTTGTTTAAGTCCTTTTGGATGTATAAAAGTGTGCTCTTGATGACCTCAAATTATGTGTCCATTTCTTGATTACGCTGTAAGACATTCATATTATTACTGTAGATTGTAAAGGTCCTCAGATCAAAAGAATCAAAGGGTTTTTTTATTCAAATGAATCCAAGTTGTGAGTATTATTTTAACAGGATAAAGTGGAGTTGTGTCAGCTTGTTGCTGTAATCCTTGAGTGCCATAAATCTGTCTGTCTCTGTCTGTCTCTGTCTCTGTCTCTCTCTCTCTCTCGCTGTCATCTAGAGCTAGGTCAAATGAATGATTCATAATTGATATATTAACTGAAGCCTAATTTTTCTTTAATTTATACATGTTTAAATAGACAATTTAATTGTATTTTACCATCTTTGCCGAGCAACAGTTTTGTGTGACTTGAATTAAAGGCCTGTCCCATATAGACGCCTGTCTTAAACATAGGCCTGTAGATTATAGTGATTTAATCAAATAATAGCCTGGGCTACTAATTGAAGTTCTGGGTCCACCCTTTTTTTTTTTTTTGAGAAACACATCAATTTTATTTTTTTAATGCATTCAGGCCCCTTATTCACATTCCAAGTGCAAAAAATAAAAGAAAGAAAATGTTCATATTTTCAATCGTCAAGTATGATATTACAGACGTGAAAGGTCCAAAACCTATATGTGCCTGTATGGGACCACGTCACATGTCAAATGCTTTTTTGAAATTAAATTGTTTAATAATGTAAAATTGTATTAAAAGATTTAAAAGAAAATTAATTTTCTTCTAGAAAAATGAAAAATAATCTCGTGTGTTACATGTTATCGTCCTCAGACACCACCCTGTATAACATGAATGATTTTAGACACATTTCATAGTAATAATAATAATATTACTTACTATCATCCTTTTACTGAAGAAGCTGTAACACAAACTGAAGTCATAAGGCTGTAAACTGTGTAAACTCTGCACACGTCCTACTTTCAGAGGAGGAAGGAGACAGTGGGAGGCGCAAACTGCATCATCCAACAAGAAATCGAAAGCAAACTTGCTAAGGAAATAAAACAACCGCACTTGCGAGCCATATTGTCCTCTGCTGAACCTGTGCACCTCTGACTTCATCTGAAAACTTGAACGGACTGATTTACTTGTCCTAAGCTTGAAAAGTCTGCTCAGCCATGTCAGCGACATCAACCCTGAAAATAAGCGCAGCGAATGCGGGGAAGGTAAGTTACACTCGTGTCCATGCAGAGGTACAGTAGGCTACAAGTGATAGCTACATGCTAAAGTACTTTGATAACAGGTAATTTAATTCACATAGTTTCTGACTTGTTCTGCATAAACGTGTTTTTAAAGCAGTCAGTTGTAGTCGGTGAAGTAGCGGAAAGTCCCCTTCACGGAGGAAAACGAAAGTAAATCCAAAAGACTTGTGTAACATGAGTCAGCAGCTTAAATTATGTTTTCTGCTTTTCACAGGTGGAAAACTTCCGCAATTCTCTGCATCGTGAGGTATGTTGAGACACACATTTATCCAGATGTTTTGTTGTGAAGTCTAATGACACATTCGTTAAAAAATAAGCACTTTTTTTTTTACAGGCAGAGAATCTGTTCTCCAACTTCATCCCCATGAAGATTGTCCAGCTGGATGCTCTGCTCAAGGTCAGCAAGTTCAGTATTGTAAGACACTAAGCTCAGTAACCCCTCACCTGTCATGTCTGTATTCTCCTCATGCTGTGTGTGTGTGTTTTCAGGATGAAGTCCTCAGTATCACAGACATGTCCTTACTCAAGGCACCTCTGGACATCCCTATTCCAGACCCTCCTACCCCAGAGGACGAGGTGAGACCAGCCGCACCCAACAATCTGACATCATAAACTACAACATAATCTTTAATGCTTTCCATGTTAGTTTTGCTGCAGTTGACTTGTTTAGGTTCTCTTGCGTCTTTTCCAAAGTGTGTTTTATGACATTCTCCAAAGTGGGCATGAAGCATGCCTTTTGCATTCAGCTCTCCATAAATACATGCAGGTGAAGGGAGTACAGTTTTAATAAGAGTGCTGGTTAATCTTGATTAGCAAAACCTGTTCTGCAGCTGCAGCTCCTGTTGAGGCATTGTGCAGTGCAATCATGGGTGTGCCTCTGCTTCTACGTTAAAGGTATAGTTTAGAATTTTTGAAGTGAGGTTGTATGAGGTACTTACCCATAGTCAGTGGTGTATTGCATGCAGAAGATGTCAGTCGGCGTGCCCCCAGTTTGGAGAAGCAGGCTGGTGTCCGATATGGAAGCTAAGCAATCTACTGCTGTGACGTGTTTTAGCCACTAAAAAAAATCATTTCAGTGTACGTTCAGATGTGGAAGCCGTTAAGGGTTTCTGCTCCCCATCTATTCTCTAGTTAAAGCCGCCAGACTGATTGTAACCTTTCCCATTATATTCAAAAGTCAGATGTTAGTAGGTTTTTTTTGTACAGTGGGAAACGGGCTTTTCAATGTAACAACTTTTTTTTCCTGTTAGAAATCAATGTCAGACATTATGGTAAAGCAGTGAAAATATTCTAAATATAGCCTATACTTAAACTGATACTGATTTTTTTTTTTTTTTAGGTGGCTAAAATATATTTTGTTGCTGGCCCGTCCACAGCAGTACATTGCTTAGCTTCCATGTGGGACTCCAGCCTGCTTCAAACTGGGGACGTTGACTGACATCTGCTGTATGCCATATGCTGTTCTATGGATAAGCGCTCCATAAAACCCCACTTCAGAAAATCTGAACTATCCCTTTAACCTGTCTCTGTATGTCATAGTGAGATATTATGTTACGTTTACATTTGTCTTGTTATTCTTGCGAAAAGAGGAAGAAATGCCAGGTCTATCGTCATCAGCTGTTTTCTAACATTGATATGTATTTTGCTCTTACTGTGGAGCTCACCTGGTGACATTTGTGAGAAAAAAATGTGTGGCCTCAAATCCGTAATGTGTGAAATGAAATCCTCTTCTGTTCTGTGGCGACGACTTTCTTAAAGGGATAGTTTGGACCTTTTGTATTACATATAGTAAATGTCTGTTGGCACGCCCCCAGTTTGCAGTGATGTCACAGGTGAACTCTGTCTCAGACATGACAAAAAATGTTCAGTAACACTGATTTTTTTTTTTTTTTTTGCTCATTCAAAATTGATCTCACAGGAAATGGAGACGGATAAGAATGATGAAGATGAAAAGAAAAAGAAGAAAGGTAAGTTGTTTATTTTTTTTTCTATCTGCATATAATATGGAGAGGTGAAGTCCATCTCTTGCCGCTGGACCAGCATGGGACTTTATTTTGGAAAAAAATATGTACGGTAGTCAATGGAGATTGACTAATAAGGCTAAGGTGTGCCCCCAACACTTTGGGCTCCTCAGCCTGTGCCTGGTAGACCCGTTCAGTAATCCATCCATGTGACTACTGTACACAAATTTATTTTTCTCATGATGGCGATGGCGTGACCTGTCCTCTGATAGACTTACCCTCACAGTCTTTACCCTAATGTTAACCAATCGAAAATCTCTTGCCTAAACCTAACCATCCCAACCAACGAAGGCAATGAGCACTAGCCAGTCAAAGGGAGAGTAGGGCACGTCATCCCTTCGCCATAGCAGGAAATAAATTTGGCCCACCGTACATATTTTTTTCTGAAATAAGGTCCCATGGGCCTCTCTATACAGTATTTGATAGGTTAAACATGTCCAATGTCTCCTCCCTGTCCTACAGCTCCAAAATGTGGCTTCATTAAGGGGAATGAGAAGATAATGACGCTTCTAGAGAAAGTGAAACCAGAGATCTTTGCCATGAGAGAGACCATGATCACTGTAAGTTAATCACTGAGCCAGTTCCTTCACCGCATTAAGTTGACTTGAAAAAGGCCTTTTGCTGTTATTCTGGGGCTCTTTGCAGTTCATTTGCATCTCTTTGTGGTCTTTTTCAATCCCTGTCACCGTGAAGATGAACACCGAGCCAGTTTCTTCTCCGAAATACTGAATTAGATTGACATGAAAATGGCTGAAATGTGTCTCTTTGTAGTTGTTTTGTCATTATTATGTTATGTTTTAATAAACATCTTGTGTTCCTGTAGGTCTCCTGCTGGATTCAGCACCTCATCCCCAAAATAGAAGATGGAAATGACTTTGGAGTTGCTATCCAGGTACATTTCCCCAGTGCAACATGTCCCTGCTTAGTGACACAATTTGGTCACATTTTGTGAAGTTTTAATGCGTTATTAATTACATTTTTCACCACAGGAGAAAATCTTGGAGAGGATCACTGCAGTTAGGACCAAAGTTGACACTTTTCAGGGCAACCTCAACAAGTAGGTTTGACATAAATGTCACTTACTGTAAGATTGTTTATAGTTTACCAGCTTTTTAAGCAGACAGACAATTAAAAGCACTTTGATTAAGAATGAAGGAGTTTTATGGTGATGTTGGACACAGGTACGGGTACATGTCCTGTGAGTTATAAAACCATTTGCTGAATTATGCAGGTACTTATCAGAGAGGGGGGATGCTGTCGGAAAAGCCTCCAAAGAGACTCATGTGGTGAGTGTTCACAATGACCTTCTCTTAAAGGACAAGTCTGGCAATTTTTCTACATTTTTCTGTCAACAAATCCCATGAAAAGAATCAATATCAACAATAAATTGATTTTCCTTATAAGTATTTCACTATATATTTGTATATGCGTCTCCAAAGCCTGATATATCCTCTTCCTCTGTGCCATAGAGCTCAGTTGTGGTCCAAAAACGTTTAAAACACATCAGTGAGCCATGCTGTTGCACTGGGTGACAACACTCACTAGGGCGCCCGATGTGGATAAATTCACTGCTTGAAATAGTCCCCAACCAAGTCTGAACTATTTCCTCCTGCTTGTTTGATAGAAACTACAGTGAGCAGCTGTTTAAGGAAATTACTGAGACTTAAACAAAAAATATTCAACTACAAGTTATGTTTTTAAAGATTAACGTCTTTAAACATGTTACAGTACTCTTCATGCGTTTGTCTGCTGTGTTGTTTCTCATAAGTGGGGTATGTACATTCATACAGTGGACCTCATGCAGCAACACTCCCTGTAGTCTCTCTTAAATTTTCTGTTTAAGAGACAAAATGAAACAAGTCAATTGCACATGCAGCAAATGTTCTTAACCATCCAAACCAGCGCACCTGGGTTACCCAGGTGTGCTGAATGATGAATCCCACTTGAACACAAGTAACCTATTAGCATAGGTAATGCCCGCTAAACGCTATATAAGGGCAGGTGGTGTGCAAAAACTTGCACTTGAAATAGAGAACTGGAGAGATGCCACCAAGGCTGTAAGAACTTCTGCAGTAGTGAAATCAATGTACTGTTAATTTTAACTATTCAGAGTTAAAGTACTCAATGTAGAATCATTTCAATTAATAGGTCAAAATAATTAAAAGACTTGAGAAGCTGAAACCATAAAATGCTTTTGCATAAAAAAAATAACAAATGACATAGTAGTTATTTTTATCCTTATTTATTTATATTTTATTTGTATTTTTACAGATTGTTTTTGTATCACTATTTCCATCTCTCCATTTTATTTTTATCATTATTTGTTTGATTTTTCTTCTTATAACTTATATTATTTAATTTTTATTTTTAACTTTTTTCCTTTGCTAGTTTTTTAAAGATGTTTACATCCCTCTTTTATTTTCATCTTTTTTAAAATTTTACTCAGATTTCTTGTATCAGTATTTCCATCTCTATTATGTTTTTATTATTTTTTTGTCTTTATTTTTTATATTTATTTTACAGTATTTCTTTTTAATTAGGTCTTTTTACAAAAATTTGATTATAAATTATTATTGATAAAATAAATAAATAAAGAGTTATTATTAATTTACGTCTATTTATAATTTTACTGATTCATTCATGCCCTGAAAATTTCAACACACAAAATTGTAAGGACAGAAAAAAAGTTTTGAGAGACGGACAAACACGTTTTGTTTTGGGGTTATTATTGGATTAGTCAATGATAAAAAAAACATAAATAATAACACCAGCTTTATTCTTTAATTGTTTAAAGTTTTGATTAAATGGTTAGGAATACCTCAAATCCCTGCTTTCTCTTCCTCCAGATGGATTACCGCTCGCTGGTCCACGACAAGGACGAGGCCATCTACTCTGAGATCAGAGTGATCATTCTCGACATTCGCGGCTTCTACGTAAGTCAGACTGATCCGAGTCCAAATTATTTACCATCATGCTGTCACGGAACAAGAAAATCTAAACTGTTTTTGTCTACCCGTTTACTTTAGACTGAGCTTTTCGACATCCTCACCAAGAATATGGAAAAGGTGACCAACCCTAAAGGAGAGGAGAAACCTTCCATGTACTGAAGGACAGATTCTACATTCATATTCAACATCAATAAACTCTCTCTGTGTTCAGTAATGCTGCATGTGCATTATTGTGTATTGTGCATAATTTTTTTTAAATCTTCTCAAAAGTAACTGGATCAGGGTTTATCACTGCTGTTGTATGACACTTTGGTTTTGTACCGACACTTGCACTTAAAGTTGTACAACTATGAGTTTGAGAAAAGAAATAAAGAAAAGCCTGTTTTTCCAAATTGTGTGATTCTCATTTATTTGTAAAAACAAAAAAAATGCTGATTTTGTTCATGACACACTTCAAATTCAACCTTTTTTTAATAACAAATACTCAATTAGGAATCTTACAAAAATATTATCCTCCCTTAACATCAAGAAGGAGCGATCCAAAAAACAACACTAAGGATATAATCAAGTGGGGAACACAAGACAGGAGAGGCACAAATCAACAACACAAAACTGAGCCTTCAGTGATGATTCCCAGCTCATACTTCAGGGCCTTCTCCTCCAGGGATGAGCTGCAAAACAAATCTGTATATTAGAGATCCAGTGTGTAGGATTTATGGGGCTATATTGGCAGTGATGGTGTGTATAATCTGTAGTGTATAATCAACTCTTGTATTTTTGTTACTTTAGAATGAGCTGTTTATATCTACATAGGGAGCAGGTCCAAAACACATATTTATGTTAAACTGTTTTATTCAGTGTTTCAACCAACTTAAATCATGTTTCTGTTAGAGAGGAGGAGACCTCTGTGGATAATTAAGCTCCCAGTAAAAACCTCCTAAACAATGAACACGGAAGGAATTCTAACCAGGAGATGTTTCAGTCCTCACAGGTTGACGCCACTAAATCTTACATGCTGGATCTTTAAAAGGTCTAAAACCACAGTAACAGGTGGAGGCGAAAGATAAACCTGTGACCTGTGAGCCTATGAATTGGATGTAATGATACCAAACATGCAGGATACGTTTACACACCATGGTGATGTTATTGCCGTTGAGGAGGATCTGGTCCAGTTTGGTTATCCTTCGTCCCTCTGGTGTGATTTCACTAAAACACAGATATAAATATTAATGAATAAATCCAGCAAACAGGCGCATTACTAATGATGGCACTTAATGCACAAATTAATTTGTACTTACAATTCTGTCACATCTTCCAGGACCATATCTAAAACCTTGAGTCAAGGACAAAAACTGGGACAATATGCAGAGCAAACAGTAAAATCGTGTAGAAAATGATTGTTACTTTAATTCATTTGTTATCTGAGAAGGATACTGACAAAGTCGTCAAAACCCAGCAGGGTGCCGACGATTTCTTTGTCGGTTTTCATGACGATGTGAATTCGGGAGCCAATACATTTGTCCACAAGCTCTAAAGAATGAGAAAAACAAACCAACATGAGACATCCACTCAAATTTCTATTCTTTTCTTTTTTGCACAACTTTGCAGGCGACCCTGTAAAAATAATTAGTTAATTGGACAGAATATTAGATCAGCAACTGATCAGTATTTTCAGTCATTTATGTTGCCGTTGTTGTTGTCAAAATGTTGCCAATTAATCTTCTGTCAATCGACTAAATTGATTTCTCGAATGATCATTTCAGCGGTAACTTTTTTAAACTGTTGGGTGATTTATTTTACAAGAAATAATTTTGTAAATCTTCATTTGTTTTGTGTGTAACAAAGCTGTCACATAAATGTAGTGGAGTAACGTTAGAAATGTAAAATAGCACTAACAGAAAAGACTCAAGTACAAGTACCTCAAATTTGTACTTGAGTAAATGTAAGTTACTTAGTTACACTTTCGTATAAAACGAATCTGCCTGGATATTTGATCTATTGTTTCCCCTTCTAATATGACCCTTCGGTACTGGGAACATTGTTACTTTAACGGAAATAAATTGTGTGTGGCTTATTCAAGGAAATAAAGACTGTCAACATGTAAGTTAGTAATGAAGCCATCGTGCGTTTGTACCTGGAAGCATGATGCTAACGTTAACTAGCTAACTAACTAAACATCCCTAATATCTGAACTATCACCTCAAAGTCCAAACACAACACTCTCATATTAAATACTGATTTATAATTAGTTCAATAAATCAGAAACTCGACATATTTAGGAATTTACAAACCCAGTGGGAGCAACTGTGACGGATTTGTTGCCGGAGTAGCCGCCATGTTCATTCAACAAGCAGCAGTCAGAAGCAATCAACAGAAGAATGTCACAAACCAGACCAAAGCAATCAACAATGAATAATCGAACAACTCTCTGCAGCAGCCAGATGTCAGTTTGTCGTGTACATTTTTGTATCTATGAAAAAATCTACAGGACAAACACAAACTATTTAAGAAACTAAATAAATACGCAACTCAACATATATTACAGAAATGGAAAAGACTTGAAAATTAAATTATGTTGTTTGATCTATTTCCACAGGGTGGCGCTGGTTGAGCCGGTGCATATATGACGTAATCATCTGACTGTAACAAAGATGATAGCGTGAAGGTCAAGATAATAACCAACGACAGTTTCTGTGGTCTGCCGGGTCCAGTGGTCGGAAATAATACTTGAATTAAGCAGAATTAAATAGAATATACGCGCAGTGAATCACGTTAATTCATTATTTATTTATCATAAAACAATTTATTTTTATACATCTGGCTTTGCCTCTGATTTTATTACTTTTTTTGTACATAAAATACAAATATGTGCATTATTATGCTACAATGTTTAGAACTAGTATGTAAAAATATTTAGAAATATAAAATCCGCACAACTTGTTAACATTTACTGAACAACTAGTTCATTAACCAAGAAAATAACTGATAGATTAATCGACAATGAAAATAATCGTTAGTTGCAGCCCTAACCTCAACCAACCAACATTAGACAAGACAAGAGAAGTTACAACTTTATTTATCCAGAGGGAAATTGTTGTGCAGAAGTTGCAATACAAAGTCAGAGGGGTGCAGATACAAAGTGTGCAATAGACTATACAAAGACTAAAATAACATTGCAGAAAAAGTTAATGTATAACAAATACAATATACAACAAATATAAACTGAATATAAAACTAGATAACAGCAAGGAGCAAAATATAACAAAAAAAAGAAGAAAAAATAGCTGACAGTATGATGCAAAAAGTTAAGGTGCACTGCAAACCAATACATGCAATACATATATATATATATATATATATATATATATATATATATAGATATATGGTGACACAAACAAGTTATCACTGTGGATGATAAATATAGTATGAACTACAACAACAGTAAAATCCTGCTTTTACATGAATGCAAGAGTAATACTAATAATGATATAATATATAACAGTCTGACAGTCATAGAGGACAATCTTGTACCATTAATCCTTTAAGTATATTTTCCATATAATAGCCCACTTACATACTTTTACTGAAGTATCATGGAGCGCTGAACTATCCCTTTACTTAAATAGCGGACTTGAGGACTTCCTACATCACTGGACAAAGCTGCGAACAGCTCACCCACGTTTACTTGACGAAAACGGAAGTGCGCTGCAGTGAACCCTCTCGCTCTGTCTGTCCTCTGACACAGTGGGACGAAGCGGAAGAGAAAAATCACCTCCTGTGGTAGTGTTGTGTCCCTGTCTGTCTCTGTCCGCCTGTCTATCTGCCGCAGATTTAGGGGGGAAATCATCTCTGTCCGCTGTGTTTACATCCGACCCCGGAGTTAAAAACACCACAGGACGGACTAAACATCCGGGGGGAATGGAGTCTTACGGCAGGGACGATCCGAAGGGATCGGTGCTGCACATCGTGGTGGTTGGATTTCACCACAAAAAGGGTTGTCAGGTAGGTGAACCCCTGCTCTCCATGCTAACACAGCTAACTGCTAACCAGCGCTTCCCAATGGACCCATAATAAAGGCACATTCCCACTATTATTCAGCACGGATTGATAATCAGCTCACTGACTGCGCCTCTCTCGTCTCTGAGCGTGCATACACAAACCCTGCAGGGCCCATGATCATTACTCACATGCATTAAGGAGAGAGGCTGTACTAAACATCAGCTGTTTGCTCTGGGCTCACTGGGTTATATAACATGAGCTCTGCTGCCAACATCTTTCCAGTTCAGTGTATTCAACAGCAGACTGTGTTTCTGTTGCAGGCTGCAGCTTGCTCTCCTGGATGCTGCATTTGTCTTTCCTCTCTTATTAATCTGGATTTCAGATAGATCTACAGTGGTGGGAGAAGTCAGTAGATCTTTTACTTAAATCAAACTAGCAATACGACACTGTAAAAATACTCCACTACAAGTTACTGCATTCAAAACCTTTCTAAAGTAAAAGTCCACATTGTGCAGTAAAATGTTCATTGTCAGTGATTCTGTGTAATTGAGAAAATAATTTTAACGATTAATTGTTAATGTAAGTAGATAGTTGTAATAACTCAATCTTTGCCAACCTTGTTTACACGTGACATCTTCAAACAAAGGTGTATATTTTTACCTTTAGGTAGAAAGAAAATGCTGTTAAAAACTTGAAAAATATGTGCAGATACATACCTGAGTTTTAGTACCGATACCATAACGAAACCTTTTTGATGCCTTTGTTTTGAAAATTGAATAAATAAATAAAAGTAAATCAAGAAAAGAAGCCAAAGTTTTAAAATGTTAAAGGTCCAGTGAATGGACAAACCAAACACTAGCTCTAGATACAGCCATCCGTGTTATTTCGGCCACTGTAGTTAGGATCTCCTCCGAGAAGAGAGTGCCAGAAAAACACAGGTTTTTAATGTGAAACTGCTTTATTCAGTGTTTATACCGGTTTAAATCACCTGGTCTGTTTGTTATAGAGAGGACGAGACTTCTGTGGGTAATTCAGCTCCCTGTAAAACCCTCCTGAATGTCTGGATCTTAAGTTATCAGAGAAAAATGGTGAGAACACATTAGCAGTGTTTGATTTGTCTGTTCAGGGCTATTGTAGAAACATGGTGGTGCAACATGCTTCTTACTTAAGCAAGTGACCGGAGTACTTCTTCCACCACTGGTCATAAGCTTCCTGCCAGAGAAGCAGATGGGTGGCAGGTGAATAAAAGAAGGGGGGTGTAAAGAGATGCTGAAACAGAACAAGACAGACAGATTAAAGAGCCAAGAACCTGATCTGATACCCCGCAGGAGATCGTTGACCCCTATCAGATAACCTCCTGCACCACCAGAGCCAACAGGCCCAGAACCCGAAACAAAGAGCGCGCACTGTCTGCTTTGTTGGGCCTCATTTTTACATCAAACATGAAATGTCTGTTTTATCTCTTGCCTCATGCAGCAGCTGCTTCCAGGCCCGCTGAGTCGAGTTTAACAGGCCACAGAAAGACCTGACAGATGGGGAGCAGCGGCAGACAAGCAGGAGGCACAGTGTTTGTTTAATGGCTGCCAGCTCGCACTGTAAATTTAATGAATTTTGAAAAAGAAGACGTGATAATTAGAAGATGCATTAGAGGCACTTACACTGACTGCCTCACATACGCTTCACGAGGCAAAACACCAACATGAAAGTGAGTGTAAGGTCAGAATTAGGTGTTAAAGATACAATATGCAGCGTTTTGTAGAGACTCGTCACTTATGACCCACTCTCAGTGTGTCAGGGTATTTATCTACAGAGACTCTGCCTTCTGCCTGGATTTTCTTATTTTCTGTGTCTGGGATGTTTATATTCATGTGTCCCCACAGCGCTCAGGTGAGGTAGAGGCTTTATAAAAAGGTTACAACCAGATGCCAGACTGTAAGAGTCTCCAAGAGACACAGTGCTGGAAAAAAACGCAAATACCGTGAGGCTGAGTGGCCGAGTTTCTGCTAAAAAGAAGAAGGTTTGTGGAGAACAACAGTAGAAGGAATAGCCACATTAGTTGTGATTGTTGCTGTGGATAAAAGCAGGTAAACCTTTGACTTTGCAGGTGGATATTTGTGTGACATCACCGTGATGTGACGCCAGGAGCATCAGAAAACCAGATTTATTTATTTTTTAACGCCAGGCTGTTTTATTCAGTGTTTTACAGGTTCGAACCAGCAAATGTATTTGTTTTCAAGAGGAAGAGACCTCTGCGGATAATTCCACTCCCAGTTAAAATGTTCTCAACATCTAGGTTTTAACTTATCAGAGAATAAAGTGACACACGTTAGCATGTGCTAGGCTAGCGGCCTGTCTCCGACATCCCACACAACATTGGAAAAACACTGACTTTAATGTGAAACTGCTTTAGTCACTGTTTTTACTGGTTTAAATCACCAGGTTGGTCTGTTTTGAAAACGAGGAGAATTTTCTCAACACATGAAAAAAAACCACTTCATCCTTCAGTTTTTCAAAAACATCCAACATCAGCACATCTGGAGGGACTTTTTTTTTATTGAAACACTGTCATCTGAAAAGTAAAAATTACAATATTTATCTCTGAGATGTAGTGGAGTAAAAGGATGAAGTTACTTAAAAGTACAGTACAAGTACCTCAAATATTTAGATGTAAATGTACTGGGTTACATTCCACTACTGGACGTGCACGTTTTTTAATTAAGAGCATCATTCCTCCAGAGTCAGCGCCTCGCCCTGAGGGACTTTATCCTTGAAGAGTGAATCATTGTTGCAGTGTGTGTTTGTGTGTGTGATGCGTTCAGGACCAGCAGGTTATTCTGGCAGTAGGCTGGGCTGTGTGGGAGAATTAAAACAGGGGGTGTGAATGTTTTTTTTTTTTTTTTTTCCAGGCAGCTTTTTTCTTGAGCTCAGTGGAAACATAATGAAAGATGTAAAATAGATAATAGGTACATACATCTATCTGAAATCTCTCTATCTCTTCATTATTATGAAAAATGGGTGATTTAACTTAATGCTGTGATCACAAAGGAACCTCTCTCTGAAGGTGGATGACTATAATATTGTGATTTCAGCATTATGGCTGTTTATTATAAAAGGGAAAGAAAAGCCAATTCCTCATACTAACACGTTTCTTAACTAGTTACAATTTAAAAGAAAACTCGAGGGGTGTTTTTGTGATTTTCTTAACAATGTTTGGATGGATTGAGGTGAAATTCACAACATATATTTATGGTCCTCAGAGGATGAATCCTGCTGACTTTAGTGATCCTCTGACTTTTCCTTTAGTGCCACCATGGGCTTAAAACCTTTAGCCTCAGACCACCCTCTGGCCTGCTGCTGATTTCCTTTTGGAATTAAATCATTTAAGTATTACTTGTGTTGTAATATGTTTATAATATACACTCAAGAACATCTGTACTGTGGATAAAAGCCTCAGATTCTGTCTGTAATTAGTCCGTAACTTTGACAACATTCTTACCAGTATAAAATCTTCAAGAAGAGATAATGCAGACATAAAGGAACAAAGCTCATTTTTAAAAGCAGCATATCACAAGTAAACCATACCGATGTTCTGTCCTCGCCCCTCAGGTTGAATTCTCGTACCCGCCATTGATGCCAGATGAGGGTCATGACAGTAACTTGCTGCCAGAGGAGTGGAAGTACCTCCCTTTCCTGGCTCTTCCTGACGGGGCACACAACTACCAGGAAGGTACGACACACCTACAATATTTATAGTTTCATTTTGATAGTCGGTTAGTTAATGTGCTGGTTTGTTTGTCACTTCCATAACTCAGCAGACATGAGAGCGAAATGCCGTTCTCCACAGGTCAGAGTGGGGTTTTAAAAATAAAAGACACACGACAAAAAAAACATAAAACCATGTAACATTGTGCTGTAGCGTTTATATGAAAAATGTCAAGTAAAAAAAACATGTAATGCAGAATTGCTGGTGCATTTGTTTGCCCATGTATCATCCTGTGGTGTTGGCGGGATTCAATTCAATTCAATTCTACTTTATTTATCCCAAATTAAATCCTTGTGCCAGAGAATGCTTCAAAGTACAGTAACCACAATTTAATGTTCACAACAAGAAACAACCAGATCAACCAGTGGGTTTCCCCAGGTCAGGGTCACTCACTGGGTATTAAATATCTGGCAAAATATACAGATAAAAAAGATAAGACGTTTATTCAAGGAGCAAAAGCAAAAGCAGTGCCTAATAGAGTAACAAAAGGAGTAAGATCAGTACAGGAGTAATGCACGTGATTGGAGAAAATGATATTGCACTACATTGGCAAGTGATCATGATACTGAAACGTAATATTGCACATGATGGACGGCAGCATGCTGAAAGTTCTGATAGCTTCGGGGTGAAAGCTATCACAAAGTCTGGCAGATCTTACAAGGATGCTGTGGGACCTCCTTCCAGATGGCAGGAGTACAAAGAGGTGGTGTGTGGAATGGGAGGGGTCAGTCATTATGTTGGTGGCCTCTCAGATACACTGTGTATGTACACTGTGTATCAGACTCTTAGTTGGACAGTAATGATAACATATCAGCCTGGTCTTTTGGAAGTTGTCATGGGCATTTTCTTTTTTTTTTTTTTTACCTTTTTTCTCCAACATTTTATGGACCACATGATAAAGATAATAATTGTTAGTTGCAGCTTTATCTGCATCTTTCCTACAAAAGCTTTATTATTTACCATCTTATCTTTGACTCATGTTTAATTTAAAATGTCTTTTTAAGATAATAGAGAATATCAACTGTACATTTTACCTGAAAAACATGCAGAGGAGATGGCTTTGGATTTTTGCTCTGATGAACGTCTACAGGCGATCAATCACATACGTGCACGTTCCTGGTGGATTACTTTCTAACATGAATGCTGTATTTCCACTGATTATCTCTTGATGATCCCGATGAAGATAAAGTAGTTGCCAATGTCTTGACCTCCCAGAGTTGTAAAATCCAGTCTTTGACTATTACAAATTGTACTAAGATGTTTTGTCACCTGATAAATGCACTCATTTCTTATTCAAAGTGGACTTCCAGGATTGTATTTTACTGTGAGGGACACCTATAACCCCATCCCAGAGGAAATTAAACACTCATCTTGTGTATTTTCAAGTTTTTCTGCTTCAATTTGGTGGAAAAATATCACTTTGAATGTGGTGAATTTTTATAAAGGTGGAAAATGAAGTGTTTTTTAGATCCTCATATGGCAGCTGACAGTGAGCGGATGAATCTGAGATTCAGCCTGTTTGATTTTGTGAAAGCAGGTGTCACTTTTGAGAAGAGAAACAATATCCAGGCTGTAAAGAGAGATTAGGACTGTGTGTGATAGTGAGCTGACTCATGTTTGTGTGTCCTGTGTGTTGTGGCGGCTGTCATGTGACAGTCCTGTGGTTTCACGGCTGCCATTCGTACTGTCCTGCGAAGGCAAACAGGAGGAACTGAGTCAAAGTTCAGCGCCCATCAAACACTTATTGTTACAGGATGGGCAGCTTCTGTTTGCTGTGGCTTTTCTGCTGGTCAGCTCACTGTTTGTCAAAATAAGAAGTGAAAATGTTTTCATGTTGCAGGAGTAAGCAAACTGTTCCCTGCGCAGAAGATGAATCTGTCAGCTTGAATGAAGGCAAAAACTTGAGACAAAATCTTTTAGACAATCTTCAGCTTATCTTTTGTGCTGCTCTTTACATTTCTGAATGTAGACAAATCTTCAATCCCTGTCGTATATTAGTGTCCTTGTGTTTCTGCCGCTCCAGCAGACTGTTAGCTGATTAAAAACCAACAGTGTTGTGCGCGACTCCCTCTGCACTGCGGCTCATAAAAACAGCAGTCACACTGATACCACTGGGTGTTGGTTACAGAGGAGTACATGGAAAGGAAAACTACTACAGATGAACACAATCACCACACAGCTTGTATTAAATAAGACCGTTTAGTAGGACATAAATGACGACACCGTTAGTGTCATCTTGCCCGATGCAGCCTTTTTTAAAGCATCCTTTTTCATTGTTTTGATTTGTCTTGACCTCCTGCATCCTTAAATTAAAAAAGCTAATGTGCAGGACAGGTCTGTTTTTGAGCAATTTGGGGGTCATTTTGGTCTCACGTGCGCCTTTACTGTCATTTTGCCTGTCTTTGGACCAGATGAAGCTGGGCAGTCCTGGACTATGGCCACATCCACACTAATACAAATATTTGTGATCTCCACGCACACAAGCGTTTCAGAATTAATCTTCGTCCACACTGACAGGCCTGAAAACACAAATCAAATGGCCATTCACTTACACTGGGCATGCCCTTACTGGTGTAAACAGGAAGGAGATCGTCTACTCTGTGGTTGGTAGCTAAGTTGCAGAAGATAATAATAATACCAATACATTTATTTGTTACAGCACCTTTCACAGAAGTGCTTCACAAGATATAATGAAACAATCATTACAATAAAACATGCAATCAGTAAAAACAAAGGCAATTAAACAATTAAAACAAAGCAACAAAAAGACAGTAAAAGAAAAGACAATAAAACATAAAGCAAATACAGGCTACTGTGGAGCCAAAAAGAAAACCAAAGAACAAGCATAAGACAATTTAGGGTAGGACAAAGGCCATTTTGAAAAGATGGGTCTTCGGTTGTTGTTGTTTTTAATTTACAGTTAACAACAGACCGTATACCCAAAAGGAAGTGAGTTCCATAGTGATGGAGCCACTACTTCAGCCAGACAGCCAGTAGGTTCTGGTCAGAAAACCTAACAGACCTACTGACAATATATGGATGGAGGAGATCACTGATGTATTCAGGTTCCTGACTGTGGAGGGCTCTGTACCTGAGAACAAGTATCTTGAACTGAACCCTGAACCTCACGGGAAGCCAGTGTAAAGAAACAACAATGGGAGTGATGTGGGTTGACCTGCTGGACCTGGTTTACAGCCTAGCAGCAGCAATCTGGATTATTTGAAGATGGTTCAGAGATGCTTTGCTCAGGCAAGTAAAAAGAAAATTACAGTAGTCCAGTCGAGAGGACACAAAAGCATGGATCATCATCTCTAGGTCAGGTCAAGACACCACAGACCTGAGCTTTGCAATATTTCTTAGTTGTATAAAATAAGTACAGGTTAATGATTAAACATGATAATCAAAATGCATGGCCTGATCAAAAATAACTGCAAGCTGAAGAAAGGGACCCAATACTCTGGGAAACCTTTGAAGCTATACTATCTGAACCGTCTCCGTCTTGTCTGTAGCCCTGTTTAAATAGGAATTGTGCAAATTTGCAGGTAAGCCCAATCAGTCTTTTTCCAGCATTGGCAGTATAAAAACAAAATTCGGGGAGTGCAGCAAAATGCCGTCTGCCTACTTTTGTTCATACAGAATGTGCCTTTTTTGGGGCGGTGGGGGGCGTGAGCAAAACGTGTAGCTCAGTGTGTGACTTAAACACCCTTGCTCCGCGGGAAGCTGCTAAGTCGGCCTGTCCTTCACCGTTCCTGTCATTTGATGGTTAATGGCCCCTTCATTTGCAGGGACAAGGAGTGCGCGCAATTCTTTGTCTCCCCAGTTGCTCATCTTTACTGTGTCTGTCAGGTTTGCGTTTCCCCCTCGCCACTAGTACTGCTCATTCCTGCTATCAGCTGTTTCCTGTTTATCCACTGCCAGTGGGTCGCACATGTGGCATCATCAACAGCTCCTCCCGCAAGTCATCAAAAGCCCCTCCTGGTGCGGAACGGCGCCTCGTTCTTTTTAAATCGAAAAGGTTCCACCAATATGTCTACCCTACGAGGCGGAAAATTGGGCACCTCGGATCAACTTGCCACTCTGGCTCTGTGTGTCTAAACACTCGCAACTTGCCTGCAAAACGGCCCAACATTCGCCGAAAATCTGGCTGTGTAAAACGGGCTTGTGTTTAATTGTAAGTAGTTGTTTGACATGTAGTTCTTGATGGCAATCAGGCAGTTGTAAAGAACAGCAAGTTTATTGGTACTAACAGGCTTAAATGAGACAAACAGTCTAATATTGTCAGCATAACAGTGATATATGATATACCTGTGATCTGGCTGATAATGTGACCCAGTGAAAGCGTGTATAAAGCAAATAATATAAGACCTAAGACAGAGCCCTGAGGTGCACCACAGGAAAAAGCAACAGTATTAGACCTGAAAGGACCAAGACCAAGATACTACAGAGATGGTGAACAGTAAGAGTTGTTACAAAGCAGATACGGCAACATATTAGAGCAATACTGGGAGCATTATCCATCATTGGAGCCAGCTGCAAAGCACATGTGGTGTCTGCGTCATTGTTTTTAAAAGTCTCCCTTTTCACACTAAAATGCAGCCCTGGAGTTTTCAAATAAAAGTGGGGTCAGCAGTGAAAAGCGGTAGAAAAGCAATAAAATAAATGGTTTTTGATGTACACCATTGTGCCAAAACGCTATGCTTAGAGGAAATGGAGGAGCGGTTCATAGCTGCAAAATATTAAAACAAATTGCTGGAGAACGATCTCACAAAAGAGATTAAAACAAGTACTATCTTTATTATTAAAAACATTTAGTTGTCCTCTTTTTTGTAGCATTCCAAAATACGCGAGTGATACACAAATTACTGGCTCATGATTACGTGGGATATGTACAAACTTTGGTGCATTACTTTTTGTAGGAAAACATATTAACTATATGAAAACAGCTTTATTATGGGTAGGAATCACAAAAACACAATACGATATTATTACAGTGATTAACTCATGGTGCGATTAGTGCAATTTTAAAAGTTTTGCGATGTGCTAAGTATTGTGATAACATATACTGGGATTTATTACCTTTTTTCAACTACTAATTGTGGTCAGTTTATTTTCTAATAATACATCCTTTTCTCACTTAAGGCAGCAAAATGTATCTACAAACTGTAAAAACAATTGATTTTGTTATTCTAGTAGGTTACCAAAGGTTTAATTTCTATTTGAAATGTTAATATTGTATACAATAAAAACTGATACTTGACATCTGTGTATTGATAGGCAAAATATCACGATACATTGTTGTATTGTTCCCGCTCTCCCATTATTTTTAACCTTGTACATAGGATTTAAGTTATGCTTAGTGAAGATAGTTGGCTTTTGTTTTTGCACTGAGTGGGAATGCATGCAATTTTGTTGTACTTGTACAATGACAATAAAGATATTGATTAACTTTATTCTTCATTACAGTTATTGTCAAAAAAAAATCGAATTTTTCTTTACCTACTCTTATCATAAACCTAAAAAGCTGAAATAATTAGATTTTAATGCCTCTGCAATAGGAAGAAAAGGAAAACAAATCTCAACCAAAGTACATTAAAATATGTCTGATATAACATCTGTTTATCACTACCCCTGTTTTTTGGCACGTCTTGTACTTGACGTTGGTTTATAGGATCAATTTTTCAACTGTGCAGTGTATTTTTTGTTGTTGTTTTTTAAAACAGGTTTAAATTCCTAAATGTTTACAGTTATAGCATGCATGTTGCAGTCCTCAGCTGGTTTTTATTGGCTTTTTTTGAATGAATTATCGTCTCTGTTTGTAACCAGGTCAGCCAGAGAGTTATTTGTTGTTTAAAATACATTTTAGGGACCTTAAAGTGTGAAATTATCCAGTAATTCATGAGATAAAACAAGATTAATCTAAAGGCCTAAAAGCACATCTAAACCAAAAAGATATTTTTCTGCTTTCCTATAGTTTTGATAATCTTGCAGCCCTTGGATTTATCTTGCGTCATCAGGAACTGCCGAACCTAACATAAATATTATGTAGAAGCAAATCAGTTCCCTCATTTTCCTGCAGCAGACGGTTCTTCATCAGTCCGTGCACCTTTTAGAAGCAGCTTTCAGGAAGCAGAATCTACTTTTATCGTAGACATGTGAGCGTGAACTGTAAAGCAGAGAGTTGGAGGCTGTATTTTGTGGCGTGATGCGTCTGTGGCCTCGGTCCAGATGCCCCGTTGTTGGACCCCTGCCTCTGCTTCATCTGTGACGTCCGCAGTCTAACCTTTGTGGCTCTGCTGTCGTCTCGTCCAGAGGAGATCTTTATAAACCACATTATAAAACCCTCCTCTCCTCAGAGGGAATGGCGGCTGAGAGTCGTGGCATTTCACTTCACTGCTTCCTTTCTTTGTTGATGTTTCTGCACGAGTTGTTTTTGCTGCTAACGGGGCTTCAGGCGATCAGTGATGTGATGGTATACTTTGTATTACTGGGCTGTAAAAATCATAAAAATCTATATTGTCACACACACTGGATTCTTGAGCTTAAACAACCATAATTTACTGACTGTTTTCTGAATCAAAGCACATGAGAGTTGAGCTGCCAGAACAACATTTATTTTACTTGCACAATAATAAGGATACAAAATACATACTCATAAAACTTCAATTAAAAGCCTGGGCTATTATTAGCTGAAATCACTGAAATCCACACTCCTATATTTGGGACAGGTCTTTAATTCTTTTCACACAAAACTGCCAAGTAAATGTGGGGAAAAACAGTCAAATTGTTTATTTAAACCAGTATGAATATTATTTGTTTAAAAATTAGGCACCAGATAACATTAATTATGAATCATTCATTTGATGTAGCTCCGACAGACAGCATGTCAGAGAGAGTGAGTTACTCGAGGATTACCCGGCACACTGACGCAACACCACTTTATCCTGTTAACCCAATACTCCGAACTTGGATTAATTGTTATGAAAAACCCTTTTGATTCTTTTCATCTGAGGACCCTTACGGACTAATGGAATATGAATAACTTACAGGGTAATCGGGGAATAGACGTGATCTGAAGTAGTCAGCAACCTGGTTTTATACAGCCGAAGAACTTCTATCAACACAAATGAACTGCTTGACAAACAGACCAGGCCTCTAATTGAGACAGGCCTTTATTTGTCAAAATGTGTAGCCACACCAGGCTAGTAAAAGGGACTGGGTGTTAAACTAGAACTGGGCTTTTAATTTAACTTTTACAGTACATAGAAAAGCTAGTAAATGTCCTCCCCTATTCAAACAAATAAAAAATATGCCAATATTATCATTGAAATGAAACAAAACAAGCAAACAACAAACAAGTAAACAAGGGACACATAGCATAAACAATATCTATATACACAGAACACACAACAGTAATAAAAGAAAGACAGCCAACAGAAAAACAAATCTAAGTAGATATATAACCAACAGAAGCATTTTGCCATAAGGTCAAGACGAAATTTTTTAAACTGTGTCCTAAAAGCTTGCAAGAAAAATAACAATTTCAGCCTGCTATTCTAGACAAACAATAACAAACTCTTTGGTAAAAGCATGATGGGATATTTGGTCATATATTGCAGCAAAAAGAGACGATGTCAAGCGTGTCTTGAATGCTCTAAAATTAATGTGTTTGGGAGACAGAGCCTGCTCCAAACAGCATGACCACTCCTCAAACCTAATTAAGTACACAAGGGCTGCAGAGTCACTGGTAAACAGACTATTGTGTTGTTTAGTTCACAACGAATATCCTATTTTATAAACTTTTCATATATTTTGTGTGTAAAAATCTTAATTTGTAAAGCAACTAAAGCAACTAAAGTATTTCAGATTTATACTGAAGTACAGTACTTGAGTTAGTGCACTTAGTTACATCCCACGTCTGGTTGTACCGTCCACTAGATCAGTGGTTCACAGCCTTTTTCTTTCAGGGACCCCTTTTCTATCATTGAGTCAACTGATGACTCCTGACTGGCATGTTTCATGGATATTTCACATTATATTCAATACTCAACAATAACAATAACAATACAGAACAACTAATAAATTGTACAATAACCCAAGTAGTGAACACAATAATTGTAGGAAGTCTGTAAAATCAACGCGAGCGGTTACGTCAGTCAGAGGCCCCTACGTGGGGAAGACAGACAGGACAGGAGAAAACTCTGACCAATCATCGGAGTTTTCTTAGAACCATATGAGAATGGTATAATTATGAGTTTTTATTTCTGGTGGAATTCACTTACATTTTAGTGTGCCATCAGCTCATTAATAGCATTTTAACCTAAACAAAGAAAAGCGTAAAATTATAAGTGTCGCTTTAACTGCGTACTCCTGTAATGCAGGGTGAGGCTGTTAGCAGAGTGAAGGCTCTGTGATTATAGTTTTTCACCCACCATGCCCTTATTTCTTCACAGAAATGAATTTTCAAAAGGCCCACGTCTCACACCACTTACAATCAAGAAGGCCTTGTGACCCTCAGGTTTGAAATCAGTGTCCTAGAAATTACATTTATATGCAACTCATTTGAAACAGGATGGCATGGTGGTACAGTGGTTGCCTCACAGCAAGAGGGATCCTGGTTTGAACTCAGGGGCTGGGGGAGTTTGCATTTCCTCGCCATGTTCTCTGGGTACAGTCCAAAGACATGCAGGTTAGGTTAATCGTTGACTGAAATTGCCTGTAGGTGTGACTGTGAGCGTGACTGGTTGTCTGACTCAGCCCTGTGATAGCCTGGTGACCTGTCCAGGGTGTACCCAGCCAGCCTCTTGCCCAGTGTCAGCTGGGATAGGCTCCAGCACCCCTGTGACCCCTAACAGGGCAAGCGGTTACAGAAAATGAGAGAATGAATAATTTGACACAGCAGATATGTTTTTGAGGGAGGCATAATGCCAAGGTAATTACGATTTCTCAAAGTATCATCGAAACTCAGTGTATCAGCAAAATGTTAACTGACAGTGTATTTTATTTGTTTTCTGCCACAGTTGGCGACCCTGCAATACACTATCCACTTGTAGTGACTATAGCATTATTTGTCTGTTATTTAGTTTTTAATTAACATTTAACGTTGATCACAATCTTTCCCTAAATTTAACCACAGACAGGTCACAGTCCTGTTATTTCTATGTGCAGCGTGGTACATGACTTAAGTCTTTAGTTCAAAGTAAGGCAGCGATTACAGTCTCACGACAGCATAATTATTAAAACACTATTGTGTTATACAGATGTGATTTCTGGGAGACAGGTTTGGTAATTATGAGTCGGAACATGCAGAACAACAGGTTTCGGTTCTTTAACTGAAGATATCATTAATGTTTAAATTGAAGGAAAAAAATAATCTGCTGATTGACAGGTAGGAGATGAACAGCTTGTACATTCAAGTTTATCCAGTTTGGCAGCTGTGATGTCTTTGAGTGTAACTCTCTCCTTTGTACTTTACTATTATATAACCATCCTATCATCCTCTTACTGTGCAGGTGCATGCATTGATTGTTCTGCAGTGTGAATCCTGCACAAGAGGAAAGCTGAACTGCACTTACACATGATCTGTCTTATGTCTGTTGGATAGAGGATGCCTCTGTCATAGAGGTCACGAGTGTTTTGCACATCCCGATGGATACTCTGCACAAAAGAATGCATGATTTTATATATTAATGTGACTCATCTTATTGTTTTGCAGACACTGTGTTTTTTCACCTGCCACCCCTAAACGAGGACATGAAGTGTGTCTACGGAGTTTCCTGTTATCGCCAAATAGAAGCAAAGGTCAGTCTTTTCTTCACTCTTACAGAGCCACAAAGCCTCGATTTGTTTTCTACCCCAGTGAAAATATGTGGCCAAGAATATGTAGACACCAGTGCAGGGAGAAATACTGCTGATATTACTGATGTTTTACTTTTGAAGTATAAGTAGCAGCACCACATGGTAGAAATATTCTGTTACATCAACATATACTCAAAGTACAGAAAGTAAAAGTACTCCAAAAAGTGCTACCACCCCAAACTGTCAAAAGATTGAAGAGTAAAAGTTTAAAAGTAAGACACATTATTACAACTTAAAATTAAGTTAAAACAACATATATCAAACCTCTGTACAGAAAAAAAGTCATTTTCTTGCACATGCACACAGGGCATCTTCATCTGTGTTCTTGATTTGATTAGAAGAAAATAAAATGGAGCATTTCCTCTTTCTTTTTTTGTCTCATGACTTCAGTTTTCATGAGGTGGTCTGCAGAGCGATTCGTCATGCAGTTGTCTCACAGTGTTCGCTATGTGGGATAATAGTTATATGTTTTACATGTCTCCTCAGGCCCTGAAGGTCCGGCAGGCTGACGTCACCAGGGAGACGGTTCAGAAGAGCGTCTGTGTCCTCAGTCGAGTGGTGAGTCAATCACAGGACGATGCTGATTTCAGTCTCAGTAAAAAAACAGGCTTTTAAATTACATGTAAACATGTTAGTCCGACTGAAATTGTACTAAATAGAATTTCTCAAAGTCAGACTAAAACACCCAGACAATGCAATTGTGAGTCGAATCACTCCTGCATGTATACAGTCAATTGGACCCAAACTGGCGGAGGCGCTTGGCACATGGCTCCACAGTTTCCACCCTAGGCTTTGACCTGGAAGTTGAATAGCATTAAATACATAACAGAAGAAGAAGAAGCCGGTAATAACATGGAGAAATCTACATCCAGATGTGCATTTCTTTAAAGTTGTCTACCATTGTCCCACTTTGCTGTTAGCTTACCGTAGCTAACTTTGTTTGGTCTGTGACATGATAGGTCAACTGGAAAAAGGTCCAGTACTAACAAGCTGAAAGGGGTCATATCACCACCCATGGTAGAGGAGTCGGAGGAGACATACTTCAGTCAATAAATTGATTCCCCTCCCGTGCTTGCATACTGGGACAAGGACAGTAGTCTGATTAAATGGCTTAGTTGAGCTATAACTGTAGCTCAACTTAACTGTGCATGTAAACACACAGATTATTGTTTTAATGTAACATTATGCAATTAAAGTACAGTCATCACACACTGAGGTCAGTCACATGATGTTGACGTTTATTTTAAACCAAAACTTTTTTTTTTTCTAACAGGGCAGTCCAGCAGCAATCTATTTGCGCCTTATATTACATTTAAAATCACTTAAGTCGTTGCAAAAAAAAAAGATCATATTATGTATCTGCGTTTACTTGGTGCCTGCTGCCTGCATGTATTTTGTTGATGAAACTGTATTATAGGTTTATATTCACTAAATTAAGTGGATTTAATAAAAAGACCAACTTGTTTAAACAGTTGAATCACTTTTTTCAAATTGAGGACCTTCATCAATAATGAAAATAAGTGGAGTGAAATAGTATGTACAAACATTAGAGGGAAGAGGGAGGGTCGGCAGGCCGGCCGCCGGGCCCCGTTCTGTCACCGTAGCCGGAGGACTGCGGTGTGAAGGTGACCACAAAAGCAGCACTGCGGCTCATGTTTACTGCGGCAAGTTATTCTCACCGCGAATACCGCCCAGCCCTAGTGTGAAATGGGGTTTCTGAAACTATTTGACCATCAGACGAGCAGCTCTGATGATGCTGGTGCTCCTGGTGTCTGTGGGCATATAGTTGCAGGAGGATGCAAACAGTATGAAGCTTTTGATGTTGGTCCAGCTGCTCTGCTGATCCTCTTAGAAAGTTTCTCATCTGCCTTCCACATCACTGCTATTTCTGAGCGTTACTGTTTTAGGTTCTGGTGGGAAGGATGCTTTCATAATGTAAACAAACAAATTTTAGGCATGCAGCAAATGTTTTTACCCAGAAAAATACTGGAATATTGGAGCTACTGTCGGTCAGCTGCCCTCCACTCCACACTTTTTCTACGAGAGGTTTAATGAGGACGACACTGGAAACAACAGATCTTATCATGTCTGATTATTTCCTGCTATAAATAGGATAAAAATTTTGGGAAAACTGGAGTCATGATTGAGTGTTGCTTGTCTGACACATGATCTCCTGCTGACAGTGTTTGTTTTGATCTCCAGCCTCTCTACGGTCTGCTACAAGCTAAACTACAGCTCATCACACATGCCTACTTTGAGGAGAAAGACTTCTCTCAGATCTCTATTTTAAAGGTGAGAATAAAGCTGTCTGTTAATGTTTCACTTTTCTGTTATCGCCTCCTCTTACCTTCCTGTTTCCTCCTCCGACCCTGCAGGAACTGTACGACCACATGAACGGCTCTCTGAGGGGCTCGGCTCTGGAGGGATCACAGGTTTATCTGGGTGGGTCAGACTCTCATTTCTCTAAACATTTCGGACATAGCTGCATACTTTTGTCACAAATGCAAATAATAGTGAACTTAAATCCACTTTTATGAACTCAGGAAAGCTTTAGGAAAATGACAAATGGATGCAAATGCATGTTATTTTGTACAAAATATTAGTAAATCTGTTGCTATATATGAATAGAACTTAGTATATCCTAAAAATGCTCACTAGAGGAGTAAAATGATTTAACAGCATCTCAGAAACACTGATATTGAATTGTTTTGTTGCTCCAGAGATGCAGATATTCCCATGTTTTCATGTCTAAGTGACTAATTGGAACAACAATTTTTGCATTTGGTCCAGTAATGAGAGAGAGCGCTGCAGCCAGCAGTGGTGGAACAGGCCGCAATGTAATCACAAAGGGCATATTCGCACCATCACTTTACATCCACTAAACTTGTTTGTTTTTGCCACTGACAGGATCAGATTGTTATTTCAAGTGTTTGACAAACCCACCAGACTCCATTTAAAAAAAATAAAAATAAAATAAAAACAGCAGTAATTTTATCATTGTAAAAACACACTTCCTTGAAAGTCGACAGAAACAAAATACAACTCACAAAAGCTATCTTGGCTCGTCTTTCCACTGTCCCAATAATCACCAACTTTGGTTTGGTCAAAATAAACCTTAAATTCACCCAGTTAGATGTGAAAATATTCTGGCTCTATAGAGGCAAAAAATACTGTTTTTTAAATAGAGTTTGGTGGCTGTGGCAGTGGGGGTGTTTCTGGTTAAACAAAAAGGTCTATCTTTGTAGGGATCCTTCCTATAATGCTGTCAAAATAATTTTACCCAGTTAGTGGCAAAAACAAGCATTTTTAGTGGACATACATTGACAGTGTTAAAATGCCCAAAGTGGTTATACTGAAGCCTGTGATACTGACAGACTCAAATTATTTTTGTATGTGTCCCACAACATTATGGGAAGGATCCCTACAGAGATAGACTGTTTTTTTTTTTGAAGAGTAGGATTTTGTGTAATTAGAAACAGCCCGGAAATTGCTATCGCCAAACAAACCAGACTCCATTTAAATCAACAGTAATTTTTGGGTGTATAGTGCCAGAATATTTTCATGTCTTAACTGGGTGAATTAAGAGTTTATTTCAATCAAACCAGAGTTTGATATTGTTGGAACAGCGGAAGATTAACCAATATGGCTTTTGTGAGTTTTAGATTCTTTCCGTTGACCTTGAATAAAGTTTATTTTAGATGATAAAATCAATGTTATTTTAAATGGAGTCTGGTCCCATTAGTCACTTGGATACAAAAACATGGGGAAATAGGGTCCAGGTAGAAAAATACAGAACTTGCTGGTTAACTGCAAAAAAACGTGTTCATGCATTTTTATCCGAGAGTAAATTTATTCATTGCTGATGCTCTGTTTGTTTTCTCTCCTCAGGGTTATCACCAAGAGATTTAATACTGCACTTTCGACACAAGGTAGAGAATTACAGACTGAACAATAATGTGAAGCTGTAAAATGTGTCTGCTTGTAATTTAGTGGTTGTTGGGGATTTTTGAAATATAAATCATTTTTTAATTTTATCTTCATAGGTTGTCATCCTCTTCAAGCTTATTCTGCTGGAGAAGAAGGTACAATTTGAAACTAATCTTTCCTTTCTTCTCTATAGCAATGCAGAACTGTTGAAAAATGACGCTGCACAGTATATTTGTTTGATTTTTTTGTTTGTTTGTTTATGATTGCAGGTCCTGTTCTATGTGTCTCCTGTCAACAGACTAGTCGGGGCTTTGATGACAGTTTTATCGCTGTTTCCAGGTCAGGAACTCTCTGCACAGATGAAAAAAAGACACAAAACAGTCTATGGATTGACACAGAGCAGCCTTAAAAATTTACGTTAATGTGCAAATTGGCAAATCATTATCAGGATGAAAAAGGTAGTTTAAAAAAAAAGAAAAATATGTTGTTGAGTAGTGTTGGCTCTGTCAGCAGGTGTGCAAGATGTGTATCTGTGTAAATAATCCTAAACACAAACAAACGTCTTGATATAACATTTTGGAAAAAGAGAAAAACATTTGAAGCAATAGAAAAGTGTACAGAGAGAGTATAACATAAGCACAAAACTCATTAAAGCAAATGGACAATAATGACACTAATGTCATTTACTGCTTATAAACTGAAGTTTTCGTTGGTAAAATTAAGAACTTGTTACTTCTTAAAACATCTCATAATCTTGCTGGATTATTGGTGATTTAAGGGACTGAAATGAAGTGTTTCATTGATCTGGTTTGTGTAGGTATGATCGAGCACGGCCTGGTGGACTCATCCCACTACAGGCCAAAGAGCAGCTTGTCAGAGGACATCACTCTGGTCGAAAGCGTGTCAGGAGCAGAGGAGTTTGTCTCTGTGTCTGTCACCGACATCGCCAACACTACACTCGAGGCAGAGGAGACTGCCCAGCCCGCTGCAGAGTCTCTGTCCTCTGGGAACAGCACAGAGGGGGACAATCATCTCCTCAAACCTCCGTCACGCACCTCTCCAGAGTCCTCAGAGAGCGACTGGGAGACCCTGGATCCCAGCGTGTTGGAAGAAAGTCCCAAAGAGGCAGCAGAGGGGAAGGACACGGAGCTACGGGACGCCTTCGACTCCAAGCCGGGGACGCCCATCACTGTGCAGCCACAGTCCGCCATCGGTCAGGGAGGCGTTGTCCAGGGTCTGGTGTCTGGTCTGGAGGAGGATCAGTATGGGCTACCTCTCCCCATCTTCACTAAGGTAACACTCGCTGGGTCATTCCTTCTCAAATCAGATAGAGTTTTTGTTTACATTTCAGAGTTAGACAGTATATACTATTTGAGACCAAAAAAAAAAATCTTTTTGCTCCTGTGCATATTTCTAAAAAGGTCAGAGGCAGGAAGCCATTTTTCCGGGTTCAGTATCTTAAGACATGTAACTCCTAGAGCCATGAAGTTTAATATGGAGGCAGCTTGTAAAGTTACATACAAAGTGCCCACATATAGACCTCTTATTACAGAAATTGTCAAGATCCACGGAATCAGTCTACATCAGTATTTTGACATCTCAAAAAGGCAGCAACCTTGGCTTGTTATACTTGCCATATATTGGATTCTGTTCATGTCAGCTCCCCAGAAATTCATTAGAACATCAATCAAACACTGTGTTTTGAACTGGAAAAATTGAAACATCTGTATGTATACTTTGGGAGACTGCCTGGGGCCTGAAAACCACCCGTTCTGCACATTTTCCCCCAATTTTCAAGGGCCAGTAACGCAAACTATGACATGCACTTGTGCTTCTCAATCATTTGGATCTTGTCTGTGCCCCTACCAAATTTCATTAGGAGTGAATGTCTGAAAATACAGAACCCTAAAAATGACTTCCCACCCTGGACATTTTTTAAGGTGCAAAAATGACAAAATTCCAAGGGGGTAAAACACATTATGCAGTTCTCTAAACTCAGCAAAAACATAAACAAACAGAATGGAGTCAATCTTAAAAAATAGACAAATATTTAAGATAAAAAATAGATTTTAAAAAATAAAAAATATTAATAAAAATATAATTTAAAAATATGTTAATGTCAAATTTTAATGGATATATATGAATAAAATAAATTAACATAAAATAAGATAAAATTAATTAAGCACATCGTGTGAAATAGTAAATACATAGAGTTTGGACCAAATCTAAAATGTAAACAAAAACCTGTATGTTATTTGACACAGGATGACCCCTGGTGTAATTCAAATGAAAGGTATGTTTCACTCGAGCTGCCAATATTGTAAAACCAGTTGTATTTCAGTCACACCAGTAAACTAGATGCTTTAAACTAGAACAAGAAAAGTACGGACAGATCCATCATGCTTAGCTGAAGCTGCATGGATCTGACCTGCATGTCAATGGGCCGGAGATTTCCGAACGGCTGTAAAATGACATAATATTTACATGCTACACATCTATAGATTTTATTTTGGAGCATCAGTAGTTTTTCCCAACTTTAGTAACTTAAAGAAGTACCAGACTTTTGTTTAATTTTGTATTATTTTATAAATTTAACTTTTAAATGGTGAAAGGCTTATTATTATTATGTTTCTGTCCACGTTTGGAGCTGATAAAAGATCAATATTAGTTTATAAGTAACCTATGAAATCGTGCTCGCAGCTCATCAAATAATCAACCATGTGTGTTTTGGGTTCAGCAGGATATCAGTCCAGATTTAACACTCAGTGTGTGACAGCCGTACAGAAAGTGACCTTTGCCTTCTGTTGCCAGGGTTACCTGTGTCTGCCCTACATGGCCCTGCAGCAGCATCACCTCCTGTCAGACGTGACGGTGCGTGGCTTTGTTGCTGGGGCAACCAACATCCTCTTCCGCCAGCAGAGGCACCTCAGTGATGCTATCATCGAGGTGAGTCCTGCATGTATGAAAGATTGGATTTGAATGGAAGACTAATAATTGTGGTCTTGAATTAAACTTGAAAGTTTTTTTTAAAATATACTGTGTGTTTTGTGTCGTAGGTGGAAGAAGCTATCATTAACATCCAGGACCCCGAGCTCCGGAAGATCCTGAGTCTGACGACGGCAGACCTGCGTTTCGCAGACTATCTGGTCAAACACGTGACGGAGAACCGTGATGATGTTTTCCTGGATGGGACTGGGTGGGAGGGTGGAGACGAGTGGATCAGAGCCCAGTTCACCCTCTACCTGCACTCCTTACTGTCGTCTGCATTACAGCAAGGTAGGAATACCCAGGCAGTCGCTCCTTTACCAACCATACATATACATATATAGTTATTTTTTACTTCAACTACTGGAAAAGCATTGATTTAGTTTTTCTGAACATGCAGCTCACTAACTTCTTATACTAATAACTCATCTTCATTATGGCATTATGATGTGGAGCTGCAATCATTGCGTCATGCGCACACACACACACACACACACACACACACACACACACACACACACACACACACACACACACACACACACACGCACACACACAAGAATCATCACACGTAATCCACTTTACAGAGAAAACAACCGTGAATCCAGTTATGCTGCTAATCATGTTCACTGACTCCAAGCGTCTCATTTGTTTCTCGTGTTGTCTCCGTTCAGATAATGAGAGGCTGCTGGCTGATTACGGCGCTCATTTCATCACAGCCTGGAGGATCACCCACAACTACCGGGTGTGGTACAGCAACAAGCACCCTGCCATGGCTGCCATCACTCCAGGGTAGGTGGACAGCAAGGACACCAACGTCTGCCTGAAAAACATCACATCTTCAATAGAAACGTCAGTTCGAGTTGGGAAACAAATGTCACCTGTTTTAGGTGACACTAAAGGCTGGAAAAGCAAATGTATTGGTGTTTAAAAGAAAAACTCCACGTTATGCTGTTGCAAAAACAGTTTTTATTGCCCATAATGTGATATTTACTACTGTTGAGAATCATTTTCATTCTCAGGAACAGTGATGTGCTTCATGCCAATTTTCGTAGTGGCTAACTGTGGAATAAAACGCGTCTGGGCCCGTTACATGATGGCAAGAGGCCCAAAAAGACTTCCACACAGACTTACATTGTGAAAGAGATGTTTGTTAATCAGTAGATACATTTTTGTGGTGTGGCACAACCCTTGCAAAATTATTGATTTCAATATCAGGATTTGATCCATTTGGTCTGATAACATTGCTTAAGTCTAGAGAGCCTCTTGATTAAATCATTTTTATCCCCATTCAAGTTAGCGGAGGGCTAAGTTGACGCTTAGCTGCTGTAAGACTCTAGTGTGTCTGCTCCATGGACCCCACAATGTGGACGATCGATCCATGTAATTTCATACACTTTTGTGGCATAATGTGACACTGAGCAACTTTCATAGAGTAGTTTGGGGCCCCGCCTCCAACACTGTATTCAGGTCTATTTATACATCCATTTGTCAGGCTTGGTGGGGACTAATTTTGAATGATGTTTGAGCGCTGCTCGGACAGAGACAGACAGAATTTTGTGGTTTGCATAATTAGCATGTCCACCGACATGCATTTCCGTCACTGACGATTGAAGTTGATTGGAGCTGGAGTAGATACATACCATGTGTTCAGTGGGAAAGATGCTTAAAAATGTATTTATGAAAATTAACACACTGGAATAAAAACTTTAATTTGAAGGTGATCCTGACTTCTCTTCTCTGTTGTAGACACCCGTTTCAGGGCCAGTACAGTGTTGCTGATGTGAAACTACGACTCTCACAGTGAGTACTCTTTCATTCCTGTCTCATTCTTTAATCTCCTGCTATGTACATTACAATACATGCAACTTCATCATTCACTGTATTGGAAATCTGTGCAGCTCTAACACTCAGAACTAAAGAATTAACATGTAAAACATAAATAATGGACAAGATAGCTGCAGTGCCGAGTCAGCAGCAGAGCTGTAACCTAATTTTATCTTTTCAAACTTTAAGACCGACTCTCTGTAGTAGCTCAGTTAATGTACTGCTCACCAAAACATGTGTGCTGCTGCCCTCACGTGGTGACAAGATGACACTGCAAAGAAGAGGTTGAGCAATTAAACAGGATGTGGATTTCACGCCAGTGTCCTTCTTAAAAAAAGACTTAAAATTAACTTTAAAACCTTTGAATCAGTTGTATATTCAGTGCGTTTTTCAACCATAAATTTAAACTTTGTTCAACATTTAATAGCATTTTGTCCACCTTTTGCTCAGTATTTGCTCTCAAGTCAAGTTTATTGATACAGCACATTTCATTGGAGGACAAGGACTCAATGTGCTTCAAAATAAAAGCAGAAAAAATAGGTAAAGATTGTACATAACAAAAACACATATGATAAGAAAGCATTATATAGGCTACATAAAAACATAAAAGAAAAGGTAAAAACTTAGAATAAAAAGGGATTACAATGAAAAAGGAAAGACACTTGTGCTTTTACTTTGAAGGAGAGATTTTCCCCATTACAGCACTCTTTTGCAACCCTTAAACATCTATTAAAATGTAAACAGTGTTGTTTAACATTATTTTCTGCTGATTCATGCACACAAAGTATTATTGTAAGGTCAAGAATGAAGCAAACAGATGAGTTGTTGTCCTCTTCCTGACACTGATTAGGCTCCATACTTCCTGAAAATTAAAGGATCGCTTCAAGATAGCGGACTAGAGAAAAATCTATACTGGGAAAAACATAAAGAACATATATGTGGGCTGGATATACCAGTAAATTCTCAACATGTAAGGGGCCTGAGCTTTGGGTAGTAGATACATAACTGCTGCTGTGTTTTCGTAACTCTTTTTAGACCACAAATGATTAAATTTCCAAACGTTGTCACACTCAGTGCCCTCTAACACCCAGCTGTGAATACAGTATGTTACAGAGAGCAGCAGGCAGTGTGTTACTTCATGCTGTGTTTGCGGGTGGATATCGCAGCTCACTTGTCAGAGTGGTTGAAGGTGGGGGTGGTGGAGGGCAGGGCGGGGTAGGGGGGGGTCTCGTATCAGCTGAAGTCATTAATTATGAGCGAGTTTCATTCTCAAAAACAGAACTGGAGACTTCTTTAGCTTCAGCTTGGGTTTCATTCCAGGAAGTGTGGATGAAAGGTGACTCTGTCCACAGCTGGAGTGCCGCTTCTAGGGTTACGCGTCAGATAAATGCCCCCACTACACACACACACACACACACACACACACACAGCTGAGTGTGTCTCCATCCCTAACTTAGCTTTATGATGAGAACTTGGGCAGATCTGCTTGGCTGCGATACTCTGCGCTCTCACTTTACCTTCGGGTGTTTGGTGACATGGTCGCCGTGAACTTTGTCGTAGATCGTCAGTAAACAAATACACACACAAATAAAGTGGGTTAAGTGTAGTTTATTCGTGTAACATTTAAATCAGTAATGGAAGAAAAGGCAAAGTTTTGTGATAAGTATTATGATAAAAAGCCAAAAATGAGCCACATGAAGCAAAAAAGAACAAAAAGACATAAATGAAGAGAAGTTATTTCAGAATATTAAATAAGATCTTATCATACTAATACTGATGTAACCAGAAATGAAAGCTGTGACATTTAAAATGAAACGATTGAGTTACAATTCAATTAACAATTAAAAAGTCTGACAATATCAATCGACAATTCAATTAACTGTTTAATGCTACAACAGATTTTTTTAAAATGTGATTCAAAGGTCTCAGCACAAGAGATTACTTCAAGAAATAATACAAGATACTGCAGAACAGTAATATGCATGTCAGTATTATAAACATAATATAGGACATTAGGAAGAAAAGAAAGGAGGGATGGAAGGAAAGGAGTGAGGCAAGAAAGCAGGATGAAAGTAAAGAATAAAGAAAGTAAAGAAATAGGTGAGGAAGGAAGGAAGCAAGCAAAGAAGGATGGACATGAGGAAGAAAGGAAGAGAAGAAGGATGGATGGAAGATGGAGATGATGGAGGTATGCAAGTAGAGAAGAATGGACAGAGGGAAGAAAGGCAGGAAGAAAGATGGACTAAAGGGAGGAAGCAAAGAAGGATGGATGAGATGAAAGAAGGAAGGAAGTAAAGAATGAAGGAAGCACTGATTAAAGAAAGTGAAGAGTGGAGGGAAAGAAGGAGGGAGGGATAGATCAAAGAAAGGAAGGAAGGAATGAAGGAAGGATGGACAGAAGCAAGAAGGGTGGATGGAAGGAAAAAAGGAAGAAGGTGAAGAATAAAGGAAGAACAGATTAAACAGTGGAAGCAAAGGAGGGATAGAAAGAAGAAAGGAAGGAAAGAAGGACATGGAAGGAAGGAAGGCAGCAAAGAAGGATGAATGGAAGAAAAGATGGAAGGATGTAAAAAATAAAGGAAGGACAGATAAAAGTAAGAAAGCAAAGATGGAAGGACAGAAGGAAAAAAAGGAGGAAGAAAGGCAGCAGGGAGGATTGATGGCAGGAAAGAAAAAAGGGAGGAGGTAAACAGTAAAAGAAGAACAGATGGAAGAAAGGAAGCAAAGAAGGATGCACAGAAGGATAAGGAAAGACGGGAAGATGGAAGGAAGGAAGCAAAGAAGGATCGCTGGCAGGAAAGATGGAAGAAAATGAAGAATGGACAGGAGAAAGGAAAGAAGGAAGCAAGAAGGATAGATGAAAGATAAAAGGAAGGAGGTAAACAGTAAAAGAAGAACAGATGGAAGAACGGGAGCAAAGAAGGATGAACAGAAGGAAAAGGAAAGAAGGGAAGATGGAAGGAAGGAAGCAAAGAAGGATGTAAGGGAGGAAGTAAAGTTAAAAGGAAAGAAGGAAGACAGCAAAGGAAGAAGTAAAGAAAGAAGGAGGGATGGAAGGAAGGAAAGTAGGAAAAAAGGAAGTAAAGAAGACTGCGGGTTTTCTACGATAATGAAGTGAATGTCACTGAGGGCTCGAGGCTCCTTTTATACTTTTTTCTGACCTTTTATGGACCAAATGATTAATTAAGACAAAATGAGCGGATAAATCAATAATGAATAGAATCAATAGTTCCAGCCTTAACTGTGTTTTTATGGTGCATGTTAGAAAATGTGGAAACAAGCGTTGAATATAAGCAGCTGACACACACACTGACCCTGGAGGTTGAGAAACGGGATTCTTCTGAGCGGATCTGAAATGTGGTGACCGGGTCAGAGCTGCCTCCTCCGTGGTGTGTTCATGGAGCAGGAAGGGGGTGAAGGGGCATGGCTGGCTCTCCGCTCCCCTCACTGCACTATAAAACTCTGGATGAGGCCGGTATGGCGATGGTAGGGGGGTGACGAGGGGGTGTGCAGGCAGGAAGTTTGGCACTCGGCCAAACAGAGTCTTCTCAGGAATAAACACATCTCATTTCCTGCCTCAGCTTTGTGTCAGAGTGAGGCTCTGAAACAGGAGGGGATTCAGCCGGTCTGGAAAAGTGTGTGCGTGTGTTTGTGTGTTTGTGAGGTTTTCCTACACGTGTTCTCGAAGCGGAGACGACAGATAAACAGCTCAGTCTATATTGCGACCTTGGACATCAGAGAGTGTTTATTGACTGTCAGAAGCTTTGGGCCTCGCACACTTACATCTCCAAAGGATGTTGAAATCCTCCTCCTGGACCCGCATGAAAAACTAAAACCAGTTAATAAACCAAAGGAAATGCTAAATCAATCAGTCAGAAACAGCAGAAAGCTTTCACTTTATTTCAGTGTCTTGCGCCTTTAAAAAGATTACATGGAGAGTTCCCATGAAACCTCTAAATTAGTTGTAAATCCAATTTATTTCAATAATTATTTTTAACGTTATTCAGCCTTTAAGACCATTTTGCTCAGTGTTTACTCTTAGACCCCTGTGCTTTTACTTTTAAGGAGACATTTTGCTTGTTATAGCACTCTTCTGAAACTTTTAAACTTCTGTAAAATGTTAACAACATTATTTTTACATTATGTTTCATCGACTTGTGCTCACATATTTAAGAGCAAGAATTAAAGGAGCTGTATGAGACATTCAGAGCATGTCTATGATTCAGAGCTTGAGCTGCGATCGTCTGCACATGGCTCTGAACATGGACAAGGCTAAGCTGGCAGCTAGCAGCCAATGGTGCTAACAGCACAAACAAGGCTAACAACAGTGCTGACAGAGCTAACAGTGTTAACTAGGGATGTCAGTTTCTTAACCGTTAACCATTAACTGTTGTCCCTAGTGTCCCTCCACCTACTGGAGGGTAGGTGTTATGCTTCGACAAGAGGCTGTTCTGCCACCGTGGGTAAGGATAGCATTATGGGTGGTAACCGCAATACAGAGCGGCGGTAATTAGCTGACCAGTAGGATACACACACACAAGGACTTACATGCACAGCACGATGTGATTCTGCCAAGTAGGACATGCTCCTGGATCAACATCCCACATCACATTCCAAGACCAACATTGCAAACAACCAATCACAGCCCTCTGACATCATCAGTGTGCTGTTTCCGTGCTTCTTCCGAACTAAGCTAGTTTTCCAAATAGAGGTTAATACAAATGTTGATCCAGGAGCATGTCCTACTTGGCAGAATCAAGTTGTGCAACATGTACGTGCTGCCATCATCTATAACAACAAAGAACAGAGAAGCTCAGGTTACAACATACAGAGAGGGAGTGTGACTTCATTCTCTGCTCAGGACGCCATTACTCTACTATATCGTTACATAGCAAATAGTGGTTTGTTGTTCTATTGATGCTCTGAATGTCGCAGCTCCTTTAAGTTGTTTAAGAGCACAGATTTGTTTTTGCCGCTCCGTACTTTCACCTTAATGGATTTCTTCAAAATAAAAGACTTAACTGAAACAAACCTAAAGAATTTATTTGTGGGCTGTATTTAATAATGAATTCTAAACATATAAGTGGCCTGAGCTGAGGGGCTCTCAGTTTCCTTAGTGATGTTGTCTGCAGCTATTCGCCAGAAAGAGAAAACGGTAAATAAGTAAAGACAAAAGAGGTAAACATGGAGATGTTTTCCTGCAGCTTGAGGCTAGGGGGGAAACTGGGGTTAGTGGGACAGCCGGTGACTGGTCTGATATTTCCCACTTGTCAGGATGCTGGTTGAGAAAGTGAAAGAGGAAAGCTGACTCCATCCACTTTGCTCAGCTCATCACTCTTTGTCCCACTGCTGCTGCCCTGCCACCTCCCCTCTATTTATACTCCCCTGGAAAAAAAAACAACCTACGCTTGGCTTCCTTGTGAATGTGCTGTGTTGCATGTGTATTATGGAAGCACTGGGGGGGCTAAACACAGCCGACCCTTTTCATGTTTCCTCGTCATCGGTGTTGGACAAAGAGCAGCCGGTGGCAGAGATGTTCTCAGAAAACAAGAGTCATGTGACGAGCTGCAGGGCTGCAGGCGGACACTCACTGTTAGAGGATCTTTCTTTATTGTCAGCGTACCACAGTGCGCCGCATAAGGAGCTGTTTATTTGGGTCAGCCAGCGAGACGGAGAGTCAGTGTGTCCTCTCTGAGCTAACAGTGTACACAGTAGCTCAGGGGAAATACTGCTCTCTGTTACCATGAGACTGTTGGAAGCTTTTCGGAGGCTGGGTGGTATCTGAAAAAAGTTTGAATATGATCATTTTACCACAGTGTTTCCATTATTCCACCCAAATTTACCCTCAACAGATTCAAAGTTTTTAACATTTGTTCCATGCTAGAGTTTGTCACACTTACAGTATACCGAGCAAGGCATTTAACTCATGACTCCAGATGTCTTTTACATTATTTTATACATATTGTACCTGTTAGATCTACATATTTGGAAGCACTGAAACTTGTCTTACAGTAAGACAATTAAAATCAATAACATAATAGCAGATAAACATTTAATTGATAGAAGAAGGAGAAATGATAGATTTGAAGAAGGATGGATGGATGGATGGATGGAATGAAAGATTGATGGAAAACCAGAAGTACGGACAGGAGGTAGGAGAAGGAAGGAAGAAGACTGAAGAAAGAAAGGAAAGATGGAAAAGGGGAAGGAGGAAAGGACATAAGGAAGGAAAAAAGGATAGATGGAAGGAAAGAAGGATGGACAGGAGGAAGAAGGGAAAGGAGGATGAAAAGCAGGCAGGGACAGAAGGAAGGACAAACAATGAAAAAGGAAGGAAGGGAAGGAAAGAGAGATGGATGGAAGGAAAGGAAAAAGGGAAAAAAGGATAGAAGGAAGGATTGATATAATGAAAAGGGAAGGAAGGAAAGGACAGAAGGAAGCAAAGACTGAAGGAAAGAGATTGAGGGAAGGAAAGAAGGATGGATGGACGAAAAGAGGAACATATGGATGAAAAGAAAGAATAACGAATGAAAGGAGGACAGGAGGACGGACAGAAGGAAGGCAGGAAAGAAGGATGGAAAGATGGAACGGACAGACAGACAGAAGGAAGGAAAGACAGGGATGTAATAGAGGATGAAAGGAAGGAAAGCAGGAAAGATTGAAGCAAGGAATGAAGGATGGAAAGAAAAGAAGGAAAGACTGGAGAAAGGAAAGAAGGACAGATGGAGGAAAGAAAAGGTGGACGGAATGAAGGAAAAGGACAGACAGAAGGAAGGCAGAAGAGAAGGATGGGAGTAAGGAAAGTAGGAGGGAGAGAAGGAAGGAAAGAAAGACAGAAGGACAAGGGAAGTTAGAAAGGAAAAAAGGACAGACAGAAGGAAGGTAGAAAGGAAAGAAGGATGGAAGGACGGAAAGAAGACAGGCCCATTGTGAATTTTTTTACCATCTATGTTGAATAAGACAAGTAAAAGAAAAAAGAAAAAGTATAAACATAAGATATATGAGAAATAAAATAACATTTTTGTCCACAAATATTTCTCATTTTGATAAAAAGGTGATGAAAACCAGAAAATTATAATATCTGGAAACTTAATTGGTGCACTTGTGGCGTTGATCAGTGATGTCATCAATGTTACAGGAGAGTTTAATGTGTCTTGAGTGGTAAAAAATCATATTTAAAGTCTACAATGTGTAGATTTTGAAAAAGGGAAAAAACAAAACAAAAACAAACAAACATAAAACAAATCAAAACACAAATACATAAACTGTTCTAATGTTCACAGGGATTGTCATTTTCCTCCAAACGAAATTGAGGCTATTAGATTAAATTCAGTTTTACACCTCTGGCTTTAAACTGACTGACAAACACACTCAGCCTCTCAGCACTGCTGGGAATGCGCAACAGCAGGTCTTTTACTTTGAAAATCAAGACAAAAGGAAGTTGGCACAGCGAGGACAGATTCCTGGTGGACGTGCAGCCGTGGAGCTGGATCATTGATCCCTAGCAACAAGCGCCTAGCAACTGCAGCTTGTTTGGTGGATCCCACTCGGTGTCCCCACGAGTTGTTGGCGCCGCAGGGCGTCCGTCCGACTCCCCGAGACGCCACAGAGGCAGCGAGCTGTGGTGCCAGTTCACGCTCGGCCAGGCTCATTGTGCACAGAGTGGTGTCGTGTTGATGCTGTAGTCAGATAAACATTGTATCTGTCTGTGGTGGGGAGGATTGACAGCAGTGATACCAGCAACACATGGCTCACTTTACAAGCTGAAGGTCTCTTATAGATGAACTCTGAATCATGGCTCTGACGGATGCTTTTATTTACTCCTGGTGATGGCCCTGTTAAAGCTGAAATCTTTGTTTGAATCATATTTCTTCCATAAGTTGTTAAGGCTACTGGTCTTATTTTTCTTCCCTGTGCTGTTCAGATGAAGTTAATGAAATAAAAAAAAATTCTATTCATAGCCTGTAAAAATAATGGACATAGCTTCCGTGACGTCACCCATTGGTTTGTGGACTCCAGTTTTGAAACTTTGAGTGCAGCATTTCAGCTGTCGCCATCTTGTTTTTTGGGGCCAGAAGTGACCATATTATGGTGGGAGGCTGGCGCTGTGAGAAGCTGAGGACACTTTTGGCAGTCATTCAAAGCAGCCCGCCCTTAATTATGCGAAACTATGAGCCTTAATAGAATGTAAATGGGTGAGTTATACAAGTGACTCCCCTGTACAGTTGTCATGAATGAGAAAATAAGCTAGAGACTACCACTGTTGTTTGCACCAGGCTGTAAACATGTTTATTGCTGCTGTGAAGTTCGCCATTTTAACGTGTGGGTCTGTGGAAATTGACTGGCTTCTGGAGTTAGCCTCAAGTGGCCATTAGAGGAATTGCAGTTTTTTGCACCTCCATGTTGGCTTCAGATTTGCAGCCAAACTGTTGCAGCATTTACCGTGAAGGGATTTGTTGTGTACGCACTCAGGCGCGCGATAAATTGCTTTACAGGAGGATAATCTGAAAAATCTTCGTTTAGCACGCTTTAATAATGCTATGCTTTTTTTTTTGCTATCATTCGTTTGGCTACTGGCTGAGTCTGGTGTGCTTTATTTTTTGGGATGCTCTGCTATTCTTAGTGCCATTCAATTAAGAAAACTTTTTCCATGACCACAGAGAGCCCAACTGTGTCATCTTGTCCAAGAAAAAACATGATGGCATTTTCCCATTACCACTCATACACACTCAAACTGTTTGTGATATCTTATCAGAAGTAAGCAGTTCCTGCAGGCAGCAGCAGCATAGTAAAATCACAGCGACCAGGTTTATTTTCAGATGAAATAATTGGCTCGTTAGAGGGTGTGAAGGCACAGAGTGACAGCTGCTAACACTTATAAACATCCTCCTTTTAACTGCGCTGCTGTTTGCCCAGATGATGCAGGAGTGAGATTCCTGCTGAATGCCAGGTCAGTGGGGATCTATGTGAAAGGTTGCGCGTTGGACTCGCACCAGGCTGCCGCTGTTCAGATAAAGCTGCATTTAGCCTTCCATTTGTTGTGAAACGTAGCCTTGCTTGTTTCCGCTCTCAGGTCAGCTCTGATCATCAGATACACCACCTGTGACTGCTGCTCAGCCTCTGCCGTTACATAATCCCCTCTAACAGGTTGCTGCAACATTTAGCAACGGCACTTTTTTTTTTTAGTTTGTTTCTGGGAAAGCAGGAAGAATTCCCACAGTGTCACACCGGAGATGGGGAACAGAGGGGAGTGCGTGCATACATGGTTTGTGAACTTTTTTGTGTTCTCCTGTTCTTCGTGTCCACTGCAGCTCAGTGCAGAACAGCGAGAGAGGGAAGAAGATCGGAAACGCCATGATGACCACCAGTCGCAGTATGGTCCAGACAGGGAAGGCAGTGGGTAAGAAAGCTCAGTAAACAATCACAAAATGAAATGTCTGAGGGAAGCTATTCAGGGTGACACCTAATAAAAAAGCTGAAAGACTGTAGATTTATTCATCATTGCAATTACAAAATTCAGAAAATGGTGCATGAAAAATGTTCATCCAGTGTTCCCAAAGATTTATAAGAATGTGAAACAGAGAAAGGCAGCAAAACCTAACATAAGCAGAAACTCGCGGATGTTTTGTATTTGTGTTATTGCGTTGACTTAAAGGTCCTGTGTCTAAGATTTAGGGGGATTTAGTGACATCTAGTGGTGAGGATTGCAGATTGCAAAGATATCTGGGTTTGTTGATGAATGCACATATTTGTGGTGATATAACAACTGAAACAGACAAGCTTTCATTTTAAATGTTTGTTTTAACAAAAAGAAGCTAATGTCGAAACAAAAACAAAACTTTCTGTGCTACGGACACATTTTGTTGATCAGTAGGACAGAAATAAAAAAACAAATATTTATATACCTGTTTTGTGAAGTCAGACTCTTCTCCACCTCTGCTCTCAGGTCAGTCTGTGGGCGGAGCGTTGACCAGCGCCAAGTCGGCCATGTCCTCCTGGTTCTCCACCCTGGCCCAACCTGCAGCTGTAACCACTCCAGAGTATGCGGAGCCCGCCACAGAGGTCCACCCCTGAAACCCAGCAGTCCCCTGTCTCTGACTTTGTCCTCGTCCTCTGATCTTCTGCGTGCTGAAGCCTGAGGGTCAGTGGACTGAGAGCTGCATTTATGAAGGAAAAAATTGTCATCTTCAGCATCAGGTTTTAAATCTGAACCTGTCATCCTTATGTTTGGTGACTGGGTGATGCGACAGCACTCTGGACAGGAAGGCAGCGCAGCCATTATACTAACTGTACAGTCCATATCCACTGTGAGGCAAAGACTGCCAGCGCTTTTGATCAAAAACCCAGAAATTTCAGCAGGCTGCATCACATCTGACCGCCTGTTTGGATTCCTGGATGCTTTTTCCTGTGACACACTTAATGATGCTGTCGTTGGGGTTTACGGTGTTCACTCTTTTGCTGCATTTCTAGAGTTTGTCTATATAGCTGACTATTTTGCTGACAGAGAAAGTACATAAAAACAAAAATAAATTGGTGTTACGGGATTTGAGCATGAGCTGTGGCACCTTGAAGATTTATAACAGTTTAGATTTTGAATTAAGTCTGGCTCATGTTCAGTGATGTCGTTGTAATGACACTGTGGTTGTTGTGGTAACAGCATGAATTCGTGATGATAACCCAGCGGACATCAGAATGACAGAGAGACATTGGAGTCTTAAGTCGGACAGATGTTAAAAATAGGTTGGAATGAAAATTAGGTTGACAATATTTTTAATGTCTAATGACGTTTAAAATAGTGTGATGTTTTGCAGACGATTAAATGTCGGTATTATACATCAAGGTGACGTTGGCATAAGACGTTAGGAAGACACTGGATACTTCACAACACAACTTAAAGCCAATAAAATACCAATGCCATCTGTTGTCAATGTTCTACATCAGTTGACATTTAAATTAGACATCCTGACACTGAAATTTGGTCACCTGACATCACAGCCTAAATTCAACCAAATATCAATGTTTAAAGACAGTGGCTATCTGGGAAAAATACATTTTGAGTGACTAACAATGATTTTCATTATGTTTTTTTTTTTGTGTGTCTTTTTTAATGATTATTAGTTTTTTAATGTCAGAAAATAGTAAACAATTATCCAAAATGTATTAAAAGGTTATCAAACAAAAGCCAAAAATATAACAAAACATATCAATAAAAATATGACTTAGCTAAATAATTTAAACTGAGAGTAAACAGAGATGCAATGCATCAATAATTAAAGCTTATTTTCTGTTAAACGCACATCAGTTGGTTAAAAATAAAGCAAAAGCTTTAAGGCAAGATATGCTAACAAATGTAGCTAACAAATTCTACCTAGATTTTTTTTTTGTCAAGTTTGTTTGACGTAATGAGACGTTAAATCATTCACATTTTCAAAATTTTCATAACTTATTCCCAATGTGGTCTTTAATTAAAAGAAAAGAAGATAATGTTGTAAAGATAAATGCCCGGTGTTGGATTAACTTCTGAGTAGCATTAGCTCACTGGCTAAAATGCTTTATTTACTGTTTCAAAAGTAATACTACAAAAGTATGCACTACAGGTTATGGATAATTACCATTAGGTACACAGGCGGGTGTAGTTTTATCGCGGACATTAGCTTTAGTGAGATAGCAAGCTGAAAGAATGCTTAGCTAACAGTGTTTTCAGTTAAGCTTATGTTAGCTAGCCACAGAGTTCTCTGGATTGTTCCACTGAGGAAATGTTATGAGGAAAAAAGATAATTATTAATTATGTGGGAAAACCAAAATAGAAACATGGAGTAATTAAATACTTTAATTAGTTTTATCAACTGTTTTTTTGTAGCTTTTTGCTACTTTTAAGCAACTGCTCTGAGCTTAAAAGCAAAAAGATAAAGCTATTATAATTCTTTTTACCCTTTATTTGAAATATCTAATGTACTGTTATTTGTTGATTTGTATCAGCTATACTTTTGACTTGTCTGATAACCTTTTAGTACATAATTTTAATCTCTGGGTCTTAAAATTCTGAGTTTTGTCCAACCAACAGTTGAAAACTCCTAAAATATTAAATTTAAGATTACATAAAATAGATAAGCACGCAACAGAGAATATTGCTTTTTTTGATAAATGACAAAACTTGAAAGGCAAACAACTCATCAATTTTTTGACGAATCATTTCAGCTCTGGAATTTTACATTTCCTGTCTCTCCATTCTCAAGCTTCTGTGTCAAATGCAGAACATCAATCAAAATCTGCTGTTATGGCAATAACCACAGTGTTATTACGTAAATCCTTGTGTACCTAATGCCTGATTCTGTGCCCTGATAAACATGATGAAAACTTCCCTTGACTATGAAGGAACCTGCACCCAGCTGTGTGTTTGATTAACCCTCACCCAGGCCTTTTTATACGATATATATATTGGGAGAACTATATTTAGTAAATCTGAGAATAGTTTAAAGTCAGATAACTTATTTATTTGTTGTGTATAAACTCCATTCATATCCATGTTTTGTCATGACAACACTGGAACAAGTCCTAATCTGTGGACCACTGTGTGTATTTGCACAAAGCAGCCATTATATTCTATTTATGTGAATCGTTATCTTGTAAAACTGTAATTCTGAGGTGCTTACAGGATCTTTTCCCTCCATGCTTCAAATATTCAACAACAGTTGGATTAAAAGTGGTCCAGTGAGCATGCTGTCCAGTCCAGTTTTACAGCTGTTTTGAGCGTCATCCTTCGGTCTTTAAAACTATTGTAATGTTTCCTTTTTCTGGTTTTCATGCTTTTAAACCTTCTTTGGCCATTGAGTCATTTCGGGGAATTTTCTTTTGATTTCTGGATTATAGTTCAAGAAAACATCATCTGTTAAAAGCTGCTTTTCGTTTCTTTTTTTACCCTCTGATGATATATTTTCATTTTGTATTTAACAGATATGAATGTATTGTGAATTAAAATTCACAGAATATTTTCTTGACAGATGCTTTTAATGTATTTCAGAAGAAGTGATACTATACTATATTGCTGTATTAAAAAATAATTAAAATATTCCTCAGACTTTTATTTCTAGTAGACTGCGATATAGGAACAATTCTTTCCTTTTATCACACTGGGTGTTTGTGTCTGGGTACAAATGTAGGTCAGCAAAACAAAGTGGTGGCAAGTGTGTGTTTTTGTGAGAGGGTTGTTGTTGTGGTGGTAGCACATCGCTGCACAAATATGCACCCATGTGTTCGACAACAATCACAGCGGCATCACGGGGACACATGAGCCCACTGAGCTCATCCCGAGGCCAGCAGATATTCACACCCACTGATCCTGACCGACACCCAGTACAGCTTGACTGAGTGATTGTTTCATGTGCAGATTGTAATTTCTCTTGATTAATCATTTACCAGATCCTAAAGTGTCCTCAATGTTCTTACTTCTTTGATGAGCAGCCAAAAATAGTTTATCAAGAACAAAAGAACTAAATCAAGTTTTAGTTAAACACGTTTTAGTTCTCTTTTCTTGATAAATTATAAGAGTTTTCTTTTCCTTAACTACTAATCAGTGATCTCAGCACTGTTTCCATGTTTTAAAACCTGTGTCTTTTCCCAGGCTATTCTCTGAAGGCTCAATTTAAAACAGCGCTATGGCAGAAGTCAGTGTGTGTGTGTGACATGGCTTTTTATGTTGTTAGACCACTGTCAGTGTCTTCTTATTTTTTGCCAGAAAAATATAATTATAGTACTCTACCCATATGGACTTGTCAGTTAAGGCAAAAACACTGTCCACAGAACTTCCTGGTAAAAGACTTTTGGCTTCCTTTGTTAAACAGAAAAAAAGTAAGAAAAACTTGTTTTTTTCACCGTATTTCTCAAATTTTTGAAAATAATTGTTTTGGAAAAGATGAAATGCTCAACGGGCACAATTATTAAATTTTAAATTTAATACACCAGTAACTATTGATTATTTACATTAAAATAACGTAGTTTAGCTTTCATTTTCTCATTTGTAATGTGTCAACCAGTAAAAACAACTCAAACGTGATTTCAGCAACTTTATAAATCAACTGGTAAGTGCTGTTTAAGTGATGTAAACAAATCCAAATCCCTAAATGAGAGATGTCTTAATTTTTTAAAAGCAACACATTTTATGTATCTGGCGGTGGAAAAAAAACATGGCAAGTAAAGTTTTGGTAAATGATCAGTAATGTGTTAAGTTTTTCAAGATTTTTTCAGACATTCAGCAACAAATGACACTTTTTCCAACAGCTTACTTGGTGAAAAATAAACATGTTTTCCACAAAATTATTTTTAATTTAAAAGAAGCCAAACGTCCCAAATGTTACATGTTGAAAAAACTCTGCCATAGAACTCAAAATAAAAAATTAATTTTTAGGTTTTATGATTAAACCAAACCCTTTGCTTAAAGAACAAATGAACAAGTCAATAAATCTGGACATTAATATACCACTTTTAAGTACTTATTTTTGGGTAAACAAACAAAAAAATGTTTTTGACTCAAAACCAAAGCTAAAATTAACCAGCTGTTTTACATATAAACTTAACAAAAACTGGAAGCAGCATGAAAAACTCCATACTTTCATTAAAAACAAACGAAACACGGAGTCAGTTTCAGGAACGTTTTTGGTATGTTTTTTAATAAATTAACGTTCATTCAAAATACAGTGCCAAAGGAATATGATGCAGCCAAACATGCTAGTAAGGTTTGTCATGAAGCACCTGTGCTCATGTTTTTAAAGGTAGGAGGAAGACCCCCGCCCTTCCCCTCCCCAACCCCAACCCACCCTCTCCACTACTGATAGTGGTTGCTGGGACAATTTCCGTAGCAACAGCCGTGGGCCAGCCCTCTCCTCTCACAACCAATCAGCAGCAAGATTCCTCAATATTCACTCGAGAAAAATTAAATCTGATAGGAAAATGGATATCTACCCACAATCACACTACAGTAATGTTTAATATTAAATTAAAAAAAGACACTAATACAAAATAGACCTGGTTATTTTCCCCACACTAGAACAGTTGTCTTTTAAACATATGAAAAATATATATTTTATTATATATATATTTCAGCAGCTTGGAAATAAAAAAAAAAGCATGAGCCCAAAACCTACTGAGAGTGGAGTTGTGTGTTTGCAGAGACCCTCGTGGAAAGAAAAACAAAAGATCATGTGACGACGGATGGAGTGAGGTGTAAACTGCTGGCTGTGTGGAAGACCTGTGTGCAAACAGACTGACAGACGGGCTGCGGAGGCGCTATAGTGGAGTCGGGGTGGAGGGCAGAGCGGTGAAGGAGGAGAGGGGATAGGTGGCCGGACCTGCAGCCACCCTCTTTTTAAACCCTCTCCGCCTCTCACTTGTTTCCCCCCGTCAGCCCTCCAACCCCTCCCGAAAACCACGGCCCCTGTTCCTCTCGTCTGCGGGGCCTTTTTGTTGAAGAAGAAATGCGTGGATCCGGTTTTTAAAGGAACACTCAAAAAATCTAGCAAATACTTGTAAGGTTTAAGATGTGGCTCTGAAATGTTTATATTTTGCTCATTTGTGGAGGACGGTAATTGTATTTAGCCTGGATTCAAATGGAAACCCAAAACCACAGCAAGAAAACACGTCTTCAAACTAGTGCTACAAGGATAAGTTAATAGACAGAATTGTTTAAGTAGAGCTCTAACTAACACTTATTTTCATTATTGACTGTTTAATCTATAAAATGTAGTTGTACTAGTAATAGCTCAATTAGTAACCTTAGTTTAAATCAAATAAATCACTTACCAAAATTATCGCCAATTTTTTGTCTTTACATCAATCTAGTTGTTTGAGCTCTACATGTGATTGCCAAAATATGCAACATGTCATGTAGGTGGAGTGCGTTTTTTCTTATTATTATTTTTTGTAAACCTGCCGTGCCAGCTTCACTGTGTGCATATTGAGGGTTAGGAAGCATCATAAGGGGTATTGAAGCAATAAACTGGATCGTTTTAACTACAGGATGCATCGATCTGGTACAATGAGGTGTGATAATGTTTAAACAGATTGTACTTGTTTTTTTACACAAATCTATGTCATGTGATAACAGCTTCGAGCAGTGTGTTGAGCAGCTCTATGCCTGCGCTGGCAAGCTTGACTTGCGCAGTCAGTGAAGCAGCTTCAGTTGACTACACAGGGATGTGCCCTGCTGCAGCAAACCAGTCACACTGCATCCAAGCAGTCATTTCTCAAGCAAAACATTCTCTAGTTCGGGCTTCTCAATGTAAGAATTTGTTAAATAATTTTGTAAATTAAAACTTCTTGAATTCTGGACTGCTGGTTAGAAAGGTCAAGCTATTTAAAGATGTAAGCCTTGAGCTCTGGAATCTTGTGGAGGGCATTTTTTAACATTTCGTAGCCTAAAAGATAAATCAATCAATTTGAAAAATAGTGAACAGATTGATTATAAATGCAAATTATCTGTAGTAGCAGCCCTGATCAAAATTTAGCAAAACATTTGACAAAACGTTCTCAGAACAACGTCCAATTGCCAGAAACTTTCCAGAACTTTAAACCACAACGTGGGGCCTTCAGTAGATTGAGTTTTCTCACTTGTCAGAGAGATGGTTTGATTATCATGTGACAATAATTCAGCTTAAAGTTTAATTATTGATTATTTATCAGTAGTTTGACAAAAGCACCAAGTCCATTTACTAGAAATTTTCTGGACCTTTCCGACATTTCTCTTGGCCATTTAAAAGTTAATAGATGGAGTTTGTCACATGACAACCACTAAACCATTTCACTAAAAACGAAGCAAAGTGTATCCACTGAAGGCCACGAGATGTGGCTGAAAGTAAAATAATTGTACCCTTTGGCCAAATTTATTTGTCAAACCACAATATCCAGGCTCAATATATATATATATCACCAAGCTCAACATCAAAACATGAATAGAAACTTCTCGAAACACTCATGCTGCAGAAACTGCTACGAGTGCTATGAGAGGTTTCTATGGAGCATTTTGATACCGAGTCTTTATTGAGTCCAGGCTGACTACAACTCCTGCGTTCCACAAAGGAGCAAGCTCATAACTTTTAAGATAGTCTTTAAAGCCTCAGGTGATGTTTTATACTCAAATGATTTTCTTCTGAGTATTCCTTTATCAGTGGTGAGAGAAGAGAAAAAGAGGAGAGTAGGGGGGAAGAGAGGGAAGCCATGATCGGAGGAGGGGGGGCTGGGGGATTTTGGTACAGTTGCCATTGTCATTCCAAGAAGGTTTACCAGTTAAGTGCATCATCATCCTCAAAATCAGTCGACGTTTAGATTATCACATTGTAGAAACAGTATGACAGACTTGTAATAATATCTAACAGATGTCACAACTGACAAAATAAGAAAAAAAAATTCAGATTACTAGTATTTTTGAGGGGCGTCTTTTCGAACATGTTTTGGCTGCACTGTTCATCAGCAACAGCTAGAGCGAATGCAAGCCTCCAAAGTCCAGAGATCCCTCCACGAAACAAAGAACGTCAAACCCTTTCATATCTTAAAGAACTGAACTGCCCCCCCTTCATGTTTGTCCCTCTGCATTACATATTCCTGGTTCAGTCAGCGAGGTAGGGGAGGGGAGGATAAGAGCTATACGTGAGGGAGGGTCACCAGCTCCCCGTCCACCTCGAACTCCTCGGCTCCGTCGGGGGAGAAGAGGTAGGTTGGGGGTTTCCAGGGGGATTCCTCCAGGCAGGAGGGGTACAGCTTCCCCACTGCACAACGGAAGTCCTTGCCCAGATCCCAGAGCACACGTTCGGACACAGGCTGCCGCAGGTACCAGCGGTCCAGCTCCATGTCATACTGATAGATAGCGTACTTGGCTCGCTCGTTCATGTGGGTTTCACGCATGAAAATACACAGTGAGTTAAGCAGCACCACTGCCCGCACGCATGGGTCCGAGTAACGCTTGGCGGGGATGTTGGCGGCCTGGCGCCACTCGTTCTTGTTGACGTCATAGATCTCCACAGTGACCGAAGAGCCGTCGATGGTGCTTGTAGGTAAGCGGATGCCAGAGTTGCTGACCACGTGGAGGCCGCCGATGTAGAAAATGAGGTCACCAAAAGCAGCGGCAGAGGCGAAGCAGCGGCTCGTCTTGCGCATGGCCATCTCCACCCAGGTGTCAGCCCGGGGGAAGTAGCAGTACATCAGGTCATGGGTCATCACGTAGATGCAGTCGTGCGCCACCACAGAGGTGCTCCAGTTCCAGGCGAAGGGCAGAGGGCTCATCATGCTCCACTCGTCCTTCTCGCAGTCGTAGCGCTCCACCGTGCGCTTGTTCAGCTCGCCGCCAACGTTATCTCCCCCGATTGCATAGATGTAGCCCTCGCAGTAGACCAGCGAGGGCTTGATTCGGGCACAAAGCATGGGGGTTTTGGGTACCCAGGCATTCTGCTGGGCATCAAACCAGAAGAAGCTATCAACGGAGCGGAAGACCGCCTGTAACTTTCCACTCTTTCCATGGTTAGTGATTGAGTTTTTGAGAGGGATCTGTCCACCAGCGATGAACACATCGTTGTCTGGTGTAACGAGAGTTCCCACCTTCTGCAGGTCTCCTGGTGGGTTGTTAAGCTTGTACACTTTCTCTGCCTGCGGGCTGTAACACACTACTGTGGTAGGTAAGGACCCAGACATCACATATCCATCACCCTGTGTTTCTGACATGGCCTCCATAAAGATCAGCATCTCCTCTTTCGTCATGCCTAACCGAGGTTTGAAGAACTTGGGCATGGACTTGTAGAGGCCCTGCACCACCACAGACTTGTCATTGGGTGGCAGACCCTGGAACCAGGCGCGCTGCGTCACCTCAGACAGCGCATCGATGCGGATCTGACTTAGCACAGAGGACAGGTGTTGCGAACGTGCCTCCATGTTATACTCCAACCACAGCATGGCTGCCTCACGCACCGTCTCCTCCTTCTCCACGTTGAGGTTGTCGCTGCTCAGGACGTCTATCAACAGCTCGTGGGAGAGCTGAAGGAAGGCCTCCTGCCTGTACACCATGGGGAACTTGTGCTCCACCATGCGCTTTGCGCTCTGCTTTAGCTCACTGCAGCTGAACATGTCGCCGATGCTCAGCATGCGGACACAGTTCTCAGCATTTATCTTCTTCACAAGGTAGTCTCTGCACTGCAGCAAGACGTCCTCCACCTGAACAGAGGACAAGAGATGACAGTCAGCGGTCTGTCAGAGAAAAACATCCCTCTTTGCATCAAAGGACACAGTAACAAAAGTGGAACAACACCAACAGTATGTAGATGCATATTTATGTTTGTGACTTGTGTAAATTTACACAACCAAAGTTGTTTAAAGATGTAAATGAGAAGATGTAAAGAGACAAACTAAATAGAAAAGGCCTGTGGATATTCTCATTCATCCAGGTCATAGTTATCTCAAGGCAACTGAATCAAACACAACTGGGCTTGGTTTTGTCTTAGAAGAGGTTTCACCCCTTATTCAAGAGGCTTCATCAGTTCATGCTTGTCTGACTAGGCTGGAACTAGTCTGACAAACTGGTGTGGAAACAACCCAGGTATTCAACCTCTGGGGAGGTCTTCACAAGGCCAATATGTCACTGATGAAGCTTCTTGGATAAGAGGTGAAACGTCTTTTAAGACGAAACCAAGTCCAGTTGCTTTCGATTCAATTGCCTTGAGATAAATAGACAAACCATGTTTTTATTAAGCACTCTAACAGTTACAGATGACACTGTTATAATATTAGAATTTAAAAGCATGCTATATGTATGCTTTAGTCCATCTCTCAATACTTTTCTAATTAATTTTTTTTTAAAAGCTCTGTTTGCTTTAATAGCTGTAATCTAGTAGCAGTAGTTATTAGCAGACAATCAGGAGGAAACATTGCATTTGTTAGTAACTATTTTCAGCAGCAGATTACTTCACATTTGCAGATCTAGACAGTATTTGTTGCAGCATGATGGTGTATAAGGGATTGAGTCAAATGAAACTACACTGTGTGTTAATGGTCATGAGGGAATAATGTCCCCCAGTGTAACAGTGACCAAGTTTACATGCACAAAATATTCAGGTTATTCCCCTTTTTCAAAAAGACAATATTCCTACTAAGCCGTTACCATGGCTAATAAAAACAAATATTCCACTGATATTCCTGTCTGACATGCAACCCTGCATAGTTCAGTTAACATGCCTTATCAAATCATTTATGTCAAAATACGCAAAAGTGGAATGGCTGGAGCTGTGTTTGCCATTTTGTGTCTTTTCGTCAAAATAGGACTTTCGGAAAGTTTTTTCACCTGTGGTCATCTGAACAGTCTCCCTGTTTCATTCCTTCAACCACCTTCTCAAAAAGGTCGACACAGTGCCATTTGCACACATTATAAAACCTGCTGACATACAAGTCTTTCATAATGTATGTAATGTACCAGAAATGTGGGCTATTCTTTTGGGCATGCATCTCTACACCAGCTTTGTTGGCTAGGCGGTTTGGGATCAACACACAGAGCTGAACGTAAACAGGCAAGACTCAGTGTGTCGCAAGATGCAGTAAAAATGGACAATAAGTCTTTGCACTGACCTGTAGGAAGCAGGCGGTCTCGTAGAGTGGCTCCACGGTGCTGTCGCTGATGGCCAGGTTGCCCGTGTAGGCGTACGTGATGATGATCTGCAGCGTGGCCGGGTCCACATTCCTCAGGTGGACGTGGGTCTGTTTGCTCTCACTGAGGCCACTCATGAACATCGCTCTGCAGGAACAAGACGACATTGGTGAGTCAACACGTGAGCACAAAAGCTACTGAATGAGGAAGTGTACTGCAAGATCTCACACTGATTTAGAGTGTGTCCATGAAGATAAGAGATTTTTATCAGCTGCTGAAAACAGCTTAAGGTTCAGCTCTGGCCTGCATTGTCTGACTGTGCTGTAATATGTTTTAGCACCAATTAATCAAGTCAGATTTCTACTGTGCTGGAAATACAAACCGGTGTCTGCAAGTGAAACTGGATCCATGGCACCTGTAACATCACTTCAGATATGTTTTTGTGCAGCAGTGATGAGATAAAAGCCAGTGATGCAAAGTTAGTGACAAACTTTTTTTCTAAATGACAAGTCTTGTTTATTTGTTCCACAACACATCTCTACCAGGAGATATTAACATATTAGTGTAAATGAACATTTTTTTCAAAGTAAATTAAATTTCCATTTTATTTATACCAGATTCATTTTCCCTAAAATCTACAAATATGTGGGGCTCCTGGTCAACTTTCTGTTACCAACAAAGAGGACAACCTTTTACATGTGCAGTTGGTGATAAAACTCCAAATTTAGTCTACAGGTCTGCTGTTTTGCTATCCAGTTTTTCTTTTAAATAAACAGAGCCTCCTAATGATAGCTGGCCTCTTGCCAAAGTGGCTGTCAAAACAGTCAAAGTTACCAACCACAATCAGGGTACCTGTAATTGGCTGCTGCTGGAATGCATTCCTCATGTAGTGCTGTGAACTGAATGTTACTAACTTGATTTAGTTATGAGTGGATCTACATACTGCTGATATGGTGATATGATACCAGATGTATTCTGGGATTTGGGATATCAGAATATTGTGATGCATTCTTGGTATCATTTAAAAAGCTAGTAGGACAGCCGGTAACCCCAGGGGTCCCACACATTTTTACAAATTAATTTTCCAAGCTTTTCCATAAAATTGTATCCCATTTCCATGACTTTACTTAAGTGGTTTAAATATAGCCACACATTATTGTATACACACACTTCCCAGGCATTTACTGGTAAGCAAACTGCTTAGACTTGCTAACTTTATTCACTTGTTTGACATTCCCGTCGCCAACGAGCTGTCTATACATGTACAGATGTCCGGATCACTATACCTGGTTATTTGAACTTAATGTGTAGATTTGGTTAAATCACCAGGCCTCATTAGACAATGTGTTTTCTGTAAACAACCAGCTGTTTGATCTACAAGCTGCGATTTAACTGGAGACAGCAGTCTAATGTTACTGCACTGTATGACTGTACTGCATCAGTCTCTCATTAAAGCTAACATTAGCCATCCATTAGTAGTAACTAGGGCTGCACAATTAATTGAGTATTTATCACAATTGTGAATTTGGCTTCCTGCAATTAAATGATCATGATCGACTGTAATATTGACGTTTAAAATGCATGCTCAGCTCACAGAAAACTCCTCTGGGTATCAAATGAAGCGCTTCCTAAACTAAGAGCTGTTAAGCTGCAACGCACACACCCTGCAGCAGCAGCAGCCTGGGAAAACGTTCCTGAATGTTGCAACTGCAGACGGGCTCATCCTTCCTCAACCATCGTAGTCTGCTGTTTGGGCATAGGGGAGATCAAACCACATGCAAAGAATGCATGAGACGTGTCTACACTGCAAAGCAACAAATCTAACTGTTGATTTAATTGTGAAAGTGCAACAAAAATATTTTGTTTCTAAACACAATGAATAATCATGATAACATACTCGATATTGATTGAAAGTAGTGATTTACCACGCAGACAGTGTAACAGTGACAGTAACATTCAGTATCTTCTACACGTCAGATCCATGTATGAAAGCCTTGGTTAACCTTCTACACAACAGCTTTTTTGCCTTTCTCCTGTTTCCCTCCTGATGTGACGGCACCTTTCTTTCCACAAAAAGGAGGCGTGGTCATTCTGATAATGCAATGCCAGTCTGGTCTATGTTTTATAATGTGACACTAGTGACATTTCAACAGTCAAGCAGCACATTCCAAACCATTTCCAAGCCTGAGAAACAGTTTTTCTAATTTAAGACCTTTTCCAGGAATTTCATGACCATGAAAACCCTATAACACTTATTTTCATTACTGATTCATGTGCAGGTTATTTCCTTGATTAATTGAGTACCTTGCACTTAGTTAATAAAATGAGTGACAAGTCCAAAATCCAAAGATATTAAAGTCAGTATCACAGAAGCTGCAGCAGAAAAACAGCCATATTTATGTTTGAGAAGCTCAAAACCATTGTCAAAAGTCTGACAATTATTCCAGCTTAAAAGCAACATTACATTTAAATGATAAAATAAAGGTTAATTACTAGTGTGAACTGAAGCCCGCTTTGTCATCATTTCCACATTACTGTTGATTTTATCTTCATTTAAAAACTATTTATCCTATTCAGTACATTATTTACAGGCATACCGACTCAGAGATAATTTTTGTTTTTCTCCATCATAGTGTACAAAACCAGAAGTTTTCCTGGTCTCAAAGAGCAGGATTGAACACTGCTGGTTTGTCTGGAGCAGATGTTAGCACGAACAGTTGTTGTACACTGATTAGCGTGTCCACCAACCCAGTTTCCTCATACTGAATGACAAAAAGTGAGAATCAACACCTGGCTGGTGGGCTGACTGTGCACAGTGTGGCTCCAGCTGGGCTTCTCTCTGCTGCAGCCTCGGCAAGCTGCCTACACTTCCACGTTGTCATTCATCAGAGTGAGTCAGAGCCTCTTTAACCTCTTTCACTGCATCAATTTCTCACATTTTGTGCATCTGTGGAACTGTTATTGGCTTGAACCGGTAATTTGCATTTATTATGGCGATGTCTTTGGTGCCAAACGCTCGTAACTGCAGTGATGCTTCTGTGCTGCACTTGTCAGAGATAACATGTCAGACATAAAGCAAGTGTTACTGTTTTATATGTTGTTTGTGTTTAGACTTTCCAAGTTTGAGTCTCAGTCGGTGGCATCATCTACAAGCATATGTTAACTATGCAGTTATTCTTCTGTTTATTCCATAGAAGACACAATGGCTGCGGAGGAATGTACAAACACATCACTTCCCGTGTGCCAAATACTTTTTCGTGTAAACAGTTCCAAGGGAAGGAAAAATAATGCTGAAACATTCAGTCCATTATCAAATGTCTTCATTGAGACAGATTTTATTAATCCATTATTCATTTAAGCCCTTCTATCGAGGAAACATTACAAAGATTTGCTGCTTCCAGCTCCTGAAATGTGAGTATTTGCTGCAATTTTCTTTTTAATATTACTGCATATTATTAATAAATCAATTACCTTTGGGCTGATGGTCACACAAAACGATTAGAGTGATTAGTAAATTAATTGATTAATGGATTTACAGAATATTGTCTTGTGAAAAGTTAGAAAATCAATTAATCCTTTCGTTCCTTCCTTTAACGAGTGTTTTAAAGAAAAAATGTTGAACATTTACTTTATATTACTCTAATTTTCATAATGTTATGCTTTGCTGATTTTTATTGTCTTAAAAGGGATAGTGCACCCAACATGAAAATTCACCCATTATCTACTCACCCATATGCCAATGGAGGCTCGGGGGAAGTTTTAGAGTCCTCACTGAACTTGCGGAGATCCCAGGGGAGAGGTAGTGACACAACTCCACCTAATGGAGGCTTATGGCGCCCCAGATTCAAATGTCCAAAAACACATAATTGAAACCACAAAATATCTCCATACTGCTCGTCCGTAGTGTTCCAAGTGTCCTGAAGCCCTGACAGAAAAAGTTGTTTGGAAAAACAAAGTGTGCGCGCTTGTGCGAGACCATGAGACGTGGGCACCGCTTTCATGAGTGTTCATGTGCTTTCGCTAGTCTTGCGCGCAAGCACACACGTGAACGCGGTGCACAGAAAGGCAGTTAGAGCTACAGGCTACAAACAGAGTTCAAATGACATTTTTCCAAACAACTTTTTATGTCGGGGCTTGGCTTGGATCACTACGGACGAGCAGTATGGAGATATTTTGTGGTTTCAATTATGTGTTTTCGGACATTTGAATCTGGGGCGCCGTAAGCCTCCATTAGGTGGAGTTGTGTTGCTACCTCTCCCCTGGGATCTCCGCAAGTTCAGTGAGGACTCTAAAACTTCCCCCGAGCCTCCATTGGCATATGGGGGAGTAGATAATGGGTGAATTTTTTTCGTTTTTGGGGGCACTATCACTTTAAAGTATAATAAATTGAATATCTCTGTGTTTTTAAGTGTTGGACAAACCAAGTATGACATTGTAGACGTCATCTTGGGCTTTGGGAAATTGTGATGGGCAATTTTAATTATTTCCTAACATTTTGTAGACAAACCAATTAATCAGAAAAAACAATCTGCAGATTAATCAATGATGAAAATAATTGTTAGTCGCAGCCCTTTAAGGGACAGTTTGCCACAAAATCAAAAATACCTATTTTCTCTTACCTATGGTGCTATCTATCAGCCTAGATTGTTCTGGTGCGAGTTGCTAAGTGTTAGAGATATCGGCCATAGAGCTTTCTCAGTGCTGCAACGATAATTTCAGCTCACTGGGAAGCCGATGGAGCTTTGTGGACAGCTTCCTGGCCTCGGGACACTTCTATCTCCTTTGGGAACCCTGCAGTTCTGTGGAGCTCTGTTATATGTACAGTGTACCCAAACCCAGGGAAGCTGGCCATGGACCATGCACTTTTTGCGTTGCTGCTACCTCCTGTCTGGGCTTGGTGGTCTCCCCTAGGTGCGCTCTTAGTAGGGTTGTCAAAAGTATTGATACTCTGAAAAGTAACGATACTCAAACACTGTATCCGGATACAATACTAATTTACTAAAGTGTCGATACTAACAGCACACGCCACCTCAGCGCCTGTAGGGTGCACGCAATGGGTCCAACGGACACGCGCTATGCAGGCAGCGTCTGGCAGGCACAGAGCCCTTGCTGCAACCCGGCTTGTTGTCGTTGCTGTACATGCATGTACACATTTCTGTTGCTGTAATATGGCCAGCGTGGCTGCAGGAGGATCAGAGCAGCCAGTTTTGGTCAAAAATGATAAAGGAAAAGGCTCTCTTTGGAAATATTTAGTAAACACAGCATGCTGCAGACAGCAGGTATAGCCCCTCCCCTCACTAGCAACTAAAATATAACTTCTAACGTTACTGTGGGAGCTAAGCAGAAAACTTTATCAGTCATGCCCATCTGTAACATTAATAGACAATGTTAGTTTAACAGGACAACACAATTACGTGTGTCTGAAAAGTTATGTTAACTGTAAAGTCACAGATTGAAGCTAAAAAAACATTTGGTTTCTCCTGTAACCCCTGGTTCTCTTATCACATAGTGAGGTAGAAATATGGTGCCAATTCACCAGAAGCACAGAAAACAGGGCTGTAGTTAAATACATTTGTATGGAAAGATCTTGTTTCTGGTTGTTATTTATTTTGGGGGGATTTTTTTGTTGTTCTCATTGATGTTACTGTTCTGATCTTTATTTAAAAAATGACATGCCTCTTAATTTTTTGCTGCTGTATCAAAAATGGTATAGAGTATTGAATATTTTCCTGGGTAACGATATAGAGTTTGAAATTTTAGTATTGTGACAACCCTAGCTCTTAGGTACCAAAATCTGGCCACCATAGATTTAACGCGGATAGGTACTTATTAGTACTGACGTAATTAGGTTTTTGGCCTTAAACATACAGAGCTCAATACGCAACCTTATGTGTTACTGGGTTGTGATGTCTGTAAATGACGCTGCTGTTGAGTTTTTCAAATGTATTTTTAGTGCTTTGAGCACCACAAGCTGAGTGCCACCTAGTTCCATTGTACTGGAGAGAAGACAGACAGCTCTATGGCTGATATCTCCAATATGGGGCAACTCACACGAAACTGTTGATAAAAAAAACACTACAAGTAAGAGGAAAATTATGTGTTTTTTGATTTAGGGGTGAACTGTAAAGCTCTTTTGAATATTTCTGACATTTTAAAGATTTCACAAATAAGATAACAGACAGATGAGTTTATCTCAAAACTAACCCACTTGCAACTGTAATATTTTAAAATAATTGGTCTGCTAAACAACTCTGCCCTCTTGTACGAGGTTCTTGGATGTGTGTGACTGTGTGTTACTCGCAGCAGGGGCTAAACCTGCCAGGCTGTATTACGCAACCCTGCAGGCATACCCCTGCATCCCCTCCCTCCTTTTCCTCTTTCTTCCCCTTTCTCTCCATCTCTCACCAAGACCTACGTGACCAGACTTTCCCCTCCAAACACAAGCTCTCTCCAGAGTCCCCCCGTCTCTCTGAAGCGAGGCGTCGCGAGGAGAGGGAGAGGCAGCAGCAGAGAGAAAGAAAAAGGAAGGAGTAGCAGTTTAGAGGAAGCGCTGCGACACCTCTGAACCCTGCAGGGGAAATGCTTTGCATGTTCGCACCAGATAACGAGTGTGTGGGAAACAGTGGGGAAGATTGCAGAGAGGTGGGTGTGAGAGAGGCATCAAGTTGTCGGGACCTTTTCTTGGAATGCGTGTGTGAGTGTACAGTGAAAGAGGGAGGGAGGGAGGGGGGAGACAGAGACAGCGTGTTCAAATGCAGCATGAGCTCCTGTCAAGTACAGATGGACTCTTCCCAGAGCTGAGGCTGCTGCTCTGTCATATTCACTGCAGTGCACACACTTCATTATGCAATGTTGTGCGTACAAATGAGGCCTCCCGAGGGCCTTGAGGGATACGTCTGTAGAACTACAGGTTAAAAATTGCTTCATTTGTTCCATGAGAAACATATCAGAGACAGAATAACTGGCGCAGAGGGGGCGACTCGAGCCCCAGCTTTCAAGGAAACACCATCCCCTTGTTTTCCATCCTCCATGTACACTTGCTCTACAATGTGGTGCATTATTCATTGTAACTGTAGGAGGTGAGCACTTACAGACATAACAACCACGCTACATAATGACAGCATACTGCACCTACACCTCATTACAATGAGACTGAGGGGAAAAATTGCTGTCTTTACACACAAAAGCCCAACGTTGTCTTGTGCATTATTCACTGAAACTGTAGAAGACAAATTCAACAGAGCTAGGCCACACAAAGCACAGTCACAATCAGCCTGAGGTTGTTTAAAACTGAAATCTCCAACATACAACATGAGTTATTCCACACCCGCAGCGCTCACCTGAAATAGGAGCTACATGTGGCCAGGACCATCTTGTGACATGGGAACTCCGTGTCCTCCACCAGCAGCACAACGTCAGTCAGTAATTTCTGTTCATAAAAGAACTTAAGCTGCTCCAGCAAGGAGACAGCGTAGTCCGTGTTGACCGGCCTGCGCTCACTGAGATCCGACATGGTTGCATCCCATGAATCGCGCCCCAGTTTTGAAAAGTCACACGGCCGGCAGAACCGGACTCAAGCCAACCAGGAGAAAAAAAGAAAAAAAACAAAAAACTAGGATAAACAGGAGAGAGGAGGGACAGCTCTTCAACACCTCCACTGACCCAAGTGGAGGTGTTCAGCTCCTGTGAGGAAAAAACTCCTGCTGTTTCTTCTGCTGGAGATGAGTTGAAAGATGCGATGGATACTGAGGGCTGCAGTCAGGAGTCCAGAGGAAGGGGTCCTGGGTGAGGAAGGGGCTGCTTCCCCTCGTGGGTCTCTCGGTTGTCTGAGGTCATGCAGTGAGGCACTGGGGACCGGAGGTAGAGGGAGAGCACCACAACTGTCGCAACACTGCTACATCAGTGCTTGTCTGAAAAACACAGGAGAAAAACAAAAAGAGCAGTGATGAGTCTAGAATCCATGGAAACCATCAGTACAGAAAAAATAGTTTAAAGAGGACCCATGTTGCTTATTTTCAGGTTCATATTTATATTATGGGTTTCTAATACAATATACAAGTTTTAATGGTTATTATCCTCATATTGTCTATGCTGGAACACCAGTATTCACCCTCTATCTGAAACGCTCCATTTTCACGCCTGTCTATTTAAGCCTGCCTTGTGAAAAAGCCCAGTCTGCTCTGACTGGTCAGCGTTTCCAGGTCATCTGTATCTCCTTGTCTCTGTACCATCATTGCAACTGGAGAATGACTATGGTGGAGAAAACCGACTCTTTCTACAGTGACAAATCCCAATAAAAGATTCTGAACACAACCAGACATGTTCCAGCAGGAACATGATGCAAATTTGGGGAGAAATATATCGGCTACTGCGTTTACATGTTTCCCTGACATTAGCACGTGGCTAAATGTAGCAGTGTACATGCAGCCGGGGAAAAATGTGAAGTACTTTCTCCTGTTTAAAATCACCAATAAAAGCTTCTAAGTACAACCAGACATCTTCCAGGAGAAATATGAAATCTGGGAGAAATTCACAACATTGACAACCAAGAATTCATGTTTACCTGACATTAGCATGTAGCTTCATTTAGCAGTGTGGGCTACGTAACACAAACACTTGCAGTAGTGTTCCTCCTGATGAACATATAAAGAAATCGAAGCCTGAAGTTTTTGCTCCTAGGGATCAGTTTTACATACCTCATTTGAAACTTTGGCCATTTTGTATATAAACATCCATCATTGTAACACACAGTGACATTCACATCCTGAAACCCATTCAAATGAGAGAACAGTACTTTCAACATTCTGGCCTCCCTTGACGGGTCACCTGCTGCCAGCCTTACCTTCACCATACCTCCATCCCTCCCTCACTACCAGAAACTGCAATGTTGCAAAAAGTTGGCAACAAGACAGTCTGAATGCAATGACTATTTTAAAAGGTCTACAATGATCTGTTGATTGACCTTAGACACAATAAGACAGGATCTAAGTCAGACTAATTCACAAGGGTAGCAAGTAAAAATCTACTTCCTTCATACACTGGTTTATGTTTTACAGTGCAGAACCTGATTCATTACTTAAGATACCCCAACTTCATATTGTGCCACAACAGTTTTCCTTCAAAATAACAAGTGCATCGTAAGGCTATCATAATCTTAAAGGAGCTATATGTACGAAATCTAAAGCAAATAGTCGTAAAATCATCCTAATATGTCACAGAGACTAAGGAATAATGTTCATATAACATACTGATCTCACCGACAACAATAGTACAGCCAGAATATTCGCATTTAAAAAAACATTTTTGCAGTCTGCAAATCATGTTTATGTTTTGAATTTGTGTTTTGGCCTGTCGTGCCACCCACCGCCATCTACCAGTCACACAGTCAGTAGAGTCTCAGCATCAGTTACAGTTACGACTGAGCTACAGCAGCACGGCAAGCAGCATTAGCAGTGTCCTGGTACATAGCATTAGCAGCCGGCTCCTCCTCAGCTGTATCCCAGCAGCAGCGTTAGTAGCAGAGAAGCTGGACTTGTTCGAATGGTCCGCTGGAAAAAATCAAGGACACGGTGATGTGGCCCTGCCATGTCACAATGGAAATACAGGGGCTTCAGTCATCAGTCATCTTAGCATTCTGATGCTTTTGGAAAATGGGATCAGATCTTCCTGTGTGCTATGATGCTGCTATGATATATATATATATATATATATATATATATATATATATATATATATATATATATTTGCATATATTTTGCAAATTACTCTGATTCAGTTGTTTTTTTTGCATGGCTATACATGAGAACAAATCCAGACTATGATGCATTTGTGGTCAAGAAGTTGCTGCCATGTTTTGTACATTATTAGTTTATACTTTCTGTCCATATGTAAACATTGTCCCTTAATACTGGGACCAAATTCAAATTTTTCAACTAATTCAATCATACTCTTTCTGACTACAGGTATGCTCATTTGCAGTAAAGACACAGCACTATATGACAATTTCTAATCAAGAGTATTGTTTTCATGAGATAACATGAGGATATTACACTCCACAAAGATAAAATCTAATCAATAAGATAAACCAGCTGGCTTTTGAGACTGTGCTGCAATTAAGTTGGTCAGATATTAACAGGCCAGGAGTGAACCACATCAAAATGTTTCATTCAAGCATGCAGAAAAAACAAACACAAAATGTTTTTGGCTGTTAAGACTTGATCTCCTCTGCTCACATCCTAAATGACATTGGGCTTTTTGGCAGGTTACCACGACACAGAGCCATTAAGCCACTTTTACCATCAATGCCTTCAAGCTGTGCAGCTCTAAGCCACACCACCAATAATAAAACTACTACTGTCTAACAACAAAGCACTGTGGGGACAGCAGCAGGGAAAAATACAAAGAAATCCCAATATTTCCCTTGTGTTTTATCAACCTGTCAGCTGAATATTTGTGTCAAATTCAAAGTTGTGTGAGGGTACATTTTACAACCATCTCCCCACCATGCTATATCGGATCTGTTGAATGCTGATACCAGTGACCACACGAGACGAACTCTGGTCTGGTGTCATCTATTTGCCTTAACACCTTGGCTGTTAACACGCCCTGCAACAGCTGTTAACATGAGATTCAGAATATCTTCAATTTCTGGCATGTTAGCATGAACAGTACTTGAGAACAAATTTGAACTACTTTTACCTAACTTAAATATTCCTATTTTATGCCACTATATACTTTTACAACATCTGAGAAGGATATACAGTAGTTTTTACTGACCTATATCTGTCTAACAGCTTTAGTTACTTTGCAGATTATTTTTTTATGCCCTTCCTGTCCAGTGATAACTATGTATTTCCAGATGTTTTGATTTTTAATAATGTAACTGATAATATTCAGGCTACATACTTTCACTTAAGGACAAAAGGACATTTACCTGTGTCTTGTTGTGTGGTATTTTTTTACTTAAGTTTAGGATATGAATACAAACACTAATGGTACCAGATTTCAAAAACTGCCCTTGTCACACGAAAAGGGACACTTATCATATTAAAAGGTTACCATCTATTTGCTTTTAGGTTTGTATGCTATTACATTGTCTAGTCTCCAATGGTGGAAGAAATATTCAAGTGAAAAAAGTTCGCTATGTGTAATATATGTACCAACAGCAAAATGTACACAATGTATGATTCTGTCAGACAAATGAAGAGTACATGTACATTCCACCACTGGTCAGATATGGTCACGAACAATGCGTGCAGACTGTAGGTAGATGTTAGCGAGCACTGGTCGTTACATGACACATCCTTCACCTAACGTTAGGCCATCCCCATACATAAACTTCAAAAGCACTAGCTAAATAGCTGGCTAGCTAGCTAGCGAGCTAATAGTCCATTTGCGACCAATTTACCATCTAAACCTGCTAACTAATGACTTGCTCCAGATGGTAAAGGCTGACATTTGATGAGTGTTCGTCGACACCATTTCTTTGGACTTGCCCGATGCTGTCTGGCTAGCTACGTTAGCACGTTACCGTTAACCACTATGTCCAAAACAAACCCTGTCTGCTATCTAAAACATGGCAAGAAACATTAGACAGGCGGGCCTGTTGCAAAACTCGCCGAGGTTAGCTAACCCGACAAACCTTACATCATCATCCATGTTGCGTTGTTTCTAAATACACGTTCAGCCATTTCTCCTCTTTGATACGCCGACTGATACACCTTATCAGCTAGCCTTGATGTAATGATATATCGCTAGCACAAGTAGCGACACTTGCTTGATTGTCACTCGCGGCAACTTAGCAACTTTAGCTTCCCTGAGCTCCACAGTTCCGGGGTAACGTAGCTGTTACCCCCAGTCTGGTGATACATACTAGCTGGCTGTTAGAAAGTCATGCGCCTAACATCATCTGTTTAGCTGTGAAACAGTTCCAGAAAGGACATGATAGGTACAAACCCTCTGCAGCGACCAAATTTAGAGAGCGGTCATGCTGGCTAGCAGACACACAGCTAACAGGCTAACAGGCTAAACGAGCTAAATAAACGTGAGCTAGAGCCACTTTTCAAGTTAACCACCCCAACAATTAAAAAGCCATGCCTCCTTACAGTAACTGTAGACAGACTCCGCACAGAGTGAACCGTCGCGATGGCTTTTCTCGTCACCAGAAAGTGCCAAGTAAGCTCTTCAAGCCGAATTTAGACATTAAACAGTTGTGTAGAAGCGCCGAGCAGCGGACAACCTTTCAGCGCATCTTAAGCGCCTGAAAGACCAGAGGCCAAATGAGGATACTGCGCATGCGCCCACACTCAGCGGCCTGTCCTGGTGCACAGAGGAACAGCAACATCTGGCGGACAAACGGAGACACAACTGGAAACATTCCTTCATAAAACAAAAAATATTTTTGCTTCACAATGCTTAGATCAGAAGTGCCAAACTATTTTAGTTCATGGCAACACACAGCCCAATTTGATCTCAGCTGGGCTGGAGCTGTCAAACCATTGTAAAATAACCTATAAATAAACATAGTATCCAAATGTTTTTCTTTTTTCTTTACAAAAATAAGTGCAATTTCGACAATATAATTGTTTTTCCACATTCAGTGAGTCTCCTATTCACATGTTAGTATTCCGCTCTTGTGTGGTAATGCTAGTATCACCACACCAAAATACAGTTTACGTTATTGAGGAAGCAGGTTAAGTTACCCCCTGCTTCACAGACCATTTACAAATATTTTGGCAATGCCTCTGCAATAGGGTTCCACCAATATTGTTTCATGATAGAAGTCTGACACAGCTGCTAATTAAACAATATTTTGCACAGTCTTATAAACAGGACCACAATAAGTATTCATTATAGGGTTTTTTAGAGAGCTGCATTATAGTCAGAGTGAATAGCCTCTGAAGCAGCATTTTACATAACATTGGCTACTCACTGTTTAACTTGCTCCTGAAACCTCCCAGGCTTCACAAGTGCATCAAGATTAGGTGTGCCAAGTTATCCAGTGGGCTGGACTGGACCCTTTGGCGAACCGGTTCTGGCCCATGGGCCGTATGTTTGATGCCCCTGCATTAGAGTGTATTTTTAAGTTTTATGAGGTGTACTTTTGGGCCTGTAAATATATACACATAAATAATTATCTAATGTTACAGGGTTCATTAACCTATGTTTGTCATTTTACAACACAGAGTTGCATAATGAAATGTAAGTTGTAGCCCCTGCACCCTGCACACACAAATAGAGAAGATAATAATATCTAAACTAGAATGAAATGAAATAAATAAAGTGAAACAATAAACACACAGTTAATGGAATGTCTCACATAAAGATTAAAATGTAAAATGGACTGACTTTTTACAACATAGAAATTCTTATCTAGCTAGAAGGCATGATAGATGGCAATAATCAAAAATCTTGGTAGTCTTCAGCATCTGTACATTTCTATATTTTATTGATTTAAAAAAAATATGTATCCAATGTATAAGGCCATATTAATTTTTGTATCTAGGTCCAACATACAAGAAACATTAAAAAACAACAAAATATTTATAAATAACCCTAGATTACATATATATATATATACATAATAAATGCACAGCTGGTTCATACATGACTTAAATACATACATACATACATGAATTAAATGCTTTGCACTTTGAATCAAATATAGTTCTTTATGCTGGGGAATCCTATTGTAATTGTACCCAGCATCTTTTTAAGGGTTTCCTATTTATTGAAAAAATAATTTATATCAATTTGTGCATTTAATGTATGATTGGCATTTTAAAGTATTGATTTGTTTTATTATTATTATTTTTAATGATCAAAATGGCTGCCAGATATTCTCCTATATTCCTATAATAAATAGCCTACAGCAACAATACTCAACCTACAACCAGCAGACCAGCTGGCTAAATCTGGCCCCCGCTGGGTGGCCCTGCAAACATTTTCTAATTCACACAATAAATTGGTACTGGGATTTTTTGGTAATGTTAACAAATATATATGCCTACGCATTAAAGCATCAAAATGGGGCTTGTTTATGAAATAAATAAATTTAAAAAATGTCTTGTCTGGGCTCAGCTTTATACGTCCTGATATCCTAGAAACGCCCCTGTGTACATGTGCATGTGTGTCAGTCATTTTGCAAAAGGGGCACCGGGCGAACCAAGTTGGTCTACAGTGTATGATGCCTTCGACTTTAAAAAAAAAAGTTATCGAGTTGTGGCCAAGTTATTAGAAAGTTGAAAGTTAAATGTTGTTAAAATCAAATATATATATAATTAAATATGTAATCTGATAAAACTTTAATAATGGACATCAGATCTGACAGGATGTGAGTGTTTTTGTGACTTCCTGTACAGACTGAAGGCAGCTGGATACCAAAGTGACCGCTTTCTTTGTCTGTGCGCCCTGCAGCGGCTCCCACTCCTCCACCCACTCCTCCACCCTTGTAGGGTCTTAGCTCCAGCAAGCTTCACCTGTGGCTCCCAGCAGCAGCAGCAGCAGCAGGTGTGTCCTATATGACTAATCAGCGACGGTGCCTTGGTTTTAGTCAGCAGACCGTAATGTGGAGCTGAGAGTAAAAACGTTTCTCCCGTTATTTGTTTAGCGACAGACTTGACTGTAAAACGCGCCTTTAATTTTTCGGAGCCGGGGGACGTTTGTTTGGTTGTTTCCATCACTGTGTTGGTGTTTTATTTCTGACAGGTTGAGCAAGCACGTGAAAGAAGATGGACGGTAAATATTTCCTCATCATTTCATGTCCAAATGTTGATTTAATAACATGTTATTTGTGTAAAGGTGTCGTTTGCATTAACATCACCTGTTTGCTTGGAGATAGGCTAATTTTACCCGCTGCTTCCTGTAGATGGAAACAAACAGCCGAACACATTTGGGAGCGGACAGCAGAGAACTCAGCACCCCAGACCTTTCTTCATTGTCCAGCCTCCTTCTCAACCTTTCTACACACACTGGCATATGAACAACCCATACGGTCACTTTGGTGTGCCTGGAGGTATCAGACTTTGTTTTGTCGTTGAAATCACCGAGCAGTGGTTGAAGAAGTGCAGAAGTAACAATGTAACAATGCCACAGTGTAGAAATTCTCTGCTACAAGTATTCAAATCCTGATGTAAGTAAAAGTACAAATACATTAGCAATAAACTATACTTAAAGTACCAAGAGTAAAAATAGTCATTATGCAGAATGTCCCATTAAAAAATATACATCATTAAAGGATTATTTTAATCTATAATAATACATCAATTTGTTATTTATATTTAATATTTTTATGAGCCTGCAAAGTGTCTAGCACCCAAAGTTGTCAAAGAGATGTAGTGCAGTAAAAAGTACAACATTTGAAACGTAGTGGAGTAGAATTATACAGTAGCAGAATATATAAATACTCAAAAGTGCCAGTACCTTTTTAAAATAGAATAAAAACCTAAAAGGGACAGTTTACCACAACAACACATTCTCACTCCGACCTTGTCACGTATCTATGTTTGGTCATGGACTTTCCACATCAATATCTGAGGTGCAAGATACTCCGGGTGCCTTGGTTGTTGATGTTCTGCGATGCCGTGCCAGCTTCTGCCTGTTAGGCTACATACATTGTCTGTTTTCAAAATACACTTCCGTTATCAGAGGAAACAGTTTGCATAAGGTCACTTAAAAACAACAACAAAAAAAAACGGTACAACACCGCAAATTGACGGGTTTTTTTTCCCTTCAACAACTAAAGCACGTTTTGTCTACATGTGTATGTGGTTGCATTTAGGGAAAAAATGCCCCATTGGACTTTCGCCACCTTGACCTTTATGGCTGTCTCGCAACATGTTCCCCTGATGCCTCTGCGACCGGCTGCGTATCATGCTGACATTAAAGTATGGGTGTCTTTGTTGGTGTCGGACGCCGGAAGTCACTGACCAAATGCCGGTTTTTGACGACTTCAGAGTGAGACCGGGTTGACCACAAAATCAAAAATGCATGTTTTTCCTCTCACCTGTAGTGCTATTGATCATTCACCAATTGTTTTGGTGTGAATTGCTGAGTGTTGGAGATATCGGCCATAAATGAAGGCTTCCTTCTGCTCTGTGATACAGTTGGCAGGCGTGGCTCAGTAGACAGATAATGTGTTTCATTTTTGAGTGTGTTTTTGTTAAGATTTATGGTGTCTGTTGCTCATTTCTTTTTTTTTTCTGTTTTCTTGGCACTGGAACTGAGCCACAATGCTATAACACAACAATTATCACCAACTTTTCTTTGGGTGGCAGTAATACTTAGAGCACTCGGAGAGTGCAGACCTCCTCCAAGCAGCTCGGATTTCCCGCCATTTTATTATTTTATCCACTTCGCTTCAACTGATCACCACCAAAATTTTATCATCTGTTCCTTGTCTCATTATCAACCTTTCCTTAAAATCTGTTCAGAACTTATCGAATTATTTTGCAGAAAAACAGACCAACGCCGGCGAAAACATAACCTCCCTGGCGGAGATAATAAAGTATAGGTATATCAGTATTCTTATGGTATGTTCCGTTTGCACTTGGAAGTCGGAATTTTTGTGTTTGCAGTCGGAAATCTCAACTGTACGCAGTTCTTCTATCTGTGGACATGTTGCTACAGTCTTTGCATGTACAAAATACAGTGTAGTGCATTGTTATCTTACCTGGCTTGAACAGGTATTTCTAAAATTATCTTGGTTGTCCGACTTGTTGTACTGAAACACAATCATATTGAGTGTGACGTGATTCTCAGCTCCAACCTCCAACTTCTGAGGTAAATGGAACGCAGCGTTTTTCCCAGGTTGTCATTTATTGACACTTTGTCACACCCCTTAGCATGTGATAGCGACGCACAGGGCACCCTCAAGTGCCTCTTTGTAACACACAGTTGAAACACATTCATTCATTCATTTTCTGTAACCGCTTATCCTGTCAGGGGTTGCGGGGGTGCTGGAGCCTATCCCAGCTGACACTGGGCGAGTCACCAGTTAACCTGGCCTCCATGTCTTTGGACTGTGGGAGGAAGCTGGAGGACTTGGGAGAAAACCCACACTGACGTGGGGAAAGCATGCAAACTCTTCGAACCCCCCTCTCCGAGTTTGAACCAGGAACCCTCTGAGGCGACAATGCTAACCACTGCCTGTACAGTAATTATAATATGGTGAAAAAGTTGTGGTTAATTTTAGGCAACAAAACTACTTTGCTAGGTTTAAAAAAAAAAAAAAAAAAAAAAGGTCATGTTTTGGGTTCATATAAATACCTTTCGTACATAATGTGATGTAAACGCGTCACATGAGAGACGTCAGTGGCAACGACCTTTAACTTTATGCTGAAACACTTTGACTTTGGACTTTTGGCTTGAAATGGGACACAAACTGCGGTCTACTTGGTGAAAGTCTTGTTCTGTTTCAACACATCCACTTCCCCTTTCTCCTGCCCTATGCAGACTTTCTTGCTCTATACACGACATCACTTGCACTCAGCATCAAGTATTGCCACAGATGGTTTACATTGGAGTTAGTTGAAAGCCTGGTCATAAAGACGCTAAAGGGTACCATCAGTGTCTATCACACAGTGAGGGACATGACAAAGCGTTGGTATTTGACGAACTGGGGATGAAAAAAAACATGAGAAAATAATTCCTGCATGAAACTGCTTGAAACAAGGTCTGTAGATTATCTTGAGTAACTGGGTCATGATTTCTGAAAAGAGACACTGCTGTTGAGTTGTTCAGATGTATTTTTTGGTGCTTTTGAGCACCACAAATCGAGTGCCAACTAGTTCAATTATATTGGAGAGAAGTCTGACTTCTCTACGACCAATATCTTAAACACTCGGCAATTTAAACCTAAACAATCTAGACTAATGAGTAGCACTATAGCTAAGAGAAAATGTATTGTACTCCGTTACATTCCACCACTGTTGACCACTAATGATTGCCTGAAATGTCACTTGTATGTTTACACTCCCAGGTTTTAACTTTGGCCGTCCCTGCATGCACCCACACCAGTACATGCCCTTTCCTGGGTTTGTTTTCCCACATGCCCCAATATATCCGATAGATTACAGGCGAGTGTTTGAGCCTCGCTTCCACGCCCCTGCCTGGAATGACATGCTTCGCCATCAGCACCATTACTCACAGCCTTATGGCCGTCGAGAAACGACCTGCTCAGAGGCTCAAACCGACCCAAACGATGCCATAATCAAACTAAGAGAGTGCTTGGAAAAAATGCAAGCCGCTGAATTGCAAGGTGCTGAGAGAGAGCTTGACTCTGGTGTCGCCTCACAGACCTCGGGGATGTTTTCTCAAGCAGAGGATAAGAAAAGTGAAGAGCAGGGTGATATCCTGCCTTCAGTGCCTGATGCAGAGTCTCCAGCTGGGATCTTTGGTGTCTCCACTACAGCGGTTTATGACGGCGAGTCCAGCCAGAGGAGCTTAGATGTCCTGAGCCCTCCTGGATGCTGGTCAGCAGAATTGGAAGAGGAGTTGCCTCTGGATAGCTCCTCTGTTCATGAAGAGTGTCCTGAGCTGGAGCAGCCAGCAAAAGACGAACACTTCCTCCCTATTGAAGAAGCAGAAGTTGCGGATATCCAGTCAAATATCTCAGTGACTGATGCAAGTGTTCCCAAATGTGACACTGAAGAGCTCCTGAGGCAGAGAGTGGATCCAGTCCTGCCCTCCTTTTCCCCTTCCTCCAGTCCTCTGGTGCTCAAAGATGCTGAAAGTGGCGACAAAGTCTCAAAGACAGAACATCAGAAAGCTGATCCAAGCTACAAGATCCTCAAGCTGCCTTTGGAGAGAGTTTCAACACCTGGAGGTGCTGCAGCCAGCGGTCTCTGCCCCCCGGCTGCTCCCTACTACTACAATTACCTCTCCATGCAGACTACTCATGAGCGGACGAGCGTTCTCAGTCTATCTCTGGATGAGCTTTCCTCCAGGGATGAGATGTTCTCCACAGATCTGGACGATGCAGATATTTTCCCTAAACATGTGTATACAGGCAGGAGGCTTGCAGAGGTTGTAACTGGGTCTCCACAAACTGCTGATAAAGTAGAAGTGTGGCTGCCAGGTTCAGAGAGATTCATGTGTGCCTGTTGTGGGAAAAGCCTCGCAAAAGGGGTGGGAAGGAGCAAAGTCCACAGCTCCAAGGTGTCCAGAGAGGAAGCTGAGGACTCTGAGGAGGAAAGCAGTTTTGGGAGAGGGTGTGAGCAGCCAGTCAGAGTAGTTGTGAGGAAGCATTCTGCACCCAGGAAGCCTCATTCTCTCCAGCCAAGACTTGCTGCAAAATCCCGGTATAAGAGAGGCCAATACAAAGACCCCTCAGATCCAGTGAACCAGGAGGAGGGTCGTGATGTTTGTAAGCAGGAACCAGCTGATGATGAGATGGTAGAAATGGCTGGTGGTGAGCTGCGGTGCAGCAAACAGTGTCTGGGTAAGTCTCTGCCAGGAATGGACTTGATGATTTTTTGTGCTGTGTTAACAGACATTTTTTACTCTAGTTGTTTAACCATGTTAGAGATATTTACTGAAAGTGTGAACTGTTTCATAGACAGACTCCGCAGAGAGGCTCTGACCAAGTCAGACCAAGGCAGGTGGGGAGATGGTGACATGATTCCCAGGAGGAGACAAGTGACCCCTCTGCATCGACAAGGTTGAATTTAGTCATGCACAATCTCAGTCTTCTCCTGCACCAACAAAATTAACAGAGGCAATTATTGTGTTAACTCAAAAATGATCAAAAAGTCACGTTACTATCAAGCATTGAGTAACTGTAAGGACCAAAGGAAACCAAAATAAGAAGTAGGCCTATGTTGAAATGTTGCAATCATGGACGGAATGCTTAACGGGCCAACGGAGCACAAGCTATATCCACAATCACTCCCTTTATTTGGCAGCTACTGTATTATATCTACTTACGAGTTTATTGTTTTCTTTCTATCCAAAAGAGTTAATTTGAAAAACAAGCTCTGGATGGAGCCTCTTACCTGTCACTCCTACAGTCAGTTAACATTGCAGACTGGTCTGAATCTGAGTTTTGACACAGATGGTTAGCAAACTACTGAATCAATGTGAACTAAAGGTATAGAAGAACAAAACAAAAAGCAGCAGCAGTTTCACCATTTTGATAAATTGTTTTGTTTTTCCTCCAATACAATATATCTCAGCCTCTTTAAAGCAAGGTAGGGTGCAAGAATTACGTTACATTTAGTTGAACATTTAAAGACAGAAAGCGTGAGCTGCGAAAATCAATATTTAATATGTGTTTGTCCGCTTTAAAACTTTGAAAATGTTCCAGGCTAAATTTGTTTGATTGTCCTGAGGGGTATCAAGACGTGGTGTGGTGCTGTATGCATTTTGCTGTAATTTTTCTTTTTAATTCATAGATATAATGCATGCTTCTTCTCATTCTTGAAATGTTTTCATTGTTGTGCCTCTGGTATTTATTGTGCTCACTTATCCACTGGATAGAGAGGAGCAGTCAGAGGAAAGTGATGTACCAAAGGCCAAGAGACGAGGATGATGATGACGATCTGCCACCATCACACTGGGAAAGAGGTTAACTTGTTATTTTCTTTTCCAACACTGGTAACACTGACCTGGCTATCACTTTTCTTTTGAATTTTTTTTTCTTTTGTCTTTTTCAGGCTCTATGACAAGAGGAGAACCAAGATGTTAATGTCCCAAAAGTGTATTGAACTGTAGGTAAAATGCTAACAGGACTACACACAAGAGCATTGTTATTGCATACATATACATTACATACATTTAATATTTTTAGACGTCTGTGTTTAATGACATCTTGTCTTTCCTCCTCAGGTCCCCCCACAAGTTGTAATTGTTCAAGGAAAATGTCTTATGTAAATATTTAGCGCACCAGGTGAAATGCACTGCACAAGGAGCATAATTTTGTTTAAACAAAAGTTCAAGAAAAAAAGTTTTTGCAGTGATACTGCCTTGCACTACCCATTATTTATAATTTTCACAAAAAGAAAAATGGGCTGAGAGGTTCTAGATTGTTGTCAAAAGAAATTGCAGATGATGATGTGCCACAATTCGGGGCCAGTCCAATAAAATATTGTTATTAGTTAAACTTTGTGTTGAATTAATTGAAATCATAATGTCTTGTAACTGTTGGCATTATAATCAGATTTATTTTATAATGAGGAAATTTAAATCGTTCAGTGTCCATCTTTGTTATTACTGGTTGGGTCCTGTTATTCAGAAGTAATCGCATTGCATTTCGGCTGTCAAACTGGATTAAATCATGAAGATGGGTTGTCCAAAAAGAAAACAAGGATTCTAAAATTGGACTAAATCACACAATTCAGTCTTGGTTATAATCTGGACCAGTATGTGTTGTTCAAAAGTTTTTTAGTAAGAATGTGATACCCATCAAAATGTTCACTAGCAGGGACCACACCATTAACAAGATGTGTTTAAAGGTTTTATTCAAGAAGAAACATGACTGATGTGCAAGGCTTGGACTGCTTGTAGCTCATCCCCTTTGCCAAATACATTGTGGGGAAGCTTGACAGGGAATACACCACAGCACCTGGACACGACAAATACCTTCAGAACCCTACGTAGAGTAAAGGAAGACATGAAGAAGATTGGCATGTGAGGGAGGGGCGAATAATCCAAGAGCAGAACAGGAGGAACGGGTTAGGTGGGTATTCATGCAGAAAGTGACATGGTTGAAGTGTGATCCTGCTCATGAAATTCTACTTAAAAAAATAAAAAGATTTTGTCATCATTCTGATTCAGATTATCTTTTTTTAAACAACTAGGCCCTGGGGTGCATTAAGGGTTTACTTTCTGGTTTACATGTACTGTATTTGGACAGCATTGAGTAATACGAGACAGCAGTTAAGGGTTTTACTCACCTTGGATTTTATGCTTGAAGCATCAGATATTACTCTGCCAATAAGTCTGCACACCTGTTATTTCGACCTTACAGCAGCCTTTAACACCATCAACCACACAATTCTCCTCTCCCACCTTGAATCCTCTCTCAGCATGACCAGTACTGCCCTCTCCTGGCTAAGGCCATACCTCACAAACTAACAACTGTTCATCAACATAAACAACTGCACTTCCTCCCTTGCTCCTCAGTCCAAAGGTGTCCCCCAGGGTTTGGTGCTTGGTCCTCTCCTATTCATCCTCTACATGCTCCCTGTGTGTAACATCATCCACAGCCATGGTCTCATCTTCCACTACTATGCTGATGATGTCCAGCTCTACATCTCCACTGAATCCATCACCACTGAAACTTGCTCCACTCTGACTACCTGCCTTAATGAAATCAAATCTTGAATGCAAGCCAACTTTCTCAAACTGAACTGTGACATAATCGTCATTGGTCCACTCAAAACTTCTGCCCCACCATTTTTAATTTCACTTAGCATTCCTTTTCACACATCAACAACCTCTGAGCAAATTTTGACAGCAACCACTCCTTTGAAAAACCTGTCAATTAAATCACCAGTACTGCCTTCTTCCACCTAAAAAACATCGCTCGTCTCTACCCAACACTAACATTCTGGTGCCACACCACAGTACACCCACAGAGGACCAGGAGGGTCAATGCCAGGGATTCAAGGTTTTCCAGTAGAACTTTGCACTGTTATAAGGTGATTTTCACTTCACCTGCCAGTGGTTTAATATGTACTTGATCAGTTTATACTGAATGTCTCATGCAGTATAGGCCACTTGTCTCATGTTGTGTATCTACTGACTAACTAGAGGAATTTGATTCAAATCCTGTTTTCAAGCAGAAATGCCAAACATTTATTGATTGCCGCTACTCATACGTGTGGCTATTTCTTTTATGTCTCTGTAAAGTGAATATACTTGGGTGATAGTGCTAATCACAAAGGGCTCTTTCAGCATTTTCTGACATTTGATTTACATTACACTGTTACCTACCCTCATATCTACTTTCATACACAAGATATGTTCTGCAAATAGCAGAAAGTGCTATTTTTGTAAACAGCAAAATTATATTATTATGGTTGCCGATATTAAGGCTTTGAAATTAACTGTAAACCTGTGTTAGAGATGTTTTTTTCCCCCTGGAAGCTCATAGACCAGATTCCAAACACAGAAAACATCTTTAAACGTTAGTAGTGATTTAAAATCACTGACCAACACACCGGTCCCAGAGAGCATGTTTATTTTTCATGGATAATCTCATCTATAAATACTGCTCGAGGCTACCAAACAAGCTCATAATTGGCTCTTCAGGGGTCAAACCTGAAGTGTGAACATGTGCTTTGCATTTTAAAGAAGCCAGCTTTTACTCTGCTCACCTGCAAATAACCCTCAAGAAAATGAGTCTCAGAAAGATGCAAAAATGAACAGGATGTGCCACTTTGAGCCACAAATCTCTAACCTGTGTTGATGATTCTGACAAGCTGCAGGTCTTTTTCCTTCATTGAAGCCAATCAGCATCTCACTTCTTAGTTTCAAGTTGATTCAAGGCATCCATCCTACTTTTTTTCACCTATCTCTGATCGTTTGTCTCCCTTTCCTCAGGTGAGTTGATGCACCGCAGTGGGAGGTAATCAAACATTTTTCATGAGGTCATCACACTCTAATTGGATAAGTGTCACCTGGTACCTAAATCTGGCCAATCAGTGTAGCATTTGACAAGTATCATGAGTCCACACTTGATTTTTAATTTAAAACATACTTTCAAAGCTGTGTTGGTTTCTCAGTGGTAATCTTCAGAACATTCACTGAAACCATCTGCTATCTAGCAACAAGTTTGCCGATAATTCTTTCAACTTGCTTCTCGTCTCTTTGTCAGAAATGGAGGCAGCCACGTCTACCTTCCAACAATATGGTCTTGGCCCTCGGGGTCCAAACCCAACATACAGAGCCCAGCAGGCCCAGGGTCCCCATCAGCCAACTACAGGGCCTTCAGCAGCTCCACGTCCTGAGGAGCAGCACCACAAACCTTTCTTCTACATACAGCCCTCGCAGCCATACATGCCCATGCAGAGTATGCAGTGGCCTGTGCAGGTGCCAATGCCTGTGTCCTACAACCCGTACTGTGGCTACCCTGGTCTAGGTAAGTACCCAGCAATCCAACCTTGTGTCTATTTCGGTGTAGAAAATGGATTTTGGAGACACATTGCTCCCTGAAAATACTTCTCTTATGCTGCATGTTAGCAACAATCACTGCTCTTTAATGTCCTTTTGTGTTGTATGAACATTTCTCACAAATTGCTATTGTAGTTTTGACATTTTAAGTGCATGCTTTTCCTTTTTTTTTTTTTTTTTTTTTTTAAATCTCTGGCCATTTTTCAATACAGTCATTAAATTGTCATATTTTTAGATTCTTTATCTGTACGAGCTTTGGTGAGGTGACCACAGTTATACACATGCAAACCATAGATTGTATAAGATCCAAACCAGTAATTTAATCGTGTAATATGTGTGGCCTCATGCAGTCAATTATAATGTGACTGCTATTGCTTATATCACACATTTTATAGGCTACAAATTCAAATTTGTTTTTTATATTCCTGTCCTGTTTGAACTCAGTCCGGTCTCCAGAATAACATGTTTGCATTGTATGTTTATGCAAACCACAGATATTTTACATGTGTACGTTTCTTATGTATGATGGATTACATGTGTGTGAGCCAAGTTTCTCATTAGGGGGGGAGGGGACATTGGATGGTGTAATGCCTAGGAGAATTCAGGATATTTCCAGGACATGTCCAGCTGTATTTCTAGTGACAAAAGCAGGTATTTTTTTAGGGAGAGTTCAAGACATGTCCAGCGGTGTTTGTAGCAAGCGAACAAGGTATTTTAAGGCAAAACATTATGTTTTCCTAACCCTAAACACACAATAACCCCAGCGTTGTCATAACAAAATTGACATGTAAAGTTTCAACACATCCGCTTCATAAGAAACGTATAATTGTAACATATCCATAGTTTGCAGAAACGTACAATGGCAACATTTATTCTGGTGTATGGGTGTCTCAGCTGCACTCATTGGGTCTCATTCATGAAACGTGAGCAGAAGGAATTTGTATGTAAACTGTTCGCAGACGGAAATTTACGTGCATGTCCGCATTCATCAATATTTTAGTAGCTCCGATCTTTTCGTAGCTACTAACAAAATCTACTCCTGCTCCTGACCACTCGTAGTGCTTGTGTAAATTTAGTAAAGCACATAAATATTGCTTGTCACTATTGGAAATTACAATTTTAATTCGTATTGCGCTCTGTTATGTGCACAACACACAGATGCCTTTGAAACACGTAATCTAAACATGACAAAATATTAAAAATATAACACATTTAGTTAAATTAGTTGGCAATTAGCAGGTTTAAGATCCAGATTAGGTTCATGATTGTGACTTATCTATGTAAATCGATTCAGTAGATTATACATTCTTTCTACATGTTGAATGATGATAATAAAAATATCCGTAAGCCAGCTGAAAGAATTATTTGAGACACTTTTTTTTTTTTTTTGGCTTTTTGATCATTTGAATGAATAAATCTGATTTGAAAAATGTTTAATTTACGTTGTATAAAACAGAGCTTTAGACTATATAGATTCAAATAATTTGAAGACAATGCAAACAAAACTGCTGTTGGCTATATGTTTTCCGTATCATTTGTTAAAATAAATGTTAAATAGCTCTACATTCCGACAGCCATAGCTGATTTTAGAGTTTATCCATTACGCACAAAACATCTCTGGTTTCCCGTTCCCACTTCATTCAAAACCCAACACATGACTCTTCTGTTTGTTTGGTGACCGCTGTATTTTTTTTTTTGTGTGCTTATGCGTTTCTTTGCCTCCAGTTTCATATCAAACCATTTACGCTTCACCTCTGACATGGTTATTTGTGCTACAGAGACAACATTAACAGCATCTGTTACCTACCTCCAGGCCTTCGCTTTGCCTGTCCCTGTCACACCACTACTAACTGAAGAAAATAAAATGTTTTTTCCACTTCACCCAAAAGTATTTCGATCTCCACTTCGGAAAAATTATTTTTTCTTTCTCTCTCTTTCTTCAAAATCTTCACCTGCTTCTGACTACTTGTAGTGCTTGTGTAAATAAGGACTGCACTGCACATAAATATTGCTTGTCATTATTATAAGTTAAACATGGCAAGAGATCAGAAATATAACGCATTTAGCTAAATTAGTCAGCAATTAGCAGATCTAAGTTTCAGATAATGTTTCCTAAAAAAAAAAAAAAAGGGTTATTTAAATCACCTTAATACATGTGTTTTCTATGTTTTTGGCATCCCGTTCCTACTTCAATCAGGAGAGAGAACTCAACAAATGTATCTTTTGTTTGAATGGCAAGACTGAGACCCACGTTACTGACCAAACACTAAGCTATCAGTGATGGCTGTCAGAATGTATAGTGATTTAACACTTAATATAGCATGTACATCACTGTACCCTCAGAGTGTGCTGTTGACTGCTCCAGTGGAGGCATGTTGCTGTCTCCGACAAAGAGGTCTCTCCGCTCATGCAAGCAATGCACTCCTCCTGTAGCTGTTGTGTTTTTTTGTGTGTACTTATACGTTTTTTGTATCAAGTTTCATATCAAACTATTTTCATTTAACTTCTTGGGTGGTTCTTACAACAGAGGACACAGAGTTAACGGCACCCATTACTTCCTTCCAGGTCTTTGATTTACCTGTCCCTGTCACACCACTGCTAACAGAAGAAAATAAAATGTTTTTCTCAACTCCACTTCACCTTAAAATAACTTTAATCTCAGTGTTGGAAAAGTTTTTCTTTTTTTTCTCTTTCTCTCTCTTTCTTTGTTTTCCTCCGTGTTCGCAGGTTGACAGGAGGCACCTATCCATAGTAGTTATCACCTCCTTGTATGGTGGTCACTGGCTATTCATGGGTAGGGATGTATGGTAATTGCTGACTAACGGAGTACGCTGTCAATTTCATGATTGATTGGCATTCATGAACATGCACACATGCCTACGATCAAATCCAAATTTCCAGCGGAGTTCACGAGTCAGGTGTGGGTTTTTAGTAACAAGGTTTTTTATGTGCAAATCTACTCACAGATTTACAAACATTTCATAAATGAGACCCACTGTGAACATGATAGCATGCTGATATTAGCATTTAGCTAAAATAACCGCAGTGCCCAAAGTACAGCCTCACGGAATTGATTGTCTAGGCCACAACTAATATTTTTTTTTCTTCTGCTTTGAAAGGTTATGGTATACCAGTGATGCCCCACTTTCAGCCAAATCCCTACATGGAGCCACCTGGCTTTGTTGTCCCCCATACCCATCTCCATTTGATGGACTACCGACGCATGCTCAACCCTCAGTATTACCAGACCATGGCCTACCACTCCCGCAGATTCCGCTACCAGCACAACAACCAGACCAGAGAAATGACCAGCTCTGAGATGCAAACTGAGCCACTGTCTGCAACCCAGAGGACCAGCACTCCAGGTCTCAATGAAGTCGGGGCCTCCAGTGGCCTCCCAGTCCACAGCAGCGACAGCAGCCCCACTGTCCTCACCAGTCAGCCGCTCTTACCAGCCTTGGCTGTGCAGAATGAGGATAATTCTCTAGAGCTTAAGGACACAGTGCCCACTTCCACCACCAGGATGCCACCAAATGGCAGCTTTGTGATTCAGACAGAGGAGGTGAGGATTGAGTGCTGCACCACGCCAGTGGGACTGCAACTCCTGCACGCTCATGAGACTGCAGAAGTATCCCACAGCTTTTCCCAAGACGTCGTCCAGTGCAGTAGCTCTGTCCTCCAGGGTCGTGTGCTGCAGGATGAGGGACAGTGCCTTCCTGCAGACCAGTCAGAGCAGGCACTCCAAGCTTGTCCTGACATCCTGTTAGTTGGGACGCCAAGCAGTGGTGAGAAGATCCCTGCTCTGGAGGAGTCCAGGAACCAGACGGACCCTGTGACTGCTGCCTCCGATGACATTGGTTCCAGAGTGGCAGCTCACAGTGACATTCAGGAGACGAGCAGTGAGAAGGATCTGAACACATCATCCAAGAATCTTCATGTCAAAGTTGTTCGTCTGCCCTTCGACCCCAAGTACCTGGATGAGCTGTGGAAGATGGAGTCCACTGTTTGGTCAGTGGAGGAAACTGTGAGTTCCTCCCCTGACTCGCTGATCCAAAATGGCCGCACAGAGTCTCATCATGAAACACTGGCTGGTGAAGCTGAAGTGCCCTCAGCAGATGTACTGACGGTGAGAGAGGAGGCTGCTATAGAAGAGGTTGTCCCCATGATTGAGATGCCTCCTCTGGCAGAGGATGAACTGGAGGACATAGTTCCCACTGTGGAAGAGGGTCCTACAGATGAGTCTGAAATTGATATGTGCATCGTGATGGATGTTCCTGTTTCAGAGTACGCTCCTATGACTGAGCTGACCCACACAGAAGAGGTGGCTCTTGCACCCAACTTGCCGTTGTTGGATAATTTGCCTCTTAAGGCAGAAAAAAGCCAACATAGACAAGAAACAAACGTCCAAGATCACCAAGACACTTCATTTGAATCATTGCCCGCTTACCTCCCTTCAACCAGCTGGCTTGCTGATTTTGATAGTGTGTACTGCGGCAAGATGCCACCAACTCCCAAGAAGCACAACAGACCTCAGAGCAGCCGTGTGTTAGATGTGCCAGCCAGAAGAAGAAAACTAGATCTAGACTACAAAGAACAACCTACTGTCCGCAAGCCAAAAGAAAGGTACAAACCCAAGGGGAAAGTGGATCGGAGAAGCCTCTCTGACCATGAATGCTGCCTTAACAGAAATCTCAATGAGAATGCATTCGCCCCCTATGCATCCAGGAGGGAGCGACTTTGCTCCAGATGTCTGGCAAAAAGCAGTATCTGCACATCTGTCAGTCCAGGACTCGACGGTCACTCCATAAAAAGAAAAGCTGTTCCTTTCCAACTGTGGAGCGACTTACCAACATGTGAAGCCTGTAAATTTCACTCCAAGAAACATCTGATGAGAAAAGGCTCCGGTCCTGATGTCCGTGGCCCTCATCACGGACACAACAGTGAGGGGGAATCTTCTGAGAACGGCTCATGTCGCTGGAGGCCGTCTGATCATCTGAGGAAGCACAACAAGAGACCACTAGCTTCCAAGCAAAATGTGGAGAAATGTCCTGCAGCGATGAACCCAAAGCTGAGGGAAAGGAACTGTGTGTGCAATGAGCCGCAGCATCAGACTGTTGCATGGGAGAGGCTGCGCCACTGTCCCCATGGTAACGCCATCCGAGAGATCGACGAGAACTGTGCCGCGCCAGTTTCCCTCCAGGACAAATGGAGGACGATGGATCAGATTTACCTGACACACAGTTGGCAAACAGGTAAACAAATGTTTTTACTTTGATATCAGGAGGATTAACCCTTAACATGCTGCTCTGTAAGTAAATGTACAACTTCTCACCTGACAGAGAAGTCACAGAAAGCAGTGATTCCTAACCCTGACAGTGACGGCGCCAAGAATGAAGCCAGATCACCACATTTTAAAAAACACAAGAAATCACAACCACAATCACAAGGTTTGATTTTAGTATTTTACTTTACTGTACTGTAAATTCACCTTAACATCATTTAAATCAAGGAACGAAGCCTTTGAGCACAGGAAAATGAGCGTTAAATATGTTAAAGGAATACTTCACCCCTCTAATGACCAATGTATATCAATAACTTACCCTGTGTTACTTTGAATTTATGAAGAAACATTTGCTTTTCTCGCATTCCTTCACGGTCAACGAAGAATCCAAAAAGGGCATTAAAATCATAGGTGAGAGCAGGTTACAACAGCAAAACAATGGAAACGTTTAATTTAAATGTTTAATTTTTTGTTCAGTTTCCTGTCAGAAAGGCCTGTCTGTCTGGGAAACTTGGATTAAACTGCATGAGTTGTGTGAGAGTTTGTAAACCGATGTTCTCATATAATGTTGCTGTTGTTAGAGTGGACCCTTATGACTTGACTTGTCAAGAATTTTTCTGTTTTTGGATTCTTCGTTTACTAGAGGCATGCGAGGGGAAACATTTTTCTCAGTTCAGCATAACACCGGGTGAGTAATTGATGCAGTGATGGGTGAGGTATTCCTTTAATGTGTGAATAAAACGAAATAGAAAAAAAGGCAGGAAGTAACATGATAAATTCTTAAAATAAATCTTCTCATGTCACTTTCTGTGTTTTTAATCTCATTTAGTGTCTGTATTTGTACACTTAAATCTTTTCACCTCTACATACTACTGACTTGTTTGAGAAGACCATCTTCTCTACTTCCTGTAAATTAAGATTGACAACTTTTCACTTTGCATTTATTATAGAATATCATGCCTATTTATACATGTACTGACATAATTTGCATGTTCACAGTGCAGTTTTCAGAGAACTCTTCCCCCTAGTCTTCCCCCCCAAAGAGCCTTCACAGAATTCAGAGAGGTTGAAGACAAGGTTTGAATTTGACTGTAAATATCTGAAATTATAACTTGTCACAGGGACCTGAGCAAGAAATGCGTCTAGAGGCGTGTCATCAGTCAAGTTAGGGAAATGAGCAAAATTACTCCAAACAAAACTGTAAATTTGCAGGTATCTAAAAAAATATTTGCAGGAAGAAAGAATAGTTCTGAGAGCTGCTGAAATTAAGCAAATGCATTATCAACATAGATCCTGAAATTGCTTAATTCCAAGGTTGGACCATATGTACAATGCACCATCCGATAAAGACGGAGGAAAAGCACAGATGAAATGTTTAACATGTTGTGTAATGTGTGTTTTTTCTCTCTGCAGGAACTCATAGAAAAGACACAAGATGCTAATTTGCACAAGAGCACAATTCAACAATGTGAAAACACTTTTTTAAACGATGTGCACTTTATTTAAATTATTTTCACCTAAGTTAATTGTAAAATAAATCACAATGTTCACTATTTATTAACATTAAAATAAACACAAATTTATAATACATGGTGTATTTGAGTTTTGTTTGTTTTGCCCCTGCAGTTCCTGTTTTCCCAGTAATGTTTGGGGAGTACATCTGGTAAAAGATGTAATAATTGTATTTGTACACTAGATGGAACTATTTCTATATTATCATAAAACCAATCAGGCCATTGTATTATTGAACTGTGCCTTTGACGAATGCATTAATACTGCATAGATCACAGAAAAACTCTTATATAATGTGAATTTAAATGTAAATCCACAAAAGTCAGTAATGAAAAGTTTGGAGGGTTGGAAACTAAATCGCATGCAGTCTGACAATTTATTTCCTCAGGTGGACACTGTTGCATTTTCCTTTTTGTCCTTTTTAATAACAAACTGATTTAATCTCTGAAGTGAACATCTGACAGTTTTCATCTCTGATCTGCACATAATTCATTAAACATGCTGCTGTGATCACACATTTGCATAAGACCTTTTAGGTGACAGTCTTATCTGGAATGACTCAGTGAATGTTAAGGTGTTAATCATCGTGTTCAGGTGAGTCTGGTGGTCTCATGGTGGAATCAAAGCGCTGACCTTTTGATTACAGAGTGGCATGTAGCCTCTAATCTTCATCCTCTCCTTAATAAGGACAGTAACATGAACAAAGGGACAAAATGGAATAAATTTAGTAACATCTGATTTCTGGGAAAATATCAAATTAATTATCTATTTAATAAAAAGTCAGTTTCAAAGCAGTTTCGCTTGTTTGTTTTTTTTCTCCCTTGAAATGAGGCTTGCAGTGTGGCTTCCGGTCAATATTTATCTTCCACTTTGGTCCGACTAAAATATCTTTACAGCTTTAGGACCAATTACCATGACATTTTGCATTTTATTCACGGTCCCCAAAGGGTGAATCCTACTGACTTTGGTGATCCTCTTATTTTTCATAAGGTGCCACCATGAGGCTGATATTTGTGGTTCTGGAGTGAAATGCATCCAAAACTGTTAGATGGCTTAACATGAAATAAGGGTCACACATTTACGTCCCCCTCAGGATGAACTGTATAAACTTTGGTGATTCTCTGACTTTTTCCTTTGTGCCATCATCAGGTCAGACGTTTAACTTGTACAATACTTTGGTTTATGACAAAATATCTGCAGGACTAATAACTTTCTTGTCAGCCTCAGCTGTACTTTGTGTTTCGTGCTAATTAGCTGACACAATAAACTGAAGGGGATATTTACCAACTGTGTCGGGGGCACAGAATTTTACATCACAGCAAATTTTCAATTTAGTGGCGTATTTAATAAGATTACAGATGTAAATAATAGTATTTGCATAAAGTGTTGCTGAATAAGGTTTGATGCCTAAAGGGGCCAGTGTACTCTAGGCTTCTCTCATTTCTCTATTTTGTGCCTGCTCGTCTCCTCTCTTTCCTGTCTGTGGCCTGCAAATTGGTCTCAGCACGCCATCTTGAAGGGTGTCTAAAATGCGGCTTGTTGGAGGAGCTATGATCAAGGATGCACAGGTGTATCTTTTGTGGAAGTCTTTTCTGCGCGTGTGGTGTACAAAGAGGAGTGATTGGCTTGAGACACACCTCTCTGAAGTCGGATTAGAGGGGCAGTTTCCCAATATTTCTGTAACTTTCCAAGCCAACAATCCAACATTCACACCTACTTCACACCATTATAAATGCCTTCCAGGAGAAGCTGTCTGAAAGTGTTTCCACCTATCTTCATATTTAAACAGTGTCACTTTACCTTGCAGTGTGGATGTTCGGGAAAAAAACTATGAACACTTTTGATTTTTGCTGTGGTCAGACAATATACCCTATAAACTGAACAAGTCTGAACTTGTATAAACCCAATACTGACTGTTCTGGAGAACAATGGCACACAAAGTAAAAAGCTTTCTGCTGCTGAATTTATATGGGCTAAATTATAAAATGATAAACATCACACCTGCTATACATCAGCATGTTACACTGATCATTGGCAATGTTTACATGAACACTAATATTCCACTTTTAGTCCACATATGACATTTTTCAGAATTTGATAAAAGTGATGTAAACAGCATATTCTGTTTGGACATGCCCAATTTGACCTTATTCCAAATCTAGTGTTTTATGAATAAAACGTGAGATGTGCTGAATATTATCCAGGTTAAAGGAGAATATCCCCCTACTCACTCTCTATTTGTACATACCAGCTGCGTTTTAAACTGATGATGTCCTGTGATGCATCATATCGCTGTTACAGATGCCGCCTGGCTGCATTATGAACTGACGCTGTGAATGTGAGTGTGAATGGTTGTCTGTCTCTATATGATAGCCCTGCGATAGTCTGGCGACCTGTCCAGGGTGTACCCCGCCTCTCACTGAGATAGGCTCCAGTCCCCCTGCGACCCCTAACAGGATAAGCAGTAATGGAAAATGAATGAATGAATGCAAATTTTACACACACACATATATATATATATATATATATATATATATCATATGTTGATGTGGAAAGAAACCAAACGTCAATAGGTCACAGTGAGAATGTGTTGGGGAAGGTGGCTTTTGGCGATGGTATTTGACAACTCCAGAATGAGCAAAAATATTACACCACTGAACTTTTTAAATGAGCAGGAGCAAAAGAGGGAAGCTGTGTTCACATGGTCCAACAAATCCACCACCACCACCAACTTTGAACAAATTTTGAAGAAGCAAAATGGCAAAATCAGCTCCGGTTGTTTCACTTTGATGTAATAAAAAACATGTTACGGCACGCTGATCGAAGCATGCATACCTGCATGTAACGTGGTGGAATATTTATTTTCATTAGTCACGTAAGCAGCTTAGAGGTAATATTGTTTTTATCGAAATAAGGGGCACAAACCAAAATACTTTGTGCATATTTGCATGCTGATATCAGCATTTAGCTTAAAGTGCAGCTGTTTCTCAGTACAGCCTCACAGAGCCACTAGCATGACTGTTGACTCGTATTCCTGTTTTTGATTACATCTGCTTTCATAAAAAAAATGTGTCCATACTATATTGAATTAACAGTCAAAAAGGACATTATTAGAGTTGCAGTGTTATGTGAAGGCGACTGTGAACCCCATTATCGACCGTTGATATGTAATGTCGCTCCCCAAGGGGGAAAAAATACACAAATGTACTGAATAAATAATGAGTGGTGGGGCAGACCATTAGATTTTATGCAGTGTTCAGCAGGCCTTTGAGATCAGGAAATGAAACCAATTTTACTAACATTGTTCCAAATGAAACATGTAATGACATGTGCAGCAATAATAGCATTCCTGGCTGCAGGGGAGGCAAACACCAGGATGTAGAGAGTATGTTTCTGTCAGCTTCACGTGGGAGTGGGAGTGTGTGTGATTTTCAGGGTCTCACAACAGGCCAACAACTCCTGCTCGCTTTGCCTTTAGATTGCTTCGCTTTCTTCTCGTCACCCTCCAAGGAGAGATCTGCACAGAAAGCCCACACAATGTGCAGCCTTCAAAGGGAAAAATGCCCACTTTTGTGCATTGTTTGAAACAGAGACGGTCGAAAAGCTTTTGCAATTTGAAACAACCCTTTTAAAGGGATTTCTGGCTATCAGGGATGAGGGGTTCTTTGAAGCAAACAATGTGCGGTGGGGGAGGCCAGATGGGATGAGGAAAGTTGCGGCACTGAAGCGCAACACATGATTTCCCCTCAGATTCGTCAGTTTTAAAGCGGAGATGGACAGCGTGGTTTGGACGGTCTCAGAGCTCATATCTCGTCGACTCCTTCCCCGCGCTGCTGTTCCATCTTCATAACGCCTGCATTATGGGTAAATGTGAAGGGCTTCAGTGTGATTGGCTCTCATGGGGATATACAGTATGAGGTGGTGGTGGCAGGATGTCTGATATACTGTGTGTATCACATAAAGCTGGAGGAGGCACATATATTTCATATAGAACGACATAAACTGTTGGGGTCTCTGCGGGTAAAACATCCTGCAGAGATGATTTCCTTTTATGGGCTCGGGTGTGAGCTGATGTGTTTCAATGCATGAGCACCAAAATGTCCTCTGAAGGATAAAAGATGAAGAAAATCCTCAGGAGGAAGGACATTTTCACAGCTTCTCACCTCATGGACTCAAGCTTCTGTGCTGCAGAGTTTGAAAATAAAAAAACTTTCAGTAGCATCTTTTAAAGAAATTCTTCATCTACAAAATCATTGTATATAAAATACTCACAATGTGTTAGGAGTCATGAAGAAATCTTTGTTTTTCTTGCATGCCTCCACGGTGAACGAAGAATCCAAAACCAGAGAAAATTCTTGAGGAATTGAAGTAAAATGGGCTTTTAAGTGACCACTTTAACCACAAATGATTATTAGTATATCAATTACTTACCTAATTTTATGCTGAATTCGTGAACAGTCTTTTTTTTCTCCACATATCTCCACGGTGAATGAAGAATCCAAAAACAGAGAAAATTCCTGATGAATTGAAGTCATTGGGGTCCTCGTTTAACAACAACAGAATTGTATCAAAACATTTGTTAAACTCTCTCACAACTTGTGCAGCATAATTAAAGTCTTATTTGTCCAGTTGTTAGTATTTCCCAAACACGTGCATTTTTGCTAAAACCAAAATATTCAAAACAATTCTGAATAAACGGTTTCCTGCATGGAAAAGTAGTGCACCTGGGCAAGTGCATCTATTTGAACTCTGCTGGATGAGCAGAATTCAAACACACAAGAATCAGTGAGTCTTAAATTACACTGCACAAGTTGTTGTTGAGAGAGTTTGTAAACTGATGTTTTGATATAGTTTTGCTGTTGTTAAATGCAGATCCCTATGACGGGGCGGCAAGTGCTGGAATTTGTAATTTACGTGACAACACCTGAACGCAACTCAAAGTCTGCTCCAATTGATTGTGTATACAGTGCTGTGCTGCGCTGCTTTGTGAACTGCATGTTACACGCTGTCCATAACAATAACTGTGTCAGGTAACAAACTGCGTCAGACTCGGGTTGTTTTCAGTCAGGTAAATGCGGCGCCATAGGGGGGTGTCGCCCAGGGCACCATGTAGGCTAGAACCACCACTGCCTTTAACTTAATAGTTCAACAGTTTCATCCCCTAAAAGCTCAAATTGCAGAGTCCTGTTTATGGACTGGTGAAATAAAGGAGATACCGCATGCTCATTAGTGAGCTTTAGAGTTGTAATTTTTTTAAACTTGTGACAGAGCCAAGCTAACTATTTCCACCTGTTTCAAGTCATTATGCTAAGCTAAGCTAACCATGTCCTGACTCCAGCTCCATAACACCCAAATTAATATAGATTATTTTACATCATTCTGGGAAAGAAAGCATGTATGCTCAGGTATTACTGTCTATCTCGTTAAAATTTTCCATTGGTATGCATTAAAGCTGATTCTGTATTTACAGATGTACAAAAAGCTTGAAACACTTCCCTCGACAATGCCTCTCAGCAGCTTGTGTTCGTGTCAGTGTGTGCCTCTGTACGGTCTGTGTGGGTGTGCGTAGCTGCTTGAGATGCCTATAAAAGCTGTGGGAGGTTAAGAGCATCCATTCTGCCTCCTTAACTGTTTTGGAGTGATTCTGTCAAGCTGTCAGGTCGGTTTTTCCTGGAGAACAGCGGAGCGTATGCCACACGGTTCAAGTGTTTTGGAGCGCTCATCATCAACTGGCGTCTCAGAGATGACTAAGTGGTACCAGGACACAAGATTACTTTGAGAGGAGAGAGTTTCCTCAAGTGCTCCTGGCTCCTTTTAGAAAGAAATAAAAATAACCCGGAGTAAAAGTACAGCAAGGGAATATAACACTGGTTAATAGGAGTCAATGTGAGTCAATACCTGTGCAGTACTTCTACAGGTATTGATTCAATGGAGGATTCAAGGTGCAAACTGTCTTTTGAATTTTGTGCAGGTTTTTTTTTAAAAAGAGGGAATGCGTTAATAATTTAATATAATACTTCCTGTCCTTTAGTTTTCCCGCCAGATTTGATTTTCTACCCCGTCCTGATCAGTGTTGGGCTCCTTACTCTAAACATGTAGTATATTACAAGTTACTCTTTTTAAAAGTAATATTACTTTACTTATTACTCCCTGCCAAAAGTAATTCATTACTCCACTCATTAGATTACTTTTGTTACACCCCATAAAATTGATAGTTGCGTTATTGCCCCCAAAATTCAGATGTGTGTGTCTGTGTGAATGTCAGGGTAATCACTGGTAAGTGTAGCTAAAGCCAGATGGTGTGCAAATGATTTACCTGGAGGTCTTCAGTTGCCTGTGACCAGTATTTTCCCAAGGCTCTCACTGGTGTCAACAAGGCTCTCACTGGAGTCTTGTAGGTGTAGCAACATTTCATCCAGTACATATCCAGCCACAAGCTTCATTACTTCTTAGCAGCTGCAGCTGTCCATGACTGAAATCCAGTTTTGGTAGTTTGGCCAATGTAACACTACAGCCAACATCCATGGCCAAGGAGGGCTCACCTTTGGTGGGGTATATTTCCTGGATCTTGACATTGTCATGCTGTTGGTTGTACTAGGTGTCTTCTCGGATTGGTGGAACGAATTTTAGAACCACTACCTATAGTAACAGTGTTCTTGTTATCTTCCCTCCTGACAAAATCAAAGAAATAGGAACATTTCCAGCTGGTAGTGTTTCCATCTTCAAAACTACAACTCCAATTCCAAAAATGTTGGGATGCTGTGTAAAATGTTAATAAAAACAGAATCCTTTTTTAACTTCTATTAAATTGAATACAGTCGAAAGACAAAATATTTAATGTTCAAACTCATAAACATTATTAATTTCTTTTAATATGCATTTATTCTTTAATATGCATAATGTCTGCAACATGTTCCAAAAAAGTTGGGACAGAGGCATGTTTACCACTGTGTTACATCACCTTTTCTTCTAACAACACGCCAGTGTATAGGACCTCAGGACATTAACTATTGAAGTTTTGAGAGTGAAATTCTTTCCCATTCTTGCCTGATATACGACTAATGTTGCTCAACAGGCTGTAGTCTCCATTTACTGCGTTTTGTGCTTTTTTTATGCGCAACATGTTCAATGGGAGACAGGTCTGGACTGCAGGCAGGTCAGTCTAGTACCTGCACTCTTTTTCTATGAAGCCTGTTGGAACACATGCAGAATGTGTCTCTTGTTTTGCTAGAATAAGCAGGGATGTCCCTAAAAGAGATATTGTCTGGATGGCAGCAATGTTGCTCCAAAATCTGTGTGTACCTATCAGCATTCATAGTGCCTCCACAGATGAACAAGTTACCCATAATGCCATGGGCACAAACACACCCCCACACCATCACAGAGGCTGGCTTTTGAGCCTTGAGCTGATAACAACCTGGATGGTCCCGTGTCACAATGTCCATGATTTCCAAAAACAATTTGAAATGTGCTCATCAGACCACAGCACACTTTTCCACTTGTGTCAGTCTGTCTCAGATGAGCTTGGGCCCAGAGAAGTCTGCAGTGTTTCTGGATGTTGTTGATATATGGCTTTCACTTTGCATGGTAGAGTCTTAACTGGCATTTATATGAAGCAACAAACTGTGTTTACTGACAATGGTTTTCCAAAGTGTTCCTGAGTCCATGTTGTACTATCCTTTACAGAATCAAGTCAGTTTTTCATACAGTGCCCTCCGAGGGGTCAAAGGTCACAGCCATTCAGTGTTGAGAGAGAATTCTCTGGATTCTCTGAATCATTTGATGATATCTTAGATTGTTGATGGTGAAATTGTGCATTGTGAATAGTTGTTCTCAAACTGTTGGACTGCACAGCTAATAGGCTATGGCTCATAAAGTTAAGTGCTGTCAAGACAGTTGGCTACTGGTGAACCAGGGGACTTTGCAAAGGTCACCAATATTGGCAGATTTACTTTATTTACTGTGAGCTGATGCACTAAATTCCAATGTTTTGTTGACATGGATTGATTTTACAATAAAATGTTGCTGAATTTGGAGATATAGGTGTTTATATGTCTGTGTTTATAAGTTAAAGTGCCATTTATATGTATCAGTGTGTGTGTTTCAGTATAACATCTGTACTGTCAGAATGTGAACGTCTCTCGTCTGTATTAACAGCTCCTCACTTCAGCCGAAGACAAACACCCAGCCCGTGTCCTGACAGTCTGAAGGACATGATGGATGCTTCTTTGAAGGATCCCTTCTGTCATCCAGACGTCCAATTAGGGGCCAGCTGCGGCTGGCCACTCTGGACTGAGAGGTAGGAGGGCAGCATCAGTCACTCAGTAGACCACGCTGACTGCTTGGCAGTTCAGCCCATCGGTCACCTGACGCAGTAACAAAAAGCAACTCTGTGAGGCCGACAGATGCTGTTGTCCTCTCGAGACTACATGCCAATGCTTCAGACAGTCTATCCTGACTGCACTTTTTTCATATATTGTTAATAGACTGTTTGTGTGGTGGAGCATGTAAAACACAAGGAAAAGAGTGCAACATTTGCACACAGACATGCATGTGTGAGTGGTCATTTTTCAGCACAGAGGTGGTCCTATGTGGCTCAAACATTGGCATGTTTGGGGGTTTGATCTCTACTGAACACACACACACACACGCTCAGGTGTATGCACTCAATTAAGCAATAACACTGTCAAGGTCGCGCTGCGCTGTGGTTACTGGCAGCAGTGAGCTGCAGCTGGAGGAAATGTAGATCAGGCAGCAGCCACTGAAACATGACCTTGACTGTGTTATTGCTTTTACACAATGCTGACTACTATTACACAGGAGCTCCAAAGTGATGAGTGATTCTATTTGATACAGTACATGAACAAAAGTATGTGGACACCAGGATTTTACAAGCATATGGGATTATTTAGAATGAGATCTTAAAACCAAAGGAACTCATCAGCTACTATAACAGCCTTCACTCTTCTGCTTTCTGGCTTTCCTCCAGATGTTGGACCCTGGCTGCATGGATTTGCTCCAATAGTGCGGTCCAGCACTGATATTGGGTGATAAGGCCAGGAAGTCGGTTTTCCACTTCATCCCAAAGGTGCTGGATGTGGTTGAGGTCAGGGCTCTGGGAAAACCATTTCTTTACGGAGCTGGATTTGTGCACAGGGAAATTGTCATGTTGAAACAGGAAATGGACAAATACAAGCTGATGCTACAAAGCACACAGTTGTATGTGCTATGCAGGATTTTCCTAAAGAAAACAAAAAACAAAACAATATAAACTGACATACAAAAGTAATTCCTCTCAATCATCACTTACAACATACTAGAAGTCAGTGGTGGTGTATTCATCTGCAGAGACTCTGCCCTCTGCCTGTACTTCCTTATTTTCTTCTTAGTTTGGGACATTCCTGGGCACAGCAGGCAGGTGAGGTCAGGACTTTTTATAAAACTAACAACCAGGTACTAGACTGTAAGCAGCTCGGAAACTATTAAAATCCTAGACACAGCGTAGAAAAAAATGCAAATAAGCAGATGAAAGTAAATCTGGAGTTGGCTTTCAATTTTCTTCTCTCACTGGTGATATTGTTTACAAACAGACACTTCCTACATGGTATATTTTCAATGTGTGCTATAGCGTTAAGAGACCCCTAAATTTGAGCTAAGAGGCTTCGCCAAGAAAAAACTTGCAAAGCCCAAGACCAAAAACACCAGCCCAGTCGCCAGAAGAATATATTGGCACCCAAACTGATTGTTTTTTTTTAGAAAGACATCACTTTGTTTCCTTCTGTGACTGCAGTACCAAAACAGATATTTTAAGTCAAGACATGATCTTTTCCTAACCATAACCAAGTGTTTTTTGTTCCTTAACCACGTTAAATTCAGCATTGTCCAAATGTAAAGAAACGTGAAGAATCCATATGTCTGCAACATGATAACCTACAAACAGAAAAGTACAATACCATTGTTTATTCTGACGATTGGGTTGAAAATACACACATATATCCAGGGATGTTATTACTGGGGTTTAGCATGATTTACTTCCATTTGAACTTAAGGGGCCAAACCGTTGAAAACAGCCCCATAAGAAAATAACAAGAGTATACAGACAGGGTGTTCACATAGTTCTGGCCTTTAGGGGTGTAATGACCAAAGATCCAATATCACTGATGCAAAGTAAAAACATCGATCCATATCATCATCTATAGGATACGCCTTTATTTTGAAATTCTGTGTCATGGCCAAACAGCAGGCAGATAATGGCAAGCAGCCAAAAAAGAGGATGAGGATAATATTATTTACTTGGGATTAAATCAGCAGTGTGGAAATATTTGGGATTTTGGAGAAAATACAAGTCATCAGATAAAGCACATATCATGAAAACAATGCTGTTATGAGATAAAACACTATGTATCTGCCTGGTTGGGCACCTCACTCTGCTAACTTCTCTGAAATCCAACCCCGCTGTTCTGTCAGGAGATGCAGTGACTTATATCAACTGCGAGTAAGAAAAGTATGAAAAAATACATGTAATTTGAGTAGAGGAAAAGTCCGTTAGCTGCTAGGCTAATTTATGCAATGTACATGTGCTTAAGCTAATAATGGTGACTAGCAAAGAACATGACTGTCTGTGAACCTTGACAGTTATTATTGAGAGAAATTGTAAACTTTTGTTAACCATTTACAATTACTTACATTATTTATGTGTTGTCCTTTTTTTTCCTGACCCAAAGCAAAAATGAAAGAGGTGGGTACTTCTGTAACGGATTGTCTTAAATGAGCAGATGATATCGATATCTAGGCCCCTGAATCACATCATATCGCTGCAGACTTTGTGGTATCAGGAAATATTTATTGTCCAAAGAACTGATATAATACCATATTGTGATGAAACAAGACAAAAATATTCTCCAAACATTAATGACCCCCATCCTACTGTTTTCAAGATGAACCTATCTCCCCACAATTTCCATAATATTTCAGTTTTGTCTGGCTGTGAGTTGTTTTTGTGAATTGCATGCAACATAAATTTAAAAAAATTCATAAACTCATAACATCATAAAATTCTAGAATTGTAAAACCATAAATCATAAAATCAAGTGTGATACAACATTTTAAAAGAATTGCAGCAGTGTGTGAATAGAGTCAAGTTGGTGTTAAGATTCATCAGATGTCCTTTCCTCTGGATGAGGTCACTGTCTTGACATTAGATTAAAATGAGGAATCAAAAACCACATCTTGCTTCAGACCATCATTATTTTCAAAACATTCACAAGTGTTTACTGAGAAGGTCAAATTCAAAAAGTGGTGATGCACGGCTGCTCATGACTTCCACACGTTAAATGTCAAGGGTGCATCTTTTTCTTTTGTCCCCCCACATCGTTGGGATAATTCACACTATCATGCAGCTCTTAGCCTGAGGAGCGGTTCCCTCTTAGCCCCTCTCAGATACACCAGAGAGCATCAGAACAACAACACTGAAAAATCTTGTCCGCCCGTCCTCTGCGACACAAACAAAAATCGGAGCGTGGCCTAGCTGGATATTGAGTCAGTGTACTGTGAAAAGGAATATGGTGTAAGGTCTCCAGGCGTCATGTACTGTAATGGCTGTGAGCCCAGAGGGAGGCAGAAGCCGCAAAGTTCAGCGTGTCCACTTGTTAGCTGTAAAACAGGTCCATCACACAGCCGAGGCTGCAGGCTCAGCATTTCCCCACCGCCGAGGTGATGCTAGATAGATCAGCTCATGCTCTGCGGTCTTAATACCTGGGGCTTTTACTCTTTAATGTCTTTCACTTGACAAATGACCTGTGTTTATAAAGTGCACCATGCAGGCCTTGGGACTTGTGGAGCGGCCAGCGGCAGTGAACCCTGAGAGAATAGGCCAGGTTTTTACAGGAAGTGAAAGAAGCTACTCAGAGGAAAGGAGGATTTAATGGAGCAGGGTTTATATCAAACTCAGTCACTAAAAGAGAATGTTGGCATTGTAAGTTTCTGCGAACCAGAAACTCTTTAAATATTATAAAGTGATGTATGAGCTGACTTTGACATGCGGAGGAGGAGGGGATGGTTGATGGTCCAAGCTGCAGACCACGTAAGACCACCGAGACTACAAACAAAAAAACTGGTTATTTCTTTAGTGAGACATCGCTGCATTTCCAGTGGCTTTTTAGGCACCAAACATGGGTGTTTTTTAGTGACCCCTGGCAGTGTTTTCAGCCAGGATAGTGCCATGAAAAGTGGTTGTTTTTTACCAAGACAATGCTATGTTTTCAGCCAGGATACTGCCATACAAATTGGTTGTTTTTTCACAAAGACATCACTGCGTTTCCTGCCAAGATTGTGCCACAAAAACTGTTGTTTAAGCTCAAACATCTTTTCCTAACCATGATCAAGTCGTTTTTGTACCTAAACATGACCAAATGTTCACCATAGTGTTGTTTAAACATAAAGTTTCAATATATCCACCACATAATAATGTACAATTGTAACGTATCTGTAGTTTGCAGAAATGTACAGTGCCAACTTTTTTCTGGTGATTGGGTTGTTACATTAGAGGCTCTTCGAAATAGATTCGAAATAAAGATTTTTTTAGGGGCTTTTATTGCCTTAATGTGATTGTACAGCTTAAGATTGAGAGGGTAGGGGGACAAAATGCAGGAAAGGGCTGTGGGTCAGAATCAAACCCTGGGTTGCTGCTAAGGACTCAGCCCTTAGTACATGGATGCAGACTCTACCAGGTGAGTTACTTGGGCACCCCAGATATAACATTTTGCTGATATGAGATTGGTATGCCAAATACATTTCTGAGAGAAACACATTTACCAACAGAAAAGCTATATCAAAACACCAGTTTACAAACTCTAGCCCAACTGGTGCAGTATAATCCAAGTCTCATTTATCCAGTCATAAGTTCAGTACTTCCCAAACACGTGCCTTTTCCCTAAAACTGTAATATTCACAACACCTCAGCATAAAGTCTTAAGCATGGATGAATAAATGCCTGGGCAAATGCATCAGTTTGAGCTCTCCTCATACTTTCTGTTGGGTATGTACTTTCTGCTGAGGAGAATTTTGAGAACAAATGAAATACACTTCCACCTACAAACAGTGTGCCCTGAGCGTGCCTGAATGCTTCGGGGATGCTTTTCAGCCGTGTATGAGACTGTTTGTACTGACATTTCAAATCTTGAAAAAAAATCAATTTTTCAAGTTTTTATCTGAGGCAAACACATATTACACACACACACACACACACACACACACACACACACACACACACACACACACACACACACACACACACACACAAAAAAAAAAACATTAATACATAATATAAAAAAAGTACTTAGACAAGATCCAAACTAGATTTTAGTAAGGCTGGGCAATATGGCTTAAAAATAACATCACCATATTTTCAGGCTATGTCAGGCGATATACAATATAAATAAGCTACTGATATTTTGAAAACTCCTCATAAGTACCTCAGACTAGTAATAAACAACATTATTAAGTGAACTATAGTTACAATAAAGTTAAATAAAGTAGCTACTGCTAAAGATAATTAAAGTACTAAAAAATAAAATACTGTTATGGCAAAGTTAAATAAATTCTTGTTAAAATTAGATAAATCAAAGCGGAACCACTGGTGCTTTTATTTTGAAACATCCAGCTCATCTCCGGATGTAAGTGTTCATGTTTTTGCTGTGAACTAGAAACTTCAAGTCAACAGTTGTTAGCAGTTAGCAGAAAGTTGAACTGTTTCTTCTGCGGCTTTAAATGTGTGGATTTAATCATTCTGAGCTGGAAACAAACTAACAGCTCTCCAGTTCATATATTAAATGTATTTGCAAGTTGCACTGGTGCTCCATGGTCACAAATTGTGACTTAATAGTCATGGCGTGGAGTCATGGCGTCTCCATCCTGCAAATGCAAAAACACAGGTGTCCTGCTCACACTACTGTTATTCTCATGAAGTTAACCTGTTACCGCTGTGCTGTTAAATGTGAGAATATTTTTAATGTAATATGGAATACAACCAATAGCTCTCCAGTGCATATTTTAATAAAGTTTGCAAGTCACTGTGGTGCTCCAGGGTAGCAAAATGTGACAAAAAAGTAATATTAGCGGTTTGGAGCCCTGTAGATAAGAAACATGCTTCTCCCTGCTCACACACTGTCAATCAGGAGAAAGTGATCTTGATGGGCGGAGGAGTGTGTGTGTGTGGCAAATTATGCTTGTGAGTCTTTCTTTATGTGTGTGTCTGTTCGGGGGAGAGACAGGGGAGTGCGAGAGAACTAAAACACTGAAACAACAAACAACTCAATGTCAGTGGTATAGTCATTGTATATATTGCACATGGAACAAGCCATGATGCATGGAGCACATTCAGTATATCACCCACCCCTACATCTTAGTGGAAATCAAAGTTCACAGTGGGATTAAAGTCAGTGCCAACTTGTCTCTGTGGGTAACTGGCTCTTGAGTTATGATGGCTAGTGGTCAGGGGATATTGATCCAAGTGGTACTAACACTACACAACAGGGTGTAAATTGGTCTTTGGATTGCTGGCTGGCTCTTGGGATCTTGAAGGACCAAAGATGCTTAGATGGTTTAGGGGTCTTCTCTTCTTGATTCTGTCTGTCTGATTGTTAATCTCCCTGATGTCTTACTGGCTAGCACTCCTGGGGGTTTGAAGAAGAAGCTGAGGCCTGGTTTTCGGAGCCGGGTTTTCTGGCTTGACTAACCCTAACACTGAATGTCTGGATAACCAGTATCACGAAGCTGGTTGTCAACTAGTCGAGCCAGCTCTGACTTTTCCTATCCTGCCAAGAAAATGTAAAAAAGGTGGGTGATGTTAATTACAAGCGCCATTATCAGAACCATGAATGAAGCAGGCTCATATGATGAAAACATCCAATGAAATGATGGTGATAATAATTATCTGTGGGAATGTTCTTTTTATGGGATAGCAAAAAGTCAAATATATCAGAAATGTGACCAATAGATTATAACCCTACAAAAGACTAAGAAGAGGTTGAAACACTGTGTAGGTATTGTCAAATATGAAGTAAGTAGAAGTAACCTATTTTTTGCTTTTTAGTTGGATGCTAAAGAAACTTCCCTAAATATGTCACGTAAAAACATCTGGAAGTAATGCCAGACTGTTTTTGCTCTGAAAAAGGAGTGGTAAAGTAGTTAACAGGTGATGAGTCTATCTGACCGAGATGTTGCATTCATAATCACAGGAGCCAATTAACAGTGTGTGAATTATTTTTCTAATAAAAGAGTTACCTTTCATTTCTAGTTCTAGTTCTAGTTCTCATCACACAGGTGTCGCATGCAGGGGCGGATCTAGAAAAATATTTATGGGGTGGCAAGAGGGGGGCAGGAATTTTTGAGGGGTGGCAACATATGGCAGACGTATTTAATCACAGTTATCACAGTTTGATGAGAAATAGTATGACTTACATTTCCTTAATGAAGATAAAGTGGTGGAATCTGACTGTGTATCAGGCTGTAGATACATTACATTATATTAATAATATATAATAATATATTTGTTCAGATTTAATCTGATGGGGAAAAACACAGGAGGCAGCAACTGAAAAATAGGAAGATTTAAAACATATAGGCTAGGCTATAGATCAAAGACATAAAGACATGACTGTAAACTCACAGTCTGACCCAGTAATAATATGTTTGGTGATTTGCACTTGAAAAGACGTTGAGGTTAAAATACAGTAGATTTTAAAATGTTGGACATCTATTTGTATCTTGACTCAACAGCATTCAGTGACTTCATTTCAGCTACAAATGTAGTAAATTTAAAGACACTGGAATGCTGCACCATTGCTCACTCAGAAATATGAACATATAATCCCCAATATTAGGCTATAGGAATTATGTTCCATCAGTGCGACCAATGACATCAGTGATGGAGATCATTAGTCATTGATACTACGTGTCTAAAGCTTCATACCGAGTTTTAAAATGTAAATAATTAGACCTACACATTATGTGCAATAAACATGTGGGAGCTGCTCTAACAGACTGACAGTCTGATCCTAAAAAATAATAAATATAAAAAGGACAGAGGTTTGATTCTGAGCTGAGGGTGAATTCTCGCTGTGTAATATTTGAATGTAAAGACAAAAGCTGATGTCCAAAGAAGTGATTGATGTGCATAAACTCAGTAACTATTAAGACAGTCCTGAGTAACAAACTAATATCCAGCAGGATTTAGACTGTGACAGACGGTAAATCTCCGCTAATGAATGCGCTTCGGTACAAGCTTTGACACGGACTGAATGAATGAGGAAATGAAACAGCGTGTAAGAGGGAGGAGACAGAGAAAAACCTAACCTGTTCACAGACTCAGTTGCCATGGTGATTGACTCAGAGTTTGATTTACCTCTCTTTCTGGAACTGAAACCCCAGAGTTTCCCTCATCTCAGGGTTCACACACTCAGAGGTCTTTCTGGAATAGGCTACCCCTCTGGCTCCACTCAGTTTTCCAAACAAAGCAGTCTCTTGCTAGCCTGGTTCCAGACCATAGACCCCGCCCACTCAACTGAGTAGGCTTGTCTCACTGGTCTGGTATACCTTATTGAATTTCTGATTTATCTCGTCCAAACGATGGACGGACCAATGAATGCCGGGGGTCTAGCGATTAGCCAATCAGCGCCACACTGATGTCAAGCTGTACGCCGGTGGGTAACTGGTGAGGATAGCAACAATGCCGACCGCTGCAGATCCTACAGACCACATTAACGATGCTATCGAGGTATTTCGCCACTACTCACGTTGATGGAGGACCAAATTAAGGAAGCTGCTAAACTGGATTTAACAGCGATGCAGCTGGACGTGCACGATGAAGGAGACATTTTAAACGGGCAATGCTCGCATGTTTTCGGCACCCCTGAGGCATGGATACTAATGACGTCAGATTCTGGGTGAGTCGTTGATCTCTACTAATTGGTTAGGGAAAAAATGAAATTCCCTCCCCCTTGTAAATCGCCTCCATTCTCTAAACCCATTCTCTAAACCACACTCAGGCTAGTCTCTTGCCGCTCTGGCGTTATCTCGTGCTGCATTCAGCGCAGTCGGACATTGGAGATTCGCGTTCGTAAAAAGGCAAATTGGCCATAACTTTTCTTTGAATTCATTGCAGCCAACTGGGGTGGCAGCAGGGGTGGCATGGCTTTCTTTTCTTGACTTTATTTCTATGCCACCCTGGTGGATCTGCCCATGGTCGCATGTTATTCTGAGCTGCAGAGATGAATCAGAGTGTAATATCAGCCACACTGTCAGATATCACTGCGGGGATAAAATAAACTTTTCATAGTTAAAATGAAGTGGAAAACATTATTATGTTTGTAGTGTTGTAAAAAACTTTTCTTTTAGAAGCTCTGTTTTAAACCAGAGTGGAAATGGAAAGCCTGAAACAATAAAATGATTCTATTGACCTTAGAAATATAAACTCTTTTTTTTCTTCACTGATCTGTTCGGTCAGAGGTTGGGGGGTTGTCAGGTTGTGATCTGATACCCTGAAGTTGTTCAGAAGTAGGTAAACAGGATTTATACTTCTATGTAGAATCAACACCATACCTACGGCGTAGGCTTTGCGTCAACGTAGATCCTACATCGTACCCTACGGCGTACCCCGTGTGCACCTCCCCATAAATGTAACTACAGCTCGCGACAATGTAGACCTCCTGTCTGTTTTTGTAGGCTGAAAATTATTTCCCTCAGTGGGAACAAAACTTTTATTTACTTTTATTTAACAGATAAGAAACAATAAAATGCGAAGTTATGCGAAATTATACAGTGTAAAATACCACAGTGCTAATAATGTTAGCATGTTGTATTTGTTTGTTTTGTTGGTGAGCTTTCGGAGTTGTAATGGAGTGAATCTGTAAAGTTACCTTTGTTAAATGTTGCTGTTGTCCCTGGCTTTATACGAGTAGAGAAAATGTCAGCTAGCGGCTAGGCTAATTTCTCTACTGTAAAATGCCATAGACTTGTGCCTATAACATTAGCATGTTGTATTTGTGGGGAAAATGTGTCCAGATAAAGACAAATGCGTTGATTTAGCATTTAGATTTAACATTTAGATTTAGATTTAATATTTAGATTTAACATTTAGATTTAGATTTAACATTTAGATTTAGATTTAGCATTTAGAGTTAACATTTAGATCTAGATTTAGCATTTAGATTTAACATTTAGATTTAGATTTAATATTTAGATTTAACATTTAGATTTAGATTTAGATTTAATATTTAGATTTTACATTGAGATTTTGATTTGAAAGTTTCCAGCACTGCACAGAAACCCCACCGCTGACAAATGCTTTGAAGGTGTAACTGCAGAGTGACACAGACACACCACCACACAAGTATAAATACTCATAACGGTGTAAGCCATGTGCGTAGGCTATGGCATAGGCTCTGCATAGAGCTGACGCACATGTATAAATCTGCCTTTAGCTGATCATCACAAGTTACCACGGTGATTTATCCCGGTAAAAAGTGAACCAACTTCATATTAACAAGCTTCATATTACTGAAACTATTACAGAAATATGCAATTGTAATAATTACTATTTTTACAGTCTATGCTGAAAACTCTGAGTTAACCCTGAAGTTACCTCGCTAACCCCAAATCCTACTTCATAGTACAGGCCTCTGGTCCCGACGCTTTAAGGCTGAAGTGTCTGCATTTGCAACATAAAGGGACATTTCACTGCACAGAACGTACATACTTGCTCAGTATTAAACAGACACAAAAAACTGGTCATGGCTTTTTAGCACTTTCTGAAATGGAAGTGAACCATCTCCAGGCAGCAGTATGTTTCCTTCAAAACATATTCGGCGAAGCAAATAGTGGAATACAAACGTAATTTTAGGAGACGAGGTTGGTGTGGCAGCATGACTTTGCTCCACCGGAGCGCTACGAGTCACACATTGAAATACACATTCAAAGTCAAATGACTTCAAAATCAATTCTCCAGAGTGATGTGTCTCTGTGTGAACTGGCACTAATCTGGGGAAGTAGGTGGAAGTAAACAAGCTGCTCTTCCTGCAGCGGCATCTCATTTGCACAAACGCTGCTGCATATTTAAAGTTCACTTTTTAATCACTTCAGTAGACCTGTACAGGAGATCCTGCAGAACCTGCTACGTACTATAAATCTCAGCATAATGTTGTTAAATTAGCAATAATGTATTATTGATTACTGTATATATTACATACATTCACAGTTATATGTAAACTAGACATCTAAATATTTTACCCAACCTTAAGTATAAATATTGCATTTTCACCTTCAAATGTGGGCATATAGCTATAGGTACAAGTACAAGTGAGAGGATGAAATGTGTTCCAGGAAATCAAGTTTGAATATTATTTTGCTTTTTAACTGCTTTTGTAGAGTTAATGCCAAAGAATATGTGCAGGATATCCTGTTGAACCTGATAAATGTCGACACATCAGCATCAAAATGTCATTGAACCACCAGTTATGTGGAAAATAGATATCTAAATAGACAACAATCAACCATTGTTTGCTGTAGAGCATGTTGGCATTGTGCAAATCACAGATATGTTACTTTGCACGTTATTATGTGGTGGATACATTGGAACTTTATGTTTCAACAACACAGTGGTTAACACAGTTAGACTTAGGCACAAAAAACACTTGGTTTTGATTAAAGGGGAGCGGCTTTAAAAAGAGAAAATGCTTTGGCTTACAAAGACCTGGTTTGGGGGGCACAATCCCAAGAAGAATAGCATAGAGAATAGCAATACAGAAATGAAGTTAAAATATCCCGGACACAGTTGCTGCCATCATGCTCTGGTGATGTCATTCGGAGCCAGTCTGCACAGTAGTGATCTCTGCAGATCAGATCTGGTTATCGTCGTCTCTAGTTGATTCTTTGTTTAGCTTCCGGCTTTTCCGGTCACAGAGAAATGAACGCAGAACACGGACAGACGGCTCCGGCCGTATCCGTATCCATATTAAACGTTGAGCATAATGGCATATATGTAATGAGCCTTAACAACATCTACATCGCAATAGAAGATCTTTAAAGATGGCGGGGATGGCGGATTCTGGAAATACGGAACCGGAAATGCGTTGCTACCAAGCAAACCAATCACAGCTGTGTTGGTCTGCGCTGTGTCTGCGTCGCCTCGACACATAGTTACATTTTTGGGGAGGTGCACGTCAGGCTACGCCGGGGGCTACGGCGAACCTTCTGCGTAGCCCTGTACTCTACGACGTAGCGACGTTGTCGATTCAACGCACGACCATAAATCAGGCTTTATGAGACACTGCAGGGCTGTTTTGGGGTGACAGACTGGCAGGCACTCTGTGAGCCACATGGGGAGGACATCGACAGGCTCACAGAATGCATCATGGACTACATCAGCGTCTGTGTGGACTCCACTGTCCCAGCCAGGACTGTCCATTGTTATCCAAATAACAAACCATGGGTAACGAAGGACATCAAAGTCATCCTCAACTCAAAGAAGAGGGCCTTCAGAGCTGGTAACAGGGAGGAGGTGAGAACAATACAGGGGGAGCTGAAGATGAAGATAAGGGAGGCTAAGGAGAGGTACAGGAGGAAGCTGGAGAGGAAACTCCAGCAGAACAACATGAGAGAGGTCTGGAGTGGAATGAGGACCATCACTGGCTTCAGGACCAACAACCACAGAGGAGTTGAAGGCAGCATGGACAGGGCCAATGAACTGAATCTGTTTTTTAACAGGTTTGACACTACTGGCCCTGCCCATCCACTGCTGACCATGTGAGAAGAAAGCTGATGAGACTCCACTCAAATAAGGCTGCAGGCCCTGATGGTGTCAGCCCCAGGGTGCTCAAAGCCTGTGCCCCCCAGCTATGTGGAGTACTTCAGCATGTCTTCAACATGAGCCTGTGTCTCCAGAGGGTCCCCTTGCTGTGGAAGACATCCTGCCTCGTTCCTGTGCCAAAGTCATTGTGTCCCAGTGGCTCCAAGGACTACAGACCCGTGGCACTGACCTCCCACATCATGAAGACCCTGGAGAGACTTGTCTTGGAGCAGCAATGCAGGTGGATGCCCCCCTGGTGTCCTGGATTGAACACTACTTGACTGGCAGACCATAGTTTGTGTGCTTGCAACGCTGTGTGTCAGGCCCCGTTTATACAACAATGATTTCAACTGAAAAGGTAAACTTTAGTTGTGTTTTGGCTGATCGTTTACACGACAGTGGCGTTTTGGGTGCCTGAAAACGCAACGATTTGAAAACGGGTTCCAGAGTGCAACGTTTTGGAAACGGCAGTATCTCCGCTGTCATGTAAACTTGCAATATGCAGTTCCTCTGAAAACGGAGACTTTTCGCACATGCGCATTATGGTTCCAGTCAGTAGGCATGCCGACCGTCACAACAACAATGACGAGCTCTGTTTGTGCTGCTCACCCTGTTGATTTGAAGTGAATTGTAGATCTGTTCCTGTAGCAACTCCACCTCGTCATCCATCCAGACAAAGTTATCTGTGCATGCTTTTGCCATTGTGTCTTCTTTGTTTTGGATTTGGATTTTGGAACCATCTGCAGCTCAACGTGGCAAAGACAAAGGAACTGGCTTTGGATCTGAGGAGGACCAAGACACCGGTGACCCCTGTTTCCATCCAGGGGGTCAGTGTTGACATTGTAGAGGACTATAAGTACCTGGGGGTACACATTGACAATAAACTGGACTGGGCTTAGAACACTAACGCTCTCTACAGGAAAGGCCAGAGCCGTCTCTATTTTCTGAGGCGACCGAGGTCCTTCAACATCTGCCGGACTATGCTCAGGATTTTCTATGAGTCTGTGGTGGCCAGTGCTATCCTCTATGCTGTTGTGTACTGGGGCAGCAAGCTGAGACTCAACAAACTGTTCCGCAAGGCCAGTGATGTTGTGGGAACGGAGTGTGACTCTCTGATGGTGGTGTCAGAGAGGAGGAAGCTGTCTAAGCTACGAACTATCTTGGACAATGTCTCACACCCACTCCACCATGTGCTGGGCAGGCACAAGAGTACTTTCAGTGGGAGACCCATACCACCAAGATGTACCACTGAGCGCCACAGGAAATCATTCCTGCCTGTGGCCATCAAACTGTACAACTCCTCCCTCTGAGTGACCTTGAGACTTTTTCACACACTGCAATAATCTAATGTAACTTGTGCAATAACCCCATTTCACCCTGACTGTATATATTCTGTTAATGTAAATAATCATGTTCAGTTTACATGATCTATCTATCTATCTATCTATCTATCTATCTATCTATATATATCTATATATATATATATATATATATATATATATTTACGTTTATATTTGTTAATAATTCCTGTTTATTTAACTATATATTTGTAAATACTATTGTTTATATTTCTTATATTTTCACGTATCTTTCCTCTCTTGCAAGGAGCACCTGTGACATAAATAATTTCCCCTTGGGGATCAAAAAAGTATTTCTGATTCTGATGTAAAAGCCCAACTAGAAAAAAATAGCCATAGTTCTTATCTCTCTGTGCAGCAGATTATTTTAATGCTCTGAAACTATGTTTAACTGAATTGTACATGTCAAATAAATAAACAAATAAATTCAAAAGCAGTGCTATCCCGACTAGGATATCTGATAAGTTGAATGTATAACTTTTTATATCATTGCATAAATTATGAGAAATAAAACACTTATAATGTCTTTTTTTCTTAGCTGAAGTGCCATAAATGGGCTGTCATACCTGGAAAATGTCTCTGCTGGGAAAAAAAGAGACAAAACAAACAAAACAACAACAACAAGAAATTCATCTCATGTACAGAACTGATCAGCAGCCCAGTCCTGATTTCACCTGTTTCCAGACATTGGATGAATATTTAGCAGCAGCAGACAGTAAATGATCTGCTCGCAGATAAAGAGACATGTTCAGCTGCAAAAAAGGCATTCAGCTGCCCGGCTCTGCTGTGGGAATTATCATCCACACGATTAATGTCACAATATTTTCTTGTTGAGCAGATCAGCTCAGATGAGACACTGTGAGCAGCAGAGTTTTTTTTTTCCTGGGTTGAGCTCCAGCCGGAGGTAATCAGCACGGCATTCAGGGCTTTCCAGTCTCAGTTCTGCAGAGGGCCAGGCCCGTACGCAGGGCGTTTTCCCCAAACAAACACAGCGGGGGAATGTCAATGACGACCAAATTCAGGAAGAGGGAGATTGCAAACACATGTAGTTGGGGGGAGGGCCCTCAGAGGGCACAAAAGGAACGCCGTGTTCCCCTCCAGGCCTAATTGCCAAAAAACATGTACCAGATGTGGCTATCAGAGGCTGAGCGTTCATTTGCAGAAAAGGATTAAAGCATAGCAAACAATAACATGCAGGATGGAGCAATGAGCTAATCCTGGTTATGTAACTTGGTGGAGAAAAGAGGTGGGGTACTGCAGAGGAGAACACACACACACACACACACCTGCGAGGCTGCAGATACTTCTACCGTCTGCAGCTTTGATACCTAATAATACTGTAATAACTTGATGCCTCCTGTCACCTTTTTAAATTCCTATACTGTTATTCCTATTTTAGCGAAAAAAGATAAAGGAATAGTTCACTCAAATATAATATAAGTTCCTTAACAGGAGGATAATCAGAAGATGCCTTGTTTAGCAATACTTGTGCAAATACAGTCGTGTTTAGATTTCCATGAACCAACAAATGGATTCAAGACATTTGGATGATGCTGCACAGGAATTTTCAGAAAACTTTGGTTTTGGCATTTATGTGGATGCCACTTGACACTGCCCATCCAAACACACTGCAGACCAAGTACCTCCCCTCATGGCAACAACTCTCTGGCAGTGCTCCCCAGGACAATGCACCATGCCACACCAGGAGCGACCCAAGGAACGTGACAATGAGCTCATCAACCTGACCTCAAAATTCCCCATGTTCCAATTTGATCAAGCATCTGTGGGGCGAGCTGGTACCCCAGAGATGCCTCGTATCTACAATGGGGCCTCTGACCTGTCAAGGCATGGGACACAGCTCCTCTGAGGGGTGTCATGCGGTGGTGTTGGCACTGGATCCTTAGAATCCTGTGAGGTGGGGTACCAGTATACCCACAGATGTTCAATCAGATTGGGATCTGGGGACTCTGGAGGTCAGGTGGATGCCTTGAGCTCTTTGTCACGTTCCTCATGTCATTCCTGAGCAGTTTTTGTGGTGTGGCATGGCGCATTGTCCTGCTGGGGGGGCCACTGCCATCATGGAGTGCCGTGGCCATGAGGGGCTGGGCTTGGTCTACAATGCTGTTTGAGTAGGTGGAGCACATCAAGTTGCATCCACATGAATGCCAGGACTCAAGGCTTCCCAGTAAAATATTGTGCACAGTACAGCACTGTTCCGTTTGTTTCCGCAGTGGGCTACAGAGGCATAGCTATTACTGGGACACTGAGGTCATGTGTATTCATATCTTTAAAAAACAAGGGATCTTTTAACTCAAGCTGCAGTTTTATTACAGAATTTTTACATTCAGTAGGTCAACAAGAAAAATTTAAATAAAACATTCAAAATCTCGCAGTGTGGAGAGAATTTTTAGGAGACCACATCTGGACTTCTACTTTACTTCAGTTTAACATTAATTTCTATTACAGTCTGACCCTCCTTGCCATATACATTCCCTATTCACAGGCCCCTTCATTGCATCCATCCACCAGATGCCCTTGGATTTCCCTTCTGTACCTTCTGTACCCATCACCTGACTGCCTCACTCGTCCACTCACCTGTTCCCACTCCTTTCATCAGCCCTGCAGTTGCCCAGTCACCTCCCCGCCTACATCTCATTCCCTCATCAGCCTCTTTGTCCATACAGCAGCACTTCTGGCCATTTTGTCAAAGTTGTGCTTTGTACTTTGTACATGTAGCCTCTGTATTCTGAAACCTGAATGCAGAACTTGTCACCTCCTTGTTTTGAATCTCTGCCTCATGTTTTGGATTTTGTGCACTTGGGTCCAGTCTCTGATTTCACTACTAACTAACTAACTAACTAATTTTTCTAAAAAACATTTTTAGTTAGAGGTTTCTTTTTTGTTTTTTTTGTGATGTTTGTTTTGTTTTTATGCCTTTATTCATGTGCTCATTCTCAAATTTTTATTCATTGTCTTTTATCTTTGTCTCCATTTTTTTGCTACTTTGTAATTATTCCAGTCAATAATTTCACTGCATATTTTTTATTACAAATTCAAGTTGAAGAATGAATTGTACTGAGAAATACGAAAACATGAGCAGTAACTGTTTTGTATGTTTAAATGTTTTAAAGTGTGCATTTATTTTAAAAAATATCCAATAACTTAATGTTTTGATCCTGAAAATGAACACGTGGCTTCAAACCTGCAGTGTTTTATAAAAACCTCCATTTATACTAGTGTATTACTTGGCAACAAACTGCTACTCAGACTTTACTCACTGCAGCCTTCATACTGTCACATACCATAATGTCCTCTTTCAGCTGAGCCCTCTTTGTGCCGCTACTGTGATAAGCCCTGTTAAATTTCCACTAAAGATGATGAAACTGAAGCACAGATGGCATGAAAGCTTCTACCATGTGGTCCGCTAAGAGAATTGCGCAGAAAACTCTTCCCAGACTTCTTCTGTCCCATTTTTTTTTCGAAAGCTTCATGCTGTGAACAATCATGCCAGCATCGATACTTCCACAACACTTTTCACAACCTAATTAAATCTGTGATACTCAAACCCTCAGATGATTTATCTCGCAGAGGCTTCTTCTCTCAGCTGATGGTCTGATGCAAAGCTTTAAAGTGAAGCTGATTGTCAAGGTAAACTCTCTAAATTTATCGCTTTCCCTGCAAAATTAGCTTATCCCCTTAACTGTGAATAATAGACCTCAACAGTGAGAAAAAAACTTGATCTCCTGCCTGCTTTTTTGGGGCCTGTTAACACTAGATATGGGGTATTTTTTTTTTCCTCGAGGCAGATAATCCCTCGTGGATAGGAAATATCTGACCCAGCCACTGATTTCTGGAGACCCTGCTGTGCCTCCATCATGGATTAGTGGAGCTGAATTGGAATCAGAGGTAGAGGAGGAGATGGAGCCGATGGGCAGAGGCGCCATCCAGGTGTGAAAGTGCACAAATTTACTGTCATGGTTTGGTTCATCTCAAAAATGCATGAAATTTCTCCCTGGATATCGTCTCATAACAAGGTCATTAGACCTCTGGGCACTGCAGGAGGCTGTGCAGAAATTTCCAAAAACCTCGGCAGAAGGGGATGCAGTGTGTGTGTGGGCTGTTTCTGTATACACAGTATATAATATATTCATCCATCTCCACTTAGTATTAGAATTGAAGGTCAGCCTTCTGAAATAAGAAGCGGTCGGCCTCAAAATTCAATTTCTGCTTCATTTCCAGGCTGCGACAAAGATGTTAATGCAGCCTCCTATATATTCGCTTCATTTTATACACTGCACATGGGCGCCTGCTGACATGTAGCCATCACCAACTCCCCCAAAGACAGCGTCCAACTATGCTCCGTGCCAACTAAATTAGTGAGAGATCATTGATCAACCCACTGCCTGGGAAAGATGAGAGAATTAATTAGACAAGGAGAGACAGTGAGAAAGATGAGTGGAAAAGAAGGAGAGATAAGACGGAGAGGATATCTGGCGGAGAGACAAAGATGGAGAGACAAAGTGAGACAGAATGAGTGAAAATATGTACTGAAGCGTGGAGGAAGTGTGTGTCTGCAGAGTGAGATATAGCTGGCTGGTGAGAGACAGAAACTGTGTGGATTTACAGCTTTTTAAAAGACTCCCGCAGTTGAATGCTTAATAGTGTTGTTTCATGCAGTGAGCTTCTTGGCCCAGTGATATCTTTCAACTGAGTCGCCAGAATAAATGTTGGCACTGTACGTTTCTGAAAACCAGAGATATGTTGAAACATTACATTTGTTTTACATTTCAGATGTCAATTTTATGTTGTGACAATGCTGTGGTTAATGTCTGGTCGAAACAAACATGGCTGGAGGATGTTGTGATGTATTGTTAAAAAATACCTGGTTATGTTGTCAAAAACACAGCTAGAAATGTCCTGATGTCACATTAAAAATACCCTGTTTGGTTGCCAGAAACCCGGCAGGAAATTTTCCAACATCTTTTTTATAATATCTGATTTTGTTGCCACAATCATGGCTAGTAATGTTCCAACGTCTTGTCAAAAATACCCTATTTGATTGCCATTAACATGGCTAGAAATGTCCCGATGTCACATTAAAAATATCTATTTGTGTTGCCACAAACATGACTTGAAATTTCCTGAGGTCTCTTTAAAAACATTTGATTACCATAAACACAGGTCTCGTTAAAAATACCTGGTCTTGTCACAGCAAACAGGCCTGGAAATATCCCACCATGTCATTAAGAAGTACTTTGTTGTTTCCCAACAAACAGGGCTGGAAATGTCCTGACATCATGTCAACACCTGGTTTTGTCACCACAATGACTAGAAATGTCCAGATGTGAAATGTATATATATATTCTAGTCATCCTTTATTTAAATGTGAAAAGAAGCCACATATTCCAACTTTAAAGAGACTCAGTTACTAATTTGCACCTCACCACCTTTAGATTTGGTTTAGAGGTGCGTTTGATCCGACCTTTACTGAAATATTCCCTAATTCATTTCAACTTGGCTTCAAAGACAGAGAAGCTGTGTGCCATCCTGCTGGTTTAAAGTCAGAGCTCTAAGTAACTGATGTGATTAAAGGGATCATTTTAAATGCTAATGAATAAGCAAACGAGGAGAGGTTGTTTTATCTGTAATTCCCTGTAATCGAAGAGATTTAGAGTATGATTTAATTCCCTTTTCCACTTCTTATTTACCGAGTAAGTAAACTTTACAAGAGAGGAGTTAAAGAGTTAAGAAAATAAAGAAATAGAAGAGATGACTTGAAAACACAGCACAAACCACAAATTATAACATCATAAAAACAAAGGCAAAGGAAACTACTGTCACTCAATATTTGAACAAGACTACAGAGTCTAGAGCCATGCAAGTGGCTCTGTGAGGCTGTACTGAGGGTCAGCAGGGCTTAAAATGCCAACAGAATGCTCACAATGATAAAGCTAACATGCTAATGTTTAGCATGTATGTTTACCATGTTCACCATCTTAGCTTCAGGTGTTAGCATGCGAACATTTGCTGATTAAATCAAAATACAGCTGATGTTGGAATGTCGTTAGTTATGCAGGTATTTGGTCGTAAACCAAAAGATTCGTGATGAGACGAGTTGAAACTTGCAATGTGCCGTTCTGCAACATTTGAGAAACCTGCTGGTTCACACCAATGCAACTAGATAAGATGGTGTATCATCTCTATGCAATAACTCTTTGTACTTCCATTCTGATTTCCATCTTTTCAGGTTTATTTTGTGGCTGAATATAATTTGTAGCTTCTTATAATATGAATGAGGATAGTGATAGTGAGATACTAGCTGCAGCTGCATTTGTAGTGGTAATGGAATGGTGAAAAATAGACAAAACGAGCATTAGATGGACTTTATTCATAATAGATATGCCGCAATAATATCAATAACCAGCACCAATTAATCAGTCATTGAGCATGTGTGCGCGTGTGGGCGGGACATAAGGACATGCAATGAGCAGCGAGCAGCAGCAGCAATCACACAACACCGGCACACTGTGAGGATGGAAACAGAGGGCTCTGCGGGGACGGAGCACCTGCTGCAGCAAGCAATCATGCTGTCTGTGGTCATTTTGACTCAGCCAGCGGACTTACAGCTGATTGGCTGTTGAAACAGGTGATGTGCTTCATGTTCTAAAACCAGCCGCCAGCGATTTGATCAGCTGAGTTGCAGGAGACATTATGAGTTGGCTGGAGTCGAGCTCACACAGGCCAGTTTACATTGCTTCAACTTTTCTCTGCAACACTGTAACAGTTTCGTCTCACCACAAATCATTGGTCTAAACTGGGCTTAAGGATGGCAATGTTGGTCTGTCGGTCCAGACTAAAATATCTTAACAACTACTGGATGGATTGCCATGACATTTTATGCAGACATAGTAGGTCCCAAAAGAATGAATCCTACTAACTCTGATGATGGTCTGACTCTGTATCTAGCATCAACATTATCTAAAAATTCCAATTTGTGCTTTGGTTAATGCTCAAAACCTTGCGGAACTACCGACACTCCCATCAGCTGGGAGTCACCATCATAAGCTGTATTTTGCTGCTCTTCATTACTTAGCAAATGTTAGCTTGCTAAGTTAAGATGGTACAAACATGGTATGGTATAAACATTATAGGCCAGTTTACATCAGTGTTATCATTATGAGCATGTTAGCATGTGTAACGTGCAACGTGTATTGACTTCAGGTCAAAATACATCAGTCTGACATCACATTATATACACAAGCCCTGTGTTAGACTTGCGATGGGCAGGGTCCAGGTGTACCCCGCCTCACGCCCAATGACAGCTGTGATAGGCTCTAGCTCCCCTGAAACCCCTAACAGGATAATCAATTACAGAAAATGAATGAATGTCAGGCTGAATTATATACACATTATTATTCAAGAGCTATCAAAATTTACTGGAAAACACTTAATTCAAGTTAAAACAAGACATTACCTTAAAACCATAGACTGTTAAAACCAAGTAAAAAACACTTTCAAAAGGCACCACACTGACACCTGGTGGGCAAAGTATAAGTAAGTGCATCTGAGGTGGACACAAAATGACAACAAAAATTACTACATTAAAGAAACACAAACATACCTGCAGGAGACAATATGGCACATGTAGTACTTTGCCGAAAATGTCTGCAAAACTTTTTTAGTAGTCAAAACAGAAAACAGCTACTAATGTGACAGTGGAAATAGTAAACAACAACAACAACCAAAACTTCTCAATTTACAGAGTCAATAATAAAGTAGCACAGCAGAAATTTTCAATGTGAAAGTGGGATTTATACATCTGTGATGAATCTATGCAGTACCTACGGCCTGGCGTGCACCTCCCCATAATCGTAACTACACATCGCAGTGACGCCATTCTGCTGTCTATGTTTATAAGCTGAAAAACATTTCCCTCAGTGGAAATGAAGCTTTTATACTTTTATTCGACACATAAGAAACAATCACTTGTGAAGACAATAAAGCCTCCACAAAATAACATTTTATATCTTTATCTATTATGATTTATCCTGGCTTCATATGAGCAGAGGCAATCTCAGCTAGTCGCTAGGCTAATTTATACAATGTAAAATGCCATAGGCTTGAGCTCATAATGTTAGCATGTTGTATTTGTCTGGAAAACGTGTTTCGTGTAAGACAGTTCTTTTGTAGGTGACCCCTGTGGACTGTAATGGAACCAAATTTTGTAGCATTAACTTTGAAAATGTTGCTGTTGTCCCTGGCTTGATATGAGTAGAAGAAAAGTCCACTAGCCACTAGGCTAATTTATACAATGTAAAATGCCATAGGCCTGTGCCAAAAACATTAGCATGTTGTATTTGTGGGGAAAATGTGTCAAGCAAAAGACAACTGCTTTGTCTGTGAATGCTGTCAGTTATACTGAAGATGATTTGTGTACTTGTGTTTGAACTTGTCACTATTAAGCCATGTTTAATTTGTATTTTGAATCAACTAAGCTTTACAGCACTTCACAGAAACCTTGCTGCAGACTAGTGGTTTGGGGGTGTAGTTGCAAAGTGATAAAGACACACCACCGCACAAGTATACTGTAAATGCTCCCAGCGGTGCAGGACACGTGTGTAGGCTACGGCGAAGGCTCTGAATAGAGCTGAAGCACAAGTATAAATCCGCCTTTACCTCCAGCAATGCCAAACATCACTGTGGGGAGAAGACAGAAGGAGTTATGGAAACCCAGGAGGTTCAGAGCAGGTTATGTGCAGCAAGTTTCCACAAGAAACACTACAAATAACAGTAAATGAAAATAACTCATAAGAGATAAAATTCACTAACACCTACTAACACTACAAATATAGTTTAGCAGCAATAATTAATTTAGTGTACTTTTAACTCTTTTGGCATTTACCTCAAAGCACAGCTTCTCAGCTGCAAGGTTTTATTTCCTGTTTGTTGTCTCTGCCTGTTTCATTGCTCCTGTTTTTAGGGTGCATCATTTATAAGTGATTTGCATTGGTATAATTCACAGCATTTTGTTTTACATGTGAAAGCCTCCCTGGGCTAGGGGCTCACCTAGTTGAGACAGCTGCCAAGCTGCAGATCCCTGCAGGCCACTGTTTGAGACCAACAAACAGCAGCACTAGTTGTTCTTTGACGATCCTTTGCAGTGTTTCCACTGGTGTTTGTGGCACTGTACCTGGGTGTTTTTCACCGACACATCACAGCGTTTGTCAGTAGCGTTTGAGCCACAGAAATTGTTTTTTTTTTTTTTACTAACTGTCCCTGTTTTATGCTCCAACATGGGTATTTTAAGTCAAAATGAACTCTTCCTAAACATAATCAAGTGGTTTCTGTGCATAAACCACATATGTTTTCACGTATCCACTACAAAATAATGTACAAGTGTGATGGATCCATGGTTTGCAGAGACATACAATGCGAACATTTTCCTGGCGATTAGGTTGGCAATTGACAATGCTGCTTAGTAATGAAAATCCCACTTTTAATGCTGTGTCATTGCACTCTAGTCTGCCTTTTACATACTGAGACATTTCACTCAAAATTACCAATCTAATCTCTGAGAGGGAAAGTCATTGGGATCACCAAAGTCAGAGGGCTTCATCATCTTGGGAACATGAATGTTTTATAATCCATTGTAGTAGTGGATGAGAGTATTTCAGTCGAGACCAAAGTGATGGACTGACTGATCCATAGAGCCATGTGTGGTTAAAAATACAGATGTGTAGAACAGCTGGGTCCGTACCTATGGGCACATGAAGAAGAAGAGTCAGCCTCTGGTGTGCTCACCTCATGGTGAGGAGCTGCAGTTTAAACTGATTGTTGCTTCTGAGCTCCACCTCAGCTTCTGTAAAGTGATTACTCTCATTCACAAACATCCATCTCAGAGCAGAGACTCCAGGCGACCAGGTCAGTCCGAAGCCTTTTTTTACCTGCGATAAACTCAATCTCACGTCAGAGTGTATCCAATTATACAGCCTCGCCGGCTGCATTCAGAACGAGGTCACCTTAACTCCTATCTCCTCCTCATCGAGCGGAGGTTGAAAGGGGGATTTGATTGGGTGATAGTGGTTGTGGTGGAGGGTGGAGGGGGGTGTATCAGCTAAATTTTCATCAGCGCCCCCTTTTTCCATCTTTTTGAAGAGAAATGCTTTGGGGGTAAAAAAAAAAGGGGCCAGGGGAGCCTTGCCAATTGGAGTGTGAAGTGAAGTCGGCGGTCAGGTGGTCAGTTGAGGGATGAGTCAGCAGATGCCTTATCACTTTTCAGCCTGCGTTTGTGCGTCTACTTGCAGGTTTGCTTGTGCATAGATGTGTTTTTCACTTACTTGTAGTGGAATAAATAAAGGGTGAACAAGCTGATGAACTGCGCTTAGAAATATAGAAACTATAGCAACCAGTGTCATCATCAACAAGAGATCCAGAGCTACAGCAGCGTCTTATAAAGGGTCATACAGCACTCTCTGAAAAGTGATGATTTAGTAAGACATTACTCTTTATCCTCTTATCCGCCGCTGATCTTGAAGCTGAAGGTGATGGAAGGTGGTGGAAAGTACTTTTTTCTTTGCAGGGCTGAAACTCCTGGCAGCAGGGTAGTCAGCACTTTAAAGGTTCAGCCTGTGTATTTGGTAAGATAATAAAAGTTAAAGGTAATTTAGAATATCCATAGCAGGTAAAGTTTATATAAAACATTTTCATAATTAAGCTGCAGGAATGTTTTAATCTTTGGCACTGAGGAGATTGCAATATTTGACTTTGTTACGCCCCCCTGCCGTGCAATATCAACGCCAGTGGCATTCTTTAGCATCTTTATGAGACCAACTGGCCTTTTAACTAATTCTAATGTAAACCCATCTGTGGCAATACTTGACGCTGAGAGCAACTGACGTAGTGTAAAGAGCAAGAAAGTCCATGTAGGTTGGGAGGAATGGGAGGTGAATGCGTCAAACAAAACTGAACTTTCATCCTGGAGACCGCAGTTTGTGTCCCGTGTGAACCCTAAATTCACTGTTGTTTCAACATAACATTATGCAATATAAGTACGGTAGTTGCGCACTGATGTCACTCACATGATGTATTTACATCACATCATGTTATGTAACAAACTTATTTATTATAAAACAAAACATGATCTTTTTCTTTTATCCCGACTGCTTCACAACATTAACTACCTGTTAAAATGTGTTTCAGCTGTGCATCAGTTGTCAGACGTCAAACATTGCCAGGAAGTTGTTGTAGCATGAGAATACTCTCATTCATGCGAGAACCAGCCTCATGCCATCCACATGCCAAAAATAAGTTACAGTCATAGCACCACCTACTGGCAACAGAAAATGATGTACATTGACATAGTCCTCCCAGAAGGGTGACCAGACCCACCTCAAATTTGGTTAGGATAGGTTAGTAAGTTGTTGGTTACTCGTGATGATTGTGAGTTTACATCAGACGATTTTGCCATGGCGCCGCCATATTCGCCATGAAACAGGAAGTTGTTGTAACTTCCGTGGACCTTGTCCAATCTTACCCAGATTTCACATGTTTCATAAGGCTCAAGGCCTGAAGCCATCAACATGCAAATTAGGTGTCATGGTGATTGTGCACATAATTTGTGTGTTGGAAACTAGAAAGAAAGATTTCTCTCTCTCTCTCTCTCTCTCTCTCTCCCTCTCTCTCTCTGTCTATGTATATATAATGTAATGTAATGTAATGTTGCATTTAAAGACAGTGAGATAATACAAGTGGGTAAATTGAAGTTATAATTTTGTCATTGTTGTAATTTTTCAGACGTCTCTTGGTATATGCCACATATAGGCTATGTGTTTGTGTAGTGTTCTCATATCAAAAACACTTCTCTTCCTGTGATACATTAAGAAGTTTTTGGTGGCTCGTGTTGAACTCTCAGGTGTGCACGCATTCATGATACAAACAAATGTGATTTGGAAAACAAGCCAATCTGTCCTCTCTAATCCAGAGGGTGCAGCTCGGGACCCAGAATCCACCTGTGCCTGGCCAGCATAATAACCGCAGCAGCTGGAACTTCTCCACCTGCCAGCGTGCCTCTCATTAGTGTTTCAAGTTATATCATTAATTATTGAATTGGCATTTGGTCAAAAAAAGTTCTGAGGTGCTTGTTAAGCTACCCAGGGGACTGGGCAAGGGGTAGAATTAAAAACTGACCGAGCACACAGAAAAGCATAATTTCCTAACACGTCGTCCAAACATCACACCTGCGCAGCCCATGATCTCTTCCTGCCGACTGACTAAAAGGCAAGAGCACTCTGAACCCTCATTCCACGATCATACCTTACATACAGAACAGTGAGGTGGCCTAACAGCATGATATTTCTGCCTTGAACAGGCAGTGTAAAAGGGGCTACTAGGTGCAGGACACCACACATCCTAATTAACATACAAAAAAATAGAAGAAGGGTAAACATGTGGAGAGGGGCTCGGATGTGGCCGTAGCATCTGCCCAATCATGTAAAACTACACTTGACTGCTTGTAGGTTGTAACATCTGGCAGAGTGAGGTTTAACACACTTCAGCCACCTCATAAGTAATTGTAAGTCTGTCCAGTGCTCTCAGAGTAGGTCAGGAGAGACTTCAGAGATTTGGTCCACAGTATACTGGAGCTCATGGACTTACCTCCAATCAAACCTGAAGGATTTTATTTAACTCTCTTGTGTCGCATACTGTGTTTCACTCAGAAACATGTCACATTACAGAGATAAAGATGCTCGGTGTGACTTTAATTTTAAGAACCTGATCAAAAAACTAAAAGATACCGTGCCAAACCGTCCAAGGCCACTCTGATGAAACAACGTGAGAAATGCATAGTTCACTCCTTTTTTAAAAATGTATGCTGTCGATAAAATAAGTCTCAACTTGAGTAACCTGGTCTGCACTGGAAATTCAATTTCCTCTCAGATCTTGATGCCATAAAAGTTCTTCTTGCTTCAGCATTTTTCTGACCTCTGGCTGAGCCGGCTGACCTCCTGCATATACAAATTGTATGGTATTAATAGAGTCATACTTCATCTCTGGACTTTTTGTTTTCTAGAAGATGTGACAGCTCAAACTGTGACAATACAAGGCATCATTTCTGACTTTACAGCCATCTCCTCATTAACAGCCCAGTCGCCAGAATGAAATGTTTGTAATGTACATTTGCACATTTAATAAATATCATGTCAACATTACTAATATGACAAGGTATAAATTACATACATATGAGCTGACTTTGTCATAAGGATGAGGAGGGGATGGTGACGCACAAGCCAGATACTGAGCAGCAGACCACTGCTGGAGACCAACAAACAACTAAACTAGATATTTTTAACAACAGATTGTTGTTGTGTGTATTTTTTAAGGACACATTTCCGGCAGTATTTGTGGCAACCAAACCGGGAATTTGAAGGCAAAACATGACATGATGTTTTCCTAATCCTTAGCAAGTGGTTTTTGTGCTTAAACCTAACCATGCAATTACCTCTTCAGTTGAAGTTTCATAGACTCGCTTTCATGCCAGATATGCAGAAAGCTTTAAACCAGCAACACAATGAGCTTTTAACTTTGAAATATGAAGTCCCTTTGGACGATGCATTTTTGTGGTTGTTGTTGTAATGTAAACACTGTGTGTACAGAGTAAAATGTGTGGTAGTTACTGGTATGAGAGTACAATTTGGAAACTGTCGCTCCTGTTTTCAAAACAATAAACATCATGAACCTGGGAGTAACGGAGCAACACTTCATACACGGAGCTACTGTACATATTCATTAGTGAGGCCTCAGCAATGTGTTTCATTGTGTTTGTGCCGCAGTTAATTAATTCACTCCAGAGATACACATAGTTTGAAACGTATATTATTGTGGGAAAGCAGCGGCTTCTCGCCTGATAACAGTGAACACACAACACAAGTCTGCGCACACACTGCCGCAGCTTAGATCATAAAACAAAGAGGACCAGTGATTCACACAAGGTCAGCCTCTGCCCTGAGGTCCCGCTGACTGTAAATCACTCTCGATATGAGCAGCAGCCAAATGCTTAAAATGTAAATGTCCTCATCATGGTGGCTGAACCCGGTGCCAGGCCTGCGGGGGCCGATCGGTCTGCAGGCCCAGGCAGCGGCGGAGTGGAATTGGCAGGGAGCAGATGGGGGGACGGAGCAGATCCCTCTGATGAGCCACAGAGAGAGGTTCACTGATTACACTAATTTAACGGATGAGTTTAATTTCAGTCTGCTGGATTCCAGAAGCGGGACGAATCGTGGATGTTGTAAAGTTACTGTTTTTCTGTGTTTGTGTGTGCAGCTGCCTGACTTCACCTCTGTGTCCTTTTTCATCTCTTCATGCTCACACTGCTGACCTCATGTTGTTTTTCTAGAAGGTATCTTGTATGTTACAGTTTCAACTTCTCCTGCGCTACATCTCAGAGGTAAATATTGTACTTCTCACTGCACCAAATTTTGTCTGACAGCTTTAGTTCCTTTTACATTTTCCTCCCCTTCCTGTCCAGTGAAAACTATGTATTTACAGATGTGTTGATGTTGAATGTTTGTGATAAACTGAAGGATGAAGTATTCCTTTATGTGTTGAGAATATTCTCCTCATTCTTGTTTAAAAGAAACCTCTTGGATCAGCTGGAAAAGTCATCATCACACAGCTGAAAACAGGGCTGTTTTTCCTAACTTTTTAGAGATATGTGGTTCTCACAGGACAGCCAGGCTACAAACATATGATGATCTTATAGAATAATATGCATAACTGTGGATTTAACTACCCAACAGTTTATAAAGGAGTTAAAATGAGCTCAGCACTAAACATCTACAGCAGTAAAATACAACATACACATTTATGCAGCAGGAATATTTTGGATTGAAAAAATAATAATAATAATAAAAATAAATAAGTAAAGATAGATAGGTAGATATGGTGCCCATTATGGCTGGTATGTAATCAAAAATGGTTTAAAATGCATTTTTCATTTCATCTCAATTTTAAGTGAATGATCTAAATACTTCTTCCCTCACTAATGGCGCTGTAGCAAGGATTTTAAAGCAGCAACAACTTGAGAACTTTTTTGACTTGTCACCAACCAAACTCTGTCATATTTTCTGAGTATTTAAAAAAGAAAATCCTCACGTTCCACCCTTGTCTCTTTATGTATGTGTGTAATGTTGTTTCAAAGCCTTGCCTGCAGGTATGTAATTCTTATGGAGAATACTAAATCCCTTATTCACTAAAAAGCTATCAGTCTTCTTATCTAACGCTCCACCGGAAAGCAAATAGGTGTATTTCCCAAAATATTCCTTCTGAATTTAAGAGCGATATATATGTGAACTGTTATGTTTAACATCCTGCTAAGCTGCAGACCACTGTTCAGGACTAACAAACAACAAAACCGGCTGTGTTGTAGTGAGTCATTGCTGTGTTTCCAGCAGCTTTTTAGCCGCCAGACATGGGTGTTTTGGGGAGACCCGTAGCTGCTTTTCCAGTGGGGACTGTACCTCCAAAACCCAGTATTTGAAGCCAAAACATGATATTTTTTTTATGCCTAAACCCTAAGTGCACGTTAAACACAGTGTTGTTGAAAGATTATGTTTCAACATGTCTGTTACATAATGTGCAAATGTAATGTATTTGTTAGGCAGAAGTGTAAAATGCCAACTTTTTTTCTTGTGATTGGGTTGTTGGCACATGAGTTGAAAGCATTGGATGCAAAATGAGACTGTGCCTTTGTTTTTGTTGTTATAGGTGACAAAGGATGAACAAATGATGTGGATTCGACCTTTTAAATCGTTTTTGAAACCTCATTTTCAATTTTCCAACCTGAGAATATTTCTGACCGCCTGCTGCAGAGATAACAGAGAGCTTCTCCCACACTCTATTGTCTTTCCTTCCCAAACTTCCCAGCTCATCTGAGTGGAAACACTGAGAAATGGCTCACAGCCTCTGAGCACAACTTTTGAACAGACTTCTGCGAACAACTGACAAATTGCTCAACTTTTTTTCCCATGCTGGTTGCCCCTGGGAACAAGGCATGCGTGCTCATTTTCCACTCGACATACATTACACTTTCCACTTGACATATATACTTTACATTATAGAGACTCAAGGGGGGGAGGATTTGTGTGGGAGAGAAGTCATGTGAAAGACAGATAAAGCTCTTCCCAGAGAACCTCAGGAGTACCCATCACTGTTTTTGTGGATGCAGCTTGTCACTGCGCATCACCCAGACAGCTGAGCAGCAAGTACAATAGGCAATTAGAAGCTCCCATGGAAGCACAGGAAACACTATATAAAGGGGGAGGACGGGGAGACAACTCTGATCCCAGCAGGAGAAAAATCACAATCACCTTTATTTACTCACTGAAAACACTGCACGCTTGAGGAATTTGCCTTTGTGCCGTCTATGGTTATGAACACAATTACACAACAGTCACAGGCTCAGTTCTGATGCCTCAAATTGTACTGAAGAAGAAGAAAGCCCACCCCTCCCCCAGATTACTCCCCTTCCAGCCTGAAGTGGTACCAGGTGGTTGATGTTTTGTGATGTAAAAGTCGACAGGAGCTATGAAAATTTCCACAGAAGTGTGCCGGCTTTCATCTCAGCGCCTCCGTCCCATTTGGAGTCTTTGCTCTGTTTCGATGGCTGACCTAATTTTTCAGGAACGGAAGTGCACTGTGTTTTTATCACTCATTCATACGAGGCAATGAGGGAAGTGCATCGTGGGAGAAAAAGGCAACTGCAGCCATCGCTCTTGTGTATCCGTCACCGGTCCAGGTTGACGGCTGGAGAAGGCCTTCACCCAGTGATTGACGGGATGCACACTGACACGCTGTCTGTCTGTGTCTGGTCACATAAAATGTGTGTAAAGAAACACAGAAGAAGAAGAAGAAGACAGTGAATGTGACACAAGCGTTTAGTATTTATTCATACAGATGCTCAGATGGCAGGTGGGTAAACAAATACTGTATATTGATAACAGATGAAATATGTTTGATGTTAGGGGATAAAAAAACGTTAATTATTTTAATTTAAAAACATTTAAGCTGCTTAACGATAAAGGAAAACTCTATTTTTTTACATCTTAGATCTTAAAGGGAAACCTCACTCCCCAAATATCTATTTGTATATTTACTACTCACCTCTTGTTACATTGAATTTTGTTTTTCTTGAATGCCTCCGTGGTGAATGAAGAATCCAGAACTGAGAAAATTCTCAATGAATTAAATGGATAGGGGTCCGCATTTAGCAACAGCAACACTATATGAAAACATCTGTTTACAAACTCTCACACAACTCATGCAGTATTATCCAAGTCTCATTTATCCAGTCGCATGCTCAGTACTTCCCAAACACACAGACCTTTCTGGCGGGGAACTGAATGGAGTGTTAAACTTACCTATGCTCAGGAGCTGCTGGTCTAACAGTGCCTCGATCAATTACTTGTTTTTTGTACTTTGTGTAACCTCTGTGTTTTGAAGGGTTAGTTTGCATTCAGCAAGTCACACAGTAACACAACAAACTAACTGATCGATGTCTTATGGTGTTTTTGTCAATGGCAGAGATAAATTTCAGTTTTTTCAATTTTAGTTCAGCTCCCCATTACAAAGGGCTGTCTGTTTGGGAACTACTGAACATATGACTGGATAAATACGACTTTGATTATATTACATAAATTTTGTGAGAGTTTGTGATCAGATGTTTTGAAATAGTTCAGTCAGGGCCACTTTAGTCAAAGAAAATTTTATTTTCATTTGCAGTATTATATCTGGCAGTATGGCTCTGTTCTGGGGCCTCTTTGCCTTTCCTAGGCCTATGTGGAAAGCCTAAAGCAGAGAGAGAGCACACCTGTCTCTGCCTCAGACTTTTCTTGTCTGCCCTACCATGTGCAAACAAGGAAAGTGTGAGGCAGAGAGAGCAAACCTCCCTGCCCTTCCATGCGCCTACATGGAGAGCCTAAGGCAGGGAGAGCAGCAGCAAAGACCCCCGGGATCCGAACACAGCCAGCATCAAAAGCAACAGAAATGACACTGATAAGTCAGACACAACATGAAAAGGGGGAGCTGGGGTGGAGGCGGGTCACAAAGCGGCTAGTCTCACCACCAGACAATCAGAGATCTCCGCCTTCTGATAGTCTGGGTACACTCCTTTCTAAAGTGTGTTTAACACACCGGAGAAAACTGCTGGCAACAGAGCAACACCTCTTGCATTTTTTAAAAGGACACGCACTCCTGGAAATGTGCGCTCCCCCTTTTCTCGTCCACAAGGAAACAAACACACAGAGAGCTTGAAAATGGATGCCGAGAGATTTAACTCTGTTTTATCAAACGTGTGCTCAGTCCACAAGACTGTGGAAATGAAGGCCTTACAGCAACTTTGTTTAAAACTTTTAACACAGTCGGACTATGTTTACAAGCACAAGAGTTCAGCGAGCCACTGAAGGACCGCCCTAAGGATTTACTATTGGTTCTGCAACGTAGGGAGTTTTTTTTAAACTCTGAAATTGTATCCACCCATCTAAACACGAAATCAGGGAGAATACATCAGTCTTTAGTTAAGCAAAGCGTCTGAAGACTGACTTGTGAGTCTACAAAGCGGCTTGCAGAGGAAGCAGCAACAGTAGACAAGCCGAAGCAGTTTAGACAGGGCGCCCTGAATGAGATTCGGCAATTGTTTGCTTAGAAAGGAATCGTGTGATCTATCAGCTGACTCCCTTCCATTAATCAGCCACTCCATCAGTTAACTGGGCTGTTTGAGATCAGCTGATGTGGCTTGGATGTGAGCTGAGCTTGACATCATTTCCTGCCTGAGCTAACGCTATGCTCAGTTTTTGCTGATGTTAAACACCCATTTACTTCAGTTTATGAAGAATGATTGCAGTTTTTGGATTTTTCATTTCACTGGAGGTATGTGAGCAAAACAAAGTTTTCTTAGGAATTCAAAGTAACACAGGGTCAAATTCAGTTTCCTGCCAAGATTAATTGGAAGATCAATACCACTCTCATATTTAAAATCAGGCACTTGGCTTAGCTTAGCACAACGACTAGAATAGGGAAGAAACAACTAGCCAGGCTCTGTCCAGTGGTAACAAATCTGCATGGTAACTGCATCCTCTAAAGCTCACTAAAGAAAATTCATACCTTGTGTAATTTAAAAGCAACCTAAAAAAAAAGTAGCTTTAAAGGGGTTTATGTTGTGGACTAGTTCTTGTCCAGGTGCAGTGACTTCCTGGAGTCTCTGTTAGTCAACTTGCAGGCCAAGAAATGACACTGTCCCACTAAGCTGCTAGGTCCAACCTCTAGTGTGGGTAATCATTTTAATGTTTCTCATTTTCTCTTCCCAATTGGCTTGGCAAATCTGAGGGTTGTTAAAAACCTGTCTGGATCGTCTGAGTGCTTGAGTTTGTTGCCCGTTCGGACTTTTAGCGATGCGGACGTTTTCCCAGATCTCAGCAATTTATTTGCTTGGCGCAAAAATAAAACACAAATTGTATTCAATTGGAATTATCCTCAAAATTGAACTCTCTTTGGTGTCAGCAGCTGTAATCAGCTGTAATGTGTTTAAAGCCCTGGTCAGAAAGTGGCACAGTGACATTAATCACAGCATCTTTAAGAAATATGCAGTTCTAGATGCTTGGTAAAGAAGTGAATGCTGGCAGGACTGGTTGGTAAACAAGTGTAGCTGTACTGGGACATTTATTTTATGGTATTTAGGTATGTTTTCCAGATTTTACATTATTTCATTAACTCGAGAGTTGTTGGTTTTGCTAACTGACAGTCGCTAAATGGACAGTATATTTATTCAAAGGTATTTGTACCACTGATTCCTGTCTAATAACTGTCTAAAAATCATTATTCATTTGTTAAGCAGTTTATACTCCAACAGAGGAGGTTAAATAAAAGTGGATGGTGCCATGTTTCACAGCTTCAAGGCTCCATGCCTGGTTTCCACTTGTGACTGGTGTCTGTAGATCAATCCGTAAATATACATATGATGCCTCAAGTGTCCAATGCAAGGAAGTAAATAGCAACTACCTGTAGCCATTGGAGAGAGGTTTATTATCCATTTTTCGCCATCCAGTAGTTTGGAACATGCGCTTGGAATGTTACCAGGAGAGAAACAGGTACGTGGCAGGTCCTGTCATTTTGTGAAATATTTCATTAAATAGACGTATGAACGGCTGAATGAGTCATAATGACAGTCTGAGTGTACATTATAATCATATTTTAGCAGAATAACATTACTCAAATTCACAATGTGTTAAAACTACATAAACAAGTTCTTTGTAATTGCCCAAACTCAATTGACAATCAACTGAAGCCAGTTAGCTAAGCTAGCACACTGTCATACAGTCTCTCCGAAATCCATCCAAAGTTAGTTTTTCTTAACATACTCAAGGCAGATTTCTGACTGAAATATTACGGAGGGGAGGATTCCCATAGGGATGAATGGACTTCTGATTGCCTCGTCTCCTTTCACATACGTAAGTGGAAACAAGGCCTCAGGTGAGCCTAAAGTATATGTATATACAACTGTCAAACATGAAATGTTAATATTGCATTTTCACTCTCAAAACACATTTTACTTATTTCAAAATCTATTTTATATTGGTGTTGATTGTTGACTTTTATAGCGCCTACTTGTTTTTTCTTTTTCCATGTTTATTGTTGGCGTTATGCACTGAGGCATATCTGAATATGTTTGAAAAAGGATGTGAAAATCTACTTTGCAGTACGCCTCTTTATATTTCTGATTGAGTTGCACTCAGTATCCAATATATTAGCTGATATAGAGATAGATATATAGATATAGATTAACTGATACATTTTTATCATAGTGTTTCATCTTACACAAATAAATTGACGTAATCATGAACAAAACTGGAGAGGAGAGTGTATAGATATTAAAGCTAACATGAGACAGACACAGTAATGATAACAGAAATGAAGCACAACAACGCACAAGATAAAATATTTTACAGCATAGATACAGAGCTGGCTGATACACAACAAACACATGAGAGTTAAAATAGGAGCTTGGCTTGTTTTTTCTTCCTACACTAAAGGTACATTTGTTGTCAGCACTGAGGCAATGAATGACATTCTCCTCTATTCATTCATATTCATACACAGATACAGTATCTGGGGTGGGTGGAAAACACACAAAGAAATGTCACATTGTGTAAAGCTTTCTCTTTCATATAGGAGTCCTATACAACATGCACAGAACCACTCACCTGCCAATTAAATAACCTGACCTGTCCTAAAAATAACAATATAAGCCTGGCTGATACATGTTGTGATGCGAAAACCCGCATGTTTGAGATGATTCAATAAGATTATGAATGTATGAAAAAATAACATTCATGATGTTTCTTATAAAACTGAATAACTTCCCATTTGAAGTTACTGCACAACATTTCAACTTTCCCAGAAATATTACAACTTAAAAGAAAAAACACGTGAAACCTGATGACTGCTGCTCCAGTTACACTGATTATAGATATGACTGCAGAGCGTCTGAATGTGACATGAAAATGAGTTTATCACAGAAACAGACTTGCTGTGATGAAGAAGCTCAAAGGTACAGTTGTCCTGTACTTTTTGGGCTACTGCGGCTGATGTAAGACTTTTAAATATCCATGACTGTGCAGCTGTAAAAATTAAGAGGAAAGCTCTTTGCCTAGACACAATTGCAACCACTGTTTCAGGATTCAGTGATTCAGATTACAAACGCATACACTCATTTTATTTTCTGAATTAAATTTAGAGCCTCTGTTGGTGCTGCTGTTTCCACCACACTAGGTCCGAAGTAGGTCTTTAAAATGTTTGCATAGGAAACACTTGTGGTTTTCTTGCTCCAAGCTCCTCTTCTCCTCTGAGACACATTTAAGGGAATGGAACATCCTCCATGATGGTGTACTTTGATTAATATCCAGGACTTGGGCTGGAAGACAGAGGGGAAAGGACATCTCTGTGTGTTTTTTACCTGGCTGCAATCACCAGAATACATGTTGGCATTCTTGGTATCTGCAAACCATGGATATATTACATTTGTGCACTACCGTATATGGTTGATATGTTAAAACTTTGCATTTCTTTACGTTTCAATTTTCAATTTTATGTTGTGACAACACTGTGGTTAAGTTTAAGCACACAAAACACTTGGGCCCAATCCCAATACCCCCCCTTGTCCACTACCCCTTAGCCATTGCCCACTACCCCTTGGCCCTCAAAATGAAGCAATGAAAGGTAGGGGTTGAAATCTTTCCCTAGGAATTCGGACACCACTCACTACGTCACTGCGTTGGTTACGTCCACGCATACGTAACTATTTTAAACAGGAAGCTGCGAGCCATCTACATTTCCAACCGGCATCTACAATGGAGTCTCCGGTTGAGTTTATCCTACAGATCGTGTTTGCTGTATTCATCATGCTTTGTTTGATGAACGACAGACGACAGGGGACTCCTGCTAGCTAGCTAGCTAACCAGCTAACGTGTTAACGTAATGTGAAAAATCCGACAATTTTGCAGAACAGGACAGATGACAGACGCCAGATAGTGCGAGCTAGCTAGCTAACAAGCAACCTGACGATCGTAACGTTAGCTATGTATGAACTTTTTCCCTATCTTTTGCTCGGAGGTAGCCATGGCGACGTCTACCTCTCGCTGGCAAGTCAGCATCTGAAATCCCTCGCTCCGAAGGGCTAGTTTCATACCCACTACCCCTCGTTATGCCCCCCACCCCTACATGCAGAAAGGAATTGGGACACCCCCACCCCTTACCAAGGGGTTGGTTAGGGTTAGGAAAACATTGTGTTTTGCATGAAATATCCACTCTTGTCACTGCAGTCACAGCTAGAAATGAATTGAACTCTCCTATAAAAATATTTGCGTTTGTCTCTACAAACACGGCTGAAATTGTCCCGACATTTTATTAAAATATACCTGCTTTTGTTGTTACAAACATGACTGGAAATGTCCTGAACTGTCATTAAAAATACCCACTTTTGTCACTACAAACATGTCTGAACATTTCCCAAACTCTCCTTTGAAATGCTTACCTTTGTTGCCACAAATACGACAATGTCCCAAACCCTTCCTAAAATATACCCACATTTGTCGCTACAAAATCAGCTGGAAATGTTGCAAACTCTTGTTAAAAAATACCCACAATTGTCTCAACAAACACCACTGGAAATATCATTATAAAATGCCAGTTTTGTTGCAGCAAGTTTGGCTGGATTTTTTTGTTAAAAAATACCTAGTTTGTCGCTACAAACACAACTAAAAATGTCCAAAACTCATATTAAAAATACCCACTTTTCTCACTAGAAACAGCAGGGAATGTCCTGACCTCTAGTAAAAACTACTGCTTGGCAGGCATCTCAACTAGGTGTCACACCACCCACTCCTCCTCCTGATGAGAAACTTAGCTCATATACATGCAATCTGAGCTGCGTCATATGTTTGAAATGTGTAACATATCCATGTTTGGCAAAAATGTACAATGCTAGCATCTTATTCTGGTGATTGGGCTACTTAGGGTCAATAAGGTTAAAGTTGAAGGAGAATAATAAGTGGAATAGAAAGCACCCTAAAAGCTACAATAGAGGATACCTGGAGCTGTTTTTGATCAAACTGCAACTTGATCTAACAAATAAATCAGGGAACATAGCTTTACACTGCATGCGGAGGTAGAAAACAAGGCAGACACGAGGGTGACCCAATATGGGTTAAATCTAAAATTCCTTTGTAAGACTTGTCCTTAGCTTTTAAACTGTCCCTCACAAGACGTTTCTAATTGCTGTCAGCAGCTCCTCTGTTGTGAATCTGTAATGGTGTGAGTCAATGTGCTCAGTCAACACAACACAGAGGTTAAAAAAATGCTCCTGTAGCTGTCAGATGTGGTGTTGCAGGGTTATTGATCAAGAGGAATGAGGACTGAAGGTTGCATCCTGCCTGCCTGTGTGTTTACTTAGCCTACAGTGAGGAGGAGACTAGAAATGTCCTCGGAATGCCAATTAAGCCGGTGATGGTCAGATCATTGTCATGCCGTGCTGATGACTGGCAGCCCTGACAAGCCGGCTGAGCGGTGCATGTGGTTCCTTTAATTAATTGCCAACGGCTTGGCTGCACGTGGGCGGACGGAGAGCATGCTTGGTGTATGTCTTTGTGAAACAAAGCGTGAGAAATTGAGGCAGAGTGAAGCTCCGCTGCTCTGCGACAGAATGAAGTGAATGTTTTTTTGTGCGATTGATCTCGGAAAGCACAATTTGTTGGTTTCTGCAGAGCAATTTGTCTGTGAACAAAATGTACAGCATTTATCTGAGGGTAAGCTAAAGGTTAGCTTTAATCTCCCTGGAAAAGTGTCTGTGTTTGAACCAGTGGGCCTCTGCAGCGCGGCTTGTCCCATGGGCTGCAGCCAGATTTCGGCACCAAAAGTCAACATTAGCATTTCAGAGGCCTATCTGTTTCCATTAACTCAGTCTTGTACAAGATTTCCCCAAACTCTGCAGGAGCCCTGAAGCAGTATCAGGCATTTTACGGGCTCCAGGGGTGAGTTGCCATTTCAGAGCCTTGATGTATCACAAATTTAAATTCATTATCCTCCATAATTAAAGCAAATATATCAAAGTCTGCTTACACTGCAGCGATACTGTCAGTGAACTCCAGAGGGACCGAGGCTCAAGCCTGTAGCCCAGGTGGCTCACCAAATAACCAATAATTTTGTTACAGTTATACATATATATATATATGTATATATATATATATATGTATATTTATGTACGTATAAATACAGCATCTTGTTAAATGCATCCTCAGGTTCCTTTTAATAATTTAACCTGAAAACTGTGAGCCATCTCTGCGTACATCACTCTCCAGTTTCCTGCAAAATGTAATTGCCACTACTTTTAATTATACTCTGGTCACCACATTTAATTATAGTGTTCAGTGAGATGGTGGTGAAATAATTTTTAGGGCAAATCAGAGCTCCTTCGACAATACAAGATCTTATTCCTGAAATACCCTCAGAGGAACAGTGAGAGTGAGTCTGTGGTGCTCAGTAGAGAATTCATCCTGACTTTATCATAATTTATGGTGTTTTTCATCTCCTTTGAGGTATACAGCAATATACTACTCTTCTAGTCTATTATATTAAATAGCATCCTTTTATTTCATGAGCGCTTTATGCATTAAAGTGTTTATACACCTCAGGACTAAGAAGTATGAAGCCTTTCCTCTCAACGGTTGAGCGATAATCAGTCCAAATAAGGCAAATCTGTCCTCACTTGACTTTTCACAGAGGAGTCTCTTTCACATTTCTTTAGAGAGCTGTCTGAGCAGCCACACACTGCAAGAAATATCAAGCCTAAATGGTCAGTCAAGATAAAATTTGATGTACCAAGGTGATGCTACATGGCATTGGGATATCATTTCATCTGATTTTCTTTTGAGGAAGTATGAGTTTCTGCTTTTCTTTAAAGGTATTTCTGGGCTTTTTTTGACATGCTGTAAGGGGCTGCAGTCTGGAATTGAACCTGCAGCCGCTGCAGAAAGGACACTGCCTTTATACATGGGGCACCTGCTCTCAGGTGAGCTAGTGGGTAGCTATTTTTTTTATTTCTCTGCTCTGATGTTAATTCCAAAATTAATTTCTTCCTATGCGCATTGTAGGAAAATAGATAATCACAAAATCAACTTGTTTCTTGTGTGTATTGTGAAAAAGCAACATCTTAAAGGGTGGTTTACCCCGAAATCAAAAATACATATTTTCCCTATGATCTGTAGCACTATTTATCATTCTAGATTGTTTTGGTGTGAGTTGCTGAGTGTTGGAGATATTGGCTATAGAGATGCCTGCCTTCTCTCCAATATAATGGAACTTGATGTCACTCGGCTTGTGGTGCTCAAAGCACCTGCACCAAGTCTGCACAGGGTGGGCGGGAGGAGAGTTGGATGTGTCAAACAAACTTGACACTTTGGGGTCTCATGTTAGTTTCATGTGTGAAACCAAAAGTCACTCAAGTTATTTTAATAGCACTGAAGTGTGCTTGTGACATTTGTCACGTGACATTATAACACAGCACGAACAACTGTACTAATTTAAACCTAACCACAATGTTTTTCTGTGAACTGAATAGCATGCTTTTGTTGCTCAAATGTAAGGAAGTAAACCTAAAAACAAAGTGTTTCATCTGTAAGTTATTTGGAAAAAAATATTATACATTTAACAAGCAGAAACTGTACATTTCCTGTGAAAACTGCAATTTATTTTGAAAAGACACAATGCACCAAGTACCAAGTGCATCATATTTGACATGAAGGTCCACTAACAAGGTGGCAGTATTTGATAAGATGGTATGAGAACATGTTGACCATGGGCGATTGCTTTGAGACAACAAGGGAGGCTGAACTTCCCTAAAATTTCATAGAATAAATGGTCAAATAGCCACTATTGAATTTACATTAAAATAAGAATGTACATTGCATTAAACATGCGCTAGGATGCAATTAACATCATGACTATGATGTTCAAACGTCAGCTGTGTACCACTAGTTTTCAAACGCGACCTCCCTGTCATACATTCTCATGTCAGCACAGTGGATGCAGAGCCTCCAAGCATTCCTACGAGACAGCACTGAGCAGGTGTTTTTCATGCAACAAAGCGAGACGGTCATTGGATAAATACGACAAAATCATCACTTCCAGGGAGGCTCAGCTTTGCTGGGACCTAATGGATCGGTAGGCGGGAGAGGACGCTCAGTGTACGCGTGATGATTGGAGGAATTGTCTAAAAGGCTGAAACTCCTTTGTGACTGACAGCGTTTCACATTTCGAGCTCTGTCCTATCTGGATATTTGTGAGTAGAGTCTTCTGACAGAGTGCCAAATTTTATAGTGTAAACTTAAAGTAAGCTTCCCCTGTTTGAAAGACTAGCAGCGACCACTGATGTTGACAGACCTTGTTGTGAGCAGCTTTGTTTAGGAACTACGTTCTTTCCACTCTACTATCCAAATGCATCACCATGCAGAAGGAAGTGTGCATCTACTACTAGCTCACCTCACACCACTGAACTTATTAACATTACAACTCAGTTTAGGGGGATTGCCAATGATGTTTACATCTTTCTCTGTCAGTACAGGTACAAGTACAAGCCTCTCATCCCTGAGTAGATGCATGCTTCCCTCAACATATGGTGATACGTTTGGCGAGTGTAGTTCAGTAGAAAGAAAATAGTTCCTACTTGAAACTGCTGCAGCTGAAGAGATGCATATATCCATATGGCTGATTTCTCCAACACTCTGCAACCCACACCAAAACAATCTATATTGATTAAAAGCACCAAATGTAAAAGGAAAAATATGTATTTTTGATTTGGGGAGAAATGTCCCTTAAAACTGCCATGTGTTAAGACATTGTCACTGGAATCAAACTTGCAGAAGTCGAATGGAAATGAGGTGCATTTACTCCATTCTGCAAGCAGATATTTCACATTTCTTTAAGGTTTTAAATCTCTGCAAGTGACATAATATGTTAAGTTTTGATTCAACATAAATGGTAATACAAAAATTTCTAGTTTAATATCCTTTAGGTACTTAAGTGATAAATGAGCTGTTACTAAAACAATTCACTTTCTAAATACGAACATCAGTGAGTTTGTTCATAACCATCTCCATGTTTCATTGAAGCTCCAGCTGCAATGTGTTAACACACAAATGCTTTCTAATTCTGTTAATGCATTAATCATTTAAGTGTTTTAATGGCCTTGCTAGCATTAAATGCTATTCTTTCCATATCACAATGACACAATCCTCCTAATGTAGACATACGTCATAAAAATGAGGAGGAAATAAAAGCAGTACTCTCTCTTGACATTGGCTGGGCGTAGCCTGTTAAAGGTGGATGTGGAGTTACAGTAAAAGGGGTACTGGTTGTGGTGAGGGCCCTATTTATGGGGTGCTCATAATAGATTTTGCCCTTTGCCCCCCCTATAAGGACAGGAGTCATTTTTATGATACAGTAAAGAAATCTGTGCAAGGGTAACAGCAGAGCTAACCAGAGGGGCATTTAGTTCGACCAGAGAGAAATATGGACAAGCAGAAGAGCAACTGGGTCATCTATGGTAGAGACCAGAGGGGCACTTATACAAGGGGGCATTTAGGCTAGACAGAGGAACATTTGAACCAACCAGAGGGGCATTTAGGCAACAAGAAAGGCACTTGAGTTACCATGGGGGAACGTGGGCTGACCACAGGGTCAACTGTTTGATAGGAGAAGCACTTACTGGGTGGCCAGAGTGGCATTTTAGCAACAAGGAGACCCATTGAGTGGCCAGAGTGGCATTTAGCTGATCCAAAGGGATGACTAGTGCTTGGGTCATCGTACCCAAACATTGGTCTGATAGTCCTTGGCAAAAAATGGTCCCAGTTCGATGCCAAAAAGTGCAACATGGTCATGAGGTGGATGGCCAGATGGTGATGTTGTTTCTTTCTCCAATAATGTTCCATTCATGCATCTACATCTGCATCTTTGTTTTTCCCTCTTTTACACAATGACAGTTTACAGGCTTATTATTTTATTGGTTGTGAAATGGTTGTGATTGGACAGCCACACTGCATAGCAGCTGTACACTGGACAGCAGCTGTACACAAAATCTGTATCAACAGCATTTACATGTATAACTGTGAACACATTCTGTCTGTAGCATACACGACACACCCTTACACACCTTGCCTATTGCTATTACAAGATAAACCCACCAATGAGTCATTTATGCGAAGCCTGAAGAACTGGAGTAATTCCCTTCAAAAAACTTATATTTAAAGTACTTTAAACACACACACACACACACACACACACACACACAATATCAGGCCCTATGTGAATCCAAAGCCAAAGTGAAAATGCTGTGTAATTTTTTTTTTTACATTCTTTGTTTAAAATATTCAACTGGAATGAAGCAAAGGTTTACAGACCTCAACATGCTTTGTCAGGTTGGATGGCCAATTCTTGTAGGCCGTGATGAAGTTTGTGCGTGGTAAACAGAGCAAACATTTGAAACTTCAGACATGGGCTTGAGGTATTGCCATGGGTGATCTGGTGGGGAATCTTTATTTCCAGCTGCCCTCCTCTACCTGTCTCTACCGATGAGCTGCCCAATCCGAGCAGCGCATGAACGAGGTAGAGGAACGGGAACGCCACTTGGACAAACAAACCACACGCAGAACTGCATGATCACAGCTGATACATGTTAGAAAAGAAAAAATAAATCCACTGACTTCTAAACAAATGTAATGAGTAAGGAGAGCCTTCATAGAAATGTAGTATAGCAGTTAGCAGCTAACTAAGAAAGAAGAGGAGCGGCTGAAAATGTCCGCAAATTGGGAAATCAATGAGGTACGGGAGCTCTTTACCCTACTAACAGAGGATAAGATAAATTATTTTTAATGACATGTTTTGCCATTGTTATTGTTTATAAAAGTTATTGTTTACATGTCACGCCTATTATGCCTCTTTTGATTCCACAATGCCAATGTGCTGTTTTACTTGATTCTGTGTAAAACTGCAAAGAGGGAGTTTGTAGCGACCCTTTAGTGCAGCCTCTGTGTAAAAAGGCCTAATGTTTGCTGGGTAGGGGCACTGGGGGCCATGGCAGCACTTACTGGGTGACCAGAGGGGCATTTTAACCAACCACAGGGACATTTTAACAATAGAGGCAGTTTGGTGAACATAGGAGCAGTGTGTAGCAAACTACAGGATGCCTGCACCAACCACAGGGCCATTTTAGAGACACCAAAGAATTGACCAGAGGAGCATCTGGGCTGAAAAGAGGGACACTGTGCGACAGGAAGGCACTTGAGTATGAGAGAGGCACTGGCGGCAACCACAGGGAAAACTGGGTGATCTGAAGGGGGTAAATTAAGGCATGTGTGCCTGGCTCTTTCAGGGCCGGGCTGTGCCCCTCTGCGCGCGCCTCTGTCGCCACTTTAGAAACTGTGTCAGAGACTACAAAGCCATGTCAGGATAGACATTTTTTGCAGTGCAGTCAGAGCCACCAAAAAGCCAGCGGAGCGCAGCGGCGCAGCAGGACTCCAGGCTGCCGGCTCGGCTCTGCTCACCGCCGGCCACACTCGCGTCACATCACACCCCCAGCCCGTGGTGACACGGTTATATTCTCAGCGTGTCACCTGAAGCCTGTAATGTGTGTGTCTACATTTTTTTTCTCCTACAGTGAGAGGGCGTATCCGCTCTCGCAGAGAGGCTGAGCCAGTGAAGCGGGAGTGGGAGGGCTTTTCAGTGTTTTCGCTGGTTTGAAACATAGGAAGAAAACAGCGAGCAGTCACGCCGCCCACTAAACAAGGCGAAGCGCGCATCAACAATTTCGCAACAGCCGCCGCCGCCGCCGCCGCTGCTGCTGCTGCCCCGATTAAACCCACGGAGGAGCGGAGGAGAGCAGACACCCACAGACACACAGGCAAGAGATCACTGCTGCTGTTGTCCTACACAGGAACTAAAGAAAGGTGAGCTCCACATTTCTCTTTAAAATGATGATTTATTGTATGGAGTCTGTCTGACGGAGCGTTGAGGAAACGCAACAAAGTTATTTCCGATGTGAGGATATTTGCTTTGTTTGGTCCTGTAGGTGGGAGCTGCATCCCTCTTTGGCTTTGTCTGCACACTTCTGCATGTGCATTGTGCTCAGTCAGTCATGCAGCACGAAATGCATGATTGTAGCATTGATATATCGAAACATGAATTCATTTTTGGAGTGTGTACTTTGTAAAACGCTGCTTTTAATGATGTTTACAGACATTTTATTGAGTTTTATTCCCTCTGATTTCTTCCCTTACTCCTACTGTAGCTTCACATGTCTGCAAGACGCTCAACAGACATTTATAGTGCTACATCTGTATCAGTGTGTTCCTTTTGTTGTTTTACTATCAGGTGTGCTTTGTGTTGTTATCTGAATTCCTGTCCTTTCATCAGACAGCCTGCAGCAGGGGTCTAATGTCATTGTCACCCAGTGTTATGGTGATTGGTTAAAAACCTGTGAACTTTTAGACGTACCTTACTCCTGCATTTTTTGTGGTATTTGGACATTGAGTGCAGCTTTCTCCTTCCACTATCATCTATTTTTTTTTTTTTTTAGAAAAATATTTAAAGTTTTATTTATCAAAAGCATCTTCCCTATCAGCCACCTCCTGCAGTGGGAAGTGCGAGCGACAATGAAATGTAAGTGGCTTGTTTCCTCTCTGTCTCCAGTGTGTTTTCAGATGCAGAATTAGAATTGATAAGCGCTCCAGCTGAGCCACAGGCCACCCATGTCCTGCACGAAGAGAGTGCTTGTTGTTGCTGTTGTTTCAGTTTTGTGAGGAAAAAAACTTGAGGAGGATTTCCAGTAGTCCTAATTTAAAGTTTTCATTCTTCTTTTCTCATTACATTTGACTATAGCTCTCCTTCTTCCCCTGTGAGTTTGGGAAACCTTGTAATCCCCCTGCTTTTTAGTTTTATTCTTTAAAAGCCTGATTTGCTGCTGCTGGACTTCATCCAACATTTAGGATGTGTCAACGCTCACGTAATTCTCGACTAACTTAATTGCCTGCAGGATTACTGTGTTCGAATGAGAGTTTACGTCAGTTTGATTTCTTGTTCTGTAACCTTCGCTGCTTGTGAGCTGTTTCCTTCTTGTCTGTAAAACCATTTCCTGCTGTTGTGTGTGCGCCTCTTACACTGATGATGACATGCAGTTATTTATGGGCATTTTATGTGTGCCCACAGCCGTATAGATGGCAACCATTGGCTAATTTAATACCTTTGGGGTTTGATGTTTGTGTTGTTTGGACAAAACAAGGAATTTGAAGATTGCGTTCAAGGCCTTGGGGCCAAAAAAACTACTGGTCCCTTACTGGACCCGCTGTAAAGGGAAGATCCACCAGTTTTATACACCAAGATTAATGTACTCATCACGTGCAGCTCTACTCTCTTGTGTATGTATCTTGGCTGCGGTTCAGAAGCTTTTTAATGAAAGCCAGAGGGCATTGAGTTTGAAGGGCGTGGACGTTTACCAGACATAGAGGAGTCTTACGAAAGATTCTGGTCAGCTGCATGATGGGAGATGTAGGATTAAGAGTTTTTGTAGATTGACCAGTGCTTGTGATTGAAAGTTTTACAGGAATTTACTGTGTATGATGCATCAATTTTAGATCACTGTTTTCTTTAATCTGTGTCTCATGAGTTCTCCAACTTAACAGCATAACAATACTAACTCAGTAAATTACTCCTTGTCATGTCAGTTGATGTAATGCTTCAGTGCTGCATATTCCCAAAGACATTTTTGTTTGACTCACAGTAAGCATAAAGCTTCAGGGCTCGGGGTGTTCCCCACTTTACCTGGTAGGTATTATCGTCTTGCCTTGCTTGTGATGGTCATTTTTTATGCCTCCACGCCAGCAATAGCTTTTGCCGGAGACATTATGTTTTTGGTGTCCATCCGTCTTTCTGACGGTACGTCTGTACGTCCATATGTCCTTATATACGTCCCATCCTTGTGGACATAAGGGAATTTCTTCAAATATGACACCAGTGTCCAACTTTTAAAAAGCCTAAACTAAACTAAACTAAAGTCAACGATGAACTGATTAGGTTTTGGTGGTCATAGGTCAAAGGTCAAGGTCACTGTGACCTTGTCTGATCATTCTCATGAGCCCAATATCTCAAGAACAACTTGAGAGAATTTTTTTTCAAATTAGGCACAAATGTTGACTTGAACTTGAAGATGTACTGATTAGATTTTGGTGGTCATAGGTCAAAGGTCAAGGTTGCTGTGACCTTGCATCCATCTCATTCTCATGAAGGAGATATCTCAAGAACAGCGCCAGGGAATTTCTTGAAATTTGGCACTAACGTCCACTTGGACTCAGCGATGAACTGATTAGAATTTGTTGGTCATACGTCAAACGTCAAGTTTATGTGACCCTATCTGTCCCAGTCTTGTGATATGTTTCATTGGTCCGATTGTCTGTTTTTATCGAATTGCATTGACACAGATTTTGGCTATGCCTGTTGATAACGCCCGCTTGAAATTGAAAATGAACCGAGAGGTTATTGAGGTGATACCAAGTTTTTGACCATAATTCATGAATTTATATGTTAATTATGACGTAATTTCATACAAATGTCTGATAGGATAAAAATTAGAAATTATTTTATATCCAAAAGGTCAAAGGTCAACTTTGCTGTGACAACATAATGTTCTCTACAAACACTTTTCTGGCCATTATTCCAAGTCATATCTCAGGAAAAAAAGAGGAAACATTTGGTCAGATACTGAATTGGTGACACTCATTTTGAAACTGTGCTAAAGTCCTCTGTCTTGTCAGGATTAAGATGTTTGTGATGCATTCATGTTTTAGAATTTGTATCTTGCAGTAACTTCCATGTACGAGGCATTGTCTGCTGTTGAGGCTACATATGAGTCTGGACAGACAGGGATGTAAGCTGTAACTTTGTACTGTGAGGCGGTAATTCTCGATCTGACAATAATAAGTTAAATTTAAAAGTGAATGAAGGGGTTTTGGAGGTTTGTCAGTCAAGTTTCCGCTCCCGTTTCGGTATCTTTAATCCAGTGTGATTAATTTATTAAAATCAGTGTGTGCATGGCTTTTACAGTGTTTATCAGTTGTAGTAACTGAACAGGGATCAGTGTTGGTGACTCATGATTAATCAATATAGTAACATCTAAAAACAGTTCCAAATGTTCCAACTACAACAACAAGGATGCAGGAGGACAAATAACGTCAGTGTAGTTTCTCAGACACAAACATCCATCACTAAAAGTGCACGCAGCACCCCTCTCCAGTTTATATTCCCTGGATCAAACTATTGGAGAGAGGTTTACATTCCTGCAGTTTTGCTTTGTTAAAGCTCACACCAGCGGATTTATATCCTCCAAACAACAGTCACATGAATTCATAAGTTGCTTGTTTATTGGACAGAGTTTTGGTAACCTGTCAACCTGCCAGGTTAGAGAATTTGGCAGCAAAGGACAGCCAGTCAAAACAAATCTGATTGCACTCTGTGTTTTTAAGTGAAACGTGATGGATTTGACTGGGTGTTTATACACTTTGAGATTAAGAACACACAAAGAAGAAGCTGGATTTCACCCATAAAACCTGTTATGTTTGTTGTCGATCCTATTTCTTGGACTCCCATTTGGCACCTCTCATAGATTTTTGCTCACATTAATTTAAAAGCTGCTGAGGCATTTCACAAAAAAAACATTGTGCCCTTTGTTTTGAGCCAAAATGTAGACCAACGTGAGAAAGAGCAAAGGTCCAGAGCTGCAAAGTAATTGGTTATCTGAGTTATTCAAATGCATCGGTTAGTTTAATTTGCTCAAGATGGTGAAACAAGATAAAGAACTTGTATTGTGTGGTCAAAATATCTGTAGAAAGCCTGTAGAAAGCAGTAACAGCCCTGCAACAAATTTAACCGTTTTGAAGGTTAATTTGTTTGATTTTGTTGAGACTTTTCCTATTTAAGGTCATTTGGAAATGAACTCTAACAATCTCACAACCTTCAGCACAAATAAGATAAGATGAATTATATTGACAAAAGTATGTGGACAGGGTTTGCTTCAGGCTGTTTTTCCAGTTAGTGTGGTAACAAATTTTTGGCATCAATATATGTTTGTTCTTGCCTTGTTTGAACATCACAATGCCTTCGTGCACAAAGCCAGCTCCATAAAGAGCTGGTTCCGTCAGTTTGGTGTGGAAGAACTGGGACTGGTCGGCATAGAGCCCCAAACTCAGCCTTGTCCAACTCCTTTCCCTACAGCAAAGTTCCAAAATCTAGATGAAAACCTGAAACCAAAAGGCTGGAATTAGATGCACAACAGTCGCACATAGGTGCAATATTCAAGTTTCCATATACTTTTGGCCATATATTCTTAAACAATAAACAGATTAGGATGGATAAGAAATGGATGGATGAATAGAAAATAAAGAAATACACACTTCTACCTTATTTGCAGTCAACATCTAGTCATAGTTAGGGTGTGGGTCAAAGGCGGAGTCAGCGGGGGGGGAAACATTCCTTTTACCCTCCAGCCATTACCACTGTGACGTACAACACTAGGATGTTTAAGTGAATTTCTGTGCACCTTTTGAGACAGTATAGCAGCGCTAACTTTACTCAACGCCATTGAACTTGAACTTGAAATCTAGCCTGTGTTTTGATGATGTGCTATAATGTTACCATGCAGGGATTTGCCACCTCAAGAACTACATGTCCTTGAAGGCAACTTTTATACCAGTGGTTAAACAACACTGGATAAAGCATTCAATTTTTTTCTGTTTAACAGCTCCAAAATTGCCATCGCTAAACCCACTAGACTCAATTTAAATAAAAACAGTGATTTTAGTGTGTAAAGAGGCAGCTTATTTTCATTGCTAACAGGTGAATTATGGGTAAATTTTAACCAGAGCTGCTCATTGGTGGAACAGTGAAAAGATGAACCAAGACCATTTTTATAAGTTTTGTTTCTTTGGACTTTTAATGAAGTGCGTTTTACGGTGATAAAATTACTGTTTTTTAAATGGTGTCTAGCGGGTTTGTTTCTGGTTAAACCAAAAGGATCTTACTCCTAAACAAAGATATCTATCTCTGTTGGGATCCGTTCCATAATGTTGTCAAACAATTGGAATAACAATCTGATCCTGTCATTGGCAAAAACAAGCACTTTTAGTGGACGTACATTGACAGTGCAAACATGCCCTGAGTTTTACATTACAGCCTGTTGTGTCACTGCCTTCTGCAGCACTCTCACTCAATACTGGACCAATTTGCAAAAAAATGTCAATCCCATCAGTCACTCAGACACAAAAACAAGGGAAAGTAGGGTCCAGGTTGCAAAGTTATGTCCAGAAAGCCACACAACAACTCCCCAACATGGTGGTGAATGCTTCGAATGTAAGAGGATGTGATATTGTATTGGATGTTCCCAAAAAAACAGACTGCATGCCATCGACACTACTTTTTACCCCAGGTGGAGACCAAATGTGTTCAGTTGCAATATATTTTGTCCAGTCTTTGTCAAGTCAACCTCTTGATTTACTATGTAATGTATTACTATGTAGTTGCAAAAGCAACTTTTCTATTTTGTCCAGCAGAAGCAGAATCAATGAGTTCAAATTAATAGCCCATATTTGTAAGCAGCTGTTTACTATCCCTGCTTTTATTTGCAGTTGTCTCTTGGAAGTACCCCAGATTATGTAGATTTATCGGACTCAGCCGCTACAGCCGGTGCAACTTAATGTTTAGGGGTATATGTCACCTTATATCACCTACACTTAGCAATATTTACTTGGTTTTATCTAACAGCTGCCTGATACCTTGTGCGAGCAGTCAGAAGGAATGAAGGTAAACATTGCCTTTGAGTTTGCTGAGGCGCAGAGCGTCAGACACGTTCACAGCTTTGAATTTGTCCTTTAAGAGCTTAACTTGTCCTGGCATCTTATTCCAGCCTCTTTTTTTCTCTTTGGAGGGTGTGAGATATTTGAAATGTGATGCTGGGTGTTTGGCATCTGAAAAGGTTGCAGTTTTATTCAGTGTCAAATTGAAACAGGCACCTTATTTTTGTAGTCCCTTGCAGGTTTCAGATCATTCTTTGCATTTTGTCCCTGTGAAAAACTCAAAAAGAGTTATGTCATGTAAGGCCAAAAATAGAAATTAGTTTTTCTTTTAAGCTTGAGGAAGATTCATGATTTTAATCAATTTATTTTGGCACAAATGCGAAAAGACTTAAACTGATGGGATACTTAAGACCGTAGTGCTTGATAAACAAGGTTACATCCATTCCAATAGCTCTTGTGAGAAACAGTCTGTTCAAGATCACATCCTTACATACTATTCATATGAAGGAAAATTGCTCAAAAATGTCCATTCCCACTGTAAAGCATAGGGATTTTGTGTATGTGAAAAAAGTCTTGATCTATTCTAGATTGGCAAGAATTTCTGAAAATGACACGTGACCAACTGGACATACTTAACTGCATCAAAATGCATTGTGGCATTTTTCAACATTGACCAACAACGCTGCTCCTAGAGCTGGGCTCCTAAAGCATGCTATCTGTAGTCTACAGGCTTTTCCCTGGCTCAGAAATGGGCTTTGGTGGTGATGTCTGCTTTGCGTGCACCACAAAATTTGGGGGGTATACATTTACAGATCATGCAAATGTATTAAGTGGGCTTAAAGCTAGCAAGCTACCTAGCTAGCTAACCATAGCCAGCTAGTTAACTTAAGGTGACCAGATTTCTGAGATGAAAATCAGGGACATTTTCAGTGCGGCGGTGAAAAATCATTGAATATTATCATTACGAAATAAAAGACAAGTCCTTTTTCATGTATTTTGACCAGCTTTTATTACAAAAAAGGTTGCAATCAAACAAATGAGTGACATCACCAACCATCCATCCACCGAGGAAGACAAAAATATCTTAATCTTATTAGCTTGAGTTAGGATGGATTTTTTTGGCCAAAGGTTTCAACTCATAACTGAATACTGAACTGGTATTTATGACACAAAAGGTGGCAATCAAAAAAAGGGATGACATCACCGTGATCCTCTCATTCATCCACCTCCGTAGCCTCCGCCTCAGGAGCCTGGGTAGAATAAGAGCAGAGGAGAACATGAGAAAAACTGCAAGAGCAGAGCCAATAGTGAGTGAATAGTTTCTTAAGAAATTACATCAGTTTTGGTAATATACTTATATAATTTAGTCATTGTGCTCTTTTTTATCTGCTCTATGTAATTGCCTCTTTTTGAAATGTGGTACATCAGAGGTCCCTAAACCTTTCAGACCATGTATCACTATGTACCAAACCAAATTTCCAAAGTGCAACTTTCTACTGCAGATATGATTTTTTCATAGAATAAAAATAGCTGTATCCTCCATGCAACAGCATCAGCAAGGCTAAACAACATCAACAAAATGCTACTTTATTAAAATCAAAGAATAGCCTACATTTATAAAGTGCACTCACAAAAGATAGAGATAATATTGTCATCTCATGGTAACCTAACATAACAAGTTACACCTTCACTAACAACAGTGACATACAAAACAGTGACATAGGGCATCATCTAATCAGATGGTCTGCTTTTATAACTACTAAATTTATTGGTTACCCACACAGCAGTGACTGGTGCCAGCCCGACACAAAATACAGCCGTTAACACACACAGCTATTAACCATTTACTTATTATTTATTTATTATTTTAACACAGTCTCAGGTCCCTATGCCTCCAGGAAAATCATATGCTGCCAAAGCAGTCTTCCACCTCCTCCTTTTCTAAAACAGAGCCACATACAATGTCACCACCTGGTAATCTCACACTAACGTCACAGCTTCACCAATGACAGATAGAAAAACAGTGACATATGTTAACGTTCACTGACTTTTATAACGTTATGTTAGGTCTTCAGTTCAGATTAAACAGATGCACACAAAATAAATAAGTTCATACACAACATACCATTTAACACGGCCGCTGGTCTCCTCTTCTCTCCTTTTTGACGCCTCTAGATTGTTGTTGTTGATGCTGCTGCTGTCTGGTTGTGCTTCCTGATAACGTCTGTACATCTTACGACATCTTCTCTGGCGATGTGTGATGATGAATCAAAGAACTCCATTATTATTGGTCTAATGTCGCGTCACCAGGCTCTCGTTATTCGTCCGAACCATGGTGATTGAACTATGAGTGGTTGCACTGCGATTTTAATTTTAATTTTAATTTTTTATTTTTTTACTATGCAGGGAAAACCCTGGTCTATCACTACCAGATGCTTAAATTAAGTCGTAAAATAAGGAGAGTATGAAAATTGACTTTAATAATCAGTTTGGGGACTGACTGTTCTGTTGATTAGACATCAACCAGATTTCTGTAGACAGCTGGCATTAGCTTCATGGCAAAATGTCAGGGACAGATTGAACAAAGTAAACAATATTTGCACACTTTGTAGTTGTTTTTATTGCATTCCTTTTGTAGTTCGGATTCTCTAAGAAGTAGCCAAAGCTAGCTAGCCATCTTTTCTCATAATAATTCTGTTAACTGCATCAAAAGATCTTTTTACTTGTACTTTAGTGTTTACTTAAGTGCAAGTTGTAATAATTGAATTTTGGGGAAAAAAATGCTGCAGAAGGATTCAAATTTAGTTTTAGTTGCTTACAAATAGAGAGTGCCAGGAATGAGTCCTCAAACCTGGAAACCACTTCTGGTTCTTGTCTCAAAGTTAGATGCCTGAAATAAGGTCTGTGGTTAACATAAGCTTAAGAGACTTAAATGTTTTGTTTTATGACGTAAAACACGTCAATAAATACTCCACTTGTGATATTTGAAGCTTCTATGTGTCTTGTGAAGCTTCTATGTGTCTTTAACAAGGCAGTTGCTAACAGGTGGCGAAATGACACAACGGAACATCATCATGCTGAGCTGCAAGGAACACGGCTTTATAGTTTTGTTATGGTGGTGACATTAGGTCATGTGACAGTAGTGTAGTTTGTTCATAGCCTCACGTTAGCTTTCTACTTCTGGTGATTGCATTTAGGCTTCAATAATTACAACAGGTGCTGTTCCTTTGTGAAGATTATCTTGCTAGAAAAAAATGTGTAAGTTTCATAAATGTTTGTTTGCCGCAGAGTTTACTTTCTGCAATAATCCAAAATCCAGTGGAAAAATCCCATAGGCTTTTTTGACGAGGGAACCAAGGCGATGCTAACTTCCGCATTGGCTTACAGAAAAACAAAATCCCTGAAGAACTCAATATTGAAAGTTATAATAATAATAATGGACTCAGAATAGATAAAATGCTGTCTTACTGTTGAGGCTCATTTCTCCCTCCTAAAAATGTGGTTAAAAAAACAGAGTTAAGTTAATGATGCTTTATTTGAAGCTTAGTTCTTGAATTTTTTGAAAATTTATTTTGATACAAAGATTTTGCCCTGCCACCACCATTGGTGGAAAGTAACTAAATACATTTGCTGTACTTAGTACAATTTTGAGGTACTTACAATTTACTTGAGTATTTCCATTTTCTGCAACTTAATACTTCTACTCCATTATCTCAGAGGAGAATATTATACTTTTTACTGCACTACGGTACTTGTAGCTTCTTTTGATGCTGGTAGTAATGCTGCACTCTTCCTAAAGAAAAGTTTGAATGAAGGACCTATAACAGAGCTTCTCTACTCTGTGGTATTGTTATTTTTAGTCAAGTACAAGATCTGAGGACTTCTTCCCCAGTGTTATGGGGAATGTGGTAGAGTGAAGCACAGCTGTGTTAACCAGCTTTACCCTCAAAAATAGTGATTGAAAGTCATGATGTTCTGCAGTGCCAGCAGCCTCTGGCCTAATCCATGCATCACTTAAATAAATATGACAAGATGTTCATTAACTAGATCAATGATTCCACGTTAGCCTCAGATTGAATATGTCGAGCTGATGTTGATGTTGGCTGATGGAAGATCCACCGCCTGCAGAATTAGACGACGTTCTCCATCAACAGATTTTTCTGCCCTCTGCTCGTTGTTTCTGTAACCTCTCCGGGGACCTTCAGTCCAGGCCTGCTCCCCCTCCATACATCATTTCCCACTTTATTCTACTTTCCATTCTCCAAAAACTGCACCTCTGCTGTCTCCTCCATTAATTTCTCCTCTCCCAGGACAGTTGGCAGGTCTGCTCCCACCTTTCCCTCTGCTTCATTTGCATCTTGGCTCCACACGGCTGCCCAAGTGTTTTCTTGGAGTCAGGTGGCTAATTGGTTCCCATCTGTTGGGAGAAAGTGGCCTTTATGGGATCTTGGGTAATTTGTGTCAGGAGTTTTACCACATTGATTTAGTTTTTCCCTCCCTGCCCAGAGTTCACACACTGTTATCTCTTTGTTTTCTTCATATTGTTGCAGCAGGTGATCTCTGGGATTCAGCTTGTGACATCATCCGGGTTGTTTTTCAATGCAGGGTAAAGAGTTTGGAGCGCTGTTGGAATATGTTTTTGTACAAAATGTATTATTTAGATTTTATTCAGTTAATCTTTCAGTTGTGAAATTCTAAAGGCAAAAGGCAAAGGAAGGACAGAAATGTAGTAATTTGTTTTTACTTCTCAGCCACTTTATTCTGAGCATCAGTGTGTTGAGCAGTGGTGAAAGAGATATTAATATCCTTTAGTTAAGTGATACCACAGTGTGAAAATACTCCACTACAAGCAAAAGTCCTGTATTCAAAACCTTACTTAGAAAATATGAAAAAATATGAATCAGCAACATGTACTTTAAGTACTTACAGGAACGGTGTGTAAGATTTAGGGGGATTTAGTGGCATCTATTGGTGAGGGTTGGAGATTACAACCAGTTGAAACTCTTCCTGGTTAGTATTCCTTTAGTGTTCATTGTTCAGGAGGTTTTTACCGGGAGCTGACTTATCCACAGAGGTCTCTTTCTCTCCAAAATAAACAGACCAGGTGATTTTAACCAGTGAAAACACTGAATAAAGCAGTTTCAGCTTTGTGACAACGCATTTTCCAGCTGAGCCAAGAGGAGTTTTATGCCTCTGCCCCGGCGATAGCAGTGGCCAGAATCATTATATTTTCGGGTTGTCCATCAGTCCATTCATACATCCTCATTCAACCATCCCATTCTCATGAACACGCTATCTCAAGAACATCCGCTTGGACTCAGTGATGAATTGTTTAGTTTTTGGTTGTCACAGGTCAAAGGTCAAGGTCAGTGTGACCTTAACTGTTTCAGTTTTTTGAAACTGATATCTCAAGAAAACCCCAAGGGAATTCTGTCATATGGCACAAACGTCCTCTTAGATTTAAGAATGAACTGATTAGAATTTGGTGGTCAAAGGTCAAGGTCAGTGTGACTGCACAAAACATGTTTTTGGCCAAAACTCAAGAATTCATATGCTAATTATGACAAAACTTCACACAAATGTCTTATAGGATATAATGATGACATTTCATATCCGAAGGTCAGCTTCACTGTGACATAATAAAATTCCGCCTAAAACACTCTGGGCATTATTTAATGTGATATCTCAGGAACAGAGGGACAGACATGTGGCTGCATACTTGAACCTTGGCTGATTGTATAGATCTTCTGTGCTGTTGGGTTGAAGATGTGTGTGAACCATGTTTTCACAGACATGGATGTAAACTATAAGTGCAACTTGACTAAGGCATACAGCCAGAAGGAGGTGATTCTACTTAAAGAGTTTATTTAGCTTAAAGGGTAGGTAAACTTTGTCAGCACATAAAGGAACACTTTATCCTTCAGTTTACCATAAACATTCAACATCAATAAATCTGGAGATACATGGTTTTCACTGGACAGGAAGGGGATGGAATACTGTAATCTGAAAAGTAACTAAAGCTGTCAGACAAATGAAGTGAAGTAATACGTGCAATATTTATCTCTGAGATGTAGAGGAGTGCAAGTATAGAGTTGCACAAAATGGAAATGCTGCATTTAAGCATCTCTTCTCTGCTGTTTTGACCAGATAACGTGCACTTCCCCCAGTGCTCATCTGAGGTTTTAATTTCACAATCACTTATCTGCAATGTGAGTTCCTACAGAGACAGGTTCAGAGGAGGAAGTGAACAGGTCTAACAAACCAAAAACAGGAAGTGACAGGAAACACTGAGACGCTTGTTTCAGGCGGACAGTCTGTTGACTTCTTTGCTACCTGGAGAAAACAAATAATTTCAGTCAGCAGAGCGCCGTGCCAGCAGAAACTGTTGGCTCTCATCCATACGGCACTTTACTGCACCTATTTAACATTCAGCACCAACAGAGAATACTGTGTTTGGTCTCTGAGGGCGGCCGTTTATGAAAAGTCTAGACTGCAAGATGAACCAAATCCAGCTTGTTGATGATATCTGTTGTTTGTAGGGTTTTTTAATGTGAGTGTGGCTACTTCAATACAGCATTTTACAATTGACAGAGATTTTACGATCTCTGTGTTTCTGACCAAATACTTACGATTTCATGATATTCTGGAAATGAGAGAGTGAGTCTCAGTCTTCTCTTTCCTCCTTTGAAAGCAAAACAGTGTCATGGCCTGTATTCTTTTATGAACATCTTTAATTTGTCTCATGCATTCACAATTTTGGCAAAATATGCAACAGAATGAGTTAAATGTGATCAAGATCATGAGTTTTTTTTCTGTTTACACGAGTTTCTGTTGTGCAAACACTTAAATGATGCAAAACAGACATGTCTTGTTTTCCTAGATGAGCGTTGTGTGTTTTTCTTCTCTGTCTGCTGTCTTGACAAATCTTGCTAAAAGTTATCTTGACCTCAGTGCTTCTGCATCATCTAACTTTTATTCTACCGTTTTAGAACCACTGGATTATTCTAAGATGAATTATTAACTGTCATCAAATGTGATATGCAAGTCATTTTTAAGCAAACATGTCAAATGTTGTTTTGTTACAGTTTTTCCCAATATGACTGTTCACTGCTTTTCTCGGTTTCATATTATCTTAAACTGAATATTGTTGGGTTTTGGACTGATGGTCGAATGAAAAAAGACATCTGAAGATCTCACATGGTCTCTGGGAACTTGTAATGTACATGTCACTATTTTCTGACATGTTACAGACAGGACAACTGATGGAATGATTGTAAATGAATACACTGATTAATTGATTGTGACAAAATTTTAATAAACAATCAGTTTGCGCTTTATAAACAATAACACAGGCATTACCATGGCAATTAATCTGTTATATGGCGGCTTATTTTGTCCTCTGCTTGGAGGATAAGGAGTTCCTGAACCTCACTGTTATCCCAATTTGCGCACATTTACAGCTGCTGTTCTTCTCCCTGTTTGAGTTAGCTGCTAACTGCTAACAACTTCTTTTTAAATCTCCCGCAGTGGGTTGTACACATAGACCATCATAAAAACATTACACTGTGCTGCCCATGATCCAACCTGCTGGCTGTCCTGACAGATGTTGCTAATGACTTGATCTCATCACTGTTTAAAAACAATCAAATGTTTTTAGAAAATGCTGCTTTTAGCACTACGAAACCGAAATAAAATTTTGTTTTTTCCCTAAATCACATGTATTATGTTCTCTTTTGAGGAAAAGGGAGTAGATTGACTGAAGGACACATTCTGTTCTCCTTCTCCAACACATTTTTTTCTTCCTCTAAATAAAAGACAAAATGAATATAAAAAAAATTCTAAAATTCTTATTAAAAATGACTTCAAGGAAGACTTTACAATAAACTGTATCCAAAAAAATAAAGATAGATGCCATCCCACATTTCCATTAATCTCATTATCATTTTATAAATGGATGTATATTTCAAATCTGATAATGAGTTCTCTGCTGTGACCTTCACCTCTCCTCCCCTCATCATCACTGTGCATTTTTAGTCATAATGTTTTGTCACATAATCCCCCGCTGAGAGAGAGTTGTGGCGGATGAATCAATTTCAAGCTCTTTCTGAGAGCTTCCTGACAATTGATGGGGGGTGCCGGCGGTGACCTTCTGTAATGAGGCAAGGTCTCCATATCTGCCAGCGGGGGTTCCTCTTCAGCTGAAGGAGAGGGTGAATGAGCAGACTGAAATACAGAGCTGCCGACTGTAGCTCGGCTAAATTTAATTTGCCATAAAAAAAACCCCAGGAGAGATGAGATGAGAAGCGGATGAGTTTTAAAGTGGCAATTGAAGGGAGATGATAGAAGTAACTGGTGGCGTTAGACCTCCAAGGTTATCCCACAAACTGAGACGCTCTCAGAGAATTGCACACATCTGTAGATGCTTTATTTAATACACTTATTGTGTTTTTAGTTTGCTGATACTTTGATGGTCTGCAGCCGGTTTGTGAACTGATACGGCCGTTTTTCTCTGACACTCCATTTGTTTCGCCGCTCTATCTAAAATGAGGCTTGCGTGCATACAAACAGGCATATTGATACACCCGCTGACTCCTCCATCTATCCTTAATGACAGTATTTAATGCTTTTTTTGGGGGAAGCCATGAACCTGTAGCATATGGCGCCGCTTCCTTCTTCTCCTGCCCAGGATTCCTGAAAAGGATCCAATTTGAATCAATCACCGTCTCCCAGGTGTTCCCGTTGTTTTGTGGGTGTCTCCTCCGATGATAGATGCCGTTATTTGTGTTTGCTGGATGGATTGTAAACGGTGACGAATGGTGAAGGCTAATGCTTTCTCTGTTGTCAGAGGAAAATCATTTACCTTGCTTTCACAATCCATTAAGTCAATGAGAGGAAGAAAAGTTGGATCTGCAGAGGTGATTTCACTCCATACATGACACTGACCGATTATAACTGTGGATACTGCAGGTGACATGTAATACATGCAACTGTATGGACAATTATTCATGTCTTAGTGTGGGAAACCACCCAAGTCTGTTAAAATGAGCCCATTTTATAGCTAATGTCACGCACCCTCCAGTGGCCATATTGGATGTAGTTGCTTGTGCCAGTGAACCTGCATGAGCCTCTGGAGCAGTTATTTTCAGATTTTTAATAATTGGGTTAAATCTATCATACTCTTGAATTCTGGTCTTTGTGCTGTGTGTCTCAGCTGTTTTTGATAAAAGAAATGTTTTCACAGCAGACAGTTGAACTGGTCACAGCAGCTAAAGCTAAAATTGTTTCAGGGTCAAGACGTTGGTCAAAATACAGCTGGGAACCTTTTTTGCATCCTTCTCTCCCTTGTTTTCTGGAATATCTTCACTATCGCCATCAGTATGAAATACCCTCCAATATTATTTAAAAAAAGACAAAAAATTGAAAATTACCCATCAGAATTTCCATCAGGGTACTTTTCATAGCAACAATCTGTAACCCAAAGAATAGGAATGACATAAAACTTGGAAAAGAGGTAAATTATCGCATCTGAGACGCAGGAACCAGTCAGTATCAGGGATGGGGGGAAACATCGATGCAGCATAGTATCACAATATGTTTGTATGGCAGTATGGTATTGTTAAACAGACCTGTACTGATTTTTTTTTCATATAGATTATTAATATTACCAACACAAATTAGACTTTAGGTAGCCTACTAGAATAATATAATCAATCACTTTTTTAAGTTCAGTCAATACATTTTGCTGCAATGAAAACCCACTGAAGTGAGATGAATGGACTAAAAACTTTGTAAAAATCTGTATTATCTTCTAAGACAAAGTTTTCTTTTGGGGACATAATTTGCAGTTAAAACAAGGTTATAAGTCGCAGTGTATCACAAAATATTTTATCCCAATACTCGGCACATTGCAACACATTTAAAATCGCAATAATATTGTATCACGAGTCCCGACTTATGTATGGCCTCTGGTGATTCCCACCCCAAGTCAGTATCTTGCCTTTTTTTCTCAATGACCTAAATAATTTATCCAATATCAAAACTGATAAAAATGTATTGGCAACAATCGACTGGGGCTGCAATATCTGCGATTGTTTTCCTGATTGTTCTCTTGATTAACTGATCATTTTTTTACTCCATTGTTTTCCAACCTGTGAGTCCTTCCTGATTTTTAAGGGGTGTAAGAAAATGTTTTAAAATATATACAGTAGGCCTAAATCAGCATTTAATTCATTTCTGTGAAGAAAACGAAATGATTTTGTATTTTAAATTTTTGATTATTAATAAGGTATAAACTTCAAGAAATCCCACAGGATAAGGACATTATGATGACTGAAACACACGCTGTATTCACAAAGCCTTCATTCTCTACTGAACAGCCTCGTCGTACTTTAGAAAGGTACAAAGTTAAAACAAGAAACAAGTTCATAGAACAATGGCTGAGAGTCCAGGGGGAGAAAACACTGAATTTATTTAAATGAAGATAAATTAATGAATTTGTTGAATGTTAGAAAATAGTCAAAAATGTCAGTGTTTCTTGTTTTGTCCACAACCCAAAGATATTCAGTTCGCTGTCATACAGGTGTAAAGAAACCTGAAAATATTCACATTTAAGAAGCTGGAATCAGAGAACTTTGCATTTTTGTCTGGAAAATAACTCAAACTAATAAATCAATAACCAGATTAGTCGGTAAATAATTTAATTGTTGACAGCTTATCAATTAATTGTGGCTGCTATCTTGTGAAATATCAAGAAATAGTTAAAAAAGCCCTGCAACTAGTTCCCAGAGTACAAAATGACACTTCTAAAATATTTCATTTACTATCACATATGATGAGGAAAAGCAGAACTGGGACTTTGAAACCAGAGAATATTGGACGTTTCTGCTGAAATGACTGACATTATTGTTTGATTATCAAAATATTTGCGATTTTCAGTGCTAAACATAATGATAATGGTTAGATGTTCACTGAAGTAAGTCATGCCAGTCCGCATGCTCCATATAAAGACTGAAACAGCCATACTAAATGAAATGCAGCCAGTATCAATCACAGTATTTCCACCTGTGGTTGTCCTGCTTTGACATGTCAAAATATCTGCCTCTTCCTGTCCAGTTTGTTTCTTCAGACTCTAGTAGAAATCGTTAGATGTGTAATTGTGAGAAAAGATATTGAGTAAAGGATCCAGTATTGTTGCATGATTGCGCAATTACATAAAAGACCTTGCTGCAGGCCTCTTGAAATCAGTACAGTCTGCGGACGTGCCAGCTGTGTGTGGCACGTTATAGTGATTACATCATTGTGTGCTGTTCCTTCAAAACACAGCTGCAAGAAGAAACAATACCACAGATGAACAGACGGGCGATTTTCTTTTAACATAAAACACCCACGCTCCATTTTAGACAATAATTGTGCGGTTTGTAGCTGTAGCAGCCAGAATGTTCCTAATCTATACCCAAACACTGTAATGTCAGCTCTCAAAGATCCTTTGCAGTAAATAAGTTCCTCACTGAACGTCTTTGTGCACATGTGCAGACGAGTGTGCATGAAGCCTTCAGGATGAAGGTCTGTGCTCCTCTGAGTCACCTGCAGTCTGGTGTCAGACATGCGTCATTGGGTCATACATCCTCCCCCCGAGGACGGACCTACGAGGTGCCATCACACCTCAGTACTCTGGGTTTTTATAGTGTTTTTTATGTTACTCCAACACACCTGAAACTCCATTGACCTCAGTGACAATGACTTCTCCTCCAGGGACTCAGAGGGATCATGCCTGGAGAGGGGCAGACGGAGCTTTACTTTTATTGTCAGGGTTTCAGTTCAGAACTCACTGCGTGAATTCAAACTGCAGACAAATCCATGAAGAAAAGGAAGTCACACTAATTAAAAACACAAAATATGGTCTGATTTTGACCTTTGTTTGTAAATGGAAAACATTTGAAATACAACTTGATAAACACTTCCTTGAGTGAAAAATTAAAATGTTTTCTGATAGTTTATTAACCCTGTAAAACCCAAATATAGAAAAACACACAATTTTTTTTTTCAACCATTAAGATGTTGTTGTAGGAGGCCTTTGAGGCTGAAAATGAGATGTTTTTAAAAAAAATTATGTTTTTGTAAGTTTTTACGGAAATGTTGTAATATTGCAACGTTGGGCTCAATGGGGAGCAGAATCTCCTGTATTTGTACTCATTGTCTGAACAACAATACAGAACTAAGGATTCATTTGCAGGGTTTTGCTTTTGTCCCAGAACAGTATAACATGAAAAATAATCTCAGTCATGTTGTTATGAATAGTCATTTATTGCAACAACAAGAACTTTGACATTTATTTACAGTGATAGTCCCAGAAACAGTTCTTGTCCTCTGAAAAACAGAGGCGAACATCACACTTGCTGCATTGGGTATTAGTATACCCTTTACTGCAATGTCTGCAGCGTCCTCTCTTCACCTTCATCGGGAAATGTCCAGTTAGGTCCTTGCGCACATCCTGTGGGGGGTGTGCACATGCTTTCTTGGAAGAGGGACCGTTTGGACTCCCATCACCTGGGGATGGTCTCTTTCCAGCATTCAAAGGACTCCCTGCTGCATCTGGGCTCCTGTTGCCTGAAGAGTTTTCAGTGTTGTGTCCACCTGGAAAGAGAAGAATCAATATTAATATTAATAATCAAATCATGTACATGCCAAAAATGCATGATGATACAAGTCAAAGATATCACAAACATGGCAAATAGCAGAAATGGATTCTTACCAGAATGAGAGAGGATGCTAGTTGTGCCTCGAACTTTCTCATGTTCAGTATCTCCTTCTTTGGCATCTTGAGAGCTTGGCAGTGCCGCTTGTAGAGGAGCCAGGCGTTGACCACAGCAAGGGTGATGGTGTGCCAGAAGATGTACATGTACCAACGCTGGGATTTCAGGGCAGTGTGTGGAGGAAAGTTGCATCGTCTGTGACAGCTGGACCAGAAAAATCAGTTTTGGACTGATAAAAACCTTTTTTTACCAGCGATATCTGTCACGGGGCTTGATGTGTTCATTTGATTGGGGCTCAATGTCCACATTGGCTGGGCAATCAGTAGGTTCTTCTCTGACTCCTCGTCACTCGCATCAGTGTCGTCGAACTCTATGTCTACATCACTCTCTCCATTTTGGACGATCCCAATCACATCCTGCACATTGTGCCGAGGATCTCTCCTTGCTGGTGGCATTCTGAAATAGAAAAAATAAAATTGAAACAAATGTATATATAAACAGCACACATGCTTATTAGATTCTAGATAACCTGCAGAAAAAGAGGGGATGGTGGGGAGATTGATTTCAACATGAAGTGTTTACACATTGCACTGAAGTAACCTATTCACACATTTAAGTGGTCACACAATAGTGTATAGCTGACTAATTGTAAACTCTGATTATCATACTAATAGGTATGCAGGTAGCCTCCAACTTACAACAACACCTTACATTCCTGAACATCAACACCTGTTCCAGAACAATGGAAAAATTGCCCTCCCCCAAGCATCCCCCACAACTGCTTTGACTATGAATTGATAGGAACATTTTCTTATCAATAGCCAAGACAAAGGGCAGACATGCACAAACAGAATTTCTTTATTAGAAAGTCCTGCTTTCTGTGATAATGGGAAAATACTGAATGTTGAAGGTGGTTAGAAATCATTATAAGTAAATGAAAATGATTAGATATGGCAATATATCTTTGCACACTAGTTTCTAATACAATAATATGTAATCTAATATAAGACAGAATGTGTAAATCACGTGTAGTTTAAAGTTATATTGGGAAAATTTAAATTGAAGTTCCTCTCAAGACGTTCCTCTCAAAACAGGGTTGTTTTGACTACCACATTCACCCATCGTTTACAAACAAATTACAAAACAAGCTCTAAATAAAATGACTTCTTGACTTGAGGGCAGGCCTTATATACAAATGTATGACCCAGTAGCTTTCTGAGACTGAACAATAGGACCAAATGAGTATGATAATGTGGTTGAACAAAAAAAAAAAAAAAAAAAAAAGTTTTTTTTTGGGGATAACAAAAATTGTTGTAATTCTGCAACAGTGGGTCTTACAGGGTTAAAGCAGCTCTGCGGAACTTTACGTTTTCGTTGATTATAGTGCCCCCTTTGGTCGAAGCGGTACGACACCCACGGCCTGGTGTCGTAAAATCTCGACTGCAACCGGCAATTACTGTATGCATTTGTTTTGGAGAGCGAGAGGAAAATCACAAATGTTCTGGTGTAGCTCTGAATTTCTTAGAAACTGAGGACAACTGCCTGCTGTATATTTGTGTTCATGGTCACAGTCACACAGTTGTGGCGTTTGTTGTAACGTTATGAGACAAAAGCAGTTTACATGAGCTAACATTACATTTAGCTTGCTTATAACTTCATATATTGAAGTGAAACAACGTCTAACAAGTTGCGTTATATTCTCTAAATAAAAACAAAAATTACATACCTGTCGATTAGGAAAAAGGCCAACTCGGGATCAGTTTTAAAACCTTTCAAATCTCTCAGCTCTCTCCACTTGGTGAATGCCCGACCGAGGTTTACACGTGTTTGGGCTCGAGCCCTGTCACTGTCCCGTTTAGCCTTCTTCTGTTCTTTTTCTTTTAGATGGTGCTCCTTCTTTATCAGCCATGACATCGAAAGTACAACCAAGTCCTTATAGATACACCTGGTAAAACTGTTATGTGTTCAGCAATGCCCGTTGCGTACCGCTTAGTTGAAGAACACTCTGTAAACACGGCTCTTCTTCTTCTTCTCTTAATTTATTGGCGGATCGTAAACAACTTCCAGGTGCATACCACCACCTACTGTACAAGAGACTACTCCCTACTACATGTCATTTAGCCTGTTTCTTAAATCCTACTCGTAAACATGGCTCCTTCCTCTTCTGTGGTTTAATGGCTGCGGGCCGCTGCGGGTGTGCAGACTTACTTCCGCCTCTGGGTGCCGTATTCTGGTTTGCTGACTTCTGCTGTGCCCGATCCGAGCCAGGCTACGCTAAATAGCCATATAGAGAAAGGCTTTTTTGTCGCTGTTGGGTTCAAATAAATATGCCGATCTTCAAGGGGGGTGATACGAACTAGGGACAGTTTTATGAATGGTAAAAAGTTCTGCACAGCTGCTTTAATGAACATTATTGCAGTCACCGAGCTCAAACAGCCACACAGACATGGAGATGACAATTGTTTGTCTGATCACAGCTGCTTTCATTTAAAAAAAAAAAAAAAAAGTATACGCAACAGCACTGCAAGATAAACACACCCTCCTCATGCACTAAATACTCTTTATTTTTACCCTACAATATTCCTGCGAAGCTGTTTACATTGCTGATGAAAGTAAATATTCCAATGATATTCTGTTTACATAGAGCTGTACATACTCTCATGTTGTCTACAAGTGCCAATGTGGAAGTGCCAAAAACTGCAGTTCCTCTAATGGCCACTTGAGGCTGGCTCTGGAAGTCAGTTAATCCCTATAAACCCCCCATGTTAAAATGTCCAACTTTACAGGAGAAATAAACATGTTTACTGCCTGGTACAAAAAACAGGTTTGGCCTCTAAAGCTAATTTCCCCCATTCATGTCAACTGTTTGGTGGGTGAATTTTTATATAACCCACCAACTGAATATTATATATATATATATATATATATATTAAGGTATAAAGTTATGCATAATTAAGGGCGTTGCTGTTTCGAGTGACAGGTGGGTACCAGTTGTTGACATGTAGCTATCACGGCATAACCCCAGATTCACAGAGTATAGGGCTATTTCATTGCATTTTAAGTTTATGAAAATGATTTGTAATATTTTGGTCGCCTAAAGGAGTCGTGTTCAGCCTTTCGGTTGTACTAAAGACCCTCTAAGAAGTCGAATGTTCAGTTTTCCTGGCAAGTACCTTTTGTTTTAATAGTTTCAAGTTTGTTTTTTTGCTGTAAAACAAGTAGCATTAAAATTAGCATTATCACAGTTGGAGGTACAATGCTGCCATGGTTTGGATTGTCGCCTCACGCAAGTTCTTTGCATGTCAGCATGGGTTATCTCCAGGTACACCGGCTTCCTCCCACAGTCCAAAGACATACAGTTTAGGTTAGTTGGTGACTCTAAATTGCCCATAGATGTGAATGTGGGTGTGAATGGTTGTCTGTCTCTATGTGACAGCCCTGTGATAGTCTGGCGACTTGTCCAGAGTGTACCCCGCCTCTTGCCCTATGTTAGCAGTGATAGGCTTCAGATATCCACAACCCCTAACAGGATGAGCGGTTACAAAAAGAGAACGAATCAATGGATTATCACAGCTAACCATAGCAAATTTGCAATTCCTTGGATAGTGAAGGAATGGTTTGCCTCTCTGACTGGCACACCCTGACATTCCCACCCTAACCCGAACCAGTCTCACTCCCCTTGTCTAAACCTAACCAATTCATCCAACAAAGGCAATGAGTTCTAGCCAATCGTAGGGAGCGTAGTAGAGCCCTGCGCTGGAGCCCGAGGCCCAAGGGGCCCGACAGCCAAAGGGCCGGGCTGCGGGCCAATTACCACATCATTACCTTGGACACGGCCGGGCTCGGGCTTTTTTTTAATCTGCCACTTAGAGAGGTGACGGCAACACTTACAACGCAGCAGCCGCTGTGCCTCTCCCTCTCCGCTGCACGTCACTCATCATATTTTACTGATCCCAGCCCACAGGTCCCGCCACAAACATGGACAACATGAAGAAAAAGATTGAAGATGTTGAACTTAAGACGGTGAGCAAAGGAAAAGCTCAGTAGTGGACAAAGTTTAAACTTGTTACAACCCTTCAAGATGAGCCAACCGGGTTTGTTCAGTGCAGTCACTTCAAAAACAAAATAATCAATTAAACAACCCCAAAAATGCTTCAAACACTTTTCTAAATAATCTTAATATTGAAAGGAAATGAAATATATCCACTTATGCCATTAAAAGTACATAGATAAGGTCGGAGGTCTATAACTGCACATATAGACCTCCGATCTTATCCGGGTATATTTCGTTTCCTTTCAATATGAAGATTATTTAGAAAAGTGTTTGAAGCATTTTTGGGGTTGTTTAACTGATTATTATGTTTTTTGAAGTGACTGTGCGTGATGCAACTGCAACAGTGCGGCACAGTCATTAAGTTAAATAAATTCATATTTAACTTTATCCTTTCAATCAAAATATAATGAATATAGCTTAATACCACACTAAAAACCCCAATTAAACTATTTCAATGTCAAAAAAACCAAACACAAAAAACCTCCTGATTTTTGCACATTTGTTTTGTTATCTTTTGTCTGAATGTGGTTTAGGAAAAGAGCAAACAAATTTGTCCATGCAGGGAAATTCAGAGATATTTACAAATAATTTACTGCATTCATTAAACACACAGTGACAGCTAGCAGTAGAAGACAAATCAAAGACACTAAACATATCAGGGTCGTCATAGTTAGAATACTAATCCTGAAGCCACAGACATGACGTCTCTGCCTTTTAGAGGCGTTAATAAATGTTGTTTTTGTCTGTAAGCGTCATTTGTAATTGGGTTTTATGAGAGAGCAAAGAGCAGAGGAGACTCTTTAACTTTGCAGTGATCATTGTTGTTGCTCGAATAAGGAGCTTTTAATTTGACAAGGGCGTGGTGCGTGATTCGTCAAATGACCCAGATATGATTGACGAGCTGGATTGTTTATGGTCGATTTACGACGCACGTTGTAAGCGGTTGGATTTGCATGATGATCCAGTGTTTGCCGACTGAAGGAACATTGCTTTTTTTTTTTGGTGTTTGTGTCACTTTTGATCAGGTGCCAGTGGGATGCTGGACTGGGGGGGGGGATACAGATCTGAGGCAGATATGGAGGGTGATGGATGTGTGGTATTATAGATGGATGAGCTTGTGTAACATCATTGAGCTGTGAAGGTGCACGGTACATAACCCTCTCAGCACAGCACAGCACACCACAGTGAATGATGTATTGACAGAGGTATAAAAGACCCCTGGGAGTCATTTACAGGTGACGCAACTCTGCACCTGACCTCTTGACCTTTAATGAAACAGACGATGAACTCCATCCAACACACTCTAAATCTACACACTGCTCGCCTCAAGCTGAAGTGACAGCTATCACAAGACCGCTTTGGCACATACAGTAAATTAATGTAAGTTGCTTTAAATTGTCTGCTGCCACAAAGCTTGATTTCTGAGAGGACGACTCTATATGTTTGAATCATCTTTGATGCATTTAGGTTGCAGAAAGTCCTTTTTACAAATAGATGTTATTTAATATGATGGGTTTGTTTTGTACATGGAGAACAAAACGCTGCAACCACACTGACAAGTGAAAGAGACGAAGATCTGTCTGAGCAACAGTAGAATAAGAACAAAACAAATCAGCAGTCACTGATGAAAGAAACGTAAAGCTTAGCATTAAAAGGTGCAGATTTAAAGAGGAACAGGTTAGGGTTAGGGCCTCTGATAGTGAGGCAAGCGCTACGGGCAGGTAGCTTCTGTCCTCCACTCTCTGGGTTGGTGTTTCATGAAGGAATCTTAGCGGGTCCACACACACTGACAGGGCCGCTGACACCAGGGGAATTCTGGGTCGCTGCCGAGACTTCGCTCTCTTCTGCCTGTGTCTGTCTCAAACTTGAACGTTAGCCGCTTTGATCATGAAGATGCGAGTGACAGCTAACGTTAGCTTGACCTTTTTTTGTCTTTTCTCGGTCAGCCAAGCTCGGTCAAATCCTGTCCTGTTGTGCTCTTCGGTGATCCAGAGGCAGTGTGTGATGTTTCTGCATCAAACAGCTGTCATTCACAAACTGGCAGCTGCCACTAAAGTTGGACATGGTGCACCTGTAGGCCTATTCTGACCTGTAGCCCTAAATGCATTGAAACGGCCCGGTATATGCGTATGATTATCTCCATTTTTCAAAATAAGATGTTAATACAGTGTAATTACATTTATGGAATAAGATCTATAGGATTATATTCACAGGAAGTATAAAACATGTTATCTTTGTCCCTTTATAAATGAGGAAACCCCACAGGTTTGAGGGAAATTATTCAATTGTTGAAAATAGTGGAAAAAAAGAGGGCAATGGTGGCTTACATAGATCAAATTTATTGATACTCATTCAATTTTGAATATTTTCTATTGAATTGTTGAAATTGTATTAATCCACCTCACGATTAAACACTCCCTCTGATAACAAAATGTGCTTGAGTTGTAAAAGACTGAATAAAATAAAATAAAACAAAAACATGGAATTTTGGGGAAAAATAAGATAAAATCTGGAAATAGTTAAAAGTGATTTCATGGAGCACTACATGTATTAACATGATTTTTTTGCTGGCCTGCAACAGAGGGGCCAACGTTACAGGGCTATAGCACCAGAGCGAAAGTCTGTGAGTCATGTGACTGACTGAATGCCATTGCTTTCTGTTTCAAATCAAAGGCCCTCCTCATTTTGAGTATTTTCAAAACAGAAAATTACTCTAAACTATCTTGTTACAAATTACATTTGACGTTTTTTTCAGCCTGGTCAAATACCAATTACAAAACACTCAAAAGTAATTAAAATATATATTTTAAATAAAAGTAACAGAATTCACTGTTTTGCATGGAGGCTCCATAAACGAAGTCAATGTGATGTCATTGTGCACCTTAGAATCTCCGCCGGCAATAACCATAGCCAGAGGCGTTATGTTATTGAGTTCTCTATCCGTCTTTACATCTGTATGTCTGTACGTTTGTCTGTCAGTCTGCCCCATTCTCGTTAATGTGATATCTCAAGAACGGTGGTCAAAGGTCAAGGTCACTGTGACTTTCAGATGTCTCATTCTTGTGAATGTCTTAAAAACACCTTAAGGGAATCAACTCAAATTTGGCAAAAAACATCCACTTGGATCCAATCAGTTCATTGTTGAACAAAAACATGTTTTGGGCTAAAACACAAGAATTTATACACCAATTGTGACAAAATTTCACAGAAATGTCTTACAGAATAAAATAATGAAGTAATGATATTTTATATCCAAAACGTGAAGGGGCAACTTCATGGTGACCTTATAATGTTTTGCAAAAACACTTTTCTGGCCATTAATCAACATCATATCTCAGGAGACATTTGGTCAGATACTGAACTGGTGACTCTAAAAATCTTGGGTGTCCACCTTGAAACTCTGCTGAGATCTTCTGTGCTGCTGGGTTGAACAGGTGTGTGAGGCATCCATGTTTTCACAGACATGGATGTAAAGTGTAAGTGCAACTTGACTGGTGCGTGAAGACATACAACTATGAGGCGGTAATTGTAGTTCACAGTTACTTTGATGTTCAGTTACAGATTTATATATTGATTTAGGTTGCTTTGATTACTTGAGCAGTTATCCAGATAAAGCCAAAGATTGTTCATTTCCAACATTGCCAATTTTATTTTCAAGGGATGGGATGGAGGTCGATATCAGTTGATCATTTGGCTTTTTCCTGTTCCAAACTATTGCTTTTAAATCGACCTTTAAAAATTAGATATTGGTCGACCTCTAGTTTAAACCTCTTCAATCTAACCACTGAGTAGACTGCAGGGGCCCAAAGACAAACAAACCAACTCGATATATAGAGCCCAAAGAAACCACTGTGGTTTAATAACGATCAAGGGTCACTTACTCAAAATCCGTGTTCCAACAGTATTCTCTCCTGCGACTAAATGGAAGTTTGAATCATTTTAGTCTTCTTTCAAAACTATTTCAAATGTAAATAAAACATTTGGTGAATTGTGTTTATCTCTGTTAATGCAGTCAGTACTGACGGAAAGAAGCAAAACATCAATACCACAGCTGATTCATGACTTTTGAACAGCAGTGTGGATTAAATCATGATAAATTACAACCATCCATTCTCTGTCTGCCTTTTTCCTGATTCGTCCGAATAGTCAGTGCCGTCTGCCTGCTCGTCATGTAGCCGTGTCGTTAGCATCATCTAGACACCTGACCCACTTTTTCTTTTATTCCAACATCTGGGGCTGTCTGCCTCCGCCGGCTCGCACATGCCTTCATTATTTATCACAGCGACATGACACAATCTGTGACAACAGCTCTTCATGAAAGCATCATGAGAAAAGCAGCAGCATATGGTGACTTAATGATTTTACAGAGGCTATGCAAGATAAATTCTCTGGTGTTATTATTATTTATTTGTTTCCATCCTCCGTCTGGTTTTTGCCGGCCATGTAAGCAGATATCTGCCCGCCTCTGTCCACACTTCCCAGCCACTGGCATCTAATTTTACTTTCAGATTTGACTTGGGGATTGAATTTGAAAGCTATTTCACCTCGTAAAAAAATGGCTTGCAGTGGTGGCTTGGTTGAGCTGTATAGGGGAGTATTTTTTTTAAATTTCAGGATGTGGCAGTTTGGAGGCCCCGAGAGGAGAGTTGTTAATATGGTTGTTATCCCGGGAGGGGAAGGTCTTTGTTAAAATGTATTTTTTCCAGGGTGACCTCCCCTTTTGAACCTGGCGGAGCTTGTTTGGGGACACTGTGTGGAAAAAGGCTGCATGCTGTGTTGTGTCTGTAGGGTAGAGGAGTCACAAAACACACGCCTGCCGTGATTGAGATTGTTTTTTTCCGCTTCCTTTTTTTCCCCTCTGATACACAAGGACACAACCCCTGAAGGGATGTGGATTTTGATGGAACCTTGGCAACGAGCTCCAATGAGGAAGGAGAAGATAAAGGAGAGACGAAAGATGAGTGATCAAGGAAAGGAGGGCAGATAAAAGAAAGACAGCATGGGGCTCTGAGGCAGATGAGCAGCAGGGGAGTTTATCTGATTTTTAACCATGCTGGAGGCACAGCAGCATGTCTGACTCTTTATCCTGAGAAAAATATCTCAACAACTATGGCTGGATTAAAATTTAGCATTCATGGTTCTCAGAGGATAAAACTAGATGCCTTAATTGAACCTCTAAATGTTTGATTAGTGCTGCAAACAGGTGAAAATCTCTTTTACAGGTCATGACAGGAGCTGTCTGTCTTGAGCCATGACTTAATTTCTATCTCACCTGCTGTATTCACTCCTAATAAGCAAAGTAGTTTTCAGTTAATCAAGTGTTGCTGCTTGCCAGTTCTTAATTAGCTAAACAGACTTAATCCAGCTAATCAGCAGGAGATACAGCAGGGCATCAAAGTTTGTACTTCATACTGTGAAGTTTTGCACATCCTGTGGTCAATATTTTGCACATTCTTACACTAAACTGTGCAGCTTTTCCACTTCTAGAGCAGTATCTCTTCTATTTTATTGGAGTTTTTCCCAATACTAATACCAGTATCAGAAATGCCTCCAGCACTGTCTAAAATGCTGTTGGATATCAGAAAGTATGCAAATCAGTGCACTGATCCAAGACCATAAAATAAACTTGAAAGTAGTTAAACAATTCAAGACTATACATGTTGGATCTCCTGTCCGTAGTTTTGGAATAATTCTTAGAACACTGTATTCGCCAACTTATTTGTTGAGAACTGGGAACACAGTCAGTGGCTTTGCTGAAAAGAGTTATGACAACACCCTGCACATTAGCCAGAGAGAAAGAAGTATTAGCCATTTACACATATTGGACATTTTGGGGCATCTATTTTCAGTTTTACCTTATTAAGATAAAAACCCCACTGACTCAGAATTTTGACAGTCTAAGCAGATTTGGCTGTTAAATACAAATATTGGACTATTCGTTTCTTTTTTTTCAATATAGAGTTTGAGAGATTGAACGAGGTTCAGCGGGGCGTTCAGTGTCAAAGTGACATTCATGTAATATAGTAAACAAACCAAGTTAGCCCTTTCCAGGTAAAGCTCGCTAACTGTGCTAACAACAGCTTAGAGATGTGCAATAACATTTTTTTTGCTGACACAAGATATCAAACAAAAGCCAGAAACTACGTCATACTAAGTGAACTGTAAGAAAGCAGAAGATGTTATCTCAGTGCCTGACCGGGCAAAGCCTCTCCTCTAGGCAGCTGCCTCTTTCTCTCTCAGACTCACCCTTGGTCTCGGTTTGCAGCTGCCTCTTCTGGAGAGCAGCGTAAAAGAGAAGACTGCTATCTCTACAGCTAAATCTGAAGACCAAAACATCCCAAGATGTACACTGCACACTGACTGACAAAAACAAAACAGAAAACTACTCGGCTTGATGGAATCCTACTTGGCTAAGGAGTCTCCGACTTATGATTTGAATCTTCAGCTTTCGTGGGGCAGGCCCACCTAACTTTATTACTGGAATCATCAAGCACATCTGATTTTTGGGATTGTAATCAGAAGCATAATTTCATGAAAATCGGGAACACATGGTACTGTAAAAATAACATTTCTGCAGGAAATGCAGCACCAAGCTAGCAGGAGATATGCTGGGTAGTTTGCATCTCACAGTTGGCCCAGTGTAGGCAGTTTGTTCAGCCTGTAGCAGCCTGTGGTTGGCTCTTTGTTGCCAAGCCACTCAGGATTTGACCAAATGTGAGGGTGAAGAATCAAGTTGGTAAAAGTGATTGTATGGCCGAGAGGCTTGTGGCTTTTCCGGCCTGAAAATTTTGTTGAAAATTTTTTTTTTGCTATATTTTCAACATAGAATTTGTATCACATTTACCTCGTATCACCTGTTAAACGCTGCAGGTGGTGCCATGAATTATCTTTTGATGATGATCATCTGATCTATTTTAGCCCCCATGTATGACTGACTGACTTTGTGACAGCTGCAAGGATTAAGCGATTAATCAATTGGTTGCTTCTTAAGTTGGAGTATTTTTCTGGTTTCTTTACTCCTCTTTGACATTTAACTGAATATCTTTAGTTTGTGGATTAAACAAAACATTTGAGGATATCATTTTGAGCTTTGGGAAACACTGACTGATTTTCACAAATTTTTTTTTTTTAGATCAAACTATTTAGAAATCGAGAAAAAAATTGACAGATTAATCGACAATGAAAATATCGGTTAGCTGCAGCCCTATTTTGTGACATGGGGATAGTTTCTGTGTTAGGTGGGATGCCATTACATATTTCCACTCTTTTTACCACTTCTCCTCTTTTTGTCCACTACCTCACATTACAGATCAGATCTGTCTGTGTCGCTCCATCCATTCACACGGTAATAAAGATGGACTGCCTTTAGGATTTACCACTGCTCCCTCTGTTCAGCGCTGCCAATGAGCCTGTCCCCGTGGCCAAATTTATATGCTTGGCAGCCACTCCTCAGATCATTGTTGGACGTAAAACAAGTCATGGGTGGCAGTGATGGAGAGGATGGAGGGGGAAAATGACTAATTTTTATTTTCATCCAGAAAGGATACAGTTTGGAGATGGGTTGTTGAAATTAGATGTCATGTGTGTGATTTGCCTTTGACTCTGATAGTTTGTTACATGTAACACAGGAGTATGCTGCTTTCTTATGCAACCCACACACTGAGAATGGTTTCCTGTTTTATAAAGTAAAAGGGAATTTCACACATGCTCCTCCGAAGATAACTAACCAAATCCTCATATCATCCTGGCCACCAGGGAGTCTGCAGCGGCATCCCATTTACTTCATCCATCACAAATCCTCCACTGGGGCTCTGATGTGTCTTTACTGCCGAGGGGAAGCGCTCCAATGATTTTACCCTCTTTTTTTTTTTTTTTTTTTACCTGTTTTTAAGTCTGAATCAGCAGCACACAAACAGGATGACAAACTGGGCCAGCCAGCCTTTCCCTTCTGCTACATTAGGCGTCACAGTGTCTCTGTGTGTCTCCATGGCAGCCGGCGAGGCTTCGCCCAGCACCTTGCCAGTGGGGAGGTTGATGGTCACATGTGGTGCAGCTGACCCCTTTTGACACACACACACACACACACACACACACACACACACACACACACACACACACACACACACACACACACACACACACACACACACACACACTTTAGCACACGTGCACAAACACACACACAAAAACAGAGGGAGGAGAGCAGAGGAATGCAGTAATAGTAGAAAAGATTTCATATTTGTCTTCTTTTAAATGACACATGCAGATATTCAAAAATTAATCTATTTTTTTTGGCTGAAATTTATGAATTTTTATAAAGATCATAGATTAAAAACTTAACCAGTCATAGTGGGGAAGATGGCTCTTTTATTATTATTTAAAGGTCTGGTGTGTAGGATTTAGGGGGATATATTGTCAGAAATGGAATATAATAAAGTTAGTATGCTTTCTTTATTGTATAATCACCTGAAAACAAGAATCCTTCATGTTGCCCCACCTAAAGTAGCCCAGAACAGACAACCCAAACACTGGTTCCAGATAGGGCCACTCACGTTTTGCACATTGGCCACCATAGCTAGCAGCCCTTCAGTGACCACTGGTTTACTAGTTTAAATAACTGGGTCGGATTTTTTTGGAAAGGAAGAGACCTCTGCGGATAGTTTGGCTCGTGGTGTAAACCTCCTGAACATCTGGATCTTAAGTTATCAAAGAAAAAAGGTTAGCGGGCCAGCAGACCATCTGTGATGAGCTGAACAGTGCAGGAGAAACACTGATTTTTAACACGAAACTGCTTTAATCTGTGCTTTACTGGTTTTATTCACCTGGTCCTTTGATTTTGGAGAGGAAGAGACTTCTGCAGATAACTCAGCTCCCAGTAAAAACCTCCTGAACAATAAACTGTGAAGAAATTCTAACCAGGAGAAGTTTCAGATGGTTGAAATCTGCAGTCCTTGCCACTAGATGCCACTTTTTTGTGTTTTTCACAAGTATGTAGTGCAGCAAACAGTCTGTTAATCTTTTTTTGTAAACATAGCACGGTTAATAATTGCAAAGCTTTTGTATTTTAGAAGGGGGGGGTCATCAAATTCAAATGGCTCATCCAGATCTAGTTGGTCAAAATCGGGTAAAAATTCAGCCATGACTACTCCAAACAGAGTAACTCCTCGCGTTTGGTAAGGTCACTCCAGCGGTAACTTCCTGCAACAACTCAAATCTCGCGAGACATGAGATTTCAGAGTTTTGTGGATTAAAAAACTACACTTGAGTTCTTGTCGGCATGAGGGTCAGCAAGTACTGTCTGTATTTTCATTCTAGTCATTTAGTCATCTAGTCAAGTGGTCATTTCCTTTAATTTAATCAGCAAAGATCATATGCAAACAATGATATATGCATTTTGGAGACATCTTCAGTAAGTGGACTGTCCATACCTCTAGATCAGTGTGTGTGTTTTGTGCTTTCTTTAAAACATTTTGATTTATTCAAAATGAGAAGGAAACAAAGGACTGTGCTGCAACGTTAAGTCTTAATTTTTGAAAAACACCAGGCATTAGTGGGCTTTTTAAATACAACAAATACTCACTGCAATGCATTAAAGTAGAGGTGGATTTTCATTCCCTTAACAGCCTCCCATATTGTTTTATCGGTTGTGTACTGAAGCATCAAAGGAGGCATGTCAAACACATCAGGTTCCCCCCACCCCTTCTGCTCCAGACCCCCATTATTGGGACAGCTGATTGTTTTCCTACTTTTGAGCATGTTTCCAAACAATTTGAATTAATTGGATTGTAAATTGATCCTACTTTGGAGCTGAAACCCTGGAAGCCGGAGCTCTGGCTGCATACAACAGTTTAATCTGAATACTAAATGTTATTAAAAGCCTCCCCTGCTTCGCCCGTGTAGGACAGTGTGTACCTGGTAATGAGAAAAAAGCCCCAAGGGCCTATTGCGTTCATTGTGCACCAGCATGGTATAATTCAGTAATTAATTGCCTTAGTGCCTGGATGGCGCTGTAATGGTTTGAAGATAAACAATATGACTTCACGGGGCTGCTGTAGTTGTCTTTCCATCTGAAAAGGTAAGCAGAAGAACGCCGAGTTCCAACAGTAATGTTTTTATAATGAATTGATAAGAGCCTCGGGGTTATGCAGAGGCACATGTTCCTGTTTCATATATTCATTTTTGATTAAATCCTGAATGTAACCTGTGAATATCTTACAAGAAGAAGAATTCATAGGGCTTCAACTATCATTTTCATTATCAGTGAATGTATTAGCTACTTTTTGAAATAACCCATTAATCACTGAGTCTATAAAATATCAGAACAGAGTGCTCATAACAAGTTCCAACAACCCAATGTGACTTGATGGATTTCAGACAGAACTGTCAACTCAAGAAACTCTGTTTCCATCATCAGTTTAACATTACCTCCACTCTTAAGGAGTGGAGGAACTAGTGATGACAAAGGCCGACTATTGCATGGCATCACATTGCCAAAAGTTGAACTTGAACACTACAAAGAATACAGCCAATGGCCAACAAGTATGTATTCATTCTGCGCCTCTGTGGGAGGAAATAACTTTCAGCTAACAACCCGATCTTGAAAGATCAAATATTATATAGCAAACTAGAACACAAACTATTACAAACTGTTTCTGTGAAAGAGCTCAATGGCTAAAGAACTAATTTTACCTAATATAACAAGTTTGTTTTGATCTCTGGCCTTCTAGACTGTAGTTGTTTGTTTTCCTCACTTCTGTTGCTCTTCTCGTCTTCCTAGCTTTCTATCACTGATGTACTTCGCCATCTCCGACATTAAGTCAACATGATGAATCAGCTGAAAACAGCTGACAAGGGCTGACTGGTGCCAATGGTGATGGATAGCAAAAACTAGGGTGACAGATGCTCACCAACAGCCCGACATTGATCACTGGCTTGGTATGTCAGAGCCTTACCCAATTTCCGTAGGGGCGAGGGATTCAATGTTTCCTAACCAATCACCAGAGACAAACGAATCTGCTGGAATCTAACATAATTTTAGGTCCACACTAATACCTAGTATATACATACTGGTTTTGTTGGCTGAAGTGTGGAGCGTATCAGAACGGAATCCTGATTCTCTCTACGCATATGTGAAAATGGTTGGGGTAAGGCATTGACCTTAAATGGTTAGAGTCAGAACAGCTTATTGGTCAGGCGGTAGGACCTGAACTAAGCGGGTTTCTGGTATGGATCAGGTAGTGACATTATTGGCTAATCACTTGTCCCCCCTCTACTGGATTGATGTTTTTTCAACCAAGAATTGCTGCCATATGAATCAGTGAACTTGATGGAGTTGGTGGATTTAAAGGTCTGGACCCAGGCAACCATGTGACCGTTTTATTGGACTGTTACATTAATCACCTTCTAATTTGATAATTGATTAATCCATTTGAGCAACCTTTTCCAAAAAAAAAAGAGTCAAAATTCTCTGACTCAAGCTTGTAAAATATAAATGCTTTCTGGTTTCTTCACTCCTCTATCACAGTAAACTGAATATCTTTGGGTTGTGGACACAGCAAGATATTTGAGGACGCCATCCTGGGCTTTGGGAAACACTGATTAACATTATCGACCATTTTCTGACATTTTATAGACCAACTAATCGATTAATCAAGAAAACAATCAGCAGAGTGATTGACAGTGAAAAGCTAAAGGCAGCAAATTCTGCCATTAAAGAAGCTCGAACCAGCAAGTGATTGCCATTTTCTATCTATCTATCTATCTATCTATCTATCTATCTATCTATCTATCTATCTATCTATCTATCTATCTATCTATCTATCTATCTATCTATCTATCTATCTATCTATCTCTTGTTTGCATTTCCACCGCATCTGTCGGATTAGACTGGTGAGTGATGTTTGAGTTATCATGTTGTTTTTCTATATTTCCTGTTGCATCACTCTGATATTTGAATGGATGTAATGAATGAATGAAAGTGAGACGTGCAGAGATTGAAAAATAGACTGAAAACCGCAGAAGGCATGGCTCGAACAATCTTCTTAGTGTTTGATGATTATTTGTTTCTTCTGTGATGAAGCAAATAAGAAATTAAATTTTGTTTCTCTTGTTCACTCGCTTTGTTCTCTCGTCTTGCTCGCCAACACACTCTTTCTCTTTTTCTCTCTTAACTAGCTGAGAAGCCAACAACATGGTTTTGTTTTTATCATCTGTAGTAATTAAAAGAAATGTCCAATGCCAGGTCTAATATGATGGCACTGATATGGTTAAGTGCATTGTGTTTGACCCACGGTCTTATCCAACAGAACGTACTGCACCAGGAACCACGTACATGTTTGACACCTGAAACTATGGCCAAGGAACTAAATATGGTCTCTGGTTCCTTCACACAACACTCGGGTGAAGTTCCTGAGTTCCTCAAATTGTCCCTCTGCCCCTGGAGTAGTAGTATGAGTGAGAGTAGTAGTAGTTGAGGGGAGGTAGTAGTAATAGAGGTAGTAGTAGTTTCAGGGGTAGGGGTAGTTGTATTTGTAGTAGTTGGGGCGTCGGTGGCTTAGAGGTAAAGAAGGAGCCCATGTACAAGGCAGTTGCCGCAGCGGCCCGGGTTCGAATCCAACCTGTGGCCCTTTGCTGTATTTCTGGTAGTCTTAATTGTAGTAGTCGTTTTTGGGGTAGTAGTTGTAGTGGTAGTTTATGCTTAGTAGTAGTTTAGTGGAATTAGTAATAGTTTTTGGGAAAGTTGTTTTAGGGATTGTAGTAGTTGTTGGGTTAAGTAATTTTAGAGGTGCTAGTCGTAGTTTTAGGAGTAGTAGTAGTAGTAATAGTTTTAGGGGAAGTGGCCTTGAACTGGTGGTTTTAGGGTTAGTAATAGTTTTAGAAGCAGTAGTAGTTTTAGGACCTGTGTTAGTAGTGATTTTTTGTAAAGTAGTAGTTCTAGGGGAATAAATAGTCATAGTAGTAGTAGTTTTAGGAGTTGCACTAGGAATGTTGCGACACCTGAAGTAAGTTTACGCTCACGTTCAGCATCCACTCTCCATCTAAAAGTGACAACATCTGATAAGACTGACAACTTAAACTAAGAAAGACCTTCATTTACTTAACTCTAATGCCAACAACCAGTCTTAGAGATATCTCATTTTGCTATACCCGTGGCAGGATTTTAAATCACATCCAGAGTATTGTGCTTCACTATTCTGCGTACAGCACCTCTGCTTCTCATCTCGCCTGCTCTGCTTACACAGCCGAGGCTCGCAGGAAACCCGCAGACGCTCCTCACAATGTAGATGACAGGATAAAAAGAGAAAGAGACAGAGTGGCGGAGAATGAATGAACAACGGGGAGCGGGGAAGCAAAAAAAGAATGGAGGGAGTGATAGAACGAGAAGCGAAAAGGCCAGGGAGGGAGGATAAGCCATGTCTCCCTTGTCTTGACATTTCTCTCTGTCTCTCCTGGGAATGAATACCCCGATATAAATGTTCCAACTGATGATGGAGTGGGACAGGAGGAAGAGGAGGAGGAGGAGGAGATGGGGGCGGAGAGTGTTTGATGCGCATTAGTTATTACATGCAGCAGAGTCGGCCTATAATTCGGTTTCAGGTTGATGTAATTAAAGGGTCCGGGCCTCAGCAGTTTTCTCTGGGCTAATTTGTTTAGGAAGCGCTGATTTCCCCCCGCCGCCGGCAGCCGGTGACGATAGCGCTACAGTGACTCTGCTGACTGCTGTTGCTGGTGGTCATGGCAACAGGAGGGCCCACAGGTGTCCATATTGGTATCTGTGTCGAGCTGGCTGTTTCCTCAGTGGGCTGGATTTACAATCAGCACTCTGCACCAGGTGCTGCTCATGCACGCTGGGAAAGAAGTTCACCGGAGTTTTGTGCCAAATGAGACATCTTGCTTGAATAAAGAGACATTTTAACCACATTTCCGCCTCATATTAACATGAACTGTGTCTGGATGAGGAAATTAGAAAACACTCATTTGTTTTCTTGCTGAGATGAGATTATTTAGGGGAACCACCTCATGTCTAACCGTAAAAAATGGAGCTGTAGCCAGGGGGTAATTACCTTATATGTACAAATATTAAGAAACAACATGTTAATTAGTGATATTTAGAGGTTCTGTTGAGTGTATTTGAATTTTAGCCAGAGCCAGGCTAGCTGTTTTCCCTTGCTTCTAGGATTGAACTGTTTTCAAATTTTTCAAACCGATTTGATATTAAGCCAAACACCAAACCAACCCGTGTACTGAATTTTACCACTAGTGTGGCAGTTGACTCAGCAGCCGCTTTTGAATGGAACACAATGAGACAACAATGCCCCTCCTATTCCGTGTTTGTACATTTTATACAGAAGAGCGAGGCAGAATAATGGCGCAACATTCCTACCTTGAACAGGCTATATAAAAAATTATAAAATTAAAAAAAAAAAAATACTAAAAGATTGAAATAGTCCCTCCATCATCCAGTCACTCCACAAAATACATGAACTTTTTAGTAAACAAACACAACCTGCATTTACAAGTTGTAAATCGGGGCTCGGCAGTAAATTGTCGGACGCTAGTGGCTCGGTTAGTTCATTTATTTACTTAATATTATCTTAAACATGTTTTTATATGGCTTTTTACTAATGTGCTACAAGCTGGATTTGGCATGGTGACACCATCAGCATAGGTTGCTGATGTAGGCTACTTTGTAATTTGCCAGAACCTGTCATAATTACAAATGTTGGTTCAGCCGGTTTGTATAAAATCATACTGGTTTCGGCACTAAACTGGACCAGCAAAACTGGAAATCAACCAAACTCTATCTGTGCTCTGTCTGTATGCTAAACTATGCTAATCACCTCCTGGCTCTAGCTTTGTACTTAACACACTGATGTGACTGTGGTTTGGAAATGGGGAAACAATCCAGCTAACAAAACAACAAAGACGGCAACCTATAGCCTCCTAATGAGGTGCACAGCTAAAAAGGTAGCCTGTCGGTTTGCCAGCAAGTTGCCCTTTCAGTAGATCTTTAAACAAGCATGTCTGATAATTTATGTCAAAGTCGGGGTGGCCACAATTTTGAGAGTTAGACCCACGTAAAAATATAATTGTATTTTACTTTTAGTACAAGGTGTAAATGGTCAGATAATGTATCCATATGCAGGATGCATTTTAACACCAATAGAAAACATCAGGCGGCACAAAATTGGCTTCACTTTTTAAAGCTGCACAAGACAACAGTGTAACCTGAAAATAAAGCCACTTGATCAGTCTAAATGACAAAATGAGGCTGCACATTGAGCGTCTCATTCATTTCCACTAACTGAGTCAACATGGATTCCCTCCAAATGAAATTCTGGCATGCGTTTTGAACATATCCTCGCTCACAGGAAAGGACGAATTAGAATTAAAAGAATTGTGAGCGTCCCCTTCCAGAGAAAGCTGGACTTGCCAGTGTCAGATGTGTTGCCTGTGTGCTTCCTGGGGTTTTCTTTTTGGTTAAAAGCCTCACAGTTTGGACATGAACGTGCTGTGTTCGCTTTTACTTGATGTCACTTTGTAGGATTTCTTCGTACTGATGTTTCTTAAAAGTGACCGCGGTAGTTAGTGGCATTGGCAGTTTGTGAGCCACAGGTTTAAAGGCGATGACAAGATGACCACTTTTTAAAATCAAAATCAGCTGTATTTAAATTTTACTTCCTTTTGCAACAAATGAATTGATTTCCTTCTGAAAGCCCTGCCGAATGTCTGGGATTATACTGATACAATATCCCAATTCATACCAGGGCAATTTGGTTCTTTCAAGAAATGCACCATTTTCTAAGGTGCCCTTTGAAATTGCTGCCATTACCTCTCTTATAATTTAACCACTTTGTAGCATTAAGTCTGACAGTTCTCCCGCGCCACACTGCAGCTTTTTGGGATTGGTTTTCTCCGCAAGGCGTTTGATAAAAAGGAAAAGCTTTATCTGCATCCAGAGGCCTAACCTCGTTGGGTCGGGGACTGATCCTGCAGCTCTGCTTCCTCCCAGACAGCCGATGATAATCTGTCCACTCCTCGGGTGGCCCGAGTGAAAGCACGAGCTGGCTGTCGGATCAAACAAACCTCTCTCCTTGCCTTTCCTACCCCTCTTTTCTCGGAAAAGAAATAATTTTTCAGCTTTGTTGCCAAGAAATTCACGGGTGGGAAAACAGTGGATTACTGTGGGCGGGTGGAGTTTTCGTTTTGCGAGCTGCAGGTTTTAGTAATCACAGAATCTGGTGGCATTGATGGGTTCTTCTTGATCTCTAGGAGGAAATGTGCACAGATTTTCGGTGCACTTATGCACTTGCATATATTTGAGGTCCCACAGGCAGGATTTTAAGGAATTGCAGCTACAGGATGTCCACACTTGGCCTCAAAATGAGTGCTTCCATCTCCTGTGGCTGTGTTTACTTAATGCCGGAGCAGGCAGGCTTTTCATGAATAATTATGCCCATTAGCTTAAACTAAAATCCCAAACTAGGACTGCAGAAGGAAAGATGGTTCCAACCTTCTCTGATTGCAGATGGATTTGTAGATTTGCTTGGACATCACCACAGAAAGTGCCTAATGGATGAGCTGGATCACCAGTGTTAAACCATTAGTGCTGCTTGGCAATTATAGACTAATACTAGTTCACTATTTGGAGTTAACTGATGTTGTTTTGTAATTTCTGGGATTTGAAGTTCCCATATTTTAGATACCTCCTTAGAATTTTGTACATTAAGCTTTTAAACTTTATTTCAAAGTTCATTCTTGAACTTGTAAACAGATGTTGATGAAACAATCTCACCTCAAGGTCCATTTAGTAGCTTACGGGAACTTTCGATTGTAGCACACTCTAGACTATAAAAGAAGACCTATTGGTTTGTGGACTACCATTTCAAGTTTGGCATTTTAGCCGAAGCCATCTTGTTTTTTTGGAACTGAAAGTGACCATATTTGCACGAGAGGGTGGAGCTGTGGAGAAAGCTGACTGAGAATCTCTGTACACACCCTGCTATGTTGTGTATTTTACTCTAAATGGGACCAGATTTTACAAAATAAACATCACACTGTATTGAACAAGACTTGAAACAGGTGATTGAGTTTTGTTTTTTATTATTTGGAAAGCTCAACATCTCTTTGTTTATGGTCTGAAAATCTTAGACACCACAAATAACTAATCTGAGACAACTAGGATTTGTACCCAGGTCATTGTAAACTTGATCTCACTGTTAAGAAGCAGAGAAATAACTTATTATAGTTTTCCAGCCTGTCACTCATGCAGCATTTGAAGATAATTGCAAGCACTGCTGTTTCCTGACTTTCAATGTCCGATAGTCCACCACAAACATTTTTGTCACGTTTCATTTCGTCAAAGAATATGAAACATAGATTTAATCTTAGTTTTTATTATCAATATCTATTTTTAGCTTGTCTGGTTTTCTTCATGGAAAAAAAAATGTCATCATAGTTTTCATCAACGACATCAACACTGCCGTTGAGCCATAAAAGTCGCTGGAAAAACAGTGACGGGTCACAACAGAACACCCATGTTTGGTCACTAAAAAACTGCTAGAAACACAGCAATGACTCGCCAAATCACAACCAGTTTTGTTGTTTGTTGATCTTGAACAGTGATCTGCAGCCTGTCAGGTGGCTCACCATATGATCTGTATGAAACATGCTAATGTAATAGAATCGCGGTTTGCACAACTGTACAATGACATTTTCCTCTGGCGACTGGGCTGCATCTTCTTACGTAGCTAGGTGCCTAGCTACAGGTATGGAAAAATAGCAACTGAAGAATGGTGGCAAACATGGATGAGATTGACACAGCTGTACATGTTGTTGCAAATCAACTTAAAAAAAACATAACAGCTCTTAAACTGGACATCTGTTTGAGAACCATGAAAGTCTAATTAATCATCAACTGCCACTGATTGCTCAGGGATAAACAACAATAAACAATGAAGGGAGTTAACAAAATAGCAGTCCCGTCTGATTATCCAGCAGTTCTTATCCATTTTAGTGACAAAGTAAGTGAAAACTGAAAAAACTCCCATCTGGTAATGAAGATCATTTGATACAATCCAAAGCTCTAGAGGAGCTACTAAATAGACATTGGGGCAAAATTGTTTCCTCATCTGTACATTTATTATTTTTTTACCGTCTGTCCATTTCAATTAGAGTTCTGATACCTGCGCTTTTAAAAAACCTCAAATATATTGTTGGCACTCCCTATCAATTAAAGGCAAAAAATGCCCATAAAAACATATATAACATATATATATATATATTGTTGGCTCTCCTAAACTGCAATTTCTATTTATGAATTATCTGTTAAAAGGTAATCATACCATTGATATCCAGTTGTTGACAAACAGTCTCACAACAAAGTCAATGTAGTAGTTGTACTGTAATGACTTCTTATTTACTGCGAAAAAATACCCAGGAATGCATTTTCAAACCTTGGTTGTGAAGGCAATAATAAGCCAGCTGAAAGCTGCAGAACATCTTCTAAGGTCTCTTTCCAAGGTCAAGAATGAGCTTTCAACTTTATGAATGTCTGTCTTTCTTTTTCTTTGTCCCTTTTTTCGAATAATCTAATGACAATGGCAGTAAGATCTTTTTCTCACAGCTGTGACAGATGTGACCATGTGATGAAAGTTGCTTTGTTGAAGCAGAGTTCAGATGGAGGCAGCAAATGGCTTTTTTAGGGGGAATGGATAAGCTAAAGAGAGAGAAACAGAGATAAAAGTTCTGCTTGAGAGAATATTCATGTCCATGTGCCTCTGTACTGTACTGTGTGACGTTGGCATATTAAAGCTGCCATGATTATCAGCCCCAGAGATATATGACCCATATCCCAGACTTGATTTGCATATGTCGCTTCTTTTTTTCACAAGTTCATTCATGGTCTCTTTCCTCCTTTTTTAAAGCTTGATATGTGTCGCTCTTTATGGTGTCTCGTATCTTTAATCGAGCTGGTCATAGTCCTTGGGTGCTTTGGGGTTTGTGCGTCTCTCGTGCTGTCAGCTTGTCTCTTGGCTTGTTGATTGAAACATGCCCCGAGTCTGTTTCTCGCTGCCCAACTGACGACACATGATGCCAAGCGGCTGATTTATGACCTCTGTAGCACACCGACGCTCCTGCTGTGAACCTCTTCTCCCATCTGCTTCCTTTTTTTTTGCACAGGGGAGTCGGTGTATTTCGTTCGACATTGACCCTGTAAAACTTGATCCCCCCCCCCCCCCCTCCAGACACTGGAGGCTGTTCATCTTTCCCTTGCTGAGTTTGCATTGTGCTCTTCATTGACTGCCTCCCATTGACTGTCATTGTGTGTTTTTCTGTTGTTGTTTTTTTGTTACGGCCATCTCATCCGATGTCACTGGCATTGATTAACTCGGTAGGCCTCATCAGAGCTTGTTATCCTGTCAATTTTCTCACCAACTGCTCGAGTCATTAACATTTAGGTTACTGTGCAAAATGCTACGCCAGGTGTTACCGTAGCTCATCTAGCTCACCAGAGTCCATCCACACCTGTGCTGCTGTCAGAGAACAGAGAGTGATGTGTAAATGTGATGGAACCCAAAACACTGTCAAGTCTGTGTTATTTCTTTGGCAGCTGTGAGAGATTATTTATTTAAAACAAGATCGCAAGTGTGTAGATTAATTCTTATAAAATATACCTGTAATTCAAACAACTGTAACCTTCTGCAGATGAATACTGACGCAGTATTTGTGATGTTGCCTGTAGCCCTCAGTGAGCACTTTTTAAAGCCTGGAGTTTACACTCAACACCATTTTGTCAGCTGCTTCAGGCAGAAGAACTGAAAATTTGGCTTCTCTGTGGAGCCAGACTAGGCTGAGTAAGTGGCAAACCACCATGGCTGAGACTGATAGACTGAGACAGCTGTCAATCACATCGACACAGCACCAAACATAACTCTCTTTAAGCCTTCATGTGTACGTCATGGAACTGTTATCGTCAAAGTCACCACCAAGACACTCATGAGAAAATATCGCTTATTATGTACATAATCTACAAACACATTTGATTGGCCAGTGCATATGGCATTTCCAGATGATGTTGCACCGTGTTCTTGCACAAGTAGAACCCGCTTGAGTAATCATTAAATTCCAAGTGATGTAGTTTAAGCTTGCTGGCATCCTAACATAGAGTATCGTATTATTTCTAATATTTACCATGTGGTTTGCAGAATAAGAATATTATACAATTTCTGCTAATGGAAACCCCGAAAGCAGCATGCCATACCAGCTTTAATGTGAACATGCTAAAGTTTAGCATGTTAGTATTTTCCACCATTTATCGAAAAGCAAACTGTAAAACTAATGTCTATTTCCTATTCTAGCATTAATCCAAAAGCCACTTGCTAAAGCTTAGTATGTTAGCATGCTATTATAGTATTTTTCGAAAAGTAAGATGCTAACGTTTAGCATATTTATATGCTATTAGTAATAATCTAAAAACAAGTTTAGCATGTTAGTATGCTATTCTAGTATAATGCTGCGTTCAAGTGGAACTTGTGAACTTATGTTTAAGAAAGGGGAAGCCATGAACTCTGAACTCTCAGCGAAACATAATAGAGGAAAGCATTCAAGTGTCGTCCACTTTTGTAAGATTGGCTTAGTAATCAACCACAAAGCTTCCTGTGACATCATCCATCCACTGAGTGAGAGCATACGGGTCAGTCAGTATGATCCCGTTGGTCAGTGTTTACTTTTTCATCCTCCTCCATTGTCAAAAACAAGCTTTCTAGCTAGTACTAGCTAATGTTTGTGGAGAATCGTTTTGCCCTGTCCACCAAAAAACGACATACTGTTTACTAACAGTGAAAGGGTTATAAATTTTAGTCATATAGAGTTGTTTTTTGTAATTGTGGCTTCCTTTGTCATAACTATGAGCTCACAAATTTAATTTGAAGGCAGCAACAACACAATTAGCATGTTAGTATGCTGTTCTAGTATTTCCTTAAGGTAAGATGCTAACATTTAACATTTAAGTATGAATCTAAAAACAAAGCGTAGCATGTTAGTGTGTTATGTTAAAGCAACACGATGAAGTTTAGCATATCACTTTAAGCATGTTATTTTGAGCAGTGAAGCATTTACTCTGAACCTGAAGTAGCTTTAGTTTTATTAGTGCTGCAGTGAATAATTATTGTATAAACTAATCTGTTTAAATTGTTAATTAATAGATACAATTGTTGGTCCACAAATCCTCTCATTAGAGAAGAACGTGAAAACAAAATGTTAATTAGTTTTTCTCAAAAACATACTTAAATGACTGATAAGTTTTCAAGATTGTTGCTCTTATTTGCTCTTATTTGTTTTTATTTTTGTATAACCCCTTCTATTCTCTTTGACTTCCTTATTTCTCTTTTTTCCTGTTGCACTGTGTGCAACTGTGTGTGTTACATAACTGTAGAGTTGACAAAAAAGCCTCTTGAATCTTGAATTGTTGCCAATAAACTAACTAATTTATTGACTAATCATTGTATCAGTATTATCCTAACTCCATCAGACCTGTTGGGTTAGGGTTGGGTTGCAGACCGAAAATCATGATTCCTAGCAGAAATTGAACAAAGTGAATCCTCCAGCTCTTTCCCTGCACACTTGTTGTGATTACTGTTGGTTTGTAATGAGATTTTTCTGACAGCTACTGCATGAACATATCTTAATCACAATGGCTCCGTGTCTCAGTGTGTAGGAGGAAGTGCTGGATTAGAACTGTTTGCATAATATCAACATGTTTCCTAACTTCTGCAGAGGACAGCGTGTCCTTTGTCTGAGCTCAGGTTTAGATGTTCCTGCTACATGTTGTTGACCACTACAACAACAGCTCTCACTGTCAGCTGCAGGTCTGATGGCTTTGTGGAAACCAATTGCTTTCTGTTTTTACCTCAGGGTTTCCGTGCTCGGCAGCAGATTCTGCTCAGACGGGAATACTTTGGGGCTTTTCATTAGAGGTACAGCTTGAAAGCATGCACAGAAGGCTGTCGGGGATCTTTGCTTGAACACAGGTAGCCTTTCACATGTTTGGCCTCAGGAGACATTGCTGAAGGTCAGGCGTGTCTGATGTGTATGTACAGTGTGTGCGTCTGTGTGTTTTATGTTTGACATTTGTCTTTTTTTTTTCTCATTCTCTCGGCTTCAGGGCTCTCGTATCAGTGGTCATGTGAGTGTGGAGGTTCAAAGAGAGCGAGATGATGCTACAAGAGGAGAGAGTAGTGTTGGAGAGTGAGAGAGAGGTAATTCCGGGTTCGTCAGTGATGGTGTGCGTATGGTGCCTGTGCAGGTTGAAGGGCATCATTCAGCTCATGTGGATTTAGAGACAATCATATGAGGCTCTCTTGGTCTGTTCTTTCGTTCCCTTTTCCACCCACTACAATCCTGTTCACACCAAACACTGCAAAAGATATCCACAATAACATCTCAAATTGTCTTTTTTATGTGTAAAGAACAAGGGAAAACAATAAGAAAATGTCCCCCATGCTGTCTGAAACTTGCAACAGGAACATTTTACTGAACAGACAGCTTTTCAATCTGAGAGCTGTCCTCTTCTGGTCTATTTCAGTCTGATATTGGAAGAAGGGGCTCTAACCTAGCAGTAGAGAGTGACATATTTGTTCAGTTCACATCTTTTTCAGCGGAGATGTGGTACTATAGTGTTTGCTCAGAGCAGTTTAACTTCCCGTTTGTCATTCTGATCAAAGAAACATGTCAAGATAAAAGTTGTTATTCCTGTAAGTGAGCACCAGTGAGCACAACACCAGACCTATTTGAGTCTCTGAAAGGTCTGTGATGTATACAGTAACCAGGTTTTCAACTGTGAAAAGAGAAGTTGCTGTTAAGGTTTTGTGCCTCTGCACTGGTGATAGACTTGGCTGAAAGCATTATGTTTTTTGTTGTTATGTTGTCCATCTGTCCATCTCATTCTGATGAACGCAATATGTCAAGAACACCTTGGGGGACGTTCTTCAAATTAGGCACAAACATTCACTTGGGCTCAGCAAATTGTGCATATTGGTCATTTTTAAAGAAAACATTTGCGGCGCCTTTGGAAGGCATGTTTTCGTTTAAAGATCGTCAGTGAAATAAAAGCAAAATACAACTATTTAAATCTGCATGCCAACCCCCCTCCCAAGCCACAGAAAAACCACACACCTTGACACACCTCCCTCCTTTTGCGCTACCCCCTTTCCCTCCCATTAATAACGAACAGTCCCTAACATCGGAAATTTGATATGTTTAGACTGTTGATTGGACACGTCTCAATTTTTTTGTTATTTTAAAAAACCAAATGATGAATCAATTAACCGAATATATAACTAACACACTAACTGATAAAGAAAACAGATCTGTCCATGACGATGTGAGGGAGGACACAATTAAACTGCAGCCTCAGTTGCCTTCACCGTGCTCCAACACCTGACGCTGTGACAAGCATACACACACACACACACACACACACACACACACACACACACACACACACACACACACACACACACACACACACACACACACACACAATGACAGACACCATCCAGCTTTAATCCTGACAAATTGCCACCACGGTTACTGCAGAGTCCCTTTCTAAAGCCCTTTATCTGCCTTGCCCGCCCATTCACCAGCATACACAGGCTCTGAGATTCATTCTCCAATCTATATCCTCCCCAACAGGGCCCATTATCTTAAGTGAGTGTCGATAGGATGCTGAGAGGCGCTCTCTTTTTCTTCTTCATGTACAAATGAGCTGCGGGAGTTATTTCAGAGCTGCACTGCGTGTGTATATGTGTTCTGGCTTGTAACCCAGCTCGTGTAAGTGCTGATGAATAACTGGCCTCGGTAATCTGCTGCACATTTCCCTGTGTATGTATGCGTGTGTCAGTGCTGCGGGGCTTTGATGTCGGAGCTACTGTTGTCATCCCTCATGTCGTTACCGGCATCACAAGGTCCCTCTCAGCTGTCAGACGCACCAACGCCATGCTCCCTTTAAAGACTGCGAGCTTGCCAGCCAGGGATAAGGCATGTAGGAATATCAAAGCCTATTTATTTTGGCAACATGTGGGGACATTTTCTGGAGGATGATTGGAAGAGAAATTATAGAAAGCTGTCCCTTAAAGTGAGAATGAGGGAGCCAAGGTTCCTCTGGAGGGAATTGTCTTTTTTTAATTTGCTTTATAAAAAACTAAAAACTGATTAACAGTCTTCCATACATCATCAAGGACTGGGTCCTTGTTCACAAACCAACTTGGTGTTTTCACTTCAGGTCCTTCTGGAGAAAGAGCAGAGGCTTTAAGGCTGTTTGCTTTTGCAGAAACTGAGAGCATATGGCGAGACTAATCATGTGTTCTCACACCAGGGGGCACGCCCAAACATGGCTGGGACATACTTAGTATCCCACCCCAAAAACTTATAATGTAGGTCATTTTCCAACAACACTGACAGACTTCAACAACTTCATAAGCCACAAACCATAGCAACAACAAACATGTCATCTGACCATGTACATTTTTGTATCCCCTGGAAACAGTCTCGGTTCTTGCAGTGAATTTCTATATATGCAGCATTTTGTAAAATGCACATGCTGTCAAATTGGTGATGTTTTCTTAAAGAAATACTTCACCCCCCAAATGACCATTGTATATCTCAACCTGTGTTGCATTGAATCTCTGAAGAAACAGAAACATCAGGTGAAAAAAGAATGTCATAATGACATGCAAATTCAAGGTTACATCGTAGAAGAAGATATTTTTATAATTCATATATTCTTTAATAATTGTTTGTTGTATTTTTGAATAATTGATCAACAAATGGTCATTTGGAAGGTTTTCTGATGCGGCAGTATTTTAAGCTCTTCGAGCCACAGTACTGGGCAGATCAGTGACTATGAGGTCACCACTGTAGCAAAGTAAATTAGCATGAGGCTGACAGTCAGCACCTATAGTATCAGTATGTGGTCCTTCCTGATGGATTTGTCTCAGTCTGTTAGAGGAAGACCTGACCCGTGACTTGGGAGCTACATGCCAATCAGAGTATCGACCCATTTGTGTTTTCACCAGCCGGAGGTGTCCGCGCTGACATCAGTCTCTATGAAATATTCCTCTCCTTGGCTGAGCGTCAAACGTGTCCTCAGCCTTGCCGCTGTCTGTCTCACTAAAAGAGATGAGGAGGGAGAGAGGGAGAGAGGGAGAGAGGGAGGGATGGAGGGTGTGAAAATAGCCGATGGAAGACATCACGGCCATTTCTCAAACTCAGAAGTGTAGTAGCAGGTGGCCCGGCAGCTGTCAACCTCACTTCTCACTTGTGCAGCTCATACAGAAACTACTTTAGTTTACGAGCTTTTACCATTACCATTGCCAGTTAATTGCTCCTGGATAATGTGTACATTTTAATGTGTCTTTTAAAACACAACCTGCTTCCCTTTGTCCTTCCACGGATGCTGCAGCTGTTCTGTAACAATTTCTGCTATTTATACCAGACTACTTTCCTCAGTTTCCCTTGTTTCTAAGATTTCAATTTGCACTTTAAATTGGAGGATTAAATTAATTGGTTTATACTCAAATGATTTCGGATTATAATAAAGAAGTATTTTAACTTGCTTGAAAGATAGAATTATTAGAAAGACTTAAGCTCCCTCAAAGGATTTATAAGGACACAGAAACAAGTAAAATGTCTGCAGTCCACTTGCTGCTAAGAAGCACTGCTGATTGAAAATTATGGTGCAGTCTAAGGAGCTTTTGTCACTGATGCCTCATTGTTGATTAGGGGTTGAAAATAATCAATTCTTAGATATATTATGATCCTCTCTTGAGCAAATCAGCATTAATGATCAAAACGCTGTAATCTGAATTCAGAGGGACATTTTATGGGATGAGGATGGGGTCTAACAAGGTAACAAGATTACTGGCCTATCATTAACTCTACTGTAAGCCACCTGACCCAGTTTGCTACTTGATATGTAATTAACTAGTCTTGACAAGTGCGCTACATGTTCCACGAAAAAGTCTTCACTCACCACTAACAAAACTTTCAATCTGTGCACCGTGAAGGAAAGTTAAAGGAATATTTTTGACTGTTTCTTTTTGACTTTAAGATACAATATGTTCAAACCCAGAGAAATCTGTCATTTAATCAAGGACATGGTTTGAGTCACTTGGTTGCCTGTCAGTGGCATCATATCACCTTTGCCCATGCGTCAGGGTCCTGGTTGGCTGCCAGAAGCTTTCATAAATGTATTTTTTGTCCAGTTTTAAGACACATTTTAGATTAAGAACTATATATATTTAATTAATTTTAAGTCTGGATCTTAAGTTATCAGACAAACAAGCTGGGCAAACATTTGTGGCAGCTCGGCTCCAGCCCCAGCCTTGCAGAACAGCATCGGAGAAACATAGATTTTTAATGTGAGGTCCCGTTTAAACGACTACGATTTCAACTAAAAACTGTAAACTTAAGTTGCGTTTTGGCTGACCGTTTACACGACAGTGGCGCTTTGGGTGCCTGAAAATGCAGCGTTTTGAAAACGGGTTCCAGAGTGCAATTTTTTGGAAACGGCAGTGTCTCCGGTGTCATGTAAACTTGCAATATGCAGTTCCTCTGAAAACGGAGACTTTTCGCACATGCGCATTGTGGTTCCAGTCACTAGGCATGGGCAACAAAGTCGACCGTCAGAACAACAATGCCGAGCTCTGTTTGTGCTGCTCACCCTGTTGATTTGAAAAGTGTAGATCTGTTCCTGTAGCAACTCCACCTCATCGTCCATCCAGACAAAGTTATCTGTGCATGCTTTTGGCATTGTGTCTTCTTTGTTTTGGTTTGTAATCACCACGTTGTAGAGGAAAGCGCTTCAGCACAGGTGCATGGCGTCATGCCGTGGTGTTGCTTTGCAATTTACACTGCCACCCATTGGCCTGGCGTGCATACTACAGCGTTTCCAGTAGATTTTAAGGCTGGTTTGTTTGCTTTGCAAAGGAAGAGACCTCTGCGGGTAATTCAGCTCCCGCTAAAAACCTCCTGAACATCTGGATGCTAAGTTATCAGAGAAAAAAAGTGAGCACACAATAGCAGAAGCTGGACTAGCAGCCCCTCCACGAAAAGCCCAACAGTGTCAAAGAAACACTGATTGTTAACATGAAACTGCTTTATTCAGTGTCTTACCTGCTTAAATCATGTTATGTTTGTTTTGGAGAGGAGGAGATCTCTGAGGATAATTTGGCTCACGCTAAAAACCGCTTGGTGACAGCACTGCACCATCGTTTTGACTGAGAAACCCCTACAGTATCTGCAGAAAATGACATATAGTATGTTTAAATATCTGTGTCAGTTTTATCCCCTGATAGTATAGTGGGTGATATGATTAAAATCCCCTATCACAGTGCTTGTAATTTGATTTTGCAGTATTGGTAATATATGATGATATAGCACATATTCTGAAAAGTTAATTGAAAATGGATTAAACAACCAGATAGGATTGTCAGTAGTTAATCCAGCATAGTCAATACCCGAAAAATCAAGGGTCTTCGTCAGTGATGCAAGAATTATATAAACATCCAATATTATCATCAAGAAGACAATAGGTTGTCTACTTTATTGTGACATTCATTTGTCATTGACACGGAGATTGAAACTGAGAGATTTACAGTGGTAAAATCTCAAATATGTTCTCTATAGTCACATTGTCCAGTCATAAAAAGAATTAAGCAGAGGCCAGATCAGAGTCTACATGTGTTTTCTTTCTCTGACTGTACCAGTCTCTTTTTTGTATTTTCCATCTGTCCAAATTGATGGATCAATGGATTTTGGATTTTGCAGAGTGTAGAAGAGAAAAGGAGATGAGTTGGAAATCACATTACATGTTTCTGCGCAGAGCTGGAGGAAAAAACAAACCTGTTGTTGTTGTTGTCGATGCCAAACAGGGTGCGTCAAAGCAGCACACATGTCCTCTGTGGGAAGATATCCTGACTTGCCACCTCAACCTACCAGTTATGTTGACAAATGGTAGCGGAAGTGAGTTCATATCACTTATTTTTTCATGACGTGAAATAAAAAGCACGGGAATCAAGCATTTATATTAATTAAGAATCAGTTTTTTTATGGAATTATAGCACCATGAACCAAAATCTAATTGAATTATGAGGCGATAAGGTATTTACAGCTCTGAAAGACTTCTTTTACACCCTCAGATTGAGCGTCTGCTCTACATACTAATCATGTATTGTGCTAGTGTTCTCAGATAAAGACTGCTTACATCCTCTTAGTGTGGCTGATCTCAGATGGGAAAGTAAGCAGGCTAATTGTTTATTCTCTGTGCTGATTCCTGTGTCCCTTTAATGACTGCAGGCAGACTGTTGACACAGTATGGATTACAGGACACACAGCCTGTCATTGATAGAGGATACTGCATGTTTTTGTGGCTGTATACTTTTCTAAAATCATGTTAAGACTTTTTTCACACAGCACACACTTCATCAACCTACAGCTCTGTTGTGCCACTTGAACCTTGTCAAGTCCTTTCAGAATGGAATTCCAGTGTTTAATTGGCCTTTTAAAACATACTGGCATTCAACAGAAAGTAGCTGTAATGTATCAGGTTTAGTGGGGTTCGGACACGATCAGAGCTAATGGTAATAACGTCAGTCCAAAACAAAGTAATCCACCATTTAAATATGACTTCTACCAAGGGGGAAATTAATGCGTCAAGGTTAAACCCCCTCAATGGGTCATTAATAAAAGCTCCGGGTCACTCTATACTATATAATATAACATTTAAGAGTGTATAATCATTTGTAATTCTTCATTTAAAGATGACTTTTACAGGTAGCAAAAACATTTGTCTGAAAATTACAAGTTTACATCTGTGAGTTGTTAAGACCTCCACCTACATTTATTGATCTAAGGACGATACATGATTGTTATGTAGCACTTTCCTCATTGCACGTTACAGTATTAACTTTCTAACATATAGTTACAGTTGTGTGTTTGATCTAATTTTGTACATCTGTATATCATCTGTGTGTGCCGCTATATTGAGGACAGTTACAGTATGTTGTGCCTTTAATACAAATGCCACTATGCACTATTTATTTGGTCTTTATTTTTATTGGTTGCACAAGCCTGCGATGACTCTGTCATTGTCTCGCAATGACAATAAACTATTGAATTGAACAGAATCTTCCAAGTATTTTCTTGATCAATCGATTGTTATGCCTCCGCACCAGTGATAGCTGTGGACATGATGTGGACAGAGACATGATGTCCGTCTGTCCCATGCTCGTGAATGGAATATCTCAACAACGCTTTGAGAAAATGTTCTCAAATGTGGCACAAACGTTAACTTGGACTCCAGAATTAAATGATTAGAATTTGGTAGTTGAATGTCAAGGTCATTGTAATCTTGTCAGTCTCATGCTCATGCAGTCTCTCAATTGTGGCACACACATCCACTGGGACTCAAGGATGAACTGATTAGATTTTGGTGGTCAGTGGTCAAGATCACTGTGACCTTGTATTTGTCCTATTTTTGTAAATGCAGTATCTTAAAGGAAGTAAATTTGGGGAAAATTTTCTCAAGTTTGACATAAACGTCGACTTGAACGTCAGAATGAACTGATTAGAATGTAGTGGTCGGGGGTCAAAGGTTAAGGTCATTGTGACCCCACAAAACTTGTTTTTGTCTACACCTCAAGAATTCACTTTAATTATGACTACAATTCACACAAACATCTAATATGTTAAAATAATGATATTTCATATCAAAAGGCCAAAGGTCAATTTCACTGTGATATCATAATGTTCTGCAAAACACTTTTCTGGCCAGTACTCAAAGTCATACCTCAGGACCAGAAGGGGAGACATTTGGTCAGATTCTGAATTAGTGACACTAATCTTGGGTGCCCAACTTGAAACTGTGCTGATTGCATAGACCTTCTGTGCTGCTGGGGGAAGATGTATGTGAAGCATGTTTTCACAGACATGGATGTAAACTTTAAGTGCAAGCTGACTGGTTCGCGTAGGCAGACATACCATGAGGCGGTAACTTAGTTTGGTCAGTAAATAAAATAGTGGTAACAGATTCATAGAATAGAATAGAAGTCCTTTAATGTCTTTGCACCAGTATAATGAAATTTAAGCCACAACTGTACACAGTGGAACACAATAACCCAGAAATATATCTTCATCACATCACCATAAATAAATGTTTGTAATACTGTATCAGTGCTGGGGAAATGCACTTTGCAGCAGGCTGGATGTGAACAGCTTAGATGGAGGTGTACCTTGTGAAAACAGAAGTGAAGAGACTGTTGTCACAAGAGGAACACCAGCCTGAGATGACCTACATTCACCTGACAAGGACCTCTGCTGTGTGAAGATGACTCTTGTCTGTCATGAACAAAGGCTGAAGTAGCATGGTGTTGTAATCGAGCCACAGGGTGGAGGTTTGGTGGGTGGATGGATTTGTCAGGAAAGAGTGTGACTTTGACATGATGGACCACTGGGCCTTTTCTGTTTCCTACTGACAGAAAATGTTTTCTTTTAACCATGAACACTATCCTCCTAGCCTTAAACAAGTCGTTATTTGTTAAACCTAAGTGTTGGAAAATCAGAAACAGTCATATGAGTAATTACTGTAAAAAAGAAAAAAAAGGTAAATGAATATATATAAAAAGCAACAATGACCAACAACATACAATGTCTATGTACAAGTCAATGTTCTGTAGATTGTAAACAAATATGAGCAGTGCAAAGGAATATATATTGACTATTACAAAGACACAAAGTGGTTGCTTATACAGAGCATGCATGGTTTATATTTGACGGTGAGGGCTGATATGCACATGTTAAAACACAGTGGATATATCGATTCAGTGGTCAATGATCCAATATCATCGAGGCAGAGTTAAAACATCTCTGTGTATTGTCACCTTTAAGATACACCTTTATTTTGAAATTCTCATGGCACGTCTGTGTCACCATGTCTCTCCAACCACACCTCCTTCCTAAACATTTAAATAGTACTAACGGCTTAGCGCTGTGCAGATAATGGTAAGCAACCAAGAAAAAGACTGAGTATATTTACCAATATCTTCTCAGATGGATCTCCCTGCTCCCGAATTGAATCAAATCAAAATTGTATCGTGGCAAACTTTGTGATACCAGCAGATATAGTATTGTTGTCTGAAGAGCTGATATATAATATTTAGGGCTGTCAGCATTAACGCAGTGATCCCAATGCGAAAAAAAAGTAGTTAAACGTAATTCAGGAATTAAAATTGATTTGACGTTTGACAGCCCTAATAATTTGAAAGTAAGTGGATGTTTAAGTGTTTAGGATATTTCACCCAACCAGCAGGGGCATCAGATCAAAAAAACCTTATCGTGGGTAATTTCTGAATGCAACATCAAACAAATTATTTGGGCCTTTACTTTGGAAGACTGTTTAAACTTAAATACACATCTTGTGTGTTTGAACAGTTTTCTTTAGTTGTCTATGGTAAAGCTTTAACAGACACTTAAATAGTGACCCCAGAGGTTTAGAGTGCAGATGAATCCAGTTCATGCAGGTGGGAAACAAAGTATACATTGTTCACTGTCTGGCAGTTTTTCTTCTTTGTGTTGTTTGGACTCATTTGGTCAGGGGAGAGATCACTGGCATTCAAATCTAAACAAAATACAGGAAACTCCCTGAAACTCTTACTTAGTTAAACAGTAGCTGTGACCCACCCACCAACAGCACTGGCGAGTTTTGTAGCCTGCAAAAAGACAACAAACTGTAGGTGTGTCTGACCCTTAGACACTTCAGGCTGAGTGAATTCTCAGTTCGCTCCAGAGAAAACAGGTTGGAACACTTCTGTACTGCCTCAGGCCTCTAATATATATAGAGAGAAAGGAGGACAGCTGTATGTGGTCATGGTGGATGATGACATGTTGTCGCTTGAGCTTGTCAGGCTCATGTTTTCTATCTCAAAGCAGGATATTGTTGTCAACACGCTGTTGGAGTATATACGTGTTTATGATTTGGACATCATGGCGAGTTTGTTTCCAGTCTGGGTGAGTTGGTTTCGACTGTCTGGAGATAGAATCAGAGATTGTGGTGCTGAGTGAATCAAAATGTCTTGGTCTTCCTGTTGTACTTATGAAGATCATTTTAAACATGCATTCTTTGTGTTGTCTGCACTAATTGCAGCACACTGTAAGTATGCCGGGAAACTGTTGATGGATGTCCATTTGTGTTTTGTTACAAGAGCTCATTAGATTTTGTTTTCTCTTGGGATTTAGGGGATTTTCTAGTTCTGTGATTATCAAGGGTAGAAAACATGCATGTTGGTGGTAATAGTCATTAGTCATAGAAACTTTTAACTCTAGTGGAATTCATGTAATTTGTTATGGTCAATTTAAATGTATTTTGTTCTGAATGAATTTATTAAACTCACTAATTCATTCAAATGGCCAAGAAAGATGAAGAAGAAACACATTTTGTAAGTAGATATACTTCTTATTTACTGCACCCTTTAATTTTTCATCCATTTTCATAACCGCTTATCCTCTTGAGGGTCACGGGGGGCTGGAGCCTGTCCCCAGCTGACACTGGGCGGGAGGCCAGACTATCGCAGGGCTATCACACTGGGATTGAACCAGGAACCCTCTTGCTGTGAGGCGACAGTGCTAACCACTACTCCATTGTGCCACCCTTTTGATTTTCAGTCTTGTTATAATCTGGCTTCACCTTGGCTAATTAGATAGATCCAAACCTTGCTCCTCCCCAGCTCCACCCTCTACCAAATATGGTCATCTTAGGTCACTTCTTGCTCTAAAAATCTAAGATGGTGACAGCCAAAATGCCAAAGTCAAGGCTTCAAAAGTCCACTACATCAACTAATGAGTGATGTCATGGTGGTATTGTTTTTATTCAGAGATATGGGCAAGTGGCATTAAAATGTATAAACACTTGAAAACAGAGGTAAAACACAAACAGCAGTGATTGCATTTAAGCCAGTCAATGGTGAGTACTGGTGAGTTAGCCTAAGCTAAAGCTAATTTAAGCACTTTTACCTGTTTCATATTATTGAAAAAAATCTATGTTGATGCTGAGTCTGTTACACTACATATATAAAGCTTAGCAGAGTGGTAGTAACTGTTCTGTAACTCTAGTGGAATTAATGTTATTTGTTGTGGTTAATTTAAATGTATTAAATGTAAATTATTTGATTTAACTAGCTCATTGGGTCAAATAGACAAGAAAGATGTTAGTAGATACTTCCTTTTGCCTGCCCCCCCCCTTAGATTGTCAAAATACAGAGCACAGTGTTAATGATTAATAGTCGGCCTAAAAAGGTACAAAGTAAGGTTTTAAAACTTAGCTAAACTGTACAACAGATATGTAATTAGCCTTCAAACTGTTTCTCTCAACTACACTGTTCCAGTCTGCATTTGTATGGCAGTTTATTGCAGTGATTAATGCTTTGCACCACATTTGGATGATATTCCACACAGTTCTGTTGTAAAACACACACATGCAAATTGCTTGATAATTAAGACTTCAAATAAAATCAAGTTGTCAGAAAGCGTTAAAAGACACCAAAATAGGCAGTTTATTAAAAAAACTTCCTTGAGGGAGGCTTATCCTCCGTTTCCTCTGGCTTGTTACTGATTCTCTTCGCCTGACAACTTAGTGTTCCTCCTGGAAACACAGGCGTGTGTGTATGTGTGTGGGTGAGAGATTGCTTTGTGGAGTAGCTGATGTCGCCCGCCTCATTTGTTTGGGTTTGCCCATAATTAACGTGTCAAAGCGCCAGAGAAAGACATTGAGGTGTTAAGGGTGACAAGGTGACATGACACAGTTTGAGGGCAACTCTAAAAATGTGCCGCGCCGTCACCTTGTCACTTTTCCCACCTCTGGTCTTTTTCCCCGAGTACCTCGGAGCGAGGGTTTGACAAAACAGCAGAGATATGACAACGTCTGTCTCCTAGCAACATGCCAGATCTCCTGTCTGTGGTTCAAATTGACTGAGAGACTCTTGAAAGCGTTAGCTCGCAGCGTCGCCATGAGTGCAATAGATAGTAGAGGTGCAGGTTGAACGGAAGACAGCACGTGTGATGAATCTCTAATCTGGTTGTTTTTCAACATCCAGTGAAAGTGTTTTTTACTTCTCTTTCCTCCAAACATTTACCTGCTGAGTGTCTTCAGAACTCAAGCTGGGTCTTTGTCTCTCCGTCGCAGAATACCTGAACACACATTCAAGCACATGTACACAAACATTCGTGCACGACCACACACACGCACTCCTGCTGTGCTGCTCGCTGATGTGGGAATGATCTCATACTCAGTCGGAGGAGCAGGGTCGGGGTGCGTTTGTGCCTGCTGCGTCTCCTTGTGCTGGATAGACTCAAGCAGCTGCAGCTGAAGATGCACAATGTTAAAACCTGTCTTCTCAGGTAACCACCTTGCCAGGAATGATTCTTATTTACCGCCTCCTATCAGACTTAAAAAGCACAAACCCAGACACCCAGGCAGACAAGCCTTGGAGAAAACACATTTCACTGCACACGCTCTTTTCCATAAAAGTCTGTGATTTTCAAACGTCTCTTTAGAGCCTCTGGAGAATCGTAGCCCTGAGGCCTGTCCTTAGCAGTGAATTTTATCATCGTCTCTGTGGTGAAGTCTTTTATTTAATAAGTGAATCGAAGTGTTTCATTCCACAGTGGGATGTTCTCCATTTGAAGAAATGAGACCTGCTCTTACAAAATGATTTCTGGCATGAGAGGAAAAAGCACATTATGGCCTGCGGTTAAAGTTATGAGTCATCTAAAGACCACTTTCACTTATAAAATGTTTTCAAAGGGAGTCGCTTTTGTTTTTGTTGAAATTGGTTGAACTTTTCAGGATTTTTATTGTCAAAACGGATATAGAGTGCTGACAGCGCCATTGTCCCGCAGTTATTAATAGTTTTTAAATAATCCTCATTTACATAGTTTCCATAAGCAGCCTCGTAGCTTAATTAAAAGTGTCAGTGTTGTTTGAAGTTTGGGCAGAGCTGCTGTGCTCGCCTTTATCTCAGGTCTTCAGGATCTTTACTTGAATCTGTAGATGGAGATCAGGCCTCCGGCTGCTGAAATCACAGCGTTCACCTCTTTTCATCTGCTTTGAAAATTGCACAATTTCTCAGTGTTGAAGATGCCTTTCATCAAAGAGCGGAGAGGGACTGTGATTTGTTTTGCTGATGAGAGTTTTTGGACTCTGTGTGACCTCGCTGAGGATTGATGGGATAGTGTGTAAAAGCACCAGTCGCAGTTGCTCACATGCGTACAGGTGTGTGATCTCACAAAAACAAACACATAATCACTCATGCATGTCAGTCTCTAAAACAATAGAGATAGTGCAACTTTAAAGATGGAAAATACATTAAAAATGTAGTTTCTGTACATTTAGACACATTTTCAAGTAAGATTGTTGCAGGGCTTTTGTCATGTTTTCTGCATGGTTAAAAATTGTATGCATAAATTGGCCCAAATGTTGCATAGTAACGTGGATTTTGCTTGAAAAAATCAAGATTTTATATTTCATAACTCCCAGACTTGGCAAATAAAAATCTAAAATACATTTCTCCCTCTATCAATTCCTTTTCCTCCTCCAGTTTTTGCAACATAGTGCCAAAAACAACTCAGAGCTGATGTTACCGTGATTTCAGTTTTCACTGGATTGTTTTTTTTTTTAATTACAAATTTGACAGAATTGCGTAAAATTGAAGACACATTCTCTGACATTTATTACTTGCTTTGTTTTTTTTGTGACGAGCTGCACAGAAAATACCTCAACATGATACTGTTGGCAACTGACCATCTCAATGAAAAATTTTAACAGCGTTTAAAAGCTGTGTTATGTGATAAAACTGCTTTTTGGATCTAGTGTGCTTTAATATTTTTTTTTGCACATTTACTTATTTTCAATTGAACCGTTTATATTGAGATTTATTTGAGGTAGTGATAAATAGATTTTCCGAAGGCTTGATATCAAATTCAGTCAGTGTAATCAACTTCGATGAACACTGACAAGTAGATTACATAAAGCAGTGCTGCTTTTTTACTTGAATGTGGGCGGATGTACGGTGCAATGCACTGACATATTTAGATTATTATTATATAAGTGTCTGACAACATCATGGAAAAGCTCAATGACAGACCTTTCAGTTCAGAGTAAGTTAGTTAAACCAGAAAAAGCCCTAAAATCGCTATTGTCAGATCCGCCATACTCCATTTAAATTAATAGTAATTTTAATGTCATAAAACACACTTCATTCAAAGGTGACAGAAGCAAAATAAAACTCAAAAAAGCTGTCTTGGTTTGTCTTTCCACTGTTTGAACAATCAAAGACCCTGGTTTGGTTGAAATAAACCCATAATCCACTAAGTTAGATGTGTAAATCTGCTTGCTCTGTACATGCTAAAATTACCATTGATTTGACGGTGCTCAGTTGACAGGGATTGCATTGCATTTAGTTGCTGCCGGCTGCAGCCCCCTTACTCAACACTGGACCACTTTAAAAAAATTTTCTTTTCATTAGTTACTTTGACAAAAGAACATGAAAAAACAAGTGTCCAAGTTGGAAAAAAAACCAATGCTGTCCTTTTAACACAGTCTAAATCAGGCTAAGGATCAGTTCATTCAGATAAAATATGACCAAACACTAGGTAAAGCTTACTCTGCATTCAGTGTCAATGTATTAGTAAAAATTTGGTCAGTGCTTCTGTTAAGTTATCCAGTTTTATACCTTCAGTCTCTCTTTTGGTAAAAGTCTGTGTGATGTCTGTGTTTGAGAACACCCTGACCAGAGAGGTAATTCAATCAGCTCTGCCTGTCCTCTCTGTTTTCTCAGGTGAATTTGTTGCTGTTAACTGTGGAAAAAGTCTTCTGTTGTCAAATATTGGTTTTCGAGAATGAAACCAAATACCTCGAGAGATGTACTGGACGAACACTGTTGTCCTCCTCCAGTTGGGCGGGGTCCCAGCGGTGCAGGAGTTGGTGTCACGCTCAGGCAGATCTGTGGGGCTGCGCTCATCTAGCAGCCCTGCCAGGCCAGCTCTGACGCTTGCTGGCTCCTCAAGCTGGAAATTGCCATAATGTGTCCTGCAGTGGTCGGCTGCACAGGCCTCTATCGGGGGCTCCATCTGTGCTGAGCCCGCACACACACACAATGCAGCACACATCATCCTCAAACACAACAATACACAAAAAGCATTCAGTTTTATGGACATATGTGATAGCTGAGCATTTCATGCCTAAACTGTGAGCATTAATCTGCTACTATAACAGCCTCCACTTCAGATGTTGGATTCAGGTGCTGCAGGGATTTGATCCCATTCAGCCACCAGAGCATTAGTGAGGTTCAACACTGATGTTGGGAGATAAGGTCTGGCTCACTGTTGGTGTTGCTGCTCACCCCAGAGGTGTTGAATGGAGTTGAGGTCAGGGCTTTGTGCAGGATAGTCAACTTCTTCCACACTAAACTGGGGGGGGGGGGGGGGGGGGGACATTTCTTAATGGAGTCGGCTTTGTGCACAGGGGACATTGTGATGTTGAAACAGGAGATAACACATAATAGGAACCTGAAAAAGATGTTCCCTGGCTCCGTATGCCCTTAATAGGACAGGGGTTAGGTTAGGAGACTTTAATCATGACTCTGAAAGTAATGAAGTTGGACTGGCACAGGTTTTTGTCTAAATATAGTTGCTCTTTTTGTTAAGAGGACAGTTCAATTAATCACAGCCTAAGAAAAACAAACAAACAAACAAACAAACTATGAGTAGAATGAATGAATTGAAAAAACTAACCAAGTAAATAATTGAAAAAGAGAGCCAAGTTAGGGATAGAAAAGATGTCTAGGGCCAGGAAGGTGGTCAAAGGTAAGGTAATGTAAGACAGCTGCAATAAGTGACTACTCCCAATGCCAACGGGTTAATGTTCGGGAAAAAGACGTGGACAGAAGGTCTGAAACCTCCACACGCCCTCTTACTCAATAATTTTAATGTCAGAGTTTAATGTATTTATGGCTCTCTGTCTAACATGTCATATGTATTGATATGCAATATAAACCAAAGCATTTTTAGGGAACAAGAGTGAAAAGAAAGTGGCATGAACACAAGAGGGTTAATGTGCGTCAACAGAACATTTAACCGGGAAACATAGGACCTAGGAAACTAAAGATCCTGGGAACACAGGACCCGGAAACATAGGAGTTGGGTCTTGGAAACATACAGTAGGACCATGGGAATATCAGACCTTGGGAACATAGGACCCTGGGAACTTAAGACCTTGGGGACATAGGACTGTGCAAACATAGGACAGTGGGAACATAGGACCCTGGGAACTTAAGACCTTGGGGACATAGGACTGTGCAAACATAGGACAGTGGGAACATAGGACCTTGGGAACCTAGGATTTAGGAAACTAAAGATCCTGGGGACATAGGACCCTGGAAACATAGGACTTGGGAACACAGGACCTAGAAAACAAAAGATCCTGGGAACACAGAAGCTTGGGAACTTAGGACCCAGGAAATATAGGACCCAGGGAACATAGGAGCTTAGGAACTTAGGACCCAGGAAACATAGGACCCAGGGAACATAGGAGCTTAGGAACTTAGGACCCAGGAAACATTGGACCCAGGGAACATTGATACACTTGCAGTTCTAGTCATCGAAGCTTGCTAACTGTCAGTTAGCAAGCTAGTTAGCTCAGTCACTGACTTAATATGTTCTTCAAAAGAAACATTTGTTTCTGAACCATAACTCATGTGTGTAGCTTTTTGGCAATCACTAACACATCAACTAAATCAAAGTATGTTTGCGTTTGTGGTCCTGAAATATGTGGCTCCAGAGGTATCTAGAAGTCCTACAGTAGAATGGCTAATAACTGCAAGTAGATGAACCACTGTAGCTGATGAGCTAACACTAGCCAGGTAGAAACATGTGAGCGGTCATGATGCTAGCTTGCTAACTTTCAGTTGATGATAATCTTACAGCACTTTACTCATGCAGACTTTTTACCTGTAATCTCTTTTTTGGAGAAGTTTATACCCCAGTGAGTACGTTTACATGGACAGTTTAATTCCCTTTTCATTTGGAATGAAAATTCATTAAAAGTGATCTTGTAAACACCTAATTCGGAATAAAAATGGCCAATGCGATTGAAAATTCAATTCAATGTAAGAATATTCCGTTTCTAATTCCGAATGAAAAATTTCTTGCACTTGTATATGCTCATTCCTCTTTAAGTTCATTCTGGTCTTCCTGCGCATGCTCGTTTCCTTGCCCTTCTCGTGCGATGACGTATATAGCGCGCATAGCAACGGGCTGAGATAGAGCAGTCGGACTTGTTGCACTCAGCGGTTTCCATTTGCCACAGCACGGTCTTCTACCTCCCTTCTCCTCCTCAACAGACGAAGCATTGGCACAACAAGGTTGTTGTCGTACTGCTGCTTCAAGAATATAAGCAAAACAAGCCCTAAAAAGGCACTAAGAACGGTGTCGTCAAGCATCTTGTTATCCGGAGTGAGGACTACAGTGTTTTCTTCCGGTAAACGTAAACACGTAACATCCGCCCCGCCTCCTATCCAATCAGAAACCTTACCTGCCCCAAACCTTGCAGGTCCACGCAAGGTTTGGGGCAGGGAAGGTTTTCTTCATTTCTTTAGACCTTAACACACAACTATATGCCAAATCTCTTTCTTTTCTTTAAACTTGATTCTAACCTTAATCCTAAAGCCGAGATGTTAGATAGTCATCCTCAGACAGCTATTTCGAAGAGGTGGGGTAAGCACAGTAGCTTATTTTAACACATATCCACACCATACACTGCAACCTTAGTCAAGGACAGACTGCTCTCTGTCCTTCTCGCCTGTGCAGTTAACATGAAATATATATGAAAAATGGACTGCAGTTTAAGTTAATTGAGTTTTGGATTAACACATAGGGAAGGACTGTGGAGCATAAAAAGCAGCTGCTGTTGCCCTTTAGCCTCTCTAGCTCCTGCATGACTACTTAAATGTACTCTGGAAGAAATGTTGACTCCTGTCCAAAATGTGTGGGTGAGGAAATCGGCACACCAACTATATGCAAATGCTTGCTCAGCACACTGCCCACGGTCAGGATTCAGACACGAACAAATTTCATTTGGCATGTTTTTTGAGTTGTAATATTTATGTTACTGCAAAAATCCCATGGCTGAAACATGTCGAGATTAATTGACCAATCTGTTACCACCTTGGCTTTTATTTACTGATGACAAACAAGGATATTGAGATCAATTTCATACTTCAGCATGCATAAGTGACAAGCAATTAGCATAAAATCAACATGCAACACCTGCATCACAGCACATTGCATTTATCTGTCATTTTGAAATGAGTGAATGTCGATTTGTGCATAATGGAAAGTGCCACAAATGGCATGGACAGACTCCAAATGGAGCTGTTGAGTTTCATTGTTTCTGGCTAGTTTGAAAGTGCTAGGAAATGTGTTTGCCCCTGCCAGTTTCTCTGCCGTTTTAATAGTTATCTGGGGAAGGAAAGATAGTGTTAGAAAATGTTTGGGAATTAAGGATGGTACATTGGAGAAGAGCTGAGCAATGGCTTTATTGACTTCGGATATCTGTTAAAATCTCATGAAGAAACGGGTGAATATGGGCATCAGTCCAGACATGATTTTTACTGCTACCACAGACTTTTCAGTCCTTTTTAATTTGTTGGTGTGTTTGGTGGTTACAGATATCTCAAAAGCTTGCCAGCAGATTTCAATGAAATTTAGTTGAATGTGCGGTCATGGGCCAAGGACCACTTGGTGTCACTCCAACAATTTTTTTAAAAGGATTTATTATTACGACCAAATAGGGGCTGCATCCAAATGTCCAATATCTGGCTTGCCAAATCTGCGAGGGCACTGGGATGCAGGGAGATAAAAAATGTGCATTGAAAAGGGAATTAAAAACTCAGTAATTACCATGGATATAACCCACACTGAGACCTGTAATCCTGTAATCCATCTCTTTTTCAGAATTCCTATTGGCAATTTGAGTGCAATATCAAACCTCACGTTATACAAAATAATGTCTTCTGTAAGTCATCCATACTGATGTGATTTATGGATATTATTATTAACAAAATTACTACTTGAAAGAGGGAAAAATGTACAATATGCACTTGGCTGTCAACAATGACATGTACGTAGGATATTGGCTTTTCTCAGATCTATTCGTATCATTTTTTGTTCTTTGCAGACATACAAAATAGAATAAAGTGTAGTAGATTGCAGCAATAAATGTTTCACATGGAACTGACAATTACTCAAGTTTTAAATTCAGTTCAGTTCAATTCAATTCAAGTGTTCACATTTTTTAAATTTGGATTTTCTTTTTGCAGATATTGTCATTTAAAAGACATGGCTCTCCAGTGAAAGCATGTCATATTTACTGTTACTGTCATTTATGATTATAGTAGGAAGATAATTTGAAATAAAAACTTATCTCACTTGCTAGGTTTTTGTGTTAAAAGGTCAAGGTCACTGTAATCTTAAAGGCTCATTTATACTCCCCTTACTGACGAAAATAGATTTGTCAGTTTCAAACTATCTAAATGTCAGTATTACTGATTCTATCTGTTCCACCATTTTCTAAATGCCTTTGTTGTCTCCTACGGATGTATCTTACTTGAACTACGCTACACTGCCCCCGTGATCTATGATGGTATTGCCCCCTTTCTTTTCGTACCTGTAAGCTTTCAGAAAACGTGCATAGGTATGGATGAATGAACGCAGAATACAGACAGAAGGCTCCATCCGTGTCTGTATACATGTCTAACGTTGAGTATAAATGAGCCCGAAGTCTTTCTCAGTCTTGTGCACATGATATCTCCTTAAAGCCTTAAGGGAAGGGTTCCATAAATTTGGCACAGATGTCCACTAGGACTCAAGTATGAAATGACTAGACTGTAGTCTTCAAAGGTCAAGGGTTGGGCCTTAACTCAAGAATTCATATCGTAATTATGACAAAATTTAACACAGATATATAATAGGATAAAATGATGTATTGATGGCATTTTATATCCAAAAGTCAAAGGTCAGCTTCACTGTGACATCATAATATTTTGCAAAAACATCTTTCTGGCCATTACTGAACGCCGCATCTCAGGAACAGAAGGGCAGACATTTGGTCAGGTACTGAAATGGTGACTCTAATCTTGGGTATCCATCTTGACACTGTGCTGATTGTATAGATCTTCTGTGCTGCCGTGGGCAATATGTGTGTGAAGCATCCAAGTGTCAGAATATGTAGTGTCTGTGCAGCACCATCCACTGTCAACTATCATGGCTACAAATGAGTCTGGACGGACATTGGTGTAAAGTGCAACTGCAGCTTGACTGGTTTGTGGAGGCATACAACCCTGAGGTGATAAATAGTAACTCTGTATTAGTTGTGTTATATTACTTATTGTGTGAGTGGCTGTTTAAATGTAAAATATCTGTAAAAGAACATCTCCACGTTGTGGAGCTGATGCCTGAAAGAGCCTGCACGTTTCAGGTAACTGCTTTTCACCTGCTCGATGTGAACACACGCATGCATTATACGAACAGTGACATCACACTGTGCATCATCATTTCACTGGTTTAAACCACCTCAGGGTTTGCAGATTACCAAGTTTTTCTTCCATGCTGCTCACAGCCCACATCCCCCTGCTGCTTCCAGGTAGTTTATTATATTGAGCTGGGTGGAGCTGTGTGTGTGTGAGAGTAGTGTGTATATAAGTGTGTGTTTGTATATGTGTGTACCTCTGGCTGGGGCGGTTATTTTTAACTTCTGTCTGCTAGGACGAGTGCACTTTCTCCTCGGCTGATTGGGTGTGGAGGCCCTGAGGGAATGTGTGTGTGTGTGTGTGTGTGTACATATATATATACATATATATATATATATATATATATATATATATATATATATGTGTGTGTGTGTGTGTGTTTCTGTTCAGTCTTGTGTGTATATTTTCTGTTTGGTTACTCCCAGTGGACCACAGGCATGTCGGGGTGGTGGAGGCCGCCGGTCGGTCACTCTGCATCATTATGAAGTCATACGTCCTTCCCTGCTCCCCTGATGACGCCACAAAAACACTCAGAATTATTAAAGAGTCAGGCTTTTACAAAAATAGACCAGATAGAGAGGCTCAATCAAATCCTAAACTTTCCTTTAAATGGTTTCTACTGATTTGTGTTCTAGTTGAGAATCTCACCTGACACTTTTGTTTAAAGCTGCTTCAAGACCATTTTAGGGGGCTAGTTGTTGGATTTCTATGTAGGTGTGATAGAAAATGGGTCACAAACTGAGCATTCGCCAGAAAGCCAGGTTGCCCTGGTTACAGCTCAGTTGAACCGATAAATCATATTGTTAAGTTGAAGCTCCTCGAGCTCCTCAAGAGCAGACGTGCTGTTTCCTTCAGATTTAGTGAAAAACTGACACTGGATGGCCGTGCTTTCACTATTACCTCAGACGATCTCTTCCAGCCGAGTGACAATTGTGTCATCACCAGGGCTGTGGAGAGTTGACAGTGAGAGCAGCAATGAAATGAAAACTGTTGATAAAATCCTTGATACGACAGCTTAATGATACAATATATTCTGCTGAATAGAGCTGCAACAGGTCATTAACTGATGATTTGATGAGTTGAAAATTAATGAGCAACTATTTCCACAATCAATTAAGTTCCTTTTGAAAGAAAAGGCCAAAAAAATCAATGTCAAAAGTGAATATTTGCTTGTTTTCTTAGTATTCTGTGATATTAAACTAGCAAAAGTTTTTGTCTCTCACATTTGGTTTGGACAAAACATGCAATTTACGTATGTAAACTTGAGCTTTTGGAAATTGTCATGGGCACTCTTCACTATTTTCTGACATTTCTTTGACCAAACGACTTATTATTTGAGAAAATGATCACAAGATTCCGTACATCTGTGTGTATGTCCCATTATCGTGAACCCGATATCTCAAGAATGTCTTGAGGGAATTTCTTCAATTTTAGCATAAATGTCCACTTGGACTCAACAATGAACTAATTGGTGGTCAAAGGTCAAGGTCATTGTGACCTTGCTTCTGTGTCATTTCATAAAGACAATATCTCAGGAAGGCTTTGAGGAAATTAACTTACATCCACTTGAACTCAGAAATTAACTGATTAGAATTTGGTGGTTGCAGGTCATTGTCAGTGTGACCTGAGAAAACATGCTATTTGCCATAACTCAGGAATTTATTCACTAATTATGACAAAAGTTCACTTTCAATAGGATATTATATAATGATGAAATGGTGACTAAAAAGGTCAATTGTCACCTTCACTGTGACCACCTTTAATGTTCTGCAGAAATACTTTTCTGGCCATTATTTAACTTCTGTGTATCAGTACTCAATACCATTAGGTATCGACCAAAATAACCCAGAAACAAATAGTGTCAAAATGTCTCCAGTCAGCTGACATCTGCATTTGATCTTGTTTTTTTTGTGCTGAGGGTCTGATTCCGAATCTCCAACAGATCAGAAAACTCTCTGTTGCTGTCTCTCCACTCCCGGAGAAAGGTCAGTTAAACCTCTGCCCGCTTAGCACGAGCTAACACAGCAGCAGTGGCTAACATCCAACGCTGAGCTGTTAAATGGACCCAACAAACTCACACCGACACTGTAACCTTTCGTTATTTGTCATTAAACCTGTTAATTATCATTAGCCTTGTCACTGTGTGTAAAGTAGCGGACTCTCACAGCTGTCTCTGGCACAGAGCTCACACTCCCACAGCAGCAACTACACCCATTCGGTCTGTGATGGGGTTTATTTGAATTGGCAGTTCAGAGTGCTGAGTTGCCACCAAAATGTTCAAAATTATGGCTACGCTACACGTCACCCTGTTGGCATTATAGGTATTGAAAGAAGTTCTGGTTTGGTAACTGTTGCTCATTTTGTGTAAAAACAATAATTTGTTTAACATAGAACTCAAGTTCTGGAGTGTGGATTTAGCATAGCACAAAATTAACTTGTCGGAAATGCTGCCTCTTGTGATTTTGTTTATGTATTTATTGTGCAGCTTTATTCTAGTCCTTGACATGCAGAAAATATGTGAAAAGGTAGTTGCGGAAAGGAAAAGGTTGAAAGCGGGGAAAAGGGAAAAAAACTACCCGATGAAAAGTATGAAGAATTGATGTAAAGCAGAGGAGGAAAAGCTTTTCAGTCAGAAGGGAAGAGGGAAAAAGGAAGGCAAGAGAGAGAGTGACTGGGTGTATGGGAATATTGAGCCACAAAGCATTTATGTCAGATCAAAGCTAATCCTTATCTTTGGGAAAAGGATTCAGTAATACCCTGGGCTGTCTCGCCCCCTCAAGGGCAGCTCTCTCTTTCTGCTTCCCTCTCCTGTGTGCTCGTATTCCTCTCTTCACTTCTCCATAAAACTGCCAGGATTTCTCTGCACTTTTTTATTTCCTCGACTTTGACTCGGTGACGGTGTGGAGAAACTAGGTCAGCAGGGGAGTGCAGAGTGTGGAGGCAGGAGAGGCTGGGAGGGTCTGGACTCCGGACCCTGGCTGGAGAGGGAGAGGGCAAAGAAAGGAGACGTACATGAGACTGAAGCGGATGATAAGGATAACGACCAGATAGTCTGTTAAACCCTACAGACAGGTCAACCTAATGAGGATTCACTTGACTTTTCACTGTACTGAAGCATTGTAGGGTGTGAGAATATCTGGTTTTCTTCACTGTCTGAGGAATCTGTTTCCAACATGTTTGAACAGCAGTCCCATGAAACTCTTTGCATTCTTAGGTCACTTGTAGTAGTCTTACTGCTAACTGGACACAGCATTTCACCTTGATGAGGCATCTTGGTTTGGTTTAGAATAAGCTCCCAGTTTAATTTTGGAAGAATCTGTATTTGTTAAACTATGCCCAAAACATTCAGGTACCTGCTTATCTAAACAATAAGACAAAGCTTCTTGAGTGTTGATCGTTTTAGTTTAGCATTGTAGTTCTTTAAGGTTATGCCACCCACTGTTTTGCTTTCTTGTACTGCTAAAACTCATGGGATGTTAGTCATCTTACTATATAATGATGAAAACTCTGTCTGTCTGTGTCTCTGTTCCATGTTTTTCTCCTCACTGACTTGGTCAATCCATGTGAAATTTGGCACAGTGGATGCGAATGAAGCAGTATTACATCAATTGGCCAACGGGGGGCGCTATAGCAGCTGATTGAAATCGACCGATCACTGTGGCTCCCCCTGTGGCCGAATGTTGTCGTTTTTTTCTAATTTTTGGTATGACTAAGTCATGGTATGGTATGCTGTACATAATCACGGAAACTGTCAGTGTGTCATTCTGTCAGTCAGTCATTCTGTCTGTCCCACGTTTTTCTACTCACTGACGTGGTCAATCTATGTGACACTGCACATAGGCATTGAGGATTGGCAAACTGTAGGTAGAAGGTGACAAAGCTACCAATGAGTATGGACTAGTGTTAATGTCAATCACTTCCTTCAGGACTTCTTGGGATTGATGCAGCCTAAAATGCCTGCTACATGGCAGCTTTGCTAAAAAAAAACTGTGGTGCACAATGTTTTTAGGTGGGGTGAAAATTGAAGTGAAGTGAAATTTGATTTGATAAAAAATCAAAGCCATTTTGTTCCAGTGTGAATAGAAGCTCACTGTTTTGACTCTGTGAGTTACACTACATTAACATTCCCATTAACCTCGCCTTCATTCTTCCAGCATGTGCAATAGCTCTAGATGCAACAGTTTTTGTTGTGGTAATTTGCCCATTGTCAACACGTTTCAGCCATTCTTCTGGGTGTGTTTTGCTGTAAAAAAGTTTGTTGGTCGATAACTGTCATTTGTGTGCACCACAGTGTTGGACGCAGTGCAAAGCAGCTTACCCTTGCTTTTGTGCAGAAAATCAGGGACTTTCCTTGTGCGGTCTTCAGCAGTCATTTTTGTTAGCAAATGTGAGTGGTTCAGGTTGCACGTCTGTATCTTCATGACCAAAAACAAGGAAGTGAGTTCAGTGATGTCATGTGGGGGACTGCTGTGATTGGTCAGATTAGCATAAAAGCTGATGTGGTTGGACAAAATTGCAATGTTGCACAGAACTCAAGGGGATTGGTTGAATTTGCTCTTTTATTTGCAATTTCAACATCACAATATCCTGGAGGGGCTGATTAATGTGATCACGTAATATTGAGTAGATGTATGTAACAAAAGATCCAACTCTCAACAGAAAAACTGTTTTTGCTCATTGTGTTCCTTTTTAAGATAATTGAAACCCTACCAGACTTAGAGTCTGCTACAGCCATCTGTTTTCTGTCTCGATACAGATACTCAGGAATACCAATTACAGACTCGATACCAGTGCTGTCTTTTCTTCCAAAATTCAAAATCTCTCTACCAAACTTCTTGGAACTCATTAGGATCATTTTTACATAAATCTAAGTGCTAAAACTGGCCTGGCAGCTCATCCTGACTTGGTGGATGTTTTTACTGATAGCAGAAACAGTGAAACCAAACTTACCAAACCGTATTTTTATGATTAATCACACCTGAAAGAACTAGACCCACTGAAGAAGGTATCTGGTATCCAGAGGGTCAGATAGGTTCATCCTCGAAATAGTTTAGACGCCTACCAAGGATGTATGTTGGTCAGGATAACTTGGAGAAAACCCCAGGGCAGACCTCTTACACACTGGAGGGATTTTACATTACATGTGGCCTGGCAGTGCCTGAGGATCCGCAGGGAGTGCTGAAGGACGCAGCTACAGACAAGGGCATCTTGGCTACCTTGTTTAGGTCTACTGCAATAATTCCCTGGCCCTAGATATTGATGGATAAATCGATGAAAAGCTCTCAAAAGGATTCAGGTTTTGATAAGCCGATTGTATGTGGGATTTCAGTTCCAAAAAAATGCTATCAAATCCTTGTCTTGTTGCAGTTATTTACCACCGCCCAAGGTCGAATGTGATCATTCTGTCTTGTCCAAATGAACCAAACTAAAGGACTCCAGACTGAATAAATGGCTCCAAGCATGCCTGGTGTGAGCACACTCTTATCTGTCATTGCCACGTCTGTGTCCCCACAGGGCGCCATGACAAGTTTAATTGCCTGAGATCTTGTTTTTGATAAAGGACTGAGATGTACGGTGTTGCAGGGCAATCAGTGGTCACCTTTTTCTGTTTCTAGCACCACTTTTCTCTCCATCTCTCGCCCTCCATCTGTCTCACTCTTCACTCTTGCTGTCTACCCACAGTCGTGCCCGGAGGGACACCGGCTCTGTTGAGATGGCAGCAAAGAGAAAGAGAGAAAAATCTAGTCATCTTCCCTCCTCAGCAGTTTTCACACTTGACAATTTGGACGAAAAATAAAAGGAAAAGTCGGCAGGGCCTGTTTGGTATTCATTGTTTCCTTGGTGCTATTTTGACAGGGTTTAATCATCTGTAAAAGAAAACTATCACGGCTTCCGCATGGATTAACACGGTAGACATGATTATGCAAGAGGAGGAGGACGAGGAAGAAATTGTTTGTGGAGTCTGTGGCCTGAAGGAGACAGTTAAAAGAATTAGCCATACTTAACACAGATACTGAGGCCAAGGGTCTCATGAACTCGCCCTTACTGAAGCCAGCTGCCAGCTGATATGTACAATGTGTGCTGTACATAATATTAAGTCTGCCGTTCGTGATGCATCGTTTGACAGCTGCACCCCCTCAGTCAGGTCTGTATCTTAACTCCGTGCTGTGAGTTCAGTAGTCTGTAAAAATGTTCAGCATCATTTACAAGTGTTAAACAACTGCAGTGCTTGCTCTTTAAATACAAACCATGCATTCTGCTCATTGTTGGCTTGATATTTTCAAATGCTGGGAGGAAGCTTTTTAGCAGCTGTTTTGTACTGACGTGTGTCTGTCCGTCCATCCCATTCTTGTGACTGCAATATTTCAAAAACCCCTTGATGGGATTTCTTCAAATTTGGCACAAGACTCCACTTCATCTAAAGGATGAACTGATTAGATTTTATCGGTCAAAGTCAAGGTTATCGAGACCATACATCTGTCTAATTCTTGTTAACATGATATCTCAAGAACCTTGAAAGAATATCTTTAAATGTGGCACAAGTATCCACTTTGAGTCAAGGATGAACTGAATAGAATTCGGTGGCCAGCGGTCAAGGTCACTGTGACCTCAGCCATGGCATTCTTTTGACCGTGATATCTTAAGAACATCTGGAAGGATTTTCTTCAAATTTGGCACAAACATCTCCTCAGACTTAATATTTAGTTGATTAGAATTTGGTGGTCAAAGGTCAAGGTCACTGTGATCTTGCGTCCATCTCACTTTGGAAAAGAGATATCTCAGGTACACCATAAGGAAATTTCCATAGATTTGGCACAAACGTCCACTTGGACTCAGCAATGAGGTGATAACAATTTAGTAGGTAATTGTCAAAGGTCGAGGTCACTGTGACTTCACAAAACATGTTTTTGGCCAGAACTGAAGAATTCTTGCATGCTAAATATGACAAAATTTCACAAAAAAATTCTAATAGGATATAACAATATAGTGATGACATTTTATATCCAAAAGGTCATCACAATGTGCTGAATAAACACTTTTCTGGCAATTATTCAACATCATAACTTAGCAACAGTAGAGGTTACATTTGGCGACTCTAATCTTGGGTGTCCACCTTGAAACTGCTGGTTGTATAGCTCTTCCACGGGAAGATGTGTGTGGAGTACCCATGGTTTTACAGACATGGATGTAAACTAACTCCAACTTGACTGGTGTGCTGAGGCAAACAACTGTGATTCGGTTATTCCAGTTTTGTCTGATGCATTTCTATTTGTTGCATTTGGCACCATGGCTACCTGAAGGGAATGAGCTGTCCTTCCTCTCTGTCTCCACACTGTCACTTTCTCTGTGTTTGCCGTCCTCATTCTCCTCTTTGTCATCATTTTCCATCTGATTAACTAGCTGACCTGCTATCTTCAGTTAATAAACGATACTATGCACCCCGTTCCTCTCCCTTTTTGTGGATGTATGCGTACGCCACTTCACTGCTTCTTGGTCAAAAAACTCTCTAAAGGCTTTTGATAGAAAAACACACAGAAATTCAAACCTGTTTCGAAACTTCAATGACAGATGAATGTTTAGGAGTTGGTGTGCAAATACGATTGTAATATATATATTTTAAAACCGCAACTATCTTTTGAATGAAAAATACAGACTTGGAGTGCAGCTGCCTTTAGTTTGAGCAAGCATTTTTCTTTGGAGAGTGTTTCTGTATTTGTTTTTTTTTGTTTGTCAGAGTTTGAGTTTTACAGCGTCAGAGTGAGGACAGTTTTTGGGGGGTTGGTTTATATGGATAAAACAGGAAATGTAGCTCTGGGGTGGTGGATTAAGGTTATGCATATAGAGCAGTGGTGAGGATTATGATTGTAGGGTTGGAAAGAAATAATGTAGATAAGTGCAGAGAGCAAACACACTGTGATGATTTTTGTGATGTTTCATGGGGCCTATACTGATACCCGTAATGTGGAACCAATGAAAGTGATACATTAACTGATATTTAGTTCCAGAAGTCAGTTGCAGTACATGAAAAAGTTTTGACTCAAAAGTGTGCTATGCATGTTAGTCCTGACTAATACGCCTGCATAATGTGTGTGTGTGTGTGTGTGTGTGTTGGTGGGACGTTAAGTGTGACAGTGATGTTCATGCAATATAGTAAACCAAGTCAAGTTAGCCCTCCAAGCTAATGCGTGCTACAGTAAAAATGGACTGGGCAACATTTTTTGCCGATACTAGATATCAAACAAATGATGATGATTTTAATCTTCGACTTAAAAGCCCTAAACTTTAGCCCTAACAATAAAACCATCTACTTCCTGTCAAATTAAGAAAACCAAATTTCCACAGAAAGTTTTTGTTGCCTTTTCTAGCATATTTAAGGACCAAAAGTACTTGATTTTTTTCATAGTTTTTATTGTTGCTGTCCTCAGTGTCTCATCACTGGTTTCTCTTCTCTTCTGTTGCAGATGGAGGACCATGTTGCCACCAAAGAGCTGTGACATCACTGTGAAGTCGTGGATGGTGGTGGACGTTGTGCTTTCTTAACTTTGATTTGTGCAACCTTTCTACCAGACCTGTTTGGCTCACCTCCTCCAAAAGAAATAGCTGTTATCTGCCAGAGAATATAATAAGGGACTACCGGCCCATCTTAACGAAATGGAGACTCTTTCCCAAGATTCCATTCTGGAGTGCCAGATCTGCTTCAACTACTACAGCCCTCGCCGGCGGCCCAAACTCCTGGACTGCCGACACACGTGCTGCTCAGTGTGTTTGACCCAGATGCGCAGCAGCCAGAAGGAGATTCGTTGTCCCTGGTGCCGCGGCGTCACCAAGCTCCCGCCGGGCCTGTCTGTCTCCCAGCTCCCGGACGATCCGGACATCATCACTGTCATCGCCATTCCTCATGCCTCTGAGCACACGCCTGTCTTCATCCGCCTCCCCAGCAACGGCTGCTACATGCTGCCACTGCCTGTTGCCAAGGAGCGGGCGCTGGGCCTGCCGGGGGAGCTGGGATGTCGTTTCCTGCCGGGCAGCCAGCAGAAGGGGGTGACAGTGGTGACCGTGCCCGAGCAGCAGCCTCTGGGCCTGGCTATGGGTCTGGAGGGTGTGGGTGTGGGGCTGGAGGGAGGGGAGGGCGAGAGAAGAGTTACTGGCCCAGTGGGAGGAGGAGGAAAGGGCTCTACATGGTCCGGTGTGTGCACGGTGATCCTGGTGGCTTGCGTGCTGCTCTTCCTCCTGGGCATCGTGCTGCACAACATGTCCTGCATCTCCAAACGCTTCACTGTCATCTCCTGCGGCTGAGGGTGGGGGGGAGGCTGCTCGGACTGCTGCGGACCCCGCCTGGATTCCCCCACCAGCCCTGCCTCTCCTCAGGGCGGGACTCTGCTGAGGAGAGGGGACTAAACTCACATCATGGGCATCCAAGGAAACTACAGAGCAATGTAGAAAGAAACCGGTGAAGAAGAGGAGGGCAGGGAGGAGATCCACAAACTGTCTGCCATTGTGTCCCTTTTTTTATTTGGGAGACTAAAATTAAAATGGAAATATAGATACAAACCTTTAATTTCCTCTTGCTGGCCCTTAAACTCCTGTCCTTTCCTGTCCTTCCATTTTCTCTGAAAGACCGCTTTGGGAGTTACTCCAGAAATGTTTTTGGCCAGCTGATTTGTTTTTGGCCAGCTGATATGCTTTTGGCGAGGGGCCGATCTGACACTCACTCTTACTCAGAGCTGTTGGATTGCCCGTTTAGTCTGTGGTTTGTAGAAGTACATCAGTTATCATTGTGTTGTTTAGCTGAGTGTAGGTTCCAAGTGCGGTGTCTCCAGCTGGTGCTGCAGTACAAAGAGTTTGGACTTGGCTGCTCTCCGTTCTCTGATGCTGCAGGAATTAATTGTGCAGGATCCACGTCTGGCCCCGTCTGAATCATCTGGGAAACTCAAAATCAAGACAGCTTTTCTTTTTTTCCCTTTCATACAACCTGTTCCTGCTCAGAACAAACTGTTGCTGTGATGGCTCAATGTAGTTAGTAAAGGGATTGTTGTCAACAAAGGACAAAACATGGATTATATTCGTAATTCATGCCATCTTGTTACAAGCCCAAACCAAATACATGGGTAGTAGAGAGTTGCTCTATTCAGTCTTTGAAAGTTTCAGTTAGTGCTGAAATGGTCAGGCATGGAGAGATTGGTTGGTTAATACATTACTGTTTCACATTTTTCAAGCAAAAAAAGACAAAGATTTATTGATTTAGCTTGTTTTGAAGGATTTTTTTTTCTGTTTGTATCATTGTAAAGTCTATAGCATTGGGTTCTTGGGACTGTTCGCCAGCTAAATTCGATGGTTGCTTTTTTTAAAAAAAAAAATCCTTTACAAAAAGAATGATTAAAGAAATAATTGATTAATTGGTAAATAAAATAATCACTAGGTGCCATCTTATATTGAAAATGGTGGGAAAATGTTGTACAGCCCTCTTTTAGGATGCTTGTTACCAAAAATATGCAGGCTATGTGATAAACAAAGAAATTGCTCAAAATACTATGGATAGAACATTTTTTTTCTTTTTAAAGACATTGATTTATATTTAGGGAAAGAAGTTTATTTGCATTCTGTCTTAAAGTAAGCTATAGGAAGATCAATACCAATCTCATGTCTCATGTTATGTACAGCTCCAGGGCCAGGATGCAGTTAGCCTAGCCAAGTGTAAGATGGAAACAGGGACAAACAGCTAGCTTAAAATCTTGACACTTAATTTGAACCTCTAAATCAAAACAGTTACAATAACATGTTAAATCTTGTTTGTTTAATTTGTACAATGGTCGTTCGTTTGTGGTGAGAACGTGTTCCGACCTCGATCCGAACCAACTGCACACACATAATGCTTTGTTTGGGTTAAACAGCATGAGCATGTTACAGTCCTGGAGGATTATTAATATGTACCTCCTCCTGTACTGCCTTAATATGTGCATTCAGCACATCCGATGCATCAAAACATTGTTTTGTAGTTGGAGCCATGCCTCGTTTTCAGACTGTATGGTTTGACTAAAATGAACAGCAATATAGTCCACGATGGCCAGCGCTAAAATCAACCTGCGTAGTTGTCCCTCCAGTGTGACATTAGAAAGTGTTGCATTATTTTGCAAGTGTACTCTTCTGCAATGTTTTGTTTACTTCCTGGATTTTTCCCGCACAGAAATTCTGACCAATCAAGAGCAGCTTTCTGGCACAAGGCAGGAATGGTCTGCTTGTAAATGCTGCCGTGAGAACACAAACCAACTCTAGAAAATTATGCAACTTTGTAATTAAATTAGCCCCTGATTCGGATCAAAGCAAGCAATCCCTAGGTGTGACTGCACCCTAATATTTTTGTAAAGTTTAAACAAATAGGATAAAACATGTTCCAGTAATTTTTGAGCTTTTAGCTGCGCTTGTGTGTTTTTGAACATTGACGAGAGCTAGGCTAGCTGTTTCCCTGCAGTTTTATGGGGAGCTACATGCTATGTGAGTTAGGGCCTGTGTCTACATAGCATTTTTCTTCAGCAGAAAATTGTTGGCAGGGTACTGGGGAGTGCTTCAACCCAGCGCCTCATAAATTACTGCTCCCAGTGCTCCCATTCCCCAGACGCACTGTGTATGGGTATGTTTCTGTAACAACAATCTCGACACCAATGTTAACTCGGTAGCTAACAAAACGCTACATTAACAGAGGGTCGACCACACAGTTAACAACAAGACTACAAAGCGAACTGGAAAGCACAACACTCACCAGCAACATCCAGTGTCCACAGGCCGGTCCACTCCCAAAATAATGAGCTTTTTTTTGTCTTTGTTGTGACCGCAGCATAGCTAAAGAAGTGGCAACTCAGAGCGCAGGGGGCGGTTGCATAAAAAAGACAAGAAGAACTGAAAAAAGACGCCAGTGTTGAGAAGAAAAAAAAAAACGCTTTTTGGACACAGGCCCTTAGTTAGCCTACAGGACGTAACCACAGTTTAAAGTTTAACATTTTTGTATGGTTTAAACAAACAAGATTTAACATGTTACAGTCATTTGTGAGCCTTTTTAAGGATTTTTCAAAGAGATGAAACGTTACAGTAATTCTTGAGCTTCAGAAGTAAATGTACTTTAAACTCTAAGAGTGCAGGGTTAGCGGTTTCCCTGTGCTTCCAGGCTCTATGCTAAAATAATCAAAGCTAACTGCCTCCTGCCTCTGCTGTACATGAGAGTGGTATTGATCCCATCTAACTCTTGGCAAGAAAGCTCATAAGCCTGTAGTTAGTTTTTTTTTTTTTTTTTTTACGTAATGGACTATTGGACATTCAAGGCAACATTTTAGTTTTAAGTTTTTCTTTACAATGCATTCATTTGTGTGTTTTCCCACGGATGCTCAGTGTGTTACCATTCGTTTACTGCCCATCTATGTTTCACCTTCACCTGCAGACCACTATCGTCCTCCAAAGACAGACTCTCCAGCTTTGACCAGGCCTTCACCAGCAGCCCACACACCATCGACTCCCTTCATCTTAATACCTTCCTTAATTTAGAAAACCGGTGGACATGGGCTCAACAGTGCGATGGTGTGTGTTTATGTGTGTGAGTAATGGGTCAGTAACGGGTCAGGAGTGGGCGGGTGCTGCAGGGTTCCAGTTAATGACGGCTGTATCGATTTATCTGCTTTTGAATATCTCTCGCATCCGCAGAGATGGATGCTTTTCTTTTTTTCACTTTTATATGTTGAGGCGAGCAATTTGTCTGTTTACTGTATCGTTAAAGCAATGGAGTGTACAGTGCACACAAACAGGGTGAACTCTTTTGTACAGCAGCCTCGTCATGTACAGAATGATTGTAATTTGTCTTTTTTCTGAAACCTTTTTTTTTGTTGATATGTTTTACTTGGTTGTATTAAGATTTGAGATTATGGAGCTCTGTGTGTATGTGTGTGTGTGTGTGTGTTGCTCTAAAAAAACAACTTATTCAGTACACTTCAGGGCACTCGGAGATGGCACGACACACCAGTGACACAACATAAGGAAAGAAAATGTTTGGTATTTTTGGTATTTAGTATATAAAGAATTATATACTGTACCAGTGTTATGTATAAATGCGTATATCCACTTGTTCACTTAAAAATAATTCCTAGACGTATCTAACACATCTAAACTATGGATGATCCAATCACTGAAGGTCAAAGAAGTGACCTTTCCCTAAAACTATATTTTGTTCAAACTGAGGCTTTCTAAAATCTGTTTTGACTACCCATATCATTATATCTTCACCACCAAAGTTGTTTTTAATCTTAGCAGAATTTGTCTTTGATTTTTATTCATTTTGATTCGGTATTCCGTATAAACAGTATTCCACCCCATTTCACCAAAGCAAAGTCTGAGATTTCTCTCCTCTTTAAGAGAAAGGAGACCTAAGACATTTAAATCAGACTTAAATGGATGAAATCAAAATAAACGTCATCCATTTGGCAGCTTAATGCTTCCTGCACAGGAATATTCTGTTATGAAAGCATTTCAGGCACCAAAAGGGCAACTATTTGTTTCACAGTTGCAGTGAGAAACGGGAGTTAAGTTCAGCTGAACTGGTTCATTTGGGAAATGTGTGCTGGTTGCAGCTCCGGCTGTTGCTATGAGACTACACTGAAAGTCCTTTTGAAGTGCGGTGCTGCTTCGCTGAAAGTTGAAATATTTTTAGCTCCGAGCACTCTGCGCTCTGCGGACTCTAAAATACTTGCTAATTTCTCAGCACTCGAGATTGAAGTGGTTTTCTGGCTCCGCCCGAGATAACTTTGTGATAAAGGAAATCCCAGTTAAAAAGTGCATAAATCATTTTTGGGGATATCTTTGGGAAGGCTATGTGACATGTCAGTTTTATTAATAGGGTATACTTTATACTGCCTTTTTATGTTGTGAATGATGGCTTTATTATGGCTCAATGCTTTATAAATCAGTATTTTATCATATATAGGAACTCAGTAGACAGTGGACTGCTCCACCTGTCCTTAAATTATTATTACTGATCTATAAAGCATGAATAACAATGTGTAAGTATTTCCTAAAACCATTTGTTTATGTATGCCATATTAGAAAGTAGCACTAAGAAATGTTTCATCTTGGTGTTGCTGAAATTCACTTTCACCATTTTTCTGTTGAGGGAATTAAAGAATAGAAGGAGGAAGAATAAAAGTATCCTGAAATTCTTGCAAGACAGTCCTAACTGTTACTAATGGGACATTACACCTATAAATACATAATATATTTGTTATCTGCTAAGATTTTGAGATATCTGCCTCCATCACAACAATTGACTGTGGTTTCTGTGGAGACTCACTTTTTCGAAAGTGTTGTTACTTTTGAAATGTGTTGAATCTCCGATATCTCAAAGCCTGGACAAATTGAAACCAGCTATATCTATGAAGCCCCTAAAGTCCCAAAAGGTGTTTTTTTTATTTGTGCGCACAAGCTAATTATCTTGTTGGAACAAGTTATTATCTTGTGGGAACATGTTGGCCTATTATCTTTTGCACACAAGGAAGTAACTTTTACTTGTGCTCACAAGTTATTATCTTTTGGGAACAAGTTATTATTTTGTGGGGACAAGATTATGAACTTACAAAATAAAAAGTATCTCCTTTTGGAACGTTAAGGACCACGTGTTAGACATCACTTTGTGTGAAAGTGAGTGCAAAGATATGCTTTTTAGTAATTTAGGTGAACTTGACCATTTAATATTCCATCTGTGCAGCCACTTTTGGGGAGGTGCTCAGCTCATGTGTACAGTTTTAGACTGGATTTTTCTCACTTTGGCACAAAGCATGATCGAGCAAATATTAGCATCATAACTCATTTAACCAGATTTTCACACTAGAAGATTGGTTGCATTCAGAAATGATCCTGCCTGAGTCTGAAATTGGCACAGAATTTACTCACACAACAACAATCTTTTGTATTTTTCACTTTTTTTTTCTCTGATGTTGTGTTTACACTGAGGATGAATAAAACACTTCACATGATTAAATTACGTGTTAAGTCAATGTACTGTAAAGACACGATTAGACGTGAATTCCCTCTGGGGGGTGCAATGGACACGATGCAAATGATACGAAGTACGCGAATTAAGCAGCGCAAATAAAGTGAGTAGCGCGATTTCACGTCATACACTCATTCGCAAGAGTTGAAAAATCTGAACTTCAGTGATTCGCGCTGCATTAGCCAATCAGCATTTAGATCCTTTGGGGACATATGATGCAGAAGACAAGTATTCATCGATTCAGTGATTTCATGTGAATATTACGCTAGTTATTGCCGCATATGAAGTGAGTCAACACAAAATATTCTGGCATTCTCATGGGACTCATGGGAATAACGCGACGCAAAGATTTGCATCATGCTTGGTGTATACACAACATGAGACTGCACCAGGTGTGGTTGCTAGGAGTTTTTCAACAGTTAAGAATTTCAAGTTTTAACCTGCAACCTCCTTCCACAGAGGTGACCCTCAAGTCAGTCAGTTAGGTGCGTTCTTTTAAGTGCATTTTCAATTTCAGCATAAAGTTGAATGGAAATGCCACAAAAAAAAAAAAAAGTAGAGGGAATAGGAAGAAAAGTTGGTGTATTAACAGAAATGTGGCATTCCACCTGTTTTCATGCACATTAAAAAAAGGAGTGGAAACACCAAAAATTTAAAAAAAAAATCCCCAAATATCACAAAAAAGTTATTATGCTTGAGAGAGGTAGAAAAGTTAATGAGACTAAGTGCAATAGAAACACATTAAGTGAATGAAATATGATGTACTTTTAATGTATGGGCCACTGCAAACTCTTTATCTAAGATGTTTATGTAGGCACACAGGGCTGTTACCAGAACTCCTCCAAGAGCACAGAGCTGTAAGATCAGTTATTCAGAACTTTCTTTGTCTATTGTCTGCATAGTCCACTCTTCTCTTCATTGTTTTTCATCCCTTGATTTCCTTCTTTTGACTGGTGCTCTTTTAATTAAGGCGTCCTGTTGCGCCGTCTTCTTCTGCAGTGGCACCTAAATGGAGAATTAGCACCACCTATTGCTCATCTCAGTGAACCAGCAAAATATTAACATAACAGTAGTGGATGGGAAAGTACATAAAGTCACTTTTTTTCATAGATGTTTTGAAAAATTAGTTAAAATTTGTGCTTAGTTTGATGGAAACCCAACTAACAAAACATAAGTGCAATGGAAACAGATTAAGTGAACAAATAAAAAACGCACAGTTGTTACGTACCGGCACTGCACAGGCCGCTGCAAGCGCAAATCCCATCAAACACTGTAAAATGCTGTCATGCAAAACCAAGAACATGCACTTTGGCTTTTGGCTACATGGCTTTTTATATTTTTCCCTGTTAGATTAAACAGTTCCCAATAGAAGATCACGAATGATAAGACAGAGTATTCTAAACAGGATAAAGGCCTGTTCCTGTCATAATTCAACCTTTTCACATGACATTTTCCTGTGATTTGAGAGAATATCACACCTCTGAATCTCCTTCCTGTCTTCTGTTATAATTGTTTTTTTTCTTCAAATCAAAAGTTGCCCTGTACAAGACTTTTACAGAAACATTAGGAGTTACAACTGGAGACGACAGGAGAGGAGGCTTGTCATTTCTGTGCCCGTGTGTTTGTAAAAAAAAAAAAAAAGAAAAGAAAAAAAATGCCATGAAGTTCCTGTTGTAGTTTCCTGTTTGTGTCAGGTCGAACGACGGCTGATAGCTGTTTTTGGTGAACTATTAAAGCAAACGCTCTGAATCTGAACAGTAAGGACTCCAGTAGTCTTCATTTTAAGTGGTCTGATTGTGGCTCTTTTTTTCAGCTTTAACATTTTAACAAAATGGACTCCACTAATAAGATAAAAAAAGAAGCTTATTCTTTGCAGCGTTATTTATTGAAGTCCCACATTTCATGGTTGAGTGACCTCAGTGGAAAGCAGGATCTCTTTGTGTACCCTCAGGAACCTCTTTTCTCCTCAAATATTTATTGATATAGTGTCAGGGAGGTAATTAACGCTCTCCTGGGACCAATTGCAGCCGGCTTCGCTGCAGCAAAACACCTCTATTCCTCACAGGCAGCGGTGGCAGAACACTCATCACGGACAGCTCTGCCACAGCCAGCCATCTCTATTCACTCTTAATGATGGGTTCTTTACTTTAATGACCACAGAATAGGGTTTTATTTCAAGTGCATCCATGACAAAGTGTGGACCATTTTCCCCCTAATTTTCATTTCAACATTTATTAAACATTTGTCATTTTCCAGCATTTGCAAAAGATTTTTAGTAGCTTGTGTTTCATGCTTGTACAAAGGCTTATTTTTGATTTAGGTTCTGTGTATTGATCAAAGACAGATGGATATTTAAAGATATTTCCTGTTTTAGATCTCAAACTTTAAGTATTCCATGTTCAGGAGTTTACAAAACGTCTCCCTACAAAGGCAATGTAGTAGCTGTAACAGCAGCAGACCCCTATTAAAACCAACACAAGTGACTTTTAACAACAGGCGGGGGCATTTCCAAATCAGAGGAGAGCACCTAATTAAAAAGGGTAAAGTGTGAATGCACGATCGCTGTCCACCCTTAGTCTCGATCGCAGGACTGCCAGGAGCAACTTCATTTTGCTGATAATATTTATAATATTAGATAAAAACTTTGCTTAAGGATTATTTGGAATTTGGGACTTCTACTTGTATTGGAGTTCTTATGTCCATGGTATTTCAACCTTTACTTTAGTAAAGGGTCTGAGTAATTCTTCCACTTTAGTAAAACCACTGTCATTAAAACATTTGTTTTCTTTGCAAATGTCACTAGCTGTCCTGTTTCTGTTGCTACCAGCTCGTCTTTGTCAGTGTTGCTGTTAGTATTCAGATCTAAATTCTTCTCTGGATGGATTAGAAGATGACTAATTTGATTTTACACATAAACAGAGGCAGAATAATGCACCTGGGAGACCCATGGTTCTCAGAGACATGCTTTATAAACTCTTCCAACACAACAATAACAAAAAAACATTCTCAAAAAATCTCCTTCAATTTCCATATTGTTTTCATTTTCTTAAGATAAGAATTTATGCAGCCAAGAAAATAAAGCATTGTCAATGTGAAGGATCCCACAAATTCTCCAGCAGCTTGTTTGTGCGAAAGTTGCAGCTTTGATTGGAGTTTCTTTTGATAATGCACTACCAGGTATAGTTTGAAACACAACAGCTACTCTCTGCAACACATTTTGATCTGAGTGCAACTTTACCCTCCTGATGTATTGCTGAATCCACCCAGCAGATAACTTGAAAGATCTAAACTCATGAAATGCTGAAAATCAAATGTAAGTTACTCACTAAAGAGTTCTTATTCTCACCTATATGGCGGATCATTTTCATGTTTTATTCAAGGCAGGAAGTCAGAAATTCACACAGTATTAAATGCCAGGTTTGTTACAGGAACTACTTTCTCGTATCAGTGTATTATGTGAGCGCTCTCGAGGATGTATCATGGATTCTTGGCATACGCTCGGGAGACTGTCATCTGTTTAAGCCTGGCAGCAGATGAGACTTCTTTTCCTCATGCTGGGGAAAAAAAAGTTATGGTTCCTATTTGTAGGAGGCAGTGTTGGGTGACAGTGTGCAACGGAGTGAATAAAAGCAATATCAATTTTTCAGAGAACACTCCTACAGTATGTCAGGCAGCTGAAAACTTAAATATTTGAAAGGATTAGAGGACAAAGTTCTGTATTGCCCAAAAAATGCACAGAGAGGAACGATTTACAAAGATGGAGGATTCTGACCTGGAACATTATTTCATAAGACATGCAGAAGATGAAGCGCACAGTTTTCAATACTAAACTTACGCTCTTTACCAACAAGAGCCAGTGGTGGAAAGTACTTTTACTTGAATAATTAAGTGCAGTTTTAAGGTATTTGTATTTTACGTAAGTATTTCCATTTCTTGATACTTTCTACTCTCTAGAAGTACTCTATAGTTTGGAAGCCAATATTATACTTTTTACTCCACTAGATTAATTTGACAATAGTCATTATTTTGCAGATACAGATATGAATTTGAACTATTCAATGGATTCAACTATGGATTCATACTTAAAATTGCATCGTGTTTTATTATTTGATTGTATTTCTGACAGATGCCAGAAACACAGAAAGCCTGTTAATGACGGATAAAAGGTTTGAATTCAGTGTGCAAACATGGTTGAGACAACGTAAGGTTGTATTTAGATGGCAATAAGTTTGGGCAAGAAAAAAAGATGACTTGGTGTGCAAAGGCCTTAACTTCGGTGCTGCTGCTCATTGCACTTGGGCTTCAAATTATAGTGACAAAAACACAAATGGCCCTATCTGGAGCCAGTGTTTGATTTGTCAAGTTTGGTCTTTGGTGGAAACATGGTGGTACGACATGGTGATCTTCATAAATTAAGTGTTTTGTGGCCACTTGACGCTGTGTTTTCCAGCGCCTTTTTAGGCACCAAATGTGGGTGTTTTGTCATGACTTGTCGCTGTGTTTCTAGCGACTTTTCAACCACCAAACATGGGTGTTTAGTAGAAACTTGTCACAGTGTTTCCGGAAGCTTTTCAGACACCAAATCTGGGTGTTTTGTGGCAGCTTGTCACTATGGTGTTTTTTCCGACTTTTTAACCACCAAACGTGGGTGTTTAGTAGAAACCTGTCACAGTGTTTCCGGAAGCTTTTCAGACACCAAATCTGGGTGTTTTGTGGCAGCTTGTCACTATGGTGTTTTTTCCGACTTTTTAACCACCAAACATGGGTGTTTTGTAGCAACCTGTCGCTGTGTTTCCAGTGACTTTTTAACCACAAGACATGGGTGTTTTGTAGCAACCTGTCACTGTGTTTCCAGTGACTTTTTAACCACAAGACATGGATGTTTTGTAGCAACCTGTCGCTGTGTTTCCAGTGACTTTTTAACCACCAAATGTGGGTGTTTTGTAGCAACCTGTTGCTGTGTTTCCAGTGACTTTTTAACCACAAGACATGGGTGTTTGGTAGCAGCCTGTCACTGTGTTTCTAGCGGCTTTTCAGGCACCAAATGTGGATATTATGGTGACCTGACGCTCTGTTATTAGTGTCTTTTTAACCACCAAACATGGGTGTTTGGTAGCGGCCTGTCACTGTCTTTCCTGCGGCTTTTTAGACATCAAATGTGGATGTTTTGTTGTGACTTGTTGCTGTGTTTTGTAACAACGTGTCACTGTGTTATCAGTGGTTTTAGGCACCAGATGTGGGTGTATTGTAGTGACCCACTATGCCCCCGAAAGTGGGCATTTTAATGCAAGATGTTTTTTTCTTTACCATTACCAGGCATTCCTTTGTGCCTCAACCTAACCGCACGTTAACCACAGCGTGTTTGCAATGTTAGGTTACAACATATCTGCTATATAATAACATGCAAATGTAACATACCCCTGGTTTGCATAAACGTACATTTCCAACATTTTTTTTCTGGCAATTGGGTTGTCTAATGTTAATCAAATCGTGGCCTTTGATGTTCAAAACCTCCTCATTGTCCGGACTATAATTCCAACATGAAAGCTTACTCGGTCAGAAAATGATCCATCAAAATTTGCATGTCCATGTATGAGCTCTCGTTCCTGCTTTCAGGAGAGGAGCTGCAGTCGGACCTGAGATGATCAAACAAATTGAAATATGACAGCCAGAGAAAATGACCCTCACTAGGCAGCGTACCGAGGAGGAGTAAAATCAATTCTGTTACTTGTGTGATTGTTCCTTTGGTGCAGGTAATGACAGGTTAATTAGTGTGTGTGTGTGTGTGTGTGTGTGTGTGTGTGTGTAGGAGTGCACTTGCATACGTGCGACCCTCATTCTGCACAGATGGCTGGTGGGTTTTCAGGGTACGAAGGCCCTCATTAGCATTTTGACAGCGTCCAGCATGCAAAAGAACATTACCAATCAATCCCACGCTCATGAAATTCAGGATTTAATCTTTCTGTGGAGGCCAGTGTCTATTGAGGGCTTGATTGAGGACTCAGTTCAGAATTTTTGAACCATGTACCTGCAAAACTCGCCATTTAAAACACTTTAAAGTGAAGACTATATTTGGTAAAACATTAAGCTCTTAAGGTCTGTGAATTTAATATCTCCAGTTTTAAAGCAGTGTTTAGAGAATAAGACCTGGGGTCATTTGTTGATTTTAGTTATATGGTAATTTAAATGGTCAGAGCATAATTGAAAAATGGGTTTCCTTCCAAATTTAATAAAAAACAACACCCACTTGTAAGAAATGAGTGCTGGCATTAAAGTAAAAACACTTTGGGTGTTTTTTTTAAGTAATGACTGATTTAAGACCTTTGCTTGCATAATTTCTTGAGGACTTTAATGATTGATAATGTGTTTTAATATATTGACCCATGACTGTCAGACTCTTTAAAAATTCAAAGTGGATATGAAGCCTAACATTTTGAAATAAATCATTTAAATTACCTCAGCTATTTATTATGAACTACTTGGCACTTTGAGCCTTGAAAACATGAGGAAGCTCTGAGGAAAATGGAAATGTGGAAACAAACATTACACCCCTACATGCTTGCTGAATCAGTAACTATGTCTGCATGCAGGGAGAGGCCAGACTCCATCTCTTTCATTTTAATGTTACAACCGATCTTAACACTGGAACGAGAGGGGAGATTACACAAGAGTATAATTTAAAATAGGTTTTGAAACTACAGAAAAATCAGATGCAACCAAACTAAATAAAGTGAACAGGCTGGAAGCGGGGAAAGAGAGAAAGATTAGCTGACTGGAAGTGTGGCAGACACCTAGGTGATCGGAATTTTCAAAGAGACTGAGGAGGAGATGAGGTACTCATCCATAGTCAGTGTATCACTTACAATAGATGTGAGGTGGCACGCTCCATGTTTAGAGAAGCAGACAGGAACACGACATGGAAGCAATGTGACTGTTAAAGACAGGAACATATCTTAACTGCTTAAACAAAGGCCTACCAAACAAAATCAATATCACTCCAAGTGGCCGTTATATTGAGAATATTTTCCACTACTTCACTGTGGAGATTAAAGGCTACCCTTGTGAACCAGAGTATACAGAAGAGGAACTTTTGCAGACTGAAAAAAAGAGAGAGAAATTTCTGTGAAATTTCTGTGAAATCTGTGAAACTGGTGGCTTAATTACAACACAACTTCAGGATCTATCTGAATAAGAAGATGCCAGCACTGCCCACTTTACTGGTTGTTGGGTACAGCAGTGTTCTTCAGCAAGTGTCTCTTTTGCTTATTCTGTGGCGGTTTTACATAATCCTCTTGAGCAAAATGTTCACTGCAAATGCAGAGTAGTCTCAGTCTTGCAGGTGAAGTGTTGATGTGTATATTCAGCGCAACCAGCCCTAACTGTTTCTTTGTTTCAGCAGCCTGTAAAAAACACAAGCACGCACCATCTTTAGAAAAGAGATATTTTGTTTCAGTCCAATCACGTAACAGCACTTTCTGACCCCAACGACTGATCTGAGATGCACAGTGCCCTGCACAGCTGCGCTTATATGTGGGAATATGGAAGTTTTATGGTTGAGAAAATGTCTGACAGTAAGGCAAAACGGAGAAAATATTCTCACTATAGCATGCACTAAGACTAATATTAATTTTTTTTTAGGTGGCCAAAATATGTTTTGCTGCATCCACAGCAGTGCATTGCTTAGCTTTTGTGGTAGCACTGGCGTCTGCTTCTCTAAACTGGAAGCACATTGACTGCCATTTACTGTAAATAACAAAGGCTTCAGATTCAGATTTCTTAATTATGTAGCCTTGTAGACATGTTACAACTGCCCCCGGCATGTGTTACAACTCTCCCTGTACACTGGGATGGTTGTAACATTGGAGTCACTGTCTTTAGATGAATTTTGCATCCTGAACATGTTTCCTAAAAGCACGTTCATACATTGTTTCTGTAGTTGACACATTAAAGTTTTTAATATAGCAAATTGGCTGATTTATTGGGAAAATTGCTTAAAGTGTTACAACTGTCCCAGAAACAAAGGCTAAATGATGGTCCCTACATTAGCAAAATGACCAAAATGTGTTTGATGTGACAAGACCAGAGACAACATTTGAAAGAAAAAGATAGGTAAGATTATTTTTGGAGCCACTGAGCTCTTCAGCAGAAATGCTTTGTAATTTGTGTTATTGTTGTCTAGTGCACGATAATATCATTTGTTCTTTCATCATCAGGTTGTGTTGTTAATCTGCGAACTGGCTAACTAGCCTCTTGAATCCATCCTGTTGGTCGTCGAGTTTCCCTTTTGAATGACGAATACAGACTACCACTGCCTGCTGGTACGGAGAGTTATTTCCTGTCTCACAGGTGCAGAACGTAAGTGCTAGCTGGCTGTTGGCTGTTATCATTACAGTGTGTTTCAGTGCAACCTTATGGCCAAGACAGAGGTGACCACGGGGAAGCAACCATTGGCCTACGTTGCCACTACTTCTCTGATGTGGTGTATAATGGGCTTCTAAAGGGATAATTAAACTTTCAGAAAGTTGGGGAACTCACAAGAAACAGATTTTTACAAAAAGGCTAAATGATGGTCAAAATCAAAGCCGTAGAGGCCAATATATCCCAATGTTTACAGGGTTCCCACGGTCATTAAAAACCGGTCATGGAATTTTACGATCTTATTTTCCAATTCCAATTTCCATTTTTCAGTTACCGGTAATCAAAATCATCTAAGGTTGTGGTTAAGTCATGGAGTTTTGTTGTGTGTTGTGAAATTAATTATTACAGTATTCTTCTGTGGATAACCTTTCATGTAATGTAACAAACATAACCGTCTATTAGAAATTGGAAAAACTTGCTGTTTAGTTTTTATTCAACAATTAAGATTTGGAGTCAAGTATACCATACAGTTTTGTTCATGTTATATGTTGTGATTGATGATTAAATTTTAATGTGGGTCCTTGAAAAGTCACGAAAAGGTTTTAAGATTTATCCATAAAAATGTGGGGGAACCCTTCATTTAGTAAGGCTCCTACTTTCCTCATAGTTCCACTTGACAGCATTTTTATTGGACACAGCTACCCCCAGAATGTTAACTTCATGCAAACCCCACATGTCCAATTTGTAATACATGTTCTCTTAAAAAAATGCTTAGAACATGAGGACTATTTTCTCTAACTTGGCAATGTTCCTCCAGAGCCACAGGAGACATCATACCACTGTTTTCAGTTCTACTCCCTGTGTTGAGTAAACTGATCTGATTTTGTATCTGTACAAAATGTATTCAAAACAATAAGCTTGCACTGAAGGTGAAAAAAGTTTCCATGCCAGAAATATTTTCCTAGCCAGGTTGCTAAAGTATTCATGATGTTTTGATGCAGTGAACTAAAACTGGGTTACTCAGCAACGGGGTCAAAAACTAAATTCTCTGTGCACTTAGATTGTATATGCATGAATAAAGGAAAGTGCTGTCATGCATTTGAGATACTCCATGTACACACGAGTCAGAACTGATATCTATCTGATTTAATTCAGCTCAGGAAATGACGAACATCACGTTGCTCCTGCTTCTTAATTTCCTGCACGTCCACCAGCCTGATTGGAGGCAGTGGACCTTTTGCTCAGACATATTCTCACTGTAGCCTTTGCCATGAGCAGGGCAGATGGCCAAAAAGATCCTGAACCACTTCCAGCTTACTCTCTGCAGGCCACATCTGGTGTGGAAAAACAAGTGTGAGAAGTTGAGATATTTGTGGATGCTTCTAACCGCACAATAGAATTCACGAGCGTGCACAAAAGTTCGAGAGGTAACCAAGAGCTCATCAGGGGCTGGTAAAAGACGAAAAATAGGGCTTGTAATTTGAGTGGATGAACCGGCTCCCATGTGTTTGTCTCATTTTCTTCACAGAGGATGCCCACGAGGTAACGATGGGGTATAAACAACAGATGGTATGCTTTATCAACGGCGAGCACTCAGCTCCTCCGCTCAGCTCTCATGCTATTCTTTGAACTTAAGTATTGTTTGCTTCAAGTGTAGCTCAAACCAGCTTCCTTCCTCCCCAAGCTCCAGGACCTGAAGTGTGTACGCGCAGTCATTTCCCATCCCCTCCCTCCTGCTTCACTCCTGGAAATCCCTCTCTGACGCCGACAATACCCTGATTCCCTCGTGCAATTACACTTCAAGGACTTAATCACATCGGTTGACACTCGCCGCTTTTTCTGCCCCAGGATTCTTCTGGTTTTTACCTCTACCGATTGACTTCCTGGCTCTGACTTAATTACTGATTTAATAGACATGGTTTTACGTTTTCCCTCCTCGTCTGTCTCTCCGAGCCCATCAGTGTCTTCTTATCTTGGAGGAAGGGTTTCGAGGATCACAGGGATACCCGTAAAGAGTAGGCTTAATTAGGAGTTTAGACAGCTGAAAGCGTTGCTTGTGTAAGAAGTGGCCCTTTGTTGGAGAGTTCTTCGTCAATCTTCTGCAGGGATTGCTGGAGCGATGGGGATGGAGATGGAGATGGGGAGGGAAAGAACAAGATAGATTTCAAAGTGTGTTGTGTGTTTTCCTTAAGGCTTCCATTTAACCCATCACTTTAGCTTTACCACTGCTGAGCCTTCTTATGCAACATCCCCTCCTTCCCACAAAACAGTCTCCATTTAATAGTACAACAGTGCTGGAAACAATACAACAATTTGAATAATTGATAAATCCTTTTGATGCACTTTATCAAATAAAAACACAACACATTTGTAGGTTCCAGCGTCTTCAGTGTGAGGATTTGCAGCTTTTCTGTATCTCATAGCATCAAGGACTAACATCTTTAAATGTAGCACAGACAAAACAAGCAAACAAAAGGTCAAAGGTCACTGTAAGGTCAAAGGTCAACTTCATGGTGTTCTTTTTTACTTTTTTGGCTATTTCTTAATGTTTCAACTGTATTTACTGTAGTCTATTTAGAGATAGTGCTGCTGCTGATAGGTCCTTCTTTACTCTTAACATATGTGTGCTTCAACTAATATTTACAATACGAAAGTTGGTTCAGTGTCATGTGATGTGGCAAAATGAGGGTGCCCCCCCCAAAAAAACAAATCAGCTTAGAGCCATCAAAACTTGAGGTCTGGCCCTGCTATCCATGGTTAAGAACAAAAAAAAAGCTATTAAACCTTTTACTTGATAAACAGTTACAACATGGTGCATATAAAACAAACTTGGGCATAATAAAAATGTAATTATTATTATTTTTCTGTTCGTTTCATTTTATTATTTTTTGCATTTTTGTTGTTGTTGAGTCTATGGTGATGCAAGCTGGTCTTTAAGTCAGTGCCTTTAGCCAAATGCTAATGTCAGCATGCTAATAGGCTCACATTGGGCCTTTTCACCAATATGTGTGTAGAAATGTTCTTACTAATGTGCATAAAATAAGTGGAATAAGATAGAATACAGAATAGAAACAATAAAAGACACAAATGATTACTAAGGTAAATTCTGGGGAAATTCCATTGACTTATATGCATCCTGGAGATTCACCGTCACCATAACTACAACCACTAGTTGCCAAATCCTAGCCCTTAACTTGACCTAACCCTAACCTTAACTACTAACCCAAAAATCTGATTTTTCGGAACTGGGGGCATGGCACACCCCAATTAACTTTGTGTGTCCCATAATGTACCTTAAGCCATACCCATGTGGAGTCTTTCCATGAGGCTCTTTTGATCTGCAAACCACAGAAGAGCTTAGTGGCTTGTTTCAGTCTGACCTTTGTGGTTTGGAGAGTAAAACCATCAATCGGCGTCAGTCTTTGTGACAGACCGCTCATCCCTCATCGCTTCCATACTGAGTCACTGCAGATGACAACCAGGGTGGTAAGCAAACAGTAAGCAGTTTGGAGAGAGCAGACTCATGCACTCGCTGACACTTTTCTTCATGAAGTGGTTTGGCAAAATCATCTGGTCATGTTTATTCATAGACTGTCAAAGGAGACAAAAGAGATTAAAGGAAGGGTGATGAAAAGTAGAGATAGAAGAAAATTAAAGACTTGACATATGTAATTTTATCGCGGTGAACTTAATTTTACCCTCATTTTTACATCAATACATAATTGTTATTGTCACAAGATTATGCAGCCATCAGCAATGATCAGGCCAAAACTGAGCTGCCAAAAAGTGTTGTATTCCCTGGTTTTATAATCCCTGTATGAAATTCAGTGGACGTACAATAAATAAACATGGACCTTGAAGGATAATGTAAATTGTCTCGTTTCCTACATTTAAAGGCTGCTGTTTTAAATGTCCTTGAACACACCACAGGACAGTCTGCCATGCAGTTCTTGCAACTCATTTTCATAGCAAACTTAAAGGAATGGAAACACATGGCTCCCTAGAGGGTAGCAAATAAATCTAAAAACATACTTTTCCTAGTGCAAAAACTTTTATTTACTCAATGTTTGTCAGTATATTTGCCTGCATGAGTTCATTCGAATTTTTGCATTGGACCTTTCCAAAACCAGACTCTCCTCGCTGCCACTCTGACGCAGAGTGTAACTTTGTTTGTAGTCACCCTCAAAGCTGAATGAAGCACCCAAGGTGTAATCAAGGTGTAAGGTATAAATACAGCAGCAAACATTGGGACAAACTTCCCACGCTGTGGTGGATAGAGAAACTGTTGTAACTGATAGACTGATAAAAATGAATAAATTAATATCTGTTAATATCTTTTTGTTTTTCACTCTGATGCTTTTAAGTTATCCAACAAGGCATCCGTTGGCCCTGGTAAGGTTATTTTTGATGATTTATTATATGTCAACAACAACTGCCACCACAGCAGGCTCAATACATGCTTCTGTCACACATTTATAACTCATCTATGAAGCATAATTTTTATCTATAGATCTATATTATCCAGACAGAGATGCTGCTGAGAACTCCTGGCCTTTTCATTGCCACCTCACTTGAGCCAATAGGTGCTTCCAGTATTGTTACTATGGCCTCGATAGCCAATGTCAATGACACTCTGGAGCTCCACAGGAGGTCTCAGGGGGAAAAAATACAGTCTTCTTATCAACTTTTGTTTTTCTAGAATTACTTCCTTGCAGTTGTATTCCTCCACGCACCAGTCAAGTTGCAGTTATGGTTTACATCCAAGCCTGTGAAAACATAGATGCCTCACACACGCCTTCCTCCAGCAGCACAGATGATCTGTACAATCAGCGTAGTTTCATTGTGGACAGCCACGATGACAATTTAATATCTGATCAAATGTCTCCCCTTCTGTTCCTGGGATATGATGTTAAATAATGGCCAGAAATAAAGTTGACCTTCTCCTCCATCTCTTCATCATTTTATCCCGTTAGACTTTTTTGTAAATTTCTTTGTCATAATTATGAATGGATTTTTGAGACATGTTTTCTAAGGTCACCGTGACCTTGACTTTCGACAGCAAAATTCAGAATCAGTTTATTGTTGGATCCAAGTGGATGTTTGTGCCAAATTTGAGGAAACTCCCTCAAGATGTTTTTAAGATGTGAAAATGATATGGACCAAAGGTCACAGTGACAATTGACCTAAGGCTAAGTCCCACCCTCAAACTTGATGAGCCAATCACAGTGATTATAGCCATTCCCATACACTCGGACATTCTCTGCCTGGACGTTCATTGAAATGCATTACAGAAAGTCAGTTTTGTTCGGTTTTATGAGCTTTTTCGGAGATTTGAAGTTTAAGAATGGCTCAAACGGTGTGCATGGGGTACATGCAACTCCGACACAAGGTATCCTGAGAGGCTGGGCGACATCATCAACTGCCTCCTGCAAAATGTCGTGTACTGTGACACCTGCCATAGCACCGGTCACTGAATGTTGATAGTTTGTCCGAGGGAGTGGAGGGGGCGTGGCTTAGCCATAGGTCAATTGCCTGTGACTACCAAAATCTAGTCAGTTCATTGTTGTGTCCGAGAGGATGTGTGTACCAAATGTGAAGAAATGCCCCTGTGTTCACAAGGATAAGACAAATGAGGTCACAATGACAGTGACCTTTGACCACTAAATTCTAATCAGATCATTGTTGAATCCAAGTGGCTGGTTTGCCAAATTTTGAAAAAAAAATCCCTTAAGAGATCGTGGTCACGATAATCAATACAAGCCAAGGCTGTTGTGGGTGCGGAGGCATAAAAACGACCAAAGAACTGCAGAACTCTTGACATTCCCATCAGCAATAATTTTACTTTGTGTTTAGTGGTAAATCAACGGAATTATGCTACACAAAAGTAAGACTCTCTGTCCTTGCAGACTGCAGACATTTTGCTCTGAGGTCTCCGTGTGAGTGTTGTTCAAACAGTGACACCACTCACCTCATCAGCTCTATGTCAACCCTTATCAGCAGCTTCTCCTTGTGGTCACAAGAACTTGACCTCTTTATCCCACCATCGTAGGAAGCAATAGGCTGCATATCAGTTCATCTATGTACTTTAGACGTGTCTAAAAGCCTCATAGCTTGTGTCTACCCTTTTGACCTAAACATGTTCAAAGTGTTGAGTTCACTGCACAGGGAGAGATTGATCTAATCGATAAAGTTGAATAGGTCCAGAGACAATTTATTTTCTGTTATACCACGGCCACTGCACAATTAATGGCATTCCCATCAGCCTCAACTGTAATCTGAATTTCGTGCAGATTAGCATAAGATGGTAAACATTATTTCTATCTGCTATTGCTCCTTTTCTCTCCCTTTCTGACTTCTAGGGGTGGGCTGATGGATGCTCAAATATCACCTCTTCAACTGGTTACATTTAACTACCAATGCCTGATGCAGCTCATGCAGAACCGTTAAGCAGAGCCTATAAGATACATTGTACATACGGGGAGATATGTTGCTTATAATGATTCAAATTAGAAATCAAATTCAAAACAGTAAACGCTAGGTACTAAGTTATATCATTTATGTTTAACCTTTATTACAGAAACTACTGATTGATATAGATCAATGTATGATAACAATTACGCCACAAGACACAATGATTATAAATACATGAAAGGCAACTAAAATTCCTTCAAATATAATTAAAACCTCATCATTTGATTTAAAATAAAACATCAGTACAACAACACAAACTAAAAACAGGCAGAATGATTTAACATAACACCTCATGAGTAAGCGATGTTAAAATGAATAACTGACATGTTAACAAATCTTAAAACCAGCATCACATAACAGACCAGCCCCCTGGTGTGTGTCAAGGTGTAGCCCAAAGCAGTGATCCCTGTAATCTAGTCCCTACAGGATGTTGTGATTGCAACACTTAAAAACAATTCAGCCAATCCCTGTGAATTCAGTGCAACCTTGCAATTTTGTTCAATCACTGCAACTTTAGCGCAGAGTTTACTTTTTAAAATGGTAAATCTCATTTTATTGTCACTCAGCCCCTCTCTCTGTTTATCATGAGACCTCTGCTGCACCTCATTCACGTAGTGACAGGGCAAACTGTTAGCATCACATGGCTGTCAGTGTCAGATATTAGCTGCTGCTGTTGTGTTACCGGTGTTACTAACTAACAAACCTCTTACTAACTAGGAAGAGAGCAGGAGGAGAGCAGCTTACAAAGACGGTCCTTCAGCGCTGCTTTGCACAGCATCAATAGTTGATAGTCGGTGATCAGCTGTTGATGCCCCCCTCCTAACCAATCCATGATTTAAAATCAGATATATAACACTGTACTAAAAACATTTTGGCCCAAAACTGCACACCAATATGCTTGTGTGCCTTTCATTGAGACATTAGAGATAACCAAGCTGCCATCAAAGGCAAAGCTCACTCTGTTCATACCAGACTCTAAGCTAAAGATCCTGCCTTCTGTTCCATTTGACTTGATGAACCAAACATAGTTTGCTCTCAAATCTCTGCATCTGATAGTGACTTCATCTCCCTCTGAGAAGAGCTCTAAAAGCAGGCAGGCCAAATTCAGGACACACTATCAGCTCATATGGCTGCAATCGATTTTGATTTAATTTGGAAGTTTCACAGATGTACAAACCTGAGTGATTCAACATTAGTGGTGAAAAAAACAGAGAGTAGGTTTGGTTGACTGAAGAAGAATTCTCCTTTTGTTCTAGGACTGCGACGGAGTGTGTTGTCAGTGACGTTAACCTCTTCCAACTTGGGGATTCGTAACCACTTACATCAGTGATAGTGCACGGCAACACAGCCGTCTCTCACCAGACAGGCGAACTCTATAAAAATTGTTATTCCATGGATGGATACACGTAGAGTCAATGTGTTTTTCACCACGTGGTATCCTCCACTACACTGTCCATCACTGATGTTGTATTGTCCCCAAAGACTCTGGTCTATATTTCTTGTTCATATCTAAAGTCCCTACTGGATATCCAGATAGTCAGCCGCTCCATCACATGGCAGAGACACTACTTCTCCAAGTCTTGCTGTAAAAGAGCTTTCCCACCTATTGAACTACAAATAGTAACAGTGATGTTTTTCTGATACGTCATGTTGCCCTCAGTCCAACACTCTTTTTGGTAAAGGCCAGAGTCTGAATGGGTCAGGTTCTGGATCATGTGAGAGGAAATATTTGCCTTGCTGACAATTGAAAGTCATTGTTTTAGGTCTTAAGGTGCTGTGGTGTTGTTAGACCAGAAGTCAGAGGTGTTCCACAGGACAAGCTTCTCCTCATCAACAAATCTGGAGATCAGGCAAGAATTGGTGTTCTCAGGGAGTTTAAAGGTGTAAAAATCCCATTCCTTTTGAATGATAATACGCTCTTCTGCATCAGTGTTATTGTTGAGAGCAAACAGCAGGAAGGTGAGCTCTGTGACAGCAGCCATTCTGCTCTGAGGTCTCCTTGTGACTGAGTGTCAGGCAAACAGTAACACTGCTCACCTCAACAGCTCTGTCAGCCCTCATCAGCAGCTTCTCTTTGTGGTTCTTGTTTATCTCATCATGAAAGGAAACTTTGAATCATTAAACCTTTGTACCCTGAGCTAATTGGTGTGATTTCTTTAAAAAGCAAACCAAAAAAAAGGCAATGAGCGACTGAGAACCCCCCCCCCCCCCCCCCCCCCCCCCCCCAAAAAAAAGAAATTGGTAAATAATAGAAAAAATAAGTGGAAAACATTCTACATTACATTTCAAAATTATGTTACAGAATTATTATACTTTTTAAGCACTCTCTCCAAATTTCTTGCTATTTTTTTTTTCAGACATTTCTTCTTTGTTTTTAAAAGAAATAAAGCCAATTTGCTCAGGTTTCAGAAAGTTCATTTTCCATCAAATACTCTATATCCTTTGGACGTGTTTAAAAGCCATGCAATATGAGTCTAACTTTTTGACCCGAACATGTTACGTTGAGTTCACTGCACAGGGAGAGATTGATCTAATGGATAAAGTTGAGTTTGATTAAGTCCAGGTTGCATTCTGTTACACCATTGCCACTGAGAATTTCTTTTTTTTTTTCCCTGACTAAATTCCTGCAAAACTAATTCCTGTCAGCCTCAGCTGTATCTGCTGGTTAGCAAATGTTAGCATGCTAACATGAGATGGTAAACATGGTGACATCATTGCTGCTCCTCTGCTGTTGGTATTTTGTCTTTCTGTCCCCATGCCTCTCTTCTCCTTCTACATCACCTTCCTCTTTTCTACACCCCCCCCCCCCCCCCCCCCCCACTCCCCTATCCCCCTATTCTCTAATTTCTTTTCCATCCTCTCCCTAAGCACTTGTCACTTCAATCTCTGCATATCCTCTTCTTCCGTCTCCAACTGGTTAAATTTAATTTCCAGTGCCCAATGCAGATTTTGCCCATGCAGAGCCAACCCGTTCTCGTTCCCAACTTGTCAATTACTGCTGCTTTGTCAGTTATGTCAGTGTCAGACATCCTCACACAGAGGCTCCTTTGACAGCAGTATGATACACAATGGGTGGTTGACGTAGTTGGCAATGACTGAGCTTGTCAAATACCGCTGCTTTGTCAGTGGATGTTGGCATCTGACACCAACGCACAGAGGCCCCATCACAGCAGTATGATAACACCACTGGCAACTTTTATAGTTTAAAGAGCTAGAGAATTCATATAGGGCGGGTCGGAGCCATGGTGGATTGGTCAAACAAACTCCAGACTTTCACCTGGGAGCCGACTGTTCATTTCCCCTTTGAAACCAAAAGTCAATCAAGTTCTTGTAATAACAATGTAGTGTGCTATTATGTATGGCATGCTCGAGTAGTGACGTATGTCACTTGACATTACATGATGGTGTGGAATTAAATAATTTAAGTATGAATTTATTTTTTTGTATATTAAGATGATTAATATGAGATGCATGTTGTGTATTTGATGTCCATTTTGTACTTAGGCCCAATCCCATTTCGGATTTTTACCCTTACCCCTAGTTTTCGAGTGCCACCTTGCGCCTTGGAACAGAGTTACAAGGGAAACTTCCCCTATGAAATGGGACAACCCTTGAAGAAGACACTAGTGTTTACATAAACAGAAGCAAAAAGGGTTGCCCGATATTGCGAACACGCTGTCATCTGCAGTGGTGATTTCCCTTGTATGAGCTACAGGCAGCCTGTTGTTGTAGTGAGGACACTCATGATTCATTCACAACTTCACAACGTAAGTTTCCTGCTATCAAGTAGTCAAACAAGTCGTCAAAAAAGAATACCGCATTACCAATACATTACCAGGCAACTAGCAGTGCTCTGTGGGTTAATTTTAGCAACTCATGCTTCTTCCCTGCCAGTCTGCACTGAGGAGCACTGATGCAGCAAATAAGGCAATGGACTAAATTTTGGACATCATATGCCATCAAATTGGAGCAATACAACATGGAAATGTGTCAAAATGCAGGACTGCCACTTAAAAATCAGCAATAACAATATAACGTTATCTGACTTTTTGCCATTGCTGTTCTCTCTTTGTAGTATTTTTTTGCAACCAAATGCACAGTCTACTTCCTGTTTACACCAGCCCACGTATATGAATGTATGAATGGAGGCTATTCCTAAAATGGTGCTTAAATGTTCATGTGTACGCAGATTGTTTTTATTTGGATGTAGCCTATTGCTGTGTCTCAAGTCTGATACTTACATGCAGTACACTGTGTACACTATATATTTGCTTTCAAAGTGCGTGAATGTTGAGAGGGTATAGCGTTGTCTCGAATCAAACATGGCTGTTGCACAGAACATAGAAATGACGGTCACAAGCGAAGTGTAAACAACATTTGCAACATTTGACAATGATTGTCACTCCCCTATGCTTGCTATGTAGGCAACATGTTGATCACTGAGGGTGATAAGTGCCCAAAATTCCACATTCAGCTTTTTGACCGTTATGAGTGCACCATCTGGGGACACATACTGTGTTTTGCTATACTTTTCAGCAGGCCCGTACAGATGTTAGGAATATAAATGCTCAGTGTAAAACTCAGTTTGACTAAAATCTACTAAATAGTTCTTTTAGCCTGTATTGTGTGAGGTTATTTTTGTTCATAAACAATTGTTATTATAAATGAATAGTGTCTATCACATTACGAGCAAAAAAAAATAAAAAAAATAAAAATACATATACTGTATATATCAGATTTTTATTTTGGATCACAGCTAAAAACAATTACTAAACCTGCAGATTCTCTTTAGGCCTGCTTCTCAGTGTGAACACATTCAAAATATCAAGTGTACAGAAGTGGCCTATCGGATTTGAGACACAGCATTAGTCGTGTTGACTTTTGTCTTGTAGCAGTTGCTGCACAAATGTTGTTACTTTGCTTAATGGTCAGCATTACATGAAAAATATGTGAGCTGTGAATCAGCTAAAAACTGCATGGGCCTGTAAATAACTGCTCTTAACAAAGCATTTTCTCTTGGCTCAGCCTCCTCTGACACACTGTTTTTTGTTTTTTGGCTGAATCTTGATCTTGATTATGAAGCTCCTGCAGCCCAAACTTAAGTGCTCACTTATTTCTTCCTGGCTGTTTCCTCTCCTCCTCAGCCCATCAAATGGCAGGTGACCTCCCCCTGACACAACACATCCCAGCCAGCTTTTCATTCCTGGCAGTCCACTCAGAGTAGCAAACCCTTTTCCCGCTGCGGCGGTAATCGCTCAAATCGCTGCTCCTCCACTCTGACCTGAACGGCCCTCAGACGAGTCACTTTTCCTCTTCAGTCTCTTCAACCAGACGTCCCACTGGGCACTGAGTTTCAGCCATCTTTACTCTTTTCGAGCCTGTGCTGATTATCTGTTGAGGGAAAGACACAATTACCTGGCTAAAATTGCTCTTGACAACCGTTATAGATTTGTCCTTCCTGCATCTTATCCACTCATCTTGGTTTTCATGCGTTATTTCTAGCTTCAAAAAGTGCCAAATCAAATTGGTTCCACTCCTCTCCAGAATTCAGCAAAAGCTTCAAACCTAGTTAAGACAACATTGATCCTCTCTGGTCCCAAGGCGGTGTTTAAATGTGTTTTTCTCGTGGCGAAACACTTCATCCTCAATTAGATGATTTCTTAATTAGATTTGTGGCACAGATTATTTGCCGTCAGTGGTGACGGGGCTGTAAAAGGAGCTGATGGCAGGATGGATGCCATTGGGAGGCGACCTTTGCTGCAGGTGGTAGGATGTACATTTGCATATTTTTACATCAGGAATGTGGTTGTGGATTTAGTTCGCTCTCTCTCCCCCACCCACACGCTCTTAAGAGCTTTGTGTGTTTTGATAGTTCAAAGAGGCAAAAACTGATATTAATTCAGCCAGCGGAGGAGCAAAGCGCTTGCTCTCTCCATTTCACTGTCATTTTTTTGCCATTTGCCAATGTATTTCCTTGACTATCCCATCGCCAGTTTAATTTATTTACCCACATATTGATTCAGATAGTTCCCAGCGATGCATGGCCCTGTGCAAATTATTGGACTATACTGGAGTATTGACTGTAGAAACCTTTATTGTGCCATCATCACACAGGCCTGCGAGACAATTTTCTGCAAGCAGTGCATTTTTTATGCTCACAATCATAAAGGCAGACAAGCAAAATTATGCACACACACACACGGAGGCAAACACCTGCACTTGCTCGGTGTGAGACGGCATGCTTTTCTTCCCAGCCCCGCTCCAGCTTGTCTAATCCATCAGTTGTGGAGAAAGCGCTAGGCCAGCCGTTTTCACTAAATCCCCGACTGTCAAAGTCATCAGCCCGCCTGCCTGTCCCCACCTCAGGCCCCTGAGAAGATTTTAACTCTGCACACAAATTGTTTTGGCTGGTCCCTATTTTAAAGGGCCTTTTTGACCAAATCCCCCCAAAAGACTCACTTACTCCCAGCGTTGGCTAACTGTACAGATAGCACAAAGGGTGAGTTATGGTTTTATCTGCTGAGGCTTTTTATTCATCTTAGATTTCTGCTGCCATCAAGGCTTTTCTGTTAAAGGTTGCAGCTAGCTGGAGCCTCCCAGCACACACTGGGCAGGAGGGCAAGTCTCCATCCGCATATATATATATATATATATTTTTGAAATTCACCTACCTTGTCTTTGGTCTGTAGGGGAAACCACATAGAGATGAGGAGAACATGCTCACACCAGTGCATTAACAGTAGATTGGAACCCATGATTATAGTGCTAAAAGCATAATTAAATTACATTTACAAATTCAGTTACAGGGTTGTTTCCATGGATACTCCACAAGCTTTTACAGGAACTGGTCACAGTGAAGACTGTCTAATGAAAATGTAAAATGAATGTAAACTTTGGACCAAAAACAAAATTATGTTCACCTACAGTGATGCTGATTGGAGGCAGACATTTCAAAGAAGAAACTCTATTTGCACATAGAACCAAAACTATCTCTGTACGTGTAAGTAAGTATAACAATTTTTTTTCATAATTATAAAAAAAATGACGATTACTAAACATTTAGATTCAAGACACTTCAAACACAGCCTTCAGGATGTTGGTTGATGTGTGACCTTGCAATTTTGTCCAATTGCTGAGCTTTACTGCAAATTTGACTATTTCAGTCTCATATCTTTGTGGAGCTGTGTGCTTTCTCTGTGTATCAGAGTCCTGCGCCAGGTCGGGGACCCAACGGGTAACTCGCAAAAAGCTGTGTAACGCATAAAAATATGTATATATAGACATATAAATTCACAGGTACAGGTAAAAATGACCTACATGCAGGTGAGCAGCAAGTGAGAAAAAAAATATTTTTTTTAATTTTTCAGAATAAAACAACTGAAAAAGAATCACTATTATCAAGCTGCAATTCTTTTTATTTTGAACGTCATTGACACAAGTGGAACCTTTGACCCTGTTGTCACATTCGTCATGGGCGTGGAGGACTCCAGTGACCAACTTTACAGCCCGAGGTTGAGGTGGCAGCTTACATTGAGACCAGAGCACCCAAGGAGGATCCTTTTGAGGTTTTATGATGGTGGAAGGAGCATGCTGAAACGTTTCCTGACCTGGCAGTGATTCTGTGGAATGTTTTTGCCATCCTGGCATCAAGTGCAGCCAGTGAAAGAGAGCTTTCCTCTGCTGGATGTATAATTCAAAAACGAAGAACCCAGCTTGATGTGAGTGTGTGTTTAATCACGGGTGTGGGTCAGGTCGCAGGACTTTTATTAACAGGTGTGGGCAGGTGTAGTTTTGACTTAGACATAATGACGGGTAATAGGTCGGCTCTGGGACTGAGCTTTACGAGTATGGGCAGTGGCAGGTTTTCACACATGGACCTATGCAGGACTCTACTGTGTATCATGAGACTACTGCTGTGGGACCACAGCTCTTTGCCTGCGACAGAGTCACTCACGCACAAAGTGACAGGGCTAATTGTAAGCATCGCATGGCTAATGTAACCCAACAGTTATTACCACGTTTGCAACAGAGTCCAGCTGTTTTGGTGCTGGTGTCAGATTAATGGCTTGGCGTTGGATGTTAACCGCTGCCCAACTCCTGCCCAAGAATCAAAAATATGACAAACAGGGATGACATCACAATGTGCTGTGTTAGCTCATGCTTGGCAGAGAGAGCAGGAGGAAATCCCTCAGAGCTGAGTCAAATGGCAGCAATGACAGCTGATCATTGGCGATGTTGCCCAACCACCATCACAAAGAGATTCTAATTTGGTAAGAAACACTGACTGCTCATAACAATGCACTGTGATCTGTCACAGCATCACAACTATTTTTGCAATTTTCAATTCCCCCCAGTTTCATTGCAAAAACATTCATATAAACATCACAACATGCGTTGGGATTTTCTAGAAAAGCTGCCACGACTGAAGGGATTTTAAGCCCCAAATATCTCCAAAACAGCCTGAGAAATCCTGGAGGAACTGGTAAAAACTGGTCATGAATAAGACCAAATCAATACCCATGGCGAAAGTGAGACAAAATGTTTAGTTTCTCACTAGCAATATCAGCACAAGGTCCACTTACTAACATTTTTCTGTGTCTAAGAGTATATCACACGGCCTGTGTGTAAAAATGTAACCATAACTGTTGCATGTCTTAAAGGGCCAGTATGTAAAATGGGTTGAAAACAGTGACATCAGTGGTCAAATTCTAGATTGCAGGGCTCACTCGCTCACCCCTCCCGTTGGGTAAATGACGGTGGCCTCGTAGGGACAAAAAGGTAGCCTGTAAACAGAGCTCAGCTGTTTATTTAGCCTAGCAATATCCCCAGACTGTAGCAGCTGCAATGGACGACTTTGAACGCAATTTTGAAGAGTTTCTTGTAGCGACACAGATCCAGAGCCATACCTGTTTGAGCCGGAGCATACAGATGAGGAGCTCCACGTGTTGAGCGGGCGAGGAGAGAGGCTGAATCCTCCGCTCCCATTTTGCTGCACAGAATGGGATTCCGTGCTACCATCGTTGGGGAGATATATCATCAGGAGGGAAAGCGCCGCAGAGAGTGCATCACAAGGAGTGAAGTTGGGTCTTCTTTTCCTTGCAGATGACGGTTCGGGTTCATTCTCTCCTGTTGCGTGGTAAGTGTGGTCCATTCGCAAACTTTATAACTAAAAAAACGTTTCACTACTCTCTATCGACGAACTGCTAACACTCTCTGCTGTTTCCTCCTCCTTCTTCCTTCCTCCCGCTGTCTTTGTTGGTTTATTTATACACGCGAAACGCGTTCTCTGGCTGGCTGGATTGTCCGCTCGGTCTGCCATACATACATGGCGATCTCTCTAAAGCAAGGCTCCTGCTATATATATATATACGTATATATATATGTATATATAAGCATAATTATAAGACTACAAAAACCAAACGAATTTTATTTTATAGCGATTATACACTTATATAAACATATTAATGGGTAGAATATTCAGATTCAGATTCAGATTTGATAATAAACCATGCCAAATCCTACACACTGGCCCTTTAAAGGTCCAGTGTGTAGGATTTAGGGGGATTTAGTGGCAGGAATGTAATATAATATTTAAGTTTTCATTGGTGTATAATCACCTAAAACTAAGAGGCATTGTGTTTTTGTTACCTTTGAATGTGTTGTTAATATCCCCATATAGAGCTGTTCACCTCCATGAAGTCCATCATGTTTCTACAGTAGCCCAGAAAGAACAAGACAAACACTCGCTCTAGATAGGGCCATTCATGTTTTAGCGTCGGCCACTGTAGTTCTCCTTCATGCTTGGCACATGCTTGATGAAGTTTTATTTGTTTAAATCTGCAACCTCACCTGCAGATTTGTGAGCTGTAGTTCATCAGGAAATAATCAGCCGTGTTTGTCTGACTGTGGATGGTGGAGCTGTTGAATGGAGTTGTAGAGCTTGTTTGTTACAGCGGTGGCTGTTTGCAGTTAGCTCTGCTTGTTAACTGCTGAATGGCAGCAGAGCAAGCAGCCATCGGCCACCAGATGTCACAGCTGATCTCTGCAGGACTGCACTCAGATCACGATTGTCTATAGAAGGTTTATGGGTTGATGCTGTTTGACAGGCAGGAGGTCAGTTATCTGTGAGTGTAGCTGTGCTGTAAGTGAACAGTCAAAACTCAGGTCAGTTTTCTGAATGAAAGTTGTTTTCTGAATGAAAGTTTAATTTAAATCACAACTCTGTGAAGGACACAAGTTCAGACCTCCAGACTAACATGCTGCAGGTAAGGAAAGAATTCAAGCTTTAATTAAATTATTTACTGCTTCTTAACAGTGAGATGGATAAGTCAGAGTTTACAATTAACCTAGGAACAAATCCTAGATGTCTTGGATTAGTCATTTGTTGTGTCAAGTAAAATCATGTTTTTGAGAGCATAAACAAAGAGATGTTGAGCTTTTCAAATGATGATCAGTAAGTGTGTGCTCGTAAGTCTTCCTTTAAACCTGTTAAGCACTGCTGGAAAAATGACAGTCTGTAAACGTGTAGAAATTATAAGAAGTTTCAGAAAAAAGAAATGTCTAAATGAAATGTTTATACAACCTGCCACCTTGATTCTGATTTCTGATACATGAATTAGTCTCACTGGATTAGTTTAAATTAAAAAACATAGAAACATAATGACGAATTTTCGCTGACAAATCAATCTCAAGACTTTATAGGTGTCAAAATGAACAGTGCTTCACACAAACAAAGGCAAAAACAGGTCTGGAAACAAAATACATTACCTTAAAATACAGTACATTTAAAAAAAGAAACTAAAAATAGAGACAAAACCTTGTGGGGACCTGATTTTGTCACCAGAAATGCCCACAATGACACCAAGGATACACACATCTACACACAGTCATACATTTTGACACAGACATACTGTTAAATACAGACAGCTGCACCTGAACAGTCAGTTTGGCCTGTCAGCTCTGATCTAATCAGGCCTGAAAAGGCTACTTTGACATTTACACCCCATCTGACCACATTGTTACCAACTGTCAGTCTGTGTGTGTCTGTGTGAGAAAATACAAGTGGACCATTTCTGTGCATTTATATGCTTATATGGAAGCTTTTATCCAAAAATTCTTCCTGTCACATGTGCTTATATCTTTTTTTATCATGAGCGGGTCCCAATAAGATCAGCCCTATGATCGTGTTCAAACCACAGTCTGGAAATAACTTCCCGACCCACCTGAATCAAAATATCAAAACATAATACAAGACACAGACAATAAATTTTAGACTCCATTTGTGCTTTTGAGCTTCATAGCCCCCCAGGATAAAATGTGATGTGGTATTTGTGTGTATGCCTGTATTCATGTGGACATTTTCAATGGAAGATGTACAATATTCTGTTCATGTATAAAATACAGTACATTTAAAAAGCTTTACACAGTTAAGATCGTTATAAATTATCATAAGGTAACAGTGAGGTGTCTCTGATCTGTTTCTCTCCATTCTAACAGGACGAACGTTCGTATGAGCAGTTCTTTCCACTGGAATGCAGGAAATGTGCATTTACGAGCTTCCTCCCTTAAAAGACACATCAGAACACAAATACTATTTCGAGACTGCCAGACAAGGCTGTAATTATCCTTTGATCTGATGGCACAGCAGGAGAGAACTCAGATACAGCTAATAGCCTACATGCATGCTTTGAAAGATAAGAAGAAAGAGAGAAAATCACCTTAAAAACGGTTCAAAAATATGACCTAAAGTTTGTGACGGCCTCTGTGCTTGGTGGGTTTTGGTGTTGCTTTGATTTCTGTCTGTGGGCCTGATGACTTGTTATCAGTGACATGGGTCATACCTGAGCCTACAAGTGGACAGTGCTAAATAAAGTTGGGGTTCATACACATTTTTAACCATACATTTCCATAACTTTCTTATAATTTTCAATGCATTTGAGGCAAGTTTTCATCACCACACATCTGTGTATAGCATTACACCACATGAAAAATAGTGTCAAAATTTAACAGTCAGTTTAAAATAAGGAGGCAGCCCATACTGTATGAGCGCTAGTGTTTACTGCACACGAATCTGAGAGCTAAATGGCTGTCGAGGAAACCATGACCTGAAAAAGCTGGCTTGTGTCTAGAACTAGTGGGAATAACATGAGTGAGAATTAGCTACCTTTAGTGCCCACAGTACCTCTGCAGTTAGGGCTGTGTTTGTGGACACAGTACATGAAATGGTCCCTTGTTTGATGTTGGATGAGAGAGAAGCACTGCAGCTGGCAGCAAGTGTCAGGTTGGTCACTGGGGTAAAAAATGCTGGTAATATGAATACAAAAGCTTTATTGTCCATAATATGGACATTTCCTTTGGTTTCACCATAACACATGCCATCAGACATACATAAAAAAATGTGCAATCACCATATCAAGTCCCATAAAAAACATAAACTGCTCAAAAACCTGTCCATTTAGGAAGCACAAGTGATTGTGAATCAGTTTCACCTGCTTTGGTGCAAATGAAAGTGACAACAGGTGCAATGGAGAGGCAAAAGCAGTGCTAGTGTCCTTGTCACTACTGGTAGCTTGAGGCAGTACCGTGCAGCTTGATTTGCATTCAGCAGAGAGCACCAGAATTAGCAGGTCCGTCAGTGGCGCCTCATTCTCTTCACAGACGAGAGCAGGTTCTCACTGAGCATTTGAGACAGGCATGAAAGAGTCTGGAGACACCGTGGTGAACATTATGCAGCCTGTAACATCATCCAGCATGACTGGTTTGGAGATAGGTCAGTGATGGTCTGGGGAGGCATATCCTTAGAGGGTCACACAGACCTCCATGCCATAGCCAACAGTACCCTGACTGTTGTTAGGTACCGGGATGAAATCCTCAGAGCAACTGTCAGACCTTACGCCGGTGCAGAGGGCCCTGGGTTCCTCCTGGTGCAGGACAATGCTCAGCCTCATGTGGCCAGAGTGCGTAGGTAGTTCTTGGATGATGAAGGCATTGATGCCATTGGCTGGCCCTCTTGTTCTCCTGACCTAAATCCAATTGAGCATCTATGGGATGTTATGTATTGTGTGCATCCAACACCACCACAGACTGTCCAGGAGCTCACTGATGCCCAATTTTTTACTTGGATTTTCAGTGTGATTTTGAATCTAGCCTTCAGTGAGTTGATGATTTTGGTTTCCACTGACTGTTGGTACATCATTTTGTTGTCAGCAAATTATACAATGTACGCCAGTAAAGATTTCCAACTAGCATAATTCGTTTATCAAAATCTGATGTGCGATTTAAGTGTTCCCTTAATATTTCTGAGTAGTATATATACAACAGCATATGGGCTACATAAAAGCAGAAATACAAAACGCTTTAAGATGTCACAATACAATTCTTAATAAACACAAGTGATCATACAAGTCAGTAATATACACAATACACAAGCATCCATGAAATTAATGAATCTACTGTGCAAAAAGCTGCAGCAAAGAATCAGGAGCATCACCCTGTATTAAAGGTCCTATGTTGGGATCCTAGTTTCATTTATTATCTTAACAGCTCGTGGGACAAAGGATTTCTTGTAGATATTTCTATGAGTCATTGGTTGTCTATAAGGCCTCCCTGAGGGTATAAGTTCAAAGTCACTGTGCAGTTGGTGAGAAGGGTCATTAATAATTCTGTAAGCTTTACTCCGTAAGAGTTCTTCATACATGCCACTGAGCTGCCTTTGTTGCTTCCCTGTGATTTTGGAGGCCATGTTCCGTACTCTCTGCAGCTCGTTTCCCCTCTTTATGTTCAGATAAAGAGATTGATTTGCACAGCACCAGCAGCCTGGTGCTTTATATCAGCTCCTTTAACATGGCCAACTAGCACTGCCTCTCCCATGCTTGAAATGTCGAACCTTTTATAACACAGTACATATTTTGCACGTACTCCATCCTGGTCTTTGTCGAACCATGCTTTATACTTGTCCAAGTGAAGTCAGACATTGATAAATCTGCATTCTTATGCCCCACCCTTGGGCGACCCTATGGGGTGAACAAAACTCCACCACTGACCCAAAATAACCAGATAAGACACCTTAAAAACAATCTAAAACAATGAAATCGATGGGATTTTTTGACAAATAAACAAGCAAATAAGACAGGAAAATCCCAGGCTAAGCAGCAGGACCAGCAGTCCTCACACCAGAGGCCACTCTCCTCTGCTGCTGGCACAGGAGCTCATAAGGACCTCCTCCATGTCAGGTGCAATGCACCTTGTTGGGCAAAGCAGCACACCTGTGTAGATCCATAATAGAGGGAAAAGGCACAGCAGCACAAAACACATTCAGCCGTGACGTGTTGCTGGCATTACAAAAATTTGCATCTCGACATAGTAAAAACTACAACTCCTGCTGGAGTCTCATGTTACTGACGCAGAGAACAACATAATGGCAGGTGACATGACTCATCTGCCTGAACATTAACACCATATATATGGTATATAAACATTCTGTTATACAGAGATTTGTGAAGCCAATTTCCATGACTTTTCCAAAACTTATCCAAGCCTAGAAATTGCTATTTTCAAAAATGAGTTTTTCTTGACCATACGAACAATGCAAGTGTAAACAAGCTGCAGGACACCTTATGAATCAGTCACTTAAACCACTTGCCAAGGTGGTATGGGATGCATTTAACTACATGCCACATCTGACTGAATGTGACTGCTTGGCATGTATTTTTCACATCGGGGGATTTTTCACGGACATTTTTACAGGAAACTACAACGCGGAAGTGGAAGCCTGAATGACTGCGGACATTCCTCGCGGAGTCCGCTCCGATTATATTACGCCCGAGTATGTTCGGGCCTTGAGCTTTGCGCGCACAGGGCTTGCGGACGTCGTCAGAGTCCGTTCCGCATACGTTCCGCCCGAGTATGTTCACAGACACACATCACGTGACTTTATTGACAGATAAGTCGACATGAAAAAAATCAAAGTTGTTGCCCTACCATGAACGCAGGACGTGGTGGTTATGCTCTGTAACTTGTCCATTTTGACAACAATAACATTTAAATTTGGGTCATAATAAGCTGCTTGTACAACCCACCTATGGTGTCATTTTTCAGGAAGGACAGTCTCCCTTAAAAGGATATGTACCATTCATAGTCTTAAGGTGTGTCTCTGTTGCCTTGGGGAGAACAGCTAAAGATAAACAGATTGTAAGTGTTTCGTTTAATGTGGCTGATTCAGTCAGGATGATATTGGTGATTATTTCTCGTGTTTCTACATATAAGGAGCGACTGCATTTGACCCTGTTTGAGGCTCCATTTCTACCTGTTCTGATGCCATCGATCTGTTTACGCCTCTCGGCCTTAATGAATGCACCGGGGAGGCTGGAGAGGCGGCATGACGGATTAAAGGAGGTCATACTCAACTCAAAACAAATGTGTCTAATCCTGGAAATATGCATCATGCTGCTTTCTGTGGACGCTGTGGCCTGACAGGATGCTTTCTCACAATGCACCAATTTTTGCCTGCCCAAATCCCCCTTCATCCTGACACATACCGGATAGAGACATGCTTCGGACAGGACTTTCAAGGTTATTCAACCGTACATACTGCCCCGGTGCCCTTGAGAAAGATCCTTAATCGTTGGAGAAGGAAATAAGTTCAGTCTGTGTTCCCGTAACTCCTCCAGAGTCCGAAAACAGTGCTTGATTCCCCTTGAAAATGGAAATATAATGACAAAACTACATCCTGTACTTGCAGAGGAGTGTGCACCAGCTCTTTCGTCCTCCAATTTGTCACTGGAGTTTGGTCAGGGAGGCCATGACACAACACAGCCACTGTGTTCTTGCTGCTTTTGGTTGGAGGGGTATGGAGTTAGAGGTGAAGACAAATGCTTTGCTTCACTTTCTCAGCAGGAGTCAGACTCAGTCAGTTTGAGAGTTTGCCTGTAGGACTGTACTTACAGTGTGAGATTGATACTGTAGAAGACATACTGCACAGTCAGTGTGTGGGCAAACTCTGCAGAGAAGGTTAAATATGTAAGTTAAATATGTAACCACTTAGGCTGGATTTATTGTTCTAATAAGATATAAAATGACTCCAAGCAGAAAACAGTTTGTTTAATTCACAGATGCTTGTAAGGGAGCAAATATTTTTTGTGCCATTTGGATGTTTTTTTACTCTTCCACAAAAAAACGGTGGTGTACAGCATGCATAAAGGTATATATAAGAATCAGTCACACAAATTCACACCTGGGGCTTCATTTATAAAACTGCAGAGAATCCACACTAAATGTTTGCATACGTACAAATGAAGAAATGTGCGCATGCCTGCTAGTACGCTATTTCCTTTTATAAATCCAAAATCAACTTGGAATTGACTGCACGTGGACCAGCCTCACATCCCGCCCTCTACACGCCCACATTCAATGCAGAGATTGCAACCTGACGTCTTTGGTAATTTGCACAATCCATATGCGCAGGTGGTGAAGATGTGTCGGGTGACTGGGGAAGCGGAGTGTGTGTGGCAGCTCTTGCGGTGTCTCCAGTGTGCTCTGTGCACCTGACAGCACACTCGCGTTCCCTGCAGCTATTGTATACACAAAAAATATCTGAAAACTAAAATGATACTTGGTGATATTTGCACAGTATTAGAAGAGATTATTGAAAACTGTGGATACAGTATACTTCGATTATTTAATGCTGTTTGATGTTATCTTGGATTTCTGCAACCAGCAATTAATTCATTTAATCACTTAGCCTGCTTAACATGATTGAGGTGAAAATGACTCAGTATGATAAAGTCAAACTTTCACAAGTGTCAGCAGCATACAGTCTGGCCCCGACCCTCTCCTCCGCACTCCGGTAGTGAGTAATGTGATGGTGAGATAGCACTAATGAAATATTGAACGGGATATGATTTGAGATTTGAGTTGACTTCTATCTTTTGGGTGCTTTTCTAAAAGATATGGCTTACTGGCACAAACACAAATAACACTGTTGTATTTGAATGTTTATGTAGTGGATCTTTAAGAAATGTGTAATACATTTAAATGTGTGAGAGATCATTTTACATATAATGATTCCTCTCACATCTAATTTCCACAATCTGGCTCCAGTTCACCACCTCACCATCTGTGTCGCCAACTTACCCTATCTCCAAAACGTGCATAGGCACGGGTCAGAGTTTCCCTAAATTTACGCCCATTTTTTCTTTATTTTCTCATTATAAATCCCAATGTGTGCTTAGAATGTGACATATGCACATTTCAATGGTTATAAATGAGGCCCCAGGCCCTGAGAAAGTGTGCCAGTTTTGAAGTCAATTCTTGCAGTGGTCAAACAGTGGAAATACAACTACACAAGCCCACCATGTGATGCCATTGGGCCCAAACAGAGTTTTCCCCATAGACTTACATTGTGACAGAGATATCTGTAAATCAGTGGATACATTTTTTTTGGGCATCACATCCTCTTGAAATGACTTGTTCAGCTATCAGGATTTGATTCATGTGGTCTGATAATATTTGGAAAGTCAAGAAGAGCTGCAAAATAAAATGATTTTATTCCCATTTAAGTTAGCTGAGCGCTAAACAGAAGTCTTTACTGTACTTGCTCTATGGGCCAAATGATGCGGAGGCAGCGCCCATCATTGGGTACATTTTCCCTTTTCTATTTCTACATACATTAAATAGCCCACACAACACAAGAGATGTAGATAAATATGGCAGGCCGTCTACATTGATTGTAATTGCTGGTTTGCCTGTTTTCTGAAGTTGCAAAAAATAGCAAATGCAACAACCCTGTCTGAATGTTGATGGAACTTTTCACCACTTTAGACAAACAAGATCATTTCTGAGGCAAGTTTGTCTTGTGCTTTTCACATGTGCTTAAATATATATGTACATAAAACACATTAAGAACTACAGCTAGTTAAGATACTAGGAGTATAAATTAAAGGTATAGATATTTTTTTTACAAGATATAAAAAAGATAAACAGGAGGCAGTAAAGTGTATAAGATTTAGTGACCATCTAGTTTTTAGGTAGTTTTACAAAAGATCAGATCTTTTAAGGTATATTGTCACATTGTTACATATGAAGATTTACAGCCTATCAGACAGTGTTCAGCAGATTAAGTAGCCTGCAGGTAAAACCAGACGGAGGCAGCTGCTTTTCACTCACATGGCTGGATCTCCGTGAAGTGTGTCCATGAGTGATGTACGCTGGCAGCTCCCGTGATGCATCGACCACAGGCCGAGCTTTCTCACAAGTTATCCTGGACTGATTATGACAGCCCCTCGCTTTCCATCTATCCCTCGCTCTCCGGCGATGTAGCCCGAGGCGTGCCCTGCCTCGCTGTTCGCCCTTCAAAGCCCCACCTGAGGACGTTGATGTCGGCGGTTGTCACGACTGACCTCTGATGCTCTGTGCCAAGGGGAAATGGCCTCCAAACTTCTTGCCCTCAAGGCCTCTTTGAAATCTCCTCCGGTTGTCTGCAAAATCTTTGCTTTCCAACATTCAGATCTGCAGTCACAACTCTGTTAATAATGTAATTAAGTGTCTACCTAATTAAACAAGATGAGATGCATTAACATATAAAGTAAAATGAGCCTTCAGTTATGCTGCAGATGTGTGAAACAGATGCTCCCTGACGAGACTCAAATATTGATTTTTCAAAATGCCAAACACATGACTCGTGTGCACATTGCCACAGAGCTGTTTTCTAAACACTAATTGGACAGACAACAGTAAAGAAATGTCAACCGTATGAACTGATTATTATGTGCATGTTGAATATGTACAGCTTTATGAGACTGTCACTCCCCACTCGGACGCAGGGGGAGTGGGGAGTGACAATAAGTGGCAATAACAACTTAACTGTCAAAACTGACTCAAGGACTTTCTGGGATTTTACTCCAGCAGAGAAGCAGAGAAAAGAGCTTCAGTATAAGGTTTTTTTTGACAAAAAATTTACCATTTGAAAACAGATTTCCATTTTACAGCCGCGGAAGGTCATTGTTGCATGATCCTGTTTAAATCAATACAAAATAAGAACCTTAATAGCCACAACATTCATTCTTTTTGCAGCAGAAAACTAAGACCTCTGTCTTCCTCATCATGTAGTTAGCTCATGTAACCTTACCTAATGTGCGGTGCTAACGTAGTGTTTCTCTGTGATTACACTGGTATTTCCTTGTAATGGACGTGGGAGATTTTCTTTTCTCTTTCTTTTCTCTCTGTTAAATGATTTTTACATTTTGTACAAAGTGAATACCAATCAGTTAAAAGTTACAGTCATTTTAATTTATGACATCTAAAATGTGAAAAGACAGGTAGTTGAAAAACCTGAAAATAAAAGCTGAAAAATGGTACGAGGTATGAGACTCTGTTCATTGACAGCTTAAAAAAGAAGTCAATTACAGCTCCTGACCAATGCAACACTGCAGTAACCAAATTTCGCTTCATGTTTGAATGTCCATGCTGCTAATGGTGAGCTGAAGCTTTAGAAATTATGCTTTGTTGAACTCTGTTGAAACATTTAGCTGTTTAAATCAGTTCAGTGTACTGCTGAATATATGAGGAATTCTGATTTCACAGCTCTGGTGGAGTCTTTTCACACCAAAGGCAGCTGAAGGTCATCAGTACTACAGTATTAGAGACGTTAGAAAAACCAAACTGAGAGAAAGAAATATTTTGAAGATGGCAAATTGAATATTTCCTGTGTTTCTTTATTGATGAACACTAAGCTTACAATTTAAAACAAATTAATTCTATCATCCATTTAAGAAACTGGCTGCTTCGTCCTCTTTACTTTGTCGTGACATAGTGGACAAACTCAAAGTACATTACACGTGTGTGCGTGCTTCCTCCACAAAATGTGCTTTTACTGCAGCCTGTGTCTGCACAGCTGGGCTTACATGTGTGCGTGACTGGATGCACACAAGCTGCATGTCTTCTTGTCTATCTTCAGCCACGTTAGGTGGCTTTAGCCTCCAGGGACGGACAATCATGTGCCATGTAAGGCTGAGAGTCTGCAGGCTTTAATTTAAGCCAAACAGTCCACCTGCTGATTTTACTGATTAGCACACCTTCAAGTAGAAATCACCTTCAGTGAAGTCACCTGCTGAGGTGAAAACCTGCAGACTGGTGGCTCAGCGCCTATACAGGGGACATGATTGCCCTTCCCAGGTGGTTTAATTGGTCCAACACAGATTATTATGATAATGCATGGACTTACGTATGGGTCAGGGTCTTTATAGGAGTAGGAAGCAGCCTGGTCTCACAGAAATACATGCGATGACCACGACCTCTGAGGGGTTAAAAGATAATTAATAAATTAGAAAGGACAAAAACATACAATCCTGATTCTAAAAAAAAGTTCTGACATTGTAAAATGTAAATATAAACAGAATGCAATTATGTGCAAATCCTTCTCAACCTTTATTACAGTGAATACGGTAAAAAGACAAGATATTTTTGTGAATATCGAAATTTAAATATTGTAAATATTGAATTTAATGTGAAGATGAGGGGCCTGCAAAGGTGCAGACCGCTCTTCAAGACCAGCATACGATAAAAACAATTGTTTTTTTGCTTTTTAGCAGACCCATTGCTGCGTTTCTACCAGGGATAGTGCAAGAATAAGGTTGTTGTTGTTTTTTTATCAAGACATTGCTGCGTTTCTACTTGAGATAGTGCAACAAAAAGTCTTTCGGCCGTGAAAGTGCCACAAAAAGTGGTTGTTTTGTTTTACAGAGACATTGCTTTATTTCCAGCTGGGATATTGCCATGAAAAGCAGTTGCTTTTTACCAAGACGTTGCTGCTTCCAGCCACGAAAGTGTCACAAAATGCAGTTTTTTTACTGAGACAACACTGCTTTTCGAACACGGATAGTGCCAAGAAAAAGTGTCGATTTTTACCGAGACATTGCTGCATTTCCAATGGGATTGTACGACCAAAACAGGGTATCGTAACCATTACCATTGCTGAAGATGGTTGTTCTTTATTAAGACATTGCTGTGTTTCCAGCCAGAATAGTGCCATGAAAGGCACTTGTTTTTACAGAGACATTGCTGCTTCCAGTTGGGAAAGTGGCTGGTTTTTGCCAAGACATTGCTACATTTCCTGTGGGATTGTGCCACCAGAACAGGGTACTTTAGGCCATGATGTTTCCTAACCATTACCACTGCTGAAACGTTAAGAAATGTAGAGAAAAGTTAATCTGCTACATTATAACGCTGAAATGTAATGGATCCCTGGTTTGTAGAAATGTACAATCTGGTCAAAAGAACAAATTAATGAACTACAATGTAATTCATGTCATATTTAGTGTTCTAAGATATAATCAGTAAATGATGTGACACGTGTCATATGCAGGCAAAACCAAAGAATTAATGCCAGTGTACATACATGCTTTGTTGACTTTCTGTTCACAAAAAAGCCACTTACAGTGTTTTATTCAGGCCCTAAGGATTAACTCTATTTAATGAGGTTTTGGTTGAAAAATTCCAAATGGTTTAAGGATGAAAAGTAGTTGAGACAGTAACATATGGAGCTGAGTCACAAAATACACAGTTTGTTATTTAATTCAGCAACAGAAACTGCAGAGGAGAACATCTTTTAAAGAAAACAAGCAATTTTTCTAATAAAAAAACTCAATAAAGACTCTGATACAGACAGGCTTATTTAACCCCCACAGATGTAGTCCATCTATCTGAAAGGAGTCACATCCACATACACTCAATCTCTTGTGCTCTGACAACATAAAGAAGGCTTGTAAACAAACAGGCCTGCTGGGATTCACCAGATTGGCAGCTCAATAAGAACACTATCACAGGGACAACAACCAGTGCTGTAGCCATATCCCAACCCAGCTCTGATATGACAAACACTTCACATCTACCCGCTCTCGACTCCTCCATCACATTCCCTTGCAGTCCCCTCTCTGTTTTTCTATTTGTAGAGAGTGGCATTCATCGTAAGGGTCTCGGATACCTAATATGCTGTGTGCCAAGTGCAATTTGTCAGATCCAGTTTGTGTTATCATGATTCACTTTTATTTTTTATGTCTTTTAGTCGAAGCAGAAAGAAACGCTGGGGTTTTCCTCCCGGGATGAAGGACACAAACAGACAAATTGGTCATTGTGAGGAGGATGAGAGAGGAAGTAGCAAGGATTGGAGGACCAGTGGGGGGAGGTTTTTTTTTTTTTTTTTTTTGTAAATGTAGCCTCCTTGTTCTAATCCATTGCCTCTGACAACTGTAGTTAACACCTCCTGGATCACTTCACACCTTTACCACCACTTCATTTCAATTCACATAAGTGGGCTCCAAGACGAAGGTGTCTGTCACTGCCATTAATAATAAAATGTGCAAAGCAGGCGGAACTAAGACAGATCTCACAGGATCAAAAAACAGACTCAGTATCAGACAGAAAGCTGAACGTGTACCTGTGTTCCGCTGTCATGTTGCTGTCATCTTTACCTGCAGTGACTCCTATACATTTCTTGGGTTTCAGGATGCTTCCACACTCTCTTTCTCTGTCAGCATTGTTTTTTGGAGGTGGGAAGGATGTGGGATGCTTTGATACTGCTTTTTGATTTTTTTTGTGTGGCTCTTTTGTGTTTATGTGGCTCCAGGAAATAAGATGTTACCAAAATGGTACCAGCTGAAAGGGATCCACAAAAAATACCTCATTAAATTGTCAGATTTGCTTCCCACTTGTTAATATAACAATCTCAAGTATCAAAGTAAGTCTGGCAGGTCTTTTTAGGGAATAATGTGTTTTACTTTTGGAATAAAGAAAAGAAGAACATAATTGTTAGCATTAGCTGTCAGGTGTCAAGAACCAAATAATTATACAGATACTCCAAAATTATCTTTTTCAGTGCAAATGATTGCCCTTTAAAATCCAGACTGCAGTGCAGCCATAAATGAGTTTGAAAGGGGAGTAAATATTTGCCATCAGTTATGAAGTGGGAATATGAAGATAAAAAAAAGTAGCAATAGAAACGCAAAAAAGTGGCAATGTAAATGTAGAAAACTGTCATATAGAGGCAACAGAAGTGGCAACAGAAAGGGGAAAAAGTCGGAATACAAAGGTAAAAAAAAATGGCGATATAAAGGTAAGAAAAATGGCAAAGGACAGGTAAAAAACGGCAATGTAAAGGCGAAAGGTGAAAAAGTGGCAATAAAAAGGTAAAACATGGCAATAGAAGGGTGAAAAAGGGGACAATGGAAAGGTAAAAAGGTTGGCAATAAAAGGAAAAAAGTGGCAGTAATTAAACAAAGGGGCAAAAAGGAGGCAGTGAAAAAGTAAAAAGTATCAATAAAAAGGTAAAACGTGGCAATAAAAAGGTGGCAGTGTAAAGGTGAAAAACAGCAATAGAGAGTTGAAAAAGGAGGCAATAGAAAGGTTAAAAACTAGTAATGGACAGGTAAAAAAAGAGGGGCAATTGAAAGGTAAAAAAACTGAAAAAAGACAAAAAGTGGCAGTTTAGAGGTTAAAAGTGGCAATAAAAAGGTAAAAAGTGGCAGTAAAAAGGTAAAAAGAGGTAATGGAAAGGAAAAAATTGACAATAGAAAGGTAAAAAAAAAAGGGGTAATACAAAGGTAAAAAGTGGAAATAAAAGGGTAAACAGGCGGCCATGGAAAGGTAAAAACTGGCAATAATGAGGCAGAAAGTGGCAGTGTAGAGGTAAAAAGCTGCAATAGAAAGGTAAAATAGGGGGCAATAGAAAGGTTAAAAAAGGAGCAATGGAAAGGTAAAAAGTGGCAATGAAGAGGGAAAAAGTGGCATTGTGAAGGTAAAATGTGGCAATAGAAAGGTAAAAAAGGAGGCAATGGAAAGGTGAAATGTTGCAATAATAAGGTAAAAAAAAATGGCAGTGTAAAGGTAAAAAGAGAAGAAAAAGAAAGGTAAAAGCATTGTGACAGTGGTGTAGTGGAGGGTATACGCAGGTATACGGGGTATACCCACATCTTTCTACGGCCATTTACAATATACCCACCTATCAGCCAAAAAGTCATTAGACTATATAGGAGAGTATGCCCACTTCTTCCTATGTAACCTACCCATCTACCATGTAGTACATCCACCTCATCAGCTACCACTACACCACTGAGTACACGTGTATATACTGTGTCTTATTATAGTCTCCCTCAGAACTTTATGTTTCAGAGGACTGTCCAGCTCACACAGGTGTTTGGTGTTTGGCTGATTAGACTTCTAACTAAAGCCAACTTTTCTGTTGCCTGATGAAGCCGCTCCTGCACATCACACCAGCAGGCTCCCATCCAACTTTCCCACAAGTTTCCAGCCAAATGTAGTGCAAAACTTTAACTGGGTTTCCAGAAAACTGACCACAAAAAAAGTGTGCATTTTTTCCCATCCATTACTGTTATGCAAATATTAGGAGCTGGTACCCTGAGATAAGCAGCTGGTGGAAGAAAACTTGATGGTTAGTCTCCTGATCGTGCCACACAGATCTGTTTCAGTGGACACGTCATGATTTATTTACTAAATCCGTTTTTCGTTTCTGCTGCACTTTGTTGCACTTTGCCCTTATTAATCAGTTTCTTTACCACCTCAGCCAAGTGGAAAAACATTTGTGATATTAACATTTTTTCAGTCTTTTGTCTTTTAAATTTAAATGTGAAAATCCACAACAGGTTTTTTATATAAGTATGCAGAGACTGGAGTATAAACCACTCATGTTCAGACAAAAGGAGTGAAGGTTTTCTTGAAAGGCTTGTAAATTTCCTAATTTATAGAAAGAAAACCAAGGAGCTCAGTTTGGTCTATATTACATGACTGAAACATGAACTTAATTAAAAAACTGGCAATAAAAATATATTTAAAAAAAGTGGCAATAAAAAGGTGATATCCCACCCAGCAATACAGATTCAAAAAATAGGTAAAAGAAAAGTAAGAATGGTAAAAGAGAGACAAAAGAAAGGTAAAAGTGGCAATCTAAAGTTCACCAAAATGGCAATAAAGTGGTAAAAAGGCAAAAGAAAAAGTGGCAACAGGAAGGTAAAAAATTGCAATATAAAGTAAAAAAACTGGCAATGTTATACACGATTGATACATGAACTTTATCTAAGACAAACCCTTCAGTAATGGTCACTTAGCACCCAAGATTTAATGGGAAAATAATCCAAAAGAAAGAAGAAGACAAAAGAAATTAGCAGATTATTGCTTTAAAATTAATGCTGTTCCCCAGTGTCCGCAGCTGAGTGTGAAGTTACTGTAAACCTCTGTGAGACGCTGATGATGCGACGCTCAGGAGATGCTCTGTTCTCGCAGCAAACACCCTGACGGCAGAGACTCGTGTTCTGCTGCAGCTTAAAGAGATAACGCTGAAATAACCCATCGCTGCACTCATGAGCCGGGCTGAGAGGAGGACGAGGAGGGAAAGACAAAGACGGAGGAGGGATGGAAACTGGGGAGGGAAGAAGGGAGGGAAAGACATGATGGAGAGCTTGAAGGGCTGAAGGAGACAGACAGAATAAGAGTTGAACTGCAGGGAGAATGAAAGAGGTAGAGCGACAGACAGAGACAGATAAGAAGAGGATCAGGGAGAGAAAGCCCGGCAGCGATTTGGGTCTGTATATATGTTTCGCTCCCTAACTCCACATGTCAAATGGGTTGGACCTGCTCTTCCCTCCCAGGGCCCTGAGTTTGCCTTTCTTTCCGCCCCTCAATTTCCAGCAGAGCGAAGTGTGTTTTTCCACTTCGCATTAGGGGATGATTCACTGGGTCTGCTGCGGTTTACCCTCAGCAGGATTAGAGCTGGAAGGCTTCTTATTATCCTCTACCGTTTGAGCTCCTTCGTCTGTTAGAAAGAGCAGTGGAGCCTAAGACAAATTACCCCCTCAGTGCCTTTTCGGATGGCACTGCTCCGGCCTGGAAATGGCCCTGGGAGAGACTGGCAACAGGGCAGGAGGGGAGGTCGCGATGGGGCATCTGTGTGAGGGGTTGTTAGGATGTAATTTATGCAGCCGAATGGGGCAAAGTGTCGGGAAGGGCACTGAGGAGGGAGGAGCTCTAAATGCTCGTGACAAGAGATTTATGGTAAGGAGTGATGGGAATAAGGTCACAGCGAGCACAGATCCTTCTTGTGGAGTCGACTGAAGAGTTTTGTAACTTAGAGAATAACATTCGCAGAATAATAAAACCTTACTGTCTCGCAAAAATAGAAGTTTCTTTCCCCACAGACTCAGGAGCAATATTTTTGCCTTTATATTTTCAGCTTTTTTCCTTTGTCTTACCTCCATTATTAGGAACCGAAAGTTTTTTTTGTTTTTTTTTTCAGAAAAAGAAGACATTTGGTTCTGAATATGAGATTTTCAGGCAGTTTGCACAATCCAGGTCAGGTTTGGACAGAGGACGAGAGACGATGCAAGAGTCAAACCTTTACTTAAAGAAATTAAACTAAAAATGAACCAAATTTAGCAAAACTAAGCAGGTGGAAGTCAGGGGATAGAGAGGAAAATGAGCCAACTGAAAATAATCCTGACTTGCAGCCATAGTTATGACCAGAAAAAGCAGGACATGCATGTCCTTGCGATTCTGATTGTTCTATTCTGAAATAACTTTCAGGGTAATTAAATAGGACATATTTGCTATTATTCTGATTCTTTGGGATATCGTTTGAATATTTAAAGGCCATTTTGGGGTTGCTTAATTCTTCTACAACAGATTTCTGTGTTCTTGTCTGCCTCTTACTGGTTTAAAGAGGTCTCTGTTGAAAAAGTGATGTTTCATTCTTTTATTCACCAATCAGAGTTTAGAAAATATTTGAATAAAAATCGGATTAAATTTATACCAGTACTGTTGACTGTGCAACATTACTGAAAATATTCTTATTTTGCTGTCATGCTGAGGAGCGAGAGCCACAATACATTTAGCTTAGCTTAGCTTAGCATAGACATAAGCCTCTGTCTTCCCTATCATCCTGTCATGACCTAATGTTATGTTACCTTACATGGCGTGCAAACGTAGTATTTCACAGTAATTATACCGTTATACCGGTGAAGCTACAGAACACTGTTCGAGACCAATCAATAAAAAAGCTGTTTTTTGTTAGCGAAACATCGCTGTGTTTCCAGCAGCTTTTTAGCCACCAAATGAGGGTGTTTGTTAGCAACCCGTCAATGTTTCCTCAGCAGGGACAGTGTCACAAAAAGCTGCGTTTCCAGACAGGAGAGTCCCCTCAAAACTGGGTATTTTAAGCCAAAACATGACCTTGTCCTTACCATAAATAACCAAGTGGTTATTTGTGCCTACACAGTGTTTCATCATATCAGCTACGAATGAATCTGTGATTTGCAGAAATGTACAATGCCAACATTTTTCTTCCAGTTGGCTTGGTTTAACACATTTATGCTCTTGAATTCTTCCTTCAGCTTGCAAATATTTCAAAGAGTAAAATTTAAAGCTGTATAAATCCATATTTGACCACTGGAGGGCAAAAAGACAACACAAACTTGCTAACAAAGTCGCTCCTCACACTTGAGGAAATGGAACCATCCAATACTAGCACTGCCTGGTGAGGTCGGGGTTAGAAACTATTTCTGATGAGAAAACTTTGATCTGATGCACGCTAGAGAAACATAAATATTTGTGGAGACTTTACGGACCTTTGAATGTTAAAATAAAGAAAGACAAATTAGAGAAAAATCCCCGGTGTGTAATTGAAGTGTTCTGCTCAGCATGCAGAGGATATGAAAGTGAAAATGTAAATCCTGGGAATATTATAGGCTCGTCTTCTGTGCAATTTCACTGTTGAATGCCACCCAGCAGGTAAGCCAGAGCCACCCATTTCAGACTTATTTCTTTGTTATTTGTTTTGACAATTGAAATGGAAATTCACAGCAGAGGAAAATATTGTATGGGGTAGATTATCACTTTGATTCTCTAATCTTTCCTTTCCTTTTTACCTTTCTTGTCCTTCATTGGTATCACCTTGATTGACATGAGCATTTATGTAGAGCCTCCTGTTTGTAATTGATTGATTCCCATTGGCAAATGTTGCGTTCCCTCAAATGAAAGTTGCAGTGAGAGCAATCAGATGGAACGATTTTTGCGAGGTGCTACTGAGACTCAAGGCTCAGGTACGGCAGTCAGTGTTTGTGTGTGTGTGTTAATCTATGCTTAGTATTATCGCTGCAAAACAAAATAAGTCAAGCAAATTAAGCACTTTGAGGAGAAACTGTAATGAAAAGTGATTCAGCTGCAATAACACTTTGGAGGACAATTCAGCATATGATTGCAAATTTAAATAGCTGCTTTATCTTTTAAAAGGACTTACATTTCTGTCATGCTTCGGGGGATTGCATAATGCTCCTCACCACCAAAAGAAGCAGTTTATTATTACTAAGTGCTCTGAAAGTGCTGCCACCCAGATGTTCAGAAGGCATAATTTCTTTCCTTGCATCAGTGTTTTGATGATTGTCTCATCTTCAAGTGGTTTAATGAGAAGAGAAGCAACATTGTTTTTACCTTTTTATTATACCAAGAATACAAAAAATATCTACATTCACACACCACTTACTGCAGCATGACTGACCACATAGATTTCAAGTAAACTTTACTCAATCAAATTATCAAAATGTACCTTCAATTCCTTCCAGTTTGTAAAATCCTTTTTTAAAATCTTTTGGTGTTTCTGTTTTGCTGATTTCTTCTATTTTTTTTTTCATCCAAAACGTCTTTTTTGTCCTTTATTTTACATTTGGCACTTGATGCAGATTATCAATGTCTCTGAAGTCCACAGGAATGGAGGATTCAGCCACGCTTGTGTGGTGACAGAAGCAACACATCATCTCTAACAGGACAAATCATCCGACTCTGGTTGGGCACGGTGGTGGATCCCGAAATGAAAGGCGACTGGGTCGTGTGCTCGTCCAGGTTTGGGGATGATGTGCAGGACATTCACATCTTATTTAACATTTGACCGCCTGCTGGGATAAATCCAAACATTGGCTTCCCTCATATTTTCATGAATGAACTGCTTTATGTTTTTTGGAAAAAAAAACAGTTACAATACAGATAGCTCAAAAATAATACAAAAACAAGAATACAATAAACATATCAACCTGGAAAACCCACATGGGCTTACAGCTTCGCCATCTCCTGCTCATGCCATATGACATTTGGAGAGAACTTGTCATCACACAGACTGAAAACAAGAGCTTTACATCATGTATGTTACAACATATACGTGATCTTTTAAAGACGTCCTCATATAGCGGCAGTTTAAGTACAGTGTTGGTTTGAAGTACCCAAATAAGTTAGCAAAAAATATAAATACAGCACATGAAACTAAGAAATAAATTAAGACCTGCCCACAGATGAAACAAAAGAAGAACACATTTCTGAATACAGGAATGACTTTTCTCTTTCATTTTCCCCCTCAGTGTTGTGGCTCGGGTCGTCTTTAAAAGCACAGAACAGTGGATCAGCATTTCAGAGTTTGTCTCCTGTGCTGCTGTGAGCCTCGTTTTCATCTCTGGCATAAATCGCGCAACACTTTGAACCAAAGGGGCTCTGCCCATGGCTGGGTCAGGCAGGGGAGTTAACATGTGCTTTGAAGCCGTTCCTTTGCGGGCCTCGCGTGGCTGCCAATCCAGCCTCAGTCTCTGGGGGCAGATTTAAAACCAGCTCACACTGCTGCTGCGGGCATCTCAGGCCTTCAAGGCTGTGGAGAATCGAGGCTTCGGCAGGAATTCAAGTGCTAACAGTCATGGATGCAGACATGAGCACATCCTGGCTTTATTGTGCACATGATTTGTCTGTTTGTGTCACTTCTCTGATATTTTGGTCTCTTTTTGTGGTGTAATTTTTGTCAGATTAAAAAGGCAAAGGTTCTCCTGTTCTACCACATTGGAGGAGTGTTTGTCTCCAGCACGCCGTACATCTCCGCCAGTTTTTTAAAGCGAGGCCCCCAGTCGTTGAGATAGTCGTACTCGTGGTCCGTATTGGACGTCCCCGACTGGAGCGAGCTGAGCGACTCGGCAACCGAGCCTTCTCCCTCGTAAGCGTAGGTCTGCAGGGAGTCGTATGGTGGGGCGCACGGGTCCATGTCAGCCTCCAGGAGCTTTGCCAGCACATATCCGTGAACGTTACTGTCCCCACCGCCGCCCATGACGCAAGCCTGAGGGACGTAACGCGACAGGCTCTCGATCTCAGGCAGCATGTCCTGTCTCATCTTGCCTAGGTGGTGGTGTGCTTCACGAGGGTTCCACATGGCGGCGATGTCAAAAGCCTCGGTGTCCTCTTCACCGCCGCCTTCGTCATCATAGCGCACGATGTTCTCGTGGACATTCTCCTCCTCGTCACACAGGTAGGGTTTCTTACGATGGGTGCGCAGGGAGAGCATGAGCAGAATCATCACTGGGAAGAGAAAGGAAACAGTCAGCCAGACGAAGTTAGTGGATGTTAATTAATTGAGAAATGATACAGGCTTTTTGCAAAGTAGCACAAAATCTATACTTCTACAAATCAGAGACTTGATGGTTGCATGGGTGAGTTATGAGACAATGGGCCCCAGGGCACAGATATGCAAAAGGCCCCACCACCTCTCCTAAAAGAAACGGACTTTGTGATGGTTTTGTCTCTTTGTTGTTTAGTGTCTCTTTGTAGTCATTTTATGTCTCTTTGTAGTCATTTTGTGTCTCTTTGTAGTTGTTTTGTATCTCTTTGTAGTCGTTTCATCTCTTTGAAGGCATTTTGTGTCTCTTTGTTGTCATTTTATGTCTCTATATACTCATCTTGTGTCTCTTTGAAGTGTGTTTCTCTGTAGTCTGTTCTATGGTCGTTTTGTGTCTCTTTGATGTAAGTTTGTTGCTTTTTGGTCAGTTTATGCCACTTTGTAGTCATTTTGTGCCCATTTAAGGCAATTTTGTGCCTTTTTTGGATGTTCTCTGTCTGTTGTTGTTTCGACCCTTTTTCAAGGTATTTTGTGTGTCTCTCTTTGGGATCATTCCCTCTTTACTGTTGTGAGTCTCCTCCTGGTACCTGACACTTTGTATCCCTGACGCTATGCCTGGTAGGTCTGTTCAGTAATCCATCCATGGATGACAATTTGATACTATTTTGTTTACTCTGTAATGTGTTAAGTCATTTATCAAGCAAAAATGATGAAACCTTAAATGTCTTCAGCTCCTTTCATGTAACAATTTGCTTTTTTCTCTCTGTTTTATATAATTTGCAAATTGAATTTCTTTGGTTTTATACTGCTGGTTGGACGCACCTAGCAATAAGAAGATTAGAAAAAGAAGAAGTTAGTTGACAAAAAAATAATCCATTGTTTGATGTTTTTTTGTTTGCTGCCCACAAAGACTGCAACTTTTGTTCCAAACTTTTATGTGAAACCACATCTATAAGGAGCACAATGAATGCACATGAATCCAGACGAGATAATTCCAACTGGAAAACAATTTGTCAGACTGTTTTTAAAACTTTTCTAGTTTAATGTGAAAGTACTGACCTAAGGCGAGCCTCAAGGTAGCGGTCGGCCTTGATTAAAATCACCGCAGCACTTTATTTAACACCCTGACCTTTTAGATGGTGAGTGCGCTTCCTCTGCATATTCCTGATAAGCTTCTCTAGAATAAAGGAATCAGCCTTTAAGAAGAATCAGTCATACTTGTTTTAACCACACAAGAACAATTGAAATGGGGGACTGTAGCACACTTTGGTGTGTCTTGAAGCAAAACTCAGTCTTAGACTCAATAAACTCTCGTCTTTAAAGTCAACATTTGAGAGCAGAAATTCTCAGCTTGAGAAAGGAGATACCACAGGGGTATTAGAAGCAGTCAGCTAAGCCATCTCCCAGTGTGACATCATCCGTGCAGGATTAAATATGGGTTTCTTTTTGCATCCTGGCAAACGTCTAACGTTCATTAGCACCAGCTGCCCTATAGCATCACACTTTCTTCTCCCCTGGAGGCTGATATGGACCCACTTTATCTCTCCCTGCAGACCTCTAAGTGTGAGCAGGAGGGCTCAGCTGGTTGAGTCACTCGGCTCCACCGAGAGGCAGCAATACATTTAGTTAAAACATCTTTGCTCACTTAAAGTATGAGCTCACTGTTCAAATAGACATAATAACTCTGATTTTATCCATTTTAGCTGAAGGATTATTAAATGATCTTTGTTAAATATATCAAATATGCAATTAAGGGACAATTATTTCTGCTTTTTAGTGTTAATTAGCTCATAATGTCAACGGTAACAGAGACCTTTAACTGACCTCCTGATCAGTTTTAAATATATGTCACTTTTTTTGTATCAAGATATTATTTAGACATGGTTATTAATACCGGTTAAATATTGTTAGATTTATATATGTTAAGTAGGCCTACCTACTGGATTAGCATTTAAGGGGCAAATAAAGTAAAAAAAAATCTGATCTAATTAAAATGTAATTAAAAACAAAGCCCCTCTGTATTAGAGAATTTGGAGGCAATCTTTTTAATTCTATCATTCCCAACACCATACGAGCAAAGGTGTAAAGAATGCTGTTAAACAGTGTGTTTCTGCTAACCTTGGCTGCAGACGTTAACATTTATAGCTAACTAGCTTACTAGCTGCAGTATTTGCGTCAGTATCATTGTCTTTTTCTTTAAATAAGTAAAAGCTAGAAAAAAGTAAATCAAAATGAAAACATAAAAAGTCAGCAGGAGATAGAGTTTGCAAGCAACTCATGAAACTAACGTTAGTTTAGTTAGCTAGCTAGCTGTCATTTCAGCTGGCAAAACTGACGGTCAATGGCTAGAAAATGTGAAACCTGCTTTTGTTTGTGAAATCAAGGAACCCCTAAAGTACCAATAGGTGATATTTTTTTATCTTGTGCACAAAAGTTGCAAGTAGTATCTTGAGGGAACTAGTTAATTAACTTGTGGGAAGACACTATATTGTGGGAACAAGTGAATTGTCTTGTGGGAACAAGTTATTATACGGTAGCCTAGGCACAAGATAATTAACTTGTTCCCACAATATAGCGTCTTCCTACACGATAATTCACTTGCTACCACAAGTTAATATATTTGTGCATACAAGATAAAACAATAAAAAAATCACCTTTCTGTGCTTTGTTGATTTGGTTTATTTTCTTTTATTAATTTCTGAAAATATTATTTAAATGTATTTTATTTTTTTTGCCTTTTGTTAAGTGTTTCTCCATGTTTGTTATTTATCCTTTTGTCTAGACTGTGTTTAAAATCTGAAGAATTTACTAAAATAACATTATATATATATCATAAGAAAAGTCTTTGCTAAGAATTTCAAGTAGTATCTCTGTCACTGTTATCATTAAATGACAGGAGGCCACCGGCTCCTCTTTGCAGCAGGTCATAACTCACCCAGCAGGACGAAGATGCAGGCCAAGATGGCGATGAGTGCCCCTCTGCTGAGTCTCGCGGGCAGGCTGTACGCCTCGGCATTGCACGACATGACGTTGCCCTCATGGTCGCAGCTGCACACGCGGATGGTCAAAGTGCTGGTGCTGGTCTGGACCGGCTGCTCGCCGTCAGAGATGAAGATGGGCAAGTAGAAGATGGTCTGATCCTGCTGCGACCAGCCTCCTCGTCGTGTCAGGATCCACGCTGTGTTGTCTGGAAAGAGACAGAGGTCAAGAAAAAAGTTGAGTCAGTGGAATCCTTTGAGTTCAGCTGACTTTTACAGATAACGGGGTTCAGGGCATAGACGGCACATATCCAAGTTCACATGAGCTAACTGTGAACGAGCACATGGGAGCTGAGGGTGACTGTGAGAACTGAAGATTTTTTTGCAGCTGTGAAGACGAAGGTGTTATAGGCAGAGATGTAACACCAGTTAGTCATAGCTTGTTATTCTCACTTACTATGATTATTACTGTCAACATATTAGACCAGTGCTAGGAGGACTGTCTGTCTGCTGGCATGTGGTGGAGAGATAATTAATCCTGTATAATATGTTAACAAATTTAGATAATTAATTTGACTAAAAATAGTGTTTAGTCTAAAAAAAAACATTAACACCAGCCTTCAGACACCCCCATGTGTATTTAAAGACCAAGAATATGATCTCACGTAAATAAAAAACTAAACTTTTCTTTCTATAGCAGGAGTTAGACCCAGGCCACCTAGGTGAAATCATGTGTAACCATCGCTGCAAACAATGTTCTTTACATTGTGACCCATTAATCAAGATTGGGTGCTGTTCTTCCAGAGATAATCAGTTAAGTTTCAGCCACATTTGAACACAGTCTTGAGAGACAAATGATGATTAAAGATGCTATGTGTAAGATTTTAGCACAATGCTGTACACATGTGCAAGTAGGATTAGACAGAAAAGTTACAAATTTGTGCAGAAAATAATCACCAGAGTTCCAGAAATTTCCTGGCAGCACTGATCATTTTAAAATGTTTTTTTTACCATTTCCTCACTTGACACCAGCTGCATCATCAATGAAAACTCTACTATCATTGGTACATCGTGGACATAGTAGTTTTTTAACGATTAGCAGCGAAGAGAAAAAGATGTATGCTGTATGTAAATCAGAGAATGGTTACTCAAATGGAGCTAAAGTTTTCATAGTATCTGGTGAAGGAAGATGGTGGAAGGATGGGACATTGATGATCTGATCAATGCTATGAAGCAGTGATATAATCATACAAGATGGACTTCTCGTTGAATCTACTTCTGTACAGGCCTGTAAAACACAACTATGGACAGTCAACATGTTAAATGTTTAAAAGAACAAATAGTCTGGACTTGTCTACCTTGGTTGTCTCTCAGGGTGAAGTTGGGGTTGTTGACGGCCTCTGGAGCCAAGCTGTAGTAGAAGTGTTGTCCACCCAGCGGCTCATCTGGATCCACCGCCGTCACTGTCTGGATCAGCTGGATTACATCAAACAGATACATCAGTCAGATCCTAGTGGAGGAACGGTACTGATTCATATTTGGTTGTGATTCACATCAAGTACTGAATGACCTTGTGGAGCTATGTTTAATTATTTAGCATACTGCTGGGAGCTTAATCTATAATAATGCATCATATTTGTAAAGATTTTTTTTATTTTTTGTATGCAATGGTGGAAAATAACGTGTACATTTACTCATGTACTGTCCTTAGGTACAATTTTGAGGTTCTTGTACTTTATATATTTATTCCACTACATTTTAGAGGAAAATATCCTTCTTTTAACTCCACTACATTTATTTAATGACTTTACAGATAATTAAGACAATATAACAACATGTAAAATATGATATGTTATCATAGATTAAGCTACCCAGCTATATGTATGTAGTAATTAAAAGTAGCTCCATCTTTACGAACTGTAAAAATAAAATTACAGTTTAATTAAATGGAGTCTGGTGGGTTTGGCAATTGCGATGTCAGGGCTGTTTCTAATTAAACAAAACACTTTAACAAAAAGGCCGACCTTTGTAGGGATCATTTGCAAAAATTCTCAGACACTTAGAATAACAATCTGAGCCTGTGAACTGATGATGGGAACTGATACCAGCTGCAGCATCTCGCTCAATAATGGACCAGTTTCAAAAATTGTTGTCTGTATTAGTTACATAGACACAAAAACATGAGAAAATAGGGTCCAGGTTGAAAAAACTGAACTTACCCTTCAAAGTGAAGTACACATTAATAATTATTATCCAATAATACAATATATATTATTCTGAAATGGGCCATTCTGTATAATAATAATGCTTAGTCTTGATAATTTAAGTATATTTCAATGCTAAAACTTTTGTATTTTTACCCAATTACAATTTTGAATATAGGACTTTTACTTAAGTGTTTCAACACTATGGTATTGTACTTTTTGAGTAAAAAGTTTTGTATTTTCCTCAGTAGTTTGAGTATAAGTATAAAATGCACCTCAAACGCTGTATTGAAGTACAGTACTTGAATAAAGTACTTAGTTTTCATTCCGACACTTATCAGCTATATCATTCTTCATGCTGTGATGCTCCATGTCAGATGTTTCGTACCTGCCCTGCTTTGGCGTTTTCACACACATAAGCCTCGAAGTAGTGCGTCAGCGAGGGAGGATTATCGTTCACATCCAGGACCCTCACAGCCACTGACACGCTGGAGATCTGTGTGGGGTTATCTGCAGGAACACACAGAAGATGCACAAATTGGTCAGAAGCTGTAAGACATGTTGATGGACTCAGATAAATGACTCCTTGAGGATCCTGCTGAGCTCAGTTTGTGCCTCTCTTAATCTTCCCCTCATTTACAGCGAGCCTGCGGCACATTAGGCCTTCTCACGCTTAGATTACAATTCTATTATTCCCCATTACCAATCAGCAATTTGCATATCTTAACCAGCTGTGTAATAGGCAATAGAAACGCAATTAGTGGGCAGTAACTACTTTCTCAGGTTTCATCACATGATCGATCAATCAATGGCATGACTTTGGAGCTCTGGAGGTCGGAGTGGCACACGGCCCAGAGTGTGTGTTTATACTGTATATAACTGTGTGAGTGTGTGTGTATTTGAGGGTCGGAAAGCAGCACTTGAATGTGCTGAAACTTTGCTGATCTTTTACCAGAGTGAAGTGAAATCAGCACTGTGAAAGTACAGTAAGAAGTTGTTCAATTAAAATGTGAATATTGATTGAGTTGCTTTAGTTTTGTTTCAAACAAGCTTCTACAAAGAATGTGAAAATAATGTGTGACCAAAGTTTTGACTTTATTTAATAAAAGAGTGAAGAATATCAAATCACGACAATGTTCTTCGAGCAGTATGACTTCCTGCTCATAATCCTATAATTTTTTATGTGAAAATATGACTTTATTCTCATAACACTGCAAAGTCCTTAAATTATGACTTCTCCTCATCATATAACAATTTGCTTGTAAAATTAATATTTAATTTTCATAATATATTGACTTTAATATATATATATATGTTTATATAGATAAATAAATGTAATATATTACATAAATAATAAATTAATAGATTTTCAAAATAATTATAATAATAATGATACATTTTATTTAAAAGGCACCTTCAATACTCCCATGGTCACCTTACAGAATATAAAATATACATACACAAATATACATTTTATTCCCCTAAAATTATAAAATGTGTTGTAAAATTTGAGCTTGAAATTTAATATGAGGACATTTTCAGAATTAATAATAACTTTTGTTGTAAAATTATATTTTCCACCCCCAAAATAATTACTTAAAGGGATAGTGCACCCAAAAATGAAAATTCAGCCATTATCTACTCACCCATATGCCGAGGGAGGCTCAGGTGAAGTTAGGTGTACAGAGAGGCGGTTAGAGCTACAGGCTACAATGAGGCTAAAAACAGAGTTCAAATGACGTTTTTCCAAACAACTTTTTATGTTTGGGCTTCAGGACACTTGGATCACTACGGACGAGCAGTATGGAGATATTTTGTGGTTTCAATTATGTGTTTTTGGACGTTTGAATCTGGGGCGCCGTAAGCCTTCATTAGGTGGAGTTGTGTTGCTACCCCCCCCCCTACCCTGGGATCTCCACAAGTGTTGTGAGGACTCTAAAACTTCACCTGAGCCTCCCTCAACATATGGGTGAGTAGATAATGGCTGAATTTTATTTTTTGGGTGCGCTATCTCTTTAATCTAACTTTTCCAAACTTGCATCTTTGTCCTCAAAATCTCAGATGTTCAACGATAGTGCGAACACACAGCGTGTCATCACAGTATCATGTGGCATAAGTGCAGTTTAAAGTGCAACAGTGTAATGAACAATAAAGTTTGACAGAAAAAGCCTCTCAGTCAAATGAAAAGTCACAGAAAGTACTGAGAAAAGTGTAACTTAGAGGTAGGCTAATGAGTAAAGTATGTGACTGAAATTAATAACTCTCGCTTCATTTAATATTGATTAGTTACCAATCAATCAGCTATACTTCGTTCCGGCTAATTTTCCTCCTCCACATTGTTTCTGTCACTTTTTTATCTCTCTCTCTCTCTCTCTCTCTCTCCATCCCTTCCTACCTGTGTCCTCTCTTGCCCTCTCCGTCACATCTTTAATTAGCCACCATGCGAAAAATTATTCAATTAGTCATTAATTTAATTAGCATCTCCTTTTAGGTGTGTCTACCAAACAAAGAGACAAACAGACAAACAAAGCAAAGGGAGGAGAACGTCAAGGTGACTTTTGGTGCTACCAGCTGTGTGCAGAACTGCAGGGCATCTCCTGCTCTACGTTACATAACTCTGCAGGAGTTGTTTTCAAAAATGACCGGTTCTGTGTTTATGCACAAATATTCACCCATCTGTTTATTCTGGGTGTTTTGTCTCCATGAATTCACTTCTTATCAAGTCACTTTTGTCTGTAAGTGAAAGTCATTAAAGCCAAACTAAAATTCAGTGTAAATCCTTGGATTTTTATGATTATTTGGTCAAAACTGTAGTTACTGAAAATAAATCACATAAGTTTAGATGATGCAAACGTATCACCTTGTGGAAATAAACGTTTACAACAGGAAGCTATCTTTTACTGTGGAGTAGAATTTACTAACAGCACAATGGGCCTTCCAGAATGTTACAAGTTGTAAAGAGGAAGTTGTTTTTAATCTGACTTTAGATGTGTAGGCTGTAATCAACAGGCAGCAACCTCCGGTGGTGCCAAAAACTGTAGTTCCTCTAATGGCCACTTGAGGTTGGCTTCAAGAGTGAGTCAATCCTCATAGACCCCCCATGGTAAAATCTTAGCTTTACAGCAGAAATAAACATGTTTGCTGTATTCATGAATTTTTCTTTAACTCACCCTTTAGATGTTATTAAGGCTTAAAGTTATGCATAATTAAGGATGTGGCTGCTTTGGGTGGCAGCCTGTGTCCCTGTTTCAGTGTGGTTTAAGTCAACAAAAGTTAATTGTAACATTTTGGTAGCCTAATAAAAGTCTTGTTCATTGTTTTAAGTACATTATTTTTGAATGGTTTAAATCCAGTTTGTCACTAGATAAACTTAGCAGTAGCATTGGCTTTATCAGTCAAGTTAATTGTAACATTGTCGTTGTCTAAAAAAGTCTTGTTCAAGTTTGGTTGTCCTAAAAAACCATCTAAGGAGTTGATTGGTAGTTTTATTAGCCAAAGCAGTAGCATTAGTATAATCAATCAATTTTGTTTTAATGATTTTAAGCCTGCTGTTTGCTAGTCAAAGTTAGCAGTAGCATTAGCAATATCACTGTTTGTAATATACCTGTAAATGCACCATGCTAACCAAGCTAGCAGTTAGCACAGGGTTAGCTACACCCTGTCGTCCAAATACAGTCACTTCTGGCTCCAAAAATTGAAGAGGACAACGCCAAAACCTTGAGGCTTCAAAACCAATGTGTGACATCATGGTGGCTACATCCATTATTTTTTTAAACAATTAATGATAACCAGCACTATACCAGCTTTAGCTTGTTTAGTGTATTTCACTCAATTTCGTGTGCAGTTACATGGCATTGACATCTTGTGTCAATTTAATACAGATATAGATCCATTTCTAGAGATGTCATGAAACACTGATGTCTATAAACAGTGTGAAATATTTTCATAGCACTATCATGAAATGAATGACTCAGTTATAGACAGAAATGACTCGATGAGGTCGAGATTGCACGAGAAGGCCTGCGTGTGTTCATGACATACTCATCTCCGTGGCGAGGATGGTGATGTTGTGCCAGCCGATCTCCTCTCGGTCCAGTGACCGCACCGTCATCAGCGACCCGGAAGTGATTTCGATGTAGAAGAACTTCTCTGGGTCACTAGACTTCTCAATGGAATACCTGTCGACACAGAATGACACGTGTGTTAAGCATCTGTGTTGAATAAAGTGTTGCATGTGTTTTTGGGAGCTTGTAATCCTGTCTGAGGGGGATGCGCACACACACACAATCCAGCATGTGCACCACCACGTGTGTATCTGTGCGATAAGGCGTCAGGCTGGCAGCTTCTGAAGGCGCAAGAAGAAGAAGAAGAATAGACTCCAGATAAGGCTTAATCAGAGTATCTGCCTCCCCTGCCAAACCGACGCTGAGGATACACAGACCTGCAGCCTTGGCTCATCTCCTGCCACCGCCGGCGCATTTCCAAAACACTCTTCTGAGAGCGACACGCAACACAGACACACACCACACAAACACAGAAGAGCACATCCTCTTCCAGGCTGTGGAGCAGAAACCTGTTTATGTAACCATGAGGTGTCCTCTGTGTTCACACATGGACTGAATACACCTGCCTCACTCTGCTGTCACCTGGAGGAGGTGAAGGTGTCTCTCTGCATCAGCACAAATGATGATTAGTGAATTAATTGATTTACGGGGTTGTATGAAATACTTATCCACAGACAGTATATTACACACAGTAGATTTTAGTCATCATGTCCCCAGTTTGGAGAAGCAGGCTGGAGTGTGACACGGGGATAACAATGTACTGCTGTGGAGGGGTCAGCAATAAAGTGTATATTAGCCACCTGAAAAAAAAAAATTCCACCTAAAAAATAAGTATGTATTTAAGTGTACTAAACAATTTTTTGTTTGTGTTATTGTGTGACTTTGCCGTTGCTGTTTCAAGTCATTTGCCAAGGGAAAATGCAATTATTATTATTATTATTATTAATATATTTATATATTTTAATGACTGAGAGCTCAAGAGGACTTTCTAGTTACTCCCCACACCTGCAATCCCCAGACCATCCACTAGATGCCCTCAGAGCCACCTGAATGAACTCCCGCTGACCTACCTACCTGTTCCTATTTTCCCACACTGGGGGATAGAGTTTATAGTTGGCCTGTTCTCCGCACTGCTCCTTGTTTGTCAAAGTAGCCATGAGCCTCATGCCTTTGCTTTCCAGCATCTATAATCTGTCTGTTGTTACAATGAGTAGCCAACAGGTGCATGCTGGTTGCGGCTAATATGTTATTTTGTACTGGGAATAAGCAAGCAATTAAGCTGAACCTGGAGCAGTTTGAGGAGGACTCCAGGTGTGCAGGGCTCAGAGAGTGACTTTCAGACAGTTAAGTAAAACACTTAGTGTGACAGTTGAATGTTGTTTAAAACTGAATAGGTCTTTATTTGCTTTTAAAAATGCAACAGTAACTTTTACCTTGAGTACATTTTAACTGGACCCCCATTACACATATTGTGTAACATTAAGTTGCATATTAATCCAGGGGGACGGAGACTGCCAGACAGAAGGCCACACCAGCCTCAGGCTGAAGCCCTGACCTCTGTTTCTTTATCAGGTTGTTAAGGGAGGAAACTCCACTTTCACAAAGTTAAGTTGTAGCAAAAGGCAAAATATGTTGGATTCATGTTAGTGTGTATTTTCAGACATATTTTAATTTTTGAAAAGAAAATAGACTTTCAATACAATATCAAACAGTCATTTGGTGCCCCCTGCAGTAACTCTTAGGACTGCCTAGGGGTCTCAGACCCTCTGTTGAAGACCCAGGGTCTAGTGTGCAGGATTTAGTGGCATCTGGTTGTAAAGGTTGCAGGACTGAAACTTCTCTTGTGTGCCAAGCATGTAGAAGAACTATGGTGGTTAAAGCGAGTTCATGAATGGTGCTACCTAGAGCCAGTGTTTGGATTGTCCATTCCGAGCTACTGTAGAAATAATCTTGTGGACTCTTTTCAGGTGATTATAACCCACTGAAAACATAGTTATGAATGTTACAAAGCATTTCTGCCGATAGATGAGCGTAACTCCTACACACTGGACCTTTAAGCAACCTTCTGACAAGATTTTATGGAAGGAAGGACTTCAATAAACTCAAAGGTGTTTAAATGACAAACCTCTCCATTAATCGTTCAATGAAAGACTGTGTGTGTGTGTGTGTGTTCATGTCTGCAGGGTTGTTTGCACTGTGTGTGTTTTGGATTGTGTGCCAACAGGGAACAGTCATGACTGGCACATCCTCTGCTTGCAAGAATCTCCCTGAAGGATCTCTATTAATATCACTCGCCACATTCATGAGGGGTGAGGGCTGCTGTGTGTGTATGAATGTGTCAAATAGCAGGTGAAAATGTGTGTGTGTGGGTTCAGATATATCTGCCAGTCATGCTACTGTCTGTAAAGGACAGAAAGATAGAAAATGGAAATGAGGCAGACAGAGAGACTGAAGGTCACCTGCTGCTTGTTGTCGTTATCTGTCATCTGATGTTGTTGTTGCTGCTGCGGTATCTCAGCTCTTCACTGTCACCCTGAACTGATTCCTCAGCTATCTGCTTCTGGTGCTGTAACTCTCCTCATGCTCACAAACTGGCTTTTTTTTTTTTTTTTGGGAAAATCTCTTTTCACTGATTCACCGCCAGAGTACAGTGCCAGCTCTGGGGATTTAGCTGCATCAGTGGCTGCTCTGATTCCCACTCTCTCTTCAGGAATGAGAGAGTTGTCGGTTAATTGTCATCAGCGGAGCTCCTCGAGCATCAAAGAGTTTAAGCAGCGGTTCCCGACGTGGAGGTCGGGACTGTCTAAGAATCTGAGGGAGTAAGAGAGAGATTTATGTGATGGAGGAGGAGTCCTTGCAGGTGGTAACAGAGAAGAAGATGCTGCCCAAGTCTGACTCAAATCACGTTTGGCACCAGTTCCTTTTCTCTGTTTTGTTTTTCACTGTTGATAGTACCCCGCCAGTGTAGGTGGGATTCTCAGCTGACATCATCTTCAACATGACACTTGCTGAAAGCTTTCATCAGCAGCCAGCTCAGGGAACATCTGCACCTTGGCACAGTGTATGTAGTGTATGTCATAGTTTTGCTGGCTGACAATTTTTCAAATCTGGGTTGAGTGAATAGGAAGCTATTGATGGTAGCTTGGCTGTTTAAAAATGGCAGGTTTGTGCAGGATGTCCCGTGTCACACTGATGACGATTTTCTCTGACCAATCAGTGGTGTGCAGTGTTTTAATTAACTCCACCTTCTAGCTCACTTGAAAGCTCAGCCAATGTGGTACCACTAGAGGTTTCCATTGGTTTACCCTGACCCTAGAACCTTTGACCAAAGATCCCACCTGGGTCCTGTTCAGGTTCTAATCACATTTTATTACCGTCCGTTGGGTCCAGGTCAGGTCCCACTCTGTCACTGTTGGTGCGTGGTCTATTTATTACCATGTGTAATACCCAAGTTGATCTAAGATGACCCATGATCAGCGCTGATCACAAGAGAAATGCATAAGTGATGTGTGTGTAGCTTGCATGATGATGAGGCTGACTGATGAGGTTATAAGAGCAGAAGTAGGCTGAAAAAACATGGAGCAGCAGCATCAGCAAGCTGGAGGCTGGGCAGAGGAGCAGCAGCAAAGTAATTGATGAAAAAATACAATTAAATAAAGACATACATCTGAAAAATTATTTAACATTATATACAGTAAGATGGGTAAGAACAATATGTTGTATCCAACATGAAAAACCTTTTTAGCACTAAAATGGCACTTTTAGTAGCAATGTTAATTATATGTTGAATAGGTATTATATATATATAAATGTAATTATATAGGATCTGACATATATATATATATATATATGTCAGATCCATAACTGGAAGCGAGACCAGGGACTCTCTCCTCTCGGACATGCACTAGTTTTACTGTAATGGTTAACCCAAAAAGAGTGAATCGAGTTAAGAAGAGCAGTGATGTACCAGGCATCGGAAATGTGGCATTTACTAGACTTGCTTACTGGACTTTTTATGTAATGCTGGTGCAGTGCAATATATCTTTTTACCTCATAACTTATAATCTCATTTATTTAGAAGAAGAAGATATACTTAATTAATCCCTGAGGGGAAATTCAGTTTTTTCACTCTGTTGTCATACACACACACAGACTTGAAATATACACAGGAGCAGGACTTGTACATGCATTAAATGGAGAGATGTCAGAGCGAGGGGGCTGCCTATGGACAGGTGCCCTGAGCAGTTTTGGGTTTGGTGCCTTGCTCAAGGGGACCTCAGCAGTGCTCAGTAATGACGCCCTGAGCAGAGAACGAAATCACGATATCTCTGTGTGTTGTAATCTGAGCTTCTTTGTAAGTTGTTGTGGTAGACAGTCAAGCTCCATATGCATGTTAGCGCAGTGAAGTCCATATGAGTTTATCCAACTGGCTAGCCAATAGCCGCCACTCTGCCCTGCGCTCATATGGCGATTGCCACTGATATTAGGACAGCATCATCGCAGAAGCGAAGAGCCCACCCTCCTGATCCTGATATTAATGTTAGCTCTGTCAGTACTGTTGCTGTTGTTAGCACTGTTAACTGAGTTAGCACTGTTAGATGCTAGCAGCCACGCCTCCATGTTGAGAACTGTGTGCAGACTATCCTAATCCAGACTCTGAATGTCTCATACAGCTTTTGAACTCTTATGTGTGTTTGACATTTGTTTTGCACTGTTCTTTGTACCGCGTGGTTCATTCATGTACTGTTACTGTGACATGCAAACTCCCTCTGTTGATAAGTAAAGTGCCCATCTATTTTTAAGTGTGAAGGATGTAGTGTGAAGGATTTAGTGGCATCTAGTGGGGAAGTTGCAGATTGCAACCAAGTGAAAAGTTTTCCATGTGCTAAATGTGGAGGAGAACTTCTGTGGCCAACATGACAATGTGAATGGCCTCATCTAAAGATAGTGTACATTTTGCCCTGCTGGGCTACTGTAGAGCAACATGGCAGACTCCATGGAAGAGGACCCACTTCAAATGTAGATATATTGGCTCATTCTAAGGTTAAAAAAAAAAAGATTCTCATTGCCAGGTACACTGATAAAAACATGGTTATAAACATTATATTCCATTTCTGCCAACAGATGCTCCTAAATTTACACACTGGACCTTTAAGGTGGCAGAAAGCGACAGACGACTGCATTTATTTTCTGATAAATCATTTGCAGAGTAGTTTTTTAAAGTATTTTAAATCCAACATTGTTGGCAGGAATGTGTATTGCATTGTGTGCACGAGAAAAAGAAAACAGGGCCCCACTCATAGTGCTACTAGACATGAAAAACTCCCCAGGGAAGCTTAAGTGTCCAACTTAAGCTGAATTTTTCTGCTCACTATTGACCGTTTGCTGTTTGGAGAATAGTGGATGAGAGGGGAATTTCGGACACAGCACTTATAGATAAACTGCTGACTGTCTATGCAGACAGAGTTTAACAGCAAACACACACTAAACACACACACAGGCAGCCGCCGCGTCATCTATATCCATTTCCCGTGCACTACTTTTAGCCCTAATCGAGGCTGTAAAGCGGACAGCTGGGACGAGGTGCAGCCTGTGCCATGTGAAACACTCATTTACTGCCGCAGTCATTGATTCCTTCAGATGATTAATAGCCTAATTAAAGGCTTTATGTCTAATTAGTTTATGAGAGGTGCAGTCTGGACAGTAAACCCACCACGCAACATCTGTTCTGTTAGAGCACAAAACATACTCTCCAATAATTGAGAGAAGTGAAAGTCCTCGGCTTCTCGTCTCTGTGAGCTGACTAATTGCTGGATGTTGAAGCTTGTTATTAACATTATGATGTTTGTCCTCCATCAGCATCAGCTGAGCTCTCAGACACACACGTGTTGATAAATGGTGCCTCGGTCATGTCTGCAGTGGTAGCTGCTGGGAGAAGCCATGTTGTGATGCTGCCCCCTGCTGGTGATCAGAGAGCATTACATCTACAGAGCCAGAAAAACGCTGACTGCCAACTCATGGTAGCAGTGTTAATAACAGCTAATTAGCTTCACTCACATATGCTTTACTGGTACTACAGCCTGTTGTCTGTGCATGATGAAGAATACAGGAAAGCACTCACAGACAGACTCACTCAAATCCTGCAATCCACCTGATTTGTATGTGTTTTCATGCATGAATTATAATATTGGCTCTTTTTTTTATTGGGATATTTATGAGAAATATTCTGGAATGAACTATTATTATAATGAAAAGCCAAATTGTTTTATTATTATTATCTGCATTTTTGATTGAAGGAGTTGTCAAATCCATATGATCTTGTTCATGAGGTCCATATTTATTATCTGAATTTATTTATATATTAATTTTAATTTTCTGACAACTTACAAGTACAGCAGCTCCTGAATGCAACATTGCCAGGCAGCCACCTCTCATATCTGAAAGCTCACAACCTTCAAGCTGCAACTTGAACTCATCGTACATTTTTAAAACATGTTTCAAATACTTCTCTACTGCGTTTTGGTGTAAAGATATTTTGTGTGTTTGGGAGCCACTTAAGCACATTAGATTGTGTGAAGTCTGGGTAGGTTTGGATCATTTAAAGTTTGTAACTGTGTCATGCAGTGTTATTGTGAGTAATAATGTGTAATATGTGAGAGCATGTAGGAATAGGATATCAAGTCTGCAGTGGTCCATAGAGGCGTCATTTTTGAAGGATTTTGCCCGCTGTGTTTTTCTCAGATAAACCTCCTTCAAGTTTTTCCCTGTCCAAAACTGAGACACCTTCCTGACCAAGTGGCCTATAAGAACTTAGGTAAGTTAAAACAGCTTCCTGAAGGTTTTTACTACAGGACAGATTGAGAGATTGATTGGCTTAAATGATTTAGAGAATATATAGGGGACTTCAGGATGTTAAAATAGCAAGTACTACCTACATCAAACAGAAATGGGGAAGGGAAACTAAAAGTTGCATTCCAGAGGAAATCTGGACAACATATTGTGAATTTCACAGGAAGATATCAAGCTTTAGTTGATGAGGAGTGTTTGGCTGGAGGAGTCTTGGTAGATATTTTATAATGCCTGCTCAGAAATCTCTCCAGAGAGAAACTGTGTCTCCCGGCAAGCCAGGCACTGCCATTTGTTTGGGCTTGTCTAAAAGTGAATCATTTTCGGCGTGAGATTTATACAGAAATTGTGACTATATTTGGGACAAAAATGGCTTTTTAGTGGGACAAACTTTTTTCTGGGCTTCTACTTTTAACATCTTTAAATATTAAAACAAAATACTTGTTTGGAAAACTGAGTGTTGCTGCTAAAAGAGCAATTACAGAATACAGGATGATGGTGATGTAAAAATAAATTTTGTATGTAAATAATGCCAGAGTGACAAAAAGCATCAAAATAGAGCTTGTTTTAAAAAAAAAAAAAAAAAAAAGGAAAGAAAAGAAAAAAGTTTGGTTATTAATTGACCCCTGGCTTCCTGTGGTTTGCAGCAGTGGGCCCTGGGAAAAAGAGTATCCTTGCCGTGTGTTATCGTTTATGAAATCGTTATGAAAAATGAGTTTTCTCAATGAGGCTTCAGGAAATTAAATTTGATTCCCTTGAAACCTCTTTTTTTCTTTGAATTTGTTTAACATTATTATTTAGGCTATTGTTTTTTTTAAATTAACTACTTTAAATTTTCATTATTTTTGATTTATCTTTAACAAAAAAACTCCATATTCAGTGTTTGTGTTCTAAGTAATAAAAGAAGTAAAAAAATAAAAAACTGAAAGAGAGAGAAAAAAGTTTTTGGGGGCATAACATGCAAAATAAATGAAATAAAAAATAATAGCCTGGTCTTGGTAAAAAAAAAAAGAAAAAAGAAAAAAAAAGATAAAAATAGACTTTCAATATTTTCTTAAAAGACTTGGAATACTAACAAATAACAAATAATTTACTTAGTTTTAACATTGCTGAAGGATGCATTAAGGTCATCCACACATTGTTTGTGCTGTGGAAGTTAGTTTCTTTGGTGTATTTAATTGGCAACTCGGACTATAAACTGTGAACTCACACAACTTGTCAATAACATCCACAGTGCATATATTTACAGTGAAGTCGGATGTGGGATTTTGTTTGACTCTATCAGCTCTGTGGAATGCAGCAGGACAGTAGGTTGAAAACAAGGAGTGAAGTTCTGAAAGCCACAAGCAGCCAGGTCAGTGTTGTTTCCTCGTCTTCCTCACCTCACAGTGTTGTTGGCAGCATCAGGGTCCCTCGCTGACAACGTCTTCACCACCGTCCCGATCTTGGCGTCCTCTGACAGCTCGATGTAGTATGCCGGCGACTCAAACTGTGGGGGCTCGTCCACGTCCTCCACGCTCACGTGCACGATGGTGACGTCCTTGAAGGGCCCGCGGTGGCGGAAGGCAGGGTCCAGGTGTGTGTTGGCGCCCTCCACCTTCAGAGTATAACTGGGCTTGCTCTCAAAGTTCAGTGGCTGGAGGGGGAAACACACATAAAGGCATTATACAGATGAAACCTGGCACCGTTATTGAACTTTGGCTGCACTTTGAAGCACAAGTTGATGCTCTTTGCAGTCAGAATTCTTAGTGAAAATTCCTGCTGGATGGATGTTAAAGAGATGCTCTCCTGTGCGTACAGTAGAGGTCAACATGATGCCTCTTTGCATTCTGGGTATATTAGAATAAAAATGTCCAGTAAAAGATCATCAGGTAACACGCCAGGTCAAAGCGATGAAGGATGCCAGAGAGTTCATGTCAGATGCTTCTTTAAAAACCTGAACTTAAAAGTGTTGATTTTAGTGCTGAATTCACAAAAAGACACCAAGAGTGAAGAATTTGTTGTAGACAGCACTTTACAAGTTATGCAATGTTTGCTCCTCTCGAGGCAAAATTTAATTGCCAGATTTCTGAAGGGAGATTTGTAACTTTCTCCTGTATGATGAACGAGCCTTCAGCTTTACCAACCCAGACTGATTCTCCTTCCTGTATGCAGTGTATCATAAATCACAAGTTATATAAGTTAAATATGCATCTTTACGTGAAATAAATGCATGAACAAATATTATAGAATCTGTAAAAGCCTTTTGTAAAATAAAACTTTTTTCCTGCTTTTTGAAGAATGATGGAGAAAGTTAAACCTGTGGGTTGAAACACAAATAAAAAATAGATTTCCCGTGTACCTTTTTCACTGTGATGATGCCGAAGAGGTTGGTGGGGTCGGTGCTGATGTCAAAGGTGTCCCTCCCGTCTCCATCAATGATGCTGTACCTCATCTCAGCATTGACCCCGATGTCCCTGTCCTTTGCCCAGATACGCCCCACCACTGAGCCCACAGGAGCCGACTCTGGGATGCTCATCTGATACAACCCTGAGGAAAGAAATGAAACAAAATGATCATTCTGTCATACCTTTTTTTTTTTTTCATCCTCTAGAGGGAGCCAAACCTCTTCCATCACCTCTACGGCTGCTCTCTCCTCTCCGAATCACATCTCAGACAGCTTAAAATAAATGGCTCCATAAACGCCTCACAATTGGGTTATATACTGTCTCGTGGGTCGGCTTCAATTTCATCTACCGTTTAACCTCAAAGAAGAGGTGACAGCTGCCCAATTTGTGGCGCTCCCCGCAGTCCAAAGTGAAATGCCTGCACATTGTGCTTGACAGAGGGGAATCCCTGAAGCTCTTCACAACCGATCAAAGTTCCATCGAAGTGATGGCGCTAATTGGTGGGGGACCAGTGATGGAGGTAGGCGGCGGCGGCGGGTGTTTTCTTTGTCTCAGAGCGAAGCCACCCGTCGGCTGGGAAGAGATGACCGCGGACAGCTAGACAACCCCTGACCTCAGGAGGACGGTAATGAGAGCAGCAGAAATGGGGATAATCAAAGAGACAGCATGGGGTGACTGGTGGCTGAGCGAGTGAAGGAGGGAGAAGCCAGGGGGTAAATGGCCAGAGACTGGTGGCCAGAAGTGGACAGAGGGAGAAGGGCAGAGGGGCTAACGGCTTGGATGCTCCAGAGAAATGAGGTGGATGGGTAGAGAGATATGTGGCTTTGTGTGGGCTGATTGTCATCCACACAGAATGGTAAACTCTCATTTTGGATATCAGCGCTCACACTTGGCTTACACTTTTTTTGGTCCTGTGCATCATTGCATGCATTCCACACTGCGACACACATGCCGTCTTTAGCGGCTAAAACAGTGACAAGTCAAACCACATGTGAAGTTTCAACCCTGAGACAAAACAACAAGTTGTTTTTGAAGTCCTAGTGAACTTCAGGGTCGTTTGAGGGCTTTGGCTTTAGATTTGTGGTGCGTTTGAGTCTCATGCAGGGTTGGAGATTTAACAAAGCAGTAAGCTCATAGTGCAATGCAATATACAGTGCAGGGTTCACTGTACACTCATGATCACTTTAACGTAATACTTATGATAGTTACAGACGGCTGCTACTGTTTCACCTCAGGAATTCATGTGTGTGTGTCATCACAATGAAATGTGGTCCACGTGTCGTGACACCTATTGTAGCGGGAATTACCACAGAAGCTGTTTTGAGTATTTTGTCAGTTTTCTTTCCAGGTGTGTAGCTGAAATCAAAATGAAAGTCAGGTTCAAAGATGGCTGTGGTCCAAGAAGGGGGCCAGAAGTAGGGAAGGGAGTTTTCACCAGGAGCCGAATTATCCGCAGAGGTCTCTTCCTCTCCAAAACAAATGGACCAGGTGATTTATACCAGGAAAAACACTGAATAAAGCAGTTTCATGTTACTAATCAGTGTTTGGCCGACGCTGTTCGTAATGTTGGAGACAAGCCAATAGCCAAGCACCTGCTAATGTGTGCTCATCTTTTCTGATCCAGACATTCAGGAGGTTTTTACAGTGAGCCCAAGTGTATGCAGAGGTCTCCTCCTCTCTGAGACAAACAGGCCTAGTGATTTAAACTCAGAATATTGCAGTTTTAACCAGTGTTTTTCAGTCACGGAGGCGCTGCTAAGTACGATGAGTGACGCAAAAAAGCAAAAGTGTGAATAGCCCTGTCTAGAGTCAGTGTTTAGTTTGTCTGTTCTGGGCTACTGTAGAAACTTGGCGGTGCAACATTGTGGACTATGTCGAAACGGCTCATTCTAAGGTGGCAAAAAAACGCAATGATTCTTATTTTCAGGTGATTACATACTAAAGAAAACATACTTATGATATTATATTTCATTTCTGCCAATATATCACTTTTAATGCTACACACTGGACCTTAAAAGGGAGAGTTCACCCCACTATATTGGAGAGAAAGCAGACACCTATAAGTCAGATATCTCCAACACAAATGCACAACAAAACAGTATAGACTGAGAAATAGCACTACAGGTAGGAAGACAAATATGTTTGTTTGATTTTTTGGGGGGGTGAACTGTTCCTTTAAGTATTTTTCAAACCAAAAATGTAAAAAACAAAATTCAGTGTTTTCAGCTCCCTAATGTGATGACTTCTTCATTCATCATTGTCAGCTGAATATCTTGACATTTTGGACTGCTGATCAGACAAACGTGGGCTCAACACTGCAACAGTTTTTACTATTCTTTTAATATTTTCTGGCATTAAGAAGGAAATAGCAAATTAATTGGTAATGAAAATAACCTTGAGCTGCAGCCCTCATGCAAACAGTGATTTGTAACTTAGTCATAACTCATCCGTGAGATCCATTTTTCAGCTCCACGATGCATTTAGTCATAATTTTGTATTTTGTATAAAATTATTCATAGAGCCACAATAGTCTCACACTCCTGCACTGTGTCTCTCCAGCTGAGAGAAAGTGTGCAAAACTTCTGATTTTTGCTTCTTCTTTTCAGCTGTAAGAGTATCAGGAGGGATTAGAGAAAGGTGATGTGGGTTCAGGTAGAGCGGCGAGCAAAGTGAATCAGCACAGAAAACAAAAAAATAGAGAAAACTATAAGACTGTAGTGCAGTAAGGAGGAACAGTCTGTCTCTTACTCTGGTCAAACATGGGTGGGTTGTCATTGACGTCGCCGAGCGTGATGTTGACTGTAGTGGTACCGGCGAGCCCCCCCAGCTGGCCGCCCATGTCTTTGGCCTGGATGACCACGGTGTAGTTTTCTCTGGTCTCCCGGTCCATGTCTGCCAGGGACACGCGGACCATGCCTGAGAAGAGAGAAAGAGGGTGAGAAAGGGCAAACAAAGACACGAGGTGAATGAAAGGTCAGCTACAGAGAGCTGGTGACACAGATTAGGGTCATGTGTCCAAGGGATTGTGTCCTGGAATGTCAATGCTCTTCTCAATGGACTAGACATGAGGATGCATGAGTCATTTATCATTCAGCTTGTTGTGCTAGTATGCTTTTTAAGTAATGATTTTAATCACAGGGCTTCTCATTTAAAGCTGCACCAAACAATATGGTTTAAACACAACTTCATCAGTGGGCTGCAATAAAGAAAAACATCATTTTTCATTGCACTTTATAATTCTTCACCCACAAGCAGAGACAAATGGAGATTTAAGGGGTAAAACATACCTATAGTTTACTCTTAAACAAGTGTCATAGCTTCATCAGCCAATGTTACGGTATGTTTTATATCTTGAGCCCAGTTTTTTGAAGTGTAAGATTTGCTGAATTGTATGTATTTTGTCATACTTTTGGCCACTTTTGTCTGAAGAAACATAATTATTTTTGCCAACTTATAATCACATTGGAAGTTATTAGGTGAATTATCTTGCTTGAGGACACTTTGTACATTTTAAATTAAATTAGTAGAGTTTCTGCAGGTACAACTTAGTATATTTAATAGCGTTAAAGCTATGCATGTCTGAGAGAAAACTAGACTACTGAATCTCCTCTTGGCTCTGTTTTCAGGCATTAGAAAATCTAGGCTGTGGCGGGACTGTGGCCAATCATAGGTCATTTCAGAGAGAAGCCATTCCCATTGGCTGCTCTACAAATGCAGATGTGCATGCATGTCCCTTCTGTGACAGCCTGATTCAGTGGCAGAGAGTCCTGCAGAGAAAATTGCTGGCAACAACTGCCTACACTGCAAAGCAACCAAAATAGGTTGAACTTATCAAAAAGATAGTCTAAAGGAGAGTATGACAATAAAGGAAATAAAACCTGTCTATCAACGAAGAGTTTCAAAGATAGAGAGAAAATATTGCTATAGCCTTCTGCCAACTGGAGCTTAAGACTCATAGCTGCAGCTTCAAGTTCCCCTTTATGTAGCTAACATTAGCTAGAGCCTCGAATCACAGTGTGTCATCTGCCTAACACCTCACCACGACAGACAATCTTGTCGGGAGTAGAGCTGTCAGCAGCTCTAGAGACAGACTGCCAGTCAGCAGCTGCAGCAATCCTAATCCAGCCAGCACAAATCCCAGGTCTGGGGGACAGGACAGTCCCCCCCCTGGCCAGTAAACTTTCTGTTGCTGCTGTTACTCAGGTTAGACCTGGCACTTCTGCTGGCCAACAGCCTGCTGTGACACTCAGCGCTGGGGGGTTTGTTGGGTGGCTATTTGGCTCAGATTTCTGCCTGCCCCTGGCTTTAACACGTTTTTTTGTGTGCATAGCAAAGACTTAAAGTAGGGGGAGTATGACTGTGACATTGGTGTGGCAGGAGAAAAGGAAAAATCAATATCTGACATGGTACATGCTCGCATTCAAACTAAGTAAATATAAACTTTTACAAACCAACTGAAGGATGGCAGCTTATAGAAGAAGAAGAATAGCTTAGTTTGAATGGTTGGACAGTAGAGGTTTTGTAAGGGGCTGCAAGAGAAAACTGTCGAGTGTACACTATTATCAGCACTGTATTATTACCAAACACATCTATATGTACAGCTTTGCCAGATGCAGCACAACACAACCAAGGTCAAGTGATGTTTTGTGCTGAGCTGTAAGAAAAGGAGTGCATGTGTGGGTTTGAGCTATATGTGTTGAAAGTTTTGGATTGTGGTCACACCAATAAAAGCCTCAGTGTGGTGCTTATAGCCCAGTCAGGGAGGCTGATTGATAGCTGTAAAGTCACTTGTGTTTCAGTGATGGATGAACCTACAGCAGCAGCAGTGTGACCGGCTGCTGATGGGCACCGCAGCCTGAGAGGTTTGGCAACAGATTTCTGTGCTGACAAACAAGGAAACGAAGCAGCTGTGGTAAAAAATGGGCAGTGACTCTTTGCTTTTAGGGATCTAATGGATTTTTGGCACTGCTAGCTTGAGTTACGAATGCTGTTACCAGTTATATTAAAGCTCTAGGATTTTAAGCTCCACATTTACAAGTTTTTTACACTCGATTTTTATTGCTACCATCTTACATGATTCTTTGACATGTTACACAACACTTGAACAAAAGTATGTGGACACCTATGCATTACATTGTGAATTTCCTCATTTAAAAATCACATACATTAATCTGTTGCTGTAACAACCTGCACTCATGTGGTTTCAGTGTCTTCACCACATGCTGATCCAAGCCGCAGGGATTTCATCCCATTCAGATCATAGACTGTATATCAAGATGGACGACATGACAGCTCCCCAAAAGTGAAGCTGAAACATCTGGATTGCCCCCTGGTGGCACTCTCCGTGTAATTAAATTAATTATTTAATTCTATAAAACAGGGATTTCTCAACATGATAGACAACTGTGTGAGCCAATCAGTGGGCTAGCATTTAGCGGCGCTGCTGGCAATTGGTCAGACGGATGTATGGTATGGTAGTCAGGAAGCAGTTAGCTCAGCTTAGCATAAAGACTGGAGGCAGGGGGAAGCAGCTAGCTTGGGTTTTGTCAGTATATTTAAGTTTTTTTGTGTGTGAGGATTTTAAACTAAGATTAAGAGCTTAAGAGTATCTGGTAGATGTATTTTTTTTAAACTTTGGACGGAGCCAAGCTAGCTGTTTCCCCCTGCTTCCAGTCTTTATGTTAAACTAAGCTAATTGCCTCCGACTGCTAGCTCAGCACCTGATGCAGAGACATGAGAGTGGTATTAATCTCCTCGTCTAACTCTCAACAAGACGAGACTAAAACATGCAAAACCACTAGCTGCAATATTCCGTCAACACAATTGACATTGTTCTGATTAGAGTTTCCAACTATTTACCTGGACTCTAAGTAAAGTTATCTGATAAGATGTGTGTACATGCCCCAAAGCATTGGAAGTTGAAATTAGTTGAAATATTACTGATATATCAAAATCAGTATTGATTATCAGTCAAATGAGCTGTTACATATCGGCATATTGGATATCTGCAAAAAAATCCAATATTGTGCATCCCTAGTTATAAGGTGCTAATATTTTCCTATTGAACAAATTATTGAGGATTTACACTACCACTCCCAATTCTTTGCGATCAGGGCAGATTGAGTCAGTCTCTTCTGATTGAGGTGGTTACATGAGGCATTTTTGTTTTGATTAAGCAATTCTTTAGATTGTACGAAAGTGGAATATTAGGCTCCTTGTAAACACACCTATTGTCATGAGTCATTTGAATGACAAATGGATCCATTTTTAAGGGATGAAACCTTTGAGCAGGTTCTGGAACTACGCAATCACTTCACTACGAGAGGCTGTCTGTCTCATTCTGTCCTCATTTTCATCAGAGAAGTCACACTTTGAGTTTAGCACATCTCTCTCTGTCGACTGCCAGGAGTTTGAGTTATTGCAAGTTGCAACAAAAGAGTGCCGTGTTTCAGGCAAGTGTTCAGTATTCTTGTAACAACAACGGGAGCCATGCCGAGCTTCCCACACTCAGAGCCCGTTGGTATACACAGGGGCTTAAAGTGTGGACCGTTAAAATCAGACTGTGGTGCAATTACAGAGTGATACCGAGTTCAGAACAAGGTGGGGAACTAGCAGCAGCTGTCGGCAGAGTGTTAGTAGACCCTGGCTGTCAGTGGTAGTTTGTCAGCTTTATCAGGTGATCTCACATCATTCATACTTATTACAAATTCATGTGGAGCTCATAAAATAGTCAGAGTGGCTGGTGAAGTTTGAAATCTGTCAGACTCTACATGTAATGGATCAAAACGCTAGTTGCCGTGGTTACAGATTGAGTGTTTCTTTTTAGCAGGCAGCATGTGTGAAGTCGTACCAGTCTTGGCATCCACTGAGAAGTAAGGCTGGCCCTCCAGGATGCTGTAGACCACACGGGCACTGTTGCCATACGTGGGGTCATCGGCGTCTGTAGCGGTCAGCTGAATCACAGATGTTCCTGGGTACACATGGAGGCAAAGGGGAGGAGGAGATGAAAAGGGAAGATAGATGCTGGTCAACTACTCTACTAACAACATATAAATCAAAAGAAGTTTTTCCGACTGTGGCTGGAACAGATCCAGGAATCAACTATGATTATTTATTTCAAAGTATCCACAAAAAGTAGGTTTATGAATAGTGAATGAAGCAGATGGAGATGAGCCTGTAAGAACAAACAACAACTCTGCAGGGCGGTTTTATACTTTGTTATTTTTCCCCACAGCTGCAGCTGCCCCCTAAAGGGTAATTCGAAATTCTTAATGTGGGTTTTGTAAGGTACTTATCCATGGAGCGTGTTTTACCTACAGTAGATATACAACCCCAGTTTGGAGAAGCAGGCAGAAGTATGGCCACAAAATATAAGCAATCTATTGCTGCGGACAGGCACAGCAGCGGAACTGAATTTGCATAGGTTTTTTTAGGTGGCAAATTTTTTCTATTGAATTTTTTCACTGCTTTTCCTCGCTGTCAGACAGCAATTTCCGCCAGGGAACTGAATCCATTATATTGATCTCTTTTTGGCCAGGCTCCATTGACAAAAACTAAACTAACCCTAAAAAAGACTTAAGTCCCAAACTAACCAATTGAGGCAGTAATAGACCAGCAGCTCCCGTGTTCTGCAAGGTAGAATTCCTGTTTTTGTCAAAGGAGTTTGGTAGCTTTGAAGACGGCGATATAATAGCTTCAGTTTCCCACTGGAAAGCGATGTTAATGATAAATATAGCATACACTTAGACTGATATTAAATTTTTAGGTATGCAATACACTGACTATGGATAAATTAACCCCACTTAAAAAAGCTTTAACTATCCCTTTAAAAACAAACACCACAGACAACAGTTTAGGTTCTGCTTTCATCCATGATTGCCTTCATTTCCCCTGCTTACCTATTTTGGACATTTCGGGTACAGTCGCCTGATAGGGCCCATCCAAAAACCTCGGCTCGTTGTCATTGATGTCCTGGATCTTTACGATGAACTCAGACTCGGGCTCCAGAGGCCTGTCCGTCAGGCGGTTGCGGGCCTGGGCGCGGAGGGCGTACTGGGCCTTCACCTCGCGGTCCAGCCTCTGAATGGCGTGGATGTCCCCCGTGCTGTCATCGATGGTGAATGTGGTGCCTGCGCCCTCGCCCGTCAGGATGTACTTAATGGAGCCGTCGCCTTTATCCATGTCTGAGTGGAGCTGTGGAGATATTCATGCAGATGGCAGTCAAAAATGTTTATTCCACAATACATTTTCTCAAGTGGAATATACACTCTCTTGATTTTAAAGATATCTCAGGGGTTGTAGAAGTAACATGGAATAACTAAAAGTGTTAAAATCTCTGCCCAAACTGCTAGTGCCTCAGTGAAAAAAATTAAGGAGATGAGGCTCAAAAATCATGATTACATTAACAACAGGGTTATGACAGAAATACTGTGCAGTCCAAAACTATAGTCAGACACTGACATGCTTTTGACGAGATTTAATTAGCTCACATCTCTTAATTTTAGAAAAATGCACTGTGATCCTAAACATATAAACAAAACAACCATGGCATTTTTTGGGGCCAAAAAAATTAAAAGTTCTTGAATATCCAAGTCAATCACATGACCTTAATCCAACTTAAAATGTATTAGTGACATCAGTTTCAAGTGTTGCCAAGTCTGCGCTGAATCTACAGTCTTGGAAACCCTATAATGATATTTCAACAAACAAAAATTCAGAGCTATCTTTGGTTGCAGACAGTGTCTTTAGTGTGATAATGCTATTTTTCTCTGCTTAGTACCATTGTAAATTAAAACCCGGAGTTTTGGACAGTTGGACAGATAAAATAAGAATTGATATAAATCACAAGTTAATGAATAATAGTTGTTTATGCCATGTTTATGTTTATGTTTAACTGTTACAAGCTGTACCCTAAAATTCGGGGACGATGCATAAACCCCTACTTACTCTTTATCCAGTGTAGATATAAAAACCCTCAAATTAAAGCAGTGTGTCTGCACTTAAACCTCACAGCAATTAAATTCACTGTGCTGGAGTACAGAGCCAACACAACAACAAAAAATGTGTACAGTCCTACTACTTTATATTTAGAGAGCAATTTCTATTCATTCAGCTTGCTCAGTGGCACACTGAGAGGAAACCAGGCAAAAGTTTAAAAGGTAAAGGTAAAGGAGCCTCTAATGGCCACTCCTACTGGCACATTTTGCAATGGCAACCATAAACCCCCTTAAAACTTAAAACTGGGTGTGAGGCATCGTCAATTAAATGCTTAGCCTTCCTGTATACAGCACTGTCAATTACATTGCTGAGTTGTTACTGTGACTTGCCAATCACTTTCCCTGCAATGCTGACAATCCCAGAGAACTTGTTTTTGTTCTTTGCACTAGAATTGCTGTACCATGCTGTAATAGGAAATGATAAAATACTTTCAGCCCGGCCTCTGTACACCAAAGCTCTTCAGCTTCCTGATTAAAAACAGATGTTGATTGGCTCTCTTAGAAATGTTCTCTGAGTTTTCATTAAAAGTTAGGGTCTGATCAATACGCGTGCCCAAGTACATAAATTGTTCTACATTTATGACTGGTTCCATTTGGTTTTGTTTGTTGACATGTAGGCTATTCATGCCAATATAAATGACATGGAAGTATGTGGCAATAACACTTACAACATTTGAAATGGACGTATCTATCAAACCAGAAGATGGTGAGACTATCTTGAGAATGGAATTGTTGTGGATGAGGAGTGAAAAAACGTTCCGATGCACAGAGCTTCAAAACACATCCTTGAGTGAGCTCCTTCTGCCTTCTATTGAATGGGAATCAATGGTGATGAGATCTCCAGTAATGTTAGGTGTTTTGAAAAACGTAACATGAGCCTGCAGCTATACTTCACTACCTTTGCAACCACGGGAGACTGTAGAAGCCAGCTAACATGGGCAAGCGTTTGGGGTTATCTTTGCGCTCTACTTTTGACAGGAGATGTTGCCCAAAGCAAAGGTTGTGTGGACAAAATTATTTTCAGTCAAAGTGGGAAAATATCATTTTTCAAAAATATCTGTATCCGTGTAGACAGGGCCTAAATGAGCCTTAAGTGGGGCCACTTCTAGCTGCTGTGTGACAGCTGAATAGTCTTATTTAGGACAGTCAGGGCTGATGAGCTTCTTTGCCTGGGGGCCCTTAGAGTCTAGGATCGCCACTGAACATGCTACAGCCCAAATTTGCTATTACAAGGTAGAATCCAATGTTGACATTGTCAGTGCCAGCCCGTGGCATAGGCTGTATAGGCAGATGCTAATGGTGCCATCATCCATAGGGGGTGCCTCAAATGGGGGAAGTAAAAAAATCTAAAATGAAATCTAAATGTTTTTCTTTTATTGTTTTATACTAATACTACTACGATTCATGTGGAATAACCACCACTGGGTCTTTGTTTTAAATTGCACAAAAACCCGTATAAGACCATACTGTCAAAACATTAATTCCTAATTAAACCAGTGGGTAAATTAACACTAGACCTCCAGGAGTGGTGTGTGGTTAAATGCGTACCTTAATACTGCAGCTGTAAGTAGACATGTAATCACAGCTTACGGCCTGTTTGTTGCCATGGGCCCTGCAGTGCAATCAGTTGCCTTTTGTGGCCTGTGAGTGCAAATGCCAGCCTGTTGATGTGCAATCACTCCTTACTTTGTACTTAAAGGGTCTCTGCATATGATGAGTACTTACTGCCATCACACTGGCAGTGCAGAATTAAATGCCCCCATTGACGTCTGTCTGGTATATAATCAACAGGCGAGCTCACAACACTGCAGTGACAAAAAAAACCACACTGACTCAAAAACCACACTCTTTTTCAAGATACTTGCTTGTGCCTTTTCGTCGTCTGGGGCCACTACGTGAAATGACCGAGCTGAGGTTGTTGAACTGCTAAAAGTTTGCAGCTACAGAACTCATTGTTGTTATTCCGGTGATAGTTCAGAAGCAATCTTCACAAAACCTATCATTCCCCCGAGCAGCCAGACAATACAGCTTTTCCTATCTCTTCGGACAACGTGAACCACCTGCACTCTCTCCTGGAAAGTGCCGCGCATCCAAACTCGGCCCAGAATATATTTTTTAATCAACACCCCATTGTGGGCTTCAGCCCTGTGCCTCGTGGTGATATATCTCAGGCCGGTGCCTTCCCCTCCCGCCTCATCCGCCTTCTCCTCCACTGATCCTTCCTCTCCACTCATACCGATGAAAAGAGTTTGACACTCAGGCTATCAATTACCTGCTCCGTCTCAGCCAAAACCTTCGACATCCCCACAGCTCTGAATACTAAGCTCCTCAACAGTCACGAGGTAGGGCGAGCTGAGGAGAAAAAAACCTACAGTACATGTGTCTCCTGCTTTGTCATATCCTACAGTGCCTTTCTGCCATGAGTGGCTCTCTGGGAAACAGCCTGGCATGTCAAAGTTACTTATGTCATTCAGCTTGGAAAAATGAGTGTGCGGCTTTAAAAAGAATCACTGAAGAAACGATAAATGGAAAGATGGAAGTGAATATGCTACAGCGACTATAAGCAGATACAGTACTTTATACCACAGCATACATGGTTCCCTCTCAGGACTTGTTACTCTTGTATCTGGTCGAAGCACATGACTTTTTGGATCCTGGCTTTTTCCTCGGTTATTCCAGAGCACTAATTAGGCAGGTTTGCATCATTTCCAATGGGACATTTCAGAGGACGTGCGGTTCAGTGTTTTAACAGTCGACGAGGAATACTGAGGCAAATTCAAAGGTCAGGAGTCGTGTTTTAAGATCAAGGCAGCGTAGTTTCAGGAATTTGGGAACAGAGAGTATTTTAATGCCTTTAAATATGGGCATTGAGAGAGATGCACAGAAGAAAAACAGAAACACAATACTTACATTTTTGCATTAATTTTTCATGACTGAACTTAACTAAAAGATCTGATCTAATTTCCTTTGTTCTTTCTTTGTCCCCAAATTTGCTTAAATCCATGTTAGTGAACACTTTACCAACATAATTTTTAATCCATCCACCTATAGGTGTCACATATCAGGATACTAATTTAACTGCCTGAGTGTTACACAGGTGTGACATGGGCTGGTCACAATAAAACCTACTCTAAAATGTGCAGTTTGATCACACAACACAATGCCAAAGTTGTGGGGGGAGTATGCCATTGGCATGCATTCTGCAGCAATGTTCGCCAGAGCTGTTACCCGTGAATTCATTTGACCACAAAAAGCCATCTCCAGTTAGCCTGGAAATCCAGACTCAAATCTAGAAAGATTTTGAGCCTGGCCCTCACCGATACGCCCTTCCTACTAAGGGGCGGCACTAACTGAGGCATATTGCATGCCGCTGCACACGATTGGATAGCACGATAGCCAATCAGAGCAAAAACCAAGGTGACGTATTCATTGCAGTAAGCCCCATTTGTTTGCCAACAAGTTGGGCTAACTGATATATTATGCTTTTGCTGTATCCCATTGGCAACGGCAAAAATGTCCTTCCTGGAAATTAAGTCTTCTGTTCCTCTCAAGGAAAAAGATAAGTGTAGTTGGCTTAGCGTGTCTTTGAAAGCTATATTGAATGGACGCGGTCCTTCGGCAGCTGCCATCTTGGCTGTTTACTTTTCGACTCCTATGGCGCATCGCTGTCTTCATCATGTTACGCCCGCCTAGAGCCCGTCTCTGTCAGATAGACTGATCTGATTCACCGGGTCTGCTGGTCCGGGCCAGATCCTCGTGCAGTGCAAATTTGAATTTGCTGGGGGCGGGGCATTTGAATTTCCAGGTTAATCTCCAGTGGCTTTCTTAAAAAATTGGCAGTACATCCAACCAATCTCGTGCTTCTTCACCTGCAAGATCGCCTCAAACAAGCCACTAAGATGCCTGAGACGGTTTCTGATGGTTTGTGCTGAAAGTTTAACCAAGTGTTGCATCAGTTGTCTGGATGGCTGGTCTCAAACAATCTTGCAGGTGAAGACGCTGTATGTGGAGTAGTGGGATGTTGTGGTTACATATGGTCTGCAGCTATGAGGATGGTTGGATGTACTGCCAAATTCTCAGGAATGACATTGGAGACAACTAATGATAGTGAAATGAACATTTAATTCATGGGCAGAATGGCTTGTCTCAGAGGATCTTAGAGGTGAATGAGCCAGATGTGGAGGTCCTGGGCTGGCTCTTAACACCAGTTGGATGTACTGCTAAATTCTCAAAAATGACATTAGAGACTGCTTGTGGTGGTAAAATAAACATTCAGTTCATGGGCAACAGCTCTGGTGGACAGCCGTGCAGTCAGCATGCCAATGGCACATTTCCTCAAAAATCGTGACATGTTTGGCATCATGTTGTGTGATCAAACTGTGCATTTTAAGGCGGCTTTTTATTGTGACCATCACAAGGTACACTTGTGAAGTAATGACGCTGTTAAATCACCATCTTCATATGCCACACTGCTCAGGTGGATGGATTATCTTGGAAAAAGATAAGTACTCACTGACACGCATTTAAACAAATCTGTAAACAAAGAGAACTTTTGCATAGAAAAATTATAAAATCTTTTATTTCAACTCATGAAAATGGGAGCAAAAACAAAATTCCTGCATTTATATTTTTGTTCAGTGTAGAGTTAAGGTCTGACAGAACGCTCTGCAGAAATCAGGCTTTATTCACTTCAGTGCCATTTTCAATTTGTTATCAGCACAGATATTATCTGAGTTCACAATTTAAATGCAGTATAATACAGTGTTTGAGCCATGATTGTGTCAAATGGGCTCATTAGTACCGTTCTAGAGGGTCATTGCTCATTCAAGGTGGATAATGAGCAATACTGTAAAGACTGGATACATACTGGGTGCTACAAAATATTCAGTAATGGATGAGAATTGATGTTTGACATATTATATCAGACACCTAATGTGATATTCAATTATATGGCAGAAAATATCACATAAATAATAGGGTTATTAATACAGCACAGCTCCTTGTTTCATCAATGCTGCAATGTACCTCTGACAATATTTTATTTATCTTTATTTTACTGGAAAACTTCCAAGTAACTAGACCAATTTACTGTAACTCACATTTAGTGTCAACAGCTATCATACTGGGATACTTCACTTATTCTAAAGTGGCATTCATTCAGTGATGACCGTGTTTTCCACTTGTAGTAACAATGACAAACTGCTCATCTAGATCATCTAAAAAGGACTCTAACGATGAATTATGTACCAGCGTGAACTGTCAGTTGGTGACTTAAAAATGACATGCATGCAGAATTCTGTAATGCCTCTGAACCCAATTATGTTCCAAACACACACAAATAATATTGTAATGGTGTATTTCTACTCTAAATGAACTCATAAGTCATTAGCAAAATATTTTATTTTGATGAGGATCCTTTGTGTTATTTTTTCCGTTTATTCCAATGGACGAAGAATCATGTACGCAGAAACCACGTAACATTACAAATGACAAACAAAAAAACAAAAAAACATGAGATTATTTCCTTTTCATCAATGGTTAATTCATATAAGTGATGCTTTAAAACACATGGCCTACAGAGACTGCTGGTATAAATGGGCTAGCAGGGCTAAGCCCTGCCTATCTTTTGCAATAAAGATGAGAAAATTATTAAAGGCGCTGTATGTAAGAATGTGGCCAAAACGGTTACTGCTATTATTTTAAATGCTGTCTATCAAGCGGGACCTCATCCAGAAATCAAATAACTTGGTGATTAACCTGTTTGCATCCCAGAAAGGCCGTCGATGTGAGCTTCTCTTTAAATAAGGTAGGCCCAAGTAGGGCTGGGCGGTATCCGTGGTGACGGTAACTTACCGCAGTAAACATGAGCCGTAGTACTGCTTTTGTGGTCACCTTCACACCGCAGTACTGTGGCTACGGTGGCAGAACGGGGCCTGGCGGCCGGCCGGCCTGGCCTCATGCACCTCCCTTGCTGCGTGATGGAGGTGGCCTGGCCGACCACACCAAACCCAGGCCCGCGGGAGAAGGGGGCCCGGGAGCCGCTGGCCCTCCCTCTTCCCTCTAACGTTTATACATACCATATAATGTTTTATACACAATAATAGATGGATTAGCAACCATTTTACTTCTGAAGATAAATGGTTTCCATCCTATGGCTTTTTAAATTGATTTATTTAAGGTGTAAAAAAAAAGAGAGAAGACGATATTGCGATATCATCTGTGATACTGATTTTAGACCCTACCACCCAGCCCTAGGCCCAAGCCCTAACCTCTTATTAAAGGAGCATTACTCCTTTCCTGTCTTTACTGTGTGTGTGTGTGTGTGTGTGTGTGTGTGTGTGTGTGTGTGTGTGTGTGTGTGTGTGTGTGTGTGTGTGAGCGAGCCAGCTTTTGGCATCAGAACATTTTTGTAGTTGGCCTAATTCTCTAGTTTTGTTGTAGTGCATTGTTGCTGTAACCTGGTACTGTATCTCAGTGTGATGTTACTGTTACTGCAGCTGAACTATTGATCAGTATAGGCCATAGGCCTAATGCGCTAGCCCTCCCACCAAATTTCACCATGAGCTGCTACTGATGGCCTACATATTTTGAAACTCAGATCCACCATCCATTTCAATAGACGGATTAAGTTTTAAAACTTTCATATGATATTTTGACATGTTTAAGTAATGTAACATGTTATGTTTACTTTGAGCACAGTTTTAGCCCTCCATCCCCCTTCCCTCAAGAGGCTCTGCCTTTTGCCAGGCCGCCATTGTAAATAAGAACTTGTTCTTAGCGACTTGCCTGGTTAAGTAAAGGTTTAATAAATAAATAAAAATAAAATTAAACAAAATTCATATATGTTAACAGTAAATGGATTAGAATATGCCTTGTGCTTACTCCTTGCCTCACAGTTGGCTATGCTCATTAAAAAGGGGGCAGTCCACTTAAGATGATGTAGAATACTGTGATTGGCTTATAGGCATCCCGTTAAATAAGTTTGTGCATTTGGGTGGAGTCACATGACAGTGATCGTACATTTAGACATCCTACAAAAGTTATGCTACAGCTGATAAATAGGAGAATCCTGCTAATTACACTTATCTGTCCCTGGGATGTCATGACACTGGTTTTCAGAGGGGCTAAAGTAATAGGATATTTTCAAAGCATTTTCACATTGGCGCTCTCCGGCTCAAACACTGTGCACATACGATTTAAAAACTTCACCAAAAAAAAAACCACTTTTCTTTTTTTTAAGTGATGTAATGGCAATTCTCATTGCAGTTGCAAGATTGTTGTGTCTCCCTGCTGATGATGACTGGCCTTACAACTATTGATCAAATGTTCAATTCACTTTAGCAACTGAGTGATCAAAGTGCTCCTTTGTGAGTATCCATCCCTTGTCTGCTCTTTTCAGAGCATGTCAGTTGTGTTGCAGACGTGCTCCGTCCGCTTCTGTGAAATGAGGCCGACTGAGTGAAGCCGCGGTTCGAGTCAATTAACTCAATCACTGCTGTCTGGCTCTGGTTCAAAGTGGACAGAGGAGAGCCTGTCTGTAGTATGGGCACAGTGCATCCAGGGATTAAATTGGGATTTTTTTTCCTTTCACTGTGGTTGAAGTTTGCTGCTCTGCCCACCCATGATCTTCTTTTTTGCATTCATGCGCTCAGCTCTGGCTCAAGCAGCAGATGACCTGCAGGCTGCTGAGCTCCCCTATAGATCTGTTGATTTGCCCTGTTTGAAAGTTACTTGTTGAAATCTCTTTGAAACACCAACACTAAGCCACCCCCATGTACACAAAGTGGAGAGGACATGCAGAAACACTGCTCCCCTACCAGGCCAGGAACATCCAGGCTTTGCATCTCTCCAGGTTATACCTTTTATGTGTGTGCACGTATGTGTGCAGGATGTATGCAACACTGACCTTCCCGATATAAAGTGGCTCCAGTCCGGTGTACTCCTCCAGGACAAAGAACTGGTTCCACACCCAGCCTCTCTTCACCCTCTGGAGCAATGCTGGGCTGCCTGTGTTTTCCTCCTCTGCAGGCTTACCCAGAAGGCTGTGGGGCAGAAGGGTCAAAATGCAGAGGGCCACAGGGAGCACGCTGCTGGCAACTGCTGGAAGATGCAATCGGTCTCCCATTGTGAAGTGCAGGGTAGTATTTGAGAAGACTTTTCCAATTTCTGCAGTTGTTCCCTGGCTCTTTCTGGCTACTGTTGGCGTCCTGGAAGAGAAAAGAAGACAGATTAGCCTCAGATTTATTTCCTTTTGGACGCCGTCATCCTTTTGTCGTACACTGAGCTCCAGTCTATGTTGCACTGTGGGACGCCTGCGGATGACACATATTCGCAGCTTTTTCTCCTGCTTTCCAGATTAGCCCTCTACTACTGAGTTTTTGTTGAGTTATAATGAGCCTTACCACAGTTGAATGAAGGGGACCTCTTATGCTGCTGAAGAGCCCACATGGAGGAGGCGAGGAGGTAATATCAAAGAAGGAGAAGGCGGGGACAATGGGTATACAACAAAACGTTCATGTCATGCTGCCGCTCACTATTACAGACCCCCTCACCATCAGAAAGTTATAAATATAAAGAACAGAAGACTGGATGTCAAGGGTGTTCGGCAGGTTACGTGGTGTAATTATTTCTTGGTGAACGACAGCCGGGGGTGTTGTCGCCACCACTAGGTAGCCAGGCAACCACATGACAGCATAAACAAACAGGCAACCTGGTTTCAGAGAAATGACCATAACCTCTTCACACCGATGGAAACACATAATGTGTTCAAGTTAAGTGTCAGCACCAGGATAACAATGTAGATGAGAAATCAATGAGAATCCTTTATCGTGGTGGACACAGGAGCGAGCAGGAGTTGAGGCTAATTGTTATGCCATCAGCACGTTATGTGGCGTTTAGAGGTTCAAGTATTTCTGTGACATCAGGTAGCAATTGGGTTCAAAATTGAGTTTTAGGCTGCGTCCACAACAAATCATGTGTTGCAGTGAGTAGTTGCAAAGCTGTGTGGCGGTGCGGTAGTATCACTTCAGTGGTCCATCTGTGGGGGAGTCGAGGGTGGACACCAAACATAGAGAGCAAATCTCCCCATCTCAATAGCTGAGTATTTGTCGCCGCTAAGTTTGTTCACTTTGACTTAAGAGATCTGTAGAATTCCTCTTGATTGTCATTATTGTATCTTTACTGCCACAAAAGACATGAGTGCACGCACATACGAGCAAATCAAGTGCTGTTCTTTTGCGGATAGTACACACAAGCTATAGACAGATTGGCCACTGCAGCATGACAGCAGGTTGAGTTTCTGCAAAAGTTGATTCTGTTTCAACTTTCTGCCACATGCTGCTGCGTTTTTGCGTTTTTATTTTTGTTTTGGGGGGGATGGGGGGCCTACGGACGCAGCCTAGAAGCACTACCCTCATTTAAATAAATGGGTGGACTAGCACCTGATCTGGTGTGAATACAGCCTTAAGGCCCTGACACAGCAAGCTGATGGCTGGCTGTCAGTCAATGCTGGGCATTTTTTTCCCCAGCCAATTCAGCATATTGAATTGGCGGCAATGGCAGATCGGTGAATAACTTTACATTACAAACACTGCTACATGTAGCTACATGCTAATATCAAGGAAACATAATCTTGGTTGATTGTTTAATTTTCTTGGTTAACTTGTCCATGATCTTTGAATTATATTCTTGCTGGAACATGTCCAGTTGTGAAGATTTTGGTTTAAGAGCTTTTATTGGTGATTTTTAACAGAAGAAAGTGCTGCTATGCTTCATTATAATCATTGTCTGGCTGCAAGTGCCCTGCAACATGTAGCTACATGATAACGTTGGGGAAACATGTAAACTTAGTTGCTGATGTTTTTAATTTGTCCCAGAATTTGGAACATATTGGTTGGAACATGTCCATTTTTGATACTTTTTGATAAAAAGTTCCGAAATGCTGACCAATCACAGCAGATTGGGCTTTTCTAGAGGGGGGCTTTAAGAGACAGGCGCTAAAACGGAGCATCTCAGACAGAGGGTGAATATACATGTTCCATCACAGACAGTATAAGGAAAACAAAGAGTTTTTTGACCATTAAAGCATGTAAACATGTTCTGCTAGAAACCCAAAATATAAATATAAACCTAAAATGAGCATAAAAGGTCCTCTTTAAAACCTTGTAATGGAAACAGAACTAATTGGAGCCTGCAGGCGAAAACAGAAATGATTGCGCGCTTCAAAACCACCAGCTTCAGCCTCTTTTTCCCTCCAGCTCGGGACAATCAGGCATTTCACATCGACAAAAAAAAAAGTGAAACCACACTCTTCCCCTTCCTTCCTCCTCTTCCTGTCACGAGGAGAGGCGAGCTCCTTCACACCTCCTGGAAAAGGCCCGGGGGTGTGATGTTCTGAGATTGTAGTGTTTCTGTTAACACCCCTGCTCAGCTTTACTCACACCATGTTCTACAATATCCCCTCAGCACTGCACACCGCTCATTACAAGTGTACTGTGTTTTTTTTTCTCCCTATATCTCAGGTTTTGGAAGGCCCCTATGGTATTGCCTGGATGTTGGATTTTATGCCTCTAAATACTGTCTCCCGCTGCATTGCTCTTTTTGATACGAACATCACAGGAATCTTTAAGATCAGCTAGGTCAATTCCGTGAATTTCTGGCAGGAGATGCTTTTTAAGGTTACACATCGATCTGAGCTAATCAATACCTTTTCGCACCTACGCTGCCTCTTTCCATCTGCATCTTGTTTTTATGTATTAGTAGGACGGCCGCATCTGCCCGCTCTGCCTGCATTAACGAGCTTCAGGGGGAAAATAGGCGGATTGATGGTGAAAAGGCACAAAAAGGACAGGGGGAGAAAGGGAAAGAAAAGCTAAAAGGCTGTTAGCAGGGGGAGGTGGAAAGTTTGGGACTGAAAATAAAAAACAGCGGAAGAAAAAGAGACTGTTTGACTCACGGGCTGACTCCATTATGTTTTGTAAGAGAGAGTGCATTGTGCTGCTGCAGACTCTCTCTGAATCGCCAAACTCAGTTAATCATTGTTGAAGAGGCACAAAAGGCAAGGAAGGGTGGGGGGCGTGGCTGCATTGTCAGCAGGAGGCTGGGCCGAGTGTGTGCGTGCATGCATGTATGTGTGAGTGTGTTTCTGTGCCTCCTCTGCTGCTTGGCAGGACGGGTGACACTTGACCTCGTTGCACCCCTCTTTTCTGCCTATTCAAGCTTCCTGGTTGCCATTATGAAGTAAAATTAGCTCCCTGTTCTTCGCTCAAAAACCCCCGGCCTCAACCTCTCGGCTCCTCCCCTCAAAGGTCACAGCTTGCACCCGAGCATTTTGCTCCATTTTGTCGTCCCTAATGAGGTGACATGCGACGTGATTGTGCTGGCAAAACATTTCACACATCTCTCTTATGGCATTTCGCTTGTTTAATAGAAAAAAGGCAGCTGGCGTTTGCCACACAAGCTGTGAATAAGAGGGATGGGAAGATGAAGGGATGAGGAGCGAGGTGGAGGGTGGAGAAGCAATCATATGACAAAGCTTAAGGCAAAGACTTGAGGTATTTTCCCACCAGGCTGAAACATTCTTCCCACTTGAAAACCTGCCTAGCATTCAAAAGAAAATAACACAATTTGTTTGTTAGTGTGCAACAGTAAAAGAGCAAATTAACGGCAAAAGTGGAAAAGCAACATCCGGTTTTTATGTTTGTTTTGAAAAGCAAGAAACCCCTGAAAGCAAAGGTGTTCGCTGAGAGGGAGGAAGAGATTGAGTGACAGTGGAGGAGACGGTGATTGTCAGGGGGAGCAGCTGGTGTGACAAAATGATGGGCCATATTGTTGTATCATCTTACTCCAAGTCCACCTGCTGCTCCATTAACTGCGATCTGACAAAGACAGACTACATCAAACTGCTCCTACAGCAGTGAGAGAGGCGAGCGTTTCCTTCCACCGGAGGAAAACAAACCCAGAAAGAACTCTTACAGTACGACTGACTGACCAACTCCAGGCAGAGGCAGCATGCATAATCTCACTAACTCCACCTGTTCAGATTAATGAGTCAGTAATGCCCAAAATAACTAAAGTAAATTGTTTTCTGTTCCTGGATAATAACTTTGGGAAACACTCATGGATTTCTGTAAAAACGTAAAAATCTAAAAGTTGGTATTTGATGCTTAGACCAGCAACTCCTGTGTACAGTGAGGTTAAATGACTGTTTTTGTCAATGGAGTCTGGCTTTGAAGAAAGCATAGATACGTTTTTGCAAAAATGCATGTGTTTGGAAAGAACTGAGCATACAACTGGATAAATGAGACTTGGATTATACTGCATGGGTTGTGTGAGAGTTTGTCAACAGATGTTTTGCTAAAGTTTTGAAGTATTCCTTTAAACAAGTGTCATATAGGGAAGAAGTGAAACAAGGCATCCGCAGCTATCACATTTATGAAACAAAATAAAAGACAAAAATGCAAACTATTACCTATGGCTAAAACAATCGGTCAATTAATAATAAATAATAAAAGGCAACTTTTTTTTTAAACCGATTACTCATTGAAGTCATTTTCAAGCAACAATGCCACATTACCTAATTTCTCAAATGTTAGGGTTTGCTTCAGACAAAAAAAAACATGTCAATGACATTTTAAGGACCAAATGATTACTTGATTAAATAATCGTTCCAGTGCTAATGTTATCACAAACCTCACCCAGACCTTTTGGTCTGAGTCGCTGAGTAAGGTTACCAGGGGCCAAACTCAGTGTGTGGTACATTAGTATGGGTTCGCCCTGTTTAAGTGCTATGTGGAGCATTATTAAGTGTTAATTTCACAGTGGCCATGTCTGTGCTCCACTCACCTCGGCTCTTAAAGGAGGCCTCCCAGACTGTGGAAAAGGTCCTTAAAAACTGGGTGGACCCATGAAAAAGGGTTCCACCCACACTGGCAGTGCAAAACGTCACGGCCAATTTGTTAACCACAATTGATTCTGCACGGTGGATGCCACGGCGAAGGCTCTGTATATCTGCGACCCGGGTGGGAGGCTGCATCGATGCACTTTGACTTTTTTTTTAAAAAAATGCAGAAGTGCCGGCATGAGAAAGTGTCTTTCAATAAGCCGAGTACAATAAGCTGAGCGGGCGCTGTTGCAAAAATGTAAAAGCGTTTTCTTAAATACAGCCGCTGAATCTAATTTTGCTTCCCAGGCCGAGCTGAGCGTGACGAGCCACATTCCTCAACCAAGCGTAGTTTTTTAATTTCTGAATGTTTATTTACTTATTTGCACGTAATTAAAGTCTGCTGTAGCACCAACTTTTAATAAGCAGGCTGTCCCCGCAGTGTGGCCTCTGGTATGTTTGTGTATGTGTGTATATAAAGATGGAATAAAATGACCAGGTCTTGTGGCGTCTAAAGCAAAGGGTCTATACTGTCACCGCCCACAGCAGGGACCCAGTTTCCTCAGTAGGACAAGATGGCAGCCTTCAAAGGCACAGACAGGCTCAGGGAGGTGTGTATTCTGGCCAAACTCTCAAGATCACACAGTTGTTTGTGTGTGGGTATGAATATGAGTTCTCTGTGAATGCACAGCATGCTTATGTATTTGTGTGTCAGAGCTACCCTCTATTCGTCCTCATTCCTCTAACCCTGCACCCCCCCTCAGGACAGAGATGCCGGCATGGGGCAGGCTTTGAACCTGCTTCTGTTGTGCTCTTTAATTGTGGGGAGCTCCCCGGGCCTCGGCATGTGCAGCTGTGTGCGCCGCCGCCACCGCTGTGCCGTGACGAGCGTCTCCCTCCTTGCGGCTCATTTACTGTAAGGTGTTTTTAATTACTTGTCCCTTCTCCCACTCTTGATCTGGCTTTGTGCGCCCTGGTGAGCCTCAGAAGTTTGCTCTGATACTCCAGCTTCTGTAACCTCCTCTACTTTCTTGTCCGTCCTTCCCAACATCTGTGTTGCATCTGTATCATTCAAACTCTGCACTTATTTTTAGTTTCCCTTAATCCTGTCTCTCGTCTCAGACCCTTTCTCCTTCCCCTCCCCTCCTCGGTGCACATTCAGTTCATTCATCGCTCTGTGGAAGCCATAAAAGGAGCCTTGTCATTTATGAAGAAATTAAATCACACAAACTGGCATTCATCCCAGCCACTGGTGCATGGAGATGATGTCACCATGCATAAGCGTCATCCGGAAAAAAAGTTTGCAATCAGTGTCACTTCGCCGCAAATTAGACAGCAGTGTCTTGGGGGCAGACCCTTTCAAATTAATATCGAACTCATAATCTCTTTTGAATTTCGGGGGTTTCTGACTCAGAGGAGAATTACAGTTTTCAGCCACCACAAGGCTGCAGCTGGAGAATCCTCCCCTCCATTAGAGCATTTCCTGCGCTGGAATGTCATTTAAGATATCTCAACCAAGAGCACCATTGCAGAAACCTGAAAGGTGTTGTTAATATGGAGGCTGGCGCACAATGCTCATCTTTCAGAGGATCCTTCACCGCCTCTTGCTGACACTGATAATGGCTGGAAAAGTCTTGCTGCCCCGGCGACAGCGCGCATGCCAATCTAGTGTCTTATTTGTTGGCTGGAGCTTACAAGACAGGCGATAGCTTAATGGGTTTTATAGGAGAAAAAAAAAATGAATCTGTTCTCATCTTGAGAAACTAGAACCTTGGCTCAGGCTGAGGGATGAGGTCTGAATGCCAAACAGAGGTCCGTAAAAAGCAGATAGGCATTCCTCTCCCTTCAGCATGACTTGTTTGAAGTAGCGACAGTGTAGACGTGCTGAGAATTGGAGCCACGCTTTGAGCCTGAGCTCGTGTTCACAAAAGTTTTTTAATGTGTCACAAAACCCCCTCGCGGCTGAGTCGAGGCTCTCCAAATATTCACCGTGACCTACTTTTGACAGCCAGATATGCAATGTATTTGTTCCTGTAAACATTGTTTATCAATTAACACACACAGAGAGGGAAAAAAATGAACCATCGATTCAGTGCGGTAATGAAACGGTGCTCCCACCTCGTGTCTTATTCCTCCCAGCGCTCTCCATCTCCACTCAGAGAGTTTCAACGCTCAGTTACAGCTGACAAATCCCCAGTCACCCTTAAATCATCCTCACCATTCACTGTTTACAGCTTGAAAGTATTATTGGCATTTCTCATTGGCACTGCTGTGTTTCAAAAACATGACCGGTGAAAGTCAAGGATTATTTTTCTCTTTTTTTTTCCATGCAAAAAATTCCACGCCTTACCTTTTTCCTTTTCAACTTTATTCCTCTTTCTCAGTCCTTCTTCTGTGAAAAATGCTCGTTTTTCTTCTTCTCTTATCTCTTTGTTCTTCTTTTCCCTGCACGCTCCCTAAATTTCCCTTGTAAAAGTTGTGAAAGCTACTGCCTGCAGTGCATCAGTTTCCCTAAAGTCACCTTGAGTCCATGCTCTCGCTCACTGTCCTCTTTGTAAAGTTTCCCCTTTCTCCATCTATATATAAGTATAATATATATATATATATATATATATATAAAATGTTCTCTTGCTGCCACTACTCTGTCACCGCTGCTTTCTGCCTCTCATGGCTGTCTGCACACTCTCATCCTTGGTGTTGCCTATCTGGGGACCCAATCAGACTAAAGGACCAATTGTCCCTCACTTAACAATCAGTGGGACAGCCTCCCGCGACTCCAATGCAACCCAGCCATCTCCAAACTCAAGCATGGGTCGGAGCAAGAGACAGAAAGGAGGAGGAGAAAGAGGAAGAAGAGGAGGGGAGAGGGAGTCATTGGGGGGTAGATTGACAGCAGGATAGGGGTGAAATTACAGCGAGGGGTGGGGGGGGTGGAAATCAAAGAGGTGGAGTGAAATCAGGCGAGCAAAGGGATGGAGGAATGAGAAGAGGGAGACATGAGGTGCTAGATAGTGAGCAGTGGAGGGAAATGCTCCCGGGAGCACCACAAAAGCATTTCATCTCAGGGTATTTGCAAGTGAAAAAGTGACCAGCGTGGTGGGGAAGGACTCAGGAGTGTGTGTGTGTGTGTGTGTGTGGAGATTGCCGCGGGTGCAGGGTCCTTGGATCACTGACCAGCCGAGTAGAAAACGCAAAGGATGAGGAGGGGGGAGAAGAAATCACCTTCTCTCACACGGCAGCAAACCTGCCCTAATGCATTTTAATGAGTCGGTGTTGTACACGGCTGGATCTGTAGAGGGATTTATGGGCATAAAAGATGAAGCTTTAAACTGCATTATATTCCGCTGCTTGCCCAGTCAGAGTCAAAGCAATTAGTTTTCCAAATTGGCAAAAAGATCCTGAAAAATTAGGCGCACGCCAATACACACAAAAAGCGCAGCGGAAGATTAGTCATGGTCACGGAGATCTGATCCCTGTTTAGCACTGAGCGAGAAAATAGCAGTGTTTCATTTAAGCAATCATGGAATTAATGCAGCAAAAAGAGGTTTTCAGAGTTGAGTCTCTTGCATATTTCTCCTCATGAAGAGAAGGACTGGGAAAATGAAATCATATTGAAGATGTACTCAACCATGTTTAAACAGAAATGAGAATATATTACAGAGAAACAAGAAGTGTTCTAGGCTGCTGCTTGGGCTCTTATTTGGTATTTTTTCATTACGTCTCGGAGCTGTTTTCATATTATATTTACAGACAAAATAAAGTGACGGAGCTCCAGATATCAGCTAAAAGTTTCCCCACTATTCATAGCCAATTGGAAGGACTTTGCTCTTTTTTTCCCCTCCACTCGACAGCCCTTTGACTCTCCTTAATCTTCCTGACAGAGTAATTTGGTTTGTTGTCCAGCTCTAAAAATACAGATGAAGGCTGTTGTCACCTAGCGAGCCAGATGGTCAAAAGGTTGTACTTCTCCATTGGTTCAATATGTTTTTTCTTTCTCCCACTCTGTCCCTTTCAATATGTCTTCTTTCTCATTTGGCAGGTCATTCTTCTTCACCACTGGTTGCTCCCCCTCCCTTCCCCACTGCCCTCCCCATCCTCTTTGTCTCTTTGAAGACCTGACTGGTTAGCGCCCCAGCCAATCTGTCAGCGAATGCTTGACTGGACCCCCAGAAAAAAGGCAGGGGGGGGGTCCCTCTTTGTTGGGGCGGGCCACAGAGAGGGTGGCATTCAGGCCCATTGAACACCACCTTCCATCACTGAGGCAGAGCTGAGGATAATAATTGGCAGAACAAATTGAACCTATAGGGCTTATGGAAGGGCCTCTGTCTGTTTTAAAGTCTGTTACGGTGGTAGACGTCTGGAAAACAAGTCCCTCCGGGCCCCCTCACAAAGGCTCAGATCCGCCGTAGAAATAGATTGGATACAGTTATGTTCTGCATGTTGCCGGACTTTGGTTTCGAGATAATATGCAGGATGTTGTAGGGACACGGTGCTTTCATGCATCTGATCAGGTACGCCTACTCTTAAGGTTGAGGACTGTAGGCTTATAAAGACCATGACTTGTTCTGTCACCTCAGAGAACCTTTTACCAGCACGCACAACAGACTGTTCAGGTCTTTCATTAGTAGAGCAGATTTCATGGTTGTTAAAGTTACAAGTATCCTCTCAATTTGGTTACCACTCCATTAATCAGTCTTACTTATTGGCCATTTCCCTCCCTTAAGCAGTCATTCGTGACTTAAGTATCCTGATATGATTTTCGGTCGACACAGAGGCAGCATTACAGTTTCAAGTACACAGAAAATTGCAATTGTGTTTATATAAAGACAATTTGTTGATTAAATGAGCAAACATTACACAGACTGGTGTCCAAACATACAAAATATTAGATAATTTTTCCCACAATGAAAGCGAAAAGTCAATATACTGCCAACATGTACATCATTAGCTGTATAAAATTATGGATGTAGCTACTGTGAGACCACTCACTGCTTTGTTGACTCCTATTTTGAAGCCTTGACTTTGGCATTGTGGCTGTTTTCATCTTGGATTTATGGAGCCAGAGGTGACCGTATTTGGACGAGAGGGGTGGATCTGACTGTGGGCCAGGTGACACGATCTTCCCACAGCCTGTCACGTAAAGCAGCCTTCCCTTAATTATGTGTAACTTTAAGCCTTAATTAAATGAACAATAGTAAGTTTTATAGAAATTCAACCCTGTACAGTTGTCATGAACAGGGAGATTAGCTATAGAGACCAGAGCAGTTCCAGATTGTAAACATGTTTATTTCTGCTGTAAAGTTGGTCATTCTAACACCATGTCCTAACTGGATGCAAGAGTCTGACTATTGCTTTGTAAAGATTGACTCACTTTTGGAGCCAGCCTCAAGTGGCCATTTGAGGAGCTGCAGTTTTAGGCAATTCTGTAATAGCTTTATATTTCAGTCCCGTAGGATGCTGCGCGATAAAAACACCAGCATATTGTTTTCTTGTACACTCGGGCTTCAGCTAACAGGGTTTTTATTGTGTTGTTATCTTTTTGATTTACCATTTAGTTTATACGATTGAAAAATGCCAATTGCAATTTCCCGGAGATCTACAGGTAATGTCTTCAGACATCTTGTTTTGTCCACCCAACAATCCAAACCCTAAATATATTCAGTTTACTGCCATATACAGTAAGACGCTGAAATGCAGCAAATTGACAATTACAGTTGAGAAGCTGGAACCAGATAATGACAGTTATAAATGTCTGTGTTTGAATAGGACACCAATGCCTGCCATACTCCAGGGGTGGGCCAACTGATACCGAAATATCAATACTTCGATACTTGGTTTAACTTTTGAAGACTAAATGTAGCATCAATAGGGTTGATACCAAAAGAGGGATGTGAGTCTCTTTTCTACGTTGTTGTTTTAAGAATAAAACTATCCCTGTAAAAACATTCTGTTGTTGTGAACACATGTAGTAGGCCTACATGTACTCTTTGCTTCTCCACTGCTGTTGTTGTGTTGTGTGAACTCAAACAACATATGTGTAGCAAACATGCAGTGCAGCACAGTGTGCACTCTGACTCGTATAATCCGAAACATATTTGCAGTCATAGCATAGAGGAAAAAAAACAGAGAGAAGCTGAAGCTGCAACAGAAAAGAAGAGAGGAGGAGGGAAATGTGTCAGCATCCAGACCCCCGACACAGAGACAGAGTTCACCGGCAGAGTGTTCAGACAGGCTCAGGCAATAAATATCCAGGAAATTATAGTGGAATTAATATTTTAGTCAAATCGGATCTTCAGGATTGGTTTATCTTAGTTTCAAACTGGAATTGGTCATCGCTTACTTTTACTTTAGCAGACTGATTATTCACCTCATAAATCACTACACATTGCTCTCCCCTTAAGGAAAGTACATAAGCCCTAATGAAAAAGTATCAGCATCTACAATTCTGGCCCTGTATTGCTTGGTATCAGATCAAACTAAATTTTGTGCTATCACTCACCCCTACCACACATTAGAAGACTCAAAATACACCCTAGTTTTTCATCGCACACTGTAAGACTTTGCAAAGACTGGGGATCTTGCAGGTTCACTATTTGCAAGACTACAGCTAGATTCCTTTTGAGATTATTTCCAATCTTATTGCTACTGTAAAATACTACACCAACTCCCGTTAAGAAAGAAAACTACATTTTAATTCCTTACCTGTCTGCAAAAACACAGAATTCTGCAAACACAAGATTAAAGGCTTCTTATGTCAGCAGGATTCTTGTCATTTCAGCATCAATATAATCCATTTAGATAAACTGTGTTAGTGTACAAACCTTACATTTTGGATTTTGTTGCCTTAAAGGGATAGTGCACCCAAAAATGAAAATTCAGCCATTATCTACTCACCCATATGCCGATGGAGGCTCAGGTGAAGTTTTAGAGTCCTCACATCACTTGCGGAGATCCCAGGGGAGAGGAGGTAGCAACACAACTCCACCTAATGGAGGCTTATGGCGCCCCAGATTCGGACGAGCAGTATGGAGATATTTTGTGGTTTCAATTATGTGTTTTTGGATGTTTGAATCTGGGGCGCCGTAAGCCTCCATTAGGTGGAGTTGTGTTCACCTGAGCCTCCCTCGGCATATGGGTGAGTAGATAATGGCTGAATTTTCAGTTTTGGGTGCACTATCCCTTTAACCTTTAACTCTTTCACATTGCCAGTAGACCAGAGCTGTGTAAAACAGGTCAGTAAACGGTAGAAAGCAGCATAGAGGCCTGTGAAAACTACGGTGGTTACTTCTTCTTATATATTTCTTACTAATTCAGTCTCTCTTTCAAACTCAGTGCAGACTAATTTGGATCAATGTTTGAGTGCTGCTTGGGCAGAGACTGACTGTTTTTCTTTGTGGTGGCTTGTTGTTGAATCTCGCCAGTAAAGGAGCTAAAATTAGCGAGTTCGCCCGGAGCCAATAAATACACGTGATTACTGCAGAGTCATTTGATCAGGGTGTTCCCATGTCATACAAAGCCAGATGTTAACGTGTGTTGGTAGGTTTTTTTGTGCAGTGGAAAAGGGGCTCAAGAGAACTGCAACTGTTTTACTTTCTACCTAGTTTGCTGCTTCCTGTTTGGTGAGGGAGAGAGTGGCTCTATTGGTAGTTGACGATGTTCACATCATTGAACTTCAGTGTTTGCAAGAGCCAAGACTAAAAATTTGATAATATCAATCATGCTTGAAACAGACTTTGAGCGAAAGATTTTAGATACTATAGGAAAGCTTTAGTAGCACTTGTGTGTAGATGGCTGAGGGCGGCTATATTTGTTGAGTGACCACTGCATCTCACCCCTCCTGTCCTTGTCCCTTTTCATCCACAATATCTTTTTTTTATTTTTGCAAGCAGCAGAAACCTTTCGTGGTGGCTTCAAGAGCAGGGCACTTCTTACTCAAAACATGCTCCCACAGCTGTGACTAACACCAAAACACCAACTTCAGTACCACTGAAAAAGCCTTGGATTGGGTCAGTTGTGTCAACTACGTAGGCAGCCATTCACTAGAGTTATGGGCGACATTTCAGATCCTCCACCAAGTAAACACTCCTGACCCTCTCTTCCAAGATTGAAAGTTAAATAAGCTCTTAAAAGTGGTGTGCTTCCAATAGGCAATTAAAAATAATGGCAACACTTAGGTGCACTGGACTCGATGAAAAACCCAGCCCAGGAAGGTAGTACCCTACTCATTGTCTGCCATTCTTTACCCTCACTTATCATGTAACAGCCTTCAGACGGAATAACCTAAACAAAATACAGCCAGTCTCATCCAGCGTATCACTTTGCCACCACAACCACCACTAGGGGAAAGCATGAAAGAGGGTTAGGTTTCTGAAGAACGAGATGAGAGAGCGCCAGAGAGAGGGAGCAAAGCCTCCATGTCATCTAAGATAAGAGGAGCAGCTCTCTTCCCTTCTGCCCGAGATTAAAAATGGCATGGAGCAGAACAAGCCCGAGTACAAAGAGCTCTTCTGTGTCTTTAGGGTGCGCAGTCAAGCCTTTTCATGTCTGATTTCAGCTACAGGTCGAAACAAAAGGAAATTAGACGTTGGGAAGTTATTGTGTCTTTGTTGGCGGGGGATGCACATGTGAAAGGAGCATTTGTATACACAAGCCAAGCTCACAACTGAAGCGGTAACCTTTACAGTAATTGGTGGAAAAGACAAAAATAAGATGTTTGGCCTTAATTGTGAGACATGAGAATTGGCACAGGGGTCGAAAGAGTGAACTGTGACATTAACTGCCTGCCTGGCATCATCTGGTTTCCTTGCTTTTGCGTGCTCTTGTCTCAGACAAGCTGTGTCTTTCAAGATCCCATTTTCCTGGTGACCTTTTCACCGTTTCCCCCCCCTCTTGCGTCCGCAGCAACGGCACCTCGGCAGGGTATTGACTTTCACTCCGCCGTGTTAAACTTTGCCATCCGCGCGCGGCTCGTTGCAGAGCCTCCGCTGTGACAAGAGGCGGCATTCTGTTTGGGATAAAAGGCTCCCCGGGCTGTTTGATGCGGTATTCCAGCGGGGATAGGCAGGGACTTGGCCTTGATGAGCTGACAGGAGCTGAGGAGACGTGGGGCCTCGCAGCAGCAGGACCACAAACCTCAGGCACAGTGTGCCTTGCTCTGATATTTACCCCTCCCTGTTCTGTCATTCCCCATAACCCCTACTCTCCACTCTGTCCCTGTGACCCTGTCTGTGCAGCTGAATGTGAAATGAAAGACTAAAGTAACTTTTGAAGTCGCAAAGCAGGGGGGTACATACTGTATGTCGTTACTGATGCAAGCTACAAATGCACAGTACATGTAATGCCTGAATTATGCATGTATGCTGTCTGCAGTGTTATTCCTGCTTAATTATTTACATGAAGCCAACAAAAACGAATGTCGGAAAAAGAAAGGAAAACATGCTTCTACAAATGAAAAATAACATCAGATTCCAGAGTATTTAAATTCATACAGCCGCAGAATTCAAGACGTTGTTTCCCTGAACTTAATTAACCAAAATATGAAGTTCAAAAGGGCTCATGCTCTGGTAGCATGTGCATGTGTCTCATATCAGCAGGTTTGGCTGAGTCCCTAACCTCACTTCCCAGAGTCAATAGTATAACAAGTAGAGGGAGTGCGCGTGCTCCATTACACGCTTGGTATGCGGGGGGTGTATGCACAGGCAGCCACGTCTAACCAGAAACAAACACACGCAGGATAAATGTCTCCTTTGTTGGTTTCTGTGTGTTTGTAGTTCCACACTGATCCAGTGATCAGAGGAAGAAATAGTTCAGCGGGGGTTTAAACAACACCGTCCGCCACTCGCCTTCCACCTCCAAACAAACCTGGCTTATCACAGTGGAAAAACCAGTGGTTCCTTTCAAAGCCACGTGCATGAAAAGTTTCCGTTTTTCTTTTCCAACTACATAAACATGAGTCGAAACAGAGGACAGGAACATGAGTTATAGCAGGAGCAGGGGATGCTGTATTTATTCCGTCATCTCCTAACTTGTGCTACACTGTAGATGAAGCTGTTGCCCAATCTTGGCCAATTACTTGTTAACTACTGGTGCATGAAAAAAATCAATTAGGATAGTTATGAAGTCCTCCCTCCACCTGGAGTCTTACTCCCAAGGTCTCTAACAGCATGCTTGGATGAATTGTGCGGGGGAAAATAAAAATTTTTTTCTCTGTCACCTGGCAACTAAAAGCTTCAAAGGACCCGTTCATCTCAGCAGGTCTTAGATTCACAAAACCTTTGCTTTGCCACTGGTTTTATTCAAACAAACACGCTATCTGGGGGGTCAAAGAATCTTGGACTATAGAATGTGAACCCTTTTACCAAAGAACATGACTTCCTCCTCTGTGCACTTACGGCGATTATGTTGAAGACTCCCATGTTGGTGGCTTCACAAGGTGCCGCAGGATAAAAGGCGCATGTGTTTATTTTGTGTGTGTGTGTGTGTGTGTGTGTGTGTGTGTGTGTGCCTCTTTGTAAGAAGCAGTCAGCCTCTTTGCAACCTCATGTGAACGTACGCCAGGATAAAGAAGGGAACATTAGCATTAAACATCCCGTATAAACACAAGATGAGAGAGGAGGAGTAACAAGACAGAGGCAGAGGCAGTGAGGAGGTTACAGTAAACTGTGACACAGTGTGTCATGATAAAAAGCAACATAACAAAAACTAGAGTGACCCTATTTTCAAAACACCAAACTGGGACCCTTAAGTTTACTGCACATTCATGCACACACTTAGGTGTGCACCAACTCTGTCTACTTGAAATTACATTAATATGTATAAATTACTAAAATGCATTGATAATTACATTGTGGTGTGAACATAATCACTGCCTGGATTATGTTAAGAGACGTGTCTTTGAGTTAAAGAAACACTTCATTAATGTACTGCACTGCATTCACAGCAAGGTGGTTGGGGTAGATATTGGGCATACAAAGTGTAGGACTGTGATACCAAAATCCTGGGTTGTAGTTCAGACTCCTGTCTTGGGTTTAGGCAACACAAGCCCTTAGGTTAAGGTTACAGGGAAAGACCATGATTTCAGTTAATTGTTAATAAAAAACACTAGTCCATACCCATTAAGTGGACAGTTGCCCACATATAGTTTTACATGGTGTGTGTTTGGGATACAGGTCATAGGAAATTGCAGATTAAATAGTCAGCTGAACCCATTAAGAAGAGCAATGTATTCAGGCAGAGTTTTTGTGAATTTGATAGTACGATAGCTTTATTGAAAGTACAGTAGTACCATTGCCAATAGTGGGACAGTTAGTGGGCTAAAACTGTACATTAGTAGTTGAGGTAGATAGTTAAAGTGTTTAAAAAACATTCGGCCACAGGAGGAGCCACAGTGATTGGTCCCATTTTTGCCATTTTTAATAATTTCTCTGTTGTTATAGCGCCACCCAGTTGCCATTTAGAGTTTAATTTCTCCAGTCACCTTGAGGCGTCCTGTTCTACATATCTACCATGTTTAGTAAAAATCGTTATGGTAGTTAGGCCTAGATAAGAAATTAGCTCTCTAGTACCCCCATTTTGTTTGATGGGGTCAATAATGGAGGGGTCCCCTCAGATTATGTGTGGTCATATGCCTACAAAGTTGCGTGGTGATGGGTGAAACCCTTGAGATGTTATACACCTTTATGTGATGAGCCACGCCCTCCGCAATATTCATTGCCTTATAGAAGCTCAGTTTTAGTAAGTTTTCAAACTTTTGCCAAGAGGGAACTTTAGATATTGGTCCCTAGATTATGTTCTCTGAGTTTCATGCAGATCAGTCAAACTTCCTAGGATTCCTACGATTTTAAGTGCTTTTGTTTTTGTTTTTTTCCAAAAAATTCAAAATGGCAGAAAATCTATATAACCGGAAGTGATGGGTTCTCGGGGCAAATTTGTTCCTCATGAGGAGAGGCATCTCTGTGCAGTTGTTTCATGTCTCTACGACATACGGGGCATGAGATATGCCCATTCAAAGTTTGCAATTTCAGTCTTTTAACACCATGGACACCATGAACACAGTATTTTTGTTGCCTGGTACTTTATGAAGACAGAAGTGAGCCACCTGAAGCTCTTTAGAAAATATTGGCTTGCTCTTTGGCATGACAGTTAACCCTTCGCGTTGTGTCAGAAAAAGCCACAAGTGTCATAGAAAAAAGCTCAGTAACACATTGACAAACATACAAACAGTGTTGAATTGGTGCATTGTTTATGTTTTCAGACTTTGTCAGGTAATAATGAGTGACACAGAACATGATAAACATCTGTGGAGACAAGTATAATATTGTGATTAGTTTTTGAACTGTGCTGTAAACTGAGATAATTTAGTAGTGAATGTTGAGAACCATGACTTTTCAGTGTTTTAAGATATTTGTCAGGACTCGGGACACCCAGCTTAAAACCAGGACAGTCCCCCACAAACCAGGACATCTGGTCAACTTAGCAAAAACTGATCAGTTATCCAATTTTAGTTTACATACATTAAATGCCAGAGGATGCACCTCTAGTCTTAAAATTATCCCTCTCCTACTGCAGAAATCTTGTACAACTATATCTTAAATTCCATTACACAGTTACATCCTAATGCAGACATTTAGTTTAGTTTAGAGGTTAGGCACAGCGGTATTTGAGCTTAATGCCAACATCAGTGCGCTAACATGCTCACAATGACAATGCGAACATGCTGATGTTCAGTAGATAGTTCCATATGTTAGCACGTGTTTGGTTACTTTTTACAGCTCTTTTTTTTTTTTTTTTTTTTTTCTTACACATTCTTCAGTTTAGGTTTCAGGCCCAGACACACCAAACCAACGTCAGAGAACTAGCTGTAATGAAGGCTCCCTGCTGCGTTGCCTGACGTCGTCATATCTCAGCCAAAAGAAACAAAAAAAAACCACATTCCAATGTTGAAAGAACAGAACATATTCACCGTGCGCCTGTGAACAACAACACAAACCATCACGAAACGATTTTGCCAAAGAGCTCAATGGCTAAAAAAAAAAAAAAAAGTCTTACCTTATGTAACAAGTTTGTTTTGGTCTTACCATCTCTCGACTTTAGCTCTTTGTTTACTTCCCTCTCTTCCGTGTCTCTTCTCATGCGCTGAAATGAACTGCCAATAGAGTGATTTCATTCACAGACAGGCTCTGCTGTCCCTGACGTCAATTCAACATGCTGACAGGCGCTGATGAAGGGCAGCAGTGCGGCACACATCGCACCAACTACAGTAGGGCAACAGATGCTCATCAACGGCCCAACATTGACCAACAGCCAATCGTTGGCTTGGTTTGTCCAGGCCTTTAAACAGATACATCTCCCTATACAAAAGCTGCCTTGTTTTTTTATTGAAGAGATTCTATTTTATGCATTGTTGAAGTTGGAATGATGAAACTTTAAATCACATTTTATGTACATGTGCTCCCCGAGTAAGATTTTTAAAAGAATTTTATACAGCCACAGTTTTCATTTCGACTTTATCAAAAAGTATCACAAGTGTATTGATCTCTGAACTCCTTATCTTGTATCTTATCGTATCATGATCTGATTGGATTGTTACACTGCTGGTGGAGAGACACATGTAGAGAAAAGTAGATGGAGAGAGTAAAGCAGGAGAGCAGGATGAAACAATGCTTTAAGTGGCTGCTTGATTCAGAGTAAAAATTGGCACCTGTTTTTCTCACTGATTTAATAATGTTCCCATTAACGCTGCGCTGGGGTTGCAACCCAGGGGTTGGTGACAGACTGATCTGAAATCATCTCTCTCTGACTGCTCTAATGACTTGACTGCTGTGCTCAGCCCCACGGTGAAGCAGCATTCTGGGCTGCTGAAATCCGGAGGCGTCTGAGAAACGTCGCCATCAGTTATTTCTAAAAGAGAGTCATTTGTGTGCTGGATAGACAGCCACGGAAAGCAAAGGAGGATTTTAATACCTCATTTATGGAGCTGACAAAAACTATCCCAAGAATGTGGAAACATTTTTGCATTTGACGAAAGTAGAAGAAAGCAGGCCGACGCTCCTAAAAGTCAGAATTAATTGCCATCACTGCTGCTGCTGCTGTGAATGAGGTTTTGAAGATGTGACACTTCTGGGACTGATCTGGGCATTATCTGCTGGAAAATTAAATCAGAATTCATCCCCTGCTGCACAAAATGGGATAATGTGACACCTCCACATTCACCGAATTGACATCTGCAAATGTAGAAGAGACACTGTAGCCAGAAAGTCAGAGTGACATGAAATATTAGGAGCAGAATATCAGTTAGTGTCAGAGTATTTTAAAGTACATGGCTGGAAAAAATGACCCAGTGTAACTTTTGGTGCATGCTGCAAACAACCCCCTTTTTCTATCTCAGTATGGTTAGATTTTATTACAGAAAAATCTATGGTGCACTGATAGTTCCCATTCACACTGTAATTCTGCAGTGGAGCCATTGTATATATATTCATAAAAAGCAACCTAACAACACCCAAAAACAACCTAACAACACCCAAAAATGTTTTTTGTGCTTACCTCCAGCTGGTTCAACTTCTCACCTCTGATCATCAATTGTAAAGAGCACTTACTGTTCCTGTGAAATCCGCCCATACCACTTATCTAAGACATACACAAACTAAATTGAAAGCTGTTCTGGAACTATTTGGAGTATATGCACATACATGGTCTTGGTGAAAGGTAATACTCTAGAATATATTACAGTAACAGTCAGATTTACTTTCAGTGCCAATGGCATTGAGGAATAGAAGTTTGAACAATATAAGTTTTTGGTGAGAATAATGAGGTGAGAGCAGTAATGTCACTGCACAAATATTGTTGACTTTGAAGCAGCAAAACCAAAAACTGTAGTAATAATGTAGCATCTCTCTTTATGTAAAGTCGAGCAGCAGCTCTGCTGTGCTCTCTGCTACATTCATATTTCAGAGAATGTAAGACTGTAATTAATATTTTCCTGATTAATGATGCATTATATCCCCCACTGAAACCCATCCATGCACTGCTGTGGGTGTTTCAAATACTACACCATTCTGACTTCGGACCAGGTTTTTGTGGGTCAATAGTGCAGTTGAGAGTTGATGTGAGAGTTGACCCACAGCCTGCAGTATGGCTAAACTTGTTAGAAAATATTGCGGGTTTCAGGCAGACAGATCATAAAATAACAGAGCAGCATTTTCAGTAAGTTATTAATAACTTACAGAAACATTGTGCAATAATTCCACTTCCACCTTCTCTTCACATCTCCCTTCTGTCTCTCTTCCTCTCACACAGCAAGCAGCTTTATCATCAGTGCAAATCTGTTGAATTTTGACATATTTGATTTTTTCCAGTCATAATGTCTGGTAAAAATACTTCCCTCTGCAAATATATAGCCCTAACACCTTGTTCTTAAAGCAAGCAAATGCCTCTCAGTCCACACTCATTCTGTTAAATATACACTTATGTAGCGTCATGTAAACACACCACTGTACATATCAGCGGTGTGCTCGCGATCAGACTTAAGACCACTTAAAATTTGATTGAGCATGTTGTCTCCCTATGTTTGTAATTGTTTAAACACAAAACACATGTTTTATACAATCAGCAACCTCCAGGGTTGAAAAATGAAGTGAATGCAGTAATGCCAAAAACCGCAGTTCCTCTAATGGCCACTTGAGGCTGGCTCCACAAAAAAGCAAATCCCCATAGGCCCCCATGTTAAAATGCCCAACTTTACAGCAGAAATAAACATATTTACAGCCTGGTACATTTTTTATAATAAACCCATTTATAGTGTTAATAACCTGTTTACATTTTTTTAAGGCCCAAAGGGCACTTGACTGACAGGCTGTCTGTGTGTCGGATCCACCCCTTGCTCCTCCACAGCGCCAGCCTCTTGTTCATATATGGTGATTTCAGGTTCCAAAAAACCAAGATGGCGACAGCCAAAATACCAAACTGGAGCCTTGAAAATGGCAGTCCACAAACCAGTGGGTGACATCACTGAAGTAGCTACGTACATTATTTATGCAGCCTGTGGTTTTATATTGTGATATTTACTGGAAATGACAATATTATACAAAAAGCCAGCAGTAAGTAGGTTGTCATTAATGATCAATGATTAATGCATGTGTTTACAGGTAGGCCAGGGCGGATTGGTTCTTAAAACGAGAAAAGCCAGCCTGACTGATGCGGCAGCTTTCGGCCGCCATCGTACTTCTCGCTATTGTCAGTTGTGACATTATTAGTTGAGATACTGTACTCACATTTCAGAATTTCTTTTGTTAGACACGCTAGGTGCAGGGGTGCTGTTTCATTTGTGTTTCATTTTCACCAGGCCATTTAGGACAGATAGGTTTATATTTATGCTTTTGATTTTGTTAGTTAAGATTAGTAGCCCTTGCTCTTTTCTGTGAATAAACAGCACCCATGAGTCACTTTCCTTTGTAATTTTGCTTCACCTTATGTTTGTAACATGATCCTAATTTCCTTTATTAATAATTTTATTTAACCACAAACATTTGGTTTTATGTTGCTTCCCTTTTCCCTTTATGAGCTGGGTTGTAACACCATCAAAATTTTAAAAGAAGCTGAACATTTGTGGCACTATTGCCAGTGGATATTAATTGGACAAATGTCCATATTTCCCATGAGGCTACATTAAGGATCAAGGGAAGGTAGAGCCACTAAAAACTCCACATAAAAAATATTTTGTCCAGTGTTTTGTGAGTTACCACAACATGCTCTAAAACACAGCAGCTCTTTGGCTCTGCCCACTGAGGTTTAACTTAATCAATGAGATTATTTCCGCCTCCAGAGCAGCTCTGTCTCTGAGAAATGTTCATGGCAAAAACTCAAATCTGCTCACAGGTTCAATTCCCTCCACAGCCAGCATGCGTCCATCAACAGACATGTGTGCTGTCAAACTGTCCTTGAGCGAGACTCCAAATCCCAACCTGCTCAGTCATGCAATATGAATCACTACAAGCTTTAAAGGATTTTTATTATCTCCTTCGCTGATATTATAAAGCTTAAAAAAAAAGAACAACATCGAAGCTGTAGTGCTGTTTTTCCTCTCAAAAGAGGCGAAGTTTTTGGCTGAGTGGATATGAGGACAGCTGAACCTGAGCTAGCAGTCTTGTGTACGGAGCACGGCAGACTGAGCTTTGTGCCATAATGCAAGGCGACGCGCCGGTGGAGACAAGAGGAGGAACAATTGACAGAGCTTTTGTTACATCTTTAATTACAGACATTGTGTTTGTCTTGTTGAAATGAGGGGCCTTGGGGAGACGCAGCTCTTTCAGTCTGATCGGTTCCTGTTTCCATGAGATGAATGGCCTGACCCGCCGCTTTCCCAGGATTTATCCTCCTCTAACAAAATGCAGGGATGGATGCGAGAGGAGGTGTTGAATATTAGAGTGAGTGTACCCTATGATAAGAGTGTGTGTACACCTGCTTCAATGCATTTTGCAAGAAACAAACCTTCCATCCTTCACATGCAGAGAGTGAGGTATCTTCGAACGGCAAGTGCTGCACGGAGAGTATGTGAGGCGTGAAGTGTATCTGGGAAGCGAGGGGGGAAGAGGCGCTCCACTCACTGCCCGCTGCTTTAACATACCCGCCCTCCCCTCCCTCCCCACTCTCTGCAGTGTGCACAGATATGCCTGGCAGGTACAGGTATGGGCTCTGCGCTGCTGCCGCCAGTGAGATCAACGGCTGTGTCAAAGGAGATGATCCACGGCTAATATGCAGCTGTCTGACCCTATTACCTTTAGTGGCAGGGCCAGGCTGCTGCATCCCAGGAGAGCCCCTCCACTTCTTCAGAAGAAATTTAGTCAGGCTTTAAAGAGCTTTGCAGCCCTGCAGACGCACACTGCACTCTGCATGCGTATCTATGTATGTGTGGACTTGATAGTGAGGAATTGACAGTATGGATTTCATATTTGATATGTGTGTCAAGTCAGGTTGAGGTTGGTAAGCTGATGAATGTGTTGCCTCTCGGCCCGTCAGCCTCCATAAGAAGACTTGGCTTTTTTGGTTGTCGAAGGAGCCGGCTGCTGTGTTAGTTAGGTTCATTAGTTTGCAAGTGATTAGAATAAAATGTGCTTACTGTTTAGCATGAGGAGCAGCCTCCAGTTCAGAATGGTAGAGGAGGTGTCCAACCTGTACATCCAAGTAGATGTAACAGCATTAGAAAAGGGTTGCTTCAAACAATTTACCAAAACAAAAAGACAATAACCCCAACTTAATTACCTCTAACAATGTGTAGGTAGATTCCACAAACACATTTTGGGTACCATCCTTACTGCGGTGGCAATTTGTTTGTTGTACTAGAAGAATTGAAAAAAAAAAAAAAAATTAAGCATAAATCATTCCTGGATTAACCTGCAAAGTTTGGCTGATGTTAAGTGGAAGTGTCAACTCATTATGCTTCTTTTCCATCTTCGGTTTGACATTGCGTCCACTTTAACTGATTTCCGTAGGGTGGGGGATTTGATTATCTCTGACAAATCACTAGAGACTAATGTCTTTGCTTACATCTAAAGTCATTTTTAACCCTTCCCCATAAAAGATAGAGATTCAGATCATCAGTTTTGAGTCCCTTACGTTGACTGAGATTGCTTCAAGTTGAGATTTTTTTTTTATTCTAGTCAGTGTGCTGTGCAGTGTACATCTGGGGACATTTTGGTCTCTGCATTTTGCTAGGGAGTGAGCACCCTTGATTTTCCCGATACTCTTTGGTACAGGTTGTAGCAAACACGATGCAGCAGCACGGAGGAGAAGACTCTGCACTGTAAGGCTCTGAGATAACATTATCTTCTCTCTTCTGCTTAGATGTGGTGAAGTTACAGCTCACAGCAACTTAATACAACACAGTCTCTGGCTTGTGTTTGACATCTGGTGTCTGTTACACTGAATGTCCCACTGCGCCCGTTCAAACTTTAAAACTTTAGATGGAAAAGAAATAAAAACAAAAAGAATCATTGAATATTTGTGTGAACAGCCAAATCTGATTCGACTGACATAATTCAGTTACACCCCTAGCTGACACTGATGTGTAGCAATGAGAACAAACTGGTTTTGCCAGGGTTTTAAGACTGGAGTGGAGCAAAGTAAAAATAAACTAAGATGTCAGGGGATATTGAGAAAACGTCAATTGTGAACAGCCTCGATATGTGTGTCCATTGTACAGTGCTCACCGTTGTTGTTATTACTCCTCATTGGTTACGTCATGTTGCTTGACAACCATGTCAGTCCGGCCCGTGGCACTGATTGGGTAATCATTAGTTCTGTCCTTGGATCAGTTGTTTTTCACCACTGTTTAATGTCACGATACGAGGTGAATCAGTCAACTTGGTGGAGTGGGCGGGCTCAAAGGTCTGGAACAAGTCGACTGTGAGGTGGCCCTTAGGGATAAAAAATCTACTGCTACGCCAATGTTAAGCCTCCTGTTCCTCACACAATTTTTTTTTTTACTATGCTGGCATACTACCTGATCCCAGGTTCACGACATGGCAGTTTGACTAAAGGGTTAGATTTAGGAAGATGGAACATAAAAAATGCAAACTGAAATGATTAAGGACTCAAAATTGGATTTTTAAACAAAACTCAGGTAATAAGGCTCAGCTTTTAAACTCCTTATCATGTCACTTGATAGTTCTCTTTAAATATGCACTTATTGATTTTTTGGCTACATCGCCATGTTCCATTTTCATTTAAAATGAAACAAAACATAAGGCCCAATGAGTGTCTGAGTGTCTAATGCTAGCTGCTGTGGCTTGCCTCATTCTGTGACCAACATATAATGTTACCAAGATGCTGCCCAGCCAATATATGTATGTAGGCCCCACATGGGTTGTGCTGGGGCTACCTGGGTGCTAAGTGGGTATGGGCCCAAGGTGGGCATCTTATTTGGGGCCCACTTGGGAAAGGTAAGAAGGTCGCACATGGGCTCCCCATGTGGGTCCTAGTTGGGGCCCTAATTGGAAATGAGTGCATTGGCTCAGGATGGACAATAGGAATGGGGCCCATTGGGTATACCAAGTGTGACAGATGTGCAAACAATATTGATCCCATATATGCTGATTACATAGGTCCCAGTGGGTAAGACACTGGCAAACACTGGTCAAACATAGGTGTCTGTGCAGTTGCGTGCCAAGTCTTGTCCTTGATTTGGTTGTTGAAGTAGTAGTGGTGGTGTTTGTCATGCAATATTGGGTGCTAAAAAAACAAAATGATAAGACATTCCCCCATTTTAGCAGCAAGCTAGCTATGACTTGAGATATGACAACAGTTGGAACAAGGGATTTAATAGGTCAAACAGATATTTCTGTAGGTAGATAATAGTTTATACTGCAGAGGTGTGCAAGCATTCATAAAAACCCACAAATTAGTTTTACACATTTACATGCAATTTTTTGGACTAAAATCGATGCTTTTTGTCAAATGGTTTTAACTCTGAATAACCCAGAGAACATACTGTCAGCAGTTTGAACGGCAAATTCTTTGCAGCCAAGTATCTCAAAAAAACTTTCTGAAGAAAAACAAAATTGATTTGCTGTATCTGCTTGACTGTATACCACCAGATGTTTTGGATTGAATGAATCTGCTGAATCTGCATGTTTGTTAGCTTCGTTAGCTCTCAGGTGATTAAAGAAAATGTCTGAACGAAGAGTAAAGATGTAGAAACAGGTAAATGCAGAGCAGCTGGGATACAAATAGAGGTGATTATAATTGAGAAAAAAACATTTGCACACATTCTTGAAGATATTTTTTCCTGTTGCCACAGTGATACCTCTCTTTCTGTCTTTCTCTTTCTCCTTGGGTCATTGTCTCCTCTCTCTACTAGATCTCGTTACGTTGCCTTTGCAATGAGCTACACTCGAAATTGGCTACATACAAAGACGCATTGTCAGAAGTCCTGACTTCAGTCGCTCTCAAACTCTCCTCCTGCCTGATGGAACAAGAGGTGTGTGTGTTGAGATCTTGTAACAGGAGTTATGATCTATTCATAACAGCCTGCACTCTGATCTGCTTCTCAGGTAGATTTTCTGCTGGTGGTGACAGATAAGTGGCTGTCTGCCTTTGAGCAGAAGTAACCACATATTGAGCTGTGAGTCAGAGAGATACTAGCCACACAATAGAAGGGTAAAGTTAGATATTAGGGTACTTCTTACAGAAGGGGAGAAGGTTGTACTGGATAACTATAAGTTACTATCTGTCTATTTATAATGTACTGTTCTTGAGTAGTTTTTACATCCTCTTTTACGTATCTCAGAAAGTGTAGGTTCTGTTTTTATCTCTAGTGTTTAGGCTTCTCTACAACTTACACATTGTCTACATCACACCCATTTCAACTGTGGTTTGAAAAAAACATCTACGGTTATCTATGCCCACCCCTGAAACTGCTCATGTTTCATGTGTGTAGCTGTAACCTGAGGCTCATTTTTAGGCTTCAGGACTACTGCCTTTCACATGTGCGTGGAAGAACATGACCGTGAAGTAGAGCCAGGAGCACTGTCAAAAGGCTTCTGAGTGCAGCTGACACCTGGCTTTCTCTGTCGACAAGACAGAGAAAGACATAGTTTACTCGGAAAGATTCGTGTCAGTGGTTAATTTTGTGTTGTCTTTATCCCCTGAATGCTAGGTAGCAGTGTTGTACCGCTGTTATTCCTATGTTCCCCAGTTTCACGCATGTGCAAAGGTCTGATTTTCCCAGGGCTCTATATTCCCCAGCTCTATGTAGCACATAATGGGAACCTATAAAAGATGTTACCCAGTTTTGTATTCGCTTCATAGACATGGACTAGAGTTAGGCTAAGGGACTATTATCATGACTCTCTGTTTCGCTCCGCAGATTAGTCTGGCCTTGGAATCATAAACGTGAATTCTGGCATCGGTTTTGGCTTACCGGGCCAATCACAACCGTTTATTACTTTTGGGCGGGTTATTTGAAATCACGTCATGAGAATAGGAGGGACAAGGAGCGGAGTGAATGCATTTTGTAAACAACCAACATGTCTACTGATTTTGAAACTGCTATGGTAAATGTGTTGAACGAACTGGAATGTATGTTTTCTTTAAAAGCAGATCAAATGGCTGCACTGAAAGCTTTTACTGAAAAAAGATGTGTTTGCCGTCCTTCCTACGGGGCTTGGTAAAAGTTTAATTTACCAACTGGCTCCGTTGATCTGGAAAAAGATGGGACTCTGTGAAAACCCAGTGGCTATTGTTATTTCTCTGCTAGTTGCTCTCATGGAGGAGCAGGTTCAGGGAAGCGACCAAGCTGGGAATCACAGCCATGCAACTCGGAGTCCACTGTGAGGAGGAAATCTTCAGCAGACATTGCCAACTTTTATTTGGTAGATCAGATTCCTGGCTGCTGAACAGCAAGTGGCGAAAGATGTTGGAGTCGACGGTTTTCCAAGAAAACCTTATGGGGATTGTTGTGGATGAAGTTCACCTCACTTACAAGTGGTAAGTTTGTGGCTAACTAGCACCAAAAGTCTGTGTTACATTTGTAATAACACCTTTTACTAACATATTTTTTGGCAAAGAAGGCAACACTCTTTCCCAGACATCATCACAGTTCATCTCCACTGCACACTGCACTTACTTGTTGGTCTGTTTACAGTGCCGTTGTGCTAGCCTACGTCACACGTTTCATACTCTGATTGGTTTTCCGTCTTTCCAATTGCGTGAAGGGGCACTTTGAGTGACAGCCGTTGATACCGCCCCTCGGGAATAGAGGAAATGTACAGTCCGTGTTCAGATCCATTGGCGTTTTGCGAATTGGGTCTGGCAATGCCAGGCTAGACTCTGATACCCATTTCCAACAAAATTAGAGTGTATATGCAGGTTATTTAAACATGGGAAAACCTGATAAAAATAGGTGAAAGACTTTTTTTTCTTACTGCTGTGTCATGTTTAACATCACGGATGGGCTGGAAATCACGCTATTAAACAGTAGAAAGCAGCATAGAGGCCACTGAAAATGTCAGGGTGGTAACGTCTGTCTTTTATCTCTTACTTTCTTACTCAGTCACTCAAACTCAGTGCCAACTTATTTGGAATGGTGTTTGAGCACTGCTTGGACTGAGACAGACAATATTTTGTGTCAGCCCGTCATTGCATCTCGCCAGTAAAGGGACTAAAATGAGTAGAGCCCAACCAAAATTGGATTTTTGGGGCTAATGCTGATTCCAGTATTAGGGAGTAAGAAATTGAAATGAGTTAGCATTTTTGCACTTGCAGTTCCCTCGTCTCAAAGACAATGGGTTTTTTGAATTACTTTTTGGTTAAATGCCTGAAATAGGGTGGTTAACACAAGCTTAAAAGACTATTATGTTTTGTTTTGCTCTATAACATAAAATATGTCTGTAAATACCCGACTCAAATTTTGAGGCTTTGACATGTCTTATAAAAAGCGCCTGCTAACAAGTGGCTAAATGAGACCACAGAATGTAATAGCGCTCAACATGGCTTTACAGCTTCCCTGTGGGGGCAACATTGAAGTCATGCAACAGTGGTGTAGTTTGTTTATAGCCCAACATTAGCGTTTTACTTCTGGTGATTACATTTATGCATTTCTGCCTGTTACATGCATTGTCTTCTTTCAAAATACACTTCGGTTTTCACAGGAAATTTAATGTGTACATACAGTCGCTTTCAAAATAAATGCACTATGTTGGTACAACTCTGCGAATTGACTTTTTTCTCCTTCGACAACAAACACAAATGGTTGGGTAGGCAACAAAAACATGGTTAGGTTTAGGCAACAAAAGGAAGTGCTTAGGTTTAGGAAAAAAACAACATGGTTTGGCTTTAAAATCTTACGGGACGTGGAACCCTGGAAAAATAGATACACTCCCAACGCTGCCATTAAACTATAACGGCAACAGGCCGTGTATCATGCTGATGTGAAAGGACACCTTTTTTGGTTGGTTTCTGGTGCTGCAAGTCACTGCCCAAGCACCGGATTTCGACGACTTCAGAGTGACACCGGGCTCCTTACAGGCACATTTTGGCCTTTGTTGCAGGTCAACCGGACATCCATAGAAAAGTTTAATCCCATTTTGAACTGGAGCATCTGCAGATTAACTCCATACAATTTAATATGTTAGGATCCACTAAAGTTAGGGAAGGTACAGGATGAAACTGTCCCTGTTTTTGTTATATTCACTGCCATCTTGACTGTAAGGGTGGAAGCCTGTTTAGTTCCATCTGCTGCACAGCATTGTACCACACCAGAAGCATTTCAGAAGTGTAGCATTTTGCCTGCCTGATTATGTAAACTTGCAGATTTAGTTCATTTGGTCATTTTTTCTTGCTGTTTGCTCCTCTACTATAAGTAAGTAAATAGACGTCATAGTTAAAGTAGCTTTTTTTGTCTGTTCATTGTTGTTACTTCCTTCTATGTTGTGCTGTAGCCAGCAGACAGCAGTTAAAAGTCCAATTATGAATGAAATGGATCAAAGATTTGTGGCTGTGTTTTATTTATTTAAAGAATATTATATTGTTTCTCTTCCTTTAGAAATTCTCAAACTACACAAAGCATGTCATGTCATTATCCTGCTCATTCTGTGAGGAGAAAGATGTTTACAAGGTTCTGGTAAGAAATAATTGACATGATGAGGAAAAAACTGCCATGTGAGATTAATATCCAAGTTATCTAAGAATTAGTGAACGTGTTGATGACCAGAATTGTCATACAAACCTACTTTACACACCAGCTAATTATTAGACAGATGTCGGAGAACCAGTGTTGTGGCCAGAGGGCTGCCAATTCGAGTCTAGCCAGTAAATTCTCAGTCGTAAGCTGCTGATAAACAAAAACCACCACGATGTCCCCTTGGGCAAGACTCCTCATCCCTGTTGCTGCTCAGTAGTCAGCAGGAGAGGACTGTATTTGCAGTGGCCAGCTCCTGGGGAAAAATGTAACTGTGTACTGTGGAAAGAGCTATAAACTGGAAAAAAAGGCCAGCAATGCTTCGGTAACCCTCCCCAAAATAGTAAAGGTGAAAAGAAAACATGGGGACTTCAGTTTGATGAAACAGAAAATGCTCATTGTACTGAAAATGAATCCGATTTTGTAAACACTAGTTTCAAAGAATATCAAAATGTATCAGTTTTAATATATTATTGGTTTACGATGTGTTATAAAGACGCTCTTAGCAAACTGTCTCGTCATAAATTGAGAAAGATATATAAACAAAATGAGGATTATAACATTAAACCATCAGAGATATAAGTAATGCAGCAGGGTAGCAGAGGCCATAGCATTGTTTTAAGTGGATCCACAGTGTCCAGCACACAGCGAAAGACGTATTGGACAAATGAAAACAGGCGACGACAACAACAAAGATTTTGAATTTTAGCTAAAGGTGATTGGATATTTTCTAATTCGTTGGCTTTAGTATAATCTAATGCGGGCTCTGAGAGTAATAAGCAATTACCGTGTGTTTATCCCCACAACTCAGAGAGAACTAATCTGCACTCAACAGCCAGGGCCAAAAATAATGAAATTAATTACGAGCATTAAGGCTATGCAACTGCCAGAGAAAGGTAGAAATGTAATTATCCACATTGAGACAGAAACCTCCCTGTGTTTCCCCCTCGCTCTCTGTCTCATTGTGCGAGCCTGTCGAACTATTATGCTTTCTTTCTTTTTTGCTCTTTAGTTCTTCCTTGATGGGCAACATCACCCACTGCTGCACACACAAAAAACAGAATGAACTGTATTTCAGCTTTGGAAAACATCCATCTCATCATTTTAATGGGTTCTAAAACAATTTTAGGTGTTGTTTTTTTGTGTTGTGACCTGCCTCAAGTCAGTTTATTACAGTGTGGATATTCTCCTAACAGGCAAAACAGCTTTAGAAACTCCTGAAATTATGATTGTATTCATTACGATGATGTCACCCCACTGGCAAGACATTTTTGACCTGGTTTCAGGAAAACAAGATTATAAGACTCAATTCAAACTAAATTACTTGTTTACTATAATGGGATTATAATGTGCTGTCCTGCATGCAGGCTATGCTACATTGCACTATGATGTAGTAATCTATCATCAGGTTGGAGAGTAAAGCCATTGAAAATAAGTTTACATATTATTTTAGCTGCACAAAAGACGAAGTCCACAAACTTTTCTGATCATAAAGAATCTGTCAAGTGAGTTTCGAATGATATATGAGTTTGCTGATATTAAGTTTTTATCTTTTGTGACATAAAATCAATCTGTATATGGTGGATGTATTTGCATATATTGTTTATTTGCTAATAAGTTTTCATCAAAGCAATATAAGTCAGACTAACTTTATTGAACCAGCAGAGTGAGTCATCAGCTTTAAGGAGCAGCAAACCATGAACAGAAGTTGACTCAAAGTTTTAATAAGTTGCTCCCTCCTGACAATAGTTTTCAACTAAGAGGAAAAGCTGGATATATGTAATTATGTTTGCTTAAAGCTGCCTCATGGTTCATGGCCATTAAGGCCCAGATGCATTGAAAGTGATAATTGATGCACCCCTACATTTCTATGAAAAGCGTGTAACGTTACATAAGGCACAACTGGAACTGTTGGGCATGCTGCTGCTTTTGTCAGTTGGTTGGCAGTAAAACACGGGTAAAGCACCGGCCATCTCATTTCATCTTTTAATTTTGTCTTCCAGGTGGGGGGAAATATTGATTCATTTTTTGGTCAGTTGGTGCTGTTAAAATGTCGCAATTGTGAGCTAATTGTTGCTAACATGTTGTAGCTAACGGTAATGTGTCAGCTAAATCAGTCATCTAGTAGCGCAAGGATCATGCGGCCTGGCAACCGGTATCTCCAAATGATGTCATTGTCACTTAAATCAAAAAGTGATACTCTCCTCCGTTCTTGTGCGCGCCTGCCATTACGGTGCCTTCGCCTGGCTACAATCACTGCTGCCATGTTTACCGGAGAGTCCTGGCATGACAGCCCTTATATAGGCTATGCTCCACAGTTACCACCAACTGAGTGCAATTCTCAATCATTTTGCGTGAGAGAGAGTGTGAGAGAGGGAGAAAGGGAAATTGCGCGGATTTAATACACGGGTCTCACTGGCGTTAAATAGCACCGCTTTACTGCCTGTGGCAATTAGCGCTGGTCTTTGTGGATTAGGTGGTATTTGCAATGAGGCTTATTTGCATGTGTTCAGTTTGCGTGCATTTCACCCTTTGCGTGTGCGTTGAGGATTGCACGCTATTTTTTTCTCTCATTTGCACAGGTTTAGCGGTCGCAAAAGCAGTGCAATCCTTTTGAGGATCTGGCCCTATAGGTTTTGTTTTCTTCACTAGCTAATTTCGCGTGTCAGCGAAAAAAGAGTTTATCTAGTAGTCCATTTTGGCTCTGGTCTGGTCTCCACAGGAAGTGTAATGGATTTTTAAGCCCATTTTTTAAGTGGCTCGGCAAAAAATATTTTTTCCCATAGAACTTACATGGCAACAGAGGCATTGATAAATTAGTAGATACATTTTTTTGAGCCTCACAACACCTCAAAATGTCTCTTTTCATTATCAGACATTGATCCATTTCGTCGATCCATTAAATTGATTGAATCATTTTATCCCCATTTAGATAAGTCGAGCGCTTAACTGACAGTAGCGTGCTCCACTGGTGCAAGTCTCAAGTGGGCCTGCTCTATGAGCCAACGATGTGGAAGCAGAGCAGAAGATCTGGGTAATTTTACGCACAGAAATCAAAGTTATTTGGCTTGATGCGCCACTGAATAACTTTTATAGGACTGTATGGGGCCTCGCCTCCAACACTGTATCCAGTTCTCTTAATACATTCATGGTGCCCACCAACCCTGAAAAAATATCTGACTGGTTAGCAGCTAGCCTAGAAGTCCTGATGTCTTCATCAGCTAGTTACCAGCTTTATCATCTGGTGCTGGGCAGGTAGTCTAAGGTAGGTTAGTAAGCACTGGATGTTAGTGAACATACAATAAATTTAATAAATACAAAAGACATTGAACTGTTTGCTGTGGTCATTGACTAGTTCAAAAGAAACTGGCAATTGTTGTTAATCATTAAGGTGACAACATACCCTAGTGGGACTGTAAAGTGTTTCACACTCAACTTGAGAACTTCATTTTCCATACACACTAAGCCAGTGTTTTCCTCTCTTTGTGTCTTGTTGATGCTCATCATGTAGCCTGTAATAATGACTAACATTCCTCTCTAGCATCAAGGTAACAGAGATAGTGCACCAAAGATGCTTCATGCTTTGTACTACTCCACTGCTCGTTTGATCGTTACTGCAAATTCTCACCTCAGTGAGTTCACAACTTGCTGCAAGTCAGTTTATACTGAATTTGCCTGCTACAACACTCACAATTCTTTGCAATGTACACGTAAAAACTGCCACCACTTTGACAGTCCTGCTATGTTGATTTGAATGGGAATGTCCTTTCTACTCTGATTCTGTGTCTATGCTGGTAATTCTTGGTGGGCTCTACAGCTGCCAGCAACCCCTTCACATTACATGTAGTCATTTGATTCATTGTTAATATAATATTGATCAGTGAAGCTTTAAAAATAGATCAGAAGATACTGACTGATATAAGACAGCTGCAACTGGCAGCGACATTACAGAAACATGAGGCCTTGAAAAACTCCTATCGACCAAAATCTAATTGTAGGTAGTGTTAGACTAATGAGAGCCTTTTCTAAAAAGTCACTGACTTGTTGTGATTTGTTGAAGTTTTTTTGTCTTGTTAGCAGGAGGTTGTTGTTTTCCTCCACGATATCACCAGTGGCAGCTCTCCTCTGCGGTCAGGTTAACACCGGAGAGGACAAACCTTCTCCTGTTACCATCCAGTCCCTGGAGCGTAGGACTTGGTTGTCATGGGAGACAGGATGTAGCGGCCTTGTATTACAGCAGGCAGCAATTGCGCTGAAACATGACTCTGCCTTCAACGGCTATTGTTCTCATTCCTCACACCTTGCTCTAGTGGGAGAGGAGCGCCTCGGGGAAGTGGCTTCTAGTTTCACCGGTGCACCAGTTCTCAGGGATATACTGGCAGTATGGCCTGAAATGAACATCCACTCTCACATTCAGATTCACTCACACACTTTTACCTGCTCACTTACTCATTTGTACCTCACAGAAAAAAAAGGTGCGCACACCTTCACAAATCACACGCTTCTCTGATCTCTCCATATCTACCTTCGGGCCGTTGTGATCTTCACAGACAACTAATTTTCCCGGCGCATATTTCACACCTGCCTGACAAGAAATCTGATGCTGACTCATTTGCAGAGGCTACACCCCTCCCTCCTCCTCCCTGCAAGCCTGTTTCTCCATCTCACACTGGCTTTTTCGAGGAGATGTGGAGCGTGGCGCGGTGGAGTAATCGGGGCCTACTTGACCCTGACGGACGAAATCTGGGCTGGTTTGGGGAGTTAATGGTCTCTCAGTCAGTGTGGGGGCAATGAGCAGTGCTAATGGCGCTCTCTCACTGGTTTACTTCGCATCACGCTCGACAGACGTATATATAGCTGCTCATTCGACAGTCATTTACCTCTCACCCGCCAGCCATTTATCATTTTCCAGGTCTTATAGTTAATGACTGGAGGTAGAAGTGTAAAAAGTGTCTCAATGCATTTATAAAGATCTGAGTGCACAGACAATGGTGTGTGTGTGTGTGTGAGAGTGTAGGTTTAATGGTCAGGGCTATATTGTAAGCCACGCTGTGAAACAGCACAGACTAAGATGCAAGCTTTTTATTGAGTAGTGGCTAAATACAGAGAAAGGGCAGGCTTCTTTTGAAGGAAACTGTGAATGCAGTTTCCCATTAACTTCCTTGTGTGAATGCATCCCCCACACGAGTAAAAACTCACTGCTTTTTTTTTTTTGCTTTCCTCTCAGAGGACAGGGAGAAGGGGGGGGTGAGAGTGAGTGGGTGATTGAATTAATTATGTTTTATCACCTTTTAGCTGATTGAAGTCTACCTTACTCCCCTCAGACAGCTTGTGTTTGTGTCTTCGCCGGCGCCAAATGGATCGGGCCTGTCACCCAATGCAGGCGCTGCCATCTCTGTTGTCAGAGACTTGGACTTTCAGATCTGAGCGCTGAGGCTGTGTTGTCAGTTGGTGTCTCTGCTGCTTTTGTGTTGGGTTTTTTTTTTTTTGTCTTCCATTCTTTGTTTCTTTCTCAGTAATTCATCTCCATCAAAAAATGAGTTCTGGGCCCTGCTGTTCATTACTCACACAATGATTTGTGGGAAGGATTTCAGGTTTTCTAAAGCCCTGTGTGTCTGTCAAGAAAGGTGTGCTGCATCCAGTGTTGTTTACAGAATTAGGCGTCTGTCAAAATACCAAAAAACAAACCAATAACAATACGACTTTTGACTAGGGACAAAACTAATGATTATTTTTGTTACTAAATAAAGAATTATTATTTTTTTTATTAATCACCTAAGCATTGCCTTCACATGTGCTTAGAGCCTAAAGTTATCTCCTCAAATTATTCTAACCAACAGTCCAAACCCAATACCAGTATCAACATACTAAACACATTTTCCAAACAAATATAACATGCTAACATTTGCACAAGCCTATGGCATTTTACAACATATAAATTAGCCTAGTGATGAGCAGAGTTATTCTCTACTAATATGAGACAGGATAAATCACACACAAGACGTAGAATGTTATTGTGTGGGGCCTATATTGTCTTCAAAATGTACTGTTTCTTATCTGTGAAATAAAAGTAAATAAAAGCTTTGTTTTCACAGAGGGAAATAGTTTTCAGCTCAAAAAAATAGACAGCAGGTCTGCGTCGCTGTGACGTGTAGTTACATGGGCTTTGGTATAGGGTACAACGTAGGCTCTGCATCGACATACAGCGCAGAAGTATAAATCTTGCTTTAATTAGGTTTACCTAATAACTAACTTTGAGCCTTGATAAAATGTAAATGGATGAGTTATAAAAAAATGTCATAAAGGGGAAAATTTGCTATAGAAATCAAAGCTGTTTTTTTGTGCCAGGCTGTAAACATGGCATTTTAAATGGGGTCTATGGGGATTGACTGGCTTTTGGAGTCAGCCTCAAGTGGCCATTTGATGAATTGCAATTGTTGGCTTCATTTTTCAGCCCCTCAGGTGTATCAATGTATCACGCATACATTTTGCATACACCGATTTGTTAGTTTCGTTTTCCACTGAATTATTTTTGTATGGAAATGAAATTAACTTTGGTATCCTTTTTATCCAACTAGTGCTCAGTAATGTAACAGTAGTTTTTCATGATTCTCTCCTGCAACTGAATGCTGTCGGATTGCTTCAAACAAGGTGGATCTGGGGACTCAATGGGAATTATTTATTTTATTTTATTTATTGTTTATTTAGTTGGGACGGTCCCATTTTTCCAGGAACCTTCCCGGCATCAAAATCAACATAATCAGTTTCATTTTAAAAAAAATATAAACTATGTTACCCAGTAAAACCCATACACAATCACATACAATACATTCAAGCAACACAAGGGAAAATAGCAAAAGAAGAGCGATATATAAATCATACCAGTGACACACATTACCTCTAGGTCAAGGACTATATAAAGCATGTTTCCTTCAGGACAGTTAATAACTTTAATGTTAGCTGATTCAGGAAATGAAGGGAAATTAACTGATTAGTGGCACACTTGTTAAAGAACATGGCCTACTTCTTCATCTTTGGGGGAAGGTATTAAATAATTTCAAGTCAAACGCTCAAATTTATGTTCATTCTTGACCCTGGAAATACAAGATTTCATTGCTCTCCAAAGCCTTTTGAAGGCTCCAGAAAGCTCATGTGTGGACCTTGAGTGAAGAGTTTAAAATGTCAAACAATATACCAGTAGTTTATTGGTACGGTACCAATTTGTGTCTTTACACTAGCTCTGTCATATTAGTCATAAAGATAGGAGAAGATGTGGATGCTCAAGGCAAGACATAAGAAGCAATATGGTAAAAAAATATATTAAAAATTACTTATAAATAATATGAACTTCCATAAACTTTATAATAACATTTGCATTGAGCGAGTCTTCAACTTTTGCCCCACTCCAGTGCATTGTTCCATATTCATCAACATGACACACATCCATCAGCCTCCCCTCTGCATGTGTTCTCTGCAGCACTGTGATAAACACATGTCGAGACTTCTGCACATCAATGCAATCGATCGGCTGATGGATCACGCCTGGGGATGAATTACACACTGCTCACAATACCCCACAATTAGCTAAACGGGCAGAGGATTGATCTATGAACAGCTAACCATAGAGATGGGGAGGATCGTCTGTCAGGAAAGAAAACCTGATATGTGACTGTACAGACTGGAAGCCAGAGAAAAAAAGTTAGTAAAAAAAGGAGCTACATAGATCTATTGGGTGCAGTGGAGGGTGATGGGGAAGCAGGAAGCCACCCTCGTAGCTGACATATCCTTAACTCAGGGTGACACATCCCAGGTCCCAAACAACAGAATTCCTCTGTGCGCTAGTCAGTTGCTCTGCATGCTAATGTTTGACATATAGGTTTCTGGAAGATATTGTTTACAAAAAGCTGCTGGGAGCTGGTGTCTGCATGCTGCAAAATTCAAGCATAGAAGATATGTCTCCTTTTGCATAGAGCTCGCAGGATTTGCCTGTTTCATGCGCCTGACTGCTCGTAAGCAAATCACAGCTTTTCAGTAATTACCTACACACCTACTGTATGTGCACAGCTTTGTCCTTAAGGTCATATGGTGTTTTTTCAGTGTCAGGGTTCGTGCAGTCATGAAAAACATAAAAAAAAGCCATGAAATTTGAAAAAATAAAATAAAATTCAAGGCCTTGAAAGGTTTTGGAAAAATGAATAAGCCCAGAGAGTTTTGGAAACTTCATCTAATTTTGCTTCACAATACCTATAGAGTAAATGTGGTTCAGTTAGGGTAGACTGAGAAAAATCTATGTTGGTTAAACAATACGTTAATGTTGGGGGGAGAACAGTCATGTCACTTGGCGTGGATAACATCAGACTTCAACTTGAGTTACAGATAATGAGATGTAAATTTCACGCAATGCCAGGAAAAGCCTTTTTAATAATGTCTGGCTTCACTTGGACAAGTATAAAGCATGGCTTGAGAGAGAGCAGGACTAGGGACGTGCAAAATGTGGACTGTGTTGAAAAATGTTCAACATTTCGAACATGAGAGAGACAGCCCTAACTAGCCATGCTAAAGGAGCTAATGTCAGCACCAGGCTGCTCATGGGATCCCTGTCACTGGCTTTTTCACCTGGGTGGCCAACCTAACACTTACCGCTAGCTGCAATGCTTTCCACTCGTCCACCATCAAACAAGGGACCATTTCAGGTGCTTCTGGTGTCCATAAAATAAGCCCTAATTGCAAAGGTACTCTGGGTGCCAAAGGTGGTTAAATTTCACTATTCCTACAAGTCATATGAAGACTCAAGCCTGCTTGTTTCGGGTCATGGTCCCTGATGGTCAATAGCTGTCAGATTTCTATGTTGTGAACACAAGTGCCCAGATATTTGTTCTTTTATGTTGTGTTCACACCAAATGCGAAGCGTTTTTTCGCATCAGGTTTGAATGCTCACCTCATACTTGGGACTGTGTGTGTGAAATCACTGAATCGATGAATGAACTTCCGCCAGTTCGTTCTCAGTGTCATACGTCCCCTGCGGATCTCAATGCTGATTGGCTATCACATCGAATTGGTTGCAAGAGTTCTGATTTTTCAACTCTCAAATAAGCGTATGACATTGCTTAATTTGCACTGCTTAAATGAGTCATTAATGGTGTCCATTGTGTCCACTGCACCACCCAGCAGGAATTTGCATCTTATTGTGTCTTTACATTGACTTCACATGTCATTCACGCACGCAAATTGTTTTATTTGCACCCTGTGTGAACACAACATTTGACTGTCTTTTTATCTAAACAAACTAACTTGTACATTTTAACATTGATTTTTTTTTTTTATATTTTTTGGGGCATTCTTGCCTTTATGGATAGGACAGTTGAGCGTGAAGGGGAGAGAGAGAGAGAGAGGTAATGACATGCAGCAAAGGGCCACAGGCTGGAGTTGAACCCGGGCCCCTGCGACAACAGCCTTGTACATGGGGCGTCTGCTCTATCCACTAAGCCACCGATGCCCCAATTTTTATTATTATTTTTAGACCTATCTGATGTAGGTTTATGAAAATTTGCCTTGAATTTGCATGCAAAAGGCATCAAGGTATTAAAGTATGCCGGGATATTTAGAAATCCTTCACGTATTGGTCATGAACTTTCCACATAGAGATACAACATACAAGTTACCCTGGGTGCGTTGGTCATTGACACGCTCCCTTTTTACAGGAAATGTACAGTTTGCATGACGTGTCTTTCAAAATAACCGTACAATATTGGTACAACACCACAAATTAACATGACGTTATGTTTGGCCCACACACACACGTGGTTGGGTTTAGGACAATAAACAAGGTTTGGCTTTACAATCTTTTGGAAAGTAAACACCGGCCTCTCGGGTAAAAGTCAATGGTTTTTAGACCCCTCCACCACCCCTGCCGCTCGTCCCACTCAGACTTCTGCCGCTTTAACTTTTGTTGTTCACCCGCTGCGTTTCCCCTTGATGCTGAGAGGAACCATTAAACTATAGCGACTGGCTACGTATCATGCCGACGTGAAAGGACAGCTTTTCTCACTGGTGTCTGACGCTGGAAAGATTTCAATGACTTCTTAGTGAGACTGGGTTGTTTTAAAGAGCTTTGTTAGCCACATGATATCATACAACACATCATCTCCACTGCATCAACAAATGCCATCGGGTCCAGCAAGAAGGACACAGATTTCCATTTGGTTTATTATTCTAAGGGCCATACTTATTTTAACCAAGCAAGACTTGTCTAAGTGGGCTAATGGTATATTAGAAACACACATTGTAGGCTGAACAATGACAAACACGCTACAATCACTTCTTTAACCAGTAGCTCAGCTTTGACTTTTTTTTTTTTTTTTTTAAACACAAATATCATCATATACTGTAGACCCCAGTGAAATGTCAGGACGGTATGACAAAACCAAGCCTAGAGAAGTATACTTCAATCTGCTGAAGATGTCTGTATGCGAAGGCACATTTATGACACTTTGTTACCTCTTCATTCATGCAGTTGTAAATGTAGTCATTGAAATGATGTTACAAGAAAATTAGCATACAGTACTAACTGTACACTTTTCCTATGTGGTGTGGAATAAGGACACACCTTATGACTTATGTGCCTGAAAACTTGCTTTAAAATTTGTTTCTCTGAAACATTTAATATTTATGACTAAATAAGAAACTATTGATAAGCAAAAGATTTTGACCCCATAAACTTAAAATACAAGCTCACCACCAGGGCAGGAATTTCACCAGGGCCATGGCTCTCGTGGCCCTGTGCCCTTGAAAAAATATCTGCCCTAAGGCCACAGTGGCCTTGATGCCCCGCCCGCACTGCTCCAGGTGCAATCTGTAAATCCATCGGTAAAACAAAACAAACAAACCTCTGGAGGCACAGCCCGGAGTGCAAGGGCCTCGGTGATCGCTCACGCCCTTCACTTCCGGCGGTGCCCCCAGGGAATCGCCGTGTTGTTTACAAATACTGTATATCGGGTAGAAAACCAGCGAGTTTAGCTATGTATCACATTTTCACGTCACTATATCACCGTGTAGACTAATCTGATATTTGTTAAGTCTATAAACACAATGATTGAACAAACGTTACTATTTCTGTGTGCACGTTTTGTAATTAACATGGTTATCGTAGATTAGCTGGGCTAACCGTTAGCTGTTAATGTTAGCCGTTAGCTCAATAAATGGTCCGTAAATAAAATATTTTTTTCCAGCGGATATCTTAGTTACAACATGATTGCGCTAGCAAAGCAGTTTTGTGTTGCTATGTGTGGTATTTATTCAGTTATGGGAAATCACGATGTCTAGAAAGCATCAGTGGCTGCAGCTGACAGGGACAGTTTGCAAAGCTAACATCAGGACGTCATCTGTTAAAAGCCTCCCGTTGTGGGATACGACATGAAACTACTCCAGTTAGCTCAATCATGTTGTAACGAAGACGTCCGCTGGAAAAAAAAAATTCACGTTGACAAGACAGCGTTTTGGGTGGAGCGGTCGCTATGGACGCAGAGCTTGCTGTTTCTGTAAGTACACATGTCATGGTGACACCTGCACGTCTCGGCCACACCCCCTCCATTGTGATTGGCTAAAGCACAGTATGTTCAAGCTCAAAGCCCCGCCCTCCCCCCCTCTCTAGTCGTCTTTCACACAGGGCTGCCGACAGATTCTACAATGTAAATTGCAGAATCTGTCTTGAGAGATTACCCCAGGTGATTTTGAGGTTTTCTCCTCTGCCTCTTGCCCATCAAAACGGCTTTGACACCTGCCTCTTTTGAGAAAAAGAATGCGATGACATTCTAAACTCTTATTTAGCAACTTCAAATGAGATGATGAGTACATCACCAGTGGGGAGTTTTGATTCGAGCCTGGCATGAAGCACTCGGATGAGCTGTAATGACAGTTTGACACCAATCTATCACCGGCCAACCAGAAGACTTCATCAAACGCCCGGGCCGGTATTAAACAACCCATGGCAAGTTAAATCAACACCGTAGTAACAGTAAGCTCCGCCATTATCGGCGTTACCTTTTAAAGTTTCGGTTTCATGTATCATCATCCTGCAGCGGTGGGGCTGCGGTGCAGATGAAGGGAATATAACTTCAAGATGACTCTAGTTAACGACAGCTACACTTGTTACTGTGAGTAAGTGCGATAAAACCTCTGCCAGCCAAGCCAGTACTTTATCAATACATGTGATCAGCATGTAGAATATTTCAATCTGCTCTGTCCGCAGTCTCTCATTCACCGATATTATGATTTATGATCGCGGCCAACACAAGCACAGCTCGCTTGCGGTGCTAACAGCAAAGTGTTAAAGACAAACTAAATGAAAGCTGTCTGTGTGTAGGCTAACACTTTATCTGAACATGTACCTGAGGCAGCCGACCTGCAGACACTGAGGAGGGACAGAGAGCAGGATGAATGACTGATACTGATGTTTGTCTTCATGCTGAGCTAACGTGACTTTCTTCACTCAGTATTGTGATGTCAGGAGGAATATTTATATTCCAGTCAGATATTATTGGGTTTTAAATAGTGACTTTGTTGTTGTAAACATGACTGTTGCTGCCATGGACTGTATAAAACTATATCCTGTGTAACTGACCTATAAGGAAAGCATCAGGAGGTGAGGTGTGTGCATGTGTGTGTGTGGAGGAGAGGAGAGAGGGAGATGCTGGTAGAGAGATAGTGTGTGTTATTAGATACTGTTAATGTCACTTATTATGCTTCTGTGCATTGACAGCTCTCTTTTAGTCTGTTTCTGCATCATGTTGAGGAGGGCCATGCCTGTGTATAAATATATATATATATATATATATGTATATATATATATATGTATGCAAAAAAATGCAGGAAAAGCCTTTTTAATAATGCTCGCTGCTAAAAATGTGGCCCGTCGACATGATCTGGTTTTGAAATGCGGCCCAGTTGAAATAGTAATTGAATAGCCCTGCTGTAGCTTGTTTGTTAGCTATCTAACAACACATCAAAAATAGGCTAATTGTAAGCCAGTCTTGTTCAGTGAATCAGTTTATCATGTACACTCAAAAAATATTTAGGCCTGATATTTAAGATTGTTTGCTTATAAATACATGAACCTGGTTGTTCTATATTTAAATCACATTGGGTTTATTAGTGCTATTAAATAAATCACATTACTTATTACACTCATTATTATTACTTGAACTTGTTTTATTTATTCATTTCACAGATAGTTATACATCCTTAGGCCTTAAATTCATTATGAACGTGGACTTAAAGTCATTGTTTTATTTTATGGCCTTGCTGCCCTGGCTTTTGGCCTTTGTGCCCTCAAAAAATTGACAACACAAAAGGCAAAGTGGCCTTGTCTCTAAAATGACGAAATTCCAGGCCTGTTCACCACTCACATTTTGATTCATATGTTGTCACATTCTGGTTGGTGCACTGAGGTATGTGACATCACTCTTCTCTCAACCATACCCTTCAAACCAACAAGAAAAGCACAGACAGAAATCGCTGCTGTGAAAAAACCAAAACAACTTTCACAGTCTGTTCTTGTAGAATCTGTTTTCAGGGCCTTTAATGGATTTACCCACAGAGTTACTGTTGATATTTCTTCGGCTTGCACTCAACTTTTCACACAGAACTTTTCATACATGAGCTGCTGTATAAAAGTCATCCTCCCCCCGAGGATGCTCTCAGATTATGTGGTGATGCCCACCTAGCCGCATCTGCGTGGCACTCATAATCACAGTAAAGCGAACCCTCCCGGGTATTATTATGACAATGACATTTGCCAATAGAAGGGCAGGCAATCACAATAGATGTTTCCATTGCAGTAAAAATGATTTATAGCAGCTCTCATAGAAATGATGATCCAGAGAGGGCATGTTAGCGAAGGAGGATAATAGTACCCTTGTGCACAGCTCCGTTCCATCCACATCGGAGTGTGGTGCACAGCCTTGACTGGCTCACAAACTCTGCTCCCCCGGATGACTGAGCCTCCTGGCCTTCACAAAGTCTATTTCTCCCCTCAGATAAACGCTGCTATAAATAAAAGAGTACAAAGCCAATCACCTCACTGTTTAAAGAGACGTGCCACCTTCCCACACACATGGGATCGTTTGTTTGATCTAATCTCCCTAGTTTGGTCCGGGGCCGTTGCTCTGCTGTCGCGCTGGCCTGCCTGACTGATTGTTGGAGCCTCCTGCTGCTGCTGCTGCTGTGTTTATTGGGAGACTGAGCCCAGGCTGTGGGTGGTATTTGCCATTTGAGGATTGTCAGTGCTGTAGACCAGATGGCCGTCAACCTCGTGTTGATCTTGGAGCCAAATCTTGCCAAGACCGCTTCCCCCCCACAGTGGAATAAGAAGAATCGAGATGTTAAACATGCGCCCTGCCCCAAGCTCCTGGCTTCACTGTGCCACAGAGGGATTATGTTTGTATCTGGCCGGGCAGCAGGAGCTGGTATAGGCTGTAATAGAGCCCAGAGGGAATGGGGACTGGCACAGTGATGGGTTTTAACAAAATGACACAAGCAGAGGCCCAAGGGTGCCATCTACTTTCTTCTCCCTATTTCTACTCCCCACTAGTTCATGACTAGTTCTCTTTGAACTTTATTTTTCATTACAGCATTAAATCCTGGAAATGTGGAAGGTCACAAGTTCAAAAATAATTTTAGAGTTACCATTCAACTGTTTTCATTAACAGCTAAACACAAGCAGCATACATTATCAAACCTCTCTAGATAGGCAGATGAAACAAGGGCATTGATACAAATACTCTGTGGACTCAAATAAGACCACAGCTATTGATTATTTTAGTAATCAAAGGTTTTACTGATTTTTCCCACTGATTCTAATAATAATAAACTTTATTAATAAAAAGCTATTCAAAATAAAGTGACAAAGTGATTTACATGGTTGAACCTGGATTTCAAACAATGCAGGATTTAGGCAAATAAAAATCAGGCAAATTTAAGAAATACAAAGACAAAGGAACTCCCAACAATAAAAATAAATTCCCCTGATAAGACATGTTGGCAGCAAACTGCCCTGAAGATTGCACTGAAGCAAATAAAACTAACAATTACAATAATACAAAAATGAAAGAACAGAAAGCCCAATGGCAATATAGGAAAAAATTAACAGAGTAATCACATAGAAAATGCTTTTGCTTGATTAAAGCTACAGTAAATATACAAAAGAGGAAACAAGACAGGTCTCCTGTGTTTGTGTGTAGCATGCTGTCTCATCCTGCCAGTCAGAGTCTACTTTACCGTGAGGAAACGGATCCTCAGTAATTAGCTGTAACAACCATTGACTGTACACATAACAGGCATAGCCACTGTGACGTCACCCATCGGTTTGTAGGCTCCTGTTTTGAATCCTCGAGTTCGGCATCTTAACAGTCCCCAGTGCTTGAAAGGAGCACCGTTGGGGTGGTGGATGGGTCACAAAAAGTGGACTTTCACCCGGGACTTTCTCCTTGAGTCGTGTATTCAGATCTGTGTGAACTTTGACCTTATTAACTTTTATTTCCTAAACCTAATTGTAACTTTATGTTAATTAAATGACTGTACAGTAAAGACGTAACGTTCTTCGTGGGGTGCAAATTCCTAGGATAGCATACGAACTGTTCTTTGGGGGGTGGGGAGGTTGGGGCTTAATTTCAACCAGCAATCATATTGATTTACATTAAATGCTAACATTACGTTGTGTGTACGTGGACTGGTTGCTTTCTACTGAGATGCGGAAGAATTAACGCCATGCGACTGTGGGAGGCTAGTTTGGTTTTACGATAGACGCACTTTACAGAGTTATCATTTTGTTTCAGATGAAATGATCCCAAACTTTGGACACTGTTTGTTGTTTTCTTTTGCCTCTCTTTGCTATTTTCTCTCCCTTCCTCCATTTAGCAGTTCTGCTCCATCAAATCAAGTCACCTGTCATGATTAAACGAAGCCGTTTTGCAGCTAGTTTTAGCAATTGAATTACTTAAGGATTTTTTTCAGTTCCTCCCAAATGCTCGACATTTTAGGAGATATGCTTATTTGCCTCTTTGCAGAGGTAGATAAGAAGATCAATACTTCCCTCATGTCTGTCTGTTAAACAAAAGCTGTGGGCAGGAAACTGTCGAGCATAAAGACTGAAAAAAAGTGTGAAACAGCTTGTTTTTACACTTTTTTAAGTTGTCAACAAACAAGATAGTATGTGTTAATTAAGTTTAGCAGGAGCCGCCAGACTGATCCACCCCCCTGACCAAAGCCAGATGAGCTGTTTCCCTGTTTTTCCCTATCTCTTTATGTTGAACTAAACAATCCACCTCCTGTATGCAGCTTCATATTTTCTTGTATAGATCTCAGACTGGTATAAATGTTCTCATCTAACTCTCGGCAAGAAAGCAAATCAAGTATACTTCTCAAATGTTCCTTTAATCATCAGTGAAGAAAAGAGTACAAGTTGGCTCAATGGCCAAAAAAGAAATGTGGTCCAAATAAATGACATAATCTTGGAAGGTCAGCAAGGCTCACTTGCTTATCTCCAAAATGTCTTGCTAAATTATCTTTAAATTCCACACAAGCTCCAGCCTCTATGGAGCTTTACTTTCCTCCCTGAGGCTCTGCCTTGGCAAACTGACACCACATGCACAGCTTTGCCATTGCTGCCAATTATTTTCTATGGAAAGTAGCTAAAGCTGTTCCAAAGGTCATTAGATGTTGCTAGATTACCCATGTCGCGAGCTGATTCACTAACACTAATTTCATTGAATAGAGAGCATCCAGACCCTGGAATAAACCCATCTTGTAAACTCTTGTAAACTAAAAAGTTAAACTAACACTGATCTTCACACATTGTTGGATTGTTAGACACTTAAAGTAAATCCACAGGAGAGTAAATGACCAACAGCTACAGACTATAGTGCCTTGCAGCCATCAGAACTGATGAAAGATGTTGGTGTCTGTCTGTCTCTGCTGACAGATATGAACATATGTATGCAGAATCAGTGAGCAAAAGTACAGGATTTTGGTGTTGGGAGTGTTCTGGTTTCTGTTTGTAGTCCAAGTAGTACAGATCAGTCACGTCTGAATGAGCTTTGTTTGCCTCAAGGTTAACAGTTTGCATGAACAACAAAAGAGGGGGAACGCATTGGCTGAGATGTAATCTTGAATCCCACTAGATATCACCTTACAAAGATTTTTTCTGCCTTCATATGAAGATATCTTTTACAGATAAACCAAAATGTTATCTGGACCCATCTCAAGATACAAATTGAACTGTAAACAATTAGCAGCGCAAAGTAGTGGAAGTAAATGGTAATGGTAAATTGACTTGCACTTGTATAGCACTTTTTTAGTTGTTCAACCACTGAAAGCACTTTCACACTAATTGTCCCATATGAGGTGCCACCTGCTACTAAGTTTTTTAAATGTTCACACAAGATCACACACACCAATGGAGAAGGCAATGGCAGCAATTTGGGGCTCAGAATCTTGCTCAACATGCAAACTGGAGGAGTCGGAGATCGAACCTCCAGCAATCTGGTTAGTGGACAACCCTCTCTACCTCCAGAGCCACAGCCACAGACCTGAAGTCTTGGCTGCTAATTCTGCTGACAACAAGGAATCTCCCATAATATTGGCGATAGCCCCCTGAGGCTTTATCATCGTCATAGGATAGCCCATTGGGATCTCAGATTGCAAGCTCGTTTCTCTGCTAGGGTGACTGAAAACAGTGCTTGGTTAGTAGCCTTTGAGTCAGATATGATCGCACAGTGCACCCTTTAGCGTCTGTATGGCTTTCAACCAATGTTCAGAGTAATGGACGTAGTATGAAGAGTGCAAAAGTCCGCTCTTAAGTGGATGGACCCAGCAAGAACAGGACTTGTATCCAGGAGAGCAGTGATTGTGTCCCGTGTGAAACTAAAAGTCGATGTTATTTTGTCACAAGTTGACTGACACGACTGATCCCGATATTTTCTTAACCCTAACCAAGTAGTCTTGTTGCCTTAACCTTACTGCAGTCAAAGTATGACTGTGTAGAATGTGATCACATTGGAGAAACTTTATATTCAAATTGGAAGAACTATATAGATGGTATGTGATGTATAACAATACCAAAACTAAAAGTATAATCATACAAATATTGGCCTGGCTTTGTCCAGTAGTGGGTGTGCCACCTTGCTGCCAAACCCTTGTTGTTAGAGAGGGTATTTAGTGAGGACTGTAAAGAATTCTTTGCAGCACTAAACTTCGACAAAAATTCTGGAGAGGCTCCTTACAAGATGTGAGAAAACTGTTGCACCTTCCTCCAGGCGTGGTCACTCAGTGACTTCCTGTCAGCCTCCGGTGTTGCTGATACACACTAAGTAACTAGTTTTTTAAAAAAACTTGTTGTTCTCCCCCTACAAGAAGCTCTGTCTCTGAAAAAGTTGTTCAACTACCAATCTATGACTAAACACAAGGGAAAAAGAATCTGAAGCACTATAACAGTACAGCTGTACTCTCATCTGCCTCTTCAGATCCTCCACTGCTGTCCAACCATGATTACATCTTCATTCCTCATTTATTCCTCCATCCACGTCCCTCTCCACTCACCCATATAATAACTGAATTGAAAAGAACAGACACCATCTCTTATCTAGTAGAAACTTAGCTCTGTGTTTCACTGGGCTTCCTGAATCAGACATGAGTATGCTGCTTTGCTCTCTGGTTGCCATCCTTCACCGTAACCCCAGAGCCTATCCTCCAGCCTCCATCAAGTATCCCTCATTACGTGTAATTCCACATGCCACAAGCTGTGGCTTTAGGGTCCACTCCAATGTTGACCTGCACCTCTTCACACCAGGTATTTCCTATCCCTGAGAGGCCTGCTGTGCCCCTGTGACGCTGCGTCTAATCTATCTGGTAATTTGAGGCTTACTTTGGTGCAGAGGAGCTGATTCTTCAATCTCCTGCCACCTGTCATGTCTCATGTGAGGTGGGGTGAGAGAATATTGGGTCTCAATCCCTTCTCAGCACGTCTGCAATGGAGTAAGGCGGAAGGGAGAGCAAATGGATAAAAGAAAGCTCAGGACCAGAATGCTGCGATAAGTTCTCTGATCCTCGTCTGTGGGTTTTTTTGCAACCAGCAGATGTGACTCATCTCTGATTTAAGATGGGCATCAATTAGTTATGCTCCCTGTAACATAACTAAAAACCAATAATGATATATACAAACAGAGCAAATGAAGACGTAGGGGAAAAGAAATATATAATTAATAATATGAAATAAATGAATAACGAAAACATGAAATACATTTAAAGTGTAAGAAAAGTAATGAAAATATATCAGTGCAGTTTTTAAAGGATCCCAAATAATTGCAACAATAATTTAAAAAATAATAACAGTATAACAAATACTTTATCACATAAATAATTGAAAACTACATATAATAAAAAAATAAAAATACACCAAATATAATGCTGCTGCTACTACTACTACTAAAAATATCATTATAATTATGAAAATGATTTAGAAATAAATAAGAATACATTCAATAAAAAAAATAATTCAATAAAAATAAAACATATTGTATTTACTTAAACAACTGGGAAAAAAATAAAACTAATATAAAACTTAAAAAATGCCATCTCCTGCTTTTAAAAAATGGAAAATAAACAAATGTAGAAAATTACATAAAAATTACAAAAAATACACAAGATAAATTATTTAAATTAAATAAGTTATACAATTCTAAAAATTTATAGAAAAATGTCAAAAAAATACTAAAAATAAATAAATAAAATAAAAATAAACATTTTAAAAATGGAATAATAAAACTAATACAAAATCAAAACAGCACATCAGCATTTAAACCTCTGTATTATCTTTTATGCCTAAGAAACCCTTCTCTCATACCCTCCAGAGTCCCAGCTGCACATGAGTGACTATTTCCATCCCCAGTCCATCCCTGAGTTCCCACATCATGCTCACAGTGAGATCTGCAAACTTTCACTCCAGACTTTGAGCGTCTCAGATCTCCTCCACATCTCACCACTGCTGCTGGTGTGAGGCTCAGTATTTGAGTGAAATTAGCATAATTTAGAGTGAATCTTCCCCAGCCTGCAACCTTACCCACAAACTTCTCCAATATTTAGCTTCCCTCTGCACTCCAGTTTCCCCTCTCTCAACCCGACACGCTCCGATCTGACACGTGCATGCACGCACACAAAGCACAATGTTTCTTAGGCTTGTTTTCTTGTTGTTGTGCTCCGTAGAGGAAAGAGATGAAGAGGAGGCAGAGCAGATGTCAGGATTGATAGCGAGCTTATCTAAACATCATTGATTTTCACACTTTCTTACTGGGGCCAGCACGGGTTGGTTTCCTCCTCTGATGCCAAAGCATTTTACAGAGTAGCCAGGAAACTTGTCAGACTGGATGAAACTGATAAGAAGACACAAAAAAGCTGTCCACCCACACCTTTCCCGCTCCCTTCGATGCGTTTTTAAAAGACAAGACAAGGGTGCTTTTCACTTTGAAGCAGGACTCATCAGTGTGTTTGTACATGTGAAAAAGACAAGAGAAAAAGAAGCGAACATGGAGCAGAGGAAAAAAATAATTGGCCACACTGCCCGTGTGTCCAGCTCTGAGCTGTGCGTCGACCACACTCCTGCCTCTGTTAGTGTTTGACCTATCTACCCATTTGAGAAGCTCCATCTAGGTCCATGTACACCTACTGAAGCATGAAAGCCCTCTGAGGCAGCGTGTTAGACAGACGAAATAGAGAGAGGTGCAAACAGGGCATACGAATAGGATAACAGGAGGAGACGAACAGAAGGAGATCTGGAAAAAAATCATCTCAACAAACAGTTCAATCCTGCAGTGGGGTCTTCAAACTTTTCTTAGAACAAGGGCTAGAGACCCTCATGCAATGGGATCACACAAGCAGCTATACTGATGCACAGCTTAAAACAAATGTGGGCCAGGACAACAATTAACCTGAGGTGAACAAACCACTGTAAAATATGTAACGTTACATTAAAACAAGGTTGATGTTTGGTTTCACATCGGACACAAACTGTGGTCTCCTGGGTGAAAGTCGGTTTTGTTTGACCCATCTACCCCCCCTGCCTCCCACCTCATGTGGACTTAATTGCTCTCTATACTACATCAGTTGCTCTCAGCACCCGATGCGTCTCATGAAGGCATTAAGGGATGCCTTGGGCATCAGTATCACACACCAAGGGGTGTGACAAAGGGTGTTTGATGACCTTGGGATGAGAACAGGCTGCATATTCGATATTCGGTGTTTAAGTGAGGGATAATGTATAATGAGCCGGTGAATACTGGGAAAATAACTCCCAACAGGGGAATAGAACACTGACGCGCAGCGGAGGAAGCCTAACCCGAATACAAAAGGAATACATGGCTCCATGTAAACGCACTGATTGCTGTCTGATTTCACAAAATGATCCTCGAATAAAGCAACAGGTACTTTGCAAGGTGCTGAGATTTGTGTCTCCCCACCAGCCCACTTATTTTTCTCAAGTGTTCAGCATTGAAGGCAGGTGCAATGTGCTGCAGCAGAAGCCAAAAAAACAAATAACACCAATGCCCCCCCCACACCCCACGTTACAGGTACATTTTCACACTTTTTTTTTTAAAGACTGATAAATTCCAGGATTTGTTTAATATGAACACAACTCAAACATGGACCCACTTTAAAAAGTTTTCTTATGAAGTGAGGAGTGTAGTGGACCAGCAAGCCCCACAGCACAAAGCCATCATCTGATTTGGCTCTGTTTGGACGAAAGTCAAATGGACTCCCAGTATGTCTCTGGCTCCTCACCTCAAACCCAATAACTCTTCCCCTCTGGAGGTCTAGCTACAGCTCTCCCTCCTTACCTGTCAGGATATTTATCACTGCTCTGCTCCAGATGATGTATTCAGCAGCAGCTAAGATTAGTGCTCGTAGCCAAATGCCAAGGATTGTCTCTGCCGCCTGTTGTGTTTACTTCCTACTCGCATACCCCCCCGTGACACGTCCCATCTTTAAAGTGCAGCTTTGACGGCACATTTTGTTCAACATGACAACAAGGGTTCCCCTCCCCGAGGCAAGCTAAAAGAGGCCTGTACATGGATCATGCTGTGCAGGGGGCACCGCTGTTTGTGTACACTTGTTTGTGTTTGTGCCTGCGTATATGAATTCATGATTATATAGCTTAAGGTTCCCTTTGCTGAGCTGTTGTTTTTCCTGCTACATTCAAGTGTTCTAGCCATATGAAGGAGGAGGGTGTTGCTTTATTTGATTCTCTCCAAGGTCTTGAACATGATATCTGTGAATAGTTAATACTTGTCTTACCATATGCAGATGAAATCAATGCAAAATGAGGGGCTTGGCCCTGTATATTTTAAATCTTTCTCCCTGATACAGACCATATAGCACCCAGTCAACGTGTTTTCCAGCATTTCCTACTTATTATGGAGTTGAAGCAAGATTCACCAACATTTCTCCTCCTAAATGCACCCAGGGCTCCGAATCCATTAGTGGTTATCACCTCAATCGCACCAGGAAAAGGGAGGCAATCTTCTGAGCACCAAGGAGTGTGCTGGGGGGGTTACGGTGCGGTAAGAGGACTGGGGTTGCTGGGGGGAACGAGTTTCCCCCTCGCAGGGTTAAGAGAGGCAAGACATGCTACACAGAGAAAATCACTCAGCCTTATTGTGCGGACTAAATCAGAAACCATTGCTTCCCCATCCATCTCTCTCAGCTGGCACTATAGGTGGAGATACTCCAGAGTGTGATTGTGTGTTGATGTGCGTGCCTTTGTGTGTGTTGTTTTGTGTTGTGTGGAAGTGGAATGAAAGAAAGGGTGGGGAGGGGTGTGATGAAGAGTCTTAAAAGCCTTAAGCTTTGCTTCCTGTCTCCTGAAATCCACAGCTCCCATGAATCACCATCGCTGCTGTTTTTAGCCCGATTACTTTTCTTTCAGTGCTCCACAACTTATTTAATTTCTACAGGAGTCTTCGGTAGGCACGACTAAGCTACAGTTTCTGTTGGTGGTCAGAGGAAAAATAACAAACAACTAGGAATTTTGACAATTAGCATCTTGTTGTTTCAATTTGACAATATTTGCCAGAGGATAAAGCTCCTATTAACTTCAGAGTCATGAACAGTGGGATTACTTTTCATTTCTTTCCCAGTAATTCTGTTTGCAGTGTTGAAATCACAACACGCTCCCACTGTTTTTGTTCTGACAGATCAAGGGATGTTGCTTTTAAAATAGGAAAGTGAACATTTAGCATTTTTATCTTTCCATAATTTAATCATCTCAAATTCTCACATTATATATTCTTCTTTTTTGTCTTCTTTTTGGTTCCGTGTGCAACATTGACATCGTTTATATAGCAGCACGCCACTGTTTACTATGTCAAGATGTAGTGCAGTAATGAGGTCCTAAGAACAGAGAGAAGTCATGCTACCTGTGTGTGTGCAGTGAGCAGAGTTTCCTATTCAGTCACTCTTTTTTAAACTTGATGCACACTAATTTGGAACAATGTTTGAGCGCTTCTTGGGCCGACGCAAACGGTATTTTGTGGTGGCGTGTCATGGCAACTTGCCTGTTACAGGGCTAACATTAGCGCATCTGCTCGGGTGTTGTGTTATAAACACCCGTAACCGCTGCAGAGTCATTTGACCTGGGTGTGAATGGTGATTTTAACTTTTCCTATTACATTACAAATCCAGACATTAGCGGATATTGGCAGGTTTCTGTGCAATGGAAAAGGGGCTTTAGTGTGTGCATCCCACTAGCAAGCTTATTGTTGCCACTTTGCACTACGCTAATACAGCGGTTCCATTGATATTGGAATGGCGTCATCACAGAAACATAACACCCATCCTCTGGTCCCTCCTTGATTAATATTGTTAGCTCTTGCTGCACTGTTGCCATTATTAGTGATGCATATGGAGATAGCACAGTTAGCTGCTAGCCACCGTCTCTGCCACTTCTGTGTTTCATGACAACCGTTTCCAACTCATATGCTGTGGATTTGTCACAGAGCCCCTTTAAAGGTTTTACTGCCAGACAGAAAGTTGACTTGTAGTGCAGTATATGACCTTAAACATTAACAAACAAATCAATTTGTTGATACAGTTCTACATTGAAATCCCTTAGGTGACATGGCAGGGTTCGACATAAGCCATGGCCCGATGGCCCGGGGCCAATCAAATAGTATGTCGGGCAAGTTGACTGACAGGTCACAGGCCCGCTCGGGCCAGTGACGCTGTAAGGCTTTTTTTGTCAGGGGAACAACTCCAGCGGATTTTTATCCCACTTTTCTCGAGCCTTCAGTGGATTTATTGGGCTTTCTGGCCAAAGGTTCTCTCACCTTTGTGCAGTGAAACACCGGAGGATGGGGAAATGTGCCGGTGTGCTTGTGCGTCTTCGCCAACGCGGACGCCGCACACCGCTGCCACGCAGATATATTTCTCTCCAACGTGCGTTTGCTGGCCAGTAAACTGGATGAACTTCAGCTACTGATGGTGAAAAACGGATACTTTTCTACATCTGCAGTTTTGTGCTTCACGGAGTCACTTTTTTGTTTGCTCGTTTGTTTTTGGCCCCACTAGCAGGATGGTGTTACAGATGGCAACATCAGTCGCTTGGTTGGTTGGTCAGATATTAATTGTACCAACATGAAGAATCCTAAGAACTTTGATAATCCTCTGACTTTTCCTCTGGCACCACCAACAGAAATTCTTATTTTCAATTGGGTAAATTTTAATGCCTTAATTTTTCATCTAGCACCATCATTATTTTGCATTTTTTAATTTGTCAAAAAACTTTGGTTTACCTGCTAAAGTGATGACATTTCTATCAGCTTCAGCTGCACTTTGGTGACTCACTAAATTGAGATAGTCAGCATATTAAACACTATTCCTGCTAAAAAACCCAGTCCATTCACCAGAAGAAAATGTTAGCAGTATGCGTGTTTGCAAACTACGGAGGAGATGGAGGATGGGTTGATGGATAGCATGACACCTAGACATGCAAACCACTTTTCAGGAACAGCAAACAATTAAACTAGTTGTTTTATAGAGAGACATTAACAGCATTTTAGCTGTACTGACTATTAAGCTGATGACATTCCGACACAGTACTTTGATCGTTGACACTTTCACAGGCTGCGGATGGACATACTGGCCATTTCATGGGTCAAACCTGCTGCCTTTTCACTTTTCTCCAACCTCTCAGCCACCTTGCCACCGGCAGTTAATTTCCCTTAATCTGCAGGCAGGTCAGGGCAGAGCAGGGCAGCAAAGTTACAGGACAAAGATATGGCTGATTGCTCACTGGACCCTAATTTCCTTTTAGTGGTGGTGGAGAGGAGTCAATTATAAACTTAAATAGCCAAACTTTTAAAAGTTACCACCACTTACGTTGATTGCATGAGCTTTCCATTGTTTTTAGAAGAGTTTCCTGGGGTATTATAATTGCCTTGGTAATATGCAGAGCCTTTTATCCCGCTCATAAAAGCCAGCCACATTAATCAAGTTGTATTGGTGTTGGTGAGCTATACGAGATGATTGGGACAATAAGTGGTGCGTGTCTTTGAGAGATGCGACACTCCGAACGTGTCATCCAAACCAAGTTCCCAACCATTAAATGTTATGACACTATACCTCCATTAAAAATCTGGATATTACTCATATCAGAGCCTCTGAGGAGAGAAAAAGAGACAAGTGCCAAACTGTTCTATGAAGTTCATTCCTCTGTGTCAATCTCCCATCTCCGGTAATTGTAAAGCAGGTCATATATGGAGAAAGGAGAAGGGAGGGGAGAAATGGCTTCCTCAGAAACATGGCAGGTTTAATTTGTTAGCTTGGATGAAAATTGGCTGGTGAAGAAAACAAACGACGGTTACATGGGCCGATGGTACCAATTCGTCAGGGGAAGATTGAGGAGCCAGTCTGGAGATAGCTCACGTCTCCATAAATCATGTTGACAATTGACTTGAACTGCAAGAGGAGGAGGTCTCCCATAAAGCGAGCCTGAACAGGCACTGATATAGGACGTCTCTCTACCACGGAACTGAAATAGAACGACAGCTTGATTCATTGACGATGGCTCGTGATAGCTGACTGAAACACTGACTGCACATTCATCTAAAGTGGTAATCTGTGAATTGTTTTTATCTGACTTTGGCGCCATCTTTAGGAGGATTTTGCCATCGCTGTGGTGTTTCCTCTGTTTTTTCCTACAATCGCTTATCAAAGAGTGTTTGGGGTACGTCTTGAATTCCTCACCTTCTGAAACCAACCTGACTCCAGCCAGTGAAAATAAAACCTCTAATTAACTAGCTTTACATTTTATATTCATTATTTTACATCAGACATGCATTCTTTATGCTAAAATATAAAGTATGCATACAAATGACCATGCATGCTTGTTAGTAATACAGATGCAGTAATGCAAGCAAGAAAAGGCAACAATCAATGCTTAATGATAGAGGTCAATACCACCTTCTCTGTCAAACTGGATGGAAATTTGAGAACATTGATATTTTATTAAACAAAATTCAATGTGATTCTACTTGCGATGTAACTATCTAACATGCATTTACCTGTGTTCCCATTTTTGATGGTGCCATGCTGTTATTTGTTGGCTCATAAATCCTAAGTTCCAGTAGTCCAAACAATTTCCCATTTGACCGATAGATTATTTGTTTGACAACCCAGTATCCAGAAGACAATTGGTTGTTGCTCTGAAGGGCCATTTTTCCAAAGCGCATGGCAAATTATCTTCAGAACTATGGATATCACAAAAACCTTTGTATTAGGATACATTGTTGTTTTCAGGCTACCTGGCTGTTGCAACAATGGGCTGCCCCTTTTTGATGACATCTAGCTTTTATTCCTCTTAGTTTGAATGCACTTAATGTGAGTGACTTTGACCAAAAGCATGAATGAAATGCCCAATTTATATTACTAGTGGAAGGAAATGTACCCGTATGTGCGCAAATTCTGCATGACCTGACCTTGTTCTCTGTTAATATTGTTGTCACTTTGATAAGGAAAGCATCATGTGAAGGTATTAAAGATTAGTACAATGCTAAATGTGTAAGCAGAGCAGCAAGGTTACGAATGTACAATGTAATGCGACTTCATCCTGCAATATTGGCCAAACAAATACCAATCCCTCTAGGATATCACTGGCTTTTTTGGGATTGTTGTGGCTTAAAATGCCTGATTCACTGCAGCTTTTCAAGTTTTTCAAATGCAAAAATAGTTGCACTTTTTTTGCGGGATATTTATTAAAAATACCACAGTAATGTTACCACTGACTGTGCCTTTTGATCTAACTCACCTTCATTCTGTTTGGCACGTGCATTTGATCTGCCATGGTGATTTGTCTTGTCTGCTGTCAAGCAGTTACCCCTGCTTGTGTGCAGGACGTCAGGAAAATGCCTTGCACAGTCTTTAGCAAGAAAGGGAGTTTGGTAATGTTGTGTTTGGGACCACTATGATTGGTGAAACTCACAAGAAACTACAACAATTGATCAAATTTGCTGATAAGTTGCAGTGATTTGAAAAAATTGCAGGGACTGGTTGAATTCAAATAAAAATGTTGTGATCATGACATTGCAACAACCTGGAGGGGTTCAAAGACATGCAAGCACATTTCTGGCTGATATAACTCAAACAGCACACCTGTACCATTTATTTCCAGATATGATTGTTGCCATGAGCTGTAAAATTCCACCTCATTGTAGTATATACACCGCTGTAAGGTATTATGGTATTTAATAAGCCTTCCAAGTCATGGATTATTTTATTCAAACCGGCCCTCCTGAATCACATTTAATCGTCTAACCAGCACCTGTAGCAACACATAGTCTACACCAGTGTTTTGTTTTGCCCGCAGTTTAGCTAATTGCCTGCAAAATAATTTAGGCCCACTCACCACACCTCTAACCCTAGAAAAGTCTCTTGAGCTCCGCCAGATGACAATAAGCAAAGCTAAATCTGTTCCTCCAGCCATTAGAAGCTACATCCTCTATCAGGTCTGATCTCTTTCTCTCATCTCACAGCGTCTCATCTTCCCTGCATGCATCCTCTACCTCTCTGCTCTTTTTACTGTAATGCAGACGCAGGAGCAAGCTAAATACATAAGCCTTAAATAGGTATGATATTTCAGAATGATTAATAACACTGTACATGTAATACGAGTCATGACCTGTTGATAAGATCAGTAAATGTGATGTGATGACTAAAAGTAGACCTTTGATATCCAGCATGACTCTGTTACAGGAAGCAGTAATGTGATTACAGTGCTTTCTGATGCATTACTTCCAACAGGATTGACTACAGATGTGCTGAGAACGCCGTATCACTCCTTCTGCCTCTGCGCTTTCTCTATATGTGTATTACAACTGTGACACTCAGTCGAGTGTGTAAGCTTCTCCCTCTCCCTCACTGCCTCCTCCTCCTCGGCGTTGGCTCGGAGAGCTTGTGTTTATGCGGGTTTCACCAGATGTTGATTCAACCATTGAACAGATGACAGACTTAGCCAGCAGCTGAGGAGACAAATCCACAGTCCAACACTCAGCAGGCTTCCACTTCGCTTTTTCTCTGCCTGCTTTGTTTACATACGTCTGTCTCTTTCTTACTCACACCATATCAGTGTTCTGACTTTTTTTTCCCCAGCTTGGCACACTTGCATGGATTGTCTACAAACCACACACAATCTCAGTTTCTCTTGTGCTTGAATACTAATCATCCAACTCTTTGACGACAAAACACACACACACCGTAAAGTTGCAAATTTCAAAACTGTAGTAAACAAAAAGTGGTGTACATGTTGTTAAGTTGTCCTACATTGAGCTGTGTAATTGTAGGAGCAGGGAATAAACTGCGCCGTAGCGTTTTCCTCAAGAGAAGTAATTTACTTCAGTTGCTCTAATAAACACTCAGCCATAAAAATCAAATCCACCCGGCAACGCCAAATGTGTAAAGCTGTCGGTGTTGAACTGACAGATTAGAGTGTCCACTAAGCAAATAAAACATGAAGGTCTGAACCGCTTTCTTCAAATATGGGTTCTCTTGTGATTATATGTGCTTCCAATTCCCATTACAAAACAAACAAAAAGGAACATTATTATCATTATTTTTGCAGTTTTTGGTCGGTTTCGACCACTAGAGAGTGAACAGGAAGGGATTCAGTGTTTTGCTGTAGTGTAGTTCAGAATGTTAAACCATAAAACTCACCCAGCCTGCAGCCATTTCCCAGATTATATCTAATCTTTGAAATGATATGTTGTCATCTAAAGGAAAAAGTCCATCCTAAAACACTCAAACCTCTCTGCTGAACATCTTTCTCTTTTTCTCTAGTGGTATATTTTTTTCCGTTCATGATGATGTGATCCATAAAATGCGTCTGATAGCAACATTTTCAGCCATCTGAAGCATCAAACAGAGGAAAAAATCCATGGTGAGACAGAGTAATTTCTCAAACAACAACGGGTTCAGTAGAGCATGATGCCGTACAGCCACAGGACATGGGCGCACTACATGACTCCTATTTTTTCCTCACTGTAGCTCACATGTAACCCACTGCTGCATACAGTGTGCTGTCTGCCACTTTTCAAAAATATGTTCTGGGAAATGTCAGAAATGACAAGCTGAGGTTGACATGCACAAGCCAGGAGGAGAGCAAGTGAGTTTACCTGAGAAATAAAGCACCTGGAATGCTTTGATGACAAAAATTGTATTATTTCCCTTTAAATCATTATCAAGGTCTTGCATTCCCAAATCTGGAAAAAAACAATTACCATTCACATCACATGTTAAGTGTGTAAAACAAGTTAATTTCACTCTTGCTCACTATGCTCATTCGCCTTGAAATAAATCAAGAGAGGGAAGTGAGGTGCATTCATTATGAATGCATTCCTATTCTTGTATGTGCGCTGTGTAGCCTCTCCTCTCCTTGTTCTTAATTTGTGTCTGGCTCTTCAAATATTTAAAGGTAGGATTTAAGAATTGAAGTGACTGCAAACATGGATCCCAGGGCCCACTTGACAAGGCGAGGTAGGTTGTTGTACAAGACAGGCACTTACTCAAACATATGGCCACAAGAGCTCGGCACTGAAGTTAAGAAGGGAAGCCAAACCACTGTTCCTGTGTCCCTGACTGACATTGCTCTGTTATCTAGCAATGATATATTCAGATTTTTTGGGGAGCTGTACTCTTGGATGTGAAACATAACCCAGTAAGCACTAGATTGCAGGTCAAAAAAACTTCTAGGTTAAAACTGGGCCACCAAAGCAACGTTTCTCAATTTAATAAGATATTTTTATTATTAAAGATATATTTTATTACTAAATACCAAATTATTCCATTTTAACAAGAACCTTTCAATGTTACATTAATGTGAATGACGCAATGCAGCATGCCGTTTTGAGTTGAACTTCTGTCGGACGCCCTGTTTCTATTTTTATTCTGTCGCTCGCATTGAAAGCACCGCAGTGGATGAGGAACGATTCAGGAGGTTTAAACAAGGAGTTACGTACAGACAGACATTCACACTCACATTTACACCTATGGGCAATTTAGAGTCACCAGTTGACTTAACCTACATGTCTTTGAACCGTGCGAGGAAGCCATAGTACCTGGAGAAAAAACCCACACTGAAGAAGAATATGCAAACTCTGCACAGAGAGACTCCCCCACCCTGAGTTTGAACCAGGAAGTCCCTTGCTGTGAGGCGACAATGCACCACAGGATAGTGCAGTATACATAATAGGGAAGTACATTCTCACCCATCTTTTCAGTGGTTACTTAGCACACAGCTGCTGGGTCAGGCGGAATTTATACTTCTGCGTGGAATTGACGGCGTACTTGCGCCGTAGGGTCTGCATCGACGTAGAGCGTGACATGCACCTAAAAATGTATCTCAGCTACGCGGTGCGGCAACTCAGACCCCATATCTATTTTTGTAAGCTGAAACCATTTCCCTCAGTTGAAACAAAGCTTTTATTTACTCTTTCACAGATAGGAAACAATAAATTGTGAAGACTATAAAGCCTCCACAAAATAGCATTTTAATTCTTGTGTGTGATTTATCCGGGCTTCATATGAAAATCTCTGCTCGTCGCTAGGCTAATTTATACAATATAAAATTTCATAGGGTTGTGCTAATAACATTAGCATGTTATATTTGTTTAGAAAACGTGATTAGTAAAGGACAGCGTTTTTTTGTCAGTGAACTTTGTGAGTTGTAATGGAGCGAACTTTGCAGCGTTACTTTTGTTTAATGTTGTTGCTCTACCTGGCTTCATATGAGTAGAGAGAAGAAGCTAGCTGCTAGGCTAATTTATACAAGGTGTGTCCAGTAAAAGACAAATGATTTGTCTGTGAATGCTGATTTTTGGACATGTGTTTGAAATTGTCTGTATTAAGCCATGTTTAATGTGTGTTTAGGTGTGATTTGAATCAACTCACCTTTACAGCACTTCACAGAAACCTCTGCTGCTGACTAGTGTTTTGGAGGTGTAACTGCAGAGTGACACAGACACACCACCGCATAAGTATAAATGCTCACAACGGTGTAAGCCATGTGCGTAGACTATGGCGTAGGGTCTACTGCACAAGTATAAATCCCCCTTGAGTGGTTTGTTTACATGACGTGACAGAGTTCCCTACTTAATGGATCCAGTGTGGACGGAGAATGTTTGATGTAAGGTGATGCAGCACAATAGTTAGGTCGCATTCAGTTAGGACACGGTGTGAGGGGGTTGTGCTGGTTGTATGCTAATCGGCAAACGTCACAGTATCCTTGGGCAAGATACTGAACGCATATGCCTGTTGAGTGAGTGTGTGTGAAGAGGAGCAGGTGGCACCTTGACCATCAGTGTATGAATATGTGTGTGTGAATGTAGTGTAAAAGTGCTTTAAGTGTTCAGAAGAATAGAAAGGCCATTTACCACGTACATAAGAACAGAATTCAAAATACAATTCTGAAATTTAACACACTACTTCTACCATGATATTAAAATGTTGTCTTTTTTCAGTAACATTGAACATGTCTTACACTAAGACATTTTCATGCACTGTGGACTTTTTACATTTCAAAAATCTGGCTGGAACACTTGAACAGGATGCTGTGAAGAGAGTTTGGTATCAATTGAGCAAAACTGTGAGAGGAGATAAGTTCAATTAGTTTAACAGTTTTTCTGGACTTTGTAATTCTAGCATCTTGAAGCATCTGAATGTGTCTGCTTAACTGGGGCTACATTTTGGTGAAAGCAAATTGGTATGAGGAGTATTAGCCCAGCAGAACTGCCAGGCCCCCAAATACCACCCAACTCAGCAGTTCCCCTAAATTTTAAGAAGACTTTTAGAGTTTCAGCTCATTGTCCTGGTTGTAACACACTTAGTTTTACTCTCTGTCATCAACCTTGTTTCCAGCAGCAGCAGCAGCAGCAGCAGACAGCTGTTTTTGGCCCAAAAAAAAAAAGCTGTCACTAAACCCACCGTATGCTACCTGTCCAGCACCAAATGGCAGACAGACAAAGTTAGAGAATAGCTGGTGAACACAGTGAAGCATTTAGAAGTTAAAGAGACAGATCTTTCCCTCAGAAGTCGGTATAGACCAAACCAAGAGCTAAAAGGAAAATGAATATTGTAATTGAATTTGTCAGGTGGACAGAAACACAAAATGATTAATAATTTTAATGTTGCTCCAAAGCTTTCTCACCTGATTAGGTGTTATCAACCCATTAAATGGCTGTTACCTGTGCAATAGCTTCATAAATATTTGTGGAATCAACCAAATTCATTTTTTGAGACACTTGAGGCAGCAGAACAACCTTAAATCAAAAAATAAAATCACTTTATAAAGTTGATATAATAAATATACTAGCTCAGCAGACCATTAAATGGCAGTGGTTATAAGCATCAAAGATATAGGTTAGAGGAGGGCCTTTTAAGCATCAGTTAAAACAACCATCTGTGGTTAAAGTGAGTCAGAGTTGACTTTTGATGTTTGTCTGACCCATCTGTCACATGTCTGTCCTACCTCACATCTGTGCGTCCTCCTTTGCTCCCATCATAATTACTACAGTTGACAGGTTGCTGATTAACAGTAAACAAAGGGTCATTTCATGGCCAGATAATTTATCAGATAATAATCTTCAGAACCTCATAGCAGGTGTGGTAGACCCCTTCGAACCCATATCATGCTTATAACCACTGATAACTGCCATTTATTAGTCTGATAACAGCCAAATTGGCTGGCTGGGGAACTGTGAGCGAGTGTATTTACTATATCGTAAGTGCTATATCGTAGGCACTGGACTTGCTTGCGTTTCTTGAAGACATTTCGCCTCTCATCCAAGAAGCTTCTTCAGTTCTAAATGACTGGTACAGAGTTGCAGGTTCGCCTCTAACATAGCACTTATGATTACCATGACCTGGATGACTGAGAATCTCCACCGACAATTATTTACTATATCAACTTTATAAAATGATTTTATGTTTTGACTGGAGGTTGTTCTTCCGCCTCAAGTGTCTCAAATAATGATTTTAGATGATACTTAGATGTCTAAAAACCTTAGACATCTACTGACCTGCGAATGATCAATACCAAGCTTACTGGGAAATGGTAAAATGTTCTGCTTCACATTTTCCACGAGTTTGATTTTACGGCCACAACATGAGACACTTAAATCTCCTCAAGAGACATGCGAGACCCTGAATACAGTAAAAAGAGGAACTGATCCTCCCATCTGCCGGGAATTCTTGAAGACAGCCGATAGTGAACTCTCACTGTGGTTATTTCCTCACTTCAGTAGTCCTCAACATCTTTCATTCTGTCTCATCTACTACTGTACACTCCTCAGCTGAAAAAGAGGACACAGGTAATGGTATTTCAAAGGGAAGTATAGCGATACCTAGAGGAGGGATGTGAGGGAGGATGGGTGTTGAGGTGTGTTTTCAGGCAGGGGGTCGGGGTGGCACGACTGCGGTTGAGAGGGAGATTGCCTCTGAGTGAGATCAAACGTCTCCTCTCTGTTTCTGTGTAGAGGGGGGGTATGGTGCCCCGCCCCAACACTCCCACCCATCACTGCAACAAGGCGTCAGTGACGTCTGCCCCATCAAACAGACTGTATGAACACCAGGGAGTTTGGCTCAGCACGAGCAAATAAATAGGTTTTGACTAAAGCTCTCAGCAACATGTTTCATTCAACTGAAAAACATATTGTCCTCGCAAATCATTTTTATCTTAAATCCTATTTTGAAGCTTATTCATCTTAAACACTGAGTGAAAAATCTGTAGATGCCACGCACATGTACATCACATATTCAGCGTGGACAGAAAATGTAATAGAAAAAAGTAGGATATCATATGTAATTTAATTGTTAAGCTTGATGTTTATCCAACTTAATAATTAGCACATTGTAGTTTTTCATGTCTTATCCACAAGTACATTAAATAAGTTGAATAAACCAAAGTACTGTGATTGAGAACTGTTTTAAGTTCAAGAGAATTCTCCTCATTTCAGATGAGCTGATGTGTGTTTTCACTGACTTTTTTTACCCTCTTATTTTGGTACTAATGAGTAAAAGCTACATCAATTACCAGACCACCACTCAACCTTAATTTTAAAAAAAATTTCAGCCGTGATAACTTCTTATAATATCAACATAAAAATTAAAGTATATAAGGAGAATATGACCAAATAGGAGCAACCCAACATCTTTTTATGTTCTTGAGGCTGAATAAACTGATGCTTTTAGGCCCGTAGAGGACAGTGCAACACGCTCTTAACACTACACTGACATTTCAGCAGCTGATCTGATCTAATATTAATATGGCAAGTGTGTTAGCAAACAGGGAGCAACATTAATATTCATTTGGAGTCATGTTTCTGGCCAATGTTCACTCTACTTTTAACTCTTCTTTGGTCTCCACCAACTCTGGATGGTTATTCATCTCTCTTTCTGTTAAATGCTCCAAAATGTTCACGTGTTACTTGCTAACTTTGTCTTTAGTCTTAGCTTTTTAGCTAAAACAAAACGGTGTGCTTAAAAGAACTTCACCCACAAAATGTTTATTTATATATCAGTTCCTCACGCGGTGGTACGTGGAATTTGAGAAGCAAACATTGTTTTTTTTCAAAGTCACATAATGACATAAACTAGCTAAGTGATCAATTTAAGTGGTAGACCAGCAGCTCTAGTGTTCTGCAAAGTAAAATGACTGGTTTTGTCGATTGAATCTGGCTATGAAAAGAGCTGAAATGAGTTTCACTTTCAGTTCAGTTCCCAGTTGGAAAGCACTGTCTGTTTGGGACGTACTGAGCATATGACTGGATAAATAAGACTTGGATTACATCGCACAAGCTGTATGAGAGTTTGTAAACAGATGTTTTGATACTGTTTTGCTGTTGTTAAATGTGGATTCTTTGACTTCAGTTATCAAGCTTTTTCTCTGTTTTTGGATTCTTCGTTCACCTTGGAGGCATGCCAGAAAGTTTTCTTCACAATTCAACATAACATTGAGTAATTGATGTACAAATGATCATTTTGTGGTTGAAGCACTAAAGAAGCTATAATGCTCCTACAGAGTCCGATGGTTTGGTTTCTGTGGGTTCATCATTACTGTACAAGCGGCCCCTTTTATATTACATGTTGTCATTTAATCCATTACTAATATAAATATGTTTGTCATAGCTGCTTTAAAAGCCCAAAATCCATTGTTTCAGCAGATGAATTTAGCAATGTTAAAGAACTGATGTCTGGATTAGGTTGTTATAGTGGTGCAGAAGAATGTGGCCGCAGTGGATGAGTCCAGTCTATTTCATTTCCAGTGCTGTAAGGCAAAAGTGTAGCCAAAGATTTATTCTTTCACCTCAAACAACGTGCAATTCTTGCGTGTCTCAGCAAACAGCGGGAAAAAAACAGATGTGAGACTTCTTTTTTCTGACTTTGGCTTCTTTGTCTACATGACTCTCGCTGTATTGATCGGATGCTTCAGGATATGGAAGAAAGAATCATGTTTGAGTATAAAGCTTGGATAAAAGCTTTTCAGCCAATCAGAGAGCAAAGTGTATCTTACAGTGCAATGCGTCTTCAAAACTTGAGTCACATCTCCTTCAAGACAAGAACTCACTAAACTTCAATGAGATGACTGTCACACCGTGATGCTCTCACTTCCCTCACAGCTGCAGATGATGCAGGCGGTAAGTGCAGTATAGGGCCCCTGTGAAATGTGCAAGGTATGTGGGTATATATGTGTTTGTGTGTATAAGCAGAGCCAGCACTCAGCACCTGATCTCGTGCTTCTCTTTCATCCCAGCGTCTGTGGCAGGCTGCCAGGGGCCCGTATCATTTAACACACTACTACACACACTACTACACCTGTTGGGATAAATTTGATACCTGAAGATAATGGATTGGAGTTCAAGGGAGGAGAACGCAGACAGGAAACTTTTCCAGAGGTCGTGTTTCATGAGCAATCTACACTGATACAAATACATAAACCCCCCCCCCCCACGCCCGCAGGTTACTGAAAAAGAAGTATACACTCACACATAAACATGTGCTCAAATAGAGTACTCTGGTGGCAGGTTTCACATCAAGCCTGAACATGAAAACGAAAAGAACCCAGTTGCATTGGCTCCATGAAATGATCACAGAAAATACATATTTGATCTTTCATTTTCAAATTCGGCCATGATCTGAGGACTGACCGATTGCTTTTTTGTTTAGAGCTACATGAAGAGGCCAATTTGAAAGAAATCTACATTATCACTCTTTAGTGCTGACCTTCTGCAGCAAAAAAGTTTTTTATCTTGAATTTCTCAGACAAATACAAGTGTAATCTGACTCACTGGATGTAGACTGTAGGTATAAGCCTGCCACTGGTTATTTTAGACAAGCATATCAGGTGGTGGCCTCGCCGCACCTCATTACTCTCCAACTCCTCACGGACCTCCACCAACTTCTTTCTGACCGTTGGGTTGGTTACCTTTGGGCAAGAGGAGTGAGATTGGTGAGGGTTAGGGTATTAAAATTCAGGTTAAGTCAATCAAAGGCAGAGTAAGTAATGCCTTCGCTATCCTAGGGAACAAAAACTTCCCTCCACTAGTATCTCAGCGAACAGCTGCTACATCTGCACTGTTCGTATAAAACATAGGTGCACAGTGCACAGCCATGGAGTGACTGGTTAGCACCAGGGAGAGAAAGAAGTGAGAGAAAGGGCATTTTGAGACAAGATTAGTGGTACAGCATTGTTGGGCAAGGATTGTAAAAGAAGAGGAGGATCATGAATGTGCAGTGAGGTGCCGTGTGTCCACCACTGGACTCTTCTCATTTAAGCCAGTATTTTCCTCGCCTTTTGATATCTCCATGCTACCATTTTGCAAGGGCACTGTCACTGCATCCTGGGCTTTGTGCTGCCTAAGATGACTGTGATTGGTTTAGAGAAATACAAATACAAACAACCTTGAGCATTTTTTCTTCCCCTTTTAGTAGAATATAATGGGTGCAAACCTTTCTCTAGTGCTGAAACAGTCCTGTGGAGATAGGTCTGGTTATGCCAGACTACTACAGATGTATCAGTACAGATAGTGCCCAGTGGTGCAAAACATACATACTGGCATTTTTAATCTTTTGCAAAACCTTTTTACCACTTCTGTGACAAACTACTGTCCAATCTTTATCATATTAAATACATAATAGTTATGGATTTCTCCATTTAGAGTAAAATATTTTTGAAGTTTCGTATATTTATTCTTAAAACTGACTGTCGTGACCTATTTCAAAAGAGCTATTATAACTTTTGCTTGCACTGTGCAGCTGCAGACAATTGTTGATGACACTCGTATATACAAATTTTGAGCACTCTTGGAAAAAATCAGTTCTACAGGTAAAACTACAACATGATACATTTAAATGGCCATAATGTGCTCATAAGTATAATTCTATATTGTACAAATCTTCCCTTGAAGGACTTAAGGTACTTCTGAATGCTCATGAATGGCGTGTGAAGTTACGCTTGTTACATGCATTGTGTCTTTTCAAAATTCACTTCTATTTTCACAGGAAATGTGAGCTTGGACATTTGGAGGGAGCTCAGAGCAGAGCCGCTGCTCCTTCGCGTTAAAAGGGGTCAATTGAGGTGGTTCGGGCATCGGATCAGGATGCCTCCTGGACACCTCATATCACTGCTAAGGGTGCCACGTCAGAATCAGTTATCGCTGATTGTCTGTGGCTGCTCATTAATTGCAGTTGTCTTACTTATTTGGATTTATTTGGGTATACCGCATTTTTGGTTCTAGTTTGGATGGGATCTGGTTATCTTTGATCTCTTTCTCTTAATTTTGGTATGTTGGGTTTGAATGTAGGATCAGGTCCGAAAGTTTGGGCCCATGATGACCTGTATTGTGGGCTCGACAAAGAAATGAGAGATTTCTAGTAATTCAGTGGTTTGTTTAAAAAAAATGAAGTACAGAGACAGATACTGTGTGTTCCCAAAATGCATGAACATAATCCTGAATAACATTAATTAACATTACAGATAATGTTACTATCAGGGCTGGCCCAAAGAGCAGTGGACAGAGTGAGAGAAAGGAGAGAGTAGTTTTATACTGTGTGCTGCAGAGTACAGAAACCTAATGGATCTCTGGGTCAGATTTATGGCGGCTCATCCCCTCCATTGCTATAGGAGAGAAAAAGTTGACTGGAGCGCACCGACTCCAAAGACTATAATTCATTTCCCACCATGCTCCATTTTATCCAGCCAGAGTACATCGGTAAGTATTGGGCTCTTTTTTTGGGCCAGTAAAACGTAATCACTGTCTGCCAGAACCAAGGTCACATGTATTCCTTATGCAATGTGATGATTATTTTGGCCTTCGCTGAAGGTCGATTAGCTGTTTATTTTTCGTCTATGCCTGAGAGATTGATTGTTAAAAATTAAATAGGGGATGTTTGGTTTTGATGTAATTATGAACCATAGTTTGCACTTATATTTTAGGTGTTTTTCCTCTGTGCTCTAATCCAGAGTGTGATAACTGAGTAGGTAGGGTGTTTGAACAGGTTGACAGTGAGCACATTTGCTGTTGCATGAATTAAACTGGTGGCATTTCAGTTGGGGGACAGCCTCCTCAACTACTTGGTCTCCTGTATTGGTAGAAGTAAGACAGTTTGACATCATCCTGTTTACTTTCTGTCCACCAATCCCATTGCAGAGTGTACTGCATGGACTGATGCTGAGCTGTGTGGTCTTTTTGCAGTGGTGACCACAGTCAGAGCTGCAGGTGATGTGACTTACGTTTTGTTTCAATTTAATATTTCACCATGCACCATCACTACAGAAGAGCTGCTTTTGCATTTTTACATCGAACTAAACAATGGAGGCATCATTCCACTCCAGTTTACCATCCCTGTTATATAGTGGCCCATCTCGTCCTGCTGGGAGGGTAAGAAGCTCCCAGATCTCAGTTTTCCCAATTTGCAGACAGTTTAGTCTGCTTTTTTTCTCCGCTAACTGCTAACAGCTACTTTTTAATGTCTTCAAAATATCATCTGCGCTGCTTATGATTCAGTCTGGCTATCCCGTTTATACAGACATTGTTTCAGTATTGTTACTACCTCTGTTCCCAGCTCAGATACGAGACAACTCTGGCCCCCCATTCCACGATTGTACCTTTTATGAAGATTGGGGTGGCTTAACTTGACATGAAATTCCTGCCTTAAAGGGGCAGAGTAAAAGGGGCTATTGCGACACCTAAGCGAGATGCCCTCCAAGCTTCAGACAACAGATTAAGTGTTGATTTAAGACAAAACATAATGATTTCCTAACCATGTCCAAGCGGTTTTTGTGCCTCATTCACCACACATTTACCACAGTGTTGTTGAATCTTAGTTTCAAAGTGTCCACAACATATTAACGTACAAATGTTTTATATTCCTGCGGTTTGCAGAAACGTACAATAGCAACATTTATGCTAGTGACTGGGTTATTCAACACCATTAAAAACATTCTTCTTCTTTGAGGCACATACACCTGCACTCATATTCAAACAACCAGATCTGTAAATTAGTCCATTTGAGGAGAAAACATGAAGCTAGAATATTTGAGACAAGTCTTACTCACATTAGGCTAACATCAGTTTGTTAGCGTACTCCCATCTCATTGCAAAATGTGACTTTGTAAAGGTTCTAGTTTGACCACTTTAGTCAAAGAAAATTTTAATTCTTTTGGTTTTATTCTGGGGTCTCTCTGCCTTTCCGAGGCTTACGCAGAAAGCTTAAGGCAGAGAGATCAAACCTCCCCACCACTTCCATGCAGCTTTTGCAGCTGTATGATGCGCCACCAGGTAGCGTCAGTTTGTAATGCTGCCAAACAGTGTTAGTCTGTAACGGCACTGGCAACAATGTAATAGAAAATGCCCTATAGGGCGGGCAGGAAGGACTGGAGATGGATGAGTCCAACAAATCCCAGGCTTTCACTTGGGAGCCTGTCATTTGCTTCACATGACAATAAGGAGCTAGACCATGACATTTTTTTCTAAACCTAACCATATGCTTCTGTTGCACAAGGAAATAATGTAAAACAAGTTGTTTAACTTATGTTTTAAGTGTGTTTTGAAAAAAGACTATATGCATGTAAGGAGCATTGATTGTCACGGCGAACGTTAACAACAGATGCAGGAGTATACCAAGGATTTCATATTTAGACATGAAAGTCCATTGACAAAGCGACGATATTTGACAGGTTGGGATTATATGATCTTTGGTTTTCCATCCCCCCAAAAGGGGCTTGGCCTTGACATTTTGCAAAGTACCCGTATGTTGCGGTCTAATGCATAGTGCAGACCAGCATGTTTTCTGTCTTATCATTAAGTGTAGCAACGCCAATGTTCCTCTTTGGATGATTATGTGTCTGCACACTGTAGTGTAACAGAGGCTTTAAAGATTTACAGCAAACCAGATGGCATCAGACTGTCTTTAACCTCTGTCATCCTGCTGTGGTTTATTGGTGATTTTGATATGTCATCTTGGTCATTAAGATGAGCAGTATGATTACATACAAATCATGGCAATCACTATTTGTGGGCTGTGGAAATGAATAAAAAAACAGGCAGTGCTGTTTCTTTTTTATAGGCAATCCCCTATTGTTCAGTGAAAACTAATGAGCTCTACAGTGTGTTAGTTACTGCGCAACAGTTAAAGCAAGTTTGGTATGTGCTCAGACTGCTCTCCTGCCCACAGCGACGACTACAGAGAGAGAAAGACGGCTCATCTCTTGAATCTGCTTCATTTGGAAATTGATTTTTACATGTGGCCTTGAACATTTGAAATTTCCTTCTCAAAACCTTGTGAGAGCAGGAGGGGGAAAAGGACCAGGGAAAATCAATTCAAATTAATTTCAGAGATGAGGTGTTTCTGTCTATTACTCTAAGCAACTCTCATTTGGAATGTCAGTCCTAGCGAGAAAAAAAAAAAAACCCAAGAAGAAGTGAAAACATGATTGCTTTCTTCAGCCCAAGAGGGGATGGAATAATTCACTGTCTGGGTTTAGAGGGAGTTGCAGGAGCAGCTTAATGAAATGAAAACCTGCGTCTTCTGGTGCGTGATCAGGCTCGGGCATTGAGGAATTTGTTCCGACTAACACACAAACAATACCTCCTGCACACGTATGATTTTTGCAAACTATTGTACTGTATAAACACAGGGAAATCCAGGAAGAGTTGCCTGTTTAAAAACTCAGAATGTCACGGGAATGAACTTATTACTTGCTGTAGGTGTTCTTTAAGGTGGAGGAGTTGTATTAGCGGTGTTGGTGCTGACAGTTTAAATTACAGTTGTATTTTTAGCTGCCTCAGTGCATTTGTTCACGGTGTGCCTCTTCTTTAACTTGTACTGCTAAACAGATGCCTCAGGAAAAGTGCTGGTTGTGACTCTTTTTGTTAAGAGGGTGCACAGTGCAGACAAGTGTTGTAGTACTTGAGAGCGGTCTCAAGACTACTTTCTGAAGGTCTTGGCCTCATTTCTACTCTGTCTTGTCTTGATCTCAGACAGATCTGGATATTTTTCTCAACACTGGTCAAACCACACCTGTGGGGATACCACTAATGCCTACCATACACGAGAAGACTTTGAAAAGGCTTTAAAAAAGATTTTTAAAAGAATAAAGTCTGACACCTTCTTACATCTAAGGGCAATGTGAGTATTTAGTCACACACTACAAGATTTTACAAAGACCAGCTAAATTCCTTTTGAGATTATTTCCCATCCTTTCCCTTGTGGAAATTATTACATGCCAAACTCCCTTTAGGAAATATATAACCGATGCCTTTCATGTCCACAAAAACACATCACTCTAGAAGCACAAGATAAAAGGTGTCATACATCAGCAGAATTCTTGTCAATGTGGCATCAATATAATCCATCCAATTTAGGAGACTATGGAAGTTAGAGGTGAACTGTTTCAAAAATAAACATTTCACTCTAAAACTAGAAAAGCACTCAGAGAGTGCAGACCTCCCCCAAGTAGGTGATATTCCCTCCCCCTCTGCATCAGATTTTGCAGCCTGCATCACAATTAGATTATTTGCATCACTATCATTATTAGGTTATATATGCCTTCACCATGGAGACACTGTGGTGTATTTATTTCGTTTTTATTTTGTACCAACACAGAATACAATGTTTTTCACTTTAATTTTTTCCAACACAGAACATTAATTTCAACTTTAGAATTGCAACAATATTTAGTAAGTAGAACAAGACGTGCTTTCCGGCCACCACATGGCACTATTTTCACCGTCTTTAGAAATTGGAATTGCTGCTGAGGCTGTGAGACGATTAAGCAACATCACACAAGAGGGAGTGTGGCCTGCGGTCTCGTGCCTACGACCTAATTACAGCCGTGAGGATATACAGTACAATGTCACGATCTCGAGTATGATATTGCTTTTATACAACAGTTCAACAACAGCTTAAACAGCAATGCTGAGTAAGGAAATGTTAACAAAAGGTGATGAAATAAATTATTTAAGTATGTTATGTAGCTCAGCGAAAAAAAAAAAAAAAAACAGTTCCCCTGGTCTGTTGCCAGGCAATGCAGCACACACGCCAGGAACTCACAAGCTACTTTGTATTTACATTGATCTGCAGCTGTGTAACTTCGTCCAGTTCGGCTGATGAAATGCTGGCAAACCTGGATGCTGGCACGGCCGGATTCAGCTTCCACTCTCCCTCATCCTCATCAGTACCTCATCAGATAATCGTTGATAATTCCTGACCGTGTTCGCTTCATTTTTGCTCCTCTCCAGTTTGTCGAGGTCGGTTGATGTTACACAAACACACCAGGAGGCCTGCACAGAAGGGTCCTGGCTTTCCTTTTCTTCGTCCTCTCCTGACGACCACTCATAATTTAATTCAAATGTGATTTGGGGGAAAATATCCATCTTCTTGGTGTAACGCTATAGTGTCAGTTTGCGTCAATGTAGCGAGTGTGACAGCTGGTTAATTAACGGTTGTATTTATATTTATAACACCTGTGAGCAGAGTGATTTTACTGTTACATAGACTTTATTAATTATTTTATCCGCTTTGCTTTAACCGATCACCACCAAAATTTTATCATCTGTTCCTCATCAAAATCCGTTGACAACTTTTTGAGTTATTTTGCAGACAAACAAACAAACAGACCAACGCCAGGGAAAACATAACCTCCTTAATAAGTGCTCGTTGGTGACTCAGATACTGGCCGAATTAAACACAGACTCTTGTTCACTCCACAACTCCATAAGTTTCTCCTCCTTTTCCACAGAACAAAAGAGCCAAGACTTCATCAGCTGCTTCTTCTTTGGTGCTGGAGACAGTGCAGCTGTTGATTGTTGACATTGCTCATGTCATTGAACTTCACTTATGCATGGGTCAAGACTTAAGCTTATGATAACATTTTTTATTTTCTCAGAACATCAAGATGAAAAAGACTCATGACAGTTTGAGTTTTCTGACCACCTTACACCAACGATTGAGATCATGGGATTGTGCCAGAACTGCAGCAAAACTCACATGTTTTATTCTGACATTAGAAATATGTCTATGACAATGAAATCACTTGAAAAGGTATTTGGTGCATGAATTGCCTTTGCAAAAACAAACAAACAAACAAAAAAACATGGTTAAGTTGATTTCAACCCCTTAATGTTTGTATTTGCATTTCTTTGCTTGTAGACAACAAAGGAATACATCAAATTCACCACCATGCCTTTTTATTGTTTTATCAAGCCATTTGTCATGGTCCACTTATACATATATACGGTACGGCGATAAAAACTAGGTGAATAAATCTTCATTTGTTTTCTGTTGGTGTTTTTATACCTTGGTTGGTTTTGGTCTTTTCTTGGTCTCAACCCCTCTTATCTCAGTCTTGATACTCTCTGGTCATGACTTAGTCTAAGGGTAGGTGGTCTCGACTACAACACTGGTTCAGACATCTTTTGCTGCACTGTTCATATTTCTAACGCTGTGTTCACATGGAATCCGACAGATGGGAAACAGAGTCTGAATGGCGCAGGAAAAACAGAGTCTCACAGAATGGCAGGACGGCAGAATGAAACACACATGACAATATGTTGAAATGGTGATGTTGTATTGTTTACAAAGAATGGAATGTATCCTGAAAAAAATTATTTGTGTCTATTATTTTATGTAATTATTGTAGTAACGCCCCTAACTGTCCAGCTCTCCTGTGTTTTCTTCTTGTGTGAAAGAGCTACATAAGTCCGGTTGTAAACGCCATCATGGAGTACAGTAAAAAGTTAAAATGATTTAACTCTGGACAGCAGTGTTGTCTGCTGTTACTGTCACCTGTATGTGCTGGCCTCACCTAATTTTACTGTTCTGCTCTTACCCGCAAAAATGATATCCGGTTTACCGCCTGTCATCTGCCTGATTCCATGTAAATGCAACATAACCCTTGCGTTAGTTTGGAACAAAATACACTCTGGCGAAATGCGCCTGTAACCATTTAGTAAAGTTAAGTACACAACTTAGTTTGGATTGTTTGGTACGGATTGGATCAGTGGTTTTGTAAACTCACAGGAATTTATAGTGCAGTTGTCTCTTGTCTGTCCCAACAGCTTTTCTGTGGGCGCATGTATTGAAATTTTCTCATGTGCTATCGACTACTTTCCATTAAAACAAGGCAGAAACAAGAAATTCTTATGAGCAAAAGAAAATATTTGGCCTTTGTTGGTTTACTTACACTGTTAAATCCTCAAAGACTTCCATTCATTTCACTTTAATAGAATACTGGGGCACCCAGTAGCTCTGTGGGCAGAGCAGGCACCCCATGACAAAGGCAATGTCCTTGCCGCAGCGGGTCTGATTCCAGCCTGTGGTCCCTCGCCACATGTCATCCCCTCTCTGTCCCCCGCTCAAGCTTAAATACTTTCCTATCCGAGAAAGGCAAAATCTGAAAAGAAAAAAGAATGCTTCCCCAGTGAACAATTTCTAATATTAAACATCTGCACTATTGCCGTTGTAGACAAACTAGTTAACAAAGTGCTGGGTGAGATTCTGCAGCATGACACAAGCATGACACTCAGCAAATTGACCAAAAGTATGCATTGTAGTCTTCTGCTTCAGTTGAAGTGGCTACAAGAGCCCCGAGGTCAGTCAATCTATCCGCAGCTCAGACAGATGAGTTACAGCTCTAACAAAAAGATTCGCTCTGCTACAAAATACTATGGTGTTTCGTGTATAGAAGACATACTACATCTCATTTTGACGTATGTCCATTCCCTGTTAACTATGTTTCTACCTTGAGGGTGGTTTTCGTCTTCAATCACCATGATGACATCTCTGATACCAGTCCCTGCATAATGATCAAATGAGCCAAAAAAAGTGTTTCAAAGGAACAAAGGCTAATTGGAGGTAATGTGACACCAGCCTTGGCTCAAGCGGAACATGGCAGGTGTACAAGCGCTAGCGCCCTCCCTCCGCTGCTGACGCCTGCCAGGCTTGGCTGATTGACATGACGTTGTTTCCCAGACCACAACAATGCCGGCAGGGTCCTTGTTATTCCGCGTGCTCTCAAAGGCGCCTTCTGGTAGCCTATAAAGCACCATCAGGCTCCAGGCCCTGCAGTCATTCAATTAAGAATTTACTGGGCTATTGATTTCACCGCAAGCGAAGTGTCTCACATCCTGGAAACAATAAGGAGCCTTTCACCAGCCTTTTACCTAAAGAGATGATGACTTGGAAGGGCATGAAAACACTATGATAAGTCCACTGAACACATAAAAAAAACCCATTTAAAGCCAGCTTTCTCTAACCCTAGTCATCCCCCTCTCTAATATGGTATAATAGTATTCAGTATGAACCTCTTAAATGAATACTTCACCCGCAAAATGACCATTTGTATATCAGTTATTCACCCATGTTACCTTGAATTCTTGAAGAAAACTTTATTTTTCTTACATGCCTCTGAGCGAAGAATCCAAAAACAGAGAAAATTCTTGATGTCATTCTTAAGTAAAAGGCAAACTATGTCACAACATCTGTTTACAAACTCAACTTGTGTAGTATAATCCATATCTCATTTATCCAGTTGTATTTTCTGTACTTCCTAAGCACATGCAGTTTTGCTAAAACCTCACAATTTCAAACACTTCAGCACAAACAGTGTCAAGCAGTTTTAACAAAAAAGCATGTGTTTGGGAAGCACTGAGCATACGACTGGATGAATAAGACTTGGATTATACTGCATGAATTGTGTGAGAGTTTGTAAACAGATGTGTCGATATAGTTTTACCGTTAATGAATGCAGTCGCCTTTTCCTCAAATTCATCACAACTTTTCTGTTTTTGGATTCTTTGTTCACCATGGAGAAAACCAGTTTTCTTCAAGAATTCAATGTAACACAGGGTGAGTACCTGATTGACTGACTTTGGTGCTGGGCAGGTAGCTTACAGTTGTTTTATCAGACCTTTTACATTGGATACAGCTGCTTGCTGTTCCTAGAAAAGAAATATACAGTCTCTAAAGGATGTTGTGATTGCAACAGTTAACGCAAATTGAGCCAATCTGAGCCCTGTGAATTCTGTGCGAACTTGCAATTGTGTCCTATCACCGCCCGATCGTTGTTAATTATGACACTACTACTGCAGGAATGGAGCTTTGTGCATGGGAGGATGGAGTCACACACACACACACACACACAGGGCTAACTGTTAGCATCTTATGGCTAACGTCACCCAACAGTCTTTAACAGGTTTAAAGTCAGAGTCAAGCCACTTCGGTGTCGAATGATTCTAATTCTGTGGGAAAAAACCCTAAATGTTCATAATTATAGGCTCCAAATCTGAGACAGCATTACAGCTATATTTGCAGTTTTCACGTGCCCTTGCAATTATATTGCAATAAATGAATAAATGCCTATAAACATTGCAACATGAATTGCAATGTTGTAGAACAGCTGCCATGAAATCAGACATATCAGGTTGCAACAATCCCAAAAACAGCCCACAACAACCTGGAGGGACTGAATATAGGAGCAGAACAGAAATGCTGCAGGCTGTAAAACTAAAACAATGAGCTGAAAGACACTAAAAAGATCCACAGAGCTGAAGGTAACTGCAGACATTGGGGAAAATGCTCTGTGGGGTTGTCACTACAAACAACTCTGTCTCACATGAAAATAATCCTGTGATCCAGTGTTGTTATAAAATTATTTATAAAAGCACTTCAGTGTTATCACATCCTTCTGGAGGTAATTGTGTTCTGCAGTTCAACCAGATTTCACAGCCCTTTACTGGCCTAAAATTCCCCCAAAGTCCCACAATGCCTGCAAAGTCACCGGATTTCCATCTATTAAATCTACTGTGACCCTCAGCTGATGCACCAAGGTTGATAAACTTTGGGTCTTGCCAAAAGTAGAAATGATAGAAATCCCCCCTTAAGAATCATACCATACGTGTTTATTAGCCACCGCAGGGCTTTACAAAATACAACTGTTGATACAACACGAGTCGAGCTGATTATAGGGCCAATTGAGAATATAATGAAAGCGAGAGGGGAGGAGCAGACGGGGGAGAGTGAGTATCAGCGGGAGAGTGCGAGTGGAGAGGGAGTTCGGGGAGGAAAGAGAGCGTAAGAGAGTAAGAGCAGCCAGGAGAGAGTACATGTAGATGCTTAATGAATTCGGTCACAGCTCCGCACAATGAAATCTTTATCCGTGGGGGATGAGGCAGGGGACTTGGCAGAGCCCCGGCGTATCTCGGCAAGGGTGAAAAATAGAAATCCCACTGTCCCCTGTTGGCTCTCCCTCATGTCAGCTGCCTTGGTTACTGAGTTGGCTGCCAGCGAGCCCCCCCCCCTCCGCCACTTCAGTCCTCCCTCTCTTACTCCTCTTTTACTCTCTCTATCTGTCTTTTTCAGTCCAACTCTCCTTCACACTCATGTATCTTTCTCTGCCTCCCCACTGTTCATTCTGACCCCCTGTTTCTCCCATGGATCTACCTCTCTCTCTTTCTGATTTTTCTTTTCTTTCCCTGTTAATCATTTTCTGTTTTTATTCCTGTTTCAATTTATCTTGTCAAAGCATTTTCACCACATGTGGCTCAGCCAAATACAACAAGTGAAAATTGCTGTAAAAAGTCAATAAATTATGTTTGTGCTTGCGGCACATGCATTGATAAAAGACGAGCACTAAAAGGCAGCAATTAAAGACTTACCTTGTAACAGGTTGTTCTGATCATTTTGTGCAACAAATCAAGATATGATGGGGATTTTGATGTTAATCCACATATAAGCAGTCACATTCACCAGTTGAGGTGCAGTTTTATCAGATGCATTTTAGCACAGAAATATTAAACAAATAAATCCTACCTTCAAAAGATTTTCAAACTTCTCCTCCTGTGCAGCCTTTTCCTGCAGTTTCCTCACTTTTTTCTTTCGTCTTCTCTCCCTGATGCACCGGTTTGTATTTCTCAGTCTTTCCAGTGGATGCTGATCACCGGGGTTTTGCAGAGAAGAGGTCCAGCTGACCCCGGTGCAGAAGAGAGGAAAAAAATAAATTAAAAAAAAGACCAGAGAGCAAGATCTGGCACCTCCTGATCAACTCTGCTCCCTTCCTCGCTGCTCCTTCCAGCGCTCGGGGTGAAAGAAGTGTGAGACAAAGTAATCTTCAGGTGAAAAGACAAGACTTCCTCCCTCCCTCCCTCGTCTCCCTCTTTCTCTCTCTACCTCTGTTGCCCGCGCTCGCTCTACCTGCTCAGAGCGTTGTGGACGAGCTCACACAGCAGCTGCCTCTCCAGCTCTCCCTCTTGTGTCTGAGCGCTGTGCTGTTGCTCCATCCATTCCCCTTCGCTTCTCTCCCTCCCTCCCTCCCTCCCTCCCTTCAACCCTCTACGGCTCATGAATGTTTAGACATGGCAATTGTAGCTGAAAGGCTCTGAATTAACCCGCAGAACTCAAAATACACTCTTTCGCTTCACTCACTTTCCCCCCAGTTTTTCTTTTGTTCTGGCTTTTGTGGCGACCCTCTGACTGTGTATGTGACCCTCCTGAATAGTACAATCAGTTCTTCTTAGGGGTAGTGATAGTCTATTAACTTTGTGGTCCCTGCTCTCCGCTGGATTTTTATCAACAGACTGTCTGAAGCAGGGAGAAAAGATTATGGTCAAACATCCATGATGAATGTGCAATCAGGGATGCCAGCCCCGTTAGATTAGAATGCCGCACACACATTATACGAAAATTGGCTCATAAAATAATCAGGAGCAAAACAAGAAATGTGTATGATGAATAAGTAAATATTTACCACCCACCTCCCTTGGTTAATTAATGATTAATTGTCCCTTAACAAGTCTAATTGGAGTTAATTGAAGATATTGAGCCATTGGAAGGCAGATAAAAATCATCCAGCGACAGTAAACCGGTCGTGTCGCCTCAGGCTGAGGACTGTTTCCGATGAGCTCAGCAAACCCAGAGACGTTCAGACGTCACCAAATCAAAGTCAGAGTCAAGTCTCAAGTCTGTTATTGTGATTTGGATTTGATTACTGCGTGATTACGGCCAATTACATCTTTACTTCTACAGAAACACAATCAGAGTGAACTTTGTTGGCCAATTACGTTGACACATACAAGGAAATATAGCTGTCAATAGATCCCAATATAGTAACTTAATAACATGTAGGATATGCCATATGTTCTGCTGCTGTTCTGCTGTTATTTCTTTTGTTTGTTTGTCTTTAAAGGTCCAGTGTATAAGATTTACAGGGATTTATTGGCAGATTTCTTTTTCTTTGGTGTATACTCACCTGAAAATAAGAATGGTTGACTTTTTTGTAACCTTTGAATGACCTACCTATATAGGGGGTAGGTCCTTATCCACAAAGCTTGCCATGTTGCACTGCTATATTTCTGTAGTCGCCAGAATGGACGAAACAAACACTGGCTCTAGATTGGACCATTTGCATTTTTACATTGGCCTTTGTAGTTAATAGCCCACCAGAGACTAGAGCATTGGAAAAACACAGATTTTTTTTTTTTTCCAAACATGAAACTGCTTTATTCAGTGTTTTTACCTATTTAAATCATCTGGTTAATTTGTTTTGGCAAGGAAGAAAACTCTGAAATATTTCAGTTCCCGGTAAAAACCTCTTAAACATCTGGATCTTAAGTTCTCAGAGAGTAAAGGTGAGCAAAGATTAGCAGGCGCTGGATGAACAAACCCTCACCATCATGCCAAACAGCATCGGAGTAACACTGATTTGTAATGTCTGGTTTAAATCACCTGGTCTGAGACTTCTGCAGGTAATTCAGCTCCCGGTAAAAACCTCCTGAACAACAAAGGAAGGAATTCTAACCAGGAGAAATTTCAGATGGTTGCAGTCTGCAATCCTCACCACTAGATGCCGATAAATCCTCCTAAATCTTACACAGTGGACCTTTAAGGACAGGTTACTGGAGCTATTCTTAGTTGGTAATCTCTATGAAAAGATATCTGCATATGTATACAGAATCTGGCAATGAGATATTCGGAAGCATTCAGGGTTAGGTAGTAATGTGTTTCAAGTTACACATGCACAACTTTAAGCCTTGATAAAGTATATACAAGTAGTTATATAAAAGTTCACTCCATGTACGGTTGACATAAAGGAGGAAATTAGATGTAGAGACCAAAACCATTTTTGAACCAGGCTGTAAACATGTTGAGTGGGCAGTTGGGAATTTTAACACGTGGACCTATGGGGACTGACTCACAGGCATTTGAGGAACTGCAGTTTTTGGGACTTCTGCATTGGTTTCATTTTTCAGTCTCAGAGGTTGCCACTATCAGGTGTCCGTTTGTAGTCTGTGTATTGTCTGAGTAGTATTGAACAATCACATCAGAGCAGGCTTTGGTTGCATGCAGTTAAACAGTCCATTTGGAGAACAAATTGGCCAAAATGCATCTTTCAACCCATTGGCTATTGTCTGAAGACAATTAAGTCCTGTTTCCACTGAGCAGTATGGTACATTTCTGTTTACTTTGGTACGCATTTTTCCGCTTCCACTCTGAAAAATTGTGGATGGTACCAATGGAACTGTTCCATACCATCCCCATTTTTGGTTCCCCCTCTGTTGGGGTACCTAACACAGAGATCTGGTAATAAAAGGTGGAGCTGTGAACACTGCAGTCTGTTGATTGGTCAATAGAGGACGGTCACTCTGCTTAGGGCTGAGTTGTGGCTGATTTTGGGGCTCATGTAACCACTGTTCATATTTTGGAGAGTTTTATTACTAATATGTAACTATAAATTGAAAGGACGTTTTGCTGCCCTGCTGTAGTCAGAGTTAAAAATAACTTAATTTACTGGGCCAATTGTCGGCGACGGTTAACTTTTAATGTTTCTCAATGTTGATGACGTGAATCAATAAACACACCTTAAGTTTCACTTTAACAACTTTGCCCATTACTTAGTTACTTAGTTTTTACATGACATACATTATACACAACATGAGTTTGGAGATGATTTTCATCAAGTGTTTTTTAACATGTGTATTAAAATATTGTCCTTGAGACATATCATAATTAAAGCTCTGAGCAGCCGTGCACTGAAATCATCAACTTCTCCTCCACATTTTACCTTAGACTGCACAGAGGAGAGTACAGATACCTGCTGCCTGACTGTGCTGCGTTCCTAAAAGCTAAACTTTGTTTATCTCGGGGTGCAACTGTTGTGCATTTGTATTAAATTGAGACGTTTATGTAGCCAGTGAAAAATTCCTTGTGGACACTTTAAAACCAAAAAACACAGTCAAAACACATTGGACTCTGGTTTGCTGGCAGTAAACTCTCTCTCAACTTTGCAAATAACAGTTCTCAGTGTCATTACTTTTAGGCTAGTGCTAAAGGAAACTAAAAGAAAAAAAACATCTGACCTTACTGAGTTGGTTGGAGATGATTCAGAGTATTTTACATGCACACTTGCTCCATTCAGGCTTAAGGCTGATTCAGAATGCTAAACTGCATTGGTATTGATCCGGTGGGGGTCCCGCTGTGGCTACCGCAGCATGCTGTACGTTGATTTGAAGTCATACACCTGACTCGCAGGTGCACAGTACGATCCATCATCAAGGAAAAGGGAGAGGTTTTAAAAAATCAGAGAAGCTTTAATCCACTGCAGTCTTTGGAAGGCTTTTATTGTCCCTAAGCTTTTATCAGCCAGTCTGAGTCATGTAGACGATCAATAAAAACACAAGCTGCAAGTCTACAGTCAGTCTAGGTCTGGATCAAGAGTGGTGCTTCTTGCTGTTTCTTTTCTTATGAAGCTGAGTGCTTTTAAAAAACACGATTCTTTGAACAAGAAAAGGAGACAGCAATTACCATCAAATCTTGGTGGGAATTATCTCCGTAGCTATATGATATCCTGCTGTCCTCCTGAGGGCCAGCGTGATTATGTTAACAAGGAGGCCATCTGCATCATGGCAAATTACTGCACAGAGCAATGGCACAAACAAATTAATCAGCATAACTGAAGTGAAAGATGCAAAATGGTAGCTCATGGAAATGTGTTTCCAGGTGTTTCAGCTGAGTAACATCAAGATTGTGTGTATTTTTAGCATACGTACAAGGCACCATGCTGGTATAAAGATTAAATTGAGTATTTGGGAGAAAAAAAAGAACAACTTAAGACACAGAAGCTCCATTTGAAGAGTGCCACTGCCTCCAGGATGGTCTTTGGAGAAAGTAGTTTTCAGGTCTGGATTGGCCCACACACTCACAGTGAGTGCGTGTGATTGATTTCTTCGGTTTATCCCCAGGAGATGAGAAAGTTTGCATGTCTCGCTCCCTAAACCTATAAATCACATTGATCAGCCGGGATAATAAGGCCATGCCTACACATCCCCGGAGAGTGAGATGAGAAAACAATTAGAGGAGCATGGAAACAGACACAGTGAGACAGAGATAAAATAAAAGTAAGACCTAGATAGATAGATAGATAGGCGATAAAAAAATGAAGGCAGAAGGAGAAAGGCAAAATGAGGATGATGCTTGTATGAACTGCCAAAGGTGCAGAAAGTGTAAGGGGAAAAAAAAAACATTAAATGTAGGGCAGAGCAAGTTTTTTTTTTTTTTATCACATATATCTTTCCCACACCATTACAGACATTTTTTGTTAACCCTGACCTACTTTATTTTGACCTGTGGAGTCCATTGAACTCCTCTCCACCTACAATATCCTGCGTAAGATGTGGTAGAGACTTAGGTTTCACTTCATGTAAGATTAGAATCTTTAAAAAGATCTTCTATCAAGTAAATGGCACCTTTTGAATAACAAAATGTAAATTTTCTAACATTGTATTATCTATTCCTCATAAAACCCCCCCGAATCATTTGTATTCTTGCAGCCATGGCTGTAGCTACAGAATGAACATTGGAGGGGAACCAAATCTTTCAAATCTCAAATCTGAATACTCACTTTATATTATTATAAACTCTCTTTAAATTATATTATTACTTGTGCCATTTAAAGATGATTGCATATGACATATTGTTCACAATATCTATTTGAATGGAAGAAGTTGCAACTGACCCCAACATGGGGACAGAACATGACGCAAGGATGGTTGCAACATGTTAGAAATACATTAAATTTTATTAATTGAAGTTTGCTTTCTGTCTTAATAATCAGAATAAATGTTGTACTCTTAGATGATTTAATTACTTTATGATGAGCAATAATGGCTCAATATTTACTTATGGAGCATTACAATAATAGGATCACGTTGATACCAAATAACCAAATGATGCAATGTTAAGTTTTTAAATATTTGGGTGAATTATCCTTTCATGTAATCACAATGACTTGTGCATGATGGAATATACTGCTGTGGGGGAAGAGGGATGGGTCCTAATTGAGCATGTGAAGTGTCATTACTTTAGCATGTTTCTGATTGAAGGAATAAGACTTGTTGCAACTGACTCCAGTCTCCAAAATATGCATTAAATGGAAGCTACTACTGTCTACATAAATTGCACAGGCAACATGACACTTTACTTAGACTTCTTGTGGGCTATCTGACACATATAACGTAGAGAAAACACTGACATTATTACACACAAACACATTAATTGTTGGTCATTAGGTGTGGCTTATTAATTGCAAGTAACCAACAAAGTGACCGGGCTTTTGCCATCAAGGCCCTGAAGCTCTGGAACTCTGCCTGCGGGGATTAGGCTGGCTAGTACATTTGCTGTTTTTTAAATCATTGCTTAAAACATATTTAAAGCATATTTTTAAGCATGATATATCTTCCTCCTCTGTGCCCTAGAGCTCAATTGTTGTCCAAAAACTATTAAAAACACATCAATGTGCCACACTGTTGCACTGGGTTGCATCTTCCTTGATTACCATGACTACACACACTGTGGTTTATTTTGACTCAATCCCACATTCACCGTCCTGCTGCTGCAAATACTCACTAAAGCACCGGGAGCACTAAATGTGGATTGTTCCGCTGCTAGAAATAGTCCCAAATAAATGCACTTTTTCTTGCTGTTAATAAATGTTAATTAACAATTTCATTGACCAACTGTACAAGTAAATTATTGAGACTTTTTTAAGGATGAAACTCTATATTCTCCTCACTTGGAACCAAGAGACTCAGAGTTAGGTGCTACAGACATGGTAAGACACTTAGAGAGTATTGAAATGGTTGTTTTGGTCATGGAAGTTAAATGTTTGAATATTTTTAGGTAAGGATATTTATTATTATCTTACTATTTCTTACTATATAATGACGAAAACTTTGTCTGTGTGTGTGTCTGTGACTGTGTCTGTTCCACGTCTTTCTCCTCCATGTGAAATTTGGCACAGTGGTAGAGGGTCATGGGAGGATGAGAATGAAGCAATATTACAATTGGCCAAAGGGGGCGCTATAGCAACCGATTGAAATTGCAAACTTTGAATGGGCATATGTCATGCCCTGTATGTCGTAGAGACATGAAACTTTGCACAGAGATGCCTCTCCTCATGAGGAATAAATTTATTACTCAAACTATTCCTACTACAATGTACAATAATAATGTGTGGGCTCACATTCAGTTTAATTCCAGATAAGTCATTTACAACATTTTGCTTTAAACTAGTGCTTTCTTTACACCTGTCTTGTCATATCTCTGTAGCAGACCTCTGAATCACATCTGCTGTCTTATTGAGTGTCCAGAACTCACTGACAACTCATGAGACCCAAGCCAATCAGGGCTTTAAAGATATTAAGAATGGAGACGTCGTGGTATTGTGCCAGAGACAGACTCCATTCTAAATGGAAATGGAAATAAGCAGGAGAAGGATGAGATCGACACAGATATACAGATTATTGTAATTTGACTTACAGAGATAACAGCTGTTAAATTAACACATTTCTTTGATATATCAAGTTAGCTTCTCTCAGCAACTGCTGCCCCAGCTTCTGTATTGACTGATAATGATGTCTATGGGACGGATACGGCTAACAAGACTGAATAATGAAATAAAAATCTGATTATGAGGCTGCTCTGATCTTATTGTCAATGAACTCCCATTGTAAAGTTTTGTCTCCTGTCTTGCCTGCATCCCCAGCACCCAGCAATTAAACTGACAGGTTAAATAAATCATAACGTATACAAATGATGGAAAGCCTGAGTCATAACACAGCATTTCCTTTAAGGCACTTTTTCCTTTGAGTCAATGCAGATGTGGCAGAAGGTTATTAAATGACACCAGTTTTAAACCATTTCATTTTTGTTTCGCCCACTGTGCCCGGACACAGCGGTTTCCTGGAAGTCATACGAAAGGGAAACTTGGGATATGCCAGATGCCCTCTGTGTGCTGTGGTTGATGGCCAAATGGCTAGAGAGAATTGACAAGTGGGTAAAGTCTCTGTGAAGCATCAACGAGAGATAATGAGAGAAAACGGTCGAGTAAAAAAAAAGAAAGGAAGAAAAACAGTGGTTGAAGTCTATCCTCTCATTCTGGACGACCGGTCAATTTCATATGTGAATGATTGGGAGTGAATGACAGTGACAGCTTCCTAATTATCAGCTATACCTTTTCCTCGTGACAAAGCCTGTGTTGTCACTAGCTGGTGGTTTGAAAGTGGCTTTTGGACTACAGTAATGCAAACTGCCGCTTGCGTTGTGATGGACATGTGCAGTGGCTGCTGGTCCTGGCTGTCTGATTTATGATTCAGCCCCTTGTTACTGTAAGAAGCAGTACAAAAAAATGGTCTGGACCTGTCAAACCAAGCTCTGCACTGGCTGAGAGGGCTTTTGCTTTCAGTCTGGAAATGTACTCTGACTAGAAAAATGCACAATTAAAAGTTTTAAAATTCATGCTAAACTTGACTTTTTATTATTTTCCTCATTTTCTGTCACATATATAATATTACAGTGATTGATGTTTATATTAAACATGGCCAAAGTTTGAAATAATGAGGTACACCTTTGTGACAACACGTCTGGTTGTGTTGAGAAGGTTTAATTGATGATTTTTCACAGTAAAAGAGCTGCTATACACAGTCCTTGCCCGGCTGCAAATCCATTGCTACATGCTAATATCAGGGTTACTTGGTTGCTGATGTTGTTAATTTCTCCCTGATTTTGGATCATATTTCTGTTGAAACATGCCCAGTTGTGTTTAGAAGCTTTTATTGGTATTTTTTCATTGCGAAAGATGCCACTGTTCATTGCAGAGCTTCAGCATTGTTGGACCCACTGAACAAGCTCACCAGAGACTCCAAGTGTCAGGCAAGCTACTAACTTCCTGTTTCGCCCTCTGCTAACTTGAATGGGGATACAATTATTACCTCCGCCAAGGAGGTTATGTTTTCGCCAGTGTTGGTCTGTTTGTCTGTTTGTGTGTCTGCAAAATAACTCAAAAAGTTCTCAACGCATTTTGATGAAATTTTAAGGAAAGGTTGATAATGGGACAAGGAACAGATGATAAAATTTTGGTGGTGATCGGTTGAAGCCAAGTGGATAAAATAATAAAATGGCGGGAAATCCGAGCTGCTTGGCAGAGGTCTGCGCTCTCCGAGTGCTTTTCTAGTTAACTTTGCTGCTTTTCAAGACTTTCAAAATGTTATTGGCTAAATAGATCCAGTCCTGAGAGTGAAATGAGTCATTTTATGGGAATTGTGACGCTCACAAAATTGTATCCACTGATTTACAGACGTCTCTTTCACAATATAAATCTGTCTGAAACATGTAAACATGGTGTAGTAGAAACCTTATATATTAGTATGACTCTGAAAATGAGCATAATAGGTCCCCTTTAATGAAATGTAAGAATTTTTAATTACACTAGAAGCATTTAGCAAGATGATTTTATGCCCCAGAACAGCTTATAGTCAAAGAAAATAATTTTTCCTCTGACCATATTATCTTACTAATTTAAAAAGAACACAGTCTCTGATTTGTACAGTTTTACACAAATCTGCAGGGAATTTGAAATCATCAGGATGATAAATGAGTCATATGGCCATGTAGTCGTAAGATAAATCAAAACAGTTGTATAGCGCAAGAAACAACTGAGCCACCAGGGTACCATATATGGCAAATTAGGTTTGGGAGCCTCACACTTCTCTATATTGAATCAGTGTTACACTGCAAACTCAACTGTCACATAAAGTTTGTCATAGTTTGAAATACCAAACAAGACACAGTGCCACAAGAGCCCGCACTGCTGCTGTAAATTGTTGATATGGACCGGCCGCGAAAAAAACAATGGCACAAATTATTCAAATGACGAAGCAAATGTCGCTGGAAAGGTGTTCCGAAATCTGTCAACAGCATGTAAGATTGATGTGTTGTTGGTTTTTTAGCATTTTGAACTAGCAGAGGAGAGAAGAAAAGGGCTTGACCAATTTCTTTTATGACAGTTAGTTACTATTCTCTCAGTTCCCGTTTTGCAGCAGATTGTCTCCTCTTGGCCTGATGAATAATTTGGATGAAGAGCTGCTCACTCGTACACTGAAAAATCAGGAGGACATTGCTGGAGCAGAGTTATTGTGAAGGTCCCCAAGGTGACGCGTTGGACCCTTCCTCCTGAGGAGGATCAGAGGAAATCAGAGCTGGAGTTTGATCATGGCCTGATTCTACACTTAGTCAGCTGATGTTCAGCGTTCTGTCTCACAAACCTCATATGCACTAACCTGCCAGTCAACAAGCAAATAAACTGGATTGCCTTTATTTTTTCCCTCAGCCAAATTCTGTCATTCTGCTCCAAGTATCTCAGCATGACTGTGTGTTTGTGCCTCGGTGTGTTTGTGTATTTATTTATATGATGGACCTCTGGCAGAAGCTGCTGTCTCACCACAGGGACTGTCTCTATCCTCTGCAGTGATGAGATGTGTGAAATGTGAGATGCCATGCAGAGTGATCCATACATGCTGTGCACACGAGGATGCAAATCAAATCCAATATCTACAATTTTATTAGAATTAATAAGATATACTGGATATAACAGCCAACCACACAGATGGGATAAAGTTTTAGAGACAGATTTCTTTTGGAATTAGTCTAATTCCCAAACTCAGTCTGCAAAAGACAGGACTATAAATCTTGTCCCTGTGGAGTCCTTTGATATGAGGCATCACAAACCGGCCAGGTGATGTGTGAGATTTACTGACATCTAGTTACAGTGAGAGCCACAGGAAACAATCACCACTTGTTGTCATTCGTGATCATGAAAAATCATGCAAAAGTGCACAGTGCATCTTAAATTAGCGATCACCTAACCTTTTCGACCCTGTATAACAAACAGGTGTTGTGTGACCAGTCTTTGTTTAAGCCTTCAGTGTCTCAAAGGTGGCTGTAAAAACATATGAGTTTGCTCCTACACACAGAACAGCTTGGATTCCCACAATAGATGTAAAGTTTTCACTGCAAATATGTTGCTTAATACACTTAAATCTCATGCATAAATCAAATCAAATCAAATTAAATTTTATTTATATAGCACATTTCATACAAAGTAATCTCAGTGAGCTTTTACATACAACAGGTGTGAATTAAAACAAATTAAATCCTGAGAGTAATTCGTCCCTAGCCCACCCATCCGCACAGACATACCCAATCACACATCCCCAGAAGAAACACCAGAGAGGGGAAGACAGAGACAGACAAACAGACAGACAGACAGACAGACAGACAGACAGAGGCACTAACTATTCATAGGCCTTGGAGAACAGGTAGGTCTTAAGCTTGACTTTAAAGGATGCCACAGTTGCAGAGAATCTCGGATCATCGGGCAGTTTACTCCAGAGAGTTACTGAATGCACCTTCAACAAGTATATTTTGGATCATGGACACAGTTAGCAGACCACTGACTGATGATCTGAGGGTTCTGGGGGGTATGTAGGCTGGGAGCAGGTCAGAAATGTATTTAGGGAGCCAGACCACTAAGTAACTGTGAACAGTGAGGAGTATTTTAAAATCAATTCTGTATTTAATTGGAAGCCAGTGAAGTGTTTCGAGTATGGGAGTAATATGTTCCATTTTTCTAGTCCCAGTGAGAACTCTGGCTGCAGCATTTGGAATAAGTTGGAGCCGTCCCACAGTCTTTTTAGGGAGTCCAGCAAGAAGGGCGTTACAGTAATCTAGTCTGGAGGAGATGAAAGCATGAACCAGTTTGTCAGCATCTGACTGAGACAGCACTGATCTAACTTTGGAAATGTTTTTAAGGTGGTAAAATGCTGTTCTTGTGATACAAATATGACTTGTAAAGTTAAGTTCTGGATCCATGGCAACACTTAGATTTCTGACCTGCTCACTGGGGTTAAGAGAGTGAAATCAGTTTAGACCTGATCTCCTCCCTCTGATGTTTTGCACCCACCACAAGAATCTCGGTTTTGTCTTTCTTTAATTGTAGAAACATTTTGGTCATCCAGATGTTCATGTCACTGATGCAGTTAACTAGGTCATTTATGGGGCTGAGGTTATTATGAGAAAGTGAAATATATAACTGTGTATCATCTGCATATGAATGATAAGATACATTGGCGTTCTGTATGATGGAACCAAGTGGCAGCATATAAAGGTTAAACAGTATTGGACCCAGGACTGAGCCTTGTGGGACCCCACGGTAGATATCAAAATTGCCAAATTTCTGGTTGTCAAGGGAGACAGAGAATGTCCTGCTGGTTAAGTAGGAGGAGAGCCAGGTAATGGCATCTCCAGATAGGCCAACTGAGTTTTCTAGTCTCCTTAGTAAAATGGTGTGATTGACGGTGTCAAAGGCTGCGGTCAGGTCTAATAATTCTAGGATGGAGAGTTTGTTAGCTGCTATGTTAACCTTTAAATCACTGATTACTTTGATAAGTGCTGTTTCAGTGCTGTGGTTGGTTCTAAAGCCAGACTGATATACAGTACATCATACAGATTATGGAGTGAGAAGCAGCTGTGTAATTGTTTGTAGGTGACCTTTTCAAGTATTTTGCTAAAAAAATGGATATTGGAGATTGGCCTGTAATTGCTACTTATGGATGGGTCTAAGTTGTTCTTTTTTAGTAGTGGTGTAATGACAGCACTCTTGAGAGAAGAGGGGAAGATTCCAGATTGTAAAGAGCTGTTAACAATATTGAGTACATCTGATGGCAGGCAATTTCATACACTTTTGAAAAAATTGTGGGGAACTGGCTCCAAGGAGCTGGTGGAGGAGTTTAGTTGATGTATCGCCTCTTGTCAATCACTGAGGGTAATAAAGGAGAAATTATGCATTGTGCAGAGACAGGTCAGATTCATCAGTATGTGAAATTGTTAGATTTTTTTCTAATATTGGAAAGAAGTTAGCAAATTCTTGACATGTAACTGAGGAGAGAAGCTCGAATGGAATGGTTCTTGTTGGGTTAAGCAATTTGTCAATGGTGGAGAATAAAAAAATTAGCATTGTTATGGTTGTCATGTATTAAGTTGTAAATGTATAATTGTCTAGAGAGTTTAAATGCTCTGTTGTAGATAGTTAACATTTCTCACCTGTGTGCTGGATGTATGGGCTCCAGCAGATTGACCCGACCGACCGGACGCCTTCATCGCAAGCAAGGTGGACATTACGCTGTGTTCACAGTGCTATGTGGAAATCAGACATATCAGCACTTAAAATGTGGCTGTTGAACTGCAGAATCTGGCATAATTTATCGCTCTTATACCGCAATTGGTGCTCAGTACTGTCTTATTGTCTATTTTTACACTGCCAATCACATGAATATGGTGTACTGTATGTAAGTGTTGAGTCAGAATTTTTTTAGTTCCTACGTTCCCTGAAGGCACTGTCACTCATGATTCCAAACCCCTCTCAGTTGATGCCACGCCCCCCACGCCACATCACGGTCAAAAGTCTGAAACTCAAAAAGCAGATTTGAAACTGAAAAAAAAAAAAATGTGAAAGTGAAAAAATAAGAATTGAAACTGTAAAAAATAAGATCTGAGTCTGAAAAGATAAAACATGCAAATGAAAAAAATAAGACCTCAAATGTTAAAATATATATGGAAGTGAAAGGTGAAAATAAAGTATTCATTCAAAAGAATTACCAAAGTGAATCAAAATTATATTTAATCTGAAAAAACGTTTCATACACTTATTTTTATTTTGAATACATTGTTGTATTTTTCAAAATTCAAGATCGACACATGAATTTTCAGTTTCAAATTTTATTTTTTCAAGTACAAAACTTTTGACCCTAATGTAGCTCCATAGCCTGGGTGCATCTGTTGTTGACGTTCTGGGATGGCGTGTCAACGTCAGCCTGTTACATGCATTGTGTCTTTCCAAAATACACTTCTGTTTTCACAGGAAATGTTCAGTTTGCATACAGTCTCTTTTAAAATAAACGCACTACATCAGTGTAACGCCACAAATTGACGTTTTTTTTTTTCTTCAACAATTAACGTGGTTACATTGAGCCAACAAACGCACGGGATTAGGTTCAACTTACATTACATTGTCTGGCCACATCACCCCCTGATGCCGTCATGTGCTGTAAGACACTGAAATATATAAAGCTGTCCACTACGCCAAAACGATGGATAAAACATGATTTCATTACACCCTGTCTTAGCTTGAAAACGCCCCCATTAATGCATGACATAGCATGACAGTTGCCCCATTAATGTTGAATGCAGAGTGATGCCGTATGTGAATCCATTTGCAGACATGTTTGAGCTCCTGTTGCACACAAATTACTATATTTACTGCTCACTTTACCACACATCATTATCACCTACACAAACGTTCCCTTCACAGAGCGAATAAAGTGATTGAGATTCAGATTGCCAATTAATGACACCAGATCCCCCTCCCTCCCCAGTCATCCTCGGCCTCCTAGTGTTTTCCAAACTGGCGAGAGCAGATGTTGACCTTTGGTTGCTTTGCACAGGGGGGATGGGAAATGAGGTGTTATTAGGCCACTCCAGCAGTTCACAGATTGTATGTGCATATTAGATGTAAATATTTCACGAATGTAAATCATATCCTCACAGCCTGTTAAAATGGATCCCTGAGGCTGATGGGATTTTGATGCTGAGAGGTGGTTTGTATGAAGGCTTTTAGTCTGAGTATCATTGTCAGGTACATTTTAATCATCAATGCTGCATAGTTGGCCAAGCTGTGCTTTGTGTCTTTTTCAAAGTGTGTTCATGTTGATTAAAGATAATCCAATAAATGAATCAAGAAACCTGCATTTTCACTGGAAATGTTGTTGTTTTTTCACATCCATGAGGCTACACTTGTGCAGACATTTCCTTTATATGCAAGGAAAATGTCACTTAAAATGTCATAATTTACACAAGGACATGACTAATTCCTACACATGGCTTCCTATTAATAATTTCACTTGCTGCTATTAGTGCCCACTGATATCCCCTATAGCGCCACCGACAAAATCAGACAGTATCTCTGTTATCTTTATTCTCCAGCTCAGTTGTTAAACAGCATCTTCTCTGGCACGTTTTCTGATTTTTCACGCCAGCACCAAGCCATCCGGCAAGACTCATCCGTGCCATGATTCAAGGCAAACCTTGTGGTCTCGCTGCTGATTAGCTGACCGCTGTGTTTGGTCGGATTACTCTGAAATTGATTGTTGTGCTTCCAGAATGCCGTGAGTGATGACCGAAATTGTTTCCCTGTTGTTTTTGCTTCGAGCTCTCTAATGTGACATAATCACTCCAGATGAGAGTTAATTGTTGAATGTATATGTGATGTGGTGCTGAACCCCAGGAGAGCTGGGACAGTATATATGTACTGTATGTGTGTGTTTTTACGATGGTACACAGCGTGCTCACAGCTGGCCAAACTCAGCTGGGACCCCACAAAGTCATGAAGCGTCCCTGTGTCCGAGTTGCTCCCTCTGCCACTGTCTCCACAGGGACAACAGCACTATATAGGACTGTGAGCAAAACACCCCCCCACCACCACCCATCCCTAACTCCTCCTGCCTTCAGTGGTGGAGCAGTTGCTCTCTGGATTTTCTGACCCAAAAGGATTTGAGGGGAGAGCCGGTGGTAGAGTTGAGCTCCCTTGGGATTACCCCAGCTTGGGTTTTTGGCTCGGCTTGAGACAGAACCCTGGAGAGCTTTTTGGTTTAGTGTGTGTGTGTGTGTGTTTGTGTGTGACTGTGTGTGTTGCATATGTACTAGGGAGGGCAAGTATGGTTCTGTACATCTGCCACTTCCTCCCGAGGGAAACAGCCAGGAAGGTTAGCCTAGTTTTCACCTCCATCAGGACACTGGGAGAGTCAGGAGGGTGAGTTTATATCCATATGTGAGCATGATGTGCTCCCTGATCCATCCAAGGGCCACCCCGTCTCCTAGATATTAGGTTTATATATTACTAAATGGTTTTGATCATTACATTGTGGTGAGAACATTACTGCTGTCTGGATTATGTTTGGAAGCAGCGCTCCTTTGAGTTAATGAAACACTACATTTATGTACCGCACTGGACGTGCAGGGAGGTGGTCATGGTGGATGATGGACATAAGGATTGTGGGACTGTGACACCAGAAGCCTGGGGTTAGATCCAGACTTCTGTTTGTGGACAGGTTTAGGTAACAAAGGCACTTTGATTGGGGGGGTTTAACACTACCCAGTGAGCACCGACTGGGATTTCAACACTGAATTGTAGTTGAGAACAGGGTGATGTTCTAACACCTCTTTTCAACCAGCTAAAATGCGGTAACATCATGTGTCAAAATTATAAATTTGTCAAATTATTTTGACAATTTGTTGTAGACCAAAGATGTTTTTAAATGTCTATTCAGCGCAGAAATGTTTGCTGGGTGGTCAGGTGGAGTAATAACCACAATGGCGAGTGCTACAGACAAGATAGACGCTGCTGTCCAGGCTGCCCTAAATTGTCATGTCTTCTTATTAACACTGACAGTGTTGCTTATTTTCTTTTGTTACTAAAGGTTGATGACCTCTGGGTCAAACAGACTGCGGACTCTTACCCTGGAGCCTGCCGTTTGTTTCCCATCTGAATTTTAAGCCAGACCATGTGCTTTTGCTGCCTAAACCTAACCATAAAGTTTTGTTGCCTACACAACACATTCTCACTCCCAACTAATCGCATATTGCTGTTTGGTCGGTGGACTTTCACATCTACATATTACAGGCGAGGGTATCCTGGGTGCATCTGTTGTTGACGTTCCAGGATGAACGTCAATTTATGCTTGTTACGTGCATTGTGTCTTTTCAAAATACACGTCAGTTTTCACAGGAAATGGACAGTCTCTGCTCAGCACATACATGGTCTCTTTCAAAATAATCTTACATCTGTAAAACACCTCCAATTTACAATTATTTTCTTGTGCAACAAAAGCACATGGTTAGGTTGAGAAAAAAAATATCATGGTTTTGGCTTACATTCATACAGTAAATAAAGCCCACCCTTCTGAATGAAAGTCCGGCATTATTGGAACCATCCACCGCCCCACCCACCTGTCCTATAGGGACTTTACAGGTCCTTAAATTATGTTTTTATGTCCAAAACACATGCAGGAGGGTATCTGGCATGTCATATTTAGACATGTGGGTCCACTGACAAAGCAGTGGTATTTGAGAAGTTGGGATGAGGACATGTTGCAGCTTGGTATTTTCTTTACAGATGAAGCGCAATATATCATCAGTTATCATACTTACTGTAAGCAATAAAACAGTAAAACAAGAGGAAGCTGATGTGAGAGGCTTTGGTGTCGTTTAAAGGCAACAGAGAAAATGGAGGCAGGATTAGAGATGTTTGTGTATCAGGTGTGACTGAAGCAAATTTCCCTGAAAACAACAACAAAAAATGTACTGTATTAATATAGACTGTAATTACTCCCTGAGAGGAATATGTGTGTATTTTTTTCTGAGGCAGTAACAAAAAAATAATGTTTTTCCTCCAGTAATTATTTGTAAATTCCCTCTCACTTCTCCTTCCCCTTGTAGAAGATTGACAGGGAAAATAAAGTGCCTGTTATTGTGATGCCCCGCAACATCTCCAAGCAAAGCCTGAATCTTTTGCAATTAGAACAAATGTCAACCAGGGAGGAAAAGAGACAGAGAAAAAAAGAGCAGCTAATTGAAAACATAAAAAGATTCCTCAATTATTTCTGGAAGGAAATGCATGATACAGGTTGTGGAGGGAAATCATTTTAATAATTTGCATCATTAGGCAGGAGGAAAGGCATGCTGTGCTGCGTTCACTGTCAGAGTTCCAATGGAAATTTGTGCCACCCTCAGCGGGGAGCCACATGAAACACCCACCAGTGTATACACTGCTCTGAACCATCCACTCTGGTCCTAGACTGCGCTTTATATTACTAGCAATATACAGTAAATCATCAAAATACGTACAGCACAATATTACCACACTTTTGCAATTTTCCTGCTAAGATAAATGTGTCTGGGACTTGAAATTACCACGGCCATCAGAGGAGAACCTTCTCCCGAGGTGCTGCTGCACAATGCAAAGCGTCTACATCGGCCACTGGGTTTTTGTGCCGAGCACCCAGAGCCAGCCGGAGAAAAGCATCACATCCAGCTGCTAAAAATGCAATCCATAAAAAGCAATCTTCTTACATCTTCCATTGCCTGTATGAGTGAACAAGGCAGTCACCTGTGGAAGGAAAGGAAATGACTCCATGCACACAATCAGCCTGATGGAGACATCGGATTTCGTGGTGTGAACACACACTAATGTCAGCTGCTATAAAGTGTGTACATCCACTGTAAAGGCATAACAAAAGGCCAATGATGAGTTGCAGTGTGTTACATGGGGTTTATCAGAAAGCCATAGATTATATAAACAAATGGAAAAACATGCAACTCCGTGGCTTAAGTTGAGCGTGTCTGCAACCAATTGTTTTTTTGTTTTTTTTTTAGGCTGAGCGGAGACACATGTGACCGGCCCGGGTACGGCTGGGTACACCTAATGTTGTACAAATTTATCTTACATTCTCGAGATACTGTGTCACAGGTGACCTTTCACAGAAAGGAATAATCAGGTTGTTTTTTACTTTTGGATTCGGCTGACATTTCCTCGTATCAGTCAGATAGCTTTTGACATAAAAGCCAAGGGAACATCTGCGGGGACCTTTTTCACTGTTGTAGTGAGAGAGGGAGAAAAAAAATGAATAATAATAAGGAGAGGAAACTGTGAGGCTTTTTAATGTGCAAATACAAGGAGAGCTGTGACCTGTCTTTTTCAGACTTTCGCAATTCGCTGTAGAGACATCATAATAACGATGTTTCTCTGAAACAAACAAAAGAAGGAAACAGAGGCAGCTTCAAGTCTCCCCAGAAAGTGGAAAAATAACAATCATATTTGTTTTAGCTGTTTACAGAGCTAGATACAACACTGACTTTTTTGTGAAACACAATAAATGAGAAAGAAAGAGTTTTCCAACTGAAGTAACATGACAAGAAATAAAACAGAGCAGCAGAGAGTAAAGGCGTTGTAATCCAGGTGTGGTCAGGCTTCTTTTACCTTCACTTGTGCCTAAACTGAAACCTGAAAATCAAAGCTTTTCACCTTCTACAGGACAACAAAACGTCATAAACCTATGCAGTACAATTTATATTACATGGCAAACAGGTAAGAAATGTACCAACAGCTTTTAATTGTCTAATAAACCTATTGGGGCGGAGAGTTTGTGAAGACCAAAATCTGACCCTCAAGTAACCCGAATAAAGTGAGTACTGGCCAAAATGTCCTCCGTCTAAAGGTGAGGGGAAAACTGGACCTTGTAAAGACAGCAGAGTGTACACACTCTGACTTGGTGGTGAAAGTTACCCTGCGGTTCTCTTTGATGTTAAGAAAGCATCATGGAAACCATGGCTTCAGAAGAAAAACAAACTTTGACTTGAGTAGAAGGAAATACATTTCAAAGAGAATTCTTGAAGAGGAAACTTTTGTCTGAGAAACATAACCTCTTCTTCGGGTATTCAAAATGATTTACAGAACTGATGAAACAACAAACTGTACAACAGAAAAAACTTGTTTTACATAAAGTTTTTTTTTTAAAGGAGTATTACACCACTGGAAAATTGCCTTTTAATAAAATTAGGATGCTATGCAGTAGAAAGATGCAAATACTTTTGAAATTGGTGCCACATGACCAGAGAAAACTGAGAAAAAGGATGTGTTTGCTCATGACGGAGAAAACCTACAGCTACTAGAATGCAGTGACCAATAAACATTCCCGCTAGTGGGTGACGTAATGCAAATGCGTCCATTTGAAACAAAAGCAGCTGGCTGGCATGAAACCATTTCTATCTCTTACAGTTTGACAGTGAGCTAAAACATGTTTCTGAAAACATCTGAGGTGAGAAATGAGCAATTCAGCAACAGAATCTTGGTTTAGATTTGATCAGCCCTGCCTGGTTTTACTGTTTGATCTCAATTTTTTTTAGCCTCTGTTTTCATTGTGCAGGAAACGGTATGGCACCCACTTCCTGTTCACAAACTCTCACTAAACAGGGCATTAAAATATGTTTCTAAAAACACTATATAAGAAATAGGCAATACAGTAACATAGTCTTGATTTATATCCGCTCTGCCTAGTTTTACCATTGATCGGATTTCGGTCCAAGTTTGAGAGAGAGACAGAGAGAGGGGCGAGTCTAAAACACTTATGCACAAACACATGTTGCTTTTGCTCATGGAAGGAGGTTAAAAAGAGGAGAAGTCATGATGTCATATCATGTCATATCATTTGGGTACAACATGTGCAAGGAAATCAGATCTGCACCTGCCAAAAATTTGAGTAGCTGGTGCGTCATAGGACATGGGTAGGATTGATTCGTTTCACTGAGGAATCCGCAGTCAAGGAAACTACAAAAGTATGATGGGTTAAAGTATGTTTTGCAGTGCCCACCCCATTGTCTCCAATAGAACTGGCACCAAAGCCTGGCTCCTTGAATGCTGTCAACATTGTCATGACCTTCTTCCTTCTTTTACAGTTTTCTTGTATGCAGTCGGCCTTGGGTGGGAATGTTTTTGTGTGAAAAATAAAGCAGTGGGTGAGAATTACAATAATACAGTTATTGAAAACATTCTTTAGAAAAAAACCTAAAAGACCAGGGGCCTCGTGTACAAGGACTTGTTGGATTTCCTACTGAAACATGGCCTACGCTTAAATCCAGAAAACGTCGTATGCACAAAAATATTCAGATGTATGAATCTGTGCATACACATGAATCCAAGGGTGCCCTAGCATTGTTCAGACCTCTCATTGTTCCAACCTCTCGTTAGTCCGACTCTCCGTTGTTCCGATATGTGATTATACTAGGCTATACTGTATTTGTGTACCATGGAGGATCAGCAAACGCAACAAAAGTAGGCTACTGGTCAAGATACAAGTGTCATAGAGAGGAGAGTGTGAAACACCATAACCTCCTGTTATTAACTCTGGGGTCTGGGTTGTGTGGGAAGCTCTCCCCTAACCGGACCTTTACCACAGGGCATCATGATGATTTTGGAACAATGGGACTTCGTAACAATGGGTTTAATATGGTCGGAACAATGGGATGTCGGACCAATGGGCAGACCCCGAATCCAAGCACATTTCCTTTGTACATCCCAATCAACGTGGAATTGAGCGCACATGTTGGAGTACCCGGCCCCTCCCTGTCCACACCCTCATTTAAATATGCAAATTATATTTAAATGAACCCTGCACCTGTGATTCCCCTCACTGCACAATCAGAAAACTAAAACAAAAGGATGAGTAAGACAGGAAAAAAGATAATCTTCACAGAATGCGAAGTGGAAACGCTACTCACTTACGTGGAGGCGCACAAAGATGTACTTTTTGGCACGCTGTCCTCCGGCATCAATACTAAACGTAAGAGGAGTGAGTGGGTGAGTGTGTGTGAGGCTGTCAATGCTGTGGGGTCAGAAAAGCGTACACACACAGAATTAAAAAAGAAGTGGTCCGACATTAAGGTGGACGTGAAGCGGAGGAGGGCTGCACCGCCAAAGTGTGGCCAAAACAGGAGGGGGGGCAGGAGAGGAGGAGCTCACCCCGTTTGAACAAGAGTGCACATCACTCTTAATTGTTTGCAATATTTTTTCCACAACAAGACCATAAACAAACGCTTTCTATATGAAAATGTTCTACTGCCTGGGTCTTCACCACCAAATGACCTCTTAATAATCTAATTAACTAATGAAAGTTTTAGTCAGTAAAATGTGTCTGAAAATCCACATTAACATGAATCTAACATATTATTAGCCAAGATAAATCAGCCTATTCATAAAGCCTATTAGTTAACAGTACACAACATTTTTGATAGGCTGACTGTTAACCACGAATCGTTATGCGATCATGTGAGCTAGCTAACGCTACATCACTGTGCGGCACCTGTAATTATTTTTGCACATTAGCCAGTTATCTGTATTACTATGTCAAGTGTACAGACATTCTTGTGTAACACAATGGATTGTTTCATAACTTTTTAACAGATTCTGACACACCGTCCACCGTAGAAACCACCACTGAAAGTGCAGAGGGTGAGGCCAACGCACCTAGCAATGCTACAGCTCCTGTTTAGTTTGGTCCCTGTTTACTTCCTGTCATCTTCTGCATTAACATACATTCAAACAGGAAATACAAAGGGACCCATTTAGAATGTTTATGTTGTCCAGTTTAGTCCAAACTATCATACTGCCAGCTGTAGGCCTAGCACTATACTGCTTTTTACAAATCAGCAGGAATACCTGCAGATTCATTTTAATGAGGTGAAAGCATCTTCTGTGGATAATTCCAGTACATCAACACTTCGTAATCAGTTGCATTAGTTTCTGATTGAAAAAATTGTGATCTGTATTATAATTATACCTATTTTTGTTACAGCTTCATCATATTTTGCAAAACAGCAGGTTTCCATGCACTTACAGATAATGTTTGGAGCATGCAGAATACCACATACAGACTATCCACAGAGGTAAAAATGTAAGCACAAAGTAGAGTATTTCCTCTGGATGAAGGGAAGACTGAAGCACGTAGGGAGAAAGGACGGTAGGTAAGGACAGTATCAATCTCTCCTCCATTGTCGTGTTCAGTGATGTAACAGTTTTTTTATTTTTCTATTCTGTCCCGCCCCCTCCCCCACTGTGATCGAAAGTTGAATATGTTGAAGTCTCGGCAACAAGACAAAAATGGCAAGCCTGCAGCGCTCAGAAAAAAGTAGACGCTCAGCTCCTCCTCACACTTCTGATGTTTGTAGCATGGAGCACGGTACCTGGTGCTCCAATGTAAAAAAAGAAAAAAAAACGTAGAACATAGTGGTAGTGGTGCTTTCTTGCCATCCCCTGCAGTATGCTTGTCAGTTGTTGCAACAGCCATACCTATAAGATATAAAAAGAGCATATCAGATAGTGAATTTGTTTAATTCATTTTTTTTTCTCTATTTTTTCATCCATTTGCATCTTCTCATTCTGTGGCAACTGAAGCTTGACATTACTGCCACCTAACTATGGATGTCTTTTCTTGCACCTGATGTGTAACTGCCATACATTGTGGGTTATATAGACCAGTTTTGACTTCTCAGCCCTCCACAGGTTTATCTTCCCAAGTTAATTCAGCTTCCAGGAAAATAGAATAACACTTAATGATGGTGATGATGATTCCCCTGAGGGTGAGTCAACAAGGGCATATTGAACGACTAATGAAACACAGCCTTGGCTTTCTTGCTCTTCTGCTCAGAACATCTGGCTGGATATCAGATCAGATAATGACGATGGCACAGCACAATGCCATTGTAGTGAAAAGACAACAGATGTCATTTTCAATTGTGAATTTCTGCTGAAATGTAAAAAATGTCCAACGTGTCTTCAAGAGAAACTCTTCAAAATAGACCCCATTAGGGCTGACATCAAAATGATGTCATTTTATTAACTGGGGGCAAAACATGACTCACCACCACAGGGCTCTAGGCCACATAGGAGTCTTAAAATGTCATCTTGTTGTGTCATTGGGAGCCAGAATAGAAGGAGTCATGGCTCAAAACTTAAATGTTATCACATACCAGCCGCCACTGCCTGTCAACAAAAACAAAGACGCCTATGGTTATAGGCCGAAAGGACTGGACACAGGCGATTATCAAAAATGCATGTGTGTCAGCGCACACTTCATATCAGGTTAGGGAAAAAGTATTTACTGATGTAGGAATGAACAACATTATGTGTATTATAGTGTTGCACTGTATACTGGTACCAACGGTAGACCGTGGTACTTAAACACCACGGTACATATGATACCATCATGTTGGAGTACCGTAGTACTACAGAACCTCACAGTACCACTACTGTGGGATAAGTTCAAAGTCCAGTCATAAGAGGGTGAGTGTCCATGCACCGTCCAATAAATGGCGCGCGCTGATCAATAACGGCGCACACTGTCCAATGAGGCCACCTGACACTCAATATGCTGCTGCAGTGGTTTGTTTTCCAGTGACATTTCAGGTATTAGCTGAGCTATTGATTATCTTTAAGCAGTCAAAGTTATTATTTCCTTCTTTTTACTTGTAGGCTAGATTTGTTTGTATATGCTGTAGTGATTTGTTTTCCACAGAGCTCTACGGTGCGAGCATTTTACTCACATTTGCCACTAAAAATAGTTTTGAGCAAGCAGAAATCATTCAGGAGCACGCTGTGCGAGTACAGATTTCAACTAACAGCAGAAATGAAAGGCGAATCCTGCCGGTTGTGGGTTGAACTGGGGTCACAGGCGGGAATATGGCAGAGCGCAATGTCCACCGCAAGATAACCGCTTACCGGCGACCGAGAAGCCCGGCTCCAGGTCGAATAATTTCCTCTTCGTTGATGTCATGACTGCCCAAAAGTACCTGAACAGCTGAGCCGTAGCGGCACACAGGTATGTGACGTGTCAGAGGAGAAACGAGCCGTTCATATTTCTCTCTTTGTGGCAGGTAACGGTCCATTATTTATTTATTTTATTTCGACCCCCCTATGTTAATCACTTATTGATGCTGTTTTTGAAATATGAATAAGTCAATAAGTAATTTATTCAAGTGAAATATCAGTGATGTATTATAGAAAAGTGATTTATCTTTTTGTAAATGACAAAAGGCACATCTGCCTCGTTTTTGCTGTGGTATCGTGATACTACTCAGAACCGTGATACTTTCACTGGTATCGTACCGTGGGTCCCAATTTTGGTAGCGTGACTGACAACACTAGTGTATTAAGGGTTATCATGTCCACATAATCAGAAATTGGAAACGGAACAAAGAAGAATACAGGATTTATCCCTAATGCTAACTTGTTAGCGCATTTAACACGTTAACGTTAGCCTCGATAGCAAAACAAACAGGAAACTCGGAGGAGGAAACTCAACTCTGTTGTCCTCCTTTTTAAGACTGGCATAGTAATCAACCACAAAGCCGGCCATTCTGTCTTCATCATCCATCCACTGAGTGAGAGCATACGGGTCGGCCAGTCTGGTCCCGTTGGTCAGTGTTTACTTATTCAAGGAAACACTTGTGGTCATAGAGAGTGAGTGACCTGACATGGTGTGTTTGTATATTCAGTCCGACACTACACTAAAATGAGAGCACTGTTGGTCGAAGACACGGACTGTTCTGTTTCTACATGAAGTAGAGTTGGGCAGTATCCAGATTTTGTTACCGTTAAACCTATAACGGTACAGTAGTACCGTGACTAATTAAAAATCACTTTGAAGGGCTCAGGGAGCGTCACCAAAACCGTTCAGAAACAGAATAGCAAACATTACATAGGCCTAAGAATACTGCAAAAATAACAACAAAGCATGTACAACATTAACAGCTTTTATTAATAAATATTTTAAAAAGTGCAAATACAGCAGTCAACCAAACAGAATGAAATAACAACAAATTGTCGGTGGGCTACAGTCCACTTCCAAAAAAGTAACAATAAATAATGGCAGTAACGGGGTACTGTCCAATGGTTTATTTTTAGAACCTATCAACATAAATCAAATAAATTAAAAGCACAGCTCTACAGCATCCAGTACTAGGACAACAGAACAATAAATAAGAAGGCATAACCGAAAATGGACAGAGGCTATATAATCCTATCCTGAGAACGCAATGGGAAATAACCTACTGTTCACTGGTTTAATTTTAGAGCCTACATTTGAAAAGTTCACCTTCTCCAAGTCCAAACTGTTTTATCCGTCAGAACAGGCTACTCCTCATTGAAAATGAAATAAAAACAAAGTATAATGATAACTATAGCAGCATCCTATGCTTCAAAACTATTCAAGGTTTCTCACCAGAAAAACCAGCATGTTTACTTTTTCCAGCGGGAGCAGGGCACGTAGTGGATTGACAACTTCGGCCGTAGTGATGTACACCCGCTCTGATGGAGAGCTCGTGGCACAAATGCACAGGTACTTTCGGGCAGCCCTCAACATCAGAGGAAAACACCTGGCTCCATCACATTTCCACCAGAGAAGGAGGACTCCGTCTCCCTGAATAACAGGCTCGTGACAACAGGCAGTTATCTCTGCTCCTGCTCACTCCTGAACGGTGCTTTTCTTTGAAGGAGACTGCCCAGAGTCATCTTTTTTTGGGTGGTTCGAGTTGCGCTTCTCCCTCCTCCACTCCGATGGCCACTGGACCTGCTGCTGCTGCTTGCAGACGTTGTGAAGTTGTGTTTTTTTGGGACCAACTCGCTTGCCATCTTTTCTTCTCTGCTCTGCACTCTGCTGCCTCATCTCCCGCGTCAGAGTGCCCAGAGTGCGCTCTGCCACTCCGAGAGTGCAGTGCTCTGGATAACCGAATGGTACACTCCGGCACTTGGAATGAGTATTTCTGAATGCACCACTTGTATCATCTCCCTCCATTGTCTAAAGATATTAACATGTTTAATTGATTTTACTCTTGGTTTGATTTGTATTCAATAACTAGATCAAATCCACTTCCAATTAATAACCTAAAAACGTATCAAATAAATTACATGATACAATGTGATCATCACAGAAACATTTATTTATCATGTGGATATAAATCACACCTCCGTCAAGATGCCGAACAGGCTAACAATTCATGGGACAAATGTGCTACAAGAACATATTTGACAACAATTTTAAAGGCTCAAGTTACAGCAAAAAGGAAAAATTAGAAATTTGACAAATAATATTATGTGGTGATAAATACATTAAAAATAACAAAAGTTTCAAATTAAATAAATAAATAACATTGAATAAAAAAGAAATAAAGTGCAAATGAAACCATAGCTCTTAATCACCAAGTTTAAAAATAAATTAAAAAAAGAGATAAACTAGTTACAATACTCAGTTACAATACAGCCTCCCACCACTTGGTGGTGGTAATGCGTCAGTCAGTTGTTTAACAGTTAAACAACTGACTGACGCATGGGAACTGCCCATTGGTTCAACCATATTGAACTCAAGTCCGTTCCGAAATCATCATGATGTCCGTGGTTAAGGTCTGGTTAGGTTTAGGCACAAAAACCACTTGGTTAGGGTCAGGAAAAGATCATGGTGTGGGTTAAAATGAAAAGTGACAAACACATAAGCCGTGAGCCTGCTCCGCCTCAACCTGGTCGCGGTGCACCATACGCCTGCTGCGAGCCGTTCAGCACCACGGACAGTCGGACTAATGGGATGTCGAACCAATGGGCTGTCGAGCCAATGGACCCCTGATGCATTACCACCAAGTGGTGGGAGCCAAATAAATTTTTCCCAAAGATTTATTCTGTTATATTTAAGGTAGTTTTTATCACAGTACTGTTTGTTCATTTTTGTTTTAACTAGTTATTAAATGCTATAAAATGGGATTTTACAACATGATTGATAACTGTGTGAGCCAATTGGTGGCCTCACATTTTGTGGAGCTGCTTGTTTGCATAAAATTCCCTCAGAAATACCAGGGAGATTGCTACTGCGCAGACTGGTTCTGTATGATGTCATCAGAGCAAAATGGCAGTGGCTGTATCCGGGATATTTTAGCTTCACTTCTTTACAGTGGGGGTAAGTGGAGATGTGTTGTCTATCTTCATATGTAGTCTATGGTCAGCCTCAGGGCCCAGGAAATGCTGCTCAGCCTTGCAGTCAGATTTTCCCAGTGGCCACTCGGAGCATTGCAACAAAAAAATCCCCTGTGGCCCAAAAAGTGTTTTCCCCATAGAACACCATTGTAAAAGCGACGTCTGCAACATTGTTGACAGGACACCTTGAACTGCAAAACAAGGTTAATTATGACTTTTTCTACTATGAATTTTTGATCCATGGGGGTTTTATAATTGTAAAGCTTTCCTTGAGTGGAGAAAAGTGATTTAAAAATCTTTGATGTCGTCACAATGTAAAGTCTATGATCTGAGTGGCAACTCATGCGCAGGGCCAGTGGGAGAAACACTACTGCACATATTCAGTGGGCTGCATACCCTGAAGGAAACCCGGAAGCTGGATTTTTTTTTGGTGTATATGTGCCAGGCATATGACTCTATTGGAATGAATAGGCGCCATTTTGGCATCCAGTATCTAAGTATTGTGATACATCTAAGGTCAGCACCCATGGTGTGCAAATTAAGTGTTTTCATTACACCTGCCTTCTTGGTTCACTGCAGAATCCTCCTACTAGTGCTGTTATGGCAAATTAATCTGCCCATTAAGATTAATAAACCCACGTTATATTTCTAAAGCAGCACGCCTACTCTACGCCTAAAGAACATTAGAGGTACAATCAATCTAAATGTAAACAAAATATGTGATTTCAAATCAATGGCTTAAACCCTTAAACACATTTGTGGGTGAATAATTGCAAATTTAGGGTATAATATTTCAAATTGTGCCGATAAATTGTGTTTATTTCATATAGCAAATAAGGTGATAACATGAATGGCTTCTTGGCAGATCTCAGGAGTGACATTACCTGTGTTGAAGCAGTTTAAGTGTCTAACAAAGTAATTCAGAGGAGATACAGTATTTGCCTCGGGGGCTGAAGAGCTGCAACGTGATGATCCTGCCGATGAAAGCTCTCCTCAGATGAAGCTAGATTCCAAGTTGGGGGGATGCACGCATGTCTTTCGGCGTGCGGTGGGAGGTTAATGTGACATGACGAGGTGCTCAGATGGGAGGGGGAGGTTTCAGGAGTATGTATGGCCTTTTAGTGGTGATTGGCTCTGTCAGCTTTCCAGGCTACCTTGTAGTGAACATCCAGGAAGGAGCCAAGTAACACTGATTGGCTTAGACTTTTCAGCCTGCTACCTATCTCCTTCTCCAAGCATCATAAGAAAACACACTTTGAGAGCATTTGTGAGGAGGTGAGATGAGAAATTGGAGCGGATGACGTTTATTGCACAATAAGTGGTAGAAAGTGCTGTGAAATGCTGTGGTAAGTGGAAAAGAAGAAGGTGCTTTACCTCCACAAGGATGTGAAAATGCACATTGAGGACAATCTTGCCATGCACTTGTAATGTGTAAGCTGGGCACTGACACATATGCATGAGTACTTACGATCTAAACGAGCAATTAAAAAAGAAGAATAAAAAAAATAACTGTATAAATTTCCCACTCAGATGTTGAAGTGGCCTCAGATGCAGTTCCTCTATTGGCCACCAGGTGCTAGCTCGGTAATATCCCGGACTGTTTAATGTAAGTTGGAAAACTTCAAACTTTTCTCCAGGGGTATTCCACAGATATTTGCTTTCCACAAGTACTGTAAAGGGCATAGCTTTTCTTCAAATGTGCATCTCGGTGCCAGTTCTCAAAGATATTGTTGTATTGAGGAGACATTAAAGCAGCATTAATAGATTTTTTGACCCCTTGGGGGCAGCAGAACAAACTGTAAACACAGCATTGACACATCATTACCTTATAATTTTATTAATGTGTTTACACATCCTGCAGATGAAGAGCAACACTGGTATCCATTTGTGAGTTGTATTTCTGGCCACCTTATGAATGTAAGTCTGAAATTCACGTACATTTTAGCTCTGCCTTGTTCAGTTGTAGTTGTTGACAGGTAGCACAGAGTGAATTTATCTTAGCTTTTTTTTTCTCCTCTGAAAACAGCTTCTTGTTGAAGCACAAGGTATTATAGGTTTTTTTTTATAGGTTTATAGGTTTTATAGGTTTATAGGTTTTATTAAAAAAAAACCAGTTTTTTTTTTTATTGTTTTACTGTTAACCTATTCACATTTCTGACATTGTGTTCATGTGGATTTCGCACATTATTGATAATCTTCACTGTTAATATTTTGCTGAATTTGCACTCATTCCTACTTTGTACCTCAACTAATGCGTAACAGTTTCCTGCAGGCTAAATAAAGTTCTTTCATATACATATTACATCTTATCCATAGTTGACTAATTGTACTACAGGCGACAACTTACACGTAACGTATACATTTTTAACACATTGTGATAAAAACATCAGCCCCACCCACCCACCGAATTGTCATTTGTGTCTTATGTACTCCTTCAGAGTTTCGTTAATTTTGTGAAAACTTTATCTGTCCAGCAGTGTGCTCAATATTTTCCAAACACATGCATTTTTGCGAAAACCTTGGTATTTAAAATTAAACAGACAGTGAAACTTATCTCTGCTCTCTTCAAAGCCAGATGGCATTGACAAAATCAGTAATTTTACCTTGCTTAACAGGGGTCTGCCCATTGGTCTGACAGCCCACTGGTCCGACATCCCATTGTTCCGACTTTATTAAACCCATTGTTCCGACCATATTAAACCCATTGTTCCGAAGTCCCATTGTTCAGAAATCATCATGATGCCCTGTAGTTAAGGTCTGGTTAGGTTTAGACACAAAAACCACTTGGTTAGGGTCAGGAAAAGATCATGGTGTGGGTTAAAATGAAAAAGAAAGTGGCAAACACATAAGCCATGAGCCTGCTTCGCCTCAAGTCTTTCCCAGCTGACCCAGAGCCAGTCGCAGCGCACCATCAAGGCAGAACTTCATAGTTCAGATTTACCAAAGTCACACAACATAAACAAAGTAGCTAGTGATTGAGGCAGTGTTAGACCAGCAGCTCCCGCATACAGTGAGGTAAAATTACTGTTTTTGTCAATGGAGTCTGGTTTTGAAGAGAGCATGCATAAGTTGCACTTTGAGTTCAATTTCAAATTTTATGGTTTTATTGAAAATGCATGTGTTTGTAAAGCACTGAGTATATGACTGGATAAACGAAACGTGTATTTTACTGCACGACTTGTGTAAAAGCCTTTAAATGGATGTTTTGATATAGTTTTGTTGTTAAACGTGGACCCCTATGACTTAATTTCTTAACCTCCCCATGGGGGAACGCAAGGAAAAATCGTTTCTTCACAAATTCATAATTACACAAGGTGAGTAAAATTGTCATATAAAAGGTCATGTGGTGGGTAAAGCATTCCCTTAAGAGATGCTGATTGACCTTTTTGTTAATTTCAGAGGCTATAGGGACAAGGATACAGAATAGACAAATGCCACAGACTACAGCATTTATAACCTACTAGTTTGCAATGCCTGTTCCCAGATGCGTCTTTGAACAGACATATCCATAGTCTTATTACTTAACATTCTTTACTTTCTTTTTTTTACTTAGTTTTAAATTTGTAAATATCCAACCCAGTCTCATCACAGACTTGTCGAAATCAGGCACTTGATCTTGGTCATATCGGCATGATACGCAGCTGGCACTGTTCAACACTAACAGGGGGAAACGCAGCAGAAAGACAACGGAACTTAAGGTGGCGGAAGTCAAAGTGGGGTGGGAGGGGTGGTGGATCGGTCCAACAATGACTGACTTTCATGCGGGTGGTTGGTGTTAACTTCTTGTGAAATTTTAAAGCCAACCCCCTTTTTTTTCCCCTAAACCCAACCACTTGTGTGTGTAGACAGAACAGTTGCTGAAGGAAAAAAAATGTCAATTCATGGTGTTGTACTGACATAACACATTTATTTTTAAAGAGACTGTATCCAGACATTACATTTCCTGTGAAAACGGAAGTGTATTTTGAAAACAGACAATGCATGTAACAGGCTAAGGTTGACACAGCGTCTCAGAACGTCAACACCTGCAGTAACACACCCAGGGTACTTTGCATGTTGTATCTGGACGTGGAAAGTCCATGACCAAGTGTGGATATGTGATGAGGTCATAGTGAGAATGTGTTAAAAAAAATCACTCATGTCACCATCCAAGTTGTAATTACACCTAGAAAATTTGACAACTTGTCTAAAGGCTCCAAAATAATCAAGTTAGAGCTTATTTATACAAAGTGCCTGAAAAAACAGACAAACGTGGACATCTTGCATCCATCAAATCCCTTTGTTCACAGTATTTAAATCCACATTTTATGGTATATAGCACTATTTTGTCAATGTACAGTATGTTTTATCCTGATATAGACAGCTTAGCAATTATACAGCTGTCTGCAGTTGTTGTAAAGATGGGAATCTGTCCCATCACTACCTTATTATTATAGCAGCATACTAACAGTATGTCTTGTGGTGTCCAGACTAGGTTGGGCTGGATTGAGGGGAAATTCATTTTAGGCTCAACACGAGTTTCCCCTCGCATCAGTATTCTGGAAATGGATATTTCCTCTGCAGTCTATATTTAAAAGGATTAGCCAAAAATAATCAGTGCTTTACTGTAATTTAGTTTAGTTTGGGAATCCCTTGGCTCCCTGCGGGAAAAACCTGCTGCTTAACAGTAGGCTGGTAAATTACAAATCACAACTAATAGGAATGGGGGGGAGAATAATGCCAAGAGAGAGGGAGCAGCTCACAGGGGCTGTGCAACGCTCCGTCAATGTTTGTCATTATAATTCATACAGAGTGGGAGGAAATTGTCAAACTCATGTCATATAACTTGTAGTAGCCCCAGGAGCCCACAAACCAGCACAGATGTTGTCCCCTCCATTTAAAAGAATAAAAAAAGACGGCGTAATTCTTTTGTTTGATTGAAAATAAATTATAAGAGTAGAGAAAACCTAATTGGGAGTTGCTTTGTCTTGATGCTTTTAACTTAAGCTCAGGCATTGGGGACCTTGAAGCTGTGATCAAAATGCCAGAGGCAGCATTGCTGAGAAGACAAAAGGACTATGGGAGGAAAGAGGAGTGCGGCAGCAGCTGTGGTGGTGGTGGTGTGGGCAATCTGGCAGACCTGTTGTGCGTTCATTTCTAAAAACATTAGGCAATGAAGACAAAACACCTCTGCATGCCTCCGAGTAAGACAATCAAGAAAGCAAGACGTGGAATTAAATGTGAAACAATAGTAGGTTTTTTTTTCTGTAACAAGCAGCTTGATTTTATTTTGATTTCCAGAGAGAGCACATGAAGTATGAAAAGGTTCTCCTGATAGTTTCAGCTGATATTATTCAGCGTACAGGCTAATAAAGAAAACGGCTAAACCTTCTCCACTGAGGAAACGCGGTGTACAGATCCTCACAGTCAAGGTGAAGGATGTGTCTCATCACACTAAGATTAATTAGACTTGTTCATTTAAAATCAGTTTTACTTCTTTAGTTAGGTTCAGGTGAGGACAATACCTTTCAAGCTCTGGTGCCTTGACAGAATGAAATAGTGCATTTATTTGGGACTATTTTCAGCAGTGGATTAATTCACATTTGGTGCTATAGTGAGTAGGCCTATTTGTAGTAGCAGGATGATGTATGTGGGGATAAACTGCAGTGTGTGTGTTTTCATGGTAATTAAGGAAGGTGTCACCCAGTGTGGCTCACTGATCTGTTTTTAATAATATAATATTAGTTCTATTTTTTTATTTCCAACAGAGCCAGGCTAATTGTTTCCCCTTAAAATCTTTATGCTAAGCTAGGCTAAGCACATCCATCTCCAGCTCCATACTTGTTCCTCACAGACATGAAGCTGATCTAAAGGTGCTGACACACCAAACCGACATCAAAGAACTAGCGGCGACGAAAGCCAACTGTTGCGTCGCCTCACATCGCCCTGTGTCAATTGCATTTGAACACACTACCAAGACCACATCCAACGGTCAAGTAGCACGTACATTCTGTGCCTGCGTGAGAGGGAGCGGAGTGAGAGAGTGGTACATCCAGTCAGCCGAGGAGGTTTCCTATCTGTGCAGCCGAGCACCGCAGCGCCTCCACGGACTGTTACATCCAGACGTGGACATCTTGCATCCATCAAATCCCTTTGTTCACAGTATTTAAATACACATTTTATGGTATATAGCACTATTTTGTCAATGTACAGTATGTTTTATCCTGATATAGACAGCTTAGCAATTATACAGCTGTCTGCAGTTTTTGTAAAGATGGGAATCTGTCCCATCACTACCTTATTAGTATAGCAGCATACTAACAGTATGTCTTGTGGTGTCCAGACTAGGTTGGGCTGGATTGAGGGGAAATTCATTTTAGGCTCAACACGAGTTTCCCCTCGCATCAGTATTCTGGAAATGGATATTTCCTCTGCAGTCTATATTTAAAAGGATTAGCCAAAAATAATCAGTGCTTTACTGTAATTTAGTTTAGTTTGGGAATCCCTTGGCTCCCTGCGGGAAAAACCTGCTGCTTAACAGTAGGCTGGTAAATTACAAATCACAACTAATAGGAATGGGGGGGAAAATAATGCCAAGAGAGAGGGAGCAGCTCACAGGGGCTGTGCAACTCCGTCCGGCCTGCTCCACTTCCAGGCTCCACTTCACTCAGACAAACCAGCTGCTTCTTCCCACTTTAACCTGAATAACAAACCAGGGCTTGGTGCAGAGGTTGGATCCAAACGGAGAGCCGGGGCTAGCTGGAAAGCTAGTGGAAGCTAACTGGCTATGCTCCGCTAGCCTCACAGCTAGCATCGGTTTGTTATTCAGGTTAAAGTGGGAAGAAGCAGTGGGTTTGTCGGGCAGTTGAGTGAAGTGGAGCCTGAGGAGGAAGCACCTGGTAGCCCCGGTTTCACTACAGGCAGATTCACTCGCTACAGGGGCGAGGAAATAAACCTGAACAGCCAATCAGAGTGATCTCTCTCACAGACAAGCTCCGCCGCCGATTCATGCTCAAAAGCCATTGGCATTGATGTTTACATCTTGTGCTGTCACAAGCCTCTTGTCCATGGCAGATACAGAGAGCAGAGGAGAATTATTAACGCGTGACCATGTAGAGACAGAAATGACACGATGACATAACACCATAAATAGTATACTGTTATGTTATTATATTAAGCATCCGTCGCGCATAATAATATGACTTTAGTTTATGGTAAGGTAAGGTATGGTATAGGTAAGACGGTGCAGCATGTAGAGAGGCTTCAGTGTTGATTGGCTTCACTTGTGCCATGTAACCAATCAATGGGGGCTGCGGGCAGGACATTGTTACACAGCGTGTGCCTGTGAGTTCAGGCAGAGAGACCGCTGCATCAGAGCCGAAGGAGCGCATTTTAAAACACATTTATTTTATCAATTAGTTATTAACTTTTACTATTTTTAGCAACTTGCCCGACCTTGAGTTTTATTTGCCCCGGGCAATCCTTATTGTTGAGCCCTGCATGCACACTAATATTCAATGATTATTCTGAATATGACAGTGTTCTGCATATGATGAGTTATGGCAAAAAGATACTCACAAATTAGGCCTTTTTCTGAAATTAGCATTAAGACGTGGGATATGCCCGTATTATTTGGGTTTTAATAGCATTCTGTGGACATGTAGAATGTGTGTCTCAATTTGGGGTTCTAAGTGCTATATCGTAGGCAACTGGACTTGCTTGAGTTTCTTAAAGACAATTCATCTCTCATCCAAGAGGCTTCTTCAGTTCTAGAACTGAAGCACATAGGATTACCTTGACCTGGATGACTGAGACTCAATTTGTGACACATGGCCTTGTCTGTGCGTTGTCATGGATATGTTGTACACAAATCAACTTGCCGACAGTTTGCAAGGCTATGGGGCAGAGATGTATGCCCAATAGAAAAGTCCAGGTTTTTGAGTATGCGCAATATTGCAGCACTAACTTTTTTAAGATGCTGGTGGAAGGAATGAAAAAGAGAGGTTGTGTTTACACGCTCAAACAAGTCTGCCACTGCTGGAAAATATTGAGAAATGTTTCTTTTTTTTATTGCAAAGATGCAAAATAACAAGTGGCTCCAGCTGTTCCACATTTCTATATTTTGACATGATAAACGACTTGTTAGGGCACAATAATCAGAGTAGAGCTCTGACTTTGTGCCCGAACCCAATCCTGATCATGCTCCACCCAACCTGACGGTTTCGGTCCGGACAGGGATGTAATTTCTCATTATTCCTCCAGACTTGAATCAGGTCAAGTCCTCACCAATTTACCAGTGTTTTTTTTGTTTGTTTTTTCAAATGAAACTGTCTGTTGCGTAAATGGCATTTTGGCAGCAGTTTTTAAAGACTAAATCAAGAGGAAAAGAGGGAGAAAGATGGGGGGAGTGTGACTGAGAGAGCATGTGCAAGGGGAAGAGAAAGCGGGAGAAAGAAAGGGGGCTGCTAGTTATGGTTGGCAGTGTTTGCTTCTGCCTCCATCACCATGGATCATGTGTTGGGAATCAACATATATTTACCTCACACGATGGCACCAAATATGTTGGGGTCAACACACTAGGCTTCACATGGAGGTACCAAATATGTTGGGGTTTAATTGGCTATCGGAAATAATTAATAATTAATATTAATAATTAATAATTATGTTAAATAATGTGACTTAGTAAACAGTAAATCACCTTGTGGGGCACCATTCCCGTAAAGGGAAAAATGATAGCAGTTAAAGATATCAGTCTCATAAAGTAGGCTAAACTATTCATTTGGAGTTTGAATAATAATTAAATTAATGACAACAACCAAAATTAACAGTAACGCCTGAAGGATTTTGGAGTTCTTGACGCAGCAGAGGTTGACTATTCAGAGAGAGAGAGAAGAGAAAGACAAAGGCGGGTGTGGTGATCAAGTAGCCGCTTGGCCTACAAAACAAAATGGCTGACAACAGAGAACTACCAAAATGGCCGAATCAAGGCTGGCTTCAGGGGGAGGTGTTTGTCTGACCGTGTGGTCAGGACAAAGACAAAGGAAAAGAAGCGGGAACTTTGAAATGCCTGTTTGGGTGCAGCTCTGTTGAAAGCCTTTGTTAATGAGTCTATGTGAATGTGATTTGTGTTGCAAACGGTCTGGATTAGTGCAGATTGTTTAGTTGTGTGCATGAATCTGTTTGTGAACAGTATTAGCAAACTAAACACTTAGCTTTGGCGAAGCCAACTAATCAATGACCTAACTGCCAACAATCACACCAATAACTCAGTAAACAGCATTAAATCACATACAAGTTAAACAGTCTTGCTTAGCCTGTAAAGCTGTGATAAGCTATGCCCAGTTGTTAGGTTACTGATCCTTGAATGAATGGAAGAAAGAGTCACTTGGTAGTGCTGCTTTGTTAGCCGGCAGAAGAAGGTTGGGAAGGTGTGGTTTCAGCTGCAGTCTTTGTGGTGTCCTTTGTTCCAAAGGTTCTGATCCAAGGAAGCTGGTCGCTCGGGGCCCTTAAAGAGTTAGACGCTGGTGCTAACTCACTTAGTTCCTTGTTGCTGTACTTTGCAGGTTGCAAACCTTGTGTTTGCAAGAGAGTCTGTGATCAGTTGCCCTCCCTTTAGTGGTTTGGGCTATGGAGCCAGGGTCTAGGCCTCTGGACTGTTCCAGGCCCAACTGGAAAGAGGTCTTAGCTGTTCAACAGCTGCAGCAAGAGAGAGGAGGAAGTTCTGTGGAAGAGAGCAGATTTTGTACAACTTGTGACATCACAGAGTCACATGTCACTGTAAAAGGTCTTGTCCAATCAAGTTTTGGGACTTGAGTCTCACTGAGGTGTGAGGTGAGGCCTCCTGTGGAGATGGGTGCCACTGAGCTCTCTTTGTTTGAAGACAAAGAGCATGCAGAGGAAAAAGCCTTTAAATTGTCCAGTGAGGATTTTACTAAATGATAAATCACCTGTGGTCCTGTGAATCCCAACACGTTTCAATATTTGAAATATATAATATAGAAAATATATTTTTTACAGTAGGAATTTGGGTTTTTAAACAGGCTCAGGCCCAAAACTGCTGCCTTGGCTCAGGTTAGGCCTGATTTTTTTGGACCCAATCAGACCTCTGAATCTGAAAATTTAAAGGCAGAAAACGCTATATCAACGAAAACACCTGTACACTATTTAACCAGGATTTTACACCCACATCAGCTCTGCCCTCAGTCTCTGTCAATGATCTGGTTCATAGTTTCAGCTCTAAAGCTTTGAATATTATGGACAATATTGCCCCCATGAAGGTCAAAGTTGTCTCTGGTAAGAAAAAACCACCATGGAGGAACGCCACACGGGTAAAAGCTCAAAAAAGAGAATGTAGAAAAGCAGAACGCAGGTGGCGAAAAACCAAACTCCAGGTTCATTATGACATCTATAAAGAAAGTCTGCGCATCTATAACTTGGAGCTAAAAAAGGCGCGGCAGTCCTTTTTCTCTGAAAAATAACAACAATGCACGGACTCTATTTACTGTATTTCACAGACTGACAAACCCATCAGCGTCAGTCCCTCCTGAACTGCTATCCACCAAGGCATGCAATGACTTTGCTTCTTTTTTCACAGACAAGGTTTTAAAGATAAGACAGACAGTCTGTAACTCCAACACAGTGGCTATTTCACCAGTGCCTCATAAGATTACTCCAGTTAATTTGGCACTTTTTCACCCATTAAATCATGCTACTTTGACAGACATAGTTAGAAACCTTAGGTCCACTACCTGCTGCCTTGACACTCTGCCAACAAGCTTTTTTAAAGATGTTTTTAACTGCATAGCATCAGATATACTACAGATAGTCAATTGTTCTCTTCAGTCAGGCCTTTTCCCAACGGCCCTGAAGACTGCAGTCATTAAACCTCTCTTAAAAAAGCCTAATCTGGATGCCTCAGTAATAAATAACTACAGGCCCATATCAAACCTACCAATTTTAGGAAAGATCATTGAAAAGGTTGTTTTTCAGCAACTTAACACCTTCTTGGAGCAAAACAATTCCTTTGATGCCTTTAAGTCTGGATGTCGAGCACATCACAGCACTGAGACTGCACTTGTAAAAGTTTTAAATGACCTTCATCTGAGCAGTGATGCATCAAAGATTTCGGTTCTGGTATTACTGGACCTCAGTGCTGCATTCGACACAGTTGACCATAAGATACTGCTCGACAGATTAGAAAAGTTTGTGGGACTTTCTGGCACTGTGCTAAATTGGTTTAAATCTTATTTACAAGACAGGGATTTCTTTGTGTCACTTGGCAATTATGAATCTGTGCGAACAAAGATTACATGTGGAGTTCCTCAAGGGTCCATTCTTGGGCCTCTTCTGTTCAACATCTATATGCTCCCTCTTGCTCAGATTATGGAATATCATAACATCTCCTACCATACTTATGCAGATGACACACAACTTTACATAACAGCGTCACCAGATGACTACAGTCCCCTACATCTGCTAAATAAGTGCATTGGCGAAATCAATACGTGGATGTGCCAGAATTTTCTACAACTAAACACAGACAAAACTGAAATAGCTGTTTTTGGCCCCAAAGAACAAAGATCAATAGTTAGTGCTCACCTTGATGCCATGACACTAAAACCTACAAAGCAAGCCAGAAATCTTGGTGTAGTTCTGGACTCAGACCTAAATTTCAATAGTCACATTAAGACAATTACTAAATCAGCCTACTACCACCTTAAAAACATAGCAAGAATAAAAGAATTTCTGTCTAAACCAGATACAGAAAAACTTGTTCATGCTTTCATTTTCAGCAGGCTGGACTATTGTAACGGTGTCTTCACAGGCCTGAGTAAAAAATCAATCAGACAACTGCAGCTCGTCCAGAACGCTGCTGCCAGAGTCCTCACCAACACCAAGAGAGTGGAGCACATTACACCAGTGCTTAAGTCACTGCACTGGCTTCCTGTGTGTCAAAGGATAGACTTTAAAATCTAGTTACTTGTCTATAAAGCACTAAATGGTCTCGGGCCTAAATACATATTTGATTTACTTGTATGTTATGAAGCATCCAGACCCCTCAGATCATCTGGAACAGGTTTACTCAGTGTTCCCAGGATCAAAACCAAACACAGTGAAGCAGCCTTCAGTTTCTATGCTCCCCGCCTGTGGAACAAACTTCCAGAATATCTGAGGTCAGCTGAAACTGTCAGCTCATTTAAATCAGGGCTTAAAACATTACTATTTACTGCAGCTTACCAGTGAACTAGATATGTAACTTATTGTTAGGATAATCTGTAGCTATTGTTTTTATGTTTGTCTGCTGTTGCTTTATGTTTGCTTTTTAAATGCATTTTCTACAATGTTTTTCTTGCTTTTAGCTTTTGTTTTTAATGATCTATTGTTTTCTCTTGTAAAGCACATTGAATTGCCTTGTGTATGAATGGTGCTATATAAATAAAATTGCCTTGCTTTGCCTTGAATCAGATTTGTACAGCTGCATGTAAAAAGGAATATTAATGGAATATAAATTTACAATATCCATGTGAATAGCTTAGTAGGAATATCGTCTTTTTTGGTCGTCTTTCTTCTGTGCAGTGATACAGTTGGTGGGTGTAGTTCAGTGGAGAGAAAATAGTTCCCGCATGAAACTGCTTGCAAGGTCTGTGGATTATCTTGAGTAACCAGGTTATGATTTCTGTTGAGTTTTTTTAAAGGTATTTTTTGGCACTTTGAGCACCACAAGTGGCATCTGGTTCTATTATATTGGAGAGAAAAACATACATGTCTATGGCCGCTATCTCCATCACTCAGCAGCTCACACCAAACAATCTAGACTGAATAGCCCCCATGTCTAGAAGAGAATTATGTATTTTTGGTTTGGGGGTGAACTGTCCCTTTAAAAACCTGCAGCATTTGAAGAACAGCAACACTGTAGGACTGTAACATGATTGTCCACAGCTCTGCTCTGCAAGATGTACACTGACATATTTCTGGCTATTTTAGGGCCGATATATGGAGCATCCACCTACACAGGGGTGGGCATATGCTGTACACCTGTTTATATGCACCACTGGTCCAGTCCCTTTGGCTTGAAAATATACAGGCAGGCTGGTTAGGCAACATATAACCTGTTGGTATTTAACAGATAGAGTCCTGACTCTATATGCCAATGGACAGTGTTGTAGGTAGTGAAACTTTAAATTGGATGGCAGCAAAGCAAAGTTATTTATTATTACATTTGACAGATGGTTACTGGCTACACAGCTAAAAAACATGCAGCTTAAATAATTCAATATACTAGCCTTATGTTTTACAATAGAATTTTATTAATTTCCTCTTTTGCCAAAGCAAACCAAGCTGTTTTGTCATGTTTCTAACTTCTCCATCAAATAATTACCCCAAAGTATGTTTTAAAACGTGTTTCAAGGTTTCTTTTTGTGACTGCAGTTTGAAAGATGGATTCATCCAAAAGGAGAAGATGTTCAGAGCATCTGTCAGTTTCATAGAATTTTTTTTTTTTTTTGCAAAAGTAAAATGTTGGCTAAGACAGAGTCCATTTGTGCCACAGGATTCAAAGTCACTTCAGTCTCACCTCAACTGAAAGGAAAGCCTCAATTTAAAACATTAGGTGGTCTGAGGAGTCATTCTGACCCATCTTTCAGTGACAGAGCTATTTACTATCCTCTTTGCAGTCAGTCTGACCGCAGTGAAGGCGACATTTTCATCAGCCAGTTGCCCTGCCAAAACTGTGAAGGATAATTTCCCTTAATTACACACAAAGGAAACTTTGAATCTGACCGTTCATTTCTCTCGTCACTCTAATGACACCCTTTGGTGAGACTCCTCAGTCCCCCGCTGGGGTGTTCAGAGGACTGTCATAAGTTCAGAGGAGCTGCCTGATAAAACATTAATTTGTTAAATGTACATGTTTCTGCTTTGGACACTGCAGACAAAAAAATAATTTTGATTTTGTCTGTTAGTACGCAGTGCCTGCAACTTCTCAGTCCACAAGAAACACAAAGCTGGAAGGAAGGAAAACAGTGAAATTTAACAGAGACATAATCAATTCATCACGTGACAGCTTTTATCTCCTTAAATCCTTGTTAGTGTTTGTCTGTGCCATGAAAAAAATGCATCCATTTCCTCTGCCTGGATACTGTAAACTGCGATGAGCAAGAGACAAAATTAATTCAGAATATAAACATATTTCAATTCAATATAAAAAAATAGACCGTGTCCAGAACAGGAAGGAGCAATGGCTGAGCAAACTTGTGATTGCCTTGAAAACATGGAGAACATTTGCATATTGAGTGGAATTCCATTATAACATTCAGTATTTGAGGACCTGTTTCTAATGCTTTGTACTCACAGCACTTCCCTCACATATGCATTATTCAAACATATATTTCAGTTTATTGCCTTGTTGTTGGCCATTCCCTGACAAAAAAAAGGCATATTGATATTTTTGAGTGGCAGAATTAAGCAGGAATTTGACGGCACAAAAAGTAGTTTAATATACGGTATAAATGCTACAAACTTGGACCCTTCACAAACAACATGTGTGAACATTGCTTTGCCAGCCCCGTCATCAGGAGAAAATGTTGGCATTGTATGTTTCATCAAACTACGAATAAGTGGTATCGTATCAGTATTTTTACAGTAACCTACAAATGATTACATGTATATGAGCTGACTTTGTCATTGGGAGGTGAAGATGGAGGATGGTATGACATTTAGATAAGATGGCTGCCAAACTGCACACACACCACTTCAGAAAAATGCTAAAGACCAAACAACAAAACCATTTTTTTTATTTTTTTTAACCTAGGCATAAACTGCTTTTCCAGTGGCAGTAATGCTGCCAAAACTGGTTGTATTTTAGTGACACATTGGCCGCATCTCCAACCGTGATAGTGGCACAAAAAGCAGGTGTGTCTTGCAAGAAATCAATACATTTTCCAATTGTGATTGTGCCACCAAAACCAGGATTTTATTTAGGGAGACTTCGGCCGCATTTCATATCTGTTCATATCTGTTTGCAATAACGTACTGTGCTGTCATAACCCTGGCTCGAGAGGTTATGACAAAGAAGGGAAAAGGACTCAGAATACGAGTAAATTAAGTAATTTATTAAAGTAAACAAATATTAACGAATAGGGCTGTCAAAAACACCATGAAATTGAGTTTGAATATTTTCGAATTAATTTAGTGGAGTTCGAATAATATTCAATTTTTTTTTTTTTTATTAATATATTATTATTATTTAAAAAAACAAAAACAAAAAAAACCAACACAAATATAAATAAGATGCTTATTGCTGGCGCAATATGAATGTGGCACTCGGATGAAAACACCCGTTCTGACTGCAATGTTTGGATACTTAAGTGCGCCTGTAGTTTTCCACCACAAGAGTGGATCCTGTTTGGCTCGTGGTGGTGTCTCATTCTGGTAACGTTTCATCTCTTCTTCAAAAAGGGTAGGCAGGGAGGCAGCAGGTGCACCACTCTCCCTGTATGTCTCCCCGAACAGGTCACACATCGCGGACAGCGCAGTGGGTGCTGTTGGCGTAGCGGGCTCCTCCGTCCGTGCCTCTCCCTCCGTCTCTCGCCGGAAATCCACTGGATGCGGGTCCATTGTGGAACGGCTGCGCTGGTTATCCGCTGCATGCACAGATGCAACCAACACGCATCTGGTGGAATTTTGGGGTCTGCGTCCCTCTTTGGCCCGGCTTGTGCGCGAGCCATTTCTGCCCGAACGGGATTCGCCGTGATATACAACGTTATTAATAGTATGAATTATTAATGATATTCAAATTATCAAATGTAGGTTCGAACTTATAAAAAACATATATTCGAATATATTTCGAACTTCGAATTTTTTTTGACAGCCCTACTAACGAATGAGATAAGGAATGAGATGTGTTAAGTCAGTAGGATCAGTAGTGCGCATGTGGGTGTGTGAGAATTTGCTGCATGGTGTTGTGTGTGGAAAAGGATAAAAAAAAAACCAACAAGGGTGCTGCCAGGATGGTAAGAGAGACTGAAGCACTGGACATTGACTCACAAATATGAGCTAATGAAGGAGTTAATTGGTTTATTAATTATCAAATTATTATGGTGGATTATTGTTATCATATTATTGGAACTATGAAGATTAATTCACTTCCCACAACAACCTCTTGGCAGGAGCCATAGCCAAGATGTTAAGAATACTGATGTCATGAATCCCGGATGTGTGTCTAACTCCAGTCATTAAATATTGCCGCTTCCAGTGTCAAACACTGACAAAAATGCTGTCCTTTAATTTTGGTCGCCATTTTTGTTGTGTTGTTTTGATATGTTGTTCAGTCAGACAACTATTGGATTGGTTGCTATGAAATGTCAGGGCTCAACAATAAGGATTGCCTGATTGCCCGGGGCAAGTAAAACTCAAGGTCGGGCATGTAAACTAAAAACTCATTTGCCCGATTGGGCAAGTTGCTAAAAATAGTTAAAGTTAATAACTAATTGATAAAAATAAATGTATTTTAAAACGCGCTCCTTCGCCTCTGATGCAGCGGTCTCTCTGCCTGAACTCACAGGCACAGCGTGTAACAATGTCCTGCCCGCAGCCCCCATTGATTGGTTACATGGTACAAGTGAAGCCAATCAAGACTGAAGCCTCTCCACATGCTGCACTGTCTTACCTCTTCATAAACTAAAGTCATATTATTTTGCGTGACAGACGCTTCATATAATAACATAACAATATACTGTTTATGATGTCATCGTGTCATTTCTGTCTCTACATGGTCACGCGTTAACAATTCTCCTCTGCTCTCTGTATCGCGCACAGCAGAGTTCCGCCACACACACAGGTGAGCACGCTAGAGCGGCTTGGGCCTCATTTTCCTGACTAAACCTGACCCGAGCCCGGTGCAGTTTGTCAGCTGACAAAGTTATTGTTATGGAAAGTGTGTAAATAACCATCAACAGACTGCTGTTACGCACAGACAAACACAGCACGGCACTCGGTGCTGAGCTTGTGTTGCGTTCTGGCGTTGTCACGTAAATAACAACTTCCAGCACTTAAATAGGTCATAGCACAAAACAGCAGCATGTCAAGTGACTTTTTACTTTTATTATGTTCAATAAAATTGTATTTTCCTAAATCTTGAGACACCTCATATGTAAGCTAGACAGACATTTCACCTGCTCATTACTGTGCACAAATGTACTGTATGTACTTAGTCCTAAAGAGCCCTTCTGGTGCCAGTATACATAGAAACATGGAGGCAAAATATATTAAACCTGGTGTTAATACAGCAGAACTGGAGAGAGGGGTGAAAAATAAACAGAGGTGGGCATGGCTCAAGTAGGGCGCAAAATTCTAGACGGAGAACGACTGACAAAGATTGTCGCTGCCCTGACACTGTCATTTTTGTGTAGGAATTAAGCTACAATACATGACATGTTGTTTTAATTAATAAATACAGTGTGAATAAAGATTACATAACATAAAAATAACTGCAGTCTTTGTTATTTGATAGCCACTTAAATTAAACATTTTTAGTAAAAAGTAAGTAAGTAAAAACTGAATTCGGGCAAGTGAAAAAAAACCTTAGCGTTGAACCCTGAATGTGCTTCAGTCATTAGTGGTGTCCAGAGGATGATTCCCTCTGACTTTGGTGGTCCCTCTGACTTTTCATCCAGCCCAACCATCAGGTCATAAATATCAATATCTCTAGTACTTCATTACCAAATACAATACTGCAAGAATGAGTCCTGAGACCCAGAAATTAGTTAGTATTTTAGCACTCCCTGTTCGGGAATTTGCGAATCCTTGGATAGTGACGGAATGACCCTGCTTGCTCTGCCTCTGATTGGCTTACCTAACATTACCTTACCTACATTCTTACCCTAACCACACCTATTCCTCATGACTAAACCTAACCAATCCAACTTACGAAGGCAACAAGTACTAGCTAGTCATAGGGAGAATAGGGCGGGGCATTCCTCTGCTATGCTAGGATTTGCAAGTTTGCTTCCTGTTCCCTTATCCTGGAGTCTGTGGGTTTTTTGAATGGGTTTCTGGTTAGATGCCTGAAATAGGAGTATGGTTTACACAAGTTTTAGAGATCTTCACAGATCAAGTCAAATGTTGTTCTACGACATAAAATACATCAGCAAATACTCCACTTGTGAATTTTGAAGCTTTTACGTGTCTTACAATAAGGCAGTTGCCAACAGTGGCTAAATGAGTTCACAGAGGTTGTCTCGGACATTAAAGGTCATTATGCCGAAGAACAAGCTGAGTGAAAGTGATATTATGCGAGGGTAGAATAGTTTGCAGTCTAACATTAGCTTTATACTTCTAGCAATTGTGCTAAAGCTTCAACTGAGCAAAACATGCAAGCACAGGACTTTGACCCAGAAGAACGGTGTCCGTGTCTTGTGTGAAACCAAAAGTCAACGTTGAGTTAATTATCACGTGAGTCCTCACTTCCTAGCCACTCATTAGTCACTTGAGTCAGCTCATGTGACTAATATCAACCATGCTCTTTTCCAAACCCTCACCAAGTAGATTTTAGTCGCATGACTTACCGTCAACCCCTTCTGTGTCAAGATACAACAGAAAAGGCTGCCTTTTGCGTCACTGTAATAACACCAGGAGCTTCTGCTCAAGCATCAAAATATGATGAATAGAGATAAGATCATGTTGGTATAAGGAGCCAGGGCGTCATCAACTTCCGGTTTGGCCACAAAAAGTCATCTCTGCACCACTCTAAACCTGCCGAACATACGACTTTCTATCAGCCTTACCTGAACTTTGTGCCTTCTGCTAATTAGCAAATGTTTTTTTTTTCTTCTTGTAAATGTTGCAAAAAATGCTGAAATAGAGATATCAGGTACGTTTAAACACAGTTGATGATGTAACAGTATCCATTTCTCATTTTATTTTGTTGACTCCATTTGGCATAAGTCACTATTTCATTTTAAACTTAAGTACAGAAGACCTGACCTCAATGTCTGCTGAAAAGCCAATCCAGTGACTCGAATAAATGTTGGCATTGTGACGGCCCTGGCCTATACTTTCTGTATGTTGCTTCTCAGTCTCTCTCTTTCTGTTTCCTGTCTGAGGTGTAGCCTGATTGCTTGATCTGGAGCACCTGGGCCAGGTGCTCTTCCAGAAGATAAAAGGCCAAAGCTCCCTCGTTTCACTTATGATTCGTATAAGAACAGAGAAGTTTTGAATAACTTCTCAAGGCAGATTTTTTTCTCTCGAGGATGAGCCTGTTTGACTGTGATGTTTCTCTCGTGTATCGTTTCTAAGTTATGGTGTTTACAAAAATAAGTGTGCGCTCAGACAGATGCCACCATTACTGCATACCATGTGTCCTAGTGACAGGACGTAAAAACCGCCAGCCCCTCTTCATGATTCTCTCAAGGAATAAATGAACCTGAGGACTGTAATTAAGTTCAGGTTGCTTTTTATCAAGTCACGCAGCACCAGAAGAGACCTTTTAGTTAAAGCAATAACCCACATTATGAGCTACATAAATCTACATTTTAACGCCACAGGAATTTAATTAACAAAGACATTCTTTAAAGGGACATTCAGCAAAAATCATAGGAAACATTGTTTTTGGTTCATATATGTATTTTTCTTAACTTTCTCAATATAATTTTTTCCATGTCGTATGTGCTCATTGTTTAATTTGATCTTTATTTTAAATTTTTCTGCTGGAATAACCTCTTTTAAACTATTGGATTGGAAGTTTCAGAGTAAATAAGTAAAAAAACAAAACAAAAAGATGAAGGGTGACAGCGGGTAAACTCTAACTAGAGAGTTTCATGGACATATTTGATTAACTTTATTTCTTTAGTGGCAATTTAATACTGATGGAGTGAAAATCATCTGTGTGTTTATTATCTTTGTGATGATAAATGATTTCAAGCCACTGTGGAATTACGCTAAATAACTCTGGACTCCAGAGCGATCTGAATATTAATAGTAGTTCTGGGAGTAAACTTTTAATGAAAGTATTTTTGGTGTGTCTATCTAGCAGCAGAAGGAGGGACTGCTGCTTATGTAGATGAACATGCATATGCAATGATATCAAGGGACTCCTCTTCTCGTATCTGTTTTCATCCCCTTTGAGTTGTTGAAACTTGTGTGTGTAATTCAGCGAAAAGCCTCTGATTAATTATCTGATTAATTCACCTTTTAGCTGCTGCATTGGCTTCATATTGCACGTCGACACAACGGAGAAAACATGCGCCCTAATTGTCTGGAGACTAATGAGTTTCATGGCTATGAATTACTCTGGAATCGATTCATTTCCCCCCCTGCTTGTTTTATTCTGATGGCTGGTCGTATTTAGTGAGCGTGGATGGAACAGTTTTAAATAATGAAGTGCAGATCTGCATTTATCCCACTTATTTGAATATGTGAGGGGCTGCAGGGCTTCTTATTATTCTTTTTGTCTGTTTGTTTGCGCTCACCTCACCGAGTATCGTTTTTAATGAGGCAAACATGATATTCTCCAGGTCTTTGCTCTGCGGTAGCTGCATCTCCTCTTGTACATCTGTGGGCCATGCGGTAAAGAAGCTTAACAAAAATATGCCGCCGCCTCTGGAGCCTCTCTCTCTCTCTTTCTCCACCCTCCCTCTTATGTGTTTTTAAATCTCTGTTTTTGTGCATCAGAGGCCATTACGCTCACAATAGTAGTGCTCAGAACTGGGAACAGCAAGAGGAGGAAGATGAAGAGATGATGTGAAGAAGAAAAAAGGGGGAGAGGTAGAAGTTTCATCTGTATGGAAAAGGGCAGTGAAAAGACTCCAGGGTTCAAGCTCTGCCGATGAGATGCAGCTGTGCCTTAAAATCAGCTGTAATGCTATTTTTTTCTCACTTTGCAAATCCTCCATGACTCTTTTTGTCTCCCTCCCAGCATTTTATCTATTTATTTATTTTTGCTGTTGTGGGTTTCAGTGTAAGGGATCGTTACCCAGGCAAACCCCGATGCTGCTGTGTGTTCAGCCCAGAATACACACCAACAGAGACAGAATAAACATTTTCATGCTTCTCTAAGAGACATGATGCAATGCCATTGTATCTTTTTGAAGGGAAATCTGATTGAAATGATCTCACAAGACTAATCTTTGTTTTTCATTTTTTTTGTGGAAGCTGGATAAGCAGCTGCACCGTTTTCATGTTCAATGAAGAAACACAGAATTCTTAGCTATGCTTCAAATTAATGAGAACTTCTTTTTTCCACCAAATTTCCTTTAATCAGTGCCTTTCCCTGCTTGTTTTCTTGTACACAGCATACTCCATGATACGCAGCAGATGGTTGAGACACAACTGCAAAAGAAGATGTTGACACTGTAATCTTGTGATTAATGGCACCAGTCATCTTGTAAAAAAACAGTGATGTTTTAACTTCCTTTTGAAAATATCCATTATTTCCTCCAGTTAGCAATAAAGATATGGGGTGATGCTGAGAATTAATTTAAGTGTGGTAAAAGCCAGGGGTAAGAATGGTAATGAACAAGTGGAAATGGGGATTCAGAGAGGCTCCTGTGCACATCCTTTACTGTTATTTATTCATTCCTTCAACAAGGACAGAGAACCAGATTGCAAATGTCTGTCTGCAATTCTTGATCAGATTTTATTACTATAAATATACTGACACAAGAACAATTATAATAAGAATGTTATTGATCTCAAAACATTATAATTAGTTTAAATAATGAACAGAGTGATAATGTTTTTCTGTAGGCTGACGTGGAAGCTAGCGTTGCCCTCGTTCCCCCGTCCTAAAGCCTATGAGATTTTTCTGTTGGGTTTTGGATTATTGCAGACAATAAGCTCCGTGGCAAACAAATATAACTTACACATTTTGTTCAGCAAGATCTTTACAAATGAACACCATTTTTATAACTTTTGAAGCCAGAATGCAATCACCAGAGATAAAAAGCTAATGTTAGGCTACAAACAAAATACATTATGGTCAAATGACCATGTTCTCATTTATTTTTTTTTATTTATTTTTTTTATTTCAAACCAGACCATACGTTACACATGTAGACACAAAATGCAACATGACACAATAAGAATTCAATAAAAATCCACAAGACAACAATTGACATAACAATACACTGGTCTGAAAGGGGGATGGACGAAGCAGAGCTTATAACTTCCAACCCCAGTCGACACAACACACAAGTATAAACTAACACAATACAATCAACACACATACGCTCTCAGTGCCCCCTTTCCATTTCCCTTCACTACTCTAGTAATTCCTCCTTGCTATATAATTCCAATATTTCCTTTTTGAACCTTCTTTTAAATTGTTTTAGATTTTTGCTTGTTTTGACCTCTTCAGACAGGCCATTCCACAGAGATGATCCCTTAATTGTGATGCACATACTTTTAAGCGTTGTTCTTGCTCCTTTTTGTTGTAATTTGTTTGTTCCCCTCAGGTCATATCTCTTACACCCTTCCCGTTCACTAAAAAAGGTTTGTAAGTTATGTGGAAGGGAGTGGTTCTTTGCCCTGTAGATTATTTGTGCAGTTGAGAGATTGACCAGATCTGGAAATTTGAGAGAAGCAGCCTTCAAAAACAGATGGTTTGTGTGCTCATTATATTTTTTGTTGTATACTGACCTGATGGCTCTTTTCTGCAAAATAACTAAAGGTGACAAATTTGTTTTGTATGTATTACCCCAGACCTCAACACAGTAGGACAAATATGGAAGAACAAAGGCATGATACAGCAAAAGTAAAGAGTGGTTATTAAGGGTCTGTCCAGCCCTTCTGATGACACCAACACTCTTTGCCACCTTTGAACAGACATGCTTAATATGGGGTTTCCAGCAGATTTTTTCATCGATTATCACACCCAGAAATGTGTTTTGTTCTACTTTTTCAATAGCAACATCATCAATTAGAATTTGCACTGGAATCACAGTCGTACGTTTACCAAATAACATAAGTTTTGTTTTGTTCAAGTTTAGAGATAATTTGTTTGTGGTAAACCAAGATTTCAGTTTATTCATTTCATGTGTGATATCCTTCAAAAGCTGCTGTAAATTTTCCCCAGAACATAAGATATTGGTATCATCAGCAAAAAGCACAAATTTTATGAAATTAGATACCTTACAGATGTCATTTATGTACAGATTAAATAAGATGGGTCCTAACACCGATCCTTGGGGCACCCCACATAGTATTTCCCTAAGAGGTGATACATAATTGTCTATTTGGACAAATTGATGTCTCTCTCCCAAGTAACTTTTCAGCCATACTAGTGGAATGCCCCTTATTCCATAATTCTCTAGCTTTCTTGTGAGTATCTCATGGTCTATGGTGTTAAACGCTTTTTGCAAATCAATAAAAATACCTATTACATATTTTCTTTTGTCAATACAATTTGTTATTTCCTCTATGAGCTCCATTAATGCAAGTGAAGTTGATCTATTTTTCCTGAATCCAAATTGACAGTCAGAGAGGAGATTATGTTTCTCAATGAATCTATTTAATCTGGCCGCAAAAAGCTTCTCTAAAATCTTTGAAAATTGTGAGAGGAGAGAAATAGGCATATAATTTGTAAAAAAATGTTTATCTCCTGCTTTGAATATTGGAATTACTTTTGCTATTTTCATACTGCTTGGAAATGTTCCTGTTTGAAAAGACAGATTGCAAATATGTGTAAGTGGTTTTGCAATGCCTTCTATTACCTTTTTGACTATTGTCATATCGATTTCGTTGGAGTCTGTGGAAGTTTTATTGTTTCATTCTTAGTTGTCACATATTGCAGCTTTGTCAGTGGACTTTCATGTCAACACATTACACGCAAGGTATTTTCTGCATCTGCCATTGATGCTCCAAGGCACACTACCAACGCCAGGATGGCAACAAAAGCATATGGTCAAATTTCAGCAAGAAAAGCATGTGGTTACGTTTAGAAAAAATCATCTTGGATTGGCATTTAGGAGGTGAACACCACTCTCCTGGGTGAAAATCCAGGGTTTGTTGGACCCATCCTCCATACCTCCCACCTACTCTATAGTGTAAGTTAAAGTTTCTTGAGCTTGTGATCTTCACTGTGTTTTAGGGGTCTAACCCTAACCCTCAAACCAAAAACCCATACAAAAAAAATCCATAGACTTTGAGATGACGGAACGGGGGGTAAAATCCAAACTAATTTCTGGGTTTTAGGACTTGTTTCTGGGGAACTCTACTGAGCGGACGTACAATATGACCTTTCGCTAAGTCCTGACCTGTTATTATTGTTGCCTCCCTTGCAGATTATAACAATGGTAGTAGGTTTATCCATTCATTTTCCAGAGGCAGGTCGAGGAGGCAGAAGGCCAAGCAAAGCGCTCCAGATGTCCCTCTCCCCGGCAACACTTTCCAGCTCCTCCTGGGGGGCCCCCAAGGCGTTCCCAGACCAGATGAAATATGTAGTCCCTCCAGTGTGTTCTGGGTCTGCCCTGGGGCCTCCTACCAATGGGTTGTGCCTGGAACACCTCCAACAGGAAGCAACCAGGAGGCATCCTGATCAGATGCCCAAACCATCTCAACTCGCCCCTTATGATGCCAAGGAGCAGCAGCTCTATTCTGAGCTCCCTCCGGATGTCCAAGCTCCTTACCCTATCTCTAAGGCTGAGCCAAGCCACCCCACCAGTAAATCGAAAGCTTTGCCCTGTGGCTCAGCCCCCTCTTCACCTGTCCGGCATAGCGCCTGCATCACTTTCAAGTTGGCGATCTTTGATTTTCCCGCTAAAATGTCAGCTGGCACTAGATTTTATCAGATGCAGATAGCTAGCTAATTAAGCTCACGATATTTCCACAAATGGGTTGCAAATTTTGTCCTCTGGCTTGCTTTTAGACTTCGGCTAAAACTAAAGCTCAGTTCTAAAATTTTTTTAGAATTTTTTAGAAAAAACTTTGCCGTGTGAATTGCCTTGTCTCAGCTCAGCTCTGGATAGTTGATGATGTTGCCTGTGACTCAGCTTGTAAAGTTGTTACTGGCTGGTTTGAGAACTTTTTTTCTTCTTTTCCAAGAATGTTCCTCTTAAAGGTCCTAAAAATGTTTGGTGATAACATGGTTCATGCCTCCGTGTCAGTCATTAAAAACTCATAATGAACACCTCATTAGGCATTATCATTCACGTAAAGTTATAAAGTTGCTTAGCCCGGTTGGATAAAGGAAAAACTACTCTGAATATGTCACATAAAAACACTCAAAAGTAATGCCAGACTGTCTCTGTAAAGAGTGGAAAAGTAATTAGCCTAATGACTGATGAGGTCTATCTGACTGAAATGTTGCATTTAAATAACAGGAGCCAATTAACTGTGTGTGGATTATTCTCTATCTTTTTATTTCCAATTGTCATCACACAGGTGTCTCCTATTATTCTGAGTTACAGTGATGGAATCAGAGTGTAATATCACACTGTCAGCTATCACTCCGGGGATAAAATAAACATTACACAATTAAAATGCTGCTAAAATCATCATCATCATGTGGTTAGTGTCCTAAATGATCTCTCCATTTGTGAGAAGCTCTGTTTTAAAAGTGAAGAAAAAAGGAGCTTGAAACAATGAAATAATTCTATTTACCAATCAAATATAGTCTTTTTTTACTTGTCACTTGGGATATTTGTCCATGGATACATTTTTTCCTGTGACGCAGTTGGTCATTTATCGAGGCGTTGACAGCCCTGTCCTTTTGTTACTGTTGCTATAAACCTGCAGATTACAAAATGGTGGCAAGGTTAGTGCTTGAAATTCTCTGTAATTTTTTAAAATGATGGGTTCTTGATTTCATTCAGGCAACCTTCAGTTTTTCCCGCCAAAATGTCAACTGTCATTAGGTTTTATCAGACATTGTTAACTAATTAGGCTAGCATTTGTTCTACAAATGATTTAAAAATCTGTCTTTGGCTCACTTTCTAATGTTTATAAAGGGCACATTTTCAAAAACAATCTTGTAAAAAGGGTCTCAAATATGCACTTGACTGTTAGGCCACATGCTAAAAATCTGAGGCCAAAGCCCCATTTAAACCACAGATTTGCAACAAGATTAAAACCTTTTAGAACTTTGCAGGGAGAAGTTTAAGTGCTGTGTACTTCAGTGACTGGATTGAGAATTTTTGGTTCTAAAAACATTTTGAGGATGTGACAATGCAATGCTCTCGTAATGTTTTCAGCAGACAAAATAACAGGTTGTGATCCGATCCTGTGAAGCTAGCCTGCTCTGCAACAGGTTAGCTGTTCAGTGATTTATCCCAGTAAATACTGAGCTATTTTCAAGGTCCTGAAAACCGAGGGTTAACACTTAAGTGACCTCTCCCACTCTGAATCCTGCTTTGTAGTACAGGCCTCAGGACTATAACAAAGTTGTTGGTATAACGGATGTGCTGTCTCTGCCATAGAGTTACTGTAGCCCTTGTGTTATTAAGTATGACAAAGTGGATTTTGATACCAGGGGCTTGATCACCAGTTAACTGTAGGGGAAATTATTATTATTATTTTATTTTTAAAGAAACATGCTTTATTTTGATGCTTTTTATGCACTCTAGTACATTATTTTTAATTCAATGTACACGCTCATATTAAAACATTTAAATGTTAAATAAACATATAACAACTAAATTATGATTTGAGTGGGCCTACTTCTTCTAAAGCTGTCAATAGCCTACTAACATCCCCAGTTAGAGAAAGGGTGACAATAAAGCAAGGCAGTTTGTCTGGGGCCAGGGGCCCCAAATCACTAAATCTGTCTCTGATAATAATGATGAAAGCGCAGCTAAGAGTGGTTAGATGGAAGACATCGACTGATGAGTCCTAAATTCCATCCAATGTCTGACTGTTTGTTAATTCACACACTTTGGTGCTGTGAGGAAAAGCTCTGCTCTTTGTCTATGTCTCTCACTGTGCCGTCAGTTCGCTCTCTGATCGATCGATCAGAGATCACATCAGCAATAACACATATTTGCTTTTCTCTGCATGAAAAAAAAGGTATGTGTGGCGTTCAACATCACAAGATTGTTCAACTCTGCTGGTGTTTCGGGTGTGAGATTTGCCATGGTGTTTTGATACATGGCTGGTTGCCGTTATACCGACTTTCACCTGGGAGAGTAGTGTTGGCGTCCCGTAAGATTCTAAAGCCCTGTTCTTTTTGCCTAATGCCTGGTTCACACTACACAACGTTTCTGTCCATTCTGACGGTCACTATGTCACGTTACGCAATTGTGGAGTCGTAAAATCGTGCCTATTTTTGCCGACAGACAAGAAAGACTACACGATGGTACACACTAATTTATGTCATCAGGTTGTTCTTGTCCTATTTTTATTACTTGTAGTAATGTGAAAAAAGTGCCACCAGATGGCAGGAGCCACATTTGAAGTACCCTGTGCAAACTATGTAAGTCACTGAATCCTCCCCAATGAGTTCCTGCTAATGTTTCACAATAAAAGCCTATCTAGAAAAAGAAGGTATTCTCTCTGCTGAAGTTATGAGGGGCTTTTAATTTTAAACACATACAGGAAGTGTTGAGTTTGAAATGATGGCGATGCATTAACTTTATTGAGGTAAACAGGATAAAAAGTAAAAATATAAAAATACAGGAAAGATAATAACAGCCTGTTTAAAAAGAAGCTGGTAGCCTCTGCAGTGGTGGTAAGTAAAAGCCACTGTTTTTTTTTATTTTCTTACTTAAAGAAATAACATTGTTTGCTAGCTTGATGAGAATGACAGTTCTCACCGGGTTGCCAAAGTGCTCTGCTGTTTCATACCATAATTTTTCCCTTTTTACTCTGTGTGGTAACATCCCTAGAGGAAATATCTAAAAAGCTTGGTTGCCATACAGTTGTCCTGGTAGCAGATCACCCTGTGTTCCTATTGGTCAAAGTGACGGCTATGATGGGAGAAGTCGTGAATGACAAAAAGAAAATCAAACATGCTAGACTTTCTCTTGGAACGACGTGAGGTGTCTTAGACGTGGCGTTGCTTGTTGTCTACTATGACACTAAATGAAATGAAACGAAGGATTATTACATACGACACTCATTGTCGTTCACGTTCCATGCCGACACTGTTAGTTGTTGCGTTGGGCTATAATTGGGCTGATATTGTGAAGTGTGTACCAGGCATAAACCTAACCAAGTGCATTTGTTGCCTAAACCTAACCACTTGTGTTTGTTACCTAAACTCAACCATGTGTGTAAGTTGTTGAAGGAAAAAAAACAACAACATAGGTTTGCGGTGTTATACTGACATAGTGTGTTTATTTCGAAAGAGTCTATATGTAAAGAGTAAATTTCCTGTGAAAACAGAAGTGTATCTTGAAAGAAGAAAATACCGGCATGAACTTGACAACGTGTCCCAGAATGTTAACAACCAACACACCTAGAGAACCCTGCAGGTAGTATGTGGACATAGAAAGTCCAGGACCAAGCGAGGTCGGAGTGAGAATTGCCAGCTGTGTAAGAGTTAAGTGGAAACCCTGGAATGATAAGTAAATTCTAAGGTCAGATGATTGTTTCTCTCTACTTGGCCTGCTTAGCTTAGCTAGGTAGCTTGTTCGTTTTTGAAATGCTTTCTCACTTAACATTACAGGATGAGAATGAAGAAGAGGACAGAGCTTCATCCAGGACCTTCCTCCTCAGTGGGTAAATGATAAACAGTGTATTCCAGTTGTAAACAGGGCTTTTTTTTTTTAAACCTGTAAACCCCCAAACTAGTGCAGTTAGCTGATATGCGCCTTTGAGTAACAGTATTACTAACGTTACTTCATTTAGCCGCGAAGGTCTCATTGAGCTACAAGATCCCTTGTTCCTGGATGTCCTGTAGGTACTAAGCTAGTTAGCCGGACATGCTAAGGATTGAAGCGTATACCACAGAATAGCCTATAAACACACTGTTTAATCCAGTCTTTACATTTTTGCTGTTGTGTTTTGAAAATCCTTTAAAAAAAGACACCGCCCACCAACTCCTTTAAACACCAAGTATTGCTCTTACGACAGCCCCATGCGCATCGACTTGGTTCAGAGTTGCAGGAGTTTGGCAGGAACGACCATCTCTGGCAGGCTGCTGCACTGAGCCGAGACATGGAGGTCTGGGCCTGTGATAATCCCAGTCCAAATGTCTCCCTTTTGTGCAAACAAATCCCACCGATAGGGCCAATTCAGAACTCTATGAAGAACCACAGGCGGCAGATTTCTCTGAGTAAACCCTTATGTGAGCGGGAGGACTGGAAGGACATGAAAGCACTGGCTTGCCTCCTCACTCGCCTCTCTCCCTCCTTCTCGATTTTTCCTATCTGCCCCCTCCTCCCCTCTCTCTCTTCCCACTCGAGTGTTTGCCCAACATCCTTTAATTTGAGGTATTTTGTGACTGTCTCAGCCGTGGTGAGGGACAGCTCTGCAGCATTCAGAAAGCTCTCCAGAATCCTTTGAATACCCATGTTTATGCTCTTTTAAAAGATCCACAAGCAGCACCTTCAGCACATCGTAGACGTAGAGAAAGCAGCTCTCTCGACGGTGGCCAAAGTGTATCTGTGAGCAAACTGTACCACATCAAACAAAACATCGCAGCATGCTGACTAACAGGCCTGCTTTTCTGGAGTTTGCCTGCTGACATATTTTCATAATTCATCAGTCATGATTGGTAATTGGATTCAAAATGATTTTTATTGTTAGATTTGGAAAGATATCAATGTTGTTTGATTTTACAGCCGCCCATTTAAATCTGATTTGCATTCACCAATTGATGACACTCCGTGATATAATATACAAAAAGAATAGATGTTGATTAAAAACAAATTGCAAACACAGAAGCAAAAATGTGTCCTTGTTAACCTTTAAAGGAGGAACAGCGGACCAAGAAGTGTTTTGCACCACTGTACATTTATGTGATTGTCTTATTTTAATGATCCATATTCCTTAACACAGAACCAAAAAGGTCTGCTGGAACATACTTTAATAAGTCCTGGCTGTCAGTCTTATTTATTTATTATTTATTCCAGCTTGGTTTCTAATATTATTGATTTTTTTTCAGTTTGATTTTTAGAGTAGCTCTGAATACTACGATACCTGGGAATAAATATGGACTGATTTAATTTGCCAAATGTTTTATCTGGTTTCAAGATGTCACCCCCTCAAAATAGTGGACTCAACTAAAAATGTACCCAATGTGGAGAATTTTAAGCAGCTCTGAGTAATTTGCATCACAAGTAATTTAGTTTTGTTGTCTGAATTCATACTTTGAAAACCACTGTTTTGTGTCCAAAACAAAACTGGTGCCATTTGTATATGAGAGTCAAGCCCCCGAGAAGGTGCTGGGCCTGCACACCAAGATTGCACCTATTCATTCAAATTCAGTTGCTCACCTGGTAAATACGTCAAAAAAGTTGTTTTCAAAAAAGTGTCTGGGTTCACTTCTGCGGTATGCGGCTTACTGAATAAGCGCAATATTTTCGCCTGCTGGCTCCACCCGCGAGATCCCACTCGGCTCATAGACCTTATATTGCAATGACATCATGAATTTTTTAAACTGCCTTTCTTGGCTCCAGGAATGTTTTCCAAATACAAAACCACCATGGCTCAATAACACAGAAATGACAGATTGATAATTTTTGTATTTCAAGGTGTTTTACAGTTTAACAGACATCTTTTTTAGAATGGTGGCCTATGGGGAAAATGCTTTTTTGGTTGCAGGGAATCTTTTTTTTTTTTTTTGCTGCAGTACCGTGAGTGGCTACTGGGAAAAATTTGTTGCAAGACTGAGCAGCTTTTCTGGCTCTGTCACATGATGCCACTGGGCCCAATACTATATATACTTTTTCCCATAGACTTAAATTTGGAATGAGATGCTTGTATATCAGTGGATAGATTTTTCTGAGTGCATTAAGCCCTGAAATATGACTCGTTTGACTCTTAGGATTTGATCCACTCGGTCCAATAACATTTCAAAAGTCTGAAGGAGCTGCAGGATTAAATCAGTGTTTCCACATTTAGGTTAGCGGAGCACTGAACTAGGCACCTGGCCAGCATAAGTAAACTGCTCTGCTCACAGAAGTCTGTGGTGCACTTGCTCAGTGGGTCCAACAATGTGGAAGATTTGGGTAATTTTGGCTTTTTGAGCACCTTCATAGGAATGAACAGGGCCCCACCTCCAATGCTGTGTAAAGTTCTCTTTTATACATCCATGATGAGACTTTGTCAGCTTTCTTAAAAATATCTTTATCCTCAACATACTTCTAAGGAAGTTGACTGAATATTTCTTAAAAGGCTTTATCAAAGAACCAGTTACTTTCTAAAGCAATGGTTAATTTTTTGCACTGACGATTCATTCTAGCGTTCTGTCCATCTAGCCGAGCCTCAACTGTCAGTCATCTAACACTGTCTACAGAATATGAACAGGGCTTTCATTTTATAAAGCCGTGGCCACCAAAAATGGACTCCTCTTTCTCCACAAGCTCTATTGAAGAGGGAACAACTCTCTAAAGCTCTGTCCAAATTTCATATTACACAGTCACTCTAAGTAGATTTCAAGTGTGTAGTGTGTTTAAACTGGAGTATGTGCACTATAAATGCTTGAATTTGTATTGTGCTTTCTATCAAACCTCAGTGCATTCAGTCATTTCTTGTATACCAGCTGCAAAAACAGCATGCTGTTTTCAAACTACGGTGCTTTTGACCCCTTAATTCAAAGCCGTATCTCCTTGTGATCCCTCTTTTTAAAGTGCATGTGATGTTTGAGCAGTTTATTTGAGATTGAATGATTTTTCCTGTTTTATTTGGACACATTTTAGAGGCCTGATGTGGTAAAACTGTTTACTATTTTAAAAGAAAAACAAAGATCACATGAAAGTCTGAAATACAGGGTAGAATTTAGTTTTTTCTTGTACGCTGGTAACTTTGTGATACATCTCAAAACTCCTGGTCTATGTCCTGACCATAGACTGCATAAAATAATGAATCTAGCCTCTGTTTGTTTTTATATGGACTACAGTTTTTCAACTCAATTTTGACATTTTGGCCGTGACCATATTGGTTTTTGGGAGCCAGAAGTGGTATTTGGATGAGAAGGTGGAGTTTACCATAATGCTAGCTACTTGCTTAGTTAGCATGGTGCATTTACAACTATGGTGAATTGTGACAATGCTATGCAAATTTTTTGCTACTAAGGCCCTTAAAGGGTCTTTTAGTCAGGGCTATAAACTTCTGATCAGTTGGTCAATTTGTTGGTTGTTACGCTCTTGGCCAATGAAAGGAAGGGACATACAGCACCGCCTTCGGCGTTTTCGTTGAGAGCCAGGCCAGCACTGCGTGACTGAGGAGCCGAAGGAGAGGAGCAAGAGGCGCTTCGCTACTACCCTGGCAAATTTGAAACTAAGTCCAACTCTTTGAGCATAATGCAGGATCATGCATATGCAGCATCACGGGAGACGGAATCCTTGTCGCCAAGAAAGCGCAAAAGGGAATAGAAAAGGCAGCGTGACCGGCGAATTAAAAAAACAAAGGCCCACATCGGGGTAGCCTTTCCCAGGTAGAGAGAGCTGCTGAGGGAGGATGGTAATACAACCACAGTCAAAGCAGCCATGCCCTTAAAAATTCATAGATGTAATGCCATGTACAGCTGTCACAAACAGGGAATTTAGCTATAGAATACCCCAGGAATGAGTCCTGAAACCTAGAAATGAGTTAGTATTCAGGCACTCCTCGTTCCCTCATCTCAAAGTGAATTGTTTTTTTAAATGGGCTTTTGATTCAATGTCTGAAATATGGTCTGTGGTTACCACAAGCCTAAGAGACTTTCACATTTTGTTCTATGACATAAAATATGTCGATTTCAAGCTTTTTACTTCTGATCGCATTTAGGCTTCAAAAATGATAAAAGTGTTGTTTGTGAAAATTATTTTGCTGAACAGAATGTTTAAGTTTCACAATTGTTTGCCACAGACCTTATTTTCTACAGTAATCCAAAATCCAATGGAACAATCCCATAGGCAAGGCAAAGCTAACTCCTGTGTCAGTCTACAGAAAAACATCATCCCTGGATCACTCTATGGAGACCAGTACTGTTTTTGTACCAGGCTGTAAATGTGTATTTCTACTGTGATGTTGAGCATTTTTGACATGGGGGCACATGGAGAATTACTCGCTTCTGGAGCCAGTCTCAAGTGACCAATGGAGGAACTGCAGGTTTTGGTACTTCGCGTTGGCATCATCAGCTTTTCATATTAACTCTGAACCAGCAACCTGGTGTTCACATTTCATAGGTTTATAATCTGTTGTCTCCCCTGGCCGGGCATCGACTTACACAATAGCAGAGTCTGCTGAGACTGCGTCCTCGATCTCAGAGAGGTTTATTGCCTTTCTCTCAGTACACTGAGTTCTTAGGTGATGCTGCAAAACAAAGTCCTTTTGATAATTACAGTCACTGTCATTTGTTTGTGGGGCCTCTTGTGATTTATCCCCACTGAATGCATCTGATTCATCATTGCTCCAAAACATTAGATTAATTCCCTGCTTTGGCAAGCAGCCTGCCAATTACTTTTAGGGTCAACCGTAATCAGCACAACACTCTTGTGCTATTGTGTAGATGAGATGAGGAGCGTATCATTAAACAGGACAATAGAGACGCTGAATGACCAAATCAGGACGAGTCTCATGGAGGCCTGCTTTTAATAAACTAAAGTTGAGGTCACACAGAAAGTTTTTCTAAGCCCATCCGGACCATCCAGTCTGGTCTGGAGGGTTTCCCTGTGGCACTAACAGCTCCATAACAGGTGATTGGTTTATTATAAGTCCAGAGCAGCTGAAATCCGACAATAATTTTGTTTGATTTTGACAAGCCCAGTCTGTCCGGGCTCATGCAAAGTGAAGCAATCCAAGGCTCACAAAGTTCTGAGAGTGATGCTGGCAAATGCTAACAGCAGCTTAGGAGAAAAACAGAGAAAATGAACTGGAAAACAATTCACTTTTGCCATTAACTTCCATTTATGAGGAAACTTAGATTCTTAATTCTTTACAGGATTAACAAGGAAGTAAATCCTAGAGTTGAATCAGAATTAGAAATATTTTTTAATCCCTGAGGGGAAATTGTGATTTGAAACAGTGGCTCCGATAGTGTGAAATAGCAGAATATAAGTATAAAACAATAAAATAAAATAAAACAGAAATGAAAAGGTGCAGTAAAAATAATAATAAAATGTGCATTATGCTACAGTGTACACTAGTATTTCAGATACAACACTAGTATTTCAGGTATAACTCTCATTCATATTGCAAATAGTAAAGAAGTTTTAACTGTGTAAATCATTGGTGGAACATTTTCATTTTTCAAACAATCACAAAAAAATTGCGACTTCCAGTTTCTTAAAAGTGATGTTTTTTGTGCTTCTCTCTGTTTTAATTCATGGTGAGTCAAACATGCTTGAGTTTTTGACTGTTGGTTGTGCAAAAGAAGCAATCTGATTGCATCCTGTTGGGCTTTGCAAAACTGTGATTAGCAGTTTTACTATTTTCCAACATTTGAAAGACAAAATCACACCTGGGGTGTGGTGAATAAACAACACAAAAATGTGAAATACTCAGCACTTGTTCAGTAAAAGCTTTTTATGTACAAAACATTTGGTGTCAGCAAAGCAAACTTGCTACAACTACAAGGATTCGACTGACCAAGAGCAGTGCCTGGCAGTCCGTCTGAGGTAAGATGTTGTATAGCTAACACATTCTCACTCCTGACTCTTCAAATACCGAGGCTTGGTGAGTGACTCAATACCTTAAAATGTGACGCTTTAGATACTCCACTAGCATCACCAGGCATTTCTGGTTTTAATTGAAATGTACAGTTTCCATTTGTTAAATGCATACAGTGTCCTATCTAAATAAATTGCCAACGCAAGTTTACATAGTTAGGTTTAGATTAAAAACATCATGGTTTGGCTTAAAATAGGTATGCTTGTTACTAACGTAATGTCACGTCACATACCTCTCATGACGTAGGTCACTAGCCTGGTATGCTAGGTATACTAGCATACTATGTTACATTGTCATTAAAACAACTGAGTCAACTTTTGGTTTCGCACAGGAAACAAACGGCAGTCTCCTGGGTGAAAGTCTGAGAATTGGCTGACCAGGGGGGCTCTCTTGCTGTTTGGCACACATCTCATACCGAGTCTGAGAATGCCTCAGTACATCAGGATCCCACACCAAGGGCCATTGTCCAAGTGTCCGTGTTTGATGAGTTGGGTGTGAGTGGAGTTGGGTATTTATTTTTTCAGAAGCTCAGAAAAATCAACCTCATTATGAAAAAAATCACATAGCATATTTGCCCCTATATTTGTGTTTTGTGTGAAAATACTTATGAAATGAATTCAAAATTACTGAGGTGCAAATTAATGCACTCAAAAAAATGCCCCGTGTGTAAAGGCCTTAAATCACAAAAATGCCCTGATACGTTATTTCAAAACACATTTTTAAACAGTTTTTTTTTTTAACTGTATTTTTGAATGTCTCGGGTTGTGTGATCCTCTCTCTTTACCTACGGCAGCCATCGTTGACCTATCACGTACTGTGAGCATCTTAGTTCACAGTCAGTACTGCCCTTTGCAGGCAAGATTTGAGAACTCCTGTTGTTTAATCTCAAGTTCAGTCTGCAGCTCAGAGTTTTTCCTGCTGCTCAGGAGAGGGAGGCACGTTGCTCATAAACCGGCCTGAAAGATTTTAGTTTCTACTGCCTTCAATGGATGGTTTTACTTTCACATGATCAAGAAGCTCATGTTAGAACTGGACGTTTTAACTGATAAAACCAAGCCACGGTCCAGTTTGTTGAAGACAGTCAGGAGATAAAATTGTGTTTAAAGATTCTGATCTTCTGCCTCCATCTATTCGCTGCAGTTGTTCCCTTTAAGATTATTTCTAACATTTTAAGGAGTTAAATCATGACAGTCGATATTACAAGAGTGTGTGGGAGAAATAATAATAATAAAACCTGTCTGAAAACAGAGGGCAAACAGAAAGATATTGCACTGTGCTATGAGAAAGAGAGTATTATTTTATAATCCAGTTCATCCGGGTCTCAGTGCAGAGCTGGAGTTCATCTCAGGTTTACAAAGTTCACTCACCTCTCATAACTCTATCTGCAGAGTTTATACTTCTTGCTGCCGAAGTCTCTGCATCCATCACTTCATCCACATTTGGCTTTTTCAGCCATTTCTTAGTCTTCTATCATTTACTGTAAATTGCAGCACAGGGGGACAACATTGATTGTCTACTGATGAATGGCCATTTCCATCGAGGTACAAATGCAAGTCTGTCACCAAAAAACAGTGATGGTAAAAAACAAACCTCTAATGCCGATGTTTACTAAATTATATATATAATTGAAAGTACAGTACAGGAAAGGTTAGGAAAAGATAGCAATTATGGCAATTTAATTAAGACATAGTTAGAGTAAGGCAACTAAAACACTAGGAAGTGTTAAAGAAAGATCATGGTTACAGGATACATTACGCGCCCATTCACTACCCAACCTCCACACTGCACACTCTGACTTCTTTTGTTTGCTTGGTTTGTTGGTCCAAAGTTGGTGGACCAGTTACCAAATCTCTTTCCTTCTGAGTTTTTGTAGTCATGTTTTCGCTTATGTAGACAAATTTGAATGTATTGAGTAAAACCTAGTTTTAGTTCTTGAATATAGGTTTTTAGGCTCATGGTAAACCAATAATAAATACACTTTAACTGGGGTTTCAAAGAATTCTGATTTGGTAGGTAAATCCAATGCCGGCTTCATCCATCCATCCAATTTTTTAAAGTAATTATTCAGTTCTGGGTCAAAGTGGCAGTAGGGTAAGTATTCAGCCCAGACTTTGAGTCTCCCTATGCTCTCCCTTCCAAATCAGATAGGATATATAATATCCTCAGCTGGTTCTGGGTAGGACTACTGTAAGATGTGTGACCCTGGGTGCTGCGTTGTTAGTGGCAATAGCTCTCGCTAGGGTCTCCCACAGCAAATTGGTCATACAGTGACCAAACTTGGAGTGATTTATTAAACGCATCTCTAAATTGGCATTTTACGGATGGAGCAACCTTGCCTTGATTGAGGAAACTACAAAATCTTGGTGGCTGGGTATGCAGCCAATTTTACAACCCAATCGCCAGAATAAATGTTATACATTTCTGCAAGCTATGTATATGTAACATTTGCACACTAATATGTCACAAATATGTTAAAGCTTGATTGATTCGGCAACACTGTGGTTAATGTGTGATTATGTTTAGATACAAAAACCACTTTGTTATGGTTAGGAAAAGATCATGTTTTCATGCTGGAAACCGGTGTCTTGCTACAAAGCACGCGTTTTCAGTGGCACACTCATGGCTGGAGATTAAATTGATGTCTCACTAAACAACATCAGCCACTATCCAAATGCTGGTAAAATATGCAAGTGGCTGGTAGCTTTTCTTAACTCACTAGCTAAAGAAATGTTGGTAATCTGCTAAGTGGCTGGAAGATTTTGAGATCCACTAGCCACAGTAACATGTGGACAAAAAAGTTGTTAACCAACCCTTAACTCCAATCACGTCATGTAAACAAACAATGCAATCATACTGATTTAGTTGCTGACTTTAGCTCGCATCCTATCCAGTTAGTCAGTAAAAAAGCAACTGGCTTTGGTGGCACAATAACGGCAGAAAAAGGTGCCGATGTCTCACTTAAGCATCCATGGTTTCAGGTGGCACAGTCACAGCTGTAAATCATGCTGACGTATTTTTAAAAAAACACCCAGTTTTGGCAGCATAATCACAACTGGAAATGCTGTCGATATCTTTACAAACGTTGATATGATACATATAAACCATACAAATGTAGTATCTGTGGTTTGCAGAAAGGTACAATGCCAACATTTCCTTCTGGCGACTGGACTGGGGTTAAGCCTGATGAAACAAATTGGGTCTGCTGCCACGTGAGGTCTGGTGCAATATCAGTAAGGCATGGGCTTTGGGGAGCTAACCCCCATCTGTGACACTGGGTTCAGATTTGATAATTAAATGCATTTAGCCCCAACCCGGGCATAGAGTCTTTGCAATTGTCTTTATGTCTGCTCCCAGCTTCAGTAAACACAGATATTCAAACATAAAGAGCACAATCAGGGCAAAACCTAACGTGAAATGTAAATGAAATGCTTTAATTTCTCATACATTATGTTTCCTGGGCAAAAACTTCCTCAGCCCAGAGCTTTATCTGTGTATATTTCTTACTCTGCCACCAAATCAGACTCCAGCAAATGTATTATTTTTTCTATTAGTCTGTCAGCTGGTGGTGCCTTTTTTCATCCAGTCGGCCAAATAAAAGTAGAACAGAAACAAATCAATGCAGGACTCTGCAGTGAAACTCTGTTAGGATTGGCCGGGCATCACCTCTCATCAGTATTCCATAATCATTCACCGAGTCTAGAACCAAGCATGGGCTTTTTTAATTGTCCCTCTGCAGGCAAGAGAGTTTAAAAAGAAGAAAAACACCACATTCACTGAGCTGTCAAGAAGAGCAGAGAGTAAATACAGCCAGCCATCACTCCAGCTCCTTACACACCCCATTATTTATTGGCCTTGCAGATGCCCTTGCCTGGGATTGCTTCTTTTGCAGCCCTCTCTCGCCTACTCCATCACACATTGAGTAAAGTCATGATCCAGCTGGGGTTTTTACTGGAGCTGTTGGCCTCAAAACATGCTAACCCAGGGCGTAGTATTTCAAGCTGACATGTCGCCCCCGGTGCCGTAATCAGGGGCTCCGTAGTGCCAGGCAGCTGGTGCCAAAGCTGGTCCTTCATCTCGACACACTCAGCATTTGAATACATGCTTTAAGCAAACATCTACCCAGCACGATTTTGAAATTCAAATGCAGAAAAACACCTGGTCTTTGGCAGTTGTCAATTATAATTCAGCCAGAGGCTCATTAGTAAAATTACTTCTCTTAACAGAGATGAAAGGACATTTTCATAATAAAACCATCATGTTTCAAACACAGGAGCTCATTGAGCACGGTGAGCACATCCAGACTAGGACGAGCTGAGACTGGAGATGTTTCAGTGCAAATAAAAAAAAAAAAAAAGGAAATTTGCACATATACACAGAATCAGATTTAGTTCAAAGGGATAGTTCGAGAACATCAGAACCTTTTGGAAAAAATATTGCATGACTAACTCAAAGAAACTGTAAATAGAAAAACTCAATCAGCTCATCTTTTCACTATAAATTCAAAATGTCTTTATTCACTAAAGGGGAAATGCAGATGCTCAAGGTAACTTGTTATTATAAGCAGTAAACTCCCAAAAAATAATTACTAAAGGCTGACATGTCAGTTGTTGATTGCATTTCTTTTTTTTTTAATTTTTCACAAGAAAGTCTTCTATTTTTAAGACAAGTAACAGCCTTTAATAACAGCTGTCATGTGCCTTATATGATGACCGCAGAGCTCTTAGGGCTTATTTATGCTCAGCGTTAGATACGTACACGCAGTTGGAGAGAGCCATCTGTCCGTCTGCATTCATTTTGTCTGAAAGCTTACGGACACCAACGGTATGGAGCAGTACCACTGGAGATCATGGGGGCAGTGTAGTGTGGTTCAAGCAAGATATGACCGTAGGAGATGATGGGGAAATTTAAAAAATGACGAATTAATCGGTTAAACAGTGAAAAGAATTCTCTGAATCTCTGTCGTAATGTTTTTAATAGTCTCACAGACCACAGCCATGTACAACGCTGCCTCCATTAAAAGGTACATGATAATGACCTCCTGCGTTTGTTGTGTGGCACAGTACTTGTGGCCAGCCTAAGGCACATCTGTGCAATAATCATGCTGTCTAATCAACATCTTGATATGCCACACCTGTGAGGTGGGATGGATTATCTCGGCAAAGGAGAAGTGCTCACTGACACAGATTTAGACAGATTTGTGAATAATATTTGTGGGAATTGGTCTTTTGTGTATATAGAAAATGTTTTAGATCTTTGAGTTCAGCTCATGAAAAATGGGAGCAAAAACAAAAATGTTGCGTTTATATTTTTGTTCAGTGTACATTGAATGAAGACAAAACAATATGTGTTGAAAAACAGTACTGAGTTTATTAAAACTGGGTGTGCATGACTGGGGATATATCTCGTTTCTTGTTGTTTTGATTCATGTCCCTTATTTTTTATTTCTTTGAAATCTCTTTATTCTTTTTTTATCTCCTAGTTATTAAAAAAATTATTATTAGAAGAAGATTCTTTATTGTCCTTTCTCAGCACATAACATACATTGAAATGAAATCTGACCTCTGCATTTGACCCATTCTACTGTATACACTGGGAGCAGTGGGCAGCCGCAGTGCACCTAACATACCTAACATAGCCTACATATCTTTAATTATATAATTATTCATATGTCTCTATGTATATTTTTATATAAATCCCCAATATTTTATTTTATTTTGTCTTCCTTCATTTAATTTGACAATGTTTATTGTATTGTATTGTATTATATGTATTAATTCTCTACAGGATCTTGTATGTTCTTTAATGTGTGTTCAATTTATTTAAAGAAAAAAAGTTGTCGCGAGGTTTGTGTCGACAGCGGGTCTGGTAGACAAGTGGTTATTTTCTGTACACCCAGGGACGGGTTTTGCTATGGGCAATGTGGATGACCGCCCAGGACGCAATCTATGTGAGGGCACACGAGTGCCCTCCAAAAAAAACAAAAACAAAAAAAACAAAACTTGCCAGTTTAATAGGCTACCATTCATTTCCACGTAAAGTTAGTGGAAATGAATGGTAGTCATGTTTCAACCAGCAGCGGAAAGGAAAGGCGAATCCTGGCGGTTGTGGGTTGAACGGGGGTCACAGAGAGGAATACGGCGGAGGCTCGTAGTGCTCTGCTCTGCGAAAAGAACGAGGACAAATGTTGACCTAGAGTGACACAAAGGTCGCATTTATTGTGATAGAAGTGTTCATACTGAGGTCTCATTGCAAAAAAATTCAGCTCTGATTTAGGTCCACATGTGAAAGTGGCCAAAAACAGAACTGTAAAGATTGGATTCCACGTGATTTTTTGCTGTTCAAACTGAAATGAAAAGAAAAAAAGAAAAAAGACCTGAGTTACATTTGAGCAAAAAAAAAAAAAGGCCATTAAAGGCCTGGATCTTTGTGTTTTAGCAGTGTGTTCACTGGCGAGGTGTCAGGTCCCTTTTGGTGTCTTAATTAGTGGTTTACAAAAGGCAGATGCATTAGAAAGGTCAACCAATTCAGGCTGCACACATTTTGGTCCAAATGTGTGGTTTTCATATTCATAGAAGCAAAAAAGCAGAAAACAGCTTTTGTGTTTGAGTGTGATCCCATTTTATAAAGGCAGCATTAAAGCAATTTAACAAATATGAATCTCCTGATAAATCCAATTATCATGTCAAAAGCATCTACGACTCAAGTTTTCTGTTGCACTAAATGAACACCTGAATGCATTATGGAGTACCTTTTGCTAATGAAACAATATGACATAAGGGACTCGGAATGAGAGTTTAAGTAATCTAGATATTTGGGTTGTGTCTTGATGGTAACCCCTGATGCATGATACCATGTGCTGGGTTCCAAGTAATCATTTTAACCAAAACCATCATCTTTCCCTAACCCTAACCAAGTGCTTTTTGTGCCTAACCCTAACCAGACCTTAACCAAGGCGTGTTTTGCAAATCTACAGTTACCATCTAGCCATGACTGGACATTTGCATAAAGTTTAAACCAGAGGAGAGTTTTACTGGTTATACAGAAATAGTTTGAGGTTGTATTCTTGCTAAGAGTTAGACGAGAAGGTTAATACCACTCTTGAGTGGGCACCAAGTATGAAGCTACAACCACGAGACACTTAGCTTAGCTTAGCATAAAGACTAGAAACACTTCTTCCAAAATTCAAAGTGTAAAAATTGACTGATTGCTAGCTCTAGCTAAATATGCAGCCGTGCAGACATGAGAGTATTAACTTGCTGCAAGAAAGCTAATAGGGAAGGCTCTCAAATGTCAAACTTTTCCTTAAAGTATTCTTAAACACACATCCATTTCAATGGCATTAATTATGTTTGAGGTAGGTTAACATGGCAAAACTCTGGAAATGCACATGTTGAATTATGATTTAGTCTCACAAGATTTTCATATCGCTATCCTGATGGCCAGATTACCTCAAAAGTAAAACTCGTGCATATTAGTTATTTAAACTGTTGTAAAATACACTTAACTTTGATAGCCATGCATTAGAGCTTTGACCTGGCCTAAAAAAAATCAGGCCTGACCCTACATAGTTTCTGTCTGAGCCTGACAAAATCAGGCCTGACCCTACATAGTTTCTGTCTGAGCCTGACCAAAATGCAAACGACAGCAGCAGTTTTAGGCCTGAACCAAAAAACAAAAAAAAACCTTAACATTAAAATATTTAATAAAAGTTTAAGTCTTTTCATTGCAGTAACAAGCATTTGTGAGACAATCTCTGACATGCGTTCTCTACCAAATATACAGCCCAAAAACGGTTATATGCCATATACTGTATAACATTTCTGCTCATCAATAAGAGGCAGGAATCAGGATGGTTGTGCCCAATCATGTTCAGACAGATCAAAGCTCTAGTCTGCATCTACTATCTGCAAATTCAGTCAAACAATAAAGACCTGCATATGCCCACAGCCCATGCTTATCTCATCCTCTGACCTCAATGAACATGGGAAATTAAGTAGGAAGGCAGGAGAAAGGGTTGTTCTTGACACTGTTTCCAAAAAGTAAATAAAAGTAGGCATAATGTAAAGGCTGACTCCATGGAATGGGCTTGGGATCTTGCATTTGGCGCCTTGATGGTGCGCCGCGACCGGCTCTGGGTCAGCTGGGAAAGGCTTGAGGCGAAGCAGGCTCACGGCTTATGTGTTTGCCACTTTCTTTTTCATTTTAACCCACACCATGATCTTTTCCTGACCCTAACCAAGTGGTTTTTGTGCCTAAACCTAACCAGACCTTAACCACAGGGCATCATGATGATTTCGGAACAACGGGACTTCGGAACAATGGGTTTAATATAGTCGGAACAATGGGATTTCGGACCAATGGGCAGACCCCCGGGATGTAGCAGAAAGCCAGAAATATACACATTATTTTCAGCATATTTGTGAAGCCTATCAATTAATGTAGGAACTTTGTGCTCATGCATGAGTGTTTCCACTCCATATTTATTCATAAACTGAAGAATATGCCCTGAACCAGCTTTCATACCAATTTGCCGCTTGCTCCTCCTGTCTGTCTGTCTGTCTGTCTGTCAGCTCCATCTGTCATGAGACAAACATGACAGACTTGCAGTTTATTGTGTTTCACCGGCGACGAGCTGTCATTACGCGCGACTATTACGCATGGCTGCGCGCTCTTTATAACTCACTGTGTGAACGTATGTTGCATAATAAAGATTTGCCCCCTTGTAATTTTTAACCGCACCCTCAGTAACTTCATCCTGGCCAATCACTACGTGATTATATAAAGGTGGAAAAATAAATAAATACAGAGGAGGAGAATAGAATATGAAACAGCCTTTATTTAATTAAAAACTAAATGAAAACAATGAAATAGGAGCGCTATTCCTGACCAGTGCGTCAAAAGACATGCAGGCCAGGGAAACAAAACAAACAACCCCATGAATCTCTTTATTAATAGTCTAAAAAATGACGCGTTTTCTCCTGCGGGACAAGAGAAGACGCAAAATCAATGTATCTCTATTACTGTGCGGGCATAAATTCTCAGAGTTTTGCGAGAGCCGACGGGAGTGGACATAAGTGTAACACACACGTTGCGGTTGCGGGCGGTAATGGTCAGAAATTCAGCAGGAGCAGGCAGGAGCGGGATGAAGAAAACAGTCCCGCGCAGGGCTCTACAACACATATGGGGACTGCCTTGGTCTCATGAGGATGCAGTCCCTATACTTATGTGTTGTACCTCGTTTCCCTCCCTCAGGGAACATTGGTTATATTCATAACCTCCAGTTATTATGGTTGACTGTTGTGGATCAGGACTTGTATGAAGTTTGGTAGCGTGTGCAATAAAATAATTTCTCTTGTCACAAGTTTGATTTTTTACAATGTGCAGTTAATATAGGAACTATAATGAATCTCAGTCATGCTGCTGTTTGCTCTCCCACACTACCTTAATGCCTTTGAGAGTCACACTTGTGTTGTTTGAAAGTCGAAATTTCAAAGAATTCATCGTATTTCCACCTTAACACTGGAGTAAATTTAGGAAGCTTTACCAAATTACTTTCTAATAAGAATAGGAGCCTTGGGCAATTCTAAGTGACATTTCCTACACGTGTTTCCAACACAGAATGTTGTTACTTTGTTAATTATCCATTACTCTTTCCTGCCCTTTCCAATAGTCAATTATAGGGAATGGATAGACATATGAAGCTGAAGTCAGAGAGAAACACCTGCTATGTTTGATATTTCATGTAGTACTAATGTTAGTTTCAATGTTTGTGTGTATAAAGAGTAAAAATGCAATCAAACACTACTCAAAGCAATCAAGCACTGCATTAAACAAACTGATGTTCAACAGTGTCAACAGCATGATTTCCATTAAACTTTACACCTTTTCTGTCACATGCTTTTAATGCTCTGAAGTCACTATAATTGATTTTAAGCCTAATGTTAAAGTTCACATGATGCTGGCGTCACTAACACATTTGGTCGTGGTAGGCCTATATTTTTGTTACCAGTGTCAGTGCGTTATGTTTTTGTGGGATCAACACAGTCTAAACTTAAGACACCTGAGTTAGTGGTCACATGGAATGTAAAGGTGTTTATATCCCAAGCATGCATCCGTTTAGTTATGTGCAAGTTATGGACAACATTATTAAACAGGGAAAACATGGTTACGTTTCCGCAGTGATTGTCATTAGCCAAATTAGCAGCTTTGCTTTTGTCAGTCGGTTGATCCGCTACTTTGGGCCAAATACATGTAGTACGCATACATGGGATATACTGCTTTGTCATAACATGGCGTCTTGAACTCTAACACTCTATTTTATCTGTCGCAGTCCATCGACTTTTGACAACTTGGAAATGAAAATGACACATTTATCTTTCTCCAATGTTACATCCAGTTATAACTACAAACAATGTGTGTCTGTGTGTGTGTCTGTTCCACGTTTTTCTCCTCACTGACTTGGTCAATCAATGTGAAATTTGGCAGTGTCATGGGAGGATGCAAATGAAGCAATATTACATCAATTGGCCAAAGGGGGGCGCTATAGAAACTGACAGAAATTGCAAACTTTGAATGGGCATATCTCATGCCCCGTATGTCGTGGAGACATGAAACTTTGCACAGAGATGCCTCTCCTCATGAGGAACAATTTTGCCTGAAGAACCCATAACTTCCAGTATATAACTATCCATTTTCTGCCATTTTGATTTTTTTGAAAAACACTTAAAATCAATCTCTTTCCAGGAAGTTTGACCGATCTGCATGAAACTTACTAAAACTGAGCTTTTATATGGCAATGAATATTGTGGAGGGCGTGGCTCATCACATTAAGGTGTATAACATAGCACTGGCGATCTGAACCGGTCAGTGGTGAAAAAAAGTACTTTTAATGCGCAAACTTATATGGGACGCATTTGCCCCAGTTACCGTATTAGCTCGTTTCGCGGCTCAGACTGCATCCGCCTCCCTCAATACTGAACCAATTTTAAAACAAGTTGTACCTATGAATCATACACACACATACACATGGGGAAATAGGGCCCAGGTTGAAAAATACCGAAGTTGTCCTTTCAGACTTTTTTAAGACCTTCCAAAAAAACCTTAAGACCTCATCGCCACTTCAAGCTGTTGTTAGCAGCAACGCATCTTTAACTTACTAGACAGTTGTAGTTTGCAATTAAATCTATGGAGCACAAACATACAACAGAACTCAGATAAGATGAAAAGGAATAAAGCTTGAAAGAATAAATTAAACCAAAGGCAGGTTTATTAAAATACACCTTAGGTCATAACAAGTAACACAGCTCTACAGCTCAACATCAGCTATTCAAGGCCAACTTGCTGAAAACAACAACCTTATGGCTCGCCCCCTGCATGTGGGATGCAGGGCTGACCCAAAAAATTCGAAGCTTCGAAGCTTTGTTCAATGGCATGGGATTCGATTGTGAAAAAAAAAAAATCGAATATTTGGCCTTTTTTTTCTCCCATTTTTTGGGGGGATCTTGAACGCAACACTAATCATGCCGTCCGTTTACGGTTGTTTTTTTCCCCTTTAGCCATATGTAAACTCAAAGAACGAGAAGCAATGTCTGTTAGGCATATAAGATTTCATGTTCCAGTTCCAGTTTGAACTAATAAAGGCCGGCCCCATTAGGCCGAGTAAAGGAGTCATCTGGTCTGATTGTTGCATGAACTGCCTACCTATTATCCTGCTTGAACACAGACAACTAAATTCTTTCAACAATGTGACTCAAAATAATGATAAAATAGATTTTATTGATGTAAAATAATATGCTGATGGTGACATTTTCCATTTGATACATGCTGCTCTGAGTCGCACATCTGTCTGCTTGTGCTGCAGTGCGCCGAGGGTTTTAATTTTTAGTGTTAAATCAAAAGTTAAACACTACTTATCAGCAACCAGAAGTGTTTTTTTCTTTTGTGAATATTTTTATCTTAATTCTAGAGTTGCAAGAAACTACCTTTTTGCCATAAATTGTAAGTTATTAACTTCTTTGGACTTTTTTTTTCCGCTCAGGACCTAATGGAGCGGCAGGCGGGAAAGGACGCTCGGTGTATGCGTGATGATTCGAGGAATTGTCTAAAAGGCTGAACCCCTTTGTGACTGACAGTGCTTTGGAAATACACACCAGCATCCGCGAGTGGAGTCTTCTGACAGAGGGCCACCCAGAGTTCCCTATTTTCATAAGCCATATAGCTAATTTTCGCCGTTTGTACAGCACACACACTGTAAATAAAGCCATAAACGTTGCGTTGTTGAGTTTTTACCCTGTTTAGTGTCGTTAGTTCGTTTGTTTGTTCATTGAATCACAAAGCTTCATATAATAAATGTGTGTTTCAATAATTTTTGAGAATGTTCGGAGAATGATGCTATATAGCACTGTTTGTTACCTGGGCCAGTATTAAGGTGCTGCTCCTTTCAGGGAAACTTAGTTTGAACCCATCTGAAAATCTTTGAGGTGTGTTTGCTGTGGTTCTATGGCTTGAGTGTGGTTGAAAACCTGCTACAATTAAATGTTCCTTTTATAACTGCCTCGCTACAATATGACAAATTTTATAATGTAAACTTAAAGTGAGCTTCCCCTTAAAGACCAGCAGCCGTCACTGGTACTTAACCTAAAGGTTTTGCAGATGTTCACTTTTAATCACATGTATCCTGGTTTCTAACATAAACATCAAGTCATCTCTTTACCTGCAAACCCATTAAATCAAAGTGATGGTGGATGCTGACTTAATGTCTGTTTTTAATCTGTTGCCACGCATTTAGCGACATTTAGCTCCTCTCCTCTCTTCTTCAGTGTTTAAGAGCCTTTACTGAGTTAAACCAATACAGTTAAAACAAACAGCTACACTGCAGTCAGTTTAAGTTCAATCTTTTCTTCTTGAGTTGACTGCAGTTGAAACTTGAACAATGTGAGGAATAATTGCCCACTTCAAGGTTCGCACTTTTCCCTTCTCATCTTGACTTGAAGAGACGGGAGCCGTGTCGAATGCAAAAGGAAGACAAGGGGTAATTAACAAAGCTGGTGTAAGCTCTCTGGGGACAAACACCTCTTGCATAGCCAATGAACATCAAGCTTAGCATCTTAGGTGAGCTCGGTGGGATTCTGAGAAAAGGGCTCTGCATATAATTGGACTTGAGAGGGTCACACTGTGCTGCTGCAGTGCTGGAAAGTACTTATGAAGATCTGGACAATTTAACTTTCTTCTCTCCTTTGTGGAAAGATGTTAGAGCTCTCAAAGATTGCTCAGTGTTCCCTTTTCTTTCAAGACTACTGCTTTTCTTTTACAATTTGTTTATTACTAACTGAACTTTCAAAAAATGCTCATGTTTTTTCAAGCAAGGTAGTCTTCTGGCATAATCCAAAGTGTTGAGGCAAAGAAGTGCATCTCTGGATATGCATCCTAGGTTTACAAACTGTGCAAATCACAGATAATCATAGTGGTGGGCCAACCATACATGGAGCTATGCTGTTACAATATTGAACATACAATATGTAATTTTCTGCTGCTAGGGGTCTCACAATTAAAACAATGACAAAAGATGGAGCCAAGCCGTCATTGCAGTCTCTCACTTAGGATTCCTTCATTGTTCATCATTCAGGAGGTTTTTACCGGCAGCTGAATTACCCACAGAGGTCTCCTCCTCTTCAAAATAAGTGGACCCACAGAAATAAACTGGTCAATACATTGTATAAAGCAGTTTCACATTAAAAGTCAGTATTTCTCTGATACTGCTCAGCTAGCCCAGCTCCTGCTATTAAGTGCTCACTCATTTTTCTCTGGTAAGTTAAGATCCAGACGCTCAGGAGGTTTTTACCGGGAGCCGTATTATCCACATAGTTAAAAACAACCAGGATAATATTACATTATAAATAATATTATGTTACTATGAATTATAAAAATGTGTCTTAAAACTAAAAAAAAAGTCTATTTCTGACAGCTCCTGGCTAACAACCACAACCCTGATTCATGTGCTGAGGGGATATGATGCCACTGACAGCCAACGGTGACAAAATGACTCATATCATGTTCTCAACCCATTTTTATTCAAACACAAACTCTTTGTCAAGCCCCTTAATGTCTCAAAGTGACACACAGGGCAGCCTTTAGTGTCTCAAGGTGACTCACAGCCGAAACACATTGTAAAACATGAATAATGTTGTGAAAGGAATTCAGTTAGGTTAAGGCAACAAAACTCTTTGGTTATCAATCCATCCATTCTCAACCGCTTATACAAAACTGGGTTGCAGGAGCAGCAGGCTGAGTAAAGTATTACAGACATCCCTTCTCCTCAGCAACCTTTTCCAGCTCCTCCTGGGGGATCTGACGTGTTCCCAGATGAGATATATAATCCCTCCAACGTGTTCTAGGTCTGCCCCGAGACCTCGCACTAGTTAGACATGCCTGGAACACCTCTAAAAGAAAACGCCCAGGAGGCATCCTGATCAGATGCCCAAACCACCTAAACTGGCCCCTTTCGACGTGAAGGAGCAGCGGCTCTACTCAGAGTTCGCTGCGGCTGTCCAGTCTCCTTACTCTATCTCTAAGGCTGAGCCCAGCCATCCTTTTGAGGAAACTCATTTTGGCTGCTTGTATCTACAATCTCGTTCTTTTGGTCATTACCCATAGCTCATGACCACAGGTGTGGGTTGGAACCAGTGAATCGAAAGTTTTGCCTTCTGGCTCAGCTCTCTCTTCACTACAACAGTCCGGCCCAGCGCCCCGATCACTGCAGATGCCACACCAAACTGCTGATCCATCTCATGCTCCATTGTACCCTCAAGATTCTTTAACTCCTTGGCTTGGGGCAGTAACTCACTCCCAACCCGGAGGGTCGATCCACTGTTTTCCGGCAGAGTACCATGGGCTACACACTTGGCTGCAAACCGTCCTGGTGTATGCTGAAGGTCACAGTGTGATGAAGCCAACAGAACAACAACATCTGCAACTTGGTTGATCATGTTTTTGGTCAAAATAATTGTACTTGTTACGTAGCGTGGTGTAAAAACCTTAAGTGACTGATATCAGTGCAATACAACCTTTGACTGCATAACATTACATTAAAATGACACTGACTTTTGATTTCACACAAGACGTAGACATGTAATTGTGGGAAACCGAGCAGTGAGCAGGGTGAATGTGTGATGAACTTAACCATTCATTAATTAATCTAGAAATAGAATGTCTTGTTTCTTCAAACAGCAGCTCTCTCATTTTAGTGTAGTGTTGCATTATTTTTTACAAAGGAAGCCTTGGTTTTACATAGGACATGAACTGCACTCTCCTGGATGAAAGTCTGGTTTTGTTTGACCCATCTACCTCCCGCCCTACACGGACTTTCCTGCTTGTTATACTACTACTGTACATGACAAAGAGACAGTAATTGATGCCTTGGGAATGAGAATGGGATCAAAATGACAGCTTTCTCTGGGTTCGAATATTGTTGGAAAGGTTGGGATACTAAAAAAAAAATCTAAAATTGGTCTAGCTGTTTTTAGACATTTTAATGCAGAAAAGTTACATATTATAGCTTTCGAAGTACAGTGCTAAAAGAAACCCATTTGCACAGGAAATTTTCAGTGAGCTGTACTGTGTACACACAGGATACAGTATGATTCCAGTAGAAACAGTATTCACTAATGCATGATGTCATATTGAGACATTGCCTTAAGCTACGGCAGCCTCTTTCTGAACTTTTTAACAGAACCCAGTTCAACACAACTCTAACAGTAACTCAGTTAAGGACTCATGCTATACTGTAAACAGTCTGTTACAAAAATTGACAATGTAAAAGCATTGTTTGATGTATTGTAGTGTGATGTAAGGGCAAAAATCAATGGCAAACTGGTTACTGCGAGCATGTTTCATCCTGCCATCATCCCCTCCAGCTGTGACAGCGAGAATACATTTTTTGATGCAAAGATTGAGTCTTATTTTCCTGTAAGATAAACTGCACTTGATATCAGAAAGGCTGCGATTTGTGGACAATTCCATGCAATTTATACAAAGTAGAGGAAGCTTTTGGCTTGACAGTTTGATTCCCGTGCTTGAATGCTGTAGGATTTATTCTCTGAAGGGAAAATGTTATAAGGTATTCATTCATGTGCATTTTTGACTTCCAGACATAATGTCCTTCGACACTTCTCGTCTTCTCCACGCTGTCTTGAATTTGCTGCTGTCCCTAGACAAATCCATTCATTGTGTCATTTGTCAGAAAATGACAACTGTCTTTCATTAATGATTTTTCATCTACTAATTTCCCCCAGTGTTCTCTGGCTATATTCCAACAGGGTGAAATTGGGTGACAAAGTCATTTCGCTAAGTGAGAGTAATTTAAGCTGACTTAAAAAAAATATGTGGGGGGTCTTCATTTGGTCTCGCATCCCTCTTGTCTTGTGTTATTGAAAGACAGAATAAATGGAGATGGATTTGACAACAGCCTAAATGAGTGTCTTAAGTGCTTGGTCATCACTGCAAAAAATATAGTAATGCAAGGATGGATTTGAGTATTTGAAAGATTAATTTGTGGTGGCATAATTTTTGTCTTCAGGATTTTATGTTACCTAATGGACAAGTTATAGAGACACTTGGACCTGTCTCGTAGGAATATTAATAACACTCCTAAAATAGCTTTTGCTGCCTCCTTGTTGGATTATGAAAATAACTAAATGCCCTTCAAGTAGTGTATAACTGGCCTGCACAGCTTCAGAGTCTGGCCAGGAAAGGTGCTATAAAAATGTAAGTGTTTTAAACTGTATCTTGTACTTGGATCATGCTGCTGAAGTACTGTAATGTTTGTTTTGCTACAGGGGCGGAACAGGGGTTGACTTCTGGGGCCCCAGCCCCAAATATTTTCTTAAATGCCCTGAATTTATGTTTTTTATTAAATAAATCCAATAATATTAAGTAACTGTTATTCTGTTGGCCTAATTTTCAATTTAAAGTATTGAAACCACATTTTCTTGGCATTTTGGGTCATCCAGGAGATTTTTCACTAGTCCTAGAGCTGTTGCTTGAACTACAAATTGTACTTAGGCATTAGGAGACAAGGATCAAAGCAAATCGAGACAGAAAGCTGCTTCTCTCTCTTAAGTAGTTTGTGAACAGGAAGTGGGTGACATACCGTTTCCTGTATTGTGTAAATGGAGGCTGAAAAAATGGTAAAACTAGACAGTGCTGATCAAATATGAACCAAGGCCCAATCGCAGTTCTCCCTCTTGGCCCTACGCATAGTTTTGGAGGGCCCGCAGTGGAGTAGTGGCCCTTCAGAATGGAGCCACAAGGGGTAGGGTTTGAAATCTAAACCTATTAAATGGTTTAGACATCATTATGTCAACAGTGTCTCATAAATTAAGTTAGTAGTTTGCTAAAATATTGGATAAAAGTTGAAATAGTTTGCTAAAAGTAGCTGATTAATAATTGAAAATGTATTAGTGAGCTTAAAGGAATAGATAAGGGTTGGAACAGTCAGCTAAAAGTAACTGATATGTCGTTAAAAATGGCATTAGTTAGCTTTGAATCTGCGTTAAACCGTTAAACTAAGATGTCCCAATGAATTTGAACATTTTTGCATGATAATTTACAAATACAAACTCACATTTAAGGGCTTCTTTCCCTATGCCTGTAGCAGCCATGTTGCTTGTTATGTTTCGACTGCAGCAGTTCACAGAAGATTCTGGGAATTTTATTCTACCACTCAGTTTGGAGTCTGCATCAAAAAACAAGAAGGTGGAGGACCACCTGAAGGGCTGAATGACCACTACCCCTCGATCCCACGAAAGACACAGGACACCCTACCCTACATAGCAGCACTCAAAACGGAGTGGTTGGGCCAAGGGGGAGAATTGGGATTGGGTCCAAGATTCTGCGATTGTGTTTCTGGCCTAAAATGTTTCTAGCTACATACGTTAGCTTACTGTTTACCTGTAATACAATATTGTTTTTGACCAGCCTGCTGTCGTATTGTTTCTGGACAGGAAGTTCACTTTACCTTGCCCACCAGTGGGACTGTCTTCTGGTAGTTAAATGTTTTCTACCTGTTGAGCAAACACAAATACCACAGTCCTCCAGAGACATAGCACCAATTAAAAAGGTATATGCGTCCTTTAGGGCTGCAGCTATTGATTCTTTTAGTAATTGACTATTCTATCAATTATTCTGGTGATTAATCGAGTAATCCGACAAGAAATACTGTGTTTTTATTACACTGAACAGAAATATAAATGCAACACTTTTGTTTTTGCTCCCATTTTTCATGAGCTAAACTCAAAGATCTAAAACATTTTCTATGCAAACAAAAGACCATTTCCCACAAATATTGTTCATAAATCTGTCTAAATCTGTGTTAGTGAGCACTTCTCCTTTGCCGAGATAATCCATCCCACCTCACAGGTGTGGCATATCAAGATGTTGATTAGACAGCATGATTATTGCACAGGCGTGCCTTAGGCTGGCCACAATAAAAGGCCACTCTAAAATGTTCAGTTTTATCACACAGCACAATGCCACAGATGTCACAAGTTTTGAGGGAGCGTGCTATTGGCATGCTGACTGCAGGAATGTCCACCAGAGCTGTTGCCCGTGAATTGAATGTTCATTTCTCTACCATAACCCGTCTCCAAAGGCGTTTCAGACAATTTGGCAATACATCCAACCGGCCTCACGACCGCAGGCCACGTGTAACTACACCAGCCCAGTTCCTCCACATGCAGCATGTTCACCTCCAATATTGTCTGAGACCAGCCACCTGCAACAGTCAGTTTGCATAACCAAAGAATTTCAGCATAAACTATCAGAAAGACCTGACTGCAGTTCGTTGTCGTAACCGACTTGAGTGGGCAAATGCTCACATTCGATGGCGTCTGGCACGTTGGAGAGGTGTTCTCTTCACAGATGAATCCCGGTTTTCACTGTTCAGGGCAGATGGCAGACAGCGTGTGTGGCGTCGTGTGGGTGAGCGGTTTGCTGATGTCAACGTTGTGGATTGAGTGGCCCATGGTGGCGGTGGTTATGGTATGGGCAGGCATATGTTATGAAAAACGAACACAGGTGCATTTTATTGATGGCATTTTGAATGCACAGAGATACACTGACCCATTGTTGTGCCATTCATCCACGACCATCACCTCATGTTGCAGCATGATAATGCACGGCCCCATGTTGCAACGATCTGTACACAATTCCTGGAAGCTGAAAACATCCCAGTTTTTGCATGGCCAGCATACTCACCGGACATGTCACCCATTGAGCATGTTTGGGATGCTCTGGATCAGCGTATACGACTGCGTGTTCCAGTTCCTGCCAATATCCAGCAACTTCGCACAGCCATTGAAGAGGAGTGGACCAACATTCCACAGGCCACAATCAACAACCTGATCAACTCTATGTGTTGTGTGTGTGTCTCAATAGCAAGGATAGTAAAACTGAGGATAACTGATGTGACTGACGTCAGCACCACACCAAGGCATGAGACGACAGAGTTGCCCCTCGTCCCATTAGGGGTGTGCGATATGGACAAAAAATATCTCGATATTTTGGGGGATTTTGACGATAACGATAATTAGACAATATTCTTTTAAATATGTGTTTTTAACAGCCTGAGTTATAGCTCATTAATTGTTTCTCATGGATGATATTAATGGACACAATGTTTTAAAGGAAAAATGTTCTTAACATTTCTTGCTGCTTTTTTATCTGTTCGCTCTGTTTGACTCTGGTGACGGCCTTTTGTAGCGTCAATTCTGAGTCCATTTGCAACTGTTCAGATAGGCATTTGTCCCGCAGACTCACCACAAGCCTGTCCCTCACCATCTCATCATGTAGAGCCCCGTAACTGCAGTGCTCCGCCAGGCAGTGCAGCGCCGTAATGTAACTGTCGGCCATCTCGCCCGTTTCTTGATGCCGCTGATTAAACTTTGCTCTCTCAAAGATCACATTCGTTTAATCCATTTAGGCCAGTCTTCAGCCTTGAAGGTGAACTTTTCCAGTGGGGAGACTTGAAACTGTGCCATGTTGTCGCTTCGTTCAGCTAACTGTGGCTAGGCTAGGTAGCGCCGTAGATGGTTCTCTGGCACTGCAAACTTTCCCAACCTACAACCAGACACTTTTGCATGTCGCTATATGCAGACTAAGTCACTAGTACTGTCGCTGGCATCTGACTTTACTTCTGACAACATGTTCAGTTATTTATTGGTATAACTGCAAACCACTCATGAACCACGCAGGCTTCAGGTACTTGAGCAACCCGTCAATTGTTCCCATGCAACACAATACAGCATGAGTTCCCACCTTACAGGCTGGGACCTATCACTACAGTTGACCCACGTCTTCCGAAGCTGCTGGAGCATCCGTGGGCGGTGTTGTCATGTTGTCTCGCTAATGTTTGTTTAGCAGCAGGCTAACCGGCCAGGAAGATGCCAGTGAGAGATCATGTGACCACTTAGGCGTACTGCGGCATGCTGCTGCACGCAAGTTACGTAACTCTTGTTCGGTGAATGTGTGGGGTTTCAACCTGGTTTCAACGTGTGTTTTCAGTTGTTTTTGTGTTTTTTCATTTTAACCCACACCATGATCTTTTCCTAACTCTAACCAAGTCTTTTTTGTGCCTAAACCTAACCAGACCTTAACCACAGGGCATCATGATAATTTTGGAACAACGGGACTTCGGAACAATGGGTTTAATATGGTCGGACCAATGGGCTGTCGGACCAATGGGCAGACCCCCGGGATTGTAGCAGAAAGCCAGAAATATACACATTATTTTCGGCATATTGGTAAAGCCTCTCAATTAATGTAGGAACTTTGTGCTCATGCATGAGTGTTTCCACTCCATATTTATTCATAAATGGACGAATATGCCCTGAACGGGATGAAGAAAACAGTCCTGCGCAGGGCTCTACTGTGTAGAAAGCCCAGTTTGTGAAAAGAACATCTCTCCAGCTATGAAATTCCTCCTTAAATATAGTAACATCAGAAACTGTTTGCTTCTTGTAAAGTGTCAAGGATGAAAATAAGTCATTCTCAACATTCGTTGTGTTATGGTTTCAGAATAATGACGACTAGTGGAGAACATTTAGATACAAAATAGGATGTAGACTCTTCAGCCGGCCTATTCTGTTGGCAGCCTGCGGGCCACATCCGGCCAACACGCAAACTCAGAGTGGCCCAGCTCGGGATGATTAGAAACCCAGTACTAAATGGCAAGAGCAAAATCATTAAAGACCGTAGTATTAATAAGCTCTAATGCTATTAGTTATTTTATTGGTACTTTTTATACGTTTTGGTTTCATTCATTATCATGGTGCAGCCTCTCTCCTGCTGTCTGCTTGTGATGTGCCTTGGACAGATATGTGAATTTTTTTTTTCTTTGTCAAATTTAAAATGGTAAATGCTGCTATTTTTTACTACATTAATTTGCATTTCTTTAAAATCTGTCATCAACAGAGGATATAAGAGTTTTAAAGAGGCTACTCACTGCTGAAAATGTCTGTCCCAATGTCATTTCCTGGCTTTAAAATCGGGCCCAATTGAATTTGTAGTTGAATAGCCCTGCTGCAAGAGTATGATTTTTTATTCTCAGGAATTATAATGTTTTCAAATAAATGATGTTCGGATTTCTAGATATTCTATTGTCTCAAATTGCTAGAAAAATAGTGCATGATAAATCTGCCATGAAGGGGAAAAAATCTCACAGGTGAGCATGCCCCCTGACGCCCCTCCAGGAACTCTTGATAGAGCACTGTCACAGATTTAGTTTTCATCCAGTATTCAAAGTTTCAAGGACTCAGTAGCTTCTGTTAGTTTTCATAAAGCATTTCTCTAAGTTTCTGTTTTAATTAATGACTTTATTATCACAAAGGGGAAACTTGTTTGGAACATAGGTACAAAAGAAAATAAAAAATTTGAGTTGGAAATAAATACATACCCTGCAGTGTTTATACCAGTGCTGTCAGTTTGATAGGCATAAATAAATAATGATGTCAGAAGTATATGTGAGTGTCTGTGTGCTTTAGCCTCTCAGTTTAACCTATTAAAGGTAAACACAGGTGAATTGTGAAACAGTAAATATCATTATTTTGTCATACAAAACATCACACTTCAAAAGGCTTTATTTCACTCCACATTTATGTAAACAGTGCATTAATGTAAACAGTGAAAAGTTGCTTGTCTGCTTTTCAAAGATTCCAAAGATTAGTTTACTTTTTGGAGCTTGTTATCTGGTGTGGATCTGTGACATGGTGCACTGTGATCTGAGGGAAGCAAAGGTGTCTGACTGCTGCTCCAGAGAGCTTTTTTAGATGACAGTTAAGACCACCAGGTAAGAGCTAAGAGTCAGTACTGATGTGCAATTTATTTCTATTTATGCCTCAGTGCCAGTGACTGACATGTCTGGAGGCATATTTTTTTTAGATGTGCATCTGTCCATCTTTCTGTCCATCCCATTCTCGTGAATGTGATATGTCAAGAATGCGGGAATGAGGGAATTTCTTAAAATTCAACACAAATGCCCAACAGGACTTAAGGATGACCTCATTAGATCTTGGTGGTTAAAGGTCAAGATCACTGTGACCTTGCACCCACCCTATTCTTGTGAATACGATATCTCAAGAACACCTTGAGGAAATTTTTCCAAGTTTGGCACAAATGTCCACTTGGACTCGAGGATAAACTGATTCGAATTTGGTGGGTAAAGGTCAAGGTCTCTGAGACCTCGTCTATCTCATTCTTGTGAATGCGATCTCATGAACACCTTGAGGGAATTTTTAAATACTTGGCACAAACATCCACCGGTAGTCAAAGATGAACTGATTAGATTTTAGTGGTCAAATCTTAAAGATCACGGTGACATTCCGTCCATCTCCTTCTTGTGAACGCTCTGGCCTCTAGTTTCGCAAACCGGGTGAGGCGGAGGCGCAACACACCTGCGCTTCGCCAGCTGGGTGTGGTCAGGTGGATTCTGCAAGTGTGGCACACTGTGCGCGCTGGCGCAGCTACTCCTCTTTCCCACCTCCGTCCCTCCTACCTGTGCAAGTCAGAAAGAGGGAGGAGAGCGGAAAGAGCGTGGAGTGGGTTTTACACAGCCGATTCGCATCACACCAATGAGCCCCTCTCCTCGCCCTTAAAGCCTCTGGAAACCCAAATCCACAATAGCCTTCTAACTATGTAATTTAGGGTCTTTTGTACATAATATTAAACATGAAAAACAATTAGAAATCAGTTTCCATCCAAATTTGAAATATCTGTCTTTTAAGTTTTTGTACATTCTTGAAATTGGGTTTGATTTGGCCGTGGTTATCCTTTCTGCTCCAGCTAAAGCAGCATCTTTGAGTCTGAGCCAACTTGTCTCCACATAGCCTTTTGCGATTAGCTCGGCTGCGACCCAGCGGAGACCCTGCCTCCGGCGAGCTCCCAGCAGCACTTGAATCAGGTTGACCAGCTCCTGAGCCTGGACAATCCGAGCCTTTGCAGCTCGTGGAGCTGCAGGAAGAAGCGGCTTGTGAGCGGCCGGGCTTGCCCCCCGGGCCCGGTGCCGCTGTCGGCTCGCGGGGAGGGGACGTAATGTGCACCGTACTTCACCCCTAACCCCAACCCCAAGCAGTTAGCTTTGCTACGCATAAACATATCCCCAATCGGAGGATCGGAGGTGATGCTGCGGGAAACAACACAATTTTAGCCGGAGGGGGACATTATTCGAGGCGGGCAAATAGGTCTATACAACGCCAAAGAGACGGACGGCCGGCACCGGTCTCTCCCACTTTGAGGGTCGGTGTGTGTGTCAGAGTAAAGACATATTTAATCTGTTAAGACTGGATGTGTTTGAATGAAAAAGGCTATTATCAGAAAAACGGAGCAGATTTATGTTTTCAATGAAAACGTATCTCAATGAAGAAAGGCAAAGCGCCAGCCTCCCGCTGTCATTCATCTCAGCTAACACTGCATGTAAAAGTTATGCTAACTATTCTACGAAGTAACATTAATATGAATCACAAAATATTTTGAAACTAAACATTCAGTGACCACCTGAAAGGAATCATTGTCAGCTGGCAGGGCTTCTGCTTCGTCCTCTGAATCATCAGAGGGCTCAAACGTGTACGGCTGGATTAAATTTGTGGCAGCCATTGCTGAGCCAGCGAGATGTCAATCAAAACAAGGGAGCTGTCAATCAGAGCGTTATCTGCCACGCCCCCTCTGTCCTGGCAAGTGGTCTAAACAGCAAAATGAGCTGTTTTTAAACCAGGTTTTCTAATAGTTATGAATGATTATTTTCACTCAGACTTTTGTGGATGATTAATGAGACACTCGACTTTGATATAATATATGCATTTTTACTATTTCAGGCTGTGTTTCAAAAGGCTTTAAATGCGCCGCACAAAGGTGTAATGAGAGTTTACTCAATTCGCTATGGCAGAAGAGAGCAGCAGCATCAAACGGCCAAACTTCTCCCAGGAGGAACCTGATGTTTTGGTCTGGGAGGTCCAAGCTCGCAGTGTCCGAATATACAGACCTCCACGGGCTGATGATGCAAAATTAGCCTGGGAGGAGGTCACCACAATTGTAAATCAATGTTGCGTTTCTCTCATGCGCGCACACTGTCTCTTTCTCTCTCGCAGTCTCACTCTGTTTCTTCTCTTTTGACTTTTCTAAGATGACAGGTGCTGAAAATATACTCCCTATCTGATGCTGTGTAGGGCTGCCACGATTAGTCGACTAATCGATGACTAATCGAATATTAAAATAATCAGTGACTATTTTAGTAGTCGACTAATTGGTTTGAGTCATTTTTCATAGGAAAGTACTATAAAAGTACCCCAAAATACTCTTACTGCAGCTTCTCACGTTCAGATATTGGCAGCTTTACACACTCTCCCGTGACAGTGAACTAAACCCTTTGGCGTGAGTATGAAACAAGACATTTTGGGGTTTGGGTGAGAAAGACCGACATTTTTCAACATTTTAACACATTTTTCAATGAAATGATTAGTCGACTAATCGAAGAAATAATCGACAGATTAGTCGACAATGAAAATACTCGTTAGTGGCAGCCCTAATGCTGTGGCTGTTTGTGGTTGGCTGAGAGGGATGTGAATTCATTAGTTTGCAGCTTTGTTAATCAAATCAGGTTGGGTTTCCATTACACGTGCCAAACGTGCCAAACGCTGCCAATCCCCTTTGATCTGACATCAGATGTGACGGGACAGTCGATATGAAGATACATTTATGTGCTGATTGCAGATAGTTGCATTGAATAGTGGTGTTTTGGGTATTTATTGCATCGTTAATGTGCCTGACATTCTGGAAACCTGCCTGTGAGGTTTTGGTGACGTGTGCGCACTGTCTGCCGGTCAGCCAAACTTCCACTTACACCAGCTGCGCTCTGCCTGCACTGACAGTAGACCTGGTTTCAGCTTGCGAGCTGCTTCACCTTCGGTAAAGCCTTTTGGCACGAAACTGTCAATGCACCAAGCTGGTTCTGTCGACACCTCCCCTTGCTGCGCCGCCACACCCATCTCAGCGCACCACGGTCTGCCAAACTACCAAACTGAGTTGTCACCCTGTGCGCACCGGGAAACTAGAGGCCAATACCTCAAGAACGCCTCGAGGAATTTCCTTCAAATTTGGTACAAACGTCCACTTGGTCTCAAGAATGAACTGATTAGAATTTGATGGTTAAAGGTCGAGGTCACTGTGACCTCACAAAACATTGTTTTTTGCCATAACTCAAGAATTCATGCGCTTATGTCTTGTAAGTTAAAATGATGAAGTGATGATATTTTACCTTTAAAAGATCAAAGGTCAACTTCACATGATAATGTTCTGCAAAAATCCTTTTACTCAGCATCATATCTCAGGAACAGAACTGAACTGAATTGGTGACATGTCCTAGGTGTACACTTTGAAACTGTGCTAATTGCATACATCTGTGCTGTTGGGCTGAAGATGTGTGTGAAGCATCCATGTTTTCATGCTGAAATGGATGTAGTGGAGTCCTACAACTGCAAGGTGGTAATTCTAGGGTTTTTTTAATGTGGTCATGTTCTGACTGTGGAAGCTTGCCATGGTAGAGAGGAAGAAATAGTCAGAGATGAAGTAATGTGAAGGTAAGATGCTAAAAACTATCAGCTCATAACCACACTGAGATAAAGCAGCTATCTCCTCCAACTGAAAGCTTTTCCCTGCTTTTTGCATTTAGCCTGGAGGTGTACCCAGCCTTTTCTTGTGAGTGCTTCTTATCCTAAAACTCTGTTGGGAGGTTGGATTGACTCACTGAGAGGCCTGAGGGCTCTGCACAAGTACCCTGCTCAATTGTCTGTATCTTATTTTGTACTAGCGATACAAATATTGACAACAACATGCTGTTTAACAACTTTATTTTAAACAAGAGCTAGCATCTCTGCAGTAGGAAAGCTAACTTTACACTTTCCATAACCATCTCTGCATACATCAAACACACAAGTACAAAAGTAAGTGGGCATCCTTGACCACCCGCTGGTGGCCTGACCTAAACCCCATCCAACACCTCTGGGAGTGAAGTGGTACACCAACAACAAGCCAGACCTTATGACACTGGATGAGACAAAGACCCATAAACCTATATGACACTACACAGTATTACAATTATTTGGCTTTCAACATCCATTTCTTTTTGCCTCCACATACATACCCACACCTACACACACACACACACACACACACACACACACACACACACACACACACACACACACATCTGAAGCAATGTGTAATTCAGTGTCGTGCTCAAGGATACTTCGACCCTACAATTAAAGGCTGACCCCTTCTACAGCCTGTGCTGCAGCCTTTCTTGCAGAATCCCTGCAGCCAGGTTCCAAAATCTGACCTGATGCTTTTTAATAAGAGTGGAGGCTGTTATATGTAGCTTGTTTTGGGATAAGATGTTTCTGTCAAGCACAAAGAAGTGCAGTGTTTGGAGGTCCACATACTTTTGCCATATATGTCAAGGTAATTAATTACCAGCCATCACCTTGGTATAGCTTGTGGTGATATTGAAGATTATCACATTATAAACATATTCAGCATTTCATCTTTGATGGATGGATTGCCACAATAAGGTGTAGACATTAGGGCTGTCAAAAAAAAAAAAATCGATGTTCGAACCTAAATTTGATAATTCGAATATCATTAATAATTAATTAACCCTATTAATAATGTTCTCCGTTCAGGGGGAGATGGCTCGTGCACAAGCCGGGCCAGAGAGGGACGCAGCAACGGAGGGAGAGGCGCCGACGGAAGAGCCCGCTGTGCCAACACCACCCACTGCGCTGTCCGCGATGTGTGACCTGTTCGGGGAGACTTACAGGGAGAGTGGTGCACCTGCGGTCTCCATGCCTATCCCTACCAGAATGAGACACCACTACGAGCCGACCAGGATCCACTCTTGTGGTGGAAAACTACGCACTGAAGTATCCAAACATTGCTCAGATAGCGAGGCAGAAGCTGGTCATACCTGGCACTTCAGTGAGGTCAGAACAGGTGTTTTCATCTGAGTGTCGCGTTCATATTGGGCCAGCAATAAGCATCTTATTTTTTGTGGTTTTCTTGTAAAAATATAAAAAATATTATTTATTATATTAAAAACTCTTCTAAATGAGTTTGAAAATAATATTATAGATTAAGGTTGCACTTAGGAGTTTACATCTATGTCTGCCCGGCTGTACAGAAGATCTATTCAATCAGCCCAGTTTCAAGTTGGGCACCCAAGATTAGTGTCACCAATTCAGTGTCTGACCAAATGTTTCCCCTACTATTTCTGAATTATTATGTTAAGTAGTGGCCAGAAAAGTGTTTTTGCAAAACATTACGATGTCACAGACCATTGATCTTTTGGATATAAATGTCATCACTCCATCATTTTATCCTTTTTGACATGTTGTCATAATTAGTGTATGTATTCTTTAGTTATGACCAAAAACCTAGTTTGTGGGGTTGCAGTGACATTGACCTTTGACCTCCAAGTTTTAATTAGTTTATTCTTGAGTCTAAGCGGGTGTTTACCAAATTTAAGGAAACTCTCTTAAGGCCTGCTTGAGATATTGTGTTCACAAGAATAAGACATATGCAAGGTCACATTGCCCTTGACCTTTGACAGCCAAAATCTAATCAGTTCATCACTGAGTCCGGGTGAAAGTTTGTGCCAGATTTGAGGGGTGGAAGGTTGTTCTAAAAAAAAAAATTAGATTTTTTTGACATTAAATGAATAATTTATGAGATACCCACTGGGATTCTTCCTGAGATTACAGATATGTGTTTTGTGATTTCATTACTAAGTTTTTTTCCTCGCAAATGCATGACTTTAGAACCTCAGAGAATATTTTATTTAATATTTGTTCGTTTTTTCTTTCAAATTTATGACCATAAATCTGATCTGATACGATACGATGTTGTTCCTCATCAGAATGAAATCTAATTACTTTGATATTCCTCAACCTTTTTATTTGCTCCATCATCAGGTCAAAAAAATTAACTAATGTAACTTAGTTTACAACAAAAAAACCTGGAAAATGAATTACACTGCTGAAGGCTATGTCACATTAGCTAGCTAACATGCATAAATTAAAAGCCTAGACACACCAAACTGACATCAAAGAACTAGCAGCGACGAAAGCCGAATCTTACATGGCCTCACGCTGCCTGTGTCTCTGCCAAAAAGTGGCACATGAACGCACTATTAAGACTACAACCAACCAGCATGTATGTTCTGCGACTGTGTGAAAGGAAATAACTCTCCAGACCAGTGGGTGGCAGTGTGTAATCATCATTTAAAAAGGGAAACTGGAAGAACCTCATGATGCACAATTAGCACATTAACAGAACAATCCTATGTTGAAAGCCCAAATGATATTTACTATTATTTTACTATTTTCACGTGAACAATAACACAAATCATCACGAGCTGTTTCTGCTAATGGACTCAATGGCTAAAAAAAAACAAAAAACAACATTAACTAATAAAACAAGTTTGTTTCGATTTCACTCCCTCGTCACTTTTATTTTGTTTACTTTCCTCACTTCTGTTTCTCTTCTTGTTCATTGAGATTAACTGTCAACCACAGTGATTTCATTCATCGACGGGCTCCGCCAGCTCTGACACCAGTCAGACATGCTGAATCAGCTGAAAAAAGAATCTAAAGCCACCAGTGCAGGACACCCCATAAAACCTAGGGTGACAGATGCTCACTAACGGCTGAGGGCTCTGAGGAGATGAACATTATAAATATCATCACCTCAGCATGTTGGCATTCTGATGTTAACATTTCACTCAGTGCATCGCTGTGCCTGAGGGCAGCCTCACAGACCTGCTAGCATAGGCTGTAATATGACTTTGAAGCACAAAACTAATTTTTCAAATCTTTTTCAGCAAAGTACAGAAAAGCGTTAGTGTTGAGTGAAAACCTGACCAAGAAAGTTAAAAGCAAACACTCTCATAAAGCCATAAGCTAACATAAGTGGAGCAGGACTGAATTTTAAATGAAATCTGTTGCCAGTGTTAACTTCTTCATTTCAGACATAAACGGGTGAAAACTGGTTACAATCCGCTGGATAGTGTTCTGTCATGCTGCTCATCACACCAGAATCTGAAGAAGGAAAGGGAATAATGCAGTTCACCAGTACATTATTCCATTTGTTGAAATTACAGATGAGCCTGCAAGGAGCTGCTATGGTTACAGTAAACATTAAAACTAAATTTGTGATTTTGTCCTCAGAACTCATAAGGGAGCAGGAGGATAAAAAGTTTACTGCTGCTTTCTTAGAATTAATCTGCAGTAATACACGGGATGAAATAAGTAACTTACAGTTTGTATAGCAATAACACTGGGGAAATAAAAAACAAGGCTTTCAAGTCATCAGGAGAAAACAAAGACCAAATATTACATTTCAAATGCACTTCGATAGACTTATGACATCATGACATCTCACATTCACGGTTTTATTTTTAAATTCCTAGAAGCCCTCACTAGAAGCTTTGTTACATTTAATCATGTATGCGGTCAATATACTAATCCTCTCATCTGGCCACAAATAGGTCCATGCTTGAGGGCAGCTATAAAGAAATTAAAATAATGAAACTTCTGTCCTGCTTGGCCCATATTCTTATTATCAATTGATCACACCATCCAAGCAACCTCTCTGCACACTTGGGGTTAAATTAAATTGGGTTTCTCTCTGGAAGGAGAACAGGAAAAAAGAAAAACAACTGAAACTGGCTGGCTAATTTTGTAGTTGGCTTGAATCAAGATTGCCCATTTGATCCATGGCAAGGTTTCAAAACAGTTTATCTCCCGGGCCATTGTAATTTACAGAGCTTTGATTACTGGAATTGGGAGGACACAGGCTGCCACTAAAGCCTGATTTCTGCCTCTAACTCACTTGAGGCCCAGTTGGACTTTCACCTGCACTGAATGCTCATTTGATTCTTGGTTCCTGGCTGTGCAGCCTGAGCTGAAGGTGACTGACTCATCAGAGAGTCTGCAGGGTGTGTGCAGGAACTTTATTAGCATTAATTTGCCGTTTACATGCAGTCACACTACTTGTTACACTGTAGCTGTTTGAATGCATTTACTGAAATTGTTTGTATGTCAGAGATTACCATCAATAGTCAAATAGTGTCAGAGGCCTTTATGTACTTCAGCAGAAGTCTTTCTTTAAAAAAGGCTTTGATTTCAAATGTGCCTTTTTTTTTTTTTTTTTTTAAATGTTAACATTATCTTAACCCTCTGAGACCCACCATGGACCATTTTTGTCTTTTTGGGGGGGGGGGGGGGGTCAACAGTATATGCCACACAGAAATATTAAACATCATCTGCAAGCAGGGAGCCTGAGGAGTAGTTTGAGATGCAGCTCAGCACTGTGTTTATGCTTATAAATATGTAAAAGACATTTGGTCTTATTCATAAAATGTTTGTAAACCTGTGAGTAGATTTTCATGTAAAAAACCCTGGTATTAAAAACCCACACCTGATTCATGAACTCTGCAAAAAACTTGGATTTAGTCATAGACGTGTGTTCAAAATTGCACAGTTCACTTTAAGTAACAGATGTTCCTTTGTTCTGTTCCATTAAGTTCAGTTCAGCTAGCATCAGTCAGACAGTCAATTTCAGTCAAGCGCTTTTTAAATCAGTCAAGTTAGGTGAGGTGTGTGAGCTTTATTCCTACCACAGAGGTGAAAGGTGAAAAGACAGGAAGGGCGGTTACCTCCTTGGGACAAAGGTGATGTCACTCCAGCTCTCCGGAAGAGGAGATGCTCAGTTTCACCGTTAGCTCGCCATCTCCTTCATCAAGGTGAATCTGAATCCACATCCAAATCTAGGGGGTAAAACCTACCCTGTGCAGAAACAAGGCTATTACTCTCTGGGTTATGTCTGAGTTCCTGTCTCTTATGGCCATAATAAAATCACATCAAAATTCTTCAAACACTACTGTAACACTGTTACACTGTGATTAACTTCATGAATTACCGTTCAGCATTTCTCATGAAACGTAACTTATCTTTTCAACTTTTTAACCATGAATTATGATTATCTGACATTTTACACATTAACTTGTGATTATTTGACATTTTATCCATGTAATAGACATGTGTGTCTTTTTTAAATCATGAGCTGAATGACAGCACATCAGCATTGTTGTTACACATCACACAGTAGTTTTTCTTAACCATACTGCATATTATTAGCACTGATGGTGTATAACAGGACAGCTATGCTGCAAGTTTACCCAGTATAACATAAAAAGAATACAAAAAATAATTAATCCACCATCAACAGAAAATAATTGACTTATTACTCATATTGTATATTTTTCTATCAGGTTACCAATGCAAAAAGTCTGCTGCTTTAACACTCTTCATATCATAGCAGTGTGTAGAAAGTCAAGTTCACATATTAGCCAGGAAACAAACTTTATGCAGGACCTCATGACGACACATGGAACTGCGGCCGCTGATAGCACTTTGAATTGCGCTTCACTTGCACCCGCAGTTTGCTCCATCTTAACATCCTATTCACAAAGGATATTGCGCTAATGATATACCAGCACAAACACGCCCACAAAGTTTGGAAGCTGAGTGCAGTTTGCCCCTGATTTGCCCCTGATTGCAATAAGCTGGCTTATTGCCCTATCAATAAATGCTAGCTTTGCACCAAGTACACCGTGGCAGAACAACGGCAGACTTTGTTTGGCAAAGTACTGAATACTGTATACCCTCATGTAGTGATGTCTGCTGGTGAGTCAGTCTAACAGTGTTGGATGGGTTGAGGCTGTGGATTTGACCAAGTCTGACCACTTTATCACTATTCCCTCTCACTTGATTCAAGTGGGAACAGGAATCCAGAAATATAGAAAACACATGTTTTAAGTTGATTTAAATAACCCATTCACATTTTAAAGAAATCTGATTTGAAGCTCAAATCTGCTAAATGCTGACTAATTTAGCTAAATGTTTTATATTTTTAATTTTATGCCCTGTTTCAAAGGTATCTGTGTATTGTGAACATAAAAACACAACACGAATTAAAATTGTAATTTCTGATAATGACAAACAATATTTATGTAGAATCCTAATTGATACAAGCGCTACGAGCAGTCAAAAGCAGGTGCAGATTTTGTTAGTACCTACAAAAAGATCGGAGCTACCAACATATTGATAAATGCTGCAAAGCACATAAATTTCCTTCTGTGAACAGAAGGCCGTTTCATGAATGAGACCCCTTATCGTTTGTTTAGGCACCTCTTCAAACTTAAAAGTTTAGAGTGTATAGGGGCTCAGAACACTATGATGGAAGTATAAGATGATCATTCCCATGCTCAATTATGTCATATATGTTGTAGCATTTTTTGTGTTGATAATATTTATCTAACAGATTTGGTGCTAAATTTAAGCTTTTCTTTGGACCCAGATGTTGTAATTCCACAGTTGGCCACTATGGAAAATTCGCTTTAGAGCTTGCCACTGTTCCTAGGAGCATGCATGTTGCCTGCTAGCTATTATCCAGCTAACTTGATAAATATAATTGGTTCATGTGATGCTGTTTCCAAAACTTACAAAGACTCACCCCAGCAGAGCCCTCACTGGTTGGTAATGATAATGTCACATGATGGGGGTCACATGGCATTGCTTTGTGTCACTTTTATTACCTCCACCAAGGAGGTTATGTTTTCGCTGGCATTGGTCTGTTTGTCTGCAAAATAACTCGAAAAGTTCTGAGCGGATTTTGATGAAATTTAAAATCGGTTGAAGCGAAGTGGATAAAATAATTAAATGGGGGAAATCCGAGCAGCTTGGCGGGGGTCTGCGCGCTCCGAGTGCTTTTCCAGTTTTCTTCTTGTTTCTCTTTCACAACATAAAAAAAATCAAAACAATTTTTCCCCTGGAGAGGCAGCTCTGCCAAAGAGGGCAATAGGTGCCTCGGAGAACTTTAGAAAGAACCTGTGTACATCCCTGCTCATGAAGCTGTTTATCTTATAGAGTATCTTGATTCTCAGCAGGCCACAAGATTTATCTGGTTTTACCTCACTGCTCCTTAACGTCTCCTGCCTTCAGCTTGCTGATTACCCACCATTGCTTGTCGTGTCCACGCTCCACTGGCCCTTCAGTTTCATTACATCCCACAACCTTGGTGAGAACACACCCTAAAACACCCATACTGGAATGTACCTAAAGAAATAGGAGTCAGTCAAAGGTTCTCTTTTTGCATCTTCAGTTGCATGTGAGTATCTACAAACACACTTTTTATGTTCTGAAAAAGATGTCCAAGGTTTTCTGTGATCTCTGACACTGGGAGATATCACAGACATAAAATAACAGTCCCTGTGCTAACTGGATTTAACACTCCTAATTGCACACACGGAATAATGTAGCTTAATGGGCACTGGCATAGATACTAACAAGACTTTAATGCTAGCCCAGCCTGCTTGTGACAGTTAGCTGGGTTGATTTATGCTCCCAGTGCTGTTGGTGAACAGAATTTTTTTTCAGTCCAGTGCCTGTTGATTATGGGGTGTCTTGCACATAAAAAGGTAAAATGACAAGAGACCCATGTGTCTTATAATAGCAGCTTTCTGTATGCTCGGTTAATGGACATCTCGTCTCAGCCGGAATAATTGATGGGTTTTGATGGAGATAGTTAATAGGTTTGGATGCGGTTGCTCTTGGAGACTCGGGTCCATAAACGAGTCTTTAAATGAGGAGATGATTCAGTGGCATAAGGGATTGTTTTGTTTAAGATGGAAAAGCAGCATTTCAATCTGATGTAGCCTTCAACTAGCCACAGTTTGTGCTTTATTGTTACCAGGCAATCTCTGAAGAAGTAAACTTCCCTGAAAGGTTTTCAGAGTCTTACAAGACTTTTTCAATCAAAAATATACAATAAACAATATTTTTAACCCACATTCTGAATGATTCATCTCTTCCTCCTCCAAAGGATAAAGGATATTACCAGAAAATGATGTCCTTGTTTCATTTGTACAATATAAATCAACATTTATCCTGTTAATTGAATTACAACCATATTTCCATACAGGTAGCTAGAAATAACATATTCTTGCTCTTTTGTGAAAAACCATCAATATATGAATCTGTTAATTTATATATAAGTATGAAATATTGAAATGAACATTAACATGAACAAAAACTGATGATATTATTACATTTAAATTCTGGTTTACTTTGTAGCCAGCATCTTTAAAAATAATTGATCACTGATCATAAGGTTGAAAAACTTACAGAAACATATGAACCGTTATTGTCAAGTAGTTTTAGAATGATCCAGACTTTTGATGCACACTGTGATTTGTTAAAACTGAGGTTACAATTGTAACAGCGGCACAAGACATGAGAGGAGTGACATCCGGTCAGGGGCTTTTAAGATAAAATAATTTCTGCATGAAGTGTAAAGCTCTCACAGAATGGCAGGGAATACAGTACCCTTCAAACTGCACAAAATCATGTGAGATGACTAGATAGCTGCACAACAACAGCATTTGGTGAGAAGGTAAACTTTCATATGTTTTTTTCATGTTTTATTAAAAAAAGCTATTATCATCTTTGACAGAAAAACAAACTGGAGGGCACCGTTCAAGCGTCGTCCTCCTTTGTAAGATTGTAAGACAAGGCTGGGCATCCCACCTTCATCATCCATCCACTGAGTGAGAGCATACGGGTCGGCCAGTCTGGTGCCGTTGGTCAGTGTTTACTTATTCAAGGAACACTTGGGGTACGGGAGAATGAGTGACCTGACATGGTGCATTCGTAAATTTAGTCTGACGCTCTGCACTAAAATAAGAGCTCTGTGGTTAAAACAAACAGTGTTATGTTTCTATATAAATTAATGAACGGTTAAGTTAATCACACATTCACTCTGCTCGGTGCTTTGGATAAACAACGGTACATTCTAACAGCGTAATGAATTTATGAACAGTACAGTCCGACAGTCCAAATGAGTATTTCTGAATGCACCACTCGCATCATCTTCCTTCATTGTCTAAAACAAGCCAACAGAACTTGCTGGCTAGCACTAGCTAATGTCTGTGGAGAATTGTTTTGCCCCCAGCTAAGCCCTGCCCACCAAAAAACGTCCTACTGTTTACTAACATTAAATAGGTCTACAGGCATATGGCCAGTCGTCGTTGTGTTCTGCTTAGATTTTGCGGACACGTGATCAGATGTCTAAACGTAAAGAGGAAAAACAGAATAGCAGTAGAACAATCTGGTTTTATTCGGAAATCTGACATTCTAAATTAAAAGTACATTTTCACAAAAAAAACCCCAAAACAAAACAGGACAATTTGTGGCAACCCTACACACCGTCCACCATCTTCTCCAGCCCCTGATGACAAAGTAAACTTATATACCAAGTCACTTTAGAGATGCTGATATGTAACATATGAAACATACAAATGTATCTGTGGTTTGCGGAAACATGTAATTCCAGGTTCACATGACATTCTGCAGTCATAAAATCTTACCCTGACTTGGCCGACAGACGTGACGGACTACATGATGGTCCACACCAATCATCTATTCTTGTCCTGCTTTTATTATTTTTATATAATAAAATAAAAACTAAAAACTATGTAAGTCACTGAATCCTCCACAACAAGTTCCTGCAAATGTTTCACAATAAAAGCCTATTTAGAAAATGAAGGGATTCTTTCAACCCATGTTATCGGAGCTTTTAATTCTAAACAGGCACAGACAGTGTTGAGTTTGAAATGACAGCGCAATGCATTAACTGGATGAAAAGTAAAAATATAAAAATACATTTTTGGTTTCTCATTTGACGCTCCGAAATTGAAAAAAATGTCCGCGTAGGGGCATCAGGGCCGTTTGACACACCCCGTCACAGTTTTGCTGTGTATTAGGTGCTTGCAGTGTGTTTCAGCCTTGAGCTCTGTGACTTGGATGTAATGAGAGGAACAAACTATGATTTTCTGAAGTAAATGCCTAGCACAGTTTACCAACAGTAACTTTGTGCCACTTTCCAATGTACTCAAAAATAGCAGTGGTTACATCTAAAGGCAACAGTGTTTTCTAATGTTTGTCACCATTTCGAGCCACTGACTTTTCCCCCTGCTGAAGCTGTATACCTGCAGCAGCGTGATTTGTCTACAGGTGCCTGTTGAAGCCCGGGCCATGTAATGACTGGTTACACAACACAGTGGGATCAGAGTAGCATGGCAGCTTTATTTCACACAGCAACATGCAGCCTGGTTTGGGCACTGTTGTTGGAGGTTGATTTTATTGTCCTTTCTCTGTTTGAGAGAACACAACAAGCTTTGTTTGTTTCTACAGTATCAATAGTTCTATCTGAACCAAATAAATGAGTAGAAGCATACAGTGTTTTAGATGTTTTCCAACCAGATTCCATTGGTGAAATCCTGAATTAAGGCATGATAAGTTTGTTTCATATTTTCCTATAAAAGAAGATCATTTTGGAATGAAAGCTTTCATATTCTTTTGAAAGACGAACTGGATGCAAAACCAATTTAACCAGAAGTCATAACCAGGAAGAAGCAAGTAATCAGTAACTGTTATGAACAAGAGATAAAGTTGGAATGCATAAATATGATCTGCAACAACTGGAAATTGCCCCTCAGCAGTGCAACAAGGGAAATTTTCTTTGTTGCGTTGCTAAAAGGTAATTTAGTTGGAATAAACTGGGAACTGTTATTGTTGAAAGAGGCACCATTATCTCCCTTCAATCATATCATCTTGCAATTCTGTCAACTATGTAGAGAATAATGGTTTTTATAGACTACATAAAATTGCTCCCAACCCAATAAGCTTTGAAATCTCTTCTCTTCTTTCACATGTAGCTTGAAAGAGGGTGAATTTTTAAAAAGTGCCATGCCAGCTGCCTTTATTCAGGTAATTAATGCTTTCACTTTTTGCTGATGAGCTCCCTCGGTCACATGCGGGAGGCCATTGTGATGGAAAGCTCTCTGTGCACAAAAACAAAACACGCTGCCAGTTACATTAGTTTCTCTCCCACTTCAGATCCTTGCCTTCATTTCCCTCTCCCTGCTGTCTGAATGTGCTGCACTCAAATGTGTTTTTAAACCTTTTTTTTTTCCTTCAGAGATGCTTTGAATAAATATATAAATATACTGATATTGTTTATCAAATGAGCACCAGCTGAGCTCTATGAAGCCAACACAACACTGGAAAAACACTGTCTTTAGATCAGTTACAAGACTAACTCAGATGTGCATCAGAGGATCTGAGCTGATCCTGCAAGAAGACGACATTAAAGCCTCAAACACACATTGTATTCATTACTGCAAGAATGCAAAGGTTTGTAGCCCGGGAAGCAGACGAATCTGTGAGCTCATGTTATATTTTCTCTCACAGATGCATCTAGTCCTTCTCCCATTTAAACAGATATCCGCCCAACCTGGGGCTTCTGGCCAATCACAATGGTTTCTCTGCTTTAGGGCAAGTTTAATAAGATGATTGGCAATTTGCAGAGCCTTGGTACTCAACACAAAATACATTATATGTGATGTAATTTTTGCAGCCCAGTTGCCAGAAGAAAATGTTGGCAGTGTACATTTCCGCAAACCACAAATACATTTCATTTGCACGTTTCACACACATACCAACATTTCTAAAGCAACGTTGTATATGAGCTGACTTAGTTGTCTGAGGGTGGAGGGGAATGCGGACCAACAAATTACAAAACTGGTTGTCTTTTAGGCAGTCATTGCTGTGTTTCCAGTGGCTTTTTACCCACTCAACGTGTGCGTTTTGGAGCGACCCCTCACTGCATTTCCTGCCGGGTACAGGATTGTTTACAGCTGAGACATGGCAGCATTTCCAGTGGGTATTGTGCCTCTAAAAGTGGGTATTTTAAGCTAGAATTGATCTTTTCCCAACCAAAAACAAGTGATTTTTGTGCTAATAAGTGTTGTTGAAACCTAAACTTTCAGTCTATCCGTGACATAATTAGGGCTGCAACAGTATGAGATTTTTAACGCACAACAACCATCTCAGAAATATACTGTGGTTTCACAGTATTACAGAATTTGTATTATTATAAGTGAGCATTACCAACAAAGGAATGAAAATGGAAGGGTTTCTTTTTGGTTGAACAAATGTTTCATTACTATAATTGAAACTTTAACCCATTTTGTTAATTGAATTGTGCAAGTCCCCCCTTTGAAAATAACTGTACTAAAGGGGGAATTCTCTCTCCAGCAGATCTACACAGTATGATAACCTGAACAATTCACATCACTTTTTATTTAGAATCTGTTTATTTGCTTTTAACCTTACATTGTTAAAGTGTACACATTCTAGCATTGTAGGGTTACACAGGCAAACGTCATGGACCAGGTACTTTAGTTTCTCTGGTTTCGCTGAAGCATATCTAGATGCCATTGTCCTTATCAGCACCACTTGGTATATCTGCGCATGGTCTTGGATTGTCTCCATTCCATTAAAGTGCGTCTTTGCCACTGTAGAGACGGAGTACCTGGGCTATGTCATTGGAAATGGGGTGATATGGCTGCAAGTCGACAAGATCCACGCCATTGAGTTGTGTCCTTTGCCACAGACAAGAAAGCAACTCGAAACCTTTATGGGCATGGCAGGCTTCTGTCACCATTTCATACCACATTTCTCCACTAGGGCGGCTTTACTCACAGACCTGACTGAGTCTCAGTGTCCGAATCAATTCCAGTGGACCAAGGCGGCAGTGGCAGTGTATTTGGGGTTACACAGGCAAATTGTTTGATATTAATCAACTGTTTCTTTGTCTTTGAGTTACCGCGGTTGTTTGGGGAGGTCCCTTCATGGTGGAGAAAGAGGCATGGCTGAGGGCTAAGGACTCTTAAATCCTGGAGCCAACTCATTGGATCAAACCATGTGCTACCATGTTGGGGGCGGGATTTGGGTTTAGTTAGTTTTGCTTTGTAATGAGTTCTAGTTGCCATCCACTTTGGTTACCCCTTGTGTATTATTTGATTTGGCCAAGCTACTATGTATTAACAGGTCAGTTTGTTCAGTGAACACCTCATTTAGTTGTTATGTTGTTTCAATTTGTTGATTTCATAAATTTTTTAGGTAAATAAAAGCCCACGATTTTGTCAACAACCCCTGTGTCCTTGCCTCACTGCTTGCTCCCTAAAAAATGCAAATGCACCAAGGAGGAAAAAAACAAGGAGGGACTGCAGGCCTAACAATTGTCCCAAATGAATTTCAGAGTGCGAGGGACTTCTTTTATGGTGTGATTAGTACAACTGAGATATTAAGTTTCCATCAAGCTTTTCCTTTGCTGTGTTCTTCATTTCTAAGTTTACTCACAGAATTAATATTCCCTGTAATCTTGTTTTATTTATTTCTTTAGGCTTAATTGTTAATTTCCTGGTTTGTACATTTTCATGCATTTCTGGGGTAAGTTAAACCCCTACGGTTTTGTCAACAACTCTTGTGTCCTTGTTGCCTCATTGCTTGATCCCTAACACTGATACATAATATACAAATGTAACCTATTTGTGGTTTACAGAAACGCACAATGCCAACATTTGCTCATGCACCATCGTGTCAGGGACACAACAGCGAACATAAACATGACTCAGTAAAGAGGGGCACCACTGGGGCATTATGCAGCTGATGTGAAAGTACTATTTTTCAAATGCTGATGGCAAAAAAGGCAAAACTTGTTTACAGACGTATTAATGCTACACCATCACAGCTCATCTCTGCATGCTGTGGTCTACATCACATGTTTGATTACTCTGATTAGTTATAGGTGTATCCAACTGTGTCCAGAGCCATTTAGATCTACCAGCCTGATCTTATTCTCAGGTCGTCAATTACAGACACTTTGTCATGCCTGTCAGCATGTGATATTGGCCCCAAGTCACCCTTTAGTGTCTTTATGAGACACTCCAGGCTTTAGACTGATACCACTGTAAACCCATCTGTGGCAATACTTTACATTGAGAGCAACTGACATAGTGTGAGGGTGAGATAGTCCATGTAGGGTGAGTGGGAGTGAAGTTGGATGGGTTAATCAAAATAATGACTTCACCCAAAAGATCACAGCTTTTGTCCGATGTAAAACCAAAAGTCAGTGTTGTTTTTGCGTTGTGCTACGTAACTTATGTACAGTTATGGCACGCTGATGTCATGTTACGTAACAAGTAGACTTACATTAACCCAAAACATGATCTTTTTTTCTCAAACTAATTGCTTTATTGGTAGTTTAATGAATGTCTTGTAGATGTGGGTGTGGTTTAGGCAGGTGGTAAGACATTCTGAAGACAAAAAGAGACTGAGGAGGCGTTTCACACGCTATCACAACTTATCAATGTAAATACACACACCCACACACACACACCCCAGATAGGACAGGTCACAATCACTCAGGGAGGTCCAGGTACATTTCTCATGTCTAATGCAACACGTAAGGAGAGGCACTAAGTTACAGTCTTGCTAGCCTTCGTTGATGAGGTTTAATGAGCCAGGTTTAGCATAACAGCGTAACATAACCAAGTAGTTCTGTTGCCTAAACTTAATTGCAAGTGTTTCACCACATAAACCACGTGTCAAGATGCGTTTAAGCTGTTAAACACATGGACATGCTAAAGGGTGCCCTGTGCGTTGATATCAGATGCCCAGGGGTGTGACAAAGTGTTGTTATTTGACAACCTTGGTACGAAAACAGGTTGGAAAAAGACCCTTGAAAATCCAAAATGAATTGAGAGGATACCAGGCTAGAAGGTTTGGTTACAACCAGAAAAATCTGCATGTTTGACATCTATGTAGCAGTGACATAAAGCGAATAATGAAACACCATGAAACAGATGAACAGTGGACCTAAGACCATCACTGTAGCTTCTAGTGTTGTCTGAACCTCGGTAACTGTTACCGGGAACCACACTTAATTTAAAAAAAAAAAAATGGCTTCAATTCAAAAATTGAAACCATTTTTTTTTTTTTTAATTACATAATTTCAGTTGTTTCTGTAGATATGAAGTCTTTGACAGGTGGAATAGAGCAATTAATAAAAGTGAGTGAATCACCTGAAAGCCTTTAGTCTATAAAGACTGTCTATATAGATGTATTTTCCTGCTCCCCTGCCTAGAGACAAAAGCCCCTTTTACACTGCCAGATTTTCCGCGAATGTTGGGCCATTTTGCCGGCAAGCTGCGAGCATTTAGACACAGAGACGGATTGGCGAGTTGATCCGAGGTGCCCAATTTTCCGCCTCGTAGGGTAGTCATATTGGTGGAACCCTTTAAGTTTAAAAAGTCCGAGGCAGCCTTCCACAATGGGAGGAGCTGTTGATGACGCCGCACGTGCAATCCACTGGCGGTGGATAAACAGGAAACAGTTGATAGCAGGAATTAGCGAGCAGCTAGTAGCAAGAGGGAAACACAAACCTGACAGACACTGTAAAGATGAGCAACTGAGGAATCGCGTACCCTCCTTGCCCTCGCAAACGAAGAGGCCAGATGACGGGAACTGTGAAGAACGGGCCGACTTACGAGAGAATCACCGAAGGACTGATCAGCCATGGCTTCCCTCCCATGTCGCTGTTTACGTCACATGCTGAGCTACATGTTTTGTTACTTGCTCACGCCCCCCATTGCCCTGAAAAAGGCGCATTCTGTATAAACAAAAGTAGGTAGGCGGCATTTTGCCGCACTCCCTGATTTTGTTTTTATACTGCCAATGCTGAAAGAAGACTGATTGGCATTTCCTGCAAATTTGCACAATTCCTGTTTAAAAAGGGCTAATGATAAACAGAAGTCTCAAGCACCTGATCCCAAGCTCTCGATTTGGTTCTTGTTAATGTCATAATTTCACTCTGTCATCATAAATCACAATTCATATAGAGACATTAGAATTCATTTCTGAAGGGCCTTTAACAATACAGACACACACTACTGTATGTTCCCCCATTATCATCACATCACACATTCAGTGTTTGAGGTGGTACAGCTAAAATAAGTGTTGTGAAATCAGCTTTCACACAGAAAGGCAAGAGGAATGGCTTTGAATCACAGAGATTAAATGTGCATTTAAGAAAAGATGGAAGCTGCTTCTCAGGACTTTAAAATCTGCCCTGGCTACAGCGCAATAAAGGGATAACAAATTAGGTCTGGCCAAGCATGGTCCTCGGTAATAAAAAACAACGTTGGAAGAATAGGATGTGATCATACAAGCAAAAAAAGTGTCTGATTTAAAACAATGTGCCCTGCAGGAGCCGTGGTATGATAAACTCTGAATCGATTGTGACACGATTACGCCGTTTATTTGCATTTAGATAGTTTTATCTGCTCTGCAAAGTTGATTCCAATGCGTTCGGGTTGTCTTCCCAATAAGAACATTAAAGGACATTTCCACATCTCGTGAAAGAGTACGATAAGGATTTTATGCAGAATTATGCAAAGACATAGCAGGTGCTGTAGGATTACCATATGGGTGCGTGGTGCTTGATGCAAATTAAAACCCAACTCTGAGGCATCAGCAGCCATTAGAGGTGAGCTTTTAACAAGATAACACGCTCCCTCAGATCAATGCTGCACAGATACTGAAGGTGTCATTGCTCGCTGCTAACAACTGGCTTTGTCTTTTCCAAAACAACAGCACCTGCTAAGCAGCCGCAGAGGGCTAAGTGATATGATCGCGCAAAAACATCAGCTATATGATCTCCCCTGAAAAACAAGCCCATTTATCTGCCTCGTTCTACTCCTCCTCACCTCAGGGTTTGTCCCTCTCTTCCGCCTCATTAATGATGTCAAAGTATGGATAACAGTATGATTATTCCTGCCTGGCCAGGCTGCTCTTTAGCGCCTGGATGTGTCATATCTTAAATGACTCTTGATTGCAGGGATTTAGCCTGAAGGTAACTAAAAGCACATCGCCTGTGTGGTTTTTTATTATCATGTCAGGGAAGAGGGAGGAAGAAAGGCCGGGTGCTATTCATCAGGGGCATTCAGACAAAGCGTATTTAACCACAAAAGAGGGGAGAGTAGAGCCAGGCAAATAAGGACAGGGTAAAAATTTCTCCCGCCTTGACAGACTTAAGTAGCCTATTACATGATGGCAAGGCTTTCATCTATTACTTCAAGGAGGTAGAGAAGATAATCACCACTGTTATTCCCCATCTGATGTGCCCCAAGCCACCTATTACCCCGTGGCCTGCAGCACTCTCTGCTGAATACAGAGAGAGGGAGCTCTCTGTTTGTGGCGGCGTAGAGTCATCGCTCGACATGGAGGAAGTGCAGAGGTTTTAATACAAAAGAAAAACGTATTTGTTCCTTGCGAGGATCTTTGTCACAACAGCTTCCTCTTGTGCAAAATCTAATATTAAAAATGACAACAATAGCTACCCAGCTGTCAGTCGAAATCTCATATACTCCCCCTCACTGCCTCATTGTGCTTCATCATCACGCATTCACCTGTATAGATGTTAATTAGGTTAACGAGAGCGGGGCCGTCCCTGACGTCGTCCAGCTACGCTGTTTGTCCCCTATCTCCTGCTCCAGCCTCGTTCCAAAGACATTGAGATATGAAAGAAGGATCATTTATTGGATCATTAGTTCTACTAATCAGCTCTCTAATTACAGCCCATTACAGTTGGGTGTCTGATGTATCCCCTCTCCCCAGGACCTTGGACATGATGCACTCTGACACTTTGTCTCCCACAAACAAGCAGCTGTCCTGCGGCTGAACATTGGAGGCGTTAACCTTTGGATGAGGTCTGCTTTTAGACAAATGAATCTCAGCCTGCATTCACACGAGCGTGTTTGGAGAAAGCTTTTTTTTTTTTTTTCTTACAGAAATAGTCCATTGGATCAATTGGGGGCTTTCGTTTTAACCTTTGCACTAAAATAACCACACTGGAGGTCTGACAATGCGAGCCTCAGAGTTGTTTCAGGTGAACTGCGGGAATGTTTTGTGGAAATGAGAACAGAGTGGTGCACAAGTGGGTGCCTTTGGGGGACCTCACTATTAGTTTTGCATGTTCTAGTCCATTTACTACACACAAAGCACTTAGTGAGCATGGAGCTACATTCTTGGCTTTGGGATCAAGATGTGTGGCAGAATAATATATATTATTATATATATATTTTATATCACAGCAAACTGTGTATTTTTAGTCTTTTTTTCATGTAACTATATTTACTTTGTGCGGTAATGCAGTTTAAAGGGCCAGTGTGTAAAATGGGTTGAAAACCGTTGAAAACAGTGACATCAGTGGTCAAATTCTAGATTGCAGTGCTCACTCGCTCACCCCTCCCGTCGGGTAAATGACGGTGACCTCGTAGGGACAAAAAGCCTTGCGCAGATACGAGTTTTTCAGGAGTAGGTCTATCTAGCGATGAGGTGAATGTTTATTTAGAAATCTAAACCATGTTACGATATTGCAATGAATCACTCACGAGCAGGAGACCAGAGTAGCGTTCGGTAAAAAGGCCCGTTTATTTGAGCACTCCGAAAACTCTAGTAACACTCCAGGGGGTAAAAGACTCCGTCCCAAACTCTTCTAGCGTAACACACACACTTAATACACACATACTCGCTTACAGCACCTAGCGGGGACCCCCTCCCCTCTCTGCTCCACCAATCTCCAGCCCGCACACTGACTGACAGCGCAGCCTGTAAACAGAGCTCAGCTGTTTATTTAGCCTAGCAATATCTCCGGACTATAGCAGCTGCAATGGCCGACTTTGAACGCGATTTTGAAGAGTTTCTTGTAGAGGACACAGACCCAGAGCCATACCTGTTTGAGCCGGAGCATACAGATGAGGAACTCCATATGTTGGATGCTGAGCGGGGAAATATCGCAGATGACGGTTCGGGTTCATTCTCTCCTGTTGTGTGGTAAGTGTGGTCCATTTACAAACTTTATAACTAAAAAAACTTTTCACTACTCTCTATCAACGAACTACTAACACTCTCTGCTGTTTCCTCTTCCTTCTTCCTTCCTCCTGCTGTCTTTGTTGGTTTATTTATACACGCAAAACGCGTTCTCTGGCTGGCTGGATTGTCCGCTCGGTCTGCCGTACATACATGGCGGCGGAAGATGGCGACCTCTCTAAAGCAAGGCCCTTGCTATATATATATATATATGTATATGTATATGTATATATATATATATATATATATAAAAGCATAAACAAATTTTATTTTGTAGTGATTATACACTTGTATAAACATATTAATGGGTAGAATATTCAGATTCAGATTTGATAATAAACCGTGCCAAATATTACACACTGGCCCTTTAAGTGCGTATTGATTTGAGGAGCCTGCCACATGATGTTCACTATGGAGGCTCAAGGCTAAACATGCTTCTTCAACCTGGGCTGAGGCAAACATGCATCTAGATCAACTGAAGATGTTCATATATGCCTAACAAAAAACAAAAAAAAACAAAAGTTTGAGTATCTTCATGTGTTTTTTTCTTTTCAATTTCAAACATTTGATTAATCAGGTCTGTTGCTGTGTACATTTACTCAAGTGCTGTTAACTACACATTTGAGGTACTTGTACTTCAGAGTATTTCCATTTAATGCTACTCCATACTTCTACTCCATTACTGATTCAATTGCTGCCCTGTGCCGATGACCAAACCACAGCCGTGCTGATGTTCGGTACAGCAACATAAAAATATTCTTGCACACTAGCATGCTACTTTGTGTATGTCTACATGTTACCACAGGCCAGCTAATTTAGCCCATTCTCATTCTGAAGTCATCAAATATTGGTGGCATTCGTGAGTGTGTGATGACAGCTTAATCTGACAGTATGTTGCAACATTGGCTAATGTGATATGAGCACACCTGGAGGTTCACAGCCCTCTTTCCTACCCTCCATTTTTTTCTGACAATCATTTGTGATTTAACTGAAATATTTTGGGGAAATATTTTCCTGTTTGTGGTGCAAAATTTGTTACGATGACTGTTAATGTAGGCTAATTAAGTTTTAATGTAATTAATGGTTTAGAACCCCTGTAAAGTAGAGTGATGCTTGCATAGGTAAAAGTCCCAGTTCTATATTAGCACTCATTAAATGCCGTCTGTCCAATGAAATTACTTACAACTGTATGTTTTGTGCTAAATTAACTAGTTTCTAGTTATAAATTAAGATGTAACATAAAACATAATGGGATTATAAAATACAGTTCACTGCTATAATATATAAAATTGTTAAATTTAGCTTCATATTGACTAGCTACAGCAGTGAAATAATACTCTCACATGAAGGCAACATTACTAATAATCCAATTCTATGACACTCACAGGGTCATTTTTTTGCTTAACAAGCACTTTTACTTCTGAGACATTTTGGAAATTTTTGCTTGCGAACATTTTCAAAGTTAGACTTTCAATTGTGATTACAGTATTTTCACAGTGTGGTAGTGTTACTTTTATTTAGGTAAAGAATCTTAGAATAGCAGGAAATTACAACCAAAACCCCCAAACTGTGCAGCATGCATTTGAAATGTTTAACAACAAGTTAAGGCACAAGCATTGGTATGCTTTCTTTAAATAGGACATGTGTGTGCCCTGCAGAGACACTTCATTGTATTATTTCTGGCCAATAGCAACACTAAAAGGAGCAACTGTTGGGACAAAGGCCCTTTGATTTTCCCAAATTCCTAAAGTGCCCCTGTGATCAGCCCAAGGGCCTCTCCAGTGCCCCTGTAGTCAAGTGAAGTGGCTCTGAAATCGTCTAGGATTGTATGCACTCCTGTGGTCTTCTGGGACTAAAATTAACCCTAAAAAGAGGGGACTGCCTTTGGTCCCAACAACGCATAATTCCGAAGCCACAGTAGTTGGAAAAATGTCCCCTTGGATTGAACTCCCATTTATCTGACACACCATTATGCCAAAAAACAAAAAAACTTGCATTGTTCTGAAAGACTGTGTCATCAAATGTAGTCCAGACGCTGCTCCCATGACCTGTCTGTACATTTTCCTACAAAAAGTAATGCACCAAAATTTGCACATATCCCACATAATCATGAGCCAATAATTATTATTAGCCATGTACTTCTGTTTGGGAGATTGTTGAAGGAGAAACGTCCCTTTGGAGCAATGAGGTTTGTTTTCAGGATACCAGACTGTTGGACAAATGGCTTTTCAGTTAAATGGAACTTTTTGGACTATTGGAGCTTCAGAATTATGAGCCATCAGAGCAATGGCATGGCTCCAAAGAAAGTCTGTCTTCACTCTGCAGGAACAAAGGCTAAACCAAAATGCGAGGTGTTATAGGTATAAGTCGGTGACACTTGGTATATAAAAGTGAGAGGGCTTTACCTGTCAGATCTTTGAAGGCTTTAAAACCACTCTTCTCATCTTCATCTTTTAAATCTCTTCCAAAAGTGACTTTCATCCAGAGGATTTTATTTCCACCTTTCACTTTTATACACATGTATAAATTATAACTATGCCCACGTACTGAATCACAGCATGGCTTGATTAATGAGGACTTCATCATCGCAACAGATTTGCAGATGTGGGGATGCCTGCAAGGAAGATCAACACACTCACTAACTTGTTTGAATATCAAAGTTTGAAAGTTATAGCAAACAGTGCAGATAAGTCAGTCATGCTTAACAAAGTTACCAGGGGTGGAATAAATTGGATTCCTTTTGGCTACCCCCTGCTGACAAAATCTCTAACCTGGCGGGAAGACAGCTGATCAAAACTCTGTCCGATTACAGAGTTTCTTGTGAGTCTGTGAGACTTTTGTTTGGAAGTTGTGACTCACCTGTAATTATGTAAAATGTAGTATTTTCCACTCAGATTTAAGGGTAAGTTTGTTTCAACCTTGACCCTGTTTTCCTGTGTTTGTGTGTTTTAGTGACTAATGGGAACAAAAATCTGTAAAATTGGTTGAGTATTTAGTGAGACTGCTGCAGTTGGCCGTGGCGGTGTAGGCTGCAATGTAACCACTCTGGGCAGTTGTGCACCCGTCAATTTATGTCCACTAAATGCGCTTGTTTTTGCCACTGACAGGTTCAGAATTAGATTTTTAGTGACAATTCATGGAAGGCATACCTGCAGAGACAGACCTTTTGTTAGAGAGTGAAATCTTTTTGTTAACCAAAAACTTAGCATTCCCATTAGTCATTAGCACACAAAGATGTGGAAAAAATAGGGTCTATGATGAGAAATACTGAACTTGCTTTAATGAAACAAGGGTTTTGGCAACAAAAGCTGGTGGTTTTGCTTATATCTATATGAACCTGTTTATCCTGTAAGTCACTTAACCTTGTGCTACAAAGTGCCTAAACATAATCATGGAAATGTTTAATTATGCCATTGTCACCATGGGCAGATATTATATTTCAAGATTGAAAATTTTGACAGAAAACAAATGAATGCATCAAATATTTTACTAATGCGTTCTGTTTCAACATTTTTGAAACCTGCCACATACCTTAATTAACACTAACAATTTCCTCGTTATTTAACTAGCAAACTGCATCTGGGTGGCTTTATGGATCCTTCAAAACATGTCTCCTGTGGCTAATTAGTTGTATCAAAAGGTCATTTCTGGGCTCAGATCCTTCAAGAAAAAGACCCAATTTTCTCCAGTTTTGAATGCATCTTCTAAAGCCAGCAACAAGCATTAGGTATACAGCTTTTATACTGTAAATCATGATGTATTTTCCCAGCACATGCACCAACGTTATTAGAGGACCTTATATTGATCATTTAATGGAGGCCTAATGCATCTTTAGATGTCAGTAGTCATTCATCTTGCATTTTGCATCACAGATGATAAAAGTAATTTATTTCCTAATGAGGACAGGCAAGATTCTTCATGTTTTTTTCTTTTTCTGAAGTTAAAAAAAGACTGACAAGAAAACTGGATATTTAACAGGAAAAATAGACAGATGGTTCAAGATATTAAGCAAGTTATAAGAATGTAAAGGTTATAACTGCAACAGCACTGAAAAGCATTAACAAATGTATTATTTGTTCAGATTTTTGCTCCTACAGTATCTCAAACAGTTGGTAGGTCATTTGCAGAGGCAGATTGACCGTTTTGTCCGCTGTTGTGTTTCCAGTGTGGGGTTATACAGCAGATGGTTTAGCTTTTTGTAAGGACTGACTAGGAATAACAATATAGAAATAACAAATAGGGTATTGTTGTTTATATAAACACAGGCCAAGGCGAGTGCATACAAAAACATGTACAAATAGGCCATCAGAAGCACACACTGTATACCCATGCACACAGTAGGAATCTCTTTCTCACACAATTCAATTTCATATGACACTGCTGGCCTCGTGTGCAGCCTCTCTGTCGTTTCTATACGTGTCCAGAAAGTGAGCAGCTGGGTTCTAGGTGAACAGCTCTGACTCTGACAGACACTCTTATCATCCCAGTGATGCTATTACAATTAGAGGAGGATACTCAACAATGTCAATATAATTAATTCAATTATTAAAAAGCCTGCGGCGCAGTCGGAAGGATATGAAAATGACAAAGACTTGCAGAATGAGGGGTGTGCTGCATGCAGCGCTGCAAGAGCTCGGGGGTGTTTTCCCTTTTAAATCCAGTGATATTTTGAAAGTTTCCCACAGGTTGATTGTTTTTTAAATGCCAAGAGAGAAGTCGTCTCAGGGGATCAGACAGCCAAGGAGGAGTTTCTACTTTAAATTCATAATTAAACCAGAGTGCCCTTGGGTTTGGTCGATGTGGATTTTTGAGGGCTTGTACCAATATTTTATAAGATAAAGGTTGTGTATTGAGCTGGTAATCATTCCTGAATTTGACAATTTTATATCAAAAACTACATGCATTCATTTTTATTTTTACAAAACCAAAGGAAACATTTCCTGTACTGCAAAAACACAAAACATAAGAGTCAAATGCCTCTTATGAGCATTAAACTGATCAGTTTATAGCTGTGATTAATTAGAGTTATAGGAAGATATAAACAGTAACACAACAGAGATTTGTCAACTCTGCAAGCTTTTGCTGTACAGTTTATACTGATCATTCCCTTTATTATCTCCGCTTGCATAGCGAGTAATGTTGTAACAGTGCAATGAAGTACCTTGATGTGTCAGGTTTTCAGTGCATGTTTGTAAGGGAGTTTATCTGTATTCCCATGAACAAAGGGTCCTTTATCCCCCAGTTCAATATTCTGTTGACACACATCAACCCTCCTATAGTGTTAATGCTACTTTCTTATCACACTCTGTTAATAGTTTTGATTTACTCTGCATATCACCACATGAGACGTATCAGACAAAGAGCCTACACTCACGGGCCACTTTATTAGATACACCTTTCTAATACCAGGTTGGACCCCTTTTGCCTTCAGAACTGCCTTAATTCTTGGTGCCATAGATTCAACAAGGTGCTGGAAATATTCCTCAGAGATTTTTTGTCCATATTGACATGATAGCATCACGCAGTTGCTGCAGATTTGTCGGCTGCACATCATCTCCCGTTCCACCACATCCCAAAGGTGCTCTATTGGATTGAAATTTGGTGACTGTGGAGGCCATTGGAGTACAGTGAACTCATTGTCATGTTCAAGAAACCAGTTTGATATGATCTGAGCTTTGTGACATGGTGCGTTATGTAGTGTAATGTTTTATGACTAATCAGGTAAAGGCCTCTACTCTGCATAAATTGATTAAGTTTGAACAAAATCATTTAATGATCAGATAAATATAACTGCATAAGTTGATTACGTCTAATGATTAAGTTGTGTGATATTTTGTGTAACCATGAAAAGTGAATCATTGTTGTAGCCACGCACCTGATTAAAACACATCATATTTTGTATGGTTTAAAGCACACACACATAAGACATTATGCATCACCTGAAAATGTAACAATAGACACACACACACTCTAAGGTCTGTGTTATATGTGAGAAAAATAGAGTGTACAGCAGCTCGAAACTATTGGTAGAAAGTTCGGTACAGCCTTGGACAATGGCCAGACCGGTTGCCACGATTAGCTCATGCTCAGGGCAGAATTGGACAAAAAAGGAAATGCTTTCTACCAATAGAAATTGGTCGCAATGGGAAGGCCTAAGGAAAAGAGGTGGGGATTCAGCGGAATCCCCACCAGCTTAAAAGAGAGTGTTCTGGAGACAGTCTTCAGTCTTGCCCCGGGGTTTGACTCATGAGTTGATGTGTTGTTGCTTGTGTGACACATTAAAACTCAGTTGCGCCTGATTCTTCGTGTCTCCAGTGTATCTTTAAGTTCCTGTCTGCTGAATCTAAGATCTTACAGTCTATCCAGTGTACAAGTGAGGCAGAGGGGAAGAAGTTGGGAGCCATCTGGCCCTTCAAGGCTCTCCACCTTTTTTACACCTCAGTTATCCTGCTGGAAGTAGCCATCAGCAGATGGGTACACTGTGGTCATAAAGGGATGGACACAGTCAGCAACAATACTCAGGTAGGCTGTGGTGTTTAAACAATGTTCAGGTGGTACTAAGGGGCCTAAAGTGTGCCAAAAAAATATCCCTCACACCATTACACCACCACCAGCCTGAACAGCTGATACAAGACAGGATGGATCCATGCTTTCATGAGAACTGCTGCTCACTGGATATTTTCTCTTTTTCAGACCATCCTCTGTAAACCCTAGAGATGGTTGTGTGTGAAAATCCCAACAGATCAGCAGTTACTAAGCACAAAAAGTAAGGAAATTTGTGTTTGGTTGATTATTTCTTTGTTGTAATAATACTCCTTGGCAATAAATCCTACACCGTTGAAAAGCCTGTTTATTTCCCTTTTAAATGGTACTACATTTGTAAGGAACATGCATTTGCCATATTCTCTGCCAATGCCAAACAGCATTTTTTTTTTTTTTCTGTTGACCGTTGGATTCCATCCTCCCCACTCCCAAATTCTGGAGGTAGTCTCTGATGAACCCCACTCTGTGGCGGTGAACGTTGTCATCTTGGAGGATAGAGTTTGGTCCCGGACTGTGGAGATATGGGATTGCCACTGGTTGCAGAATTTAATCTCAATACCTCTCTGCATTGACATGCCTCCAATGATGACAAGCCTTGTTTTTCCAGTTAGGGAGATGCTGCCCCACACCATGACGCTTCCTCCACCAAAAGATGTTACTCTATCGGTGCAGCAATCAGCAAAGTGTCCTCTATGATCCAACTGCCGTAGGCAGAATCTGGACTCATCACTGAACATAACGTTCCTCCACATGCTCAGGTTCCAGTGCACGTGTTGCCGACATCAAGTCAAATGAGCCTGATGGTAAAGTGCAGTCATGGCAGGCCTCCTGGCAGCCCTATGAGACTGGAGATTGGCTGCGTGCAGTCTGTTCCAGATTGTCTGGGCAGAGAGCCGTCGGCCATATCGTCCTGCAAACCTTGACTGCAAATCTGTACAAGACAGCCTACGGTTCCTATGTGCTGACAGGATGAGGAAAAGGTCTTCTTGGGGTGCCGTCTTCATGGGGCGTCCACTTCGCAGCCTGTCTTTGACATCCCCCGTTATATGGAACTGGACCTTCAGTTTGCAGAAGGTACTAGGACTCACTCTAAATAATACTGCAACTTAGTTTTGCGGAACACCAGCTTTAAGATGCCCTATCCCACGGGCCCTATCCAGATCAGTTAAACGTGGCATGCAGATTCCTGGAGCAGACACCAACTGACCACTGTAGCAGGGCCCATACTCACAGGTGGAGGTACCGGAAGCTCAAAACAAGAGTCAATAGCAACAGCAAAAAGAAAAAGCTGTTTGGCATTGGCAGAGAAGATTCGGCAAATTTTTCATGGGCACAACCAACATACTCAGCTCTGCTGCTTAACCCACAAATGTATGATCCTTACTATTTAAAGGGGGAATAAACAGGCTTTCAGTATAAGATTTATTGCCAAGAAGCATTGTTCCAACAAAGAAATAATCTACCAAACACAAATTTCCTTACTTTTTGTGCTTAGTTTAGAAGAGTGAACACCCATAGTCAGCTGATTAGATGAAGCAGTTGAAGTCTTCCTGATTGAACTTACACTGAGCTCCATTTGTTATCATGCGTTGTGTCAAAATTCATTATCACTTGCTATAAACAACCCCCCTGTAGCTCCCCCAGTCACTATTCTCTGGCGCCACCGCTGCTCATGTGACACGTCTCGATTTCTTGACTCAAATTCAAAATCTAATCAAGACTGTACAGTATATTAGCGGCCATTATTTGGTATTAATACATTTAAATTGAATAATTTAATTAACATTGCCCATGCATGGTGTATGTTCTTTAACAAAAGTATGTTTAATCAAATAAAAAATACCAAACATGTATATAACCTGAGGCAGGGTGGTATTTCATAGAAACAGAATTACTGGTTGGTGTCTGGGACTCCTGGTACAATGGGTTTGGGGGGAATGTGTGTTCGTGGGGGCTCAGTCTGGGCCCACATCTTTTTTTGCCTCAGGCCCCCTTGTGGGTTTATCTGGCCCTTGGCTCCAGGCTTAAACTAAAGGAGGCTGTGCTTCAGAGTTTGTGGCTCTCTCCCTTTGAACATAAGATCTGTGGACACTTTTTAAAATCAGTTCACCCACCTCTTTAGACTTGCTTTTATTAAGTTGTTTATTGCGATTGTTTGTTGTTTTTTTTTGATTATTTTTTTCCTTTTTCTCTTCTGTTTTAAAGCACTTTGTGACATCAACCCTGGAAATGGTCTTTATAAATAAACTTTGCTTATTAGCAGAGAAAAGTGTTGATAAGTTAGGGAGGTGAAAACTGACTCAATTTCAGATCCAGTTTCATCACTATCTCCTGAGTTTGTACTCGCTTTTCAAGTTGTTCAGATAAATGGCACTCAGACCTTGATGGGAGAGTGAGGAGTGTTTCGTGAACACACGCCATGAATGCGAAGACATATCCAACTCCTTTTGCTCAATGATGTCATTTGTCACAAGAATCTCGATCAATACGAGACGCCTCAGCTACTGTAAAGAATGTGGCACTGATGTGGGTGTTCAGTATCTCAGCTTTTCTCACTGTGGCGTACATATCTCACTTCCAAATCGAGTCATTTACGAAGGATATGGGACTGGTGCCAGGGCACGGCATCAAATGTGTCATTCAACAAGGAAATAAGGAGGGAAATAGATGCTGCATGGAAGAACGCTCTCATACATATTCAACGTGTTTTATTGTGAAAATGTGTGTATTGATCAGGCCGCCTGACCTCCTCAATCCCCCCCCAGGCTCCGTTTGCAGCTTATGCTTTGCAATAAGGACAATCAAGACAGGGCCTCGTTCCTTGTGAAATGCTTCCTTTTTCTTCCCCGTGGCAAATCAAACTCCCACCGGCTTAACAAAGAGACCCTCCAAAGCACGAGCATCACCACCTTTGTGTTCGGGGCCCTATGCGACAGGGGTGGTGCCAAATCAGGTCACAGAGGAGAGACGGTGCATTCACTGGGAATAATGGAAATGATCGCAATTTCTACACACACAGCAGCCCTCACACAAAAGCCGCAAAAATATTCCACCCCCTCTGTATTCAGATAAGAAAGGATAAAATGCTCCAGAAATTACTGTAAACCAAGATGTTTACTCATGAATTATTGTATGCATTATCTGTCTGTAAATACACGCTTGAGCTAAGGAAAGATGACTAAGGTGGCAATCTGTGATTCATGCATAATCTGTGCCTCCAGGCCTGTGCATTGCATGCGCCCTCATCTAAAGGAGAGCATGGAGAATATAATATTTCGGGGTATTAACACAAATGTGTTTATTCTGCTTAAGTCTTCTCTCAAAAACTGCATATAATAAACAACCGCTGCCAGTTGGAAGGTAAACAGTCACGTTGGTGTCTTGTAATTTCAACATTTCTAGCAGTTGTAGAATGTGGAGCCATGAGCTGAGATGAGTTTATGTGTAAAGTAGAAGACAGACCGTCAAAGTCAGTTTGTCTGCGGTTCTTTTGGTGGTAAAGTAGCCAGGGGCAACAGCTGGAGGCACCTTCAGGATCTGTGGTGATGAGTCTGTTATTCACCTTTCTGTTTACTTGTCACATACAGTAATAGCAGATAAATTAATATGTTTTGGATATACCCTTAAGTTATTCTCACACTTTGGGTGAAAGGATAAGCCTACTTTTATTTATTTTTTTATTGTCAACAAATGAAAAGACTCAAAGCAACAATGAATTGATCCTACTAACAGGTATCATCTCTGTACCCTGATACATCACCTTTCTTTGTGCCATGTTGTCTAAAAACTATCAACAGACCTGCAAAAGGGGACCATTTTTGAGATTTTACAATGTAAACAAAGCATTGTGGTGCACTCTGAAAAGAAAATATAGAGTAAAGACAGCCATCCAAGTTAAATCATCCATCAGGTCCGTTGAAACTCCATCAGTGTTGTGATCCGTCACACGCAATATGATACATTGAGTTAGGGCTGGGGGCAATATATTGAATATACGTACTTGATGTATCACAGCTTATTTCACATGGGATATACAATATGACTATATTGCGAAGACCCGAGTATAAATGGTCATGACGTTGTTGTTTTTTAAGCCACCAGCATGAGATTTGCTTCTGCGTTTCAGGTCTTTCACTCTCTCCTGTGGATTTATCTCTCATACAGACTCTCACCCTTAAAGAAAGATTTATAAACATTTTACGGGACACACACACTCCTTCACCCATCTAGATCACTTTCTCCTCAAGTGACAGTGTATGAGCAGGACGTAGCAAGGTTCTAATCTGCAAGGTTACTATTTAGTAGCATTTTGCAACCATGGAGCACCACTTGCAAATGTTATCAATATTTGGACTGGAGAACTATTACTGTGTTTCCGGCTTATGGTGAATAGATCATTATGTTACATGACACTGCGATAGCGATTAACTTACTTAGATAAATGATAGCGTGAGCAGAGGAACTGTGTCTTTATGTCTGCAGAGCTCCAAACCATATCTATTTAGTCACATTTTGTGACCATGAAGGACCAGTGCAACTTGTAAATATTATTGATAAATGAACTGGAGAGCTGTTAGTTTGTTTCCAGCTCATAAATCCAGTTTAACATTGTGCTAACTGCTAAGATCTGACTGTTGACCACAAGCCTCTAGTTCACAGGAGAAATATCAACACTTCTGGCCAGAGACAAGCCAGGGGCTTCAAAATAAAAGCACCAGTGGTTCAACTTTGATTTGTTTAAGGATAACAATACTTTATTTAAATGTATTATAACATTTTAAAATATTGTGATATATATCATGTTTTATGATGTACGGCCTAAAAATATTGCAATATTATTTTTAAGCCATATCGCCTAGCCCTACTTTCAATTTAATTTTTTTCCTTGTACCACAGTGATGGGTGTTTAAACCTGATAATATTATGGATGCAGTGGAAGTTAGAGTCCCAACCAAAGAACTATGACTGTAACTATGAACTATGACCGTATCGTTGTACTACACAATAGCTAGCTAGCTAACCTGATGAGCTAACAAACTGGCAAGCTTTCCATTATAAACAGGGTGGAAGATATTTTGGATGGAAAGAATTTATCTTGACACATCTCAACTTTGATTTGGGAAGCTAATGTTACTATAGCAACTGCTTACCTAACATTGAGTTAGTTAAACAACAATATGTCATATTATGTCTGCAATAAAAATAAAGTAAGGGCTGAACTTTACCTGCAAATTAAAGTTTATCTACATTTAACATTGTAATTGTAGTATCTTTGCAAGATGTGATTCATGGTGGCTGACAAGGCAGATATCCTTATTCTAATTGTCCAAATGACCGCTAGACTGGTTTTCCACTGACGCAATATTAACCTGACCGCTTGCTTGCAGCCTTCATATAAAATAAGTGTCATAGCCTGTATAAATGATGGACACAGCAACTGTTTGTGTGGACTCTTTTTGAAGCCTGGAGTTTGGCCAGGGGCCACTCTAGCAAGACAACACATTTTGATACAGCAGCTCCTCAACATACACACAAATAGTATGTATGTTTCTGGAGTAACCCTGCCCCCTATAGTGAGTACCAAAAATACCAAAAATGGACCTTGGGCTTATTTTTTGGACTTTTATTTGAAATGAAATGCACAACATGTAACATTAACACATTAACAGTAATTGACTTTTTCAATGTTTGTCTCTGCCTTTTTCCTTCTTGTCTGTATTATATTATACAAATACATAAATAAAAATACACTTCAAAAAATAAAAGTGCTTGAAATCTACAAAATAAATACACACAATAGGAGTTATAATGTTAATGGGCATCCAGTCAGTTAGCTAGTCAGTAGCACCTTGGCTTTAATATTAACACATACACATGACACAACAGCTAGCTTCTCTCATTCCAATTCAAACAGAGGACAGTGGTACTGACCACCTGTAACGTTTCCTAGCTAGAAAAAACGTCAGCTAACTCCGACCTAACAACATTAACAGTGACCTACGATTATATGCAGCAAAAATGAGGACTGGTAATGATACTAATGTGTTGGTATTTAGTGGTAGAAGTTAAGAAATGTGCCAAATATCCTGGTTTAAGCCAGGTACTTACACCACTACTGCATCATCACACATTCTGGAAGGCAGTGCATCGCATCACCCCCAAAAATGGGCTAGAAACGCCCATGAGTTTGGCATTTCATACATCACATCTTGTTTTTTGAAGCCGTAAGTGACCATATTTGGTGCTGTGGCGGGGCGAGGGGTGGATCTAAATCACAGACTGTGGCAAGACAGTCACAGACAGCCTGTCACTCAAGTGGCTCTGCCTTTAAATATACTTAACTTAATAAAATTTTAACAATTTAGTTCCATAAAAACACCCCCTGTACAGTTGTCATAAATGTTGAAATTAACTATAGAGACCAAAACCTTTTTTTTGTTATCTCTGCTTTAAAGTTGGGCATTTTAACATGGGAGTCTATAAGGATTTATTTGCTGCTGGTGCCAGCCTCAAGTGACCATTAGAGGAACTGCAGTTTTTGGCACTTCTGTGTTGGCTTCATTTATCAGCATCAGAGGTTGCCGCTTGGCAGGTATTTACTAAAAACATATCAATGAGCCACACTGTTGCACTGAGTGAAATCTTCACCATCATTCTGACAAAAATACTCACTGGAGCACAGTATGTGGATTAATCCGCTGCTGAAAATACTGTAAAATGCACTGTTTCCTCTTGTTTGAGTAATGTCTGCTAAGTCCTACAGTGCCCACCTGCCCCTCAGGAAAAAAAAAACCCTATATATTTACTTGCAGTTTAGATTTGGATCATCAGTTTACAATGAATAGGCTTGAAACCACAGATAATATTGGGAAGTGGAGTTGGTCTTTTAATTGGCTTTTGTGACAACTACAAAAAAAAATAATAAAATATAGAAATAGAAAAGTTAAAGGGGCTCTATGCAAAATTCAGAGTGTATGATTTGTTTGGACATGGTTCTCAACATACTGTAGGGTCAGCTGAGGGGGTGGCTAGAAGTTAAACAACACTAAGCAATGGTCACAGTGCTGACAGAATAACAGTGTTAATCAGGGGGTAACTGGAGGGTGGACGCCACACTTCCATGACAATTCTGTCCTGATATCAGCGGCAACTGCAGTATAAGTGCAAATAACATTTTTGAAAAACAATCAGTGAAACATAATAAAACTTTTTTTAATAAAGGAAGAAACATCAATTGGAATATCAACTGGCAGCAGTTAACCATGTTGTTTGGTTTCCTCAAATGCTGACATCTCCTTCTAGGACAGTTATTACCAAATAAATCACCTTGTTTTGACATAGAATGCTCAAAGTGCTGCGACGCTCCTGCCAGAAAGTGCAAATTTTTGAGAATATCAGCCTGCCCCACTGAGATCACAGTTTGCAGTCCAGGAACAGAGAATGCTAATAGCCAATGAAATTCATCCATTTAACCTGCATAATATCTTTTTGAAAATTGCATCCCCAGCTATCCAGCCACAAATTTATTAAAAGCTCTCTTTGGGGAGAGATACATACAAATGGAAACATCGAAATGAAAACATAAAACACTTGGAGGTCAGCAGCATCTCTGGAAACACCACTATTGTTTCAATTATGTCATTAGTGTGTACTGTTGAGGTCAAAGGTCACTTGTTTAAATGTTATTTAAATGAATCCTTTCATTTTCCACGCAAATGGTTCACCAGCCCTCATTCAAAGCAATAGAGAAAATGAATCACTCTCCTGCACCCTGTCCAGCTTCACCCTGAGAGTCTAAACTTGTTTCAAAAATAAAAAGAAGTGGGTAAGATTCAGAAAAAGGTAACCTGTGTCTTTATATCTGGCCTCTAATGGCTGTCAGTCTAAAATGTCTCAGGAATTAATCAAGTAGACACAATGCTGCGTCTGTTGACTGAGGCCTGAGTATTTTATGTGCACTGACTTAAAAAGCAATTTAAAAGTTCAACAGAAAAGTGCAGAATCAATGGCATATCCATCCCTAAATAAAGCACTAAGTCTTGTCTGGTATGATACCTGTCTGCAGGAGATGATGACATAGGTGTTTGTAGTGCATCTCCTTGATGTACTGCCTTCAGAAAAGCTGCTCAATGAAACTTCATAGAAAAGTTCAGCCTGGTTCTGAGATTCTGAGATGTGGATGCAAATGTGGCCTGCTGAGTTTGTTATTTGGTTGGATATGAGAGTAAGGGGGAAGGGACAGAAGAAATCATCCATCCATGGAACATTGGTAAGCCCATGAATGCTCTCGCTATCAAATAAAAAACTGCAGCTTGCCTTTTATTCCCCCACAACATTCACATCACAGGAGCTCACACAGGCTATATTATTCTTAAATATTTAGTCTTGATTTCCAGGCCTTAGCCAGGTGCAGGATAAAGTGGAATCAAACTCTAGATGGCATCCAGGGTTCAAATTTAAAAAGTATAATTTTGTCATGAATTTAAAAAGGTGTTCTTAATAGCTGCAGTCTACCATTAAATGTATGTGGAGATTTACAAAAAGTCTGCAGGTGTGTTGTGTTTACATGGCAACTTGCGCAAGACTCAAGAACGTTCAGAGACGTTCTTGTTCTCGAGTCTCACGAGTTGCAGGCTAACTCACCACGGTGAGAAATGATGCTATAAAAGTGGAGTAAATTATTTCTTTTCAAGTCAATTTTGCATGCCGCGGCTTCAGGGCACTTCGATTACGACAGATAAGCCGTTCTGACGTTATTGAAATGCATTAGCGGCGTTTTATTATATTTTCAAAATGATTTTGGACGTGGGTTCCGTGCACTTAAAGTGTATGGAAAAATCCGGCTGGCTGTTATCATCCGACACCCCGAATGAGTTTTGTGGATTAAAAAACTACACTGGACCTCTTGTCAGCATAAGGGTGAGTAAGTACTTTCTGTATTTTCATTCTAAAGTTGTCATTTCCTTTAACCTATGAGTGTTACAGAAGTTTGCAGAAACATACATTTCAAACATTTGTCCTGATGATTGGTTTGAGGAGCTAAAGGAAAATTGCTCAGACCTTTGCCTTGGACGCAGTTTCTCTTTGGTCTGCATGTGCCAAAATGTTTAATATTTCCTTTGAATGCTGTCGGACATCCCATTGTCTGTTCGCTGGAGCCACTCCCTCCCCACTGGTAGATCATACTGTTACATCTGCTTGTCGTGCACTCCATCATTAGCTGCTCCGTCTTGGATTTTGCTGCTTGATTTACCTGAGCCAAGGGTTAAAATTAATGATAATATTAAACATGGAGAAAAAATAGGGAGAGCTGGATCAAGAAGTTAGTGTCGGTCATGCGGAAAAACACAGACAACTTTAGTAGCCGACACAAGTTTCTAAATCAGTTTGTAAACCTGATTGACTAACAAGAGGTCATATTTATTTTCCATCGTGCAGCAATTTCTGACAAAAAACTCGGACTGTGCAAAGGCTTTGAGTTTTATGACCACCTTACACCAAATGATCGGGGTCATGGGAGCGTGTCACAACTCTCATGATTTCATTTCATTGGAACATTGTGTGCAACAGTGAAATCTCTTAAAAAGTTGTTCTGTGTTAGGTCGCCATTCATAAAATATCTCTAAAAATGAAGACTTGATGTGGAATACTTGAAAGTGAGACACCCAACCACCAAACTTCCTAAACATCTGAAAAATGACCCCAACTGAGAGCCACAAGGGAAACTGGTTTAAGTGGTTCATGACTTCCTTATCCTGTTTTCCCTGACTTGAAGATACGTGCTGTTATTTTGCTTATCATCCCAAAAACTGAACAGAAGAAAAAAATTAAGTAGTTTTTGAAGCAAGTTATACAACAGATATAGGAAATAAAATAGCTGACAATAGGCCATGTCCTGGACGATGAAGGAGATGGAAGAATGGAGATTTCAGACATGAGACCATTGTAAAAAAACAAAAAAAACAACTCTGCACACATGCAGTGAGTAGCAGCCCAAGTGCATTATGGGCCAAGTGTGATCCCAGCATCAAATTCATTACTGGCACCAAAAAACGTAATTTTCTGAACATGTTGCTCCTCAAGTCAAGCTTCTTACAACAATACCAACCCCAGCCCACTGAGAATTGTCTCCCGCTAACATAACAAGGTCACTTGAGTTTGCTAATTCTCCGTGCACCCCCTTCATTTGTTATTCTAAACAGGCTGTCATTTGGCTATTTAGCACTTATGATGATGAATAATGGCTTCTTGGTGACTAATGTTTCTGTTGGTCACAGCTGGAGGGAAAAGAATAAAATAGTACAACACAATTAAAGTGGGTATTAATATTGTTTTAATACAGATTTCATTTCATTTCTATATTTGGTGGTTTCCTAAAAGCTTCAGAAGTGGTTCCCAGATCACTATTACCAATCCAAAAGTGCAGTGCGGTGTCCCTGTGGGCTGCTGTGGCTTTGTTTCCTCCCCATGTTCTCTCATATTACCCTTGTTAAGACATCTCCTTTGTTGGCAAATGAAGGAAAACTCATTGTTGTTTGAGCTTGAGGTGAAACGAGCAGAGACGCTGCATCTGGAGGGTTTTCACGTCATCAGCTTGTGTATATCTGTGTAAAACCTCTTCTGGTTTTCGCTGGACTCGGGGCTTTGCATGATGTGTTTGGTATAACATCCGTCTCCTGTCTCTCCTTGATAGGGCCGGTCAGGGCGATGGAGCCGTGGCTTACCTGGGTGGATTGCCTTGGATGGCAGCCTAATCATCTGGCCCCCAGTCAGTCGCCGGCTGGGCCAAAGCTACGACAGCACAACAGATGGGCCCTCAAAGGACCCACCACATCTGCACTCCTACAGGAAGATGAAGAGGAGGATGAAGGGGGGTAAAAGAGACAGGAACTAATTCCTCTCATCTTCTGATTTCACGCAAATGAGTGCAAGGGATGTGCATAACGAGTTGGCATCCAGCTTTGGCGAGGTAAGCGGAGATCTGAGTCATAAACACGTTCACAGAGGACTGAAACAAACATCGCTCTGTCTCATGCGGAAGCGCTCAATTAACAACAAAGAACTTTAAATGATTTAAGGGAATAGAGTGGACTTCAGCTTATTATAAACAGTCTTGATGTTGTTTGCTCGGTGTTTCTGGGCTGCTCATGACGTAAAATTGCTCCTCCATCAACAACCAGTGGCTTGCAAGAGAAGTTCCACTCACATTCTGGATAATGAGAGGAACCCACAAATTAAAGGAAATGGAAACTATGAACAGTGGGGCTTTATATTCCTAAAAACTGCTACTCTTCTGGTGGAAAAAGTTTTCTGACAGTTAGGAAATGTTTTCACCACCAAAGCAATACTTTCAGGAGCATCATCTTTTGAAATACTCTGAGAAAACTCTCTGTATTGCAGTATAGAAATAATATTAATGACAAGAATCATCATCATCATAATCATCAAATACTGGACAAATGCACTGTTAAAAATGGTTGAACTAGAAAGAGTCAAATGGGCCTCTGTTAGGATTTTTAAATCATGTTTACTGTAACATATATTACGCACATATGCATGTAATAAAGTTTGGGGAACCACCCTCTTAATGAGAGAAGTGACTAATGAAATTAATAGCTCCATAAACCAATTATTAATTCGTCAGCATGCTTATCAATAATTAATGAATCTCAATATCTGGGTTATGAATTCTCCATATAGTGATCTCAATTCCTGCTCAAAAGAAATGTCCACAGACAAAGACTTGGCGATAAATGAAAATTTATTTGAGCTAAATGGGTAACAACTGAATAAATGAATGAGGATAAGATGAAATACCACAAAATCAACAGTATGTATAAATGGATTAAAACAAGAAGTAACACTCATGTGAGTTATTTAATTTGGCGATAGTGAGAGAGTATGTTAAGATAAACTGGGAACGCAGGAATGCGCAAAATGTTTATCTAAGGAATCCTAAATTAAGATTAAGATAATTAAATCTCCTATCCGACATCAGCTCTTACCACTGCTCAGCGGGTCACCTGTGAGGGCAGTTTGTTGCCTCCCTTCTTAGCAGCGAATCATGCAGACGTTTCTCCTGGGCCCCGAACTTTCACTTTGCAACTCCCGGACTTTCCAGCAGAATGAAACTGGCTGGCACACTGTGGAGGGGGAAGCGGTTGAGCCTGTGAAGTCTTGTGGGTGCCCCAACGTTGGTTTCCTTACGTTGCAAAGAGCCTTTGCCAAGTGGCAAGTGGCTGGCAGCTGCTGGGTTTGATGAATCTTTGGTTGAAGAGGCAGGTCGAAAAGGGCAGTTGTCTACTTTGTTATAAATACTCGCTTATAATAATGGTGAAAACAATATTGTGTACCATTCGATACTGTTATCAAAGTTATTATTAACACTCATAAAAATGTTTAAAACACTAAAGATAAAAGAAAACTAGATAAGCAAAACTTAAAAGTTTAAAATAACTTTGATCGTGACAATATAAAAAGCGTAACTAAAACGCAAATACGAAAGAGGCTAAGATATGAAAAAGAAGAAACAAAAAAAAAAACCAAGAAGAATTATACTTATTTTTAGTATACTTATTATACCAGATCCTATACTTTGACATGTTACGCGCGATAGGCACATATTCTTCTCATTATGGTCAAAATCGGTTCTTAACATCCAAGCAAAATTAATACAATTGAAAACAACCTATAGTTGCGACATATAATGAAAAACAAAATGAGGCAGCACATATCCGTGCAAACAAGTTGATTAATGAACCCCAATTATATTTCTACAACTCGTGTTGTGTTCAATGTGAATGGTCAGGATGTGGTGGAATAAAAGAAGCATTGTCTTACGACAACTAGTGGGTCATTCATCACTGCGTTTTGCCCCAAGGCTGGATACTTTAAGATGGCATCTGAAACTTGAGGGATCCCAAGTGCCTCTTCAAATGTGAATATTCAAATATAATGAATTATTGGGAGACATCTGAGGTGAATAGGGTAACATTTTAAACTAACCATGAAACTTCCCCAGCTGAATACTTACATTAAGACAATTATCTTTTGTAATTGCAAGTTTTCTGAAATATTTACATATGCAAATGAGGCAATACCTAATCAAATATGGGCCGATCTGCATACATTTCCAGCACAAAAATCTTAACACTTAATAAAACCAGGTTCAAAATTCTTGTTTCATTCTGTTGACATATTAGTCTTTTTTTTTTTTCTTTCAGAGAGGGAATTTTGGTTATCTCTTTTCATCACTCCATGAAACAGAAAATACTGCCAACAGCCATAAAAATCCACTTTTACCATGTTTTTTGGAATAAAATGTTTTATAAATCAAGCTATAAATTATACATTAACGAACCGCTCTGTAGAAACCTTCAAATTGTAGATTGCAGGTTCGGTGTCTGTTACTGCAGATGAGATTTGTGGCTCCAAGTATGAGAAAAAAATAATTTTGAGAAAACTGCATTTAAAGATATGTGTTATAAAATTCCATACATTTTTAGATAATGAGTAAGACAATAAGGAAGAAAGTTTAACCAACGGGTGTCACAAGGGCACCGTTCAGACGATCCAGACGCTTATCATGCTTATGTTAAAAGACGCCTTTTTTCATTGGTTTCTCACACTGCAAGTCACTGCCCAAGTGCCTGATTTCGATGACTTTAGAGTTAGACGAGGCTCATTTTTGCCATTGCAAGTTTTTTTTGAAATTTTATGTTTTTAAGCTTTTAAAGGAAAACAGATTAGAAAGAAATAGTGTATAATAACACCAGGAAATAAGAGACAGGACAAATGAAATTAAAACAGTTAAGTTTTTTTAAAAAAAGAGTGAACTTTAAGGAAGTCACTAACTGAGCTAATCTGCCTTTCTGGGGCAGATTGTTCCAGAGCCTTACGGCCCTCACTGCAAATTCTCTGTCCCCTTGTAATTCAGTTCAGCCGGGCCTCTGTGTGGAGTCCAGGTACAGCTTCTTCCCACACTCCAAAGACATGCAGGTTAGCTGCTGACTCTTAATTGCCTGAAGGTGCAAATGGTTGTCAGTCTCTACAGTATGAGTCAGCCCTGCGATAGTCTGGTGACCTGTCTAGGGTGAACCCCACCTCTTGCCCAGTGTCAGCTGGGATAGGCTCCAGCCACGCGTGACCCCTAACAGGATAAGCTCTTTGAGGCCTCTGGAGCTGGAGATGAGTGAGTTATGCTGCTGGAGCATCAACTTTCACTGTCATATCTTTCCCAAAGAATGGGAGATTGGGGTTCCAAGAAAGAAAACAAAGAATGAAAGAAAAGGGCAACAGAGCAAACTGATTTTGTAAAAAAAAAAAAAAAAAAAAATCAAAGGTGCCTGACAGAGACATGAATCAAAAGAGGATGGGTAGAAGGGGCCCAAAGAGACTACTTATATGTAGGACCCAGAATCTGGTGCTACGCCTCTGGTAAAGAGGCTAAAACAAAAGCGATGTGGTCAAATCTCTTGGGTCGGATTAAAGCCTGGCAGCTGAGTTCTGTACAGTCCAGAGTCAATCAATAGATTTTTAGTTCAGGCAAGTAAAGAGGCTGTTGTAGTAATCCAGGCATGAAGAGATGAATGTGTGTGAAATGGTCTTTGTGTCTTTAAAAGCAAAGATAGATGGTATTTTTTTAAAAATATTTCTTCAATAATAAAAACATGATTGCACAACCTTTGTGACATGCTGCTCTAAACTTAAATCACTGTCAAACCAGACGCCAAGTTTCCTTGCAACAGACTTGATATTATCCAGTAGGGGACCAGCTGGATGCAGAATTTGTTGTGTTATATGGTGGAGGTCAGTGACAAGGATCTTAGTTTTGTTAGATTTCAGCTGAAGATAACTTTTGACATCCAGCTACTGACATCTAGCAGGCAGTCATTAAGTGACCTCATCATGCCAGGGTCTGTGGAATTAAAATACTAAGCACTGTTTTGTTAGTGTTTTAAAGACTTCATTGTACAAAGACAACTAACATAAACCATGATAAAATATATATTAGAACAAAAGCCTGAATTGTGTTTTTTTTCCTCAAAACTTGTATTTTAAACAAGCAACAACAACAACAATACTGGTCCCCATCACCCACTCCCACTGACTGACTACTTTTAATTCCTCAGCACTTGTTTCAACTGTGTGGGTACGATCAAGGCTTTGCACACCCTTTCTGTCTCTTAGTGTAGAAGATATTTATCTCCAGAGTGATTGTGATAACAATGAACATGATGTTAATTTAGACTTGCGGCAAGATGTTTTGGTTAAGGACTGGATTTTTGTTGTTCGCTATTTTCTTATCTGTATGTGAAGCGTAAACAACCTCAGTCGGTTGTATGTGCATTTTAGCAAATCAGAGGGGTTGAGCATATTAGTATGTGTGTTCCTCATGTAGGTGTGGCAGTATCTGGTGTCAGACTAAAACAATGTTCTGTAACATTACTCAGCACTCATACATAAGTTATATCGACCTACTGTATGTCTGTTTCAGGGCATATGCCCCCCTTGTTCAGATGTGTCCTGTGGTCCATGAAATAAACAACGTTAAAAATAAAATTACCGCCTAGCAGTTGTATGCCTCAGTGAACCAGTCTAGTTGCAGTCACACTTTACATCCATGTCTGTAAAAACATGGATGCTTCACACAAATCTTACCCCCTGGCAGCACAAAAGATCTATGCAATCTGACCAAATGTCTCCAGTTCTGTTTGTGAGATATGGCATGGTGACCTGTAAATTTTGGCTTGTAATTTAAGCTTTTCATCGACCTTCTCAACATTAAAATGATGAATATATCCCTCCAGTGCGTAGTTTAGGCTCTTTTGGTTACTTCTCAATGACATCTGATCGTTATGTCCCCAAAAATCATCAATTGCCTCCTGTGAAATGCCGTGTACTGTGACACCTGCCATAGCACCGGTCACTGAATGTTGATAGTTTGTCCGAGTGAGTGGAGGGGGGCGTGGCTTAGCCATAGGTCAATTGCAATAGAGTGTGCCAGAGCTGATGTCAAAACCCGGAAGTTTAGCATCGCGCTGGTTCCCAGAAGAGAAGGTGAATGTGATTTTTGCATTGCCTTTTGGATTACGTCAGAAAATAAGCTCTGTGGCTTGTGGTAACACAAGTTTATGATACTTACAGGTTTTGTTCAGTGAGATAATCTTCAATTCAAATCCCATTCAAAAAACGTTTTGACTTTTAGACGAGAGAACCGGAAGTGCTAGAAGCGCTAACAGAGTTCCGGGTTTACTGGCACACTCTATAAAGTTTACTTTAAACTGAGTCCACTAACAACATTTAACAGCACATAGGATAGGTTAATCTTTCTAGAAGAAGCGCTTTCACTTTAACCCAAACCATCATCTTTTTTCTATAACTTCAGGACTATCTTCTGTAAAGCCCTGAAGGCAAAGTTCTTCCAACAGTTAAACATGTTATGACGACAACATTATAATTTAACAAAAGTATCAAATTCAACTCAGTAATAACTGTCAAGGTTTATGAGCAAAACAGTTGTTTTTTGCTAGTGAACCATTATTAGCTTAAGCATGTTTACATTACATAGATTAGCCTAGCAGCGAGCAAACTTTTTTTTTCTACTTATAGCTTGATAAATGACATGTACCGTTTTATTGTTCTTACTCACTGTTTAAGTCACTGCAACTCCCGACAGAACAGCACAGTTGAATTTCAGCCTGCATGCACATTTATTCAGCTGAACATTAATGAAACAGAACAGCTAATGCTGCTGGAGCAAGAAATTAGCGGGGTGAGAGGCCTGGTCCGTGGGAGCAGGTCCGTCATGATTTATCTTGTGAGGGGCATTGTTTACGTACAGCATGTGTTCTGTCTGTTGACCCATATTTTCTCTGTTGAATTATTCCTGAGTAAAAAACATTATCCTCGTTGTCTTTCTTTGGCTGCTTGCCATCTGCCTGCTGCTGTTTGACAATGATACAGAATTTCAAAATAAGAGCGTATCCTAAAGATGACAACGTGGATCGATGCTTTCACTTTGCAATTGATGATATTGGATCGTTGATCACTGAATCGATATATTGATCAAGATCACTAGACTGTAACACCCCTAGATGAAACGAGTATCTGATATGATAATATACTTTTTTACGAGCACTAGTATCATCTGAGCAAAATGTGTCATGATCCTGATTTTGGTAACTATGTTCAATCACTTACTTTTGTGATCAAAAATGAAGCTCAATTCTGAGATTGTTTTGTAAACAATTTTCAAATAAATAAATACTTATTAGACTAATAATCAACCCATATCAATTTCAGGATTAAAATGTCTTCTTGTGACAGGGTGAGAGCGAGGACAGTCCAGTTTGAAAAAGCCCCCAATCATGTGTGTGTGTGCGTGTGTGTGTGCGTGTGTGTGTTCAGTCTGTATTGATCAGCCTGCTGCCTGCTGACAAGCCTAAATTTGGAAGCCGACCTCTGTCTCTCCCCGCAGACGGAAGCAGCTGCCGGCTGTTCAGCACCACAGTGGGAGTTTCCCCAGGAAGCTGCGCAACGGGACGTTAAGTTGGGCCGAGCGATTAACCCCACACATGCGCTGCGCCTCTCCAGCGTGTTGACCACCATTTGACTCAACTGGTTGTTGGTGCTGATGTTGGCCCAGTGAAAGGAAGCCTTCTGTGAATGCCCTGCCCCGCTGCTAAAAGACGTCATTGTGCCAGTAAATTACAGCCTTATTTTGCTCATGGGCTGTGGATCTTTAGTCACGAGGGCCCAGAGGAGCGATCATTCCCAGATCACACACCAGAAATCACACATGAAGAAAACAATGTGGAGAGAGCACTTGCCTATTTAGCCTCACTCATTCAAATAATAAAGCCTAGCAGTGATTTGCATATATTAACTTTTTTGTTAAGCACGCTCGTACATCTGCTCCGAATTAGTCATTATTTTCTTTCCATAATTTGGCAGAGGTTACCCTGCTGTGCCGAGAAAAAAAAAAAACAGCTCAATAAAAATTGAGCCTCCAAATACTTTCATCGAAAAATGAACATGCATACGAGCTCAGCTCTGGGACTCTCCAGACTCTCTGTTGTCTTCATGTGTATTTTCATAGAATGTTATTTGTTCGCAGCAGTGACAGTGATGCTCTGCAGAAGAAATCTGACATGGAGTCAGTCCAAAGGGTAACATCCGGCAGTGTAAATGGTGATGATGATGGTTATAAGAACCTGGTATACAGTGATGGGAGAGAGCAGATGACTCACCCAGATGGTAGAGGAACTATAATCGCTCTGTCTCTGAGTCAAAGCTGCCATGCTGGTTCACTCATTGCTCCCATTTTCCTTTAACGTCTTCCTCGTGCACCGATAGCGCCATATCACTTAGTGCAGGACCCCCTCTGAGTTGTCCATGATTAGACATGTTAGCCCGACAACAACGTGCTTGATTACGATTACCTTCTGTGTTTTCTAATTTAGACTCAGCTTGAGGTGTTGCTAAGTTTGAGTGCAAAAAAGCAGAAAAAACACAGTTGGATGGGGTTGGTGCCAGAGACCAGATAAACTGCAGGAGTGCTGAGTTTAATTCCTCTTTGATAACAGGCCACAAAATCAGTCATTAGCCGCCACGTATGCGTAGCTCCAACTCCTATTGTCTTTGTCTCATTTAATGCTTGTCACGTGTGAAATGAACTATCAGGCCACCAAGAGCACTTATGATAAAAAATGACGGGCAAAATCCTAAAATATGGCGCTTTATGGGAGCCAGAGCCTACTTTTACAAGGTTAATGAACTCTCACTAACTTTAATAGTCTGTTTTCCGACTCATGCATCTTCATAAAGCGCCCTTCCCCAAAGTCTGCAGGCGAGGGGTGCCATTTCAAACAGCTGTGCCAGGCGCACTCCTGCAAAATGAAAAGAGCCTCATGATGAATCACATCCACCTTCCAGTTCCTTCCATTTTTCCATTGTTCGCCTCACCTGGCAAACCGTCAGTGGATTACCTTCATTTCCCTTGATGCCTAGAGGTAAGGGAATGAAGAGAAAGTGCAAAGAGAACAAGGAACTTCTGTAAGTTCCTAATCACCTGGTCCAAAGGAGGGTGGAGGGGGAGGGGTGGGGCAGGAGGAGGGAGGGGGGGATGGCATCCCAAGAGTGGTATTAACAAGCAAGCAGAGTGAGCAGCCAAGGTGAGAGCTCGGGGCCCGCTCGCAGCTCTGCAGGCACAGAAAGACTTCCTCACCTCACGTATGAATGTGAGTGTGTCATCTGTGTGGGATTAATGACACACTGACACGCGTCCTCTGCGTGCTGTTAATGAACAGATTATGAGAACCAGACTGGAAGAGAAGCAAAATGACTCCAAACGACTCGACCTCTTTGTGGACTTGTGTCACTTTTTTGTTGTTTTGCTTCTCTCTGAGGTGACTTCATGTCACTTTTCACTTGCTTCTCGTTGTTGCTATTTTGCTTCCCTTTGTAGTCAGTTTGTGCTGTTTCTGGAAGCTTTGCATCGCTTTGCAGCTGTTTTGTGTCACTTTGTGTTTGTTTTATTTTTATTTGTAGTCATTTTTTCTCTTTCTGTTCGTTTTGCATCTCTTCAGTGTGGTTTTGCCTTTCTTTAGTTTGTGTCTATTTGTGGTTGTTATGCATCTCTTTGCAGCGGTTTTGCATCCCTTTGTTGCTAGTTTCCAACTTTTTTGTCATTTCACATTTTTTTTACCTGTCTCTGTAGTCATTTTGCATCACTTTTGCCATTTTTTGTCTTTCTGTGGTGGTATACCGTGTCTTTGTGGACATTTTGTATTCTTTGAGGTCAACCTGGTCTCACTCCTAGCTCATCAAATACTTCATATATGCAAGACACACTGAGCAGCAGCATTTTTGACACACTGGCAACTGCCATAGTTTAAAGAGCAAGAATGTCTGCATTGGGCAGTGGGGAGGGGAGGTGGATGGGTCAATCAAGCTCTGAACTTTCACCCTGGAGCCCGCTGTTCATTTTCCATTTCAAACCAAGTCAGTAGAGTTATTTCAATAAAAATGTTGTGTGCCAGTGTGTGTAGCATGCTATGCTTGTGACGTATGTGACGTGACGTTATATATTTAAGCCAAATCATGATTTTTTTTTTCTAAACCTAGCCATGTGCTTTTGTTAAGGATATTAGGAAGTAAACCCTAAAAACAATTTTTTTTACCTATGTCCAAGGTTTATTTTGAAAAGAGACTTTTTTATGTCTCTTTGAGGTTGTTTTGCATCTCTTTCTGGTAATTTTGGGTCTGTTTGTATTAATGTTATGTCTCATTGTGGTAGTTTTGCTTTTCTTTGTTGTCATTTTGCTTATCTTTGTAGTAGTTTTGCATCTTTCTGTGAGTCATTTTACATCTTATGGTCATATAGCATCTCCTTGCCAAGCGTATTAAGGTTCTATTAGCCCTATGTTCCCTCAGATCAGTGTTTCCACCATTGAGGTAATGTTTTTGCCCCTGTTTGTTTGTCTGTTATCTGCCATAACCCAATCCCAACCCTAACCTATCCCTAACCTAGATATGGAAGAGCTGTCTCTGTGTACTTGGGGAACAGAGCACCTAATTTGGGTGGGGAAAAAACATAGGTGCTGAGGGAGTATAGGGCTGAGAACATAGGGCAGACCCTGTTTTATTGACTTTCCAGCAATAAATGTCAACAGTCACTTCAAACAAAGACCCGTTCAGTAGTCCATCCATCTGTTAAACTCATGCCACAAACCTTTATGAGAAGCACTCATAAACAAACACACTGCAGCACACAAGCACTTTGCTCTCTCGCACACGAGCACTAAAATAACAGGTATTTCAAAACAATAGATCCCCTGAGAGGTGAGGCAAAGATTAATCAGTTTATTTTCGGCTCCGCCATAGAGCAATGTATATGGAAAGGGACTTGAGAGCTGGCAGGTTGCTCTGCTATTATTTCCAGTACCCTTTCTCTTCTGACACCCAACTAAGCAGTGACACCAGGTGACATTTAAAACACTTGTGACAGCGACAACATTTCATATGTTGTGAGTCTGAAAAGAAAGACAGGATCTCGGCTGGGGGAGATGCAGGCAAGGGTGAGAACGCGTGACTGTGCAGTTGATCCATATTTTTGGAAGGTCTTATAAACAGTATCTCGGGGGCTTCATGCATAAATGGAGCTGTAAGGAAATGAGACTATTTAAGGTGTCACTTTGTATTAGTGGTGTTTTACTGTAGCGTGCAGAATTCAGTTTAAGCCCAGTGGACCTTTTCCTGACACACACCTACACACAGGTAGGCCACCAACCATGGTAACAATTAGCTGTGTCAAAACTGACAAACTTAATTGTAGCTTTTTATTTACATGTGCTGCCATAATGAGGGGGCGGGGTGAAATGTACTCAACATTTATAAACTTTGAATATGAGCAGAACAGGACACACGTTTAGAAAAATTTGGCCCCTTTAAAATGAACATTTTCTCTAGAAATATGTAACATGCTGTTATTGTCTGTCCTATAATCACATAAAAATCACACTGAAAAGATCCTGGGATGTGAAGTCTGGCTATGTACCTTCAAAATAAGTGACAGAGAGACAGAACAATATAAAAATAGAAGGAGGAATTCATTTCTCCTCTCAAAAGTTAAACTCCCCTCACAATCAGACACATTGAAGACACGCAGACTGAACTATGTCACATTAATACATTTTTTATTTTTATTTTTACCCCTAAACACACTCTCCACTCCTCCATGCGTCAACATGTCTCCACCTGTATGTTTATAGCAGATGTGCCTCATGGAATCCTGATATAGTTTCGTGGCTTCTTTTAGCATTTGCTGATGTCACATTGCCCCGGTTTAACAGAAGGGAGGAAGTGACAGAATAGGTGATTGACAGCTGCAGGAGTGTGACTGCAAGACAATCTGTACATACTTAAGTGTTACATCTGTGTGTAGATTGATCAAATTGTCAGTTCAGGTCAGTTGACCCAAAATTACTGTCTATGTTAGATGTTAGAATCAATATAACATCTAAGTCTGATACTAAATCAGAGATTTGACCATTTCTCCTCAAGGCAACTGAAGGACATCAAAGGACATGTAACATCTGCTGAAACCAAAACTAAAATTAGTTTAAGTGGGTTAGCAGTTTCTTAGAGCAGGATGAAGCCAGTGGTCAAAGAAGTATTCAGATTCTTCACTTTCACACTGGGACATTCACTCAAAGCCACAAATGCCAACCTCATGGTTGGAAAAGGAAAAGTCAGGGGATTATCAAAGTCAGTTTCATCCTCCGGGAACCATGAAGCCCTGTTCAAAGTTTCATGCCATTCCATCAAATAGTTGTTGACATGTAGCAGTCTGCACCAAAGTGATGAGCTGAAAAACTGTGTCATGGTTAAAAAGTACAACTTTGCAGCGTTATATTACTCCATTATGGGTGAAAGTCCAACGTTTAAAATCGTACTCATATTGAAGTATGATAGTATTGGCAGAAAAATGCATCAAGTAAAAGCACATAATTTCCAGTTGAATGAATTTTCATACAGTAGGTTAGCAAAAAATATTGCAATACAGTATGTTTTATCTGATCATAATTGTCTTATTAAAACATGAATGTGCCAAGAAACAACTTTTGAAATTATTTTTGTCAGTGGAAAGGAAAGCTTGCATTGACTTTAATTTCACAGATAAGAAACCCCAAAAAATAACATTTTAAGTCTCTGGTGTGTTTTATGCTGGCTTCATATGAGTAGAGGGAAAGTCCACTAGCCGCATGGCAAATTTATGCAATGGAAATGTCACTGGCTTGTGCTAATAATGTTAGCATATTCTACATTTGGGGAAAACATGTCTCACAAAACATATGTTTTTTTTCTGCTAACTTAGTGAATCATTATGGAACTGAATTTTGTACTTTTGGTAAATGTTGCTGTTGTTGTTCCCAGATTTATATGAATAGATGAAAAGTCTGTTAGCCGTGTGGCTAATTTAGGCATTAAGCCCACTAGGATGGAAATGTCATAGGCTTTTGCTAATAACGCTAGCATTTTAAATTTGTGGGGAAAACAGGTTTTGTTGATTAACCTTGTGAGTTATATTAGAAATAATTTTGTACTTTTGTTAAATTTGTTGTTCACAGCTTTACTGTATGAGAAGAGGAAACAGTCTGCTAGCCACACATCAGATTTATACAGTGGGAACTGTCATAGGTTAACTTATGAAATAGAAAATGTCATGTTTATGCTATTAATGCTAACATGCTTTATATGTGAGGAAAATGTTTATTTAACTAAAGACAGTTGTTTTGTCTGTACACCTCAAGAGTTAAAACAGAGCTGAACTGTGTGCAGTGTTGTTGCTGTTAAAACCATGTATTATGTGTGCTAGTTGCATCAATCAAACTTAAATGCAGTTTACTCACCACTGTAGAAACGCCACAGTCAACTCGTGTTTTAGAGGTGTAGCTGTGGAGCTAAGCAGACAAACCACTGGCACTCCATAGATCCTATAACACTATAAATCAGCCTCAAAAAGCCCAGTATTTACCTAAAATCAAGTGTAGTAGTAGAGGACAATTGTAGAAAATAAAAAATCCCAAGTATAGTATCTACAATACTAGTCTAAAGTCATGTATTATGAACATCCTATCACTTCCATTGTTTTCATCCTCATACCAGGCCAATATATATTTCAAAATATTTACAAAGCAACAATTTGTCATTGTCTATATAACAATTACAATACAAGTTGCCACCACTGCATTACACATCAGTCAGTCATGTCAGCAGTGCACATAACACACCGACAACCCTTGTGAAACAAACTACATATAACTTCCTGTCAGACTCAGTACGGCCTGCTTGACGTCAAAGAAGCCAGATGTTTAGGTTAGGCTGGCCTGGTTCGTTCTGAAGAGTCAGCAAAATGTGTGGGGTGTGTTGGTGTTAGAGGTGGAGAGCGTGAGCAGTAATAACATTGGCAGGGTGGTCTCGGGGTTCAGGGCACAGCGACAGTTTGTGTATTTTAAAAACCATGTATCCATGAGACAGGACAGTGAAGCCTCTTCCTGTCTGGACTGTACCATTGTCAAACCTATACTGCAGCCTATTAATCCTTTTCTGTACATCCTAACATTACAGACAAAGGTACCTAAACCAAAAGGACACACAGCATCGCATACAAATCTGTGAATACTCACTGAGGCTTTGTATTGTTTGTTTATTTACTGTCAGCCGGGGATGTGAACATTAGAGCGTTAACCGTAACTTGGGGAAACCACAAGCAGCAGTGACAAAAACGTAGAAGAACAACAACAGAACAAAAGAGTCAGAGAGGTAGCTTGGGGAATATTGGGGATTTAGTAAATGCAACAGAGGTATAAACAAAAGCAATGAACTGGAAAAGGAAACAGAGACAGTTTTAAATACACCAACATAACCAGTTGAAACATCTCACAACATTTGCCTGGTCACAAATGAGGGTCTGGGGTGCAAAAATTAAACTTATTTGAGTCAGAGCAAGTCACAGTTAGGTATCAGGTCTCAGGGCGCCTTCACACCAGGTTTCTTTAAACCAAAACCTGGACCATTCTGGACCACTCCAAACTCTGACCATTCTGTGGACCACACAATTGCTCTCTGGTCCACCTCAAAGGTGTGGTCTTGGACCACTGTCAAGTAAACTCTGGAGTGGTTCATTTCTGGTGTGAACACAATTTAAACCAGTCACAGGAAGCATACCATTTCATTTGTCATTCCACTGGATTAAAAAAAAACACTCCCTCTTGCTGTTTCATTGACTGGTAGGCTATAGTAGTAGGCCATACTGTATATGAGTTTGCTACCAAAATGTTGAGTGACAGGGGAAAATCCTGGACTCATGATGAAGTGAGATGGCTCCTGAGTATAAGGCAGACGCGGGAGTAAGTCACACATGTGCAAGTCATAAGAAAGTCTCAAGTCATAACCTTCATGTCTGAAGCAAGTCCCAAGTCAAACTGAGTCCTTGCTATAAGTTAAGCAAGTCAAGTCAAGTCAAGTCAAGTCAAGTCATAGCTCAGGTCATGCAATCAATTTAAGGAGAAAATAATAGGCAGATTACCCAAAAATGTTCAAAATGAGCTCTACCTCAACCAACTACAATAATAAAATGCTGCTTTTACATTAATGCATGAGTCAGAATCATCTAATGACATCATATATAGAAGTAGACTACAACAGTCACAGGGGACATTTTTACAATACTTTTACTTGTAATACTTAAAGAACATTTTCCAGATTATACTTACACATTTTTACCTAAGTAACATTTTAAATGCGGGAATTTGACTTGTAACAGATTATTTTCACAGGGTTGTATCAGTTACTTTTACTACAGTAAAGGATTTGAATACTTCCTTTGCTGCGCCAAGCCCTCTGGTCAAAATAAAAGACATACTGTACACACACTCACAGAGAGTGAACTTATTTTGTGACGGCAGGCAGGAACAGTCGTTACACACTGTGGCAGTATTAAAACCTCGTACAGATAAGATGAGCCTGAGCACAGAAAGCTTGCAGCCCATGTAGAACGCTAGAGCCCCCGGCTCTCACAGTGGTGACTGTGTGTGTAACGGCACGGAGCTGACAGTGTATCGTTGGTTGCAAAACATGTTCAATGTTGCATGAGTTATTAAAAACCTAACTCATGTATCGCACACATAGAACCAAATACAAGCACACAGTGACACCCATGATGCCGCTGCAGATACGCCACTCCTCCGAGGAGAGCTGTGAACAGGAGGACAGAGCTCTCATAGCGCGGGCACAAATATCAGGTGGCGGGTCCTCCCCCACTGTGACATATACATCATTATATTTAAAAACAAAACGTACCTTTTCAGTATCTAGAAAAACACAAATATGTAATACAAAAAAGTCAAGTCTTTTTAAGTCATTTGTGTCAAGTCAAAGTTCCAAGTCCTCAAATCTGCAACTCAAATTGGACTTGAGTCAAGTCACGTGACTCGAGTCACCCAACTCTGGTATATGGTCCTCAAGAGAGTTGTACAAGGAGGGGGACAAGAACCCTGTAGAAGCATGCACCAGTTCATCTGCTGTTGATAGTCTTTACAATTTCTGGGCAGTTTGAGTTTTGCCATTTTGAATGCAATGCAGCTGGAAAATCACAACAACATATCATCCTCACATTGGTTTGATTCAGGAACTGAACCTTTAGGTGTGAACCCGCCCTTGGTCTTAGTTCAAGTCTCAAATCACAGAGGGCAAATCTAAATCTAGCCCCAAGCCAGTTAAGGCAAGCTCTATTATGCCCCAGGTTTGTGTCTACTCTTAGTCAAATTAAAGTCAGGGATCAAGTTATGGAAGGTAAGTACAATGCAAAAACAAGTATGAGTCAAATCTCAATTACTTAACGGTATACAACACAGAAATAGTTGGTTACTGTTAGTAAACCCATCATTTTCCTCCCTACACTGCTTGTACACACAGTGTGGGCTACTACTGTAGGAACGTGACATTTGTTGTAATGGAAAAGTCAATATTTTGGCAAGCTCACCAAACTAACTGCTGGCACCTACCTGTCCAACAGAAAACAGGCCAACTCTGCATTGCTTTTCATTCTCATCCTTTCTTTCAGTGCTCACCAGTGAAAGTGAAACCAACCCCAGATCCATTTTTGTTTTGGGACAAGCTTTATGTGTTTACTGAGGCTTTTTGCCTCACTATAGAAGCATGTTGTTCTGCGCTTGTCTAAGATTTCCGTGGCCTCCTCTTGAATGCGTGCAGCCACTCCCTGGTCGCTACCTTTTTATCAAGTCCTGATCTCACCTGCATGGATCCCACACACAGATATGCAGACGCAAATATGAAAATACAGGCACAGGATAGAGTCTATGTAGATAAATACATTGCTACACACTTCTAGTGGGTCATAACTGATGATTGGTATAAATCTATACGCTGTTTTAAATAGAAATCCGTAAGTATACCTGTAAGTCTAGGTTAAGTCTCAAGTCAAAAGAGAAAAGCCAAGTCTTGTCAAAGCAGGTGTTAGGCAGTAATCAAGTCCAGGATCGTTTGTGAGGGTAGAAACTCTTCCTGAACCTCTCAGTGCTGGCCTGGTGTATCTGGTACCTTCTTGCCAATCTCAACAAGTAGAAAAGGCAGTTATCCAGGTGGTTGGGATCTTTGAATGATTTTCCTGGCTTTATTCTCGCAGCGCCTGGTGTAAACATCCTTCAGGCAGGGTAGAGCTCCACCTTTTGTATGTTTAGCCGAATGAACTATTCTTCGAAGGGCCTTTTCGGTCCCACTGGTGCTGTTTCCGTACCAGGCATTATCGGTCAGAGTGGTGCAAGTTGTGTAACTTGTGTTGTGTAAGTTTAAAGTAAAGTCTCAAGACCTCTAGGGTAAGTCCAACTCAAGTTTCAAGTCTTCACAAGTTATTTAAAAACCTTTCAGGCCTCTGAGCGATTTTGGAACATTTTCCTTCCCAACCTATGTTAGGAATATTTTTTTATACATAATTTAACTTAGACCAAGTTATTCCAAAGGATAAGGCTTAATACTGAGGTATATTTTTGCATTCAGATCTTGAGTCAAGTCAAAGCTCACTGCAGTGAAGTCCAAGCTTCAGGTCTCATATCCTATTTTCGGGACTATGGTCTAACTGGAGTTCAGTTTTCAGTTCGACAGCTCTGGCAGGTGTTTCCTCCATACGTGATTGTGTCATCCTACATATTCAAACCTGTCATGCACAGACAGCCACCTTCATAAGCTGGATTGTTTTCACATATAAACATAGCATGGAGGTGCCTTGGGTTACCTCAGCTGATCTGATCAACCGTAGTCAAAGTTGCGACCAACCTCATTGATCATGAGCCTGACAGCATGTGGGTGTGAGATCATTCCTCCAGAACACCTATGCCTCTTTAAACCTTATTCCCTCCTTGTTGCTCGGTGCGAAAATAACAATTGTGGGTGCACAAATGTGTGTAGACACCTGAAGGTCACTCACACACTGAACATGATGAAGTGAGTCTCAGCGAGTCACTTTCTTTCCATCTCCTACTTCTCAATTTCAGCCCTCTCCCTATCAGCCTTTCTCTAGTTACCTCTCTTAACTTCTACTTTGCACTCTGTCTCTCTGCTCCAATCCTCTTTATTCTCCCTCTCTCAGTCTCTCCCTCTCCCACTCTTTTATTCCTCTTCTGTCCAGGGTTTAAGATGTCATTGAGAAACCTTGAGATAGATGAGGTCTTCAATGAGAGGCAACCATCAGCTCGGCACTACAATAGAGTTAGAAATGGTATAAATCAGAGAATATGATCAGGAATGACAGCGCTGTTTGCCTTGGAAAGCCCATAAACCCAGATGCAATAATGTTTGCGGGGAGGATGGCAGAAGTTGTCATAAAATCAAACATATGCTCAATATGGGCGGCGTGTGTGTGTGTGTGTGTGAAATTGAATAACCTGCATCATGTGACAAAGCAGTCTTAAAAAACAAATTTGAATCTTTTTTTTTCCTCGCTTCATGGGATCCATTTAAATGCAATCAGTGGCAAGTAAAAAAAGGCATTTCTGTTCAGTTGAAATATGTTTCTCATTAAAGATGTCAGTGGGAAAAGCAGGGATGTTGACGCTTTAATCGCCTTCCCTTCATATGCACTGTAATGGGACTTGAAACAGCTGTGTCTCAGAGGGGAAAAAAAAAAATCTCTGTTAGTGCGTCATGTGGTCAAGTATCATTGAGACCCTCTGGAAACGTTCAAGTTGTGGTGAAGGAAAAAGTGGATTATTTTAATTCAAGTGGGTGTAGGGGTACGGAGGGGAGGAGAATGTTCCCCTCTGAAGATTTAAAAATAAATGCCAGCCCTCTTCTCCCCCCTGCCTTTTATCTTGTTAGACCACATGCAAGCCTGCAGTTCTTTCCTTTTTAAATTACAGCTGCACATTTGTGGCAGGTTACTTAATTTAGAGCAGCAATCGAGCAAGCAGTGGAATAACAAGGGCTAGAAATCACTAAGAACTCTATCTCTACACTTTGGCTTGAGTGATCCTACTGAAGGTATACAAATCAAGTCCAGATTTAGAGCCCACACTATATCATTATTCTTTATACTTGTTTTATCTGTCCAGGGATCGGTTTGCATTTTCAGATAACTCCAATCATCTTTATGTGAGGGGAGGCATCCAAGGTAACATTTTTAACTAACAAGTATCACCATAAAACTTCCCTAGTTGATTACTTATAGTAAGACAATTACTTCTATACTACAATGTTTCTGAATGTTTTTTAAATATGTAAATGAGGCATTATTGAAAAGATATTTGAATACATTTCCAGAACACAAATCAAACACTGGATTGGTCAGGTTCAAAATGTATGGAGGGAGTTTTGGATATCTCTTTTTATCATGCTATAAATCAGAAAACCCATTTTTTGCCATGTTTTTGGGAGTAAAATGTTCTATTTATCAGGTTATGAATCATAAATGAACCATCCTCTCTGTAAAAACATTCAGAATATAGACAGGAATAAAATATAAAGTTTGGTGTAAGTAAGTACAACTAAAACATATTGTGCATTTTGTGCATTTGTTTTTTTAAGAAAATGGCCTTTAACCCTATGGGCCTGAACGAGGCATAGTGCGTCCAAATTCACACCTCTGTGGATTTTCTACGTCATAGCGTCATAGCAAGAAGCCATGCATATCACGTGAAACAGCGGAATTGTAGCTTTCCGACAAGACCAAACACTTGTCGGTGGTCACAGGAAAAACAACAATAAAGTTACACTAAAATTATGTATAACAGAGCTTTCATACAGCTTTGCACACACATTTCTCTTGGATGGATTACTCGCGAATGCAGGCTCGCACAGAAATGCCACACGTATCACATGAAAGCGCAGGACCAGAGCTTTCCAATGATACCACACACATCATTGTGCTGTCATCCCATCATGCTATAAATACAGATTAATTGTCTACAAAATAAAAACCTGACGAATTTCTTTACAACCCATTATACAGATCTTGTTATCAGTCACTTCATATAGTGAGGAATATTGTATCTTACCACGTCTTAGGCTTGCCTGTGTTTCTCCCTGTCTATCCACATCTCCAAATTGTCCAGTTGACACTCCATCAAACTTTGTATGACAAGATCAGCCACTTCACCTTTGCGCACCCAGACAACTGAGGCTGAAAAACAACAACAGACTTTGTTTACTGCAAACAAAGTGGCAAATATTATCTTGGAGGACATCACTGCACTTGGTTGACTATTTTTCTATTATCTTTATTATGACTGTGATATGAGCTTAAAAGTAAAGGCAGTAAAAATACCCCAAAAAACGCCTAGGGCTCACAGGGCTAAATATATGTTTAGTTAAATCTAATACATTTGTAGAGAAAATACAATATGAAGACAATAAGGTTTAACATATCAGAATGAAACTCCCTTAGTTGATTACTTACATTAAGACAATTAAGTTATTAATAAAAGTTGAAAATAAGGCTAATAAGTTGTTGTTTTTTTAAATGTTAAAATATGCAAAAAGGCATTGTCTAATTAAATATGTGCTTTTTGCATACCTCTCCAGATCTAAAATCTGAAGTGAAAATCTGAAAATCTTAAACCAAAGCCTCAAAACTGACCAGTGCATGCATGCAAAGTGTTCAGTGGATTTACAGGGTTGTTTTTTTTTTTTTTTTTTTTACAAACATCATTTAAACCTTCTCCCCATCTCTCCAGTCACTTTCTAGTATCACAAGTATTTTCCAAGCTGCAAGTGTTGCATCAGTAACCTGTTTACTATGTTTTCTTGCAGCAAGAAACTAAAGTTTTTGATGTGCAAAGACATAAAATCTTTAAACTCAAGTAAAATATACTACTGTATTTTGGCGAGGAACATTATTACATGAGGTGCATAACTGCATTCACTGCATACCTCAAAATCATGTCTCAGCAGGAGCCACCTTTTAAAAATATCATCACCTAAATCTTATTTTGGGTCGAAATTCATACTTTCTACAACTTTCTAGCACTTCATCAGCTCTCCAAAGACGTGTCCCTGTTCAATAATACATACAAATTCTAGCAAGTCTAGCCAGATTTTGATTCAGTGTACTGCTGGGTTTTATTGGCTAAAAGCTCAGATAAAATCACTTTACACTATCTCCCAGCACCAACAGAGAGGACCATCTAGAAGATGGTACAAAGCCTGATATACCAAAACGGATAATGAATACTGGACTTCACAAGCTAATGTGTCATCAAAAGCTGGTTGGTAAAACATTTGTTATAACAAGTTTACATGAGAGTAATAAATCAGGATTCACTGTCTGTCAGGTCATTGCGGAGTTCTTCTGCCCTGTAGTGGCAGATTGAGTTGATTTTTGCCAGCGAAAAACAAGCTTTAAACTGTTAAACATGCACTGACCAAAAAAAATGTACCTCTGGCTCCTTAGAGGGTCTTTTAGTACAGCCAAACTCTAAACAAGACATTTTTAGGAGGTCAAAATGTTAACATTAACGTTTATGAACTGAAAACACACTGAAATAGCGACAGCTACACCTATGCCTATGTAGAGTATAGACACCCTGTAAATTCAATGTTTAGTCATTGACTATCCACATCCAGAAATGAAGTGCAAGGTTCACTGGGTGCGTTGGTTGTTGGCATTCTGGGATATCGTGTCAGTGTTTGCCTGTTACATGCATTGTCTATTTTCAAAACTACACTTCCATTTTCACAGGAAAGGCACAGTTTGCATATAGTCTCTTTCAAAATAAATGTGCTAAGTGTGCTACAACATTGCAAATTTATGTATTTTTTCCTTCGACAACAAACGCACGTGGTTATGTTTTGCCAACACACACATTTGGTTGGGCTAAGGCAACAAAAGCACAAGGTTTAGGAAAAAAGAACAGGGTTTGGCTTTACAATCTTACAGGAAGTGAACACTGACCTCCTGGATGAAAGTTGTTGGTTACTGGACCCATCCACCACCCCTCCAGCCTGCCCTATGCGGACTACAGCTTTAACTTTCACTGATGTCCCATCGTGTTTCCTCCTGATGCCACCGGCTGCAGTTTAACAGTACCAGCATTTGGCTGCATTTCATGGTAACGTGAAAGGACAGCTTATTTCGTCTGTGTCTGATGCTGGAAGTCACTGACCAGGTGGCAATTTTGCCAACTTCGGAATGGGACTGGGTGGGTTTATGCCACAGTTACGTTACCTAACCAACGTTGTGGCTGTGGTAGCAATTTGTAAACAAAGGGAGTAGCTGTCATTTGCCACGCTCTTAATTATGCATAACCTTAAGCCTTAATAACACTAAAGGTGAGTTATATAGCAAAATTAAACATGTTTATTTTTGCTGTAAAGTGGGTACTATGGGTCCATGAGGATTAACTTGCTCTTTGAGCCAGCCTCAAGTGGACATTCAAGGCACTGCAGATTTAGGCTCTTCCGCACTGGCCTTATTTCTGAGCCCCGAAGGCTGCCACTTGGTCAACTTTATAAAGAGTATTTTAATGTTTTTCTGCCCCCTAGTGGCCAGAACTGTACTAATGCAGCTTTAAAGTAAACTTGCAGTAGCTTTCCAAAGTTGTAGTTTGATTAACATGTTGTTTCATGTCTAATTAAATTAAACAGCAAAAATATATTATTTTTGTGAATTCTGACAGCTAGAGGAGTTTACAACAAAACATATGAAATAGTACATGCTGTATGATTTACAGCTCAATATGTCCACCCCAGAATTTGGCCTTTACTTGGTCTCTCCAACAGAAATGCAACCATCAGTATCTTGAGGTAGGACATCCGACCGCGCTGTAACCTCTTGTCAGACTGAGGTAAGGTGAGGCAGTGAGTGGGAGCGCTGAAGATGTCTTCCCATAATGTACTTCCTGGGAAACTGCCAGAACTGTTAATTCGATACGTACTGCACGCTGCTTCGCTGTCTGTTTCTGATTAAAATAAAGCCACTGAGGAAGGCACAGTGATGGAGGCACTTTGCGCTGCAGGTTGGGTGAAAAGATTAACACTTTTCCTATTATTACCTGCATAAATATGAGCACACATCAATAATTCATCCTAATGGCTCAATGTGTGCGATTAGATGTCAGCTTCTCATCCTTTCAAGGATTTGCATTTACTGCTTTTTCTGCTGCTTCGCATGAATTAGATTTGCAGTGCAGCAGGTAAAAAGACAGATGTGTTTTGTGTGTGTGTGTGTGTGTGTGTGTTTGCAGCCTCCAGTGCGCACACCCTCCCTTGACCAGATCCCATTAGCCTGAAGCTATTTATTTACAGCAGTAGAAAGATACTGATACCAGGAGAGAACATCAAAACAGGGCTGAGAAGCCACGTGTTGATGTGTTTGTGGTTGTTGCTTCTTTCTGTGGCCATTTCAGACCTTACTATTGATCTTAGCTCCAATAACTTTCAAGAATCTTTTACACTTGCAAACAATTCTTGTTTGTCTTTCCAGGTTTTTTATTGCCTTGTGTATTTATCTCATGAGTGCTGGAGTCATGTTGCTTCTTTGGAAGTCATGGGATTCCTCTGGAAAAAATAAATAATGCTGCAGGGGAAGACTGTGAGATGAAGTGTGAAAGAGAAGCCTACTTTGTTAGAAAGAGAACAGTGGGGGCACTGTCTCAAATCCTTCCTTTTGATATCAGACTGGAGACCTTATGACATGTTTCATTGATGCTATTTATGCATGGCATTTCGGTGGTTTGCAACAAATAAGCAACATAATTAGTTTTTCTGTTGAAGTACAAACCATGCCTAATTGTGGATCCATGACCAGTCATAACAAAGTGACTTAATAAACCATGTATCTGTTCAACAACGGAAAAAGTTAATCACACAAGTGTCAACTGATGTATTGTACTTCCTTGAAGGTCTATTAAATGATTTTTTTACCACTAGAGGGCAGAAGAACTCTACAACAACCTGACAGACACGGAGTGCCCCGCATTGAGTCCTAAAACTGGGAAATGAGTTAACATTTTAGCACTCCCACGTCTCAAAGCCAGTGGGTTTTTTGGGAGTTTTTGGTTAGATGCCTGGAATAAGGTCTGTAATTAACACAAGCTGCAACATAAAATAACCTAACCAGGGCGAAGCTAACTTCTAGGTTAGCCTGCAGAACGTTATCCCTGGAGCACGTAAAGTTGTTATACTGAGATGTCTATGTTGAGATGTGGATGCCTATTCACACAACCAGCAGAAATGGAGCAACATTGGGATTCGATTGGAGTTGTTTGTGTCCAATTGATGAATTTAACTCAAATATTCACTCTCATTTTGATCTAGTTTGCACTATAGCAACTCCTAAAAGAGGCATATCTTGCTCTTTAGCTGCTAATTCCTCCACATTCATCATCAGCTAATCGCTAACTTTGTTCATTCTTGTTGTTTGGCGCTGGTCAGGTAGTGGAAATTGATTCTCTATTGTAAGGAGGCTTCCCCTCCACCTCAGAGATATTACATATGTCTCTACGGGAATCCTGATCCATCAGGGTCAGGTGTGTGGGTAATTACTTTTAGACAAACCACCTGTGGAGTGGACGTGGCTATCAATCAGACCGGTTATTTAAGCCCCTGTCAACCATGCCCACTTTGATTTTTCTTTTCCACTGGAGCAGCGTGCGTGTCGCTCTGCTTTGAGACAAATCAATTCTGTATCTTTCTGTCTTAACTAAACACCATTAGCAGTCTGTGCCACTTACCTGATGGTATGAGAGAGTAAGATGTTCGGCTCTCGCGGTGGCTGTTAACGTTGATCCTTTATAAACGTTAGTCCTTTGTTGGTGTCTTCCTTGGTGTTGGCACATTGCTTCCGTGTGGGGGTTCATGTGCCGTTTACACCAGGTCCTTTCTCTCGGTCCCGTTTGGGTGATGAGAGCAGATTCCGAGAGGTTGTTGCCGAGCTAAGTTTCCTGTACTTAACGTCCAGTGTTGTGCATGTTGTCTCCGTGCGGAGGTTGTCAAATATCAGCACAGGTCCTGTTTCTCGGTTCCGTGTAGGCGGTGAGAGCAGGGCCGCAGACTTTCTGAGCTGTCGGCTTAACTTAACTATCTGTCTGTCTGTCATTCTGTCGCTCTTGACACCATGTTGGGGTTGCAACGCTACACCAAGCACACACATCTCATTATTACACACATATTGCCCCGCAACAGTCTCGTGGTGTGTAGAGCCAGATTGTTTTTCCGAGTTGCTTGCTTACTGTTGCTTTGCACGTATTTTTTAAATCTTTATTACCACAATATAAAGAGCAGGGTCAGGGAGGAGACAGTGGACCAGAGGCCAGCAAGGATAATCATGCAGGGTCTTTACAGGTGAGGAGAGATTATAACAGGCTGAGAGAAAATCTCTATAGCATAAAAGTTCTTACTGTGGCTGCCTCCTCCGCTGAGGCTGAAAGAAACTTCAGTGTTTTTCAGAGGTTAAAAACCTGCACAATGACACAGTCTCGGCTCAACAGTGTTGCTGTGTGTCATATCCACAAAGATAAATTGGACAAACTAAATAGGAGATAAGTTGCTCAGCAATTCATTGTGGCTAATGAGAGGCGCAGAATCACGTTTGGGTGCTTCATTTAGTGAGATCAGTGTACTGCTACATATATGTACATGTTGTGGGAGGCTTCCTTATTCCTATATGATAGGATTAGATAGAGTTATTGGTCTATCACAGATAGATATGTATATTTCATTCAGTTTTTCATTTATATAGGTCTTGCCCCCACACAAACATTAACATCACAGTTATTTAACTGTAGAGGATCAACAACAAAGAGACTTTGTTACCTTTTAATTAATATAACTGTTATTTTATTTTAATTATACTATTTTTTCTGCTCAGGTCCAAAAAAAATCTAGAACTGATAATATTATTTTGTAATATAGTTAATCAGGAGAGCCTGTAGCCTTTGATTCCCTTAGTTCAAAAAGGAAATACTGACATGGATGTTTGAAGATGTAGTTTATATTTAATTCCAAAGAGATGTTTTGTTTATTTTTTATTTATTTGCAGATATTATTATTACTACTGCATTATTTGTGTTTGTAAAGACAGCAGGTATAGGTCATGCCATGTTTCCTTATCTTGATTAATTTTGCACATCTGTGCTGTCATCTTTGACTAAAATGTAAAGTACATCTTGATGTTGATATGTTTAGTGTTGTGTCACTTTCTGTCTTCATGCCATTTAATTCAATTATGTGGCTTATTACCCTGTTACCTTGTCACTTCCATTCCATTTTGTGTGCTAATAACTTGTGTGCACGCAGACAGTTAACGATTAGCTAGTGAACATTTAGCCATTAAAGAGCCAGATATTTCCCCTTAGGTGTTGAAAAAAGACTAAAAACTGAGTGATAAAGGCTGAGACAGAAAGTGTCACTGGATATGTAAATAAACAACTGTTTGCTAACAACAGGTAGCATATTTCTTATTGCAACCTCTATCAATATAGGAGCTACTGAAAGCAGACAAAACAGAGTTGCTCAGTGATGGAAGCCTCGGGTGAGTGATTAAAGGACTATTTCACCACTAAACTCAAACAAAAATGGCAAATAAACTATTATTATTGATGCAGGATCAAAGGTCAATCACACTACTTAAAAACTGACTTTAATCACTATTTCTAAATACCTTTTATTTATTCATACAAAACATTTTGTTCAGTCATGCTGTCTTCCCAGATTCTAAATACATTGAGTCATTATCTACTCACACCCATCTGATCCAAAACTCCATTAATGGAGAAGATTGCTCCTCTTCTTTACATTCTTCCCCCTGCTGGTGTCTGAGCCCTCATTTCCCTCTCTTCAGAAAAAGCCATTTGCTGCCATTCATCCCGCAGCAGTATGGAAAACCGACTTCAATAGATCAAGATAATCCATAACACTGAATATGAATCACTAATTTGTTTGGCAGTTTCTATTTGATCATTACTTCATTGTGCCCTATTTGAGTGTTTCCATATGACTGCTCCCACTCTGTTGGCTGTCAATCACCTGACAGTCACAGGAGGGAAAGGAAATGTCTGCTGGGAAATATTCCTTAAATACGAGGTGTTTTACAAGCTAAACTGTCACGTTTATAAAAGCATGTCCTTAATTGTTATATTTGTTGGTCAAGACAATAAGTGCTGAGTATCAAACTTAAAGCTCTATTTGAATTTTGTTTATTTTCCTTTTTTAATGAGAGAGATGTAGCTAAAATGCCAGCACAGTATTACAACATGCTTCTCTAAATGTTCTAAGAAATGAAAGCTAGACACAGATGATAATAAATGGTAAATCATTTTAAAAGACACCACTGAAGATATTTAAAGGGTATACAACTGAGACATGCAGCACACTGAAAACCCTATTAAACCAAGGACGGATAATACTGATGGCTGCATTAGAATTAGAAAGTGATGCTTTATTCTAGTTATATAAGTTACTTTTCACTGGAAACATTTTGTAAACATCTTACAAGATTTTTTTCACTTATTTTTAGAATGTAAAGCTTTAAACCGTCACTCAAGCCAGTGTCACTTCATTTTTTCCAGTCAATTTCTTTTCAATTAACCAAGCCGTTATGCTGTTGGAGGTTCAAACACCAGTGGCAGAGGTGCCATCCACAAACATTAACCATTTGATATGGGTATGAAAGGCGATTTTTTAATCACTGCCTGTTTGGTGTAAATGTCATCTGATTACATTTCTCTTTTTTTTTTTAAGATATGTTTTGGGGCATTTTTAAGCCTTTAATTGATAGGACAGATGAGCGTGAAGGGGGAAAGAGAGAGGGAGTGACAGCAAAGGGCCACAGGCTGGAGTCGAACCCAAGCTGCGGCAACAGCCTTGTACATGGGGCGCCTGCTCTACCACTAAGCCACCGACGCCCCATCTGATTACATTTCTTAGCTCGAGCCAAATGCTGTAGCACACTATAAACAGAAGTTGAAGCTTTGTGGACTGGAGGATTGTCGGTAGAGATTTCCTTGTGATGTTAGGTTGAATCACGAATGAGTCAGTGAGAGGCCATCAGTTGACTGTTTGCGCTCAACTGATTAGACTCTTCTGCTGGCACTGCAAAGCAAGTTATTTCGTTGGATGATGAAGAAACTACTCTGACTACATCACATAAATAAAGTGCGCTAATGCCAGACCAGAGCAAAGAGTGGATATGGAGTCAATGACTGATGAGGTCTATCCAATCGAAATGTTGCATTTATAATCACCAAGTGTTTGTTTTTTTTCTTGTGTCTTTCATTTTTATTTGCAGTTATCATCACACAGATGCCTCATGTGATTCTGAGCAGTAATGGGATCAGAGTGTAAAATCAGCCACACTGTCAGCTATCACCCCAGGGATAAAATAAACTTTATACAATTAAAATACAGCTAAAAATAATTTGTGTTTAGTGGCTTTGTGCTTAAGCAATCTCTCCGTTTGTTAGAAGCTCTGTTTTTAAATTAGAGTGGAAATGGAAAGCCTTGAACAAAAAAAAAGATTCTACTGACCTTTAAAATATACTGTGCAATACACTGATACTACATTTTACAGGTGAATTTTGATGTATTGAAAGGGGCTCATTTGGTAGATAACTAGTTGTTATCATTAATCTTCAAATAAATGAACAGGTTTTATTTTCCACTCTGTTTTATGGCATAACCCTTCGCCCAGAGCGCTCTTCTCTCAGGCTCTTTTTCATGTTTCGGGAATTTAACAAAACAAATATTCGGACCTCCCATCATGAAAGAGGGGGTTAAGCTGGGCCTGCACTACACCACTTCAACATACAGTATGTACGCTGCAAGTGTAGCCAGTAGTGGTGCATGGGTCAGGGTTTTTTAAAGCCTGCTATGGGAGCCAACCCGCCCTGCCCAACCCATAAACATATGCATTAATCAATGACCTCTGTTTTAAAAAGTAGAAATGACAGAAAGACAATGAGTACTTACCTATGATATAGAGCACACAGCTGATAACTTATGTGGTTTGTTTACATGAGCACACAGCTGATAGGTACAATGGTTTGTTGCAACGCATTCCCATCAAGTCGTCACATACTGCCACGTTGTCCGTGGACTGCCCATATATTACACGGTGTCCCTCTGCATCTGGCGTTGACGTTCTTGGATGCTGCAACCAACACCGGGATGTCAACACAAGCATGTGGTTAGATTTGGAGAAAAAAAAAACCCCATCACAGTCAGGCTCTACGTTGGACACAAACACCAGGCTCCCACGTGAAAGTCCAGGGTTGTCGGACCGATCCCCCATCCCTCCAGCCCACCCAACAGGGACATCCCAGCCCCTTATATTATGTTGTTACTGGCATTGTTTCAAACTGTCGCTGTCCAGTGACGTGCAGCCGTCCAGCTGTGTTATGAACAGACGCTGTCCATCCATGTATCATACTGCAGAGACAGGTGCTGCCCAGTGTTGAATCATACCACAGCGAAAGGTGGCTTTTGGCGTTGGTATCTGATGCCAAAATCACTGACAGAGCAGTGGTATTTGACAACTTCTGAATGAGAATGGACTGTTTATGTTAAGACATGATTAATACCTACATTCTAACAGAGGGACATATTTTTGCCAGACATTATGTATGAGTGATTCACAGATGTCAGACTATAATAGATTTCTATTAACTTTGTGCACAATATAGTTATAGTTATGTGTCAAAAATGTTTGGCAAACAATGTAACTAATGAACATAATCAGGAAATATCTGATATGATAAAGAAGACACCACTCTTATGTCAAACAGTGGTAATAATCTTCTTGTCTAACTATCCATAATAAAGAGAATAAGCTTTATTTCCTAAACGTAAAAACCCGTTTTTTTTTACACACATAAAAAAAGAAGGTTTTTTTTTTTTTTTTTTAGATTTTTTGCAGTACACCTTTATGTCCTCTCATAAAATGTGTGACAAAAAATGTATCATAAAAGTCTACATAGCTCAGCAGCATTGTCATTTTTTATGGGAAAAAATTACACATTAAAGTTGTTTTGTTTTTTATTTTTTTTGATGTCAACAAAGTTTTGAGGAACATGGCTTATATCGAATGTCAGATTCAGGGGGTGAACCATCTCTTTTAAAATTGAAAGTGGAAAGTTGGCAAAGCTGAAGTGCTGCAGAAAGTTTGCCGTGCAATGCCAAGAGCGAGGGCTTGGCTGAAGCCTTGGAGGAGCATTTGGATGAGGGCAGCTGCAGCTGGTGGGGTCTGAGGTCACAAACAGATGTCCTTCACAACCTCCCAACGCCGGGCTGTCACTCCTTTTGTCGGAGCTCTCATTTCAAACTGCCAAGTTTCCATCAAACTCTGACACGCAACTGGGGAGCTCACAGGGAGAAAAATAAAATAAAAAAAGAGCATTTCAATTAGAGACGAGCTTTTTGAATTGACTCGATGGCTTCCCCACTCGAGCAACAAATGAACAGTTCATGTCTAGATGTGTTGTAGATGCACCACTCAAAAACAAGAAAAGCTGCATGGCTCGCTGTGCTTTCCCACTTTAGGGATTAACTATGTATCATCCATCTTTTTTCTCTCAGTCCACAGACTGGAGCACGTCAAAGCAGTCATAGTTATTTGTTTAGGAGGCAATATTTCAGCTTACAGCGGGGCCTTGAAACTCTCCTTTCAGTCCCTGAATTACAGCAGAAGGGTGAAGATACTGTTAAGGAGTTTGTTACTCATTTGATTTTATTCAACACTCAAAGAACCCTAACCTTAACCCCACATTTCAATAGATTTCTTTCTTGATTTCCCTTATATGTTAAGTTCCTCAAAGTCTTCTTATAATATTAGTGAAATATTTGAAACAATGGTTTTAGACCACCTGGTATAGTGACAGTGTCCGCGTTGAAGGCCACACTTAACTCACTTTTCACATCTGATACAAGAACAGTGCAGGTTTAGTTCTTTGTAATCTCAAAGCAGCCTTTGAAAGCACTAATCACAGAGTTTTCGACTGATTTAACTATTAAAGCTAGTGTAGGCAGAAATATGGAATGGGCAAAAAAAAAAAAAAAAAGGGAGAATTTACTCCTGCAGCTCTCCCCTCTTTGTCATAAGCCTCTTTCACCAGACGACCACATGCATATGCACGCACTTCATACAGTAACCCAGTGTTTCCCATACATTGATTAATTTGATATTTGTTGTAGAGCTCTCTTTCATTCTACATCAGACAACATATGAGACAATCCACAGTGCCTCTGCTTTGCTTCCTTCCGCTATGGACTTCCAACCCAGAGGCATGCAGCAGCTCAGGAGTGGACTTTCGATCTACAGTTGCAGCGGCTCAAATTCAACAAACAGAAACCTTCCAGTGCCAGGTGTCACAGCTAGTCTGGGGCCGTTAATGGCCATTTTGGTAAGGAACCGGAACCTGGGCAAGTGAGACAGGATCCGGAACTGGATGGATGCGCCTTTCCGTCAAAATAAAAGCACCAAGCTGATAAAAATGCGGTGAAACTTTTTAATTTAAATAATATAATTTAAAGGAAAAGCCCCAAGCTATTAAGTTAATCGATTTTCTTACACCCATCATCAACCCAAATCGATGGTGCGCCAGAATTTAAAGTTTTACTTTGGTGAACACTTTTACTTTGGTGAATTCCGGATCTGCTCTCTAGACCGGAACCAGAATCCAGACAAAACTCAGAGTGAATAGACACCAGGCTCTTCACTTTATGTGAAGAGCTTGGTGACGCGAGGCTAGTCACAGCAGGCTGGTTGCCAGTGACAGTGCTGGGGTCTGAACTGAGTAACAGCAGCAACAGAAAGTTTGCAGATCCAGCGGGAGTCTGGGCTTATGCTGACTGGATTTGGGCTGCTGCAGCCGCTAACCGAGGGTCCATCTTTGTAGCTGCTGCCTGTTCTTCTCCCAGCAAGGTGGTCTGGAGTGGCGGGGAGTGAGGCGGAAGCAGCAGCCATGAGCCTTTAGCTACGCTTAGCTGAGGGCTAAACTAGTAGGAATATTTTCTCTCCATCTAGAAACAGTTTTCTCTCAGTCCACTTAAATTTACAAAATGCTTTAAATTTATTTTAAGATTATGGGATGCAAAAAAAAAAAAAAAAAAAAGCCTACTTCAGCTTTAAGCTCTTATCTTTTCCTGTCTTTTGCTATAGCACATATTACTCAGAGCTTCTACAGGTTTCTCTCTGATTTATTTTTATATGTATATAGATCAAATACAGATTCTTAAATCAATACACAGGCAATGCAACTTTGCCTTCAACAGCTTTGCCTGTAACTTAGTCATGATCTGACATTTTCTTCCTTTTGTTTAAGAAATCACTTCTACCAGAAAATCATTATTTAGTTCCCCCAGACAACAAACAGCGGAGCGCCTTATGAGCTCCTTATTTTGTTGTTTCAGTCAAAATAATCAGCCACCAATCAGCACACACAACAGTAGGGAAATGTCTAGAAGTGGTTGCAGTGGGAGAGAGGGATTTGATCGTTGCTGCATGTTTTTGTGATTTTGAGAAGCTACCAAAAAATAATAAGCTGTGGCTTCAAAGATTATGTTATAATCAACAACAAAATCCCTCAGCACTGCCGGGTTCAAATGTGCAACTATACTTGTAAAAGCAGTGGTTCGGGTGTTCAAACTTAGTTCCTCTATTTTTAGGATGGAAAAATGTCATTGAGGGCACTGAAATAAAATAAAATGAAATATTTTCAAAAACTTCTACTTCAAATCATCAAAGCTTCGGGTTACCATTATGATCTACCAACCTCTAAGCAAGGTGGTTAAGGTTTGGGAAAGATTGTGATTTTGGTTAGATGTTAATCAAAAAGTAATAAAAGATATAATGCTATAGTCACCACGAGTGGATACTGTATTACAAGACTGCCTGTTTTGATGCAAAACAACTGTACTTTGTCAGAGAACATTTTGCTGATACCTTTAGTATCGACATTTTTGCCAGATGTTAATCAGCAAAATTCCCCATTATGTTAATAGCAAACATAATTTGCTTGGCACCATGTTATCCTCAAAATGTATTTGCTGTTTCACACTAGTTGTACACAGAATTGCTAGGAGACAGGGCTGCCTCCTACCAAATAAGAACATACATGCTGTTTTTTTAAAAGCGGGAAAACCCACTAAAAATAGACGATTGAATTGACTTCTTTCCCATTGGCATTAGATGAATATGCCTCTCTGTTGTTTCTGATGTGTCATGTTTAACATCACAAATGCGCCTTAGCCTGAGGTGTCAAAGAGTTACAGCAGTACCCACAGTCACGTTGGCAAACGCGAAAATTAGCATGTCCACTCAGGTGTCTCATCTCCATCTCTGCCGATCGAAGCGGAAGACAATAAGTACTAGGTGGGTGTACTGTAAACGGCCGGAAAATGAGGTGGGTGTATCCTGTATACCTGCATATACCCTCTGCTACATCACTGGTGTTGTTTTTTTTGTCCAGTGGGAAAGGGACCTTATTGTTCTTATACAACGGATCGTATGATATCTAGCATATTAGAGCCCAACGACCACAAATCACATTACAATACTCCATGTAAAGTTAAGCATTAGGTGTGTTAAACATCTTGGCTTGGGATTCATCACGTTATGTAGGTAAGGGTTAGGAAAAGAAACGTGGTGACGAAATGACTCCAAAATAACTCAAAGTTCTCTTGGTTTCACATGGTAATGAACACCGGTCTCTCCTGGAGGAAAGTCGTTTGTATTTTTTTTTACCCATACACCACCCCATCCTGCCTCCTTCTGCAGAGTTTCATTCTTTATACTACTTCCTTCTTCACTCCCATCAGTGCGTTGGTCACATGATCATGGCCTTCCCGATCACTTGGGTGACATGAATTACTGGCTTATGATTATGTAGGTTATATCAATTGTGGTGGCTGCATGAAAACAGCCTGTATTGACATGTGTGTGACTGCTGAGTGGTGCATTATGACCTTGCATTATAATGCAACATATAGAAATCTTTGTCCGTTCCTTCAGCCTTGGACCTCTCTCAGCTCCATTAGGCCCTTGAGAGTTTTTCTTTTTAAAAAACAAACAAGTGTTTACATTTGGCATTATTTACCTAAACACAAAGTTGTACGTATCCTTGAGGTTTAACAAACCCTTTGAGAGTGTGGGCATGTGAGTTTGTGGTGCATCCTCTTCATGAGATAAATAAAACGGAATAATATGTAGAAAAACTAGCCTGGTTCCAGACCATAGACCCCGCCCACTCAAATGAGTAGGCTTGTCTCACTGGTCTGGTATACATCATTGAATATGCGATTTATCTCGTCCAAACGATGGACGGACCAATGAACGCCAGGGGTCTAGCGATTAGCCAATCAGCGCCACGCTGATGTCAAGCTGTACGCCGATGGGCAACTGGTGAGGAAAGCAACAATGGCGACCGCTACAGATCCTACAGACCACATTAACGATGCTATCGAGGTATTTCGAGGCATGGATACTAATGACGTCAGATTCTGGGTGAGTCGTTGATCTCTACTGATTGGTTAGGGAAAAAATCAAATTCCCTCCCCCTTGTAAATCGCCTTCAATGGAGGCGATGTCAGACTGAAGGTTCTGCGAGCTTCAGTCTGACACTTAGGCTATAGAAAAACTGCTCCATAGATGCCCTCAGACTCTTCTGCCTTTCCCAGTCACCTGATTTCAACACCCACCTGCACACCTGTTACTATCCCACTGCCATTTTCCACATTGTCTACCACAACAGCCACAGTGTTCCTGTCCTTGTTCTGTTCTTTGTAGCTGTTTATGTTCATGTTCACTTTTGGATTATAGCCAAGCTGGTTTCTGAACATTTGCTAGCTTTCTGAGAGTTAGATGAGGAGATCAATAACACTCTCACGTCTTTGTGTGTTAAGTACGAAGCTGGAGCTAAAAAGTCGATTAGCCTAGATTGGAGTAAGTGGAGGCAGGGGGAAACAGCTAGCATAATGCTTCTTAAAGTTCAATAATACACCTAGCAACACCTCAAAAGCTCACTAAGTTACATGTTTTTCTTGTTCAATCCCCTCACACAAGCCCAGTTGCCAGAGGACAGTGTTGGCACCGTACGTTTATGCAAACCACAGATATCTCCATTCGTAACGTATCAACATTTGTAAAGTAACATACTGTAGTTCTGATAACAAGTATAAACTAAGTTTCTCTTCATGAGGAGGAGGGGATGGTGGATGGCATGATGCCTAGTCCAGATATTTGCCAAGCAGCAGACACCACTGTTTGAGACCAACAAACAACAAAGCAAGTATTTTTAATGACACATTCACACATTTCCAGCCATGTTTGTTGCAACAAAACCTGGTGGAGACCTATTATGCTTTTGGGGGGTTTCCCTCTTTAGTGTGTTATACAGCATTTTTCTGCCTCTATAAGGTCTGCTAAGTCAAAAAAATAGCCCAGGCTAAAAGGAGTTCTGTCTCCCCACGGACACACAGCTCCTGACCTGCCTGAAACAGCTCGTTGGAATTTCCTGCCTTTACTAGTTCCGCGAAAGTTATTTCCTAACAATGTACAAATTGGCATAGCACACAGTGCCCACCTGAGCCGCACCCCCAAACACACCTGCTCCGAGCAGAGGCGGAGGAGTGAGGCTGCAGAGTTTGAACCTGAGGAGACGCCATGTCTAGGAGATGCTGCTTTCTTCATTGTGACCAAAAATTACCCTTGTTTGGACTGCCAAAGGACGAAGAAACACAGAAAAAGTGGTTGGCAATTTTTTTTTTTATAAAATACCTCCACAATACAACCTGGACATTTTATTGTGTTTCCTCTATTTGGTGTCAGTAAGATGAATTTACTGACTGAATTGTGGAGAATCTTACAGAGCTAATATGTTTCGCATTGACAAGCGCTGAAACATTTCTACGTGTGATGCCCGAGCTAAGCTGCCGCTAGCTTGAGCGGTAAGCAGACAGGCAACAGTCAGACCTGGTGTCAAATTAAGAGCTGCATTTATTCGTCAAAATGTGTGGCTGTACTCAGAGTTTGATTGTGAACTGGCTTTTGAGGACTTATTATGCTTTCTCCCTTTTCCTTCATGTTTCTCACAGCGTTAGGGCTATAGCTGTAGGTCTCGGCTAACTGGCAAACCAAAGATATTGTTCTGAAATGCTTTTGCTACTCGGCATACAATAACTTACACTGCTCGTCTCAGTAAGATGAATTAACAATTAAATTGTGGAGAGTCTGACAGAGCTTATGTGCAGCATGCCAATTTTGACAAAAGTTTATACATTTCGATCTGTAATGCCCGATCTGAGCAGCTACATATATTTTAATGTACATGTACATGTTTTTTTACTTGGAGCTACACACTGTAGTTAGTCTGAGTTCTGTAACTAAGGGAGGCTGACCAAACGTCCTCTTTTGCTCGGACATGTCCACTTTTCACGTCTTGTCCGGGGCGTCCTGGGGGTGTTTATAAATTGATGATAGTGTCCGGTTTCCTTCCAGTGAGGGGAGAGGGAGAAATATAACAAAATAAGATAAAATAGGAAAAACCTGTCTCCCTCTTTTATTTTCAGCGTTTAATCAAGGTGGAGGCGGGCGGCGGAAGGTCTGAGGCTTCCAGCGAGGGGAGAGGTAGAAACAGCCAATGTGTGTGTGTGTTCTGTTCAGGTGTTGTCACGTAAATAACAGTCCCCAAGCAATAAACAGGACAGACAATAGGATTTTATTTATTTTTACACTACATTTTCACTGAAAGTTGACCGAATCCGACCCAAGCCTGAATACAATTTATTCGTTTTACGGCCCGACCCGTTGGGTAGGCCTACCGTCGGGACCCGTCGGGCTTGGATCAGGTAGCCACATTCTAGTGTGTGTATGTGTCCCCTGTCTATAGGGGCCTATCTGAATTTCTGTCATTGAGAGATATTATTTTGTAATATAACTGAATTTTCTATCCATACATATAAACTTTAAATATATTAAAATTATAAGGCATCTTTGAGTAAAGTGGCCATACATACCATAGACATAATAAAGAGTAGACGCCGCATCGACCGCTGCTGATTATTGGCGCTGACGAGCCGTGGGGCCGTCATCTTGGACCGGTCACCCGTTCCACTCAGTGTAATCTGAAATGAAAAAAACGAAAAAATAAAATCAATATAGTATCAATATAATTCATATATATATATATATATATATATGAGAGATAGAGTATATATATGTGTATATATATGTATATATGTGTATATATATGTATATTTATTTCTACAATAGCATTCTTGTGTCAGTTGTAATCTAAGTCAGTGTTATGGAATATTTGATTTATAAAGTCTCAGTTAGCCTTCATGGCCAGGTTAACGTCACTAAACATAGCCTAGCTAACGTTAGCTGGCTACGATTTCGCTAATATTCTATTCACAAAATACAACCAATAATAATGTTCAATCTTACTTGTGAAAAGTAATCCCCCGAGCCCTGTTTTCAATAGTCCGCCAATTTGAACAGGAATACGCTGCACAGTGCTCAGGCATCTTGTATCTTCTGCTGCTTTGGTATGATGACCGGTTCAAGATGGCGGCTGCATTTCTTGCGCCCCAGCAGCCAGTGCAGCGTCTACTCTTTATTATGTCTATGGTACATATCACAGTGTCTTCGGTTTATTTGTTTGCAGAGCCAGCAGGCAGAGCAGCTCCTCTTCCTCGTCCTCAGTGTAGGACGCCATGACAGAAGAGTGTAAACACGGGTAAGAATTGTGGGTAATGTAGTGTTTCACAGACATTTTTACAGGAAACTACAACGCGGAAGTGCGCTCAACTATGGAAGCCCGAATGACTTCGGACATTCCTCGCAGAGTCCGCTCTGCTTATAGTACGCCCGAGTCTGTGAGTACCTTTAGATGTTGACTATGGATGGGTACTGAAATCCGGTACTTAATTAGCCCCGGGGCTACATTTTCAAGGACCTCAGTATTGGTGAGCTCTGATGCCATCGCTTCTTTTTCAAATGTTAAGATGTTAGGCGAACGGTTATGTCAGACGGAGGCCTCCATGTGAAGAAGACAGACAGGACGCTATGAACCATATGAGAATGGTATAATTATAAGTATTTATTTCTGGTGGAATTCACTTACATTTTAGTGTGCCATCAGCTTATTAATAGTATTTTAACCTTAACAAAGAAAAGTGTAAAATTTCCAGAAAGGTACGTGTTGCTTTAAGTTATTAATAGGGGGAATTTCATGGTGATAGTTATTAGTCAAAAGTCCTGTTCACCTGTAAGCGTCTCCCTTAAAACTCCTGTACTAAAAATACAAACATGTTTTTCCATTTATTTTTGTATGCTAAGCTAGGCTAATTGCTCCAGCTTAGTACCTAATGCACAGACGTAAGATTAATATTGATCTTCTTATCTAACTCTTAGACAGAAAACATTTATGTTTTTTCCTTGAAAACCTTCATTTCTTTCATCAAATAGCTTTTATGGACAAATTCCACAAACTCTGTATCTGAAACTCAGACAGAGAGAACAATCTCTTTAAACCTTTGTCAGTCGATTGCCTGCCAATCAGCTCCCTGTAGACCCTCCTGTTGAAAAGAAAATATAATAGAAAACATGTCTGAGGTGTGGATGACAGTTTTGACAAACTCTTTTAAGCTCATACTTGAATCCAGGAGGACAGTGTCTGTTTATTTCCCTTTTTAATAAGAGTGGGCACATCCTGCAGCCTTCTCACTCACTGCTGTCAGGTGGCCACAGTGGACACAGTCTTATTAATGCCCATAATCATGCATTTGTTATTTTAATTGTTCCCGAGTCTATGCCTGCCTGTATGTAACCCATGCTGATTTATAGCATGTTGATAATGACCATTATGACCTACTCAGCTAAACTAATAACACATAAAAGTGCATTTCTGTTCCTGGAGCTCATAATGAAGCAGCGAGGCCACACGCTGACCCCATGCTTTGACCCTTTTTCTTAATTGGTCTTTTCTATGATGAAGTTTTGAAACTAATTACTTTTATGAGAGCTCCGCCTTCCCTACATGGCACAGTGCTGCCGTGTTTTACAAGCATCAGGCACCCTGCACTGTGTGCTTGGGCACAACTGTCAACCTGATTGATTACCTCTGCAAATGTCTAAAGGTTGAGCCTCTCACCTCTCGACATTTCACTACAGCTTCCTTTTGGTTAACTTTGACTCCAAACTTGACAAAAAGGATAACAAAAGTGGAAAAATTCCAAACACTGAAAGTGGCCTTAGAAAAAATAAATGTCAGGGAGAGAGCGGGCAAGAGCAGAGCTTTAATACTGAGGCCAAAAAGAATGTTATTTAATGTAAACTGCAGTGTCTCACAAAAGGAAAACTGCAGATGTCATTGTATTATCGCAAAAAATATTTTAAACAAGTCCAGTGTCTTTGTAGTCCTTCAAGTCCTCCTCCACTCAAAAATGTGTTTTTCTTCTGTTTTTGACTTATATCTGTGCAAAATATGTTACTAGAGAGATGTGTTCACATTCAACATGTATGTGGAGACGGAGCAGCAGGCGGAGTTTGTAGTGGTATGTTGTGTACACTGCAAACTGGATGCAGTTATAGTCACAAACCTAGGGCAAGCAGCAGTGGTCTGTGGTCTCCAGAATTTCTCAATGAGGGACTAAGAGTAGATTGGATTTTTTTTTTTTTTTAATGTGGGAAAATCATGTTAATCATAAATATTAGTATTAGTTTATGTATGTCTGAAGAGGGACTTTAAATATTACTGAGCTATTAAAAAAGCTGAGTGAGATAACTTCCATTGCAAAAAATAGGATTTTAAGAGTCATACATTTCATTCCAAGATGAAATTGCAGTCATGAGCACCACAGTAAATCTCCTCCACCTCTGGGAACACACATTGATTAACAATTTGAAGCCACAAAACCCTTTTAATTAACTGTGAGCGAGGCTAAACTTACCTGCTGTCTCCAGGTGGGATTTTCATGAGAGAAACTGGTGGCAGTCAAATGAATCCACCCCTGAATGCGAGCTTGGTAATCTGTGATAAACCCTCTGAGCCTCGATTAGAGAGATAATTTGTTATTTGGTGAGAGTGTGTGGCATTCATATGGTGATCCCTGCTCTGCAGCCCACTCGCCATGAACCTTCCATTTCCACCAGTAAATGTCACGCTTCAGTCACGAAACAGTGACTTTTCATGCTGCCTACATGGAAATTACTGGTTACTGTTCATGCTGCATTAATGACCTGGCTTGTGGCTGTGTTGACCTGTTTAGTGTATTCACAAGGCCATTTTTTTATGGGAGCGTTGTGACTACTTTCCCGAAATCAAATTAAATAAAATAGCAAAACTGCACCCCAAGCCTCAATGTCTCAAATGTTTGGAATGATACAATGGTAGCATCCATTATTATTTTTATGAGCTGTCTATCTTTAAGCAGCGAGTTTTATTTTGATCGCAGTTTATAGGAAAATAGAAAGCCTTATTTGTTTTTTGGATGTAATCTTTTTTTCACTCGTCTTGTAATCTTTTACTGCCATTTGTCAGTGTGGGAGCTCCATAAGCACACAAGCTTGTCATGAAAATTAGAGCAGTTAAAAAGCATATCATCTTGACGTGTCTAAGGGCCTAAGAAGAGGAATTGGAACAGGTCTTTGGGCAGTCAGCTGACAAAACCTTTGTAGGTTTTGGGGGCATGGAAAGGGAAGAGACTGCTTTTAAAAATATTCTGTATTTCATGGCATCGAGCACCCTGGTGAGCTGGTCTTTCATGGGGACCGTGGCTTTCATTGCCCAGAGATTGAAGTATAAAGGAGAAATTTGAATTTGACTTGGCTCCTTCCTTCAACCATAATAAAGTGACTTCAACTAAAGCGGGTGGAGGGGGAAAAAAGAGACCCTGTTCCATTTTAACAAACTCATTTGTACAAAGCATCTTCCGTTTGTTCTCTCTGACTGACCATTGATCTAATTAATTTATGCGGCTCAGCATGAGGGAAAATGTGAGGTGAAAGCTTTTCAAAAGACACCATTCCTTAACCCTGACAGGTTTTAATTTCCTTTGTCAGATAGAGTAATTGAAAATACCTTGAGTCAGTGTCCTGAAATGCTTAAAGATGGTGATATGAAAAGGAAAATACCTCATTTGACATTTTCTTGCAATTCAGAGTGCAGGCTGCACTGCCCTCCCTCCTCCCCCACGTCTGTCGCTCCCTACGTGTGTCAACACATGAATGTGCAGCAGTGTTCGCCACAGCAACTTACAGTATTTGCCACAGCAGCAGTAGGCAGCAGTGGGCTGTTTACCTCTAACCTGTACAATAAAACCAAACAATAGGCATTTACGGCATGGGGGAGCTTCTTCATGAAGAGCCCAACTTTTTTTGTCCAGACCACAAGACCTAGGAAAAATTGGCTAAGTTACCTGTGAAAATGTTGACAGAAAGTTGAACTCGCCCACCCTCACACACATGAAGACAGTAAGACAGACAGATTTTTTATGCAATTTGTGTCATTTTATTTTGCTAAATTAATGGTCTGTCTCCACAGAATTCAACTCGGTACATATAGTTCATAATTACTATGTAGAGCACAATTCAAAGTGTGTGCGTATTGGAACCTGCAGCTTCAAACTGAGTCTTTCACAAAACACGTTAGTGATGGCGGAGCTGAAAGTAACGTTAATTCATAAACCATATTTGAGAACTGCATCAAAAAAGATGTGCAGTTGTGCACCCTGATCGTTATAGTAGGACAGGTATGTTATCCCTATCTCCCACCTGTTTGCTCATTTAGAGGCTGTGAGCGACTGTGTCCTTCTGCAGCCATCGGACTCTTTTTAAAATGGTGTCGGAGAGTCGTCTTCGGCCCGTCTTTACAGCTTATTACTCAGCAAAGATCTCAAGGTGATTTATGTTTTGTTAAATTAATAAGAGTATAGCCTATATGCTGTATGTTTCAGTAAAATTTCAATTCATTAATTTTGACATTAAAGACCACAGTCAGAGGATAAGGCGAAGGTAAATTTATTCAAACAGAATAAACAGTTGGTCGGTCCACAAAAGTTACACAGTAACAGTAGCCTATAATAACACATAAGTAAAAATAAACGAAGGACACTGGAAAAATAAAGTGCAAAAATCACACAATCACATAAAATAATAATGTCCACTCCCTTTGCGCTGTCTTTATAATAATGCCGTTGCGGACGTGGCAAAAAAACTTAAGCTGTTGTAGCTGTTCTAAAAGCCTCTCATAGGCTTATTGCTTGAATAAATAAATAAAAAAAATAAATATAGGCTAAATGAAGAACAATGGAAAAATAAAGTGCAAAAAATCACATAAAATAATAAAGTCCCTTTGCGCTGTCTTTAATTAAAAAATACAATATTTTACATGTTTTTGGAGAGGAAAACGAGCATGTTAACCTTATCTGGCTTAAGCAAAGTGCGCATACGGTTAACAATGTTACCAGCCGTGCTAATAACCCTCTCTGACGGCATGCTGGAGTGCGCTCGCAAAGCACGCTGCAATTTTTTGCTGCATTCATGTGGTGTCAGAAGATCCGAGTTGTTTTTCTGACATGAGGTGGCGTTCATGTGAATTATCCCATTCTGAAAGTCATTTTTCGATTTTTTCCGACATAACATAAATGCAGCATCCCCCCTATTTTCTTTTTTCTCCGCCACACACACACAACTTCCAAATATATCGGCAACTGCCGGTTGATGGGCTGACAGTGGCCGGTTGGAAATTTTTAACATATCGCCCAACCCTAGTGCAGAGTCACAAGCTTTAAACTCGGTGTCTCTGCTACTCCACACCAGCCACAGTCTGTTGGGGGCCTATACGACACACCACTACAAACCACGTCCCACCACTGTTAGAACATGAACCCTTGAATGCAAAGGTTAGTTGAAGCCCTCTTTAACATGACATTGTAGTAAATAAATATGATGCCAAATGTATCAATAATCCACTTAATTTATATAATAATTTATCATTATGATTATACATGACACTGGTATGTCACCTGACTTAGCTGTGCAGAACTTTTCGTTTCCGTTGATTATAGCGCCCCTTTGGTCGAAGTATGACACCCACAGCCTGGTGTCGTAAAATTCCGACTGCAGCCGGCAATTACCGCATGCATTTGTTTTGGAGAGCGAGAGGATTAACTAACGTCAGGTCAGTCCAAGTAGCGGAAACAGCAAAATTACTCAGTAAATTCTCCTGTCGTGTTTCTGTTCTGATCTAATCTAATCTGTTGTGTATTTTGAGCTACTAAGGCTACAGTAGTAGTGTGAGCCTCAAGTTATTCTGGGTAATGCAGTAACCGTTGTTGTGCTACTGAGAAACAATGAGAAGCAGCCGTGCACGTTCGGTGTAAGGAGGAATAAACAGTTAACAAGTCATCTGCTGAGTCCGCATTATTATGTGAAAAGAATACAGATGATTTGGGAGTTATGCCCTTTCTCTATCATTTTCATATTGAGACAGCGGTTAGCATGGCACTGTCAGTACATCTTGCGCGGAGGGATACACAGGTGAGCAACAGCTGCAGCTGGCTCTGGGACAGGTACACCAGGTCACTCGGTAAATGGCAAACAAAGAGACGACACGGACGATATTACTCACCCGACTGAAAGCTGTCCATCAGCTCCTGCAGGTCTGGGGCGTTTTTTCCACTTCATCTTAGGAACATGAAAAAAAGTTTCAATCACACCAGGATTAGTGATTGCTGCAAAGTATTCATTCCTTGTGATGCACTCTCTGCGGCGGTTTTCCTCCTGATGATATATCTCCCCAACGATGGCAGCACCGAATCCCACTATGTGCAGGAAAATAGTAGTGGAGGATTCAGTCTCTCTCATCTCTGCTCAGCATTCAACATATGGAGTTCCTCATCTGTGTACTCCGGCTCAAACAGGTATGGCTCTGGATCTGTGTCCGCTACAAGAAACTCTTCAAAATCGCGTTCAAAGTCGTCCATTGCAGCTGCTAAAATCCGGAGATATCGCTAGCCTAAATAAACAGCTGAGTTTTGTTTACAAGCTACGTCTGTGCCTGCTCACCAGTGTATCCCTCCGCAGATCACAGCGCAGGACGTACTGACCCTCTATAAGCGCAATGCTAACCGCTGAGACAGAGGCTTAACTCCCAAATCGTCGGAATCGTCGGAAACATGCTAACATGCTAACGTTACACACAAGTTGGTGGTAAAGTGAGACCTGTTCATACATGTTATGGTGTAGCTCTGAATTTCTTATAAACTGAGGACAACTGCCTGCTGTATATTTGTGTTCATGGTCACAGTCACAGATCATTTTACATGATGCTCCTTCGTTATCCGCCAAAAAGTCATCAAAAGTACAACCAAGTCCTCATAGATACATCTCTGGTAAAACTGTTAGGTGTTATGTGTTCAGCAATGCCCGTTGCATACTGCTTACTCGAAGAACACTGTAAACACAGCTCCTTCTTCTTCTGTGGTTTAATTGCTGCGGGCCGCTGCGGGCGAGCAGAATCACTTCCGCCTCGGGTGCCGTATTCTGCTTTGCTGACTTCCGCTGTGTGTCCGACCTGAGCTAGGCTACGCTAAATAGCCATATAGAGAAAGGCTTTTTTGTCGCTGTTGGGTTCAAATAAATATGCCGATCTTCAAGGGGGGGTGATACAAACTAGGGACAGTTTTATTAATGGTAAAAAGTTCCGCACAGCTGTTTTAAGTTGCTATTTTTATTTTTAAGTCCTATTGATGGTGCAAATGCTAACAGAAAAAAAGTCCTTGAAGGTACGTAGCTCTGAGGAAGCTTCCCAGTTGGCAGTTTCTCTCAGCCTGTTCAAAACTTTGAGTTTTTACGAGTTATTTAAAAGCCTCGTCGATGGAATATCACCTATCAGAAAATTCACTTTTTGATTACAACACAGAGGAACTTGAAGACCCATGTTAATGATCAAACACTATTTCAGGGATGTTTGTTGTAATAAAAAAACCCAAAACATTTACAGTCTCTTTAGTATGTGCAGAGAGAAACAATTTGGTCCCTAGAAATTGGAATCAGACGAGCGATGGAGCTCCTACCAAAATCCTTGTTAGCTGGAAGCCTTTGTTCTTAGAAATAATGTATCGGTACAAGGAAATCTCACGGAGGACAGACTCTGTTGAAACTGAACACTGGACTCTTTTTCTATTTGGATCCATTAGGGAAAAAAAACTGTTAGAAAAATTAAACAGTACATTTCCAGAAAACTGCCTGTCTGATTTCATGATTCAATATTTCCAGAATCCAGTGTGCATTGCCTGATGTCTCCCATGAGACTGTTGTTGCCACATCAACTGTCTGATTTGTGTCATTGTTGTTCAGAGCTGCATCAACAGGAGTGAACTTTATATTAAATTCGTAATGGTTCATTTGATTTTTAGTTGTCAGAGATAAACAAGTGGGAGAGCAAATGGAAACAGGAGTCACACTGAGTACAATTCTTACTGCTGTAATAAATGTCAGTAACTCCATTCAGAAATAAAGTGGCATAGGGATATGAATGTGCCAAACACACAAATAAAAACAACTGGTGCACTGACGCAAAGTCATTTTGCATGATTTCCTACAAAGAGATTTGACCAAGTGTTTGCAAGTCACATGTAAGTCTTGCATTCAAGTCCCAAGTCAAAGTTAGGGTTAGGGTTAGTTAGGGTTAATCTTTGACCTTGGGGGAAGGTATCAAGTATTTTCAAGTCAAAAGGCTCAAGTTCAAGTGAAGTCACAAGTGATTTCTGTTTAAGTCCAAGTGGAGTTCCAAGTCTTTTTTGGTCTTGTCAAGTCAAAACTATTTGTGAATCGAGTCTGACTGAAGTTCAGGTGACCAGAGTCCACACCTCTACAAAGCAGCACTTCATGTTGGTCAAAGAAAACGCAAATGAATGCTTGTTGCTATCCACTGCTGTTTTTTGTTTTTTTTTCCAAATTATGGATTTAGTTAATTCTCCAATTACGTAGCACTCAACCATTAAACCAAGAATATGTGATTAAATGTGTGGCAGACTAACCTTAAACTAATAAAAAATTTATAAAAAGTGTGATGAAAATATGGCATACCAATGGATTTTCGCTGAATATCTGATTCCAAATTGAAATCACAAAACTTGTCTCCCTCCAAATACATGGGTATTTTACGGTCATCTTTTCCATTTTGGTGGCGAAGGAACAAAATGGTGGATGGACTGTTTTTGAGCCTGAGTTTGTAAAGTCAACCTTGATCTTCCTTGAAGGTAATCCAACAAATAATGAGAAGGAGGGCTGATATAAGATGGAGGTAATTTTAATTTCAATCATATACATGTACAAGCTGAAAATCACAAGTCAGTAAATGGAAGTTGGTAAAAACATAATGTGGCTTTTACTGTAGCTGCCATCTGCACTCCATTCATACTTTGTTTGAAACATTTGGAAATATACTCTTCAGTTCATGCCCAGGTCGTCTCCCTTTCCATCTCAGGAAAGAAATAACCAGCCAGGATAATGTTAATGTAATTCTAAGATTATTGGCATCTCTTGAAAGAAGTGCAGGTGACCTTGCCACAAGAGACTATCATTAGGCACGGTAACAAAAAGGAGGCTTTTGTCCCAAAGCTGTTTTCAACTTACCAATTTATTCACAGCTATGTAATGCAAGTCAATATTGCAACCTTTACGCACCTGAGAATGACTCGTAATATGTGGAACAGATAGCCTTTGGAAAAGAAACAGAAACAGTGCCCCGCAGTTATAGCACTTTATAGCGCTGTGACCTTGCTTGGGTGTAACACGTCACCTCTCTCTTTCTAAACATGGTTGTAAAGCTGAGATTCCTGATTTCAAAACCCAGAAGCAAATATGCATTAGATTTTTTTTTCTCTCACCAGAATAAAAGCTGATTCAGAATTTTTCTTAAGTCTACCCTTCACTGAGCCCAGTGCCAGAAAAGCTTTGTGCAGTATATTGTCCAGTACGTTTCTGTAAACCGCAAATATGTTCCATTTGTATGTTTCATTCCTGTCATATCAGTGTGTCACCTTTAACCGAGACATTGCTGTGTTTTCAGCCGGAATGGTTCCACAAAACAGTTGAGTTTTTTATCAAAACTTTGCTGTGTTCCCGCCCAGGATAATGCCATCAAAAGCAGTTGTGTTTTTCTGAGACATCACTGCGCATCCAGCCGGAATAGTGCTATGAAAAATGGTTGCATTTTACCAAGACATTGCTGCATTCCTTGTCTGAATAGTGCCATGAAAAGCAGTGTTTGTTTTCCAAGACATTGCTGTGTTTCAAGTGGGGAGAGTGCCATGAAAAGTGATTGTTTTTTAACAAGACTTCACTGCTTTTGCTGCTGTGATAGCGCCATGAGAAGCAATCGTTGTTCACCAAGAATTTGCTGTGTTTCCTGCAAGAATAGTGCCTCAAAATGTGTTATTTTTTATTGAGACATCACTGTGTTTTCTGCCAGAATATTGCCATGAAATGTGATTGTTTTTTAAGTCTTCATTGCGTTTGCTGCCGGGAAATCGCTACAGGATGTAATCGTTCTACACAAAGAATTTGCTGTGTTGTGCCTCAAAAAGCAGTTGTTTTACTGAGACATTGCTGTGTTTCTGGCGGGAATGGTGCCTCAAAAAGTGGTTGTTTCTATTGAGACATTGCTGCACTTCCTGCCGGGATAGTGCCATGAAAAGCGGTTGCTGTATACTGAGACATTGCTGTGTTTACAGCCAGGATGGTGCTCAAAAAGGTTGACTTTTTACCAAGGTATTGCTGCATCCCGGCCTGGGATAGTGCCATGAAAACAGTTGTTTTTTCGGAGACATTGCTGCATTTCTTGTCGGGTTACTGCCGTGAAAAACTGCATTATCAGCAAGGATTGTGCCACAAATACCTGGTATTTTAAACCAAAACATGATTTCCTCTCCATGACAAAGTTTCTTCTGCCTCAACCTTACCACACATTGATCACAGTGTTGTTGAAACGTAAGGTTTAAACGTAACCACTACATAATGACGTACAAATATAGCGTGTCTGTGGTTTGCAATAACAAAGTCAACATTTTTGCTGGTGACTGGGTTGCAGCAGAGACAGGAATCCATTAGATACAAAGATGTGTTCTGTCCAGAGGCTGCATGAAGTTGTTTTGTTTTTCATTTTTTTACTGCTGTGTAGTTTATTCACTGACGGTACTTTGGGAGCGGGACCAACAAGGGGTTGACCGTATGATAATCTCATTAATCAAGACTCAACCACAAGAAGGCTGCAGCTTACAACAAGAAAGCTATTACAATAAGAAGTTGTTTTTTAATTAAAGCTGCCCTTAAGCTTTAACAAACACACACACACACACACACACACACACATTCAGGCAGCACACATGTACAAAGAGGAGTGGTGCTGCGAGCATGTTTTTGTGCGCAGGCAGACTCCATATATCACCCATGTGCCTGCACATAAGCAAAGCAATTATAGCACGGAGAGCCGAAGAGAGACAGAACAGAGTGAAAAACAAGCACATGATGAGCGTGTCCCCTTGAATTGATGGGTTTGAAATGGCAAAGTATTTATGTTGAACGCAGCTCCACCGCAGGGCCGCGGGAGCTCTGCCGTCCCACCTCCCTGCCTCTGTGCGCCGCTCATCATCCCATTCAAATGAAATGTAAATCCTCGCTCTCCCCAGTTCCTACCATGTCTTTGACTCCCGCTCAGCCCCCATCTATTCAGCATCCCTCTCCTCTCCCTCCCAGACTCTTTCTCTTTCTTCTAATACTCTGTCTCCCTCTCACTCAATCCCCCCTTTCTTCCATCAGCTCTGGCTCTTTCCAGCTACCTGCCTCTGTTTTCCCATTTCTTCCTTCTTCTGGTTTGCCAGAAAGCGTGGCTGATGGATACAGGCTGCAGCCAACAGAGGCAGGAGAGTTTTATCATGCTGAGCTCAACAAATCAATCTGGTTTCATAAATACATCTGCAGTTGCTTTTTTTTTTTTTTTAGAGACTGTGGAATAGATCTCATTAACTCCAACCAAATTTGATTGCAATTATGAAGAATGCTCTTTTCAGGGCCTGTATATGATTGTGTGTGCAATGACATTTAGTGTACCACTAGAACATTGAGGAAACACAACACTACAACTAATTAGCAGTATGATAAACATGTTTTCTATTATGTATGAATTTTTTTTTTTTTTTTTTTTTAAAGTTTATCTTTTATTTTTCACAAGCAAAAACCAACAAGGGTTCACACAGTGTTTGCAGGCAATCTCAAGAAAGCAATTATAGCTGTATCTTACCATTACATCTGTTGATTTCTCATTTATATTTACACATTAAGTTGATGCTCCGATCCGGAGTGACTGACAGCTGGGACGAGTTAGAGGAACTATTCTTAAATAGGACAGGCTGCATTGTTGAAGGATTAAATCATTATTTTTTTATATAGTCAGAAAGCACGAGTGTCTTTCTTTTGTAAGGTTATTTTTGGAGAGTAATGATGGTGTTATCCTGAGTGAGTTATGATGAGTTGGCAAGTTGGAGTTTGGCATCTTACTCGAGGACACTTTGGCAAATGTTGATGGGAACATGGTGTCAAAACTTTCCAATAGGTGAAGCTATAACCAACAGTCCACCTTGAACTGCTCTTAAATAGTCAGTCTAATATTCAGTTAAAGGTGTTTATTTCTCTTGAGAGATGAGCAATCACTAACTGGTGATGTGAGACGGCAGGCACAACCTTGAAACGAGTCAGATCTGGCAGATCACTCTGCTAGTATAAATAAAGCATTAGAAATAAAGAAATTTAATTGAAAGGAATTCAGGACACACTTTGATTTCATGTTATGATAAAATGGCCTTGTCCCAGTAAGAACTAATTACCACTCATGCAATCACTCTGCAATCTGAATAACTCTTTTCACTCATGAAATGCACATATCCACTATTCTGGCTTTGATTCTTTTTTCCAGGATAAACAAAATTAAGTGTTTCTTTTGAGAATCCTCCCGCTTCTTTTTGATCCTTTGAAAAGTTGACATTTTCAAGATCATTCATAGGACAGTGACAGTAGGATGATTTTGTTGACAGCCTTAATGACTCACTTTTTTTCTTTTAGTTTTGGTGCCACATGTGATGACTTGATACTTGACACTTTATTATTGTGACCACGCAACATAGTTGGTAGTGGTATGTAATATGTGTTTAACTCACGTCATATTGGAAAAATGTCTAGATTTCCTTTCCCAAATTGGCTTTGGGGAAGATATTATATTTTCAGACTTTATCAGTCACCTCTCGGTCAGCTTTGCTAAATTTATGCTAGATTTAGGCTCCTGTGTCCAGCTAAACTAGCATCCTGCGTGCCATTGTACACATGTTAGAAATAAATTGGGTGACCTCCATGCCACATCAGTTTCCAATGGGCTATCAGGAACTGTAATATCCTTTGATTCACCCCAACATGGTTAAATCCTCGACAGCGCCATTTAACCAGGTGGCTCTTTTTCTATATGCCGATCTGACAGAGCAGAGGACTCTGGTGAGAGACGGAGAGGAGGCATGTGCTCTACAATGAGTAAGGACTGGAGTGACACTAGGAATGTGAGATGCTGTCCTGTTCCTGCTGTGGATCACTGCTATACATAATTCAGAGGCGACTGCAGTGCTGCACTACCCGCGTTCGGGAGGAGCAACCATATGAGTCTTGTTATGGTCAGGATACGCGAATCATTCCTCAACCAGAAACTATGGGTTATCGGAACCATACGGAAATATGGACAATTATAAAGCCAGCCAACAATGTGAAAAGAGACAAAGGTCCAAATATCACATTTCACTGGAGTTGTACTTTGAGTATGTCCTTGTGACAAATAAATAAATGATTGATTGATTGATTGATTGAAAAGGCTCAAGTCCAAGTGAAGTCAAAAGCCAGGCGTTGAAGACTAAATTGAGTTGCAAGTCTTTATTTTGTTGAGTCAAGTAATCAATTTTGTCACTGAAGTCTGATTCAAGTCCAAGTCACATGGCTCAAGTCCACACCCCTGGAGTATAGAAGGTTTATCAGAGCTGCAAGCAAAATGGAAAATAGAAACAATTTACAGATTGGACATATTTGATGGACTCTGCAGCAAGTGTCAAGTGATTTTTGTGTAGAGGTCTTAAATATTAACATGTTAAATGCACAGAAACATAGGGAAAAAAACATTAGCACAGTTTTCAACTTTGTATTTGCTTATTAACATTACCTTCATATGGGCTTTTCATTCTGAGGTTATGTTTTAGCACTGCATGGATTTCTTACATCAACCAGCAGAAGCTACAGTAAAATCCCATCTTTAATGTGCAGGGAATCTTCTCGGACCAAATGTCATCACCCAAATCTACTGCAAACTAACATCCAGTGGCATTGTCTGCTGAAAAAAAAAAGAATATCCTCTAGCCCAGCTTACATTTTTGCTCCGCGCAGATTGGGGTTCAGCCGAAGACTTACTTAGGGATGTGGACAGCTGAGCTCATTCCGCTGGGCGATGAGTTTCAGATACCAGGATGAGATTGTGGAATAGGACCAGAGTAATCCCAGGTCACCTTCACAGAGCTTCAATCCCTATAGGCACCAGCCACCCTCCATCTCTTCCTCCACTTCCTCCCATCTCTACTTCCTTGTCTGTCCGTCTATCTGTCTTGGTTTTTCATTTTCTTATTTCTCTTCTCTAATCCCTCCATCTCCTTCGAACTGCTCCAAACACCCACTAAGTTGGCTTAGCTGGGAAGCCATTTGTGTCTATCTTATAAGGCAAGAGTTTTACAGTCAAGAATGTACAAATACACTGTCTTGTTAGTTTTAAAACACAATGTAGGACTGTGACAAAGAAAAGCTGTCTACTTCTCCCATATTTGAGAAACTATGAACACTTCTTGCTGCAGATCAACCAATGAGAGGCAGAGAGCCATAACTAGCAACAGCAGAGTTGGCACAGGCTTTACAGAAAACCTAAAATAACATTTTGAAACTGTGCTCTGTTTGGACCATTTGCCATGTCCTTGGAAAATATAGATATGAATATGTCTTATTTAGCTTTGTTGTCCCTTTTAACTACTAAGTTAGTTTAAAAAGAAAGAAACTTGAAGTAAATGCATTTAAATATGTGATTATAGAGCTCACTTAACCGCTCAAATCACTAAGAATACTAAGTCAGAGGTTGCAGAGACAACGCTAGTTATCCTTAACAGGATTCATTTATCTAGTATGTTTTCCCCATTATGATTAGATTTAGCTACTAACTTGTTTATGTGATATGACAAACTCCATTACTGAGATGTTGGAGCATTAAAGTTGACTTTTAGGAACCGAAAAAAAAAAAAAGTGACTAAATTAGCTTTCTTTTCCATTTGAACTAAAGACCGAGTTCCATCATTGTATTTGTAATACATTTAAATATGTGGTTTGAATGTAGCTTGACGACATCAAATAGCACTAATTTTGGCTGCAGAAATCGTAGTTACTGCAACTTTGTAAAGCAAGGCTAGTTACCTTTTAGCATAAGCTACCTGGTGTTTCCTTTTTCTTCAAGTATGATTAGAATTAGCTCAGGTAATATGTGGTATAGAATAGCTGTAGAATAGCTGTGCCTCAAGTGTGGTATTACTGGCCATCGCCATCTTGGACTTTTGGAGCCAGAAGTGTAATTACACCATCATGTACGCCTTACGCCCCAAATACTTTTCCCCATTAATTATATACGCAACTGTTTAACTTTTTCAGCTTCAGGCACCATTGAGCAACTCTCAAAGGAATAAACAAGGCCCTGCCTACAATGCTGTATCCAGTTTACACATCCATGTTCTAACCAGCTAGCCTGTAGCTGCTGTGTAGTTGTCCATTTTAACTAAAATAATATTTCATTAAATACTAATAGATATGTTTAAATGTAGCTTCACAATGTCAAATCATGTTTACTCAGGCTGCATAAATGCAACTTCGGATACTGCAATATCTTGTGTGTTCCTCCACTGTGATCACATTTAACTCCTGTCTTATGTATGTGGTATAACAAAGTCAAGGACTGACTCTACTGCTAAATTCAAAGCCCCCAGGAAATGCCTCAGGCATCATGTACATCAGTAGATAGCCTAAACCTTTTTGAGTGTCACAACCTCTGCAAAATGATTTGTCTACTATCAGAATTTGGCCCAAAAATATTTTGAATGTCTAGCAGAGCACGATTAAATCAATTCCTCACCTCATTCAAGTTAGCGAAGGGCTAAACTGTTAGTAAGCTGCAAAAATCTGTAGTGTGCTTTCTCTTTTGGCCTGATGTGGAAGATTGAGGTCATTTTAAACCCAAGAAGTGGATTTTTTTTTGGCTTCGTTCGCCACTGAACAGTGTCCACAGGACTGAACAGGGCCTGGCCTCCAATGCTGTCTCCAGTTCTCTTCATACATCTATGGTAAATTAGCTTTAGCTACGGTTCTCCCACCAGCTAAATTCTTAAGTAACTGGAGTGCACTTTGTTCTCAGTCTTTAGTTCTTTCCAATTTTATATACTGTTTACCCCAAAATAAAAAGTTTCTGGGGTGTAATATTTTTTATCTGGTAAAAGAGATTCTGTATGTCACTCAGTTTCGTGCTCTGTTTTGTACGGCAGAACTGCGGCAAGCAACCCGTCCGTAGAAATCTAGATCTACTTTTAGATCTTTCCTTTTGATCTGCCATTCCTTTGTTTTCTTTTGTTTTCTTCATCAAAGACCAGCCAAGTCAATAAACTCATGTTTAAACTCAATGGTCTCATACTCACATTACATTTGTCATAAATAAATCTCACCTAATGCAGCTACAGTATGTGCGATGTTGTGGGGAATGACTTTTTTGCAGTAGTGTCATCCTTACTAGAGTGAGGAACCTAACTTAAGACAGATTACACATTTGAACCAGAGGTTCACTTAGCAAACACAAAGCACATCCATGGAGTGCTGTATTGGGGATAATGAATACTGTATTACCCAGTGGAGTTGGCTCCCCTCCCCCCACACAGAAATCTACTGAATCAAAACATGTTTTGTGAGCCTACTGTAATCAACATTTAAAGATGGCAGCAGAGAAAAAAGTTGCTGAAAAATATTGATTTGAAGATGATTTATGGAGTGGCTGCAAAGTGTGCATGTTTACTTCCTTAATTCTATTTTTAATGAGTTGCGCTGAATGCAGTTTCCTTTTTAATTTACATGGGGATAAAAAGGTTATGACTTTAGCAAATCCTCATTTTGTCTCTGCAAAGCATGTTTAGCACTTCATTAGTTCAAACTCATTGGCAATTTTCTCTTAACCAGGCATATCTGACTACTGTGCATCAGCTTTAGCAGTGAGGTGGAGGGAAATAAAGCATGCTACTCTGCCCTCTGGTGTTCCTACGCAGCTAAATCTTCATAATGTGTGACTCTTCCTCTGCCGTGTTCTTCCATGTGCTATCTTCCTGTGGTGACAGCATCTATAATGTTGTGAGCTGACGTGCCTTCTCCATAATTGCTTTGCTTGGAGATGATCCTTGATTGATGTTTGTGCATATTGTCAGGGCATCAACATGAAAAATGGATGTCCTGGCATTGACAAGAACAAGAGAAGACAATTCATTTCTCATGTCTACATGAGGCATAAATCCTACATGAGGGTGCTTATCCTGCAGAAAAGGTGCAGAGCCGACTTTTAGCAACAAGGTCGAACTGCGGTGAAAATGTGACGTACACACTTCAAACCACGCCAGGTCTAAAAAATGAATAAAGGCAGATTTAGGACGATTTGATCTCGGATTCACAGAGAGCTGCTGAAATGCTTTGCATCTGCAAGCTTCTGATATAGATATAAGCTCAGAGATGCTTCTTTTGATCTTGGCAGGGGTTCGTCTGCCTCATGTAGATACTGTAGATACATACAGTAGACAGCTCCTTAAGTCTGACTGGCTGAGGGAGCTGAACGCTAATCCAAAGGACACCGGAGCTCATATGACTTTCCACATGAAAAAAATGCTTTTTCACCTGTGATAAACTCACATTTACTTTTTGTAAGAGAGAAATGTACAGCAAAGTATTGAGTGCAACACAGTGAGTGCCATCTTGTTCAAGTTGCAGTGAATAATAAATAAAGACACAGTGAGGCTCTGCTCAATGCCAGCGTGCCACCTGAATAAGTGATGCCACTGAAGTTGTCTTGAGCTCTTGTGTACAACTATTGAGAGACAGGAAGTTGTCACTCTGTTGCCATGGAAACTACCAAAAATGGATTTGGTTCCTGAACTACAGAGTAAAGGGTGGACATTTGATATTAACAAACTCTAGAGTGAGAACTTTTTATGAACAGCCAAGTCATGTTATATAGCCAAGTATATTAGTACATTTTCAAAGTTTTACCATTTATATCATGTTTTCTAGCTAGATTTAAATGTACATGTAAATGTCTGTTTATTTCATGTCTCTTCACTTGCCACATCTTATGGTCACTGATTCACTATTCAGAGAACAAAATATGAAAATGTATGGAATGTTTTGTGGGAATAACGAAACATAAAGTAATTTCGAATCAGATTTAAATAATTTACACATTATGTATTTTATATAGATTATAGTAAAATATATTATTATATAGCATGTTTAGTTACTTAAATATCTATCTTCAAATGTACACTGCAACATCAAACTGCAGATGTATTGCTAAGTTGAAAATAAGCCTCATTCAGTTCATTTAAAGGTAAACTATGTAGGATTTTAAAAACAAAAGACAAACAATATATCGACTCCTACAGAAGCATTCCCTCTCAATCATCACTTTTGACCCTCTAGAAGTATGTGGTGATTTGTTTTCTGCAGAGACTCGACCCTCTGCCTGTGTTTTCTTATTTTCTTATTTTTCAGTCCTATTCTCTTTGTTTAGGACATTTCGGGCATGTACCCCCACTGCACTCAGGTGAGGTCAGGGCTTTATAGAGAGGTTGTGACCAGGTGCCAAACCATAACCAACCTAATCAGAAGAAACAATGTTAGCATTTTACGTTTCCGCAAACAACAAATGAGTTATTTATGTAGTGGATAAGTTAAAACTTGTTCCAACAACGCTATGGTTAACATAGTTAGGTTTATGTACAAAAAAAAACACTTGGTTGCAGTTAGGAAAAGATCATGTTTGGTTTAAAAGAAACACAGCTAAAAAAAACAAAGTCAGCTCATATATTATTTCTCTTCAGAAACATTTATATGATGAAACTTGCAAATGTAATATATTGATGGTTTGCAGAAACATACAATGCTGACAATGTTTCCCTCTGGCAGCTGGGCTGGTGACATGGTATAAGAAAGTTTGGCAACAGATCTACATCGACTTGAAAATGAAGTCATGACTCAGAAGTGTATAAGCTACATAGCTACAATAACAGCCCAAAGACATTCCAGGTGTCAGGGCCATGGCAGCAGATGCAACAAATGTCCCTGAGGTGACAAAGAACAGTGGAACAAAAAGTAGAACATCTTTAGAAAATGAGAGCAGAGGTGAGGTGATTCAGTACATGTAATTTAGTTATTGAGGGGGCAGTAGCATATAATCCAGATGTGGTAGCAGCAAAGAAATCATTTTCTGAGTAGCTGCAGGTTCAGATTGCAAATTAGTAACAAACTGTAGTGGAATGGATAAGCAGAGATATTCTTTATAAAAAGGAGAAAAGCATTTATTTCCCCAAAGCACTGATGTCTTTAAGCTTTTCTTGTATTTAACAATCCTTTCAGGTGAAGTCATTTCCAATTTGGATCCTGAGCTTCTTTCCTTCCAGTCTCTGTTTTCTAATGTGAGTCTGCAGTTTGGCCTATGAGCTCAAAAGCTGTTCTTCTCAAGCATTACTGGGAGTTTGCTGAGCCAGCCTTTGGATGCTGCTGGAGCCACGATGAACCAGTTGGAGTGTGTTCCCTCAAGTCGGCTGTCTTTCAAAACTGCCACATGCTCCGTCACTGGTTGTCTGCTCTCACGATGAATCAAGCAGAATACAGAAGGCTTTTCTTTCTTGGACATTTTTTGATTCAAAAATCTTATTTCCTGCATTTTAGCAACCTGTGATTATTATCAGAGAGCTGTTATTTTTTATTCCTTTGCTGATCTCCATTTTCCTGCCATGTTCACATCATGCATTACTATTATTACCACTCTCTGACATGTTGAAATTGCTCACATCCACCACAAGTGGTGATTACGGCACAACTGGGAATCTAAAAGCTCTAATATTTCTGACTTGGTGCTAAATAATGCCTGAAAGCAAAAAAAAATAAATAAATCTCCTCATGTCAGCACCAGTCCACCCTTCAAGATAAACAGAAACTAATTTTAAACTATCTCAATCATGCAAACTATATTCTTTCCTCACTTGTCCGAGTCTGCCCGAATCTTTCATCTGCTGGAGAACCACATTCAGTGTGAAAATTACACTTATTATTTTTTTGTGTCCATGTCATGTGGGATGAAGGGAAAAGATTCCCGTGGTAACGAGGTGGCTCCAAATGTGGACTGACTGTGTTACAGTCAGTCCACAACAGTGAAGGTGGTTCAGAAGTCAAAAACGAAATTAAAATAATGAAAGTCATCAAAACCAGGATACTAATGTGCATGTACATATTTACCAGAGTTGTCTGAACATGTAGGTCATGATCGTGGGAACCTTACCTGTCCCACAAGACATGAACATGGCATCAGTTTCTGCTTCTGTGTGTGCTTTGTTTTTGTGTGTGTCTTGCAGTCACCACTATTTCCTGCTCTACCTATTAGGTTTCACTGGGCCTGTCCCATTATGCGCGCTTGATCACACTTACGCACATGGACACTTGACTTGCGTGTCCATGTGCTTAGTGTAAGTGCCCAAGTGTATCCCATTTCTATGACAACCAAAAGTGCAGTGCGCTTGATTTGGAAAATGGATGGATGGATGGATGGATGTCATCAGTGATGTTGATCTGGATGTCCTGAAACTTACTCCAGACTACACTGTCTAGTCCAGACTGCAGGGCAGCCTCTCAGTGACCTCAGCATTTACAGACCCCTCATGTCACCGGGGGCCTGCATCCAAGTAGGTTTACGTACTTTGATCTCTACAGGATGGCCACATGGTCAGTATTGCTGAAGGGGGGAAGGGATTCTGCTCTGTAGTCACTTTTGAACTCTGTATAACATTGGTCCTGTATTCCCCTTGTGGTACAGTCAATATGTTGATGAAAGTCAGGCAGAACCTTCTTAAGGATAGCCTGACAACTCACCAAATTTAGTGTCTAAGGAAACCTATTATGGACTTCCCAGCATGCATAGTTATGGGGTTAAAATTTGGAGATGACCCTTATTTTGTAGTTTGCACAATCCAATCCAATCCACTTTATTTATATAGCACGATTTTAACAAACACAAGGCTTCCAAAGTGCTGCACAGCAAGATAAAAACACAATAATAGAAGCACAACAAAACAATGAAGTACACAATAGGATAAAAGTAATAAAATAAGATAAAAACAAATAAAATAAGATAAAATAAGATAAAATAGATAAAATAAAATGCACTGCCCGCACAAGATAAAAAATATGCACATACACATAAAATCATAAAATCAACACACTGCATGGTGTCAAAAGCCAAAGAAAAGAGGTGGGTTTTAAGGAGAGCTTTAAAATAAGACAGTGAGGAGGCCTGTCTAATGTGCAGTGGCAAATCATTCCACAGTTTTGGAGCTGCAACAGCAAATGCTTGCTCCCCTCTGAGCTTAAGCCTAGCTTTAGGCACTGTCAGGAGCAGCTGGTCAGCTGACCTGAGAGAGCGGCTGGGAGTGTAGGGGTGCAGCAGCTCAGAGAGGTAGGGTGGGGCAAGGCCATTCCAGGCTTTAAAAGCAAATAAAAGAATTTTAAAATGAATCCTAAAATGGACGGGCAGCCAGTGGAGTGAAGCTAAAATAGGTGAAATGTGCTCACACTTGCTTGTGCCAGTTAAAAGACGTGCAGCAGCATTTTGTACCAGTTGAAGTTGAGCAATGGAGGACCCACTAACCCCCATATAAAGTGCATTACAGTAATCCAGCCGAGTGGTCACAAAGGTGTGGATTACTGTTTCAAAGTGTCGTCTCTGAAGGACTGGTTTAATTTTTGCCAGCTGCCTCAACTGGAAAAAGCTTGACTTCAGCTTTAATCTGGCTGTCAAATTTAAGGTCTTTGTCCACTTTTACCCCCAGATTGTTCACAATTGGCTTGTGATACTGTGCCAAGGAACCCAGATCAACTAGGGGGGTCATAGAAGAGCCACCAAAGACCATGACTTCTGTCTCTTTTCATTAAAATTCAGAAAATTTAAAGACATCCAGGCTTTGATGTCATGTAAACACAGTAGGAGTCTGACTTTTTAAAGTGGACATAGATCTGTCATCTGCATAGCAATTAAAAGAAATGCCATGTTTCCTGAGAACTGAACCAAGTGGGAGTAGATGGAGGGAAAATAAAAGAGGGCCAAGCACAGAGCCCTGTGGTACCCCACATGAGAGGGGAGCAGTGGAGGACACGGAGTCATCAAGGCTGACACACAAGGTACGATGTGACAGGTAGGACCTGAACCATTTTTTTAACAAAGGTTGCACAACGGCATGTTTAAATGAACAGGGACCACTCCAGAGGACAGACTGCTATTAATAACTGCGAGAACACAGGTCCAACAGTGGGGAAAACCTCCTTAAAAAATTGGGGAGGGACAGTATCATCTGGAGAACCTGAGGGCTTCAAATGATCAACAATCTCCTGAACAAAGGGCAGGGTCACAGGTTCAAATGTGTCCAACACGGCAGAGCAGGGGACAGACACAGAAGGATCAATGGCAGGAGGTGAAATAAGTGCTCTGGTAGTAGTGACTTTATCAATGAAGAAGTGAAGAAAGTTTTCACACAGCAGGAGAGGGCTCAATTCCAACAGTCTGTGGTGCATTCAGAGCAGAGTTGATAACTTTAAACAACACACGAGGCTGTGACAGTTTAACAGAACAATATCAGAAAAATATTTTCTTTTAGCCTCTTTCACAGTGGATTGGTAATGACGCCAACAATCCCTCAACATTTGAAAAGACACTTGCAATTTGTCCTTTTTCCACTTTCGCTCAGCTCTTCGACACTCCTGTCTGGCAGCACGGGTCGTTTCATTCAGCCATGGCTCCAGTTTAGGTGTATGCTGCCTGGCCTTTAATGGAGCCGCAATGTCTATGGCAGTTTGACAGGTGTCGAGAAACCATGAGTTAAGAGCCGCTGTATCCTCACAAGACATATATGATATAAATTTGCTCTGTGTCTGGTAAGTCCTGCTTGTTCCTTTTCATACTGATGAAGGGAGCAGCATGTGTATCTTTTCGATGCGTCCTTATTTTTACTTGTCCCAACCAACGATTGGCCAGTGGCTCTCTGCATCAGTTACTGACAAACAGAGGCCCCCTTTAGTGTCCATATGTGACACACTGGGCGGCGTCATTTGGACTTTAGAGCAGAAGACCACTGTCCATGTCTTGTGTCAGACCAAAGTTAAATGGTAATTTATCTTAACAACGTAAAAATGTGGCATATGTGACATGACGTTACCTGAGTAAGACATACTTACTGTGACCCCCACCACAATCTTTTTTCAAAATCTAACCACATACTTTTGTTGCCTAAACCTAAGGAAGTAAACCTAAAATCAAGGTAAACCTTCATAAGAAGTGTTTTCTGGAACAGACTGTTTACACTTAACTTTACATTTCCTGTAAGTGTGAAATGACACAATGCATGTAATGAGCTAAAAATTGACACCCTATCCTTAAGCGTCCAAAAATTATGCTAGAGGGTTACCTTGGGTGCCACTTACATTAACTCTTGTTACTGTAAAGTCATCTTTAATGTACTTTTTTCCTGTTTTTCAGCCTGTAATTCAACTTTTACTTAGGCTTCTTACTTAGTCAAAGTAAAAACTTAAGTCAGTCCTTCAATAAGGTGGGGTTTATATGCATGTCAATTTACAATATTACATAAGCGCATCTGCTGGGAAAGACCTCAGGGAAATTATACAAGTTAAAATGATTACTCAAGAGTAAAAGGAATAATGGAGAGAATTTAGTTTTGTTTTGGTTTTTTTTACTGTTAAAATGTTGTTTTCCTGCCAATCTACTGTTCCACAAGCCAGTCCATGGGGTAGTGGTGATGCAACAAAAAGCTTGTTTTTTCAACCACCATTAAAACTCAAAGAAGAAGAAGCAGATACACATGTCACTACTGATCGGGTAACAACTCTGACTCACTCACCAAACATGAGAAAATGTATGTCAGAGCTTGTTACACGCCGTTTTGAGAAAACTTGTCAAAGGTGTCTGTCAGAAAAGGATTTCTTGGTTGGGATTGGGAAAAAAAACATTGGTTTGGGTCAAAATGAATAGATTTTCTGCCACAATGCCCTCCAGGCAAACTTCTCCCCATACTTCTTCAACCCAGAAACTGCAGCAAAATGGTGCATACTGTTTTAACATTTTAACATGCCCCTAAACAACTGAGTGAGGACAGAGCTAAAGAAGAGAGATGAATCAGCAGCTGCAGCAGAGAAGAATAGAATAGAATAGAAAGAACCTTATTAATCCCCGAAGTTGCATGTGTGTGTGTTCACCTGTCTGTCTGAAGTTGCTGGTGTGTCTGGTTCAAGTGTCAAGGCAAGGCAACGTTATTTCCAGAGTGCATTACAAAGAAACCGTATGTGCATTACATTAAACAAAAAAAACAACATCATTCATCATTTAAATCTTTGCCTTGATTGGCAGGTCACGGGCAGGGCTACCAGTTAATAAGAGGTTTACAAAAAACAAAAACAATGATGTGCAATGAAATTAAGGATGATAACAATACAATACCTCTGCATATTTACCAAAATGTTGCATCTACATTTTAATTACTCACTGATTTTATAGACTTTCTGGGCAGCAAAATAGGTGATCCAAATCACTATCTTTAGTGGGGGGAGGAGGCCTGTGACTGCAGAGCCTCAACATGTTTGAGGAGCACAGCGGGACCGAGAGGCTGAACAGACTGGTTATACTGGGACAGAGAAGCTGAGGGAACTGGTTGCATCACTGAGAATGAAAGAGCAGATGGTGGAGGACTTTGCGGTGCACAAGACTCGCAGAATGCCATCCAGACAGAACACACACACTGGACTCATTCTCCCGGTGCAGCCTGTTCTCAATCCTAAGTTGTCTAATATCCCTGTTCTGTCAGTGATTTCAGACCCTGGCGCACAAATGCACCTTTTGTGACTGTACCATAATTTTTTAACGCCACTGGATGACAAAGTTTGAAAAGCTGCCAATAACAACATAACATAAGAAGCTGGAATCTCTGTAAGGCAGGCATAAGGGATGGTGAGTGGGTCCAACAAACCTTGGACTTTCAGCCAGGAGTTCTCTGTTTGCTTCCCATGTAAATGTAGAGCCAAACCATGGTGCTCTTTTTTCCTAAATCTGAACACATGCTTTTGTTGCACAAAGAAATAAATATAAATACAAGGTGTTTTAACAATGTTGTACGCTTGTTTTGAGAAAGACTGTATGAATCTACCGAGCAGGAACTGTACATTACCTGTAAAGATGGACACAATGCATTTAACAAGTGTTAACTGACATGACATCCTGGAACGTCAACAACAGACACAGGAGGATACCTAGCCTGTCATACGTATACATGAAAGGCCACTGACAAAACGACGATATTTGATGAGTTGGGAAGAGACTGTGTTGCCTGGGTGTCTAGCAGTGTAGCGTTGTGTGTGTGTACGCTGCTCTCTTGTGGCTGCAGCTGCAGTGGAGTTTATATTGTTTCTACATCGCTGTGTTGGTGGTTTGGTGATGATTATTCTGCTGTTGATCCTGTAACAAGTGGCAGGTAATTTAATTTATGTAGCTAAATATTACTTTTTGCACTGCGGTGTCCAGAGGTTACTTATTGTCAGGTATTTTTGTCCCAGTATTGTCTCTTTTCTGGTTTATTCTTGTAAGGCTACAGTCTCCAAGGAGGGAGGTTGTATATTGACTGATAATCAGTTGTATGCTCAGGCTGCAAAGTGTCATCTATAGAGATGAAGTTATTGTTGGTTTGGACATCACAGCTCATGTTGGCAATGTTGCTCCATGTGAGAACACTGACGTTTAATGCAATTTGATTTGTAATTTAAAAATGTTCTTCAGGCTAATTTTTGTGTTCCCCCATACTTTCTAACAAACCTACATTTTCCTCTTTTGAAGTACGATATATTTTTACACTTGCCCTTTTAACTTCTGGTTACTTGAGTAAAATTTCTTTGAACAGTACATTTATTTGATTACAATTTCCTATTTCTATCCCTGGATTTAACTAAAACCAAATGTTTAGTAAAATTGTATGTCGAGTTTAGTTAACTGATAAGTCTAGCTCTGCGGCTGTGTGCCTTTGCGTTCATGTTGGGACCAAATTTGTCCCCAAATCACACCTTCTGGCTTTGATGTCCAATCAAACATCTGCAGTGTCTGAAGCCTCTCCGGTGCCTGGCGCAAAGACACATTTTTAGGAGATGCATGGTGCATCTCTGCGTCCATCTGCAAGCCCTGTAAAACATTTCTGCGGCTCTGCAGAAACACTGCACAAGCTTTTTTTGCAGAAGTAGAAATTAGCCATAAATTTAACATTTTCACTACTCATGAGACAACTTATTAAAACTAAGCTCCATTAACTTACATTTTTAAGCTTGCAATAGAACTAATAACTATAGACCCATATCATTTTTCTTACAAAAATCCTTGAGAAAGTAGTTGCAAACAGGCTGTGTGACTTTCTCCATGACAGTAGTTTATTTGAGGATTTTCAGTCGGGATTTAAAGTGCATCACAGCACAGAGACAGCACTAGTAAAAATTACAAATGATCTTCTGATTGCTTCAGACAAAGGACTCGTCTCTGTACTTGTTTTATTACATCTTAGTGCCACATTTGACACAGCTGACCATCAAATTCTGCTACAGAGACTGGAACATTTAATTGGCCTTAAAGGCTCTGCACTAAGCTGGTTTAAATCTTATTTATCTGATCGTTTTCAGTTTGTTGACGTTCATGATGAATCATCTCTGCATAGTAAAGTCAGTTACTGACTTCCACAAGGTTCTGTGTTTGGACCAATTTCGTTCACTTTATATATGCTTCCCTTAGAAATCACTCTGTATCTATCAATCAAGCCAGAAGGAACTGATCAGATAACTAAACTTCAAGCATGTCTTAAAGACATAAAAACCTGGATGAGCTCCAGTTTCCTTATGTTAAATTCAGACATAAGTTGTTATTGTTGTTTTTGGCCTCAAACACCTCAGAGACTCTATCTGATGACATAGTTTCTCTAGATGGCATTGAGTAATATTTGATCAAGATTTGTCTTTTAATTCCCAATAAAGGAGCTATATGTAAGAAATCTAAAGCAAATAGTTGTAAAATCATCCTAATATGTCACAGAGACTAAGGAATAATGTTCATATAACATACTGATCTCACCGACAACAATAGTACAGCCAGAATATTCGCATTTAAAAAACATTTTTGCAGTCTGCAAATCATGTTTATGTTTTGAATTTGTGTTTTGGCCTGTCGTGCCGCCATCTACCAGTCACACAGTCAGTAGAGTCTCAGCATCAGTTACAGTTACGCCTGAGCTACAGCAGCACGGCAAGCAGCATTAGTAGTGTCCCGGTACATAGCATTAGCAGCCGGCTCCTCCTCAGCTGTATCCCAGCAGCAGCGTTAGCAGTGTCCCGGTACATAGCGTTAGCAGCCGGCTCGAACGGTCCACTGGAAAACCAAAGATCAAGGACGTGGCGACACGGCCCTGCCACGCCAGCTGCCCGTGGGCAAACAAATCCGTCTCCAGCATGCCGCTGTCCAGCAGCCTGGTATCTGTAGAGGGGGGCCGGACACGACTCGCGGCAGTATTTTGAATTTGAGTGCAGTAACCGTTTTGGCCACATTCTTACTTACAAAGCTCTAAATGGTCCTGGTACGTCATATCTTAGAGAGCTCATAGTGCCATATTATTCCATCAGAACTCTGTGCTCTGATAATGCAGGGTTACTAGTGGTTCCTAAAGTCTCCAAAAGTGGGAGAGCCAGAGCCTTCAGCTATCAGGCTTCCCTTTTGTGGAACCATCTTCCCGTTTCCGTTTGAGGAGGCAGACACTATCTCCACATTTGAAACTAGACTTAAAACCTCTCTTTTTGATAAAGCTTATAGTTAGGGCTGGCCCAGGTAGCAGCTCTTTGTACTAGGAAGCTTTGTGAATACGGCCGCTGGTCTGCCGGGGAACCAGCTATGATAAACCGAGCCCCTGGTGCCAACTACCCCTGCTGTTATTGTTATTTATACTTCTACTGTTATTATACACACATGATAATATATTGAAGTCGCACACATATCATTCTTGGAACCCATCAGCTGTATTCGGCGTCTGACTTCCGATAGACAGCAATACAGCCTCTGGGGGCAGACCCCCGATTTTTTGGCATTCTGGTTTGATTTGGGCGGAGGAGGTGAATTTCCGTTTCCGACTTTAGTTTATATATAAGTAAATATGCTGAACCACTGTGATGGATTCAGAGTTTGCAGTGACGCCAATTATGTTCCGCCTCGTTAGTCCACCGCACGGACCGTTTACCCTGGCAACAACTGCAGCCGGCTCAAACGTGATTGGTCAATATCACGCGGACTACAAACAGCCTACAACCGGAAACCAGGGCTCTTCCGCTCTTCTTCCGGAGGCAAGATCCCCGGGGTTTGCCTACAGACATTCACTGAATGTAGTGTCTGTATATAGAGAATACATACATATAGTATTATATAGTAATATATAGATATAACACATATACTACCAAAATGCTATTATCATTACTGTTTGCCAAGCATATCTTTCTTAATATATCATTTTGTCATTTGGATCATCACTGTACATTTGTTATGCTGATCTGTTCTGTATGACATCTATTGCACACCTGTCCTTCCAGACGGATCCCTCCTCAGTTGCTCTTCCTGAGGTTTTATTTATCATTTTTTCCCCCATTAAAGGGTTTTTGGGGGAGTTTTCCCTTATCTGCTGTGAGGGTCCAAAGGACAGAGGGATGTTGTATGCTGTAAAGCCCTCTGAGGCAAATTGTGATTTGTGATATTAGGCTTTATAAATAAAATTGAATTTAATTAATTTGAATTGAATAGTTGAAAGAGCTTAAACTGTTAAACTTATCTTAATAAACTCCTGAGAAACTCCTTTTTTATTTACGTGTTTCAGTTCCTTCCTTGCTTATTTATAAAGTTTAATCAAAGTCATTTAAGTTAAGTAGAGTTAATATAAATGTGTCCACATACAAAATAAGAAAACCTTTATTTATTCAATGGCAAAAATAAAAAGTGCTCATACATTCTTTGCGTATGTGAGAGCAACACTATCTGGTAACAGTTATTCTACATAGTTTTCTGTATGTGCAGGTGAACCTGATAAATCCTAATGTGTTTGCAGTTTCTCATTTGCAGATCAGCTTTGTGTGCATTTAAAGGAGGATTTTTCCCTGCAGTCACTGACTACATTTATCTGCACACCAATATTTCACGATTATTCGGAACATGATAGTATTCTGAATTTGATGTGGGTTAAATAAACAGCATATTTTGTGTAGATATTCCCAATTAGGACTTTTTCTGAATTTGTCATTTTCCTATTAAGACACGTGGGATATGCCGGTATTATCTGGGTTTTAATAGCACACTTTCGACATGTATACAGCGCATTTGGAAAACACATCTAAGCTGGAGTCTTTAAGCAGGTTTGAATAACATGTCCTTTTGTGTGTTTACAGTCAGCTCTGTGCGTTGTCATGGATAGACTATACGCAAACCAACTCACCAACAGTTTGCAAAGCTGGTGTAGAGATGCCCCAGAAAAGTCTACATTTCTGTACAGATGAACCTGATACCTAATGTGTCTCGCACAGTCCTTTCTCATATGTAAATCAGCTTTCTGTTAAATTTATTAAATTCTGCCTGTTTCCTGCAATTCACGTTTTTAAAAGTCAGTTTTCAGTCCGGCATTAGCTGTACATGTGTCACATCAGAGCCATCTGGTTAAATTAGACTGAGTAGTCCTCCAAAAGGCCCAGCAGCTCTCATCATCACCTTCTCTTCAACACCAACTCTGTGCTGTTATCTATTTACACACACACGCATACACACAGTTCACATTATTACTCTCTGTAAACTTTCACCTTGCTGATGATTCCAAAAATAGGACGAACAAACAGCAAACCCATCCACTGTAACATGCAGACTGTTTAATGCTTCAGCAGGAAAACAGGAGAAATCAACACCAGATTTCAACTTATTAGAACATTAACTTTTTAATTTTGACACTAAACAGAGAAACATTTCCATTAACACTCAGACTTCAATTTATTTTCTAAACTGATGAGACAGCTTAAAGAATTTATATGAATGCCACGGCATTTCCCACTTTCTTTTCTTAAAGATTGTCTGCATGTGGAGTGTGAAATCTGCCCTTTTGGGTGTTATGTACAGACTAAGCCAGTGATTTTATGGGGATAAAATAAAAGGCATGAAGTGAGGACATTCCTGTCTTTGCTTTCATAAAACCTTTGCTTTGGTCAGTCCATACAGTATTTGTACACAAGTTGCTACATTTGTGTTTAAGCTGGAGCCAGTGGATGCCATAATGTATAAGAGATGTGAAAGCATATTTGCATATAATTTCTCAAAGCTTCAACACTGATTTCCATGAGAGAAAAATCTCCTTTTTTTGCTCCATCTTCCAGCACCATTAAGTTAAACAGCTCTAAAGTCTGAGTGCCCACAGTGTGGAGTGGAGAGCTGTTCTGAGTGACTGCCTGATTACACAATGCTGCTAATCAGTGTTGAAACATCTGTTAACGCAGGGACATTTCAAATGCGCAAACTGCTCAGAACAGACAAGTCAAACAAAGACTTAGGCTTGGTTCATTAAGCATGCTGTTACCCACAGAGGAAAAAGTTATATTTTCCAATTTAATAATTCTCTGTAATCAGAATCCCTTAATAGAAAGATAAGGGATTTCATGGACCCAAGGTGAACTTCACTCAAACAAAGATACATTGTGCACTAAGTTAAGGTTGAGGTTGACCAACAAAATATATACACACTGGACTATGGTGTATACATTTACATGTTATAACCTGTAACATGGGCACTGTACTGTATTATAACTATGCAGCTTTGCAGTAAAAATGCAGTGAGACCAGTTCTCAGTTAAACCAGCAGATGCTGCTGTAGGACAAGATTTTGGCGCCATGTAGCTCAGCTGCCATTATGTTTTCACTCACACTACCCATCCTGAACTGAATTTTGTAACGGGTAATTAACAACATTGAAAAAAAACCCAGAAAATAAAGAATAATAACATTTACTATACAAAATTATGTCTGTTTTTTTCCAGATTTGTTTGGGGTTTTTTTCTGGAGGAAATACTGGACTTTTACCTCAACTGACTGGCATTTATTCTAAATAAACAAAGTTTTAATAGAGTGCACCAAGAAGGAGTCCTATCTAACTTATTCCTGAGGGTGCTACTGTAAAAATGATTATAGGTGCAACTTCCAGTGAGATAGCAGAAGTAGCAGTGCGCTAGTTAGTCGCATTGACTTTTTATGGTTAATCCCAGTGGCTAATCTTGGTGACTAACAATGGCAGCAAGTTTTGAAACTACTTTAGCAAATACTGTTTTGATTTATTACAGATATTTTACTAATGTTAAATTAACATTTTTGGGTGAAGAGAGAGGAGGAGCGCACACCAGGGTTGGAGAGATGCTGACCATTGACGAAAATATCCAAATTTGAAAAAAGAAGATGTCAGGCGCACACTCTAAGACTCGATGCAAAAAAGTTTTCTTTTATTCAAGTACCAATGTTTCGACTAGACCGTCTTCATCAGGGTACTACAAGACACTGAGCTACCAAACATTTTATGAGACACAAAGGTGAGCTCGATGAAATTAACATTTTTCAAAATGTCCACGCAGAGCTCTGGTACCTGTTGGGCTGTCTATATCTGTGACGTTACCAATAACCACACTAAGCTTAATTTGTGGCTTCAACAACAGTGTTGAACAGGACAAAAGGAAATTGTCGCTGTAAAGGACAGTGCAGTACATTTTCTATCACTAACCGACAGGGAGGAATAGGTCGTGTAGGGATAAGAAGTTCATCTGAAGAAGCAAAAGAAGTCACCCTCTATATATTGTTTATTCATTTGGTATTCATGTACTTTTATCATGTGTATTTTCATAGCTTATGTAAATACTTAGTTTAGAGATCATTGTGTCTTGTTTAATGAAGAATGTTTTATGTTGTGATGTAGTTAACAAAATATGCTGTGCTCCACCGTCCTGCGGTCAGGCATAGTACTTAGATAAGCACTGTTGCAACTTTTGGCCATAAGAGGGAGTCTAGTGGCTTCTGTCAGAAGTGAACAGAGACAGGGCACATGCATTATGCTGAAGTGCTTAAAGCAAGGCTGGACAGAAACGTGTAACAATATGTCGCAATGTCTGTGTAGAAAAGATATAACATAGGTAGGCTACTAAGTGAGCATTTGTGTGCAATGTTAGGGGGTTATGGAGATGGTGGGAGAGTTGGCTGTTTATTAATTAGAAGAAGCCGTTAAGCTAACTTTTCCCTGTCTTTCCTTGTCTGACAGCATTCTCAACTGACATAGAGACTACTACTACTACTACTACTACTATAAATTGCCTACATAATTCAGCATCATGTTTCACTCAGGAGAAGTCCCATTTAATAAATCAGCAGTTATAAAAATGTGTAAACTGCATTGTTAAGGCAGACAAGCGGAGCATTAGCTGGGAAACATCACGTTTATTCACTTAACATGGAGCCAAAATTGATACTGAATTATGGAAAATGTTGGCTGACTGTGCTAGTGTCTGTGTATGAGTCATACAAAATCATAAATCATCTTTTAAAAGGAGGAGGTGTTTAGTTTAAGCTAGCTCAAACGCCATTAAAAGTTACATGCTAATGTAGCAAGGCAAGCTAATCGCTTTTTATTTTATTCTTTTTTATTTAACTTTCATTTAATCAGGAAGTCTCATTGAAATGGCTGTCAGAGATGGCAGAAGTATGATCATGTTTTCCCATCTGCCATGTAACAGGTGGTGTGTTTCACTTTTATTTCCCAAAAACTCTACAAAAGAGGATTAGTGTTCCGTTGCCCAGAATTCACACAAGGTTCCATAGGGGCTTGAAAAGATATGGATGGTTTGTACAATTTGTACAGAGAAGGTTTCACCTTTTCTTCATCCTCGAAAAAGTGCAGATATACCAACACATGCGATTTCCTCTCTTCTTGATTCAAACATGCAGTTTTCCTGGAAACTGAACTGTTTACTCTGAGAAGTGAGTGATCATGAGACAGCAAGCTCCCCACTGTGCTTTCTATTAGGACTTATATTTCAGAGCCTACAGCTTCCTGTGAGAAAAGTAATCAGAGTCTTTTTAGAAACTCATCAAAATCTCCCCATTTGCCCTGATGATGGATACCTGGTGGCAAGGGTGTCATTCACTATCATCTTGAAACCTTGACTGGATCCTCACATCAGGTTTCCATGACGACTCAGCTTGAAGGGTTGATGGAGAATAAGCAGTGGCAGCAGAAAATGTCACTCCTTCCCGACTGACTAAACCCAAATTACAAAATGTTCAGATTCAGTCTAAAGATTTATGAAAGATGGGGCTATGCACGAGCGTCTTCATGAGTTAGATTGAGCTGATCAATGCCTGGACAAAGCTTCAATTCCCCACATTTATTATTCAGTCGGTCCTCTTTAAAATGTCCTTTAATGTTTTTGCTGTTCAGTCATGACCAAAGCCAACAATTATTTATTATACCCTCATTCACTTTCTTTCACCACTTTGTAATACACAGCTGCAGAGGGTGCGTCACATAAGGACCCACCCGCAGAGTGAGAGGGAGGAATATTGAGGGAGTTGAGGAATCATCTGACTTTCAAGCAGGCTTTATCACATAGAATAATAACAAATAATCATTAACACTACCAGAAACATGTGAAATAAAGGACCAATTTGGGCAACTTTCCTCAAGCTAGATGCATGAATATTATTTATCTCCACCGACATTTCTTTTTAAAAAATATTTTTATTAATAGATTTTCAGATTTTAACACAAACAGCACACTGGTTTGCAGTTTGTACAACAACACCACCAGGTTTCCATTGCTCTGTCCCTGTAGTCCGCGGCTACGTGTCCATCTGTCTGAGTTCCTCGTCAGTATATTTTCCTCGTCAGTATATTCCGCCTCAAAACGAATATGGCTTATTTGTTTAAAGTTTGCAAAGTCAGCTGCATGCAAAATAAGTCACTATATCCACACAGATCTCTCACTGTTGTATGAGTCACTTCCTGGTAGCATGTAAACATAGGGAGATGACATCACGAGATGTCATTGATCTTGTGTCACGCAGTCACTTATGCACCCACTTCAGGTGTGTGCCCCCGAACATGCACGCAGAGGCTTCAGTTGACATTTCGGTTAAAAACACAGTGTAAATGGTGTCTGGTCAAATTTGAATGTCACTGCTTATGGACCATTTTAAACTGGTCACCATTTACTTCAGTTGTACCAGATTTGGCTACAACACTGTTTTCCGCTGAAACCATTTCCCTGTAGCAGATACATATCCTCAAGTTAAGAGAGATCAGCCTTAATGGAATGAAGGTGCACTGATGTTAGGACCTGTGCTTGTTTTAGCCTATCCACCTCATTCTGTGTAAACTGTAGGCTTGTTTCAGAGTTCTGCATTTCTCTTGTCAGATCATCTAGCTGTTTATTTCTTGAGTCCAAAACCATCTGAACAAAATCTTTGAAACAATGTCTTTGCTGTATAATCAAGTCTTTGTAAAATGTCTGGTTGATCTAAGATCAGACACCACTATAAGGGACACAGTGTCTTCCTCTGACTGCTTTATTGGTGGCATTCTTGTTGCTAAGCAACTGGGCAGGCCCGTAGATTAGCTGCTTTTGCTTGGCCATAGCCTCTGGATGGTAAAACACCTCAATTTATAATGCGGATCACGGCGTCTGTGGCCAGCCAACCTAACTTCTGGCCGGAGCGTCTTGATGGCAAAAGCCCAGGCTCCCAGCAGCTAGCAGTACAGATCCCTTGACACCTCCACCCAGCGTCCATAGCCAGTTAGCCTCGCCGCTAGCCAGAGCGTCTGGATTGCAAAAGTCCTGCCTCCCACAAGATTGGTGATGCGGATCCCCAGACAGACACCAGGCGCCAGGCGACTGCAGTCAGCTAACCTTGCTGTGGTGTACGACCCCTGCAAACGTCGTCAGCTGGCCCTCATTTCTGCAAAGGCCAGGCCGGCCAGGATGTAGGTTCATGCGCAGTCATCAGTGTTTTTCGTTGAGAAGAACCTGCTGAAACAAGAAGCACCCCCTTCTACAGTCACACTCTCCACTTTGGTGGCTTGACGATGAAGAATGCTCAAAAGAATAAGAATAATAGGAAGGGATGGGGAAAATGGTACTTTACCAAAGACACTTCAGTTTAATGTTGTTGTGTGACTACCAACGAAGAAATGAGATGGTTGCAAAAAAAAAGGGGTGTGTGCCACGGGTAGCAGGAGAGCTAACAGCAGAAAGATGACAGCACAAACACATACATCAGTCCCTTGCCTGCTGTCTGGCTTGTTCGCGTTTGAACTGACTCAAAATGTGATATACTCATGTGGATGTGATCTCTAATTTGGAGATAACATAAGAAATCCAAACCACTCCAAAAGGACAGGTTAATGAAAAGTACACTTACATTTCTTTACCTTAATCCAGAGATTGTACACTTAATGTCATAATAGGTCACAGTGCATTATGGGTAAGAAAGCCCATAAAGCCCAGAAAGCGTGTTCAGTCTTAGAACTGCATTGTTAACATACACCAGGTGCTTTGTCTGATAACCCTATTTCTCCGAAATTGATAATATTTCCACACTGATTTATTTCAGAGTAAATAATGTTACCCTCTTTTTTTTTCTCTCTTGGCTGCTTGCCAGTGTAATGACGTAATGCCCCTTGGTATATTTGCCTTCCAGGACAAAGAACAATGTTTTACAAAAAGGAAATGTTTATGTTCCAAATGTTCCTTAATGAAAAATTATTTACTTGGATCTGGACATGGCCAAAATGTTCCTATGATAATAGAGAGGAAATAATCCCAGACGGTAACAGCTAAGTCAAAATTTCAGACCAAAATCAATTCATTTTGTGTAGCTGTGTCAACTTTGGCACATTTACATGTAAATCTGTGCTGTTGGCCAATCCAAACCATCCTGACAGTGCTGACCCTCTGGGGAACGTGATATAAATGTTTTATGAACCTGCTCTGTGGGGGTAGAAAAGAGGTGCAGCAAGGTTTGCTGTCAGCCAAACCAGAATTGGTTCACTTTTCCTGGAATTATGTTTCCTTGAATCTACCCATCGTCCACTTAGTGACAAAAGGGCATATATTCACTATGCTACCAAGCTTCCCACACTGTTGGGATTAGGCACAAATGAATTTTCCTACCAGTCACTCTCTGGCCTGACCAGGCACAATTAAGGAAACTGAGTTTTCTGAGTCTCATTTACAAATTCTAGTTTAGATTCATGCCAAAAGTCTTGCTGCAATCTCACCACAACAAAAAAGTACTGCGGTGAATGGAGCAGGTTTTCCTCATTAAGTGTTTGTATGTCTACCTACTATACCGATTTTATGTATACATAATGTGACTAGGCCCAAACACCATTGTTTTCCTAAGCCCTACCTAACCTGTTTAACTTTACTGAACCTAATCTCTATCACGTTAAGTACCTGTTTACTGTAAGTAACATGAAGACACCCAACAGTGATTGTTTTCCTAAACCTAACCTACATAACTTTATGTTAATTACCTGACTTTACATACATGCAATGTGACAACACTCAATCTGAGCATAGCGTTAGCTCAGGCAGGACACGATGTCAAGCTCAGCTCACCAAGCTACATCAGTAGATCTCAAACAGCCCAATCAACTGATGGAGCAGCTGACTGAAGAAGGGAGTCAGCTGATAGATCACATGATTCCTTTCTATGCAAGCAATTGGCGAATCTCATTCAGGGTGCCCTATTAAAGCTGTTTAGCAACCCGCCTCCACCCCAGCTCCTCCTTTTCATGTTGTGTCTGACTTATCAATGCCATTTCTGTTTGTCATTGATGCTACTCTGTTCTGTTCCTGGAGGGTCTTTGCTGCTGCTCTCCCTGCCTTACTGTGTGTTCCCACCAAAAGATTCAAAATCGCCAGCGGGCGCTCTGGTCGCTGGAATCGCTCTGCACTGCCAGCGTAGCAGGCGCTGGTAGCGGCTGGTAGCGGCTGGCAGTGGCCAAAGGGGCGGGGCGGGTGCTGCAGATGTCTGACCAGCTGTGCAAATATGGATGAATAAATCTACTATCACTGATGTCTTTACTCTGTATTATTCATGACTTTAATTTCACAATTCAAGTACTAATTAATAAACACACAATAAAAACAGTCATATAGCCTTTATGAGTTTTTTATTTATGTAACTTTACCCTCCTGTTGGCACGTAGGACCATTGAGAAATGTAATTGGTCCAAAATCCCAAATTAGCCCTCTTGTTCTTCTGCCTGTTGGCAGGTTGCCTCAAAAATCAGTCTGTGAGCTTGAAATTTCACGTCTGTCTTCCTTTGAGCTGACAGGACCTTGAGGTCAGGGAGAAGACCCTCAAAGAATAGTCTGTCTGGGTCAGGGGGTGCTGCGGGTGCTGCCTGGCTCACAGACTTCTCCATGGCACCCATCAGCTGCCTCTCAAATGGGGAGAGGGTACTCTCATGTGCCCTCTTCTGTGGCCTGAACCTCCATCTCTTCCTACAATCCTCAACTATACACAACAGACAGAAAAATCAACACCTCTGCCTCTGTGTATTTTTAGATAGATAGCCTTTATTTTCCCATAGGGAAATTGAAAATGAATGGCTGCTGGCTGCTTATGACGCTCATGAATCTTTTGGTGGGAACGCACAGTTAGGCTTTCCATGTAGGCATATGGGAGGGCAGGGAGGTTTGCCTCTTTGTCTTGGGCTTTCCTCATTTGCACCTGGAAGGGCAGAGAAGTGTGCTCTCTCTTCCTTAGGCTTTCCACTTAGGCACAAAGAAGGGCGGAGAAGTATGCTCTTTCTGCCTCATGCTTTCAACGTAGGCGCATGGAAGAGGCTTTCTGCATAGGCCTGGGGACAGGCAGAGGGGCCCCAGAACAGAGCCACACCGCCAAATATAATACTGCAAATGGAAATAAAGTTTTCTTTGACTAAAGTGTTCCTGACTGAACCACGACCAAACCTAACCTATGTAACTTAATCTTCATGACCTGACTTCATGTATACATTAAGTGACTTTACCCAAACATGATTGTTTTCATAAAGCTAACCTACAAAACTTTACTTAAGCAACCAATTTAAATTTGCATTAAGTACCTGACATTCATGTCTAATCCATGTAACTTTACTTTTCTAAACCTAATCTATGTAACTAATTTTACATTAAGTACAGGACTTTATATGTAAATAACCTGACAATGAAAAGCCATAATTGTTTTCCTAAACCTAACCAATGTGGTTTTACAAGAAGTACCTGACTTTACATATACATAATGTGACAACACTTCACCATGACTGCTTTCCTAAACCTATTTATTAGACTCTAATTAATTAGATATAATACAAATTCTTGTATGTCTGTTCTCCTGAGACATCATATGAACCATTTTACTCACTTGAAAACAGGCCACCTGTTTTGGTTGTTATAGTCCAGTGGTTTAGGACACACCAGGGTCTGACTGTTGTAAGGATCTGTTAAACAAACCACATTATGGCCAAAGCTCAAAACGTTATTTGAATCAAACAAGATTGAAATTGTGTGCATTAATGACACTTCAAGGTGTTCAGGATAAAAGCAGCTTCTCCCAAATATTATTACATTTCATCAAAATCTGACTGCCAAGTGAATAAAGAAACCCTTTTACTGATATTGTTTTCCTCCAGACAGTTCAAATTCAAGGGTAACCAGACAACGATTTAAGCCCTTTCCTTTCTGGGCTTTAAAAATAGAAAGCATTGTCTTACTTTTTTCAGTTAGATGGATGATTTTTCTGAATTGCTAAAGCTCTTACCAAATCCTGTCAAGCAGAGAAGTTCCACTGCACCACTCTCCATGGGTTTGAACTTTACACTACTTTTTGTCCTTGCTCCATCTAAAGTTTTATTTTCTCCGTTATGTTGAATGTGGCAGACCCTTGAACTTCTTCAGGTCTAATGACTTTCGGTTCTTTTATCTCAGACATGTTAGTATATTACATACCTTGACATGGGACCTTGATGTGACCATCTTGTCCAAAACTGACACGAGGGTCACGCCTCCCTTGTGTCAGCTGATTTTAAAATGATAAATTTAGTATCATTGGCCCCAGCGTCACAAAGCCTCCTCCTTCTGTGTACTTGTATATGGATGAGTTGACTATAAAGTAAAGTCTGATTTGCATATTAAAGGGCCAGTGTGTAAAATGGGTTGAAAACCGTTGAAAACAGTGACATCAGTGGGCAAATTCTAGATTGCAGGGCTCTGTCGCTCACCCCTCCCGTCGGGTAAATGACGGTGGCCTCGTAGGGACAAAAAGCCTTGCGCAGACACAAGCGACGAGATGAATGTTTATTTAGAAATCTAAACCATGTTATGATATTGTAATGAATCCCTCACGAGCAGGAGACCAGAGTAGCGTTCAGGAAAAAGGCCTGTTTATTTGAGCACTCCAAAAACTCTGGTAACACTCCAGAGGGTAAAAGACTCCGTCCCAAACTCTTCTAGCGTAACACACACACTTAATACAGACATACTCGTTTACAGTACCTAGCGGGGACCCCCTCCCCTCTCTGCTCCACCAATCTCCAGACTGACAGCGTAGCCTGTGAACAGAGCTCAGCTGTTTATTTAGCCTAGCAACATCTCCGGACTGTAGCAGCTGCAATAGACGACTTTCAACGCAATTTTGAAGAGTTTCTTGTAGCGGACACAGATCCAGAGCCATACCTGCTTGAGCCAGAGCATACAGATGAGGAACTTCATATGTTGGATGCTGATCCCATTTTGCTGCACAGAATGGGATTCAGTGCTACCATCGTTGGGGAGATATATCATCAGGAGGAAAAGCGCCGCAGAGAGTGCATCACAAGGAGTGAAGTTGCGTCTTCTTTTCCTCGCAGATGACGGTTCAGGTTCATTCTCTCCTGTTGCGTGGTAAGTGTGGTCCATTCGCCAACTTTATAACTAAAAAAACTTTTCACTACTCTCTATCGACGAACTACTAACACTCTCTACTGTTTCCTCCTCCTCCTTCCTTCCTTCCGCCGTCTTTGTTGGTTTATTTATACACGCGAAACGCGTTCTATGGCTGGTCTATGGACGTATGTTTGGCGTCAGAGTGTCAGAGCTTCACATTAATCTCATTTTAGTAGACTGTAACATTTATATTTAAACATTTTAGTTGGAAATGGCTGCGAAAAAAATAAGTTTAGAACAGTTTTCTCATAATATTGCTTTGGTTTTCACTCTACAGAAGGAAAGTGTTCCTGGTAGGAGGCCTTCAGCCCCACAGGAAAGGTAAGACGCTCATTGAGTGTGTTTTTGTTTCCACAGACATGTTGTAACTCTTTAATAACTCCAGAGATGACCACAAGGACACAGAGTGTCTGTGTGATTTATCTCTGTAAAATAACCAACCATGTTCTCTTTAGACCTACTGTCACCACCTCAGACACTCAACCTGCGTCACAAAAGGAAGCCATGAGGAATTTTTGGCATTGGCCGTTGATCAACTACGGCGTATGTTTCACAGAAAAGAGCTAATGTCACCAGATATTCACCAGCCAGGACTCAGTGAGAGTACTGATATAGTTAATTCAGCTGCAGCTGATTCAGAACTCTGCCGCCAGAGTCCTTACAAACACCAGGAAACTGGACCATATTACACCGGTCATTAAATCGCTACACTGGCTTCCTGTGAGTCAAAGAATAGATTTTAAAATCTTACTGCTGGTCTACAAAGCCCTGAATGGTCTCGGACCAAAATACATGCTTGACCTACTGGTTCCCTACGAAGCATCCAGACCCCTTAGGTCATCTGGAACAGGTTTGTTGTGTGTTCCAAGAACAAGAACCAAGCAAGGTGAGGCAGCATTCAGTTATTATTCTCCTCACCTGTGGAACAAACTTCCCGTAGATCTGAGGTCTGCTCAAACTGTCAGCTCCTTTAAATCAGGGCTAAAAACACTGTTGTTTACTGAAGCATACTCTTAGATTAAATACTTACCTGCTGTATTCTACTGCCCGTACTTTTTAACTACACACTGTTGATTTATGCCTTTTATTATTCTACTTCTTTTCTTATCCTGACTGTTCAATGTATTGAGCCTGTTTTTATTTTATGTTATTGTATTTTATTATTATCACTATTATTCTCAATTTCTATTTCCCTTTTTAATCAACTGTTTTTATTGTTTTAAATTGTGTCTTGTTGCTTTAAATGTCTCTGTAAAGCACTTTGAATTACCTTGTGTTGAATTGTGCTATACAAATAAACTTGCCTTGCCTTGCCTTGCCTTGCCTTAATTGTCTCACCAGTCAGCATCACCAACGCTGAAAAGACGGACTCACCAAACCCTGAGAGGAGGTAGTGACATTCATTCCATGCTGCTTTCAGTGTCTGTCAGGAACATAAAACGTTGATAATTTTTCTTAATTCCTCTTATTCCAGTTAACCGTCATGATCTGAAAACAGACTGAAATAGCAAAAGCTACGGCTATGCCTATACTGTCTGGGGTTACACCAGCGGTTACATTAGCTTCCTTAACCAACTTTGTCACAGAGGCAGCAACTTATAAACACACACTCTGCTCTGTCAGCCTCTTGCTTGTTTATTAACCATGTGTTTGTGTTTTTTTTGTTTAATCTCCATAGCAACGAAACAAATGACATCTGGGACACTGATAGTTCTCTGGATAGCCCCATCAAGTGCTTCGGGTGAGTACATCTGCACATGAATCAAAGTTGTAACGAGAGATGAATCCATCAAATCAAACTGAAATACCTGTCTGTGATTGGTCAGTGAAGAATTAATACTGACGTGTGTTTTGACTCGCTGTGTTTCTGTGTCAGATTTCCAAACATTGGGCAGACCTGCTATATGAACGCAAGCCTGCAGAGTCTCCTAACATTAGAGGACTTCACTTCACACATCCGTAACACGAGGCGTTGTTGCTTCACACTCTGACACTTTTGACCCCTGCGATCACATGACATGTCTACGCATGCACGTCTGATTAGCATAGCAAGCTAGTTAGCATAGCGATGCTACGTGTCACACGTCCGTAACATGACGCGTTGTTGCTTCCCGAGCTGACACTTTTGACCCCTGCGATCACATGACGTGTGTATACATGCACTTCTAATAACCACACGTCTAGGCGTGTACAGGCATTGCACGCGAATTGCATGTGTAACAAGTACACGGTGAATGCACGCGCAATGCACGCAAAACAAGTACACATTGATGGTTGCACTGGTAATATACACGTATCAAGTACACGGTGAATGCAGTGTGTGCATGTTCGCTGATACGTTTCACCCCTCATAGTGTTGTAGTTGTGTTCATAACACACAGCCTGTTTCTCTGTGCTGCTCTGCAGGAGACGGAGGTGGAGTTCAGGTGTGACTGCGGAGGGAACACATGGAGCTGCAGATCATCCCTCCTCACTCTGCCACAGTAAGTGACATCACATCTGACATAAATGATCACCTGACCTGGGTGGTTCCCAAACTGGGGTCGACTGACCCTGAGGGACCCTTGAGAGTCAGTCGATCTTAGCATCAGACACTGATGCACAGAGGCACCCTTTGTGGCAGTATGACACGCACCGGGCAGCAGCAGTTTGTGACGCTGCCTGCAACAACTGTAGTATAAAGGGAAGGAAAGTCTGTGTAGGGCAGGCAGGAGGGGAGGCGAATGGGTCAAACAGACTCTGGACTTTCAGCTGGGAGCAAACTGTTCACTTCCACTGTGAAACCAAAATCAGTGGAGTTATTTGATAATAACATAGTGTGCTAGCGTGTGTAGCACGCTACGCTGCTGAAGTATGTCACATGACATATGTAACATAACGACATTACTAACGACCGAACCCATATGAAGCAAAACCATGTTTCTTTTTGTCTACATCTAACTTTAGTTACCTAAACATGACATAGAAAGGAAGTAAACATAAAAATGAAATCTTTTACCTACGTTGCAAGTTTATTTTGAGAGAGAATGTATGCACATCACGAGCAGAAACTGCACATTTCCTGTGAAAACAGAAGTGTATTTGAAAAGACACATGTAAAAAGCATAGATTATCATGTCGTCCCTGAATATCCAAAGCTGACGCAGGGGGGTACCTAGGGTGTCATATTTTGAGGTGTAGGTCCACTGACAAGTGTCAGTATCTGACGAGTTAGGATGAGAATGTGTTGCTCCACTTTTTCTTTAGGCTCAACATTAATCCTTTCATATTTTCATACCTTCTCCCTCAGAGTGCTCATCCTGCAGCTGAAGAGGTTTCACTACTCTCCCTTCTTTGAGCTTGAGAAGGTTGATGACCCTGTCAGGCTGATAAGGGACCTGCTGGTCTCCTCCACACAGGTTAAGAAAACACAAAAATCAGGCTCATGTGAAAGTAAACATGTGGACAGTGTGTGCTGTTGTTTTGTGTGTGTACGTGTGAAGCTAACTCTTATGAGCTGTGTTCTGTGTCAGGATGGAGGCTGCTACAGCTTGATCTTACAGCCTGAGCATGTAAAGCATTGTCTTCCTGAATGAACTTTCGCTACAGCTTAATTTGTGTGAAAGTGCCATGTGTCTGTCTACCACTATTTGAAACTTGTTATATTGTTTTTCAAATGGTTTACTATATACTGTATGATATTTACCAGTTACCACAGACCATCTAAATACCTGCTTAATTTCATCAAACAGCAAATAGATCTCAAATGGTCTTCTGTTGTACCTGTGTTCGAAGGAGAATGTGTCTTGGTTGGTGTCTTGGTAAATTCCTGTTCACACGCCTTAAATTATTTCCATTATGACCTTTGAGCTGCTTTTGTAAAGCAGGTGTGTTAGCTGCCACCAGCCACTGAGCCAAAATGCACAGAAAAAACCCCAGTTCCCCTTGAATTTCCATTTCAAAGCCAACACTTCACAAATCACAGTAAACACAGGATGTGCATTATTAGCACATGGACAATTAGATTTGAGAATAGCTACTGTGAGCTGGGTCTGTCTTTTGCATCCATGCTGCCCTCTCATTAGCACCAACTCTTGTATATATCACAGTAATTTGTTGAATGAGCAACGCGTGCCCTGCATGGTGATATGCCCATACTGGTGTCTGTGGTGGAGTTATTTACCAAATATTACTAAATTACACCAGGAATCATTTCGCAAACACACTAAGCCAAAACTGCAAAAAAAAAAAAAAAAAATAGAATTAAATGAGGACATCGAGTGAATCAGGCCTTTTCCCCTGCGTTTGATGCTTACTCACACAGTCTCATCTGCCGGGCAGGCTATAAATGCCACTTAGTGGACAATATTCGTAGAGCCTCTGCCACATCTCATTATTTTATTAACACAAAGCACACCACCCTGATGCTTCATTGTACTATATTATTTGTTGATCCTGCAGTTTGGCTTGTCCTCCCTTTCCTTTTCACTCCCCCCCTGTTAGAACAGACACGATCTTTGTTTCTGGGGTGCTGTCCTTCAGTCCCCAAGAGCTTTGAAAAGCTTGATAGATAAAGACTGATCACTACAAGATCCCTAGACTCAATTTTCACCTCAGGGTAGTATGATAAATAATGAACCAAGCGTGTTCATGCGGACAAGTGCACAATTTAGAAGGTAAAACAACAAAACTTGTAGCTGAAAATAAAAAAAAATCCCTGATTAAGATTATCCTCAAGTGAGAACACTGTTATTCAAGGGCTTTAAATAACTTGTATTAGTTTTTCTGACAACCCAGCTGACAGATTGTCCTAAAATGACTGTGCTCTCTCCCGGACACACTCACCTGACTTCAGAGAACTAGCAGTGGCGAAGGGCCCCTGCTGCATTGACTGACGTCACCATGTCTTAGCCAAGAAGTTGCACATGGACACACCACAGAGACAACAGCCAATGGCAAACCAGCACATACGTTCTGCTCCTGCGTAAAGGGACATAGCTCTCCATAGCAGCAGACAGTGGTTGTCTGTATTTGTCATTCAAAAAGGGATACTGGAAACTGGTCTTCACGCTAGTTAGCCAGTTAGCACATTAGCAACACAATCCAATGTTGAACAAAGCATATTTATGTGCACCAGTGAACAACAACACAAACCGTCATGAAACATTTCTGCTAAAGAGCTCAATGGCTAAAGAAAAATAATCTCACCTCATATATAAAGCTTGTTTTGGTCTCACTCCCTCTCTGTGTTAGCTGTTGGTTCACTTTCCTCACTTCCATTTTCTCTTCTGGTGTGCTGAGCTGAACTGACAATCAGAGTGACTTCATTCACAAACAGGCTCTGCTGTTGCAAATGCCATTGCTGATGTCAATTCAACAAGCAAGACAAGGGAGCAGATTAATCAGTCAAAGTGCAGACTCTTGCATAAAGCTCTTTGACATCATTTAATGATGTCACATGAATGGATTAAAAGTTATATGACTACAAAAACAAAAGAAAATTTAAAAAAAAAATTAACCTGGAATTGGATTTCACAGAATTTTATTTTTAAAAAACACACATATCAACAGTTATCAATTTATCTTTATTTTATCATGGAGGATTATTAGGTTATTCCTTTCTTTTCAATTCTGGCAGAAAACTATCTTGCCTCAAGTTGATCTTTGGCTTCGACTGACGTAACTTCAAATTTCGCGGGCCGACGGCCGGTCGCGGACAACAGTCTGTGATTGGGTGAATATCCGTTCAATTTGACCAATGCCTTTTGATGCAGCATAAGGGGGGGTGAGGTGCGCTCCATTTTGTATGCTGGTGCACTAGCAGGGTGGGCAAACGGGTTTACCTTTGGAAAATGTGGGGGGGATGAAATCATGTTGCTGTAAAAGTGGGGGTGCCTTCCGTACAAGGACTGTACATTTATTTCTCAGGGCTCTACAAGCCACCCAGTCTCTTTCCTGATCAGTTTTCCTTGCCTTAGCCCAGGCTAAATTTCTTTCTTGAAATAAATCAGAGAGTTCATCAGTGAACCAAGGATTATCACGGCCCTTTACTCTAAATTTCATGCTCGGTGCATGCTTATTCATAATAAATAATAATAAGGTCATTAAATGTCACCAAAATAAAAGATAAAATAAGGAAGGCCAAAGTTAAAATCAAGATAATAAAAGGGAAATTACATCAATAAGATAGCAATAAAATAGACAGACAGCTCGGATAAAATCAGGATATGCTTTCCGGTAGATGTCTTTAGGAGAGACTTAAAAAAAGCCAGTGATTCAGACAGCCTTATATCCTCAGGCAGGTTATTCCAGAGTTAATTATGATTTTTCAAAATTGTGAGTCATTTAGTAATTAATTTGACCTTTTATATATCTTTATTTCTCTTTACTCTTTTATTGGAATCTGTATATTTTATTATGTTTTATATTTCATTGCTCTGTAAAGCACTTTGAATTGCCCTGGTGTATGAAATATGCTCTACAAATAAAGCCGCCTTCCCTTGCCTTGCCTGTGGCCTTCTTCAGCACAGAACATTAAGGTCAGGTAATAAACAAGAATTTGCCTTAAGCCCCTTATAATGTTAGTTAGTATTATGTTTCAGTGATACATATCACTACAAAAACATCTATTACATTGTCACAAAGCACTATATTTACATATCTGCTGGGAATTGAGTTCATGTACTTTGGAGTTGTCCTCATGGCTACACCTAAACTCAGAGTAATACTTTGTCTCCCAGCTGGAAGCTGGCTGATATCAGTCATTGAATGTGATAAATCAAAAGAGTAAATGCTTTTTATCAAAAAGGCAGCCATTTTGATTGTTTATATGCATTTTTTTAAATGGACAGTTGAATTGATCTGGTACAGTTATACAATTAATAAATACTAGTATAACACTAATATAACATAAATACTGATTTCCACTTAAATATATTTTGTGTACCACGTGACACCTGGAGTGGGGTGAGTGTTGACAGCATATGAGAGACAAAAATGTTGGCTCATTTAACTTTTTTTATATAACAGCCACTGACTACTAAATAGACTGCTCACAATCAGTGAAACTGGGCACCCGCATCTCTTCAACCCTGACCCTCAGCACTGGCGCACCACAAGGCTGCGTACTGAGTCCCCTCCTCCACTCCCTCTACACGTATGCAGGGCTGCCAAGTTTCAGAAAATGACAAGAGTGAGACTTTAGTGTCATGATGCGTTCGAAAAAAATCTGGCCTTTTTTAACATCGATTTGGCCTGTTTTAACGTCGATTTATACCTTAAGACTGATGTCCTCACCTCCATGCCAGCGGCTCTCCCTGCACTGTGGCCTCCTAATGCTAGTCTTAATTAACCAGAAATTAGAAATGAAAATTGTAACAAGAATTTTGACAAAATACATTTATTTGTCAATATTTCATTTCAACCAACTCTCCATCATTTAGCTGGGGACATATCTCATGTTGTAGGTGTTTGTCACAGATTTTGATGCCTTGATGACAGAGGCAGGGGGCTCCCACTTAAAACACTCGCCATCTTCACTGTCATGATGGATGATAGAGTTCCCTCAAGAGCCAAACTGTTTCGGGTTTTGGTTTTGTTCAGTCCAACCACAGAGAAAACTCGTTCTGCATCAGCATTTGAATGAGGAAGTACCAAGACCAACTTGGCAATACGAGACAGCCTGGCAAATCTGCTCATACCGGTCACCTTTGAAAAATGTACATAGGAAGCCTAATTACTCTCAAGTATTTTTGTGTAGTATTACACTCTCAAAGTCAAACATTGCTGGGTCTTCGGGCATGGCAATGTCCATGGACTGGTAGTCCAGAAACTCCTCACTCAGTTTGTCACGCTCCTCAGGTCCACCGTACGGGAGAAGTTCAGGGAACCTAAAAAGAACACAATGCGCACTGATCTGGTAAAGTAGTGTAACTGAAACAGGGTTTTTTTTTCAGATGTGGTCATCAAACAAGAAAATGTGACAACAGCTTGGTCTTAAGCCTGCTCTACTTGTAAAGCCTGGGTTTGGTTGAAGATGGCAGTGCTGTTTGGGCTGAGGAAGCCATGTGTAAGTAAGGAGGAAATCCAGGAAGAGGAAGGTTATTTAAGTGTGGGAGTGGCCTATTTGTAAAATGTATTTAGGAGCATGTGTGCAACACTATTCAGTAGTTCCCATTAACTTTGCTACATTTTTTATTGAATTTGTTGTCTTTGTAACTAAAACACGTGCGTGCGTATCTCAGAGGAAGATGCACTCCTCTCTCTCTCTCTCAGTTTTTCAATTTAGGAGCATGCGCTTTTTTGGGAAAATAATTTACCGTCAAGCACCGCAAGTGAATAAACTGACAAAGAACACAATATTTAAACATTTAAAAATTAGCCCTGCAATCAGCGGAAAATATACTGTTTGTATACCTTGCAATTGTCATTCATACCTCAATCTCCGTTTAACTGTACTGACTGATACATCCAGGATTTCAGCAATTTGTGCATATACAAATCCACATGAAAGCAGGAATCTCAGGTGTTCTCAGGGTCTTCTGTGATTAGGTAGCTGGATCGTCCAAAATCACCTGTCCGGACCAATGGGGCTTGATATCCAGAGGTACCTGTTGCAAAAAGAGATTTAATGAGAAGATAGATATTAACTAATATGCATGCATGTCAGCCAGTATCCCGAAGATCACACTGAGACAGTCCATGTCTTCTAAAGGCTAATTTAAACCAACAGCAGACAGGATGCTCTCCCGATAAGGCCTATATTTTATTACACTCATACAGGTGGATTTGTGGAGGTGCATGGATATGAATTTTTTTAGTCTATGAAATACATTTAAGCAACACTATGCAATTTTTAGATTATCTTTATGTTATATGAAGAATATTTAGCTTGAATGAATACTAATATCTCCTACGGATAGTCTGGCTCCAGGAATATCACAGACGTAATGGCAGATGTTCCAGTTAATGTTTTAATAGGGAATAGTTTAAACTGGTTAAACAGATAAAATTAAGATAAAATATTAAACTAGACCTCAGAATTCATAATTTCAAGAATTTGATCATTAGAGATGGTTATGGTCAGGGATGCAGAAGAGGTTGGTGTCTGGCAATTCTAGTACTACCTGTGGGTCTCACACACGTTACAAGAGACTGCTTAACTTCGCTCTCATATCTAAGAACCTGAGTTTGTAGGCGGTCTTAAACCCTGATAACCCAGAGTTGGGATCAAGAAGCAGAGTCGCAGTTTAATACACCTCTCTGCACTCCTCTAAAATCACAGGCACTTTCACACTCATTTATATTAGTCAAACCTACCTCCTGAACATCAGTTAAGCATGTTGAAAACAAGTTCACATTTAAGTGTCTCGAAACTTGAAAGCCTTGACATCAGAATCAGAAATACTTTAATAATCAATTATCTGACGTAATGCATGATGTAATCTCTATCAGACATTACAACTATCCTGTCCACCCCAACCTCAAAACTTACTTCTTTAAAATAAGATCTAACTAGATGTAATCCTGGAATGTATGCATTTTTTTCCTTTTCAAGTATGCTGCTAAGATATTTCATTTTCATTTATTCGTCTCGTGCATTACAGTTCTCTGTCTTGTGTGTGAATTATTACTTGCAAAGCACTTTGAACTGCATTTACCTGTACATAGTGTGACTGACAAGAGAGATAGCCAACTGTATGAATCAAAGAAAATACCTTCATCTTGAGTTGACAAAGCTGTTTGCACTAGTTGAATAAAACCAGTCACTAATGGAAGGAGTTCATCTGCATCATCCAATGGGAGAATCCTCCCTCTTGCCCATCTGATGCTCCTCTCAAGGGTCTCCAGTCTAAGGAATTAACAAAATGGGACATTTCTGAAAAAGTAATCTTAATTACATTAAATGTTGCATTCCCATCCAACTAAAAAATATGGCATTTTAGATTGGGTGCTAGCGATCTTGCAGTGGGTGCAGGTAACGTGCAGATTAAAACTACCAATAAACATCTTGAACAACTGTTATAAAGCCCTGGATCATTGGGACTATTTTGCTGCAGTTCCTCCCTGTTATTACTACCAGAACCGCTACTGCCGTTACTAACTTTCTACAAGCCAGCTGTCCTTGTCATGTTAATTTCATTCAAGTTTTGTGTTCATGACCTGTTGACCATTGACACGGAGGACAATACATGCAAGCGATCAGTTCGGACCGGCCAAAGCTAGGCAAAAAGGCACAAAAACTCACCTCTACATATGTGCCGCAAATCCTTCATTAAAAACATCAGTAGGGTTACTTCGCCTAAAAAGCATAACCTTATGATAAAGCACGTAGTAACATATCTTTTTAATAAAGGGGGTTGGCCCAGTTAGGGAATAATTTTGCTGGCAGGCAATTTCGTGGGATTTACTGTAATTGTAGCGCGTGCAGAATGAACACACACTGGCTCAGTCTGTTGCTACACATTTAATGTTATTTTTCTGCAACATGCAATAATGTACAAATGTCATTCGTGATTAACGACTTTTTGACCATTAAACATGTGCTCAGCCGCATGGAGAATATTCAGAATTTGCGACAATACCAGGTCAAACAACCTGTGTTAGCTTGCTAATAGCATGAATTTATTCTTGGAGTCCAAAGTAAAGTAGTATTACCTTATAAGTACTGGTCGCAGGACATCACTGGAAACATTATCCGTGAGGAAAAGTCTGGAACTTTCTGCATATGTAGCTTTACAATGATCTAGAAAAGTTGAAAGAGCCATGACCTTCGTTCCTTGTATCCCGCCCGCATGTATTGTTTTTCCAGACCCTACGGAAGCCTGTTGCATTGTAATTTTAACTCACAGCAACTTGACACACAGCCACCTACTGGCCAAATTATTATTTTTTTATTAGAGCTGTGTCAGGCAGACTCAAGCATAGTAGCACAAACTGTGCTACTCAAAAGGACATTTTTATAAACATTGGAATAAAAGCATATTTCCCTAAAAACACAAGTTTTCCATACTCTGATCTGTGCAGCAGTTAATTTTAGGGGATACAGTTTCAAACAGCACTGCTCAAATTCCGTAACACATGTAAATACAGCTTTTTTAACTAAGAGATCTTTAACATTGTGTTAGGTCATCAACTACAGACCTATAAAGTAGACATAATCTAAATTTCTAATTAGGAGGGTTCCAGAAACAATAGCAGGTCCATGTGCCCACCAGCTAAAGCTTGAAAACTACTTGATGTCCTACTATGGTGACTCTTTAGTTACTTGTAATAGCATACACATCAAATACTATCAGAAAGAAACAGGTTCAAATCATATTCAATTAATGAACAAAAACAGCCATCATTAAATCATGTCAGTGACTTTAAGCCAGACCAAAAGTGGGAGCTTGAAGTTCATGCTCACACATGAACTTGGTGAACTGTACATAATTGTCATGGATAGGCAGTCTAAAATTTACAAGGCAGGTGTTGGCTTCAGGGTACTTCCGCCCTGCCTCGTGAATGAAAGTCAGCGTTGGGTGAGGGGAAAAACCAAGAGCTGGCACTCTGTCGGCTCCAGAGGCAAACACCAGGATTTGTTCCATTGTGATCTCAAACACACCATCTGTAAAATTGTACAGTCATACAATAACTAACAGCTGATAAACAGGATTATGTCGGCAAAAGTCAGAGTAGCTCAAATGAAATCTCAATACTCAGCACAATCGTTACAGTGAATCATTCATTTACCTTCAATATCAAGTAAGAAGTCTCTCCAGTACCCTTCCACTCTCTTCTCTTTTCGCCACTGGTTGCTTTCAGGATGGGACAGCATTGCTTTGAACAGGGAGATCAAGTCTGTAGCCTTTAAAGGCCTCTCTGATGAAGTAAACACCTCCTTGAAGATGCTGGGGTTACTCTTCATCAGGTCCAGGAGACCAAGTGTGCCCAGTCCTTCAGCAAGTCTGTAAAGAACAAATACAATTAAAGAGATCAATACACACGAAAAACAACACAAGTGAGATATAAGAAAGCATGTTCAGAGAAAAGCACATTAGCCCAACACACCCATGTTATGATAACTAAACAATTGCTATAGGTGAAGTGAATCAGGAGTGGCACACAATTGATCGTCATTACCCAGTTAAGTATAATATATATATGTATAATATATAATTGATTCCTAAATGTTTTAGTCTTTGACAGAAAAAAATGTGACATTGTATCTGTAGAAGCCTAAATTCATTCTGGTTTCTTTCATATGTGGATGGTAATTTAAGTTCATATTTTCTGGTGATAATTTATGTTTATTCTGACAAAAATGACTATTTCAGGTTAAAATATTTACAGCTCATGTTTTTAAATGTAAGGAATTAAACCATGAACTTACTACTCTGTATATATGAGCTTCCTTGAGCTGCTATGTCTGTTGTACCTGTTTTCCCCTGTTTTTCTTTAGCCTAGGGAGTTAGGCCTAGTATTGTGTTTTTGTTTCTTTTGTTTTCGTTAGGAATTAGTTATTTCGCTGGTCGGTAGACAGGTTGCTTTTTGTTTGTTGTTTTGGCCTTGGTTCACCCTGACGTAATTACTCCATTCGTGTGCCATATTGTACCGTGTGTTTTTTTGGAGTGTGTAGCAATAAATTGCTCACCTGTACATTTATTCTCGTGTTCCTGTGTATCCTATGTTACGCACCCACACCCCTAGACCGGGGCATAACACTAACAAATGATGTGTTGTAGAAGTGTTAAAAATAGTGCCTGAACAAGGAAATAAAATAAAAAGATAGATAGATAGATCGATAGATAGATACTGTGTAAAAATATATATATACACTACTACCTAGTTAGCATAGCGATGCTATGTGTCACACGTCTGTAACACGACTGTTGCTTCACAGCTGACACTTTTGACCCCTGCGCTCACATGACGTGTATACGCACGCACGTCTGATTAGCATAGCAAGCTAGTTAGCATAGCGATGCTACGTGTCACACGTCTGTAAGAGGAGGCGCTGTTTTTCACGAGCTGACACTTTTGACCCCTGCGCTCACATGACATGTATACGCACGCACTTCTAACAGGCATTGCGCGCGAATTGCATGTGTAACAAGTACACGGTGAATGCACGCGCAATGCACGCGAAACAAGTACACGTGATGGTTGCACAGGTAATATACACGTATCAAGTACGCGGTGAATGCAGTGTGCGTACTCGCTGATACGTTTCACCCCTCATAGTGTGTGTGTGTGTGTGTGTGTGTGTGTGTGTGTGCGTGCGTGTGTGCGTGTGTGAGAAACAGTATTTACAGTTTTATGTTCAGACATTTGAGGGGCACAAAAAATTGTAAGCATTAAACTGTGTTAAAATAAAATTCAATGCATTGAACTTACCTGAGTTTTAATTTTCATGCCATTATGGTACTTGGCTACAATCGCCTATTAAGAATTATTAAATATGATGTGAAATATGATACACTGATATATTTCCTCAGATGTCGCATATTAGAAAGGAAAAAAAACACAAAGAAGTCTGAAAATTAGGGTATGGAAAAGTGTGGAATTTTGAAATTTCAAATGTGCAGGAACCCTGATAGGGCCCAAAGTCTGTCAGGGCAGAGACTGCTAACGGCTGATAGATAGCAATCTTTCAAGCTTTCCAACTGCCGTGATTTCAGTTTAGTCGCCGTTTCCATTTTATCTGTGGACTATATGAGCAGAACCCGAATACCACAAGGCCACCACAGATTAAAGGTGTGTATTAGCTTTTAGATTAGTGACTAACCATTTAAAAAATGACTAAATGATTTATGAAACTGATAAAAGAATATGTGTGTGTGTGTGTGTGTGTGTGTGTGTGTGTGTGTGTGTTCGCCAATGTGTATTAGAAGGACATTTGGTCAGAATACACACCACACTAGAAGGACATTTTGAATTAGCAGGACAGGGTCGGTGTCCTGCTAATTTGGAAAAGAATCTAAAAGCGTAGAAGTGTTCCTATTGGTCCATAGACCCTAAATATAAAAAAAACTCGAGATGACCTGTTAATACACATAGACCTGACTTTGTGTATAATCTGTGTATCATCACAGTGCCCCCTATAGCCTGCAAGTGGTATGGCAGGACCTCATGAATAATTCACACTTGTGTATGATTCTGAGCTTCTGATTGGCTGTCTACCCGGAAGGTCCTGATAATTCTTACAATGTCCTTATAATTCACATTTCTGTAAATAGGTGTGTATCATAGATTTTAACACAGATCTCAGTTTTACAAAAAGTGTCACAGCTATATATCAGATAATGTTACAGACTGATTTGCATGGTCAGATGTTTGACTGTCACTGATAAAATGATTACATAATACCTGAGTTGTATGACCAGGGATTATTATTTTGAGATAAAGAAAGCTATGTGTTTCTAGTTATCAGTACACATGTATTTTTATCACCATGGGATGTCCTCTCTTGGGGCTGAAATTGACACTGTTTAAATTCATTAAAATTGTGTCGGTGAGTGATAAAGACAGGTTCCTCAGCTGCTCCACACACTGAAAGACAGCTGACAATAACTCAGTGTTCAAAACATAACATATTTGGTGTACCACCACTAGTTTCTTGTCACAGAGATTTATGTATGAACTTTAAATGTCTATAGACAGTTTTGAGTTTTTTTCTAGTGTGTTCTTTTACAAAATCTTCCAAAGTTTATGAACAAAATCACATGTGCACTAAGGTCATTCATTCACTGTCAGACATTCTGAGGCAGGTAAAGAAAGAAATACTAAAGGAAAGTAAGCTGAACAGTCATGGTCAAGATCTTCCATGCTTCAGTTGTTTTCATCATATTAGTATTGATTTGGTGGTGTCAGCAAGAACAATTGCAGAAACTTTGAGCATCATTGACATTAATTCAAAAAAGGTGCAGTGATTTCTGTAACACGATTGGATCGAGGTCGGTCTATGTTCATACCTTAAATGAACAGTACCAAATGTAACAAAACTGTGTATTGTGAAAAAATGGAAAGTAAATATCTTGAGGATTTCTACTGTCAGAAGACACATGGGAACTCTAAACCACTCCAGAACTATTAAAAACCAAAAGATTGGACACTTTGGGCCTCAAAAGTGTCACATACCTTATTTCATGATGCAGAGATTGGTAATGAGAATAAAGTACTGTAATCCAGTATTCATATTATATGCTGAGTGACAGCTTTAAAGAGTACTTAAGTATTGGATTCCATGCCAGAATACAGCTGAATGCTAACAGTTGCACAGTTCTGAGAAGTGCATCATTGCAATCATATCCCTTTTGTAGGCATTGTCATGTCTCCTGGAACCTCAGTGTCTTTTTGAGGACTTTGTAACAGTAATCCATTATGATAAATCCAAATCTGAAGCTTTTTTGTGTTATTTTTAATTATTGTGATTATTCCCCTGACTTTGTCCTTCCACATGATGAATGTTCAACAACAGACAATTTATTTAGCCAAATTTTTTATATTACTGGTATTATAATGGCACTGCTACTTTCCAGGGGAATGGTATAAATCACTGAGGGAGCAATTAATACCAATACTACATAAAAGCTTCAATTACACCCTGAGGGAGGGAGTCATCCCCCCGTCTTGGAGGGAGGCTACCATCTCGGTGATTCCAAAAGAGGGCAAGGCCCCGAAAGAATGTGGCTCTTACAGACCTATCAGTGTTTTAAATCAAGATTATTAATTATATGCAACTATTTTAACTAAAATAATGGAGGAAGTGATCCCTTTTTTGATTGACGAAGATCAAACTGGATTTATTAAATGTAGACAAACACAGGACAACATATGGAGAAAAAATTGGAGCTATTTTACTTAGTATGGATGCGGAAAAGGCATTTGATTCGGTGGGGTGGGAATTTCTTTATACAGTCATGGAAAAATTTGGCTTCCATGAGAAGTTCATTAAAGGCATCAAAACACTATACGTCCCCCGTAGCCAGAATTAAGGTAAACGGAGGCCTTTCAGAAACTATCCACCTGCAACGCGGCTGTCGCCAGGGCTGCCCAGCCAGCCCAGTGCTCTTTAACCTTTTCATTGAACCTCTCGCTCAGGTTGTAAGACAGAATCCTGACCTTGAGGGCATCACAATAAAAGGTATAGAACACAAAATATGTCTTTATGCAGATGACGTGTTGGTCAGCCTAAAAAACCCAGAGTCAGGAATCCCAAGATTAATGGATTCCCTGCAGGTGTATGGACACCTGTCAGGCTACACCCTTAATGTTGATAAAACACAAACCCTGATGTTTAATTTTGTACCATCATCAGAACTTAAAAACAAGTACAGGTTTAACTGGGACTCCACCTCTATTAAATACTTAGGCGTTAAATTAACTAAGGATATACCACAGTTATTCTTTGAAAACTATGTAAGAATAAATTCACATCTAGACAGATGGGCCTCTCTGCCCCTAGATCTTGGTAACAGAATTATGACAATAAAAACAAATATTTTACCCAGATTACTCTATCTGTTTCAGTCCTTACCCATTTGTGTCCCTGATAGTCAGTTTAGAGAATGGGATAAGATCATATCCCGCTTCATCTGGAATGGAAAAGTTCCCAGGGTGAGATACAAAACTTTACAGTTGCCAAAGCATAGTGGGGGGATGGGCTTACCGAGGCTCAAAGATTACTATTTAGTGGCACAACTAAGACCACTGCTGCTCTGGTGCAATAAAGACTACTTCACAAAATGGAAAGATGTTGAGTTATCACTGTCAGACAGGCCTATACAGAGTTTTTTAGGAAGCCCGGTGGTGGCTAAACAACATGATATCCAGAGCAAGTGGGTTAGATTCTCTATAGAAACCTGGTTTGGCTTGGTGAAACAACTTAACATTCAGAAAGAAATTCGAATTTTAATGTGGCCAACCCATGACCCAGATTTCAAACCAGGTATGAATGATGGAGGCTTCACTCAATGGACGAGAAAAGGACTCTCAACATTATGTCTATTCATCGAAAACCAGGAATTTATAGACTTCAAGACCATATCTGATAAATACGTCCTTGCTCGGGAGGATTTCTATAGGTACCTCCAACTCCGGCACTACTTTGATAAGAACATTAAAGGACTTATACAGGAAAATATATCAGGTATTACCAAAATGTTTATCAAAGCTTATAATACAAAACTGTCCAGAAAGATCATTGGCGAACTATATAGACATATAGCTGAATTAAGAGGTCATTCAACAAACTATATTAAGGCGAAATGGGAAAAATAGTTGGGAATCGTAATTACTTCTGAAGACTGGACAAATGTAATTAACACACAAATCACTACTACAGCCTCACAACTGTGGAGAGATTTTTCCTGGAAAAACTATATCCGATTCTTCATAACACCAAAGCAAAAGTCTAAACAGACAGGACTACAACCTACATGCTGGAGAGGGTGTGGACACAGTATGGCAGATGTTACACACATATTTTGGAGCTGTCCCACGCTTAAATCCTTCTGGGAAGGAGTTCAAAGTATTATCAGTGAAGTCTTGCTGTATAATTTTAATTTCACTTGTTTAACATTCTACCTGGGCAATATGGACACAGAATTACCAAAAAAACAGATACCTCCTAAAAATCTTAATGGCTGCCAGCAAAAAAGCCATAACAAGAAGATGGCTCAACACAGAACCTCCCACGGTTAATCAGTGGGAGGCCATAATTAAATACATCCAAACAATGGAACTACTGACGTTTAGTCTCAGATTACAAAGGGACAAAGGTGATGCCCTCTGGGAAAAATGGAGCACTTATATTACAAGAAGAGGTGATAACCAACCTTAATGCTTTATATATTTTGTTTTTAAGAAAAACAATATTGCAACTATATTGCTGTAATGTATGTGACATACGCCCTACTCGCAACCCCATGGTTCTCTCATATGTATGTGTGCAACTGTGTATGATTGTGTATGATTATTTAGACAAATGGGTGTAAATGAACATGTGCACTCGTGAGATCAGGTGCACAGACATATGTGTACATATACCTTTTGTTCTTCTCTCCTTTTTTGTTGTTTCTTTTGTGTCTATAAGGGCACTACATGGCTAGCATTTGTATTACTTAGCTGCATCATATTGTACCCATACCTACTTTTGTTCATTACACTGATGCTGCCCATGTTTTGTACAAAAAAACACATGAAAAAATAAAGTTAAAAAAAATAAATAAAATAAAATAAAGTCAGATGCTGCAGGAAAATACTTATAATCCCCGTAGTTCTGTAGATTAACTTAAAATATGACTCAGTTTGTGTGTTCAAAGATGACACAAGTATAGATCACCAGTTCAGATGGTTTGTCCTGGTCTTTCAACCCTCGTTGCCCCTTGCAGCATCCCAGTAAAGAAAGAAAATAAATAAATAAATGAATACAATTAAGTAAATAAATATCCGCTCTCCTCGAGTGCAGTGAGGGAATTGCAATGTCTGTAAACACTGTCTTCCATCGTACCGGCTGAATCAATGAGGAGGAAAAAACAAAAAACAAATCAGGGTTTAAAGACAGCTTGTCAAGTAGGTCATTTCGTCCACTTTGTTTTATCAGTCTCTTGATGAAAGAAAAACTCCAGCATCCTCAGGTGAAGTGAAAGTGTGTCTGATGTTGTCGGCGACGACTCTCTCAGCATAGCTGGGTTTTCACTCCATCAAACTTCTTGCGTTTCTGGATAACGTCCTGAGACAAATCCTGGAAAAAGGAGACCGGTTTACCCTTCCACGTCGCTCGTCCTTTCTCTCTCGCCGCACGTAAAACAGCTTCCCTGGTTGTGAATCTCAGGAAATGTACCAGAATGTGCCGATCTCTGCCTCCTCGTTGGCCAGTTCTGTGGAAGCGCTTGATTTCAAAATCCTGTGTCATTTCGACATCCAGTGTTTCAGAGATGAGTGTCTGTACAAACCCCTGTATATCACGTCCTTCAGCGCCTTCCTCTATCCCCACAATGCGAACATTATTACGCCGCCCGGCATCCTCCAGGTAGATAACTCGCTCCTGCAGCTGTGTGACAGTTCTCATCGCTGTGTTCACCGCTGTTTCTCTGACCTCATCTTTATCCTCTAGCACCGAAATCCCTGTTTCAGCTACAGTCACCCGGTGTCCAAGCATCTCCACTGTAGTTTGGACTGCATCCATACCTGCTGTCAGCCCGCTCATGTCCGACGCAATAGTTTGGAGCAAAGTTTTAATGCTAGCTAGCTCAGCAGCAGTGTCTATCTGCGGAGGTGCCATGTTGTCGTCTGTGTCTTCTGCGGCTGGTCGGCTAATTTGGCTTCTCAGACCGTACTGTGTGATGGATTTTTGGACTCCCTGCATATTTCTCCCCTTCTTGTTCTAATATGTAGTTATTTTATCTATCTTAAATATCTCCAAAATCGTTATAGGAGGGTGAACTGGGTAAAGCCCCACGAAGTGTCGCACTACGCAGCCATCTTGGGTGCTCGCCTCACCGGAAGTCTGAGCTAACTGTTTTTTAACCTATTTTACAAGCAGTCACTGTCATATTTTTTTTTTTAAAAGTAGCTTATTATGACCCTTTACTATTAGAATTTACATTTAACTGAGTTAACTCAATATAATTTCTTAATAAAAAGATCCCTGATTGAAATCATTTTGATGAGAGATTTTAACTATTTTGGGGGACCTCCTGGAGGTCATAACCCCTGGTTGAGGGCCACAGGCATATTTTGTCATTATATAAGGCTACATTGTATCATTATATTATACCTTTATATATGATCTTGTTATGAATGGTGTTTACTTTTGAGTCTAACCATGTGTATTAAATGTGCTTTAGAAATTAAAGTGACTTGATTTGACTGAACTTATTGATGAGGACAAAATAGCCTGATGGATACAGTTTTCAAGTGGGAGATACCGTTTGACTTGTGCCTCAAATAAAAGCCAACTTTTTAATAAACTATTTATTGTGATGGGCTGAAATCAAAGATAGTAAAATATCACTCATAGTAAATTCTTTCCTTAGTTTCTTGAATAAATCCAAATTTGTTCTCTTTAGAAAAAGAGAACCTCTCCTCCTTTTCTGATAACCCCTCCTCTTCCAACAACTTGGTACAGTCCGGAAGCTGTCCACCTGCGAGCCAGTTTGCGCTAATTGAGTCTCATGTTTCCGGAGGTGTGGTGAAGCAGGTAAGGCACTTATATACAACTATATTAAGTATATTTTGTCCCTACAGCAGCTAGGCAAAATGATACAGATTACCTGACGAAGCATCTTATTCAGCGGTAGTTTAGTTTGTTATTAGCGAGCAAGCCTTTGGATGTGTTAGGAGGGTTAGTTTAAAAGTTTCAAAGTTAGTAGCGCTGGTGCTCCTAGTGGAAAAAGGTAGTCTGGAGCCTTGTGTAGACACACATGTCCTGTGTAACAGTCAACTGGACAGGTGCAGACATTAGGAGGACTGTGAGCTTTGAACATTCAAACAATCTCACATTCAATGATTGTCCTTTCTCCTTTAGATGCCCATAGACACACATGTCCTGTGTAATACTCGACTGGACAGGTGCAGACATTAGGAGGACTGTGAGCTTTGTACAATAAAGCAAAGTCACACTCAGTAATTTCCCTGCTACATTTCCAAGGAGCTGCATGTCCATCCTGTTGATGTGGCCAAGTGCAGTTTAGTCCTGGACAAAGATAGTGATGTAAAATGATCTCCATGAACTTTTGAATTTTAGAGTCAAAAACGCAAATGAGATATGTTCATAAGTGTGTAGACACACATGTCCTGTGTAACAGTCAACTGGACAGGTGCAGACATTAGGAGGACTGTGAGCTTTGAACATTCAAACAAACTCACATTCAATGATTGTCCTTTCTCCTTTAGATGTCCATAGACACAAATGTCCTGTGTAATACTCGACTGGACAGGTGCAGACATTAGGAGGACTGTGAATTTTGAACATTCAAACAAACTCACATTTAATGATTGTCCTTTCTCCTTTAGATGTCCATAGACACAAATGTCCTGTGTAATACTCGACTGGACAGGTGCAGACATTAGGAGGACTGTGAATTTTGAACATTGAAACAAACTCACATTCAATGATTGTCCTTTCTCCTTTAGATGCACATAGACACACATGTCCTGTGTAACAGTCAACTGGACAGGTGCAGACATTAGGAGGACTGTGAGCTTTGTACAATAAAGCAAAGTCACACTCAGTAATTTCCCTGCTACATTTCCAAGGAGCTGCATGTCCATCCTGTTGATGTGGCCAAGTGCAGTTTAGTCCTGGACAAAGATAGTGATGTAAAATGATCTCCATGAACTTTTGAATTTTAGAGTCAAAAACGCAAATGAGATATGTTCATAAGTGTGTAGACACACATGTCCTGTGTAACAGTCAACTGGACAGGTGCAGACATTAGGAGGACTGTGAGCTTTGAACATTCAAACAAACTCACATTCAATGATTGTCCTTTCTCCTTTAGATGTCCATAGACACAAATGTCCTGTGTAATACTCGACTGGACAGGTGCAGACATTAGGAGGACTGTGAATTTTGAACATTCAAACAAACTCACATTCAATGATTGTCCTTTCTCCTTTAGATGTCCATAGACACAAATGTCCTGTGTAATACTCGACTGGACAGGTGCAGACATTAGGAGGACTGTGAATTTTGAACATTGAAACAAACTCACATTCAATGATTGTCCTTTCTCCTTTAGATGCACATAGACACACATGTCCTGTGTAACAGTCAACTGGACAGGTGCAGACATTAGGAGGACTGTGAGCTTTGTACAATAAAGCAAAGTCACACTCAGTAATTTCCCTGCTACATTTCCAAGGAGCTGCATGTCCATCCTGTTGATGTGGCTAAGTGCAGTTTAGTCCTGGACAAAGATAGTGATGTAAAATGATCTCCATGAACTTTTGAATTTTAGAGTCAAAAGCGCAAATGAGATATGTTCATAAGCGTGTAGACACACATGTCCTGTGTAACAGTCAACTGGACAGGTGCAGACATTAGGAGGACTGTGAGCTTTGAACATTCAAACAAACTCACATTCAATGATTGTCCTTTCTCCTTTAGATGCCCATAGACACACATGTCCTGTGTAACAGTCAACTGGACAGGTGCAGACATTAGGAGGACTGTGAGATTTGAACATTGAAACAAACTCACATTCAATGATTGTCCTTTCTCCTTTAGATGCCCATAGACACACATGTCCTGTGTAACAGTCAACTGGACAGGTGCAGACATTAGGAGGACTGTGAGCTTTGAACATTCAAACAAACTCACATTCAATGATTGTCCTTTCTCCTTTAGATGCCCATAGACACACATGTCCTGTGTAACAGTCAACTGGACAGGTGCAGACATTAGGAGGACTGTGAGCTTTGAACATTCAAACAAACTCACATTCAATGATTGTCCTTTCTCCTTTAGATGCACATAGACACACATGTCCCGTGTAACAGTCAACTGGACAGGTGCAGACATTAGGAGGACTGTGAGCTTTGTACAATAAAGCAAAGTCACACTCAGTAATTTCCTGCAAGATTTCAAGGAGCTGCATGTCCATCCTGATGATGTGGCCAAGTGCAGTTTAGTAATGATGTAAAGTGATCTCCATGAACTTTTGAATTTTAGAGTCAAAAACACAAATGAGATATGTTCATAAGCGTGTAGACACACATGTCCTGTGTAATACTCGACTGGACAGTCCTGGATAATGATTCACTCATTCATCTTCTAACTGCTTCATCCTCGTGAGGGTCGCGGGGGGGCTGGAGCCTATCCCAGCTGACATCGGGCGAGAGGCAGGGTACACCCTGGACAGTTCGCCAGACCATCGCAGGGCTGACACAGACAACCAGTCACACTCACATTCACACCTATGGACAATTTAGAGTAATCAATTAACCTAGTCCCCAAATTGCATGTCTTTGGACAAAGATAACGATGTAAAATGATCTCCATGAACTTTTGAATTTTAGAGTCAAAAACGCAAATGAGATATGTTCATAAGTGTGTAGACACACATGTCCTGTGTAATACTCGACTGGACAGGTGCAGACATTAGGAGGACTGTGAGCTTTGTACAATAAAGCAAAGTCACACTCAGTAATTTCCCTGCTACATTTCAAGGAGCTGCATGTCCATCCTGTTGATGTGGCCAAGTGCAGTTTAGTCCTGGACAAAGATAGTGATGTAAAATGATCTCCATGAACTTTTGAATTTTAGAGTCAAAAACACAAATGAGATATGTTCATAAGTGTGTAGACACACATGTCCTGTGTAACAGTCAACTGGACAGGTGCAGACATTAGGAGGACTGTGAGCTTTGAACATTCAAACAAACTCACATTCAATTATTGTCCTTTCTCCTTTAGATGCACATAGACACACATGTCCTGTGTAACAGTCAACTGGACAGGTGCAGACATTAGGAGGACTGTGAGCTTTGAACATTCAAACAAACTCACATTCAATTATTGTCCTTTCTCCTTTAGATGCACATAGACACACATGTCCTGTGTAACAGTCAACTGGACAGGTGCAGACATTAGGAGGACTGTGAGCTTTGAACATTGAAACAAACTCACATTCAATGATTGTCCTTTCTCCTTTAGATGCACATAGACACACATGTCCTGTGTAACAGTCAACTGGACAGGTGCAGACATTAGGAGGACTGTGAGCTTTGAACATTCAAACAAACTCACATTCAATGATTGTCCTTTCTCCTTTAGATGCCCATAGACACACATGTCCTGTGTAATACTCGACTGGACAGGTGCAGACATTAGAAGGACTGTGAGCTTTGAACATTCAAACAAACTCACATTCAATGATTGTCCTTTCTCCTTTAGATGCACATAGACACACATGTCCTGTGTAACAGTCAACTGGACAGGTGCAGACATTAGGAGGACTGTGAGCTTTGTACAATAAAGCAAAGTCACACTCAGTAATTTCCCTGCTACATTTCCAAGGAGCTGCATGTCCATCCTGTTGATGTGGCCAAGTGCAGTTTAGTCCTGGACAAAGATAGTGATGTAAAATGATCTCCATGAACTTTTGAATTTTAGAGTCAAAAACACAAATGAGATATGTTCATAAGCGTGTAGACACACATGTCCTGTGTAACAGTCAACTGGACAGGTGCAGACATTAGGAGGACTGTGAGCTTTGAACATTCAAACAAACTCACATTCAATGATTGTCCTTTCTCCTTTAGATGCCCATAGACACACATGTCCTGTGTAATACTCGACTGGACAGGTGCAGACATTAGAAGGACTGTGAGCTTTGAACATTGAAACAAACTCACATTCAATGATTGTCCTTTCTCCTTTAGATGCCCATAGACACACATGTCCTGTGTAACAGTCAACTGGACAGGTGCAGACATTAGGAGGACTGTGAGCTTTGAACATTCAAACAAACTCACATTCAATGATTGTCCTTTCTCCTTTAGATGCACATAGACACACATGTCCTGTGTAACAGTCAACTGGACAGGTGCAGACATTAGGAGGACTGTGAGCTTTGAACATTCAAACAAACTCACATTCAATGATTGTCCTTTCTCCTTTAGATGCACATAGACACACATGTCCTGTGTAACAGTCAACTGGACAGGTGCAGACATTAGGAGGACTGTGAGCTTTGAACATTGAAACAAACTCACATTCAATGATTGTCCTTTTTCCTTTAGATGCACATAGACACACATGTCCTGTGTAACAGTCAACTGGACAGGTGCAGACATTAGGAGGACTGTGAGCTTTGTACAATAAAGCAAAGTCACATTCAATGATTGTCCTTTCTCCTTTAGATGCACATAGACACACATGTCCTGTGTAACAGTCAACTGGACAGGTGTAGACATTAGGAGGACTGTGAGCTTTGAACATTCAAACAAACTCACATTCAATGATTGTCCTTTCTCCTTTAGATGCACATAGACACACATGTCCTGTGTAACAGTCAACTGGACAGGTGCAGACATTAGGAGGACTGTGAGCTTTGAACATTCAAACAAACTCACATTCAATGATTGTCCTTTCTCCTTTAGATGCCCATAGACACACATGTCCTGTGTAATACTCGACTGGACAGGTGCAGACATTAGAAGGACTGTGAGCTTTGAACATTGAAACAAACTCACATTCAATGATTGTCCTTTCTCCTTTAGATGCACATAGACACACATGTCCTGTGTAACAGTCAACTGGACAGGTGCAGACATTAGGAGGACTGTGAGCTTTGTACAATAAAGCAAAGTCACACTCAGTAATTTCCCTGCTACATTTCCAAGGAGCTGCATGTCCATCCTGTTGATGTGGCCAAGTGCAGTTTAGTCCTGGACAAAGATAGTGATGTAAAATGATCTCCATGAACTTTTGAATTTTAGAGTCAAAAACACAAATGAGATATGTTCATAAGCGTGTAGACACACATGTCCTGTGTAACAGTCAACTGGACAGGTGCAGACATTAGGAGGACTGTGAGCTTTGAACATTGAAACAAACTCACATTCAATGATTGTCCTTTCTCCTTTAGATGCACATAGACACACATGTCCTGTGTAATACTCGACTGGACAGGTGCAGACATTAGGAGGACTGTGAGCTTTGAACATTCAAACAAACTCACATTCAATGATTGTCCTTTCTCCTTTAGATGCACATAGACACACATGTCCTGTGTAACAGTCAACTGGACAGGTGCAGACATTAGGAGGACTGTGAGCTTTGAACATTCAAACAAACTCACATTCAATGATTGTCCTTTCTCCTTTAGATGCACATAGACACACATGTCCTGTGTAACAGTCAACTGGACAGGTGCAGACATTAGGAGGACTGTGAGCTTTGAACATTCAAACAAACTCACATTCAATGATTGTCCTTTCTCCTTTAGATGCACATAGACACACATGTCCTGTGTAATACTCGACTGGACAGGTGCAGACATTAGGAGGACTGTGAGCTTTGTACAATAAAGCAAAGTCACACTCAGTAATTTCCCTGCTACATTTCCAAGGAGCTGCATGTCCATCCTGTTGATGTGGCCAAGTGCAGTTTAGTGCTGGACAAAGATAGTGATGTAAAATGATCTCCATGAACTTTTGAATTTTAGAGTCAAAAACACAAATGAGATATGTTCATAAGCATGTAGACACACATGTCCTGTGTAACAGTCAACTGGACAGGTGCAGACATTAGGAGGACTGTGAGCTTTGAACATTCAAACAAACTCACATTCAATGATTGTCCTTTCTCCTTTAGATGCCCATAGACACACATGTCCTGTGTAACAGTCAACTGGACAGGTGCAGACATTAGGAGGACTGTGAGCTTTGAACATTCAAACAAACTCACATTCAATGATTGTCCTTTCTCCTTTAGATGCACATAGACACACATGTCCTGTGTAACAGTCAACTGGACAGGTGCAGACATTAGGAGGACTGTGAGCTTTGAACATTCAAACAAACTCACATTCAATGATTGTCCTTTCTCCTTTAGATGCCCATAGACACACATGTCCTGTGTAATACTCGACTGGACAGGTGCAGACATTAGAAGGACTGTGAGCTTTGAACATTGAAACAAACTCACATTCAATGATTGTCCTTTCTCCTTTAGATGCACATAGACACACATGTCCTGTGTAACAGTCAACTGGACAGGTGCAGACATTAGGAGGACTGTGAGCTTTGAACATTGAAACAAACTCACATTCAATGATTGTCCTTTCTCCTTTAGATGCACATAGACACACATGTCCTGTGTAACAGTCAACTGGACAGGTGCAGACATTAGGAGGACTGTGAGCTTTGTACAATAAAGCAAAGTCACACTCAGTAATTTCCCTGCTACATTTCCAAGGAGCTGCATGTCCATCCTGTTGATGTGGCCAAGTGCAGTTTAGTCCTGGACAAAGATAGTGATGTAAAATGATCTCCATGAACTTTTGAATTTTAGAGTCAAAAACACAAATGAGATATGTTCATAAGCGTGTAGACACACATGTCCTGTGTAACAGTCAACTGGACAGGTGCAGACATTAGGAGGACTGTGAGCTTTGAACATTCAAACAAACTCACATTCAATGATTGTCCTTTCTCCTTTAGATGCACATAGACACACATGTCCTGTGTAACAGTCAACTGGACAGGTGCAGACATTAGGAGGACTGTGAGCTTTGTACAATAAAGCAAAGTCACACTCAGTAATTTCCCTGCTACATTTCCAAGGAGCTGCATGTCCATCCTGTTGATGTGGCCAAGTGCAGTTTAGTCCTGGACAAAGATAGTGATGTAAAATGATCTCCATGAACTTTTGAATTTTAGAGTCAAAAACACAAATGAGATATGTTCATAAGCGTGTAGACACACATGTCCTGTGTAACAGTCAACTGGACAGGTGCAGACATTAGGAGGACTGTGAGCTTTGAACATTCAAACAAACTCACATTCAATGATTGTCCTTTCTCCTTTAGATGCCCATAGACACACATGTCCTGTGTAACAGTCAACTGGACAGGTGCAGACATTAGGAGGACTGTGAGCTTTGTACAATAAAGCAAAGTCACACTCTAATTTCCTGCAAGATTTCAAGGAGCTGCATGTCCATCCTGATGATGTGGCCAAGTGCAGTTTAGTAATGATGTAAAATGATCTCCATGAACTTTTGAATTTTAGAGTCAAAAACACAAATGAGATATGTTCATAAGCGTGTAGACACACATGTCCTGTGTAATACTCGACTGGACAGTCCTGGATAATGATTCACTCATTCATTTTCTAACTGCTTCATCCTCGTGAGGGTCGCGGGGGGGCTGGAGCCTATCCCAGCTGACATCGGGCGAGAGGCAGGGTACACCCTGGACAGTTCGCCAGACCATCGCAGGGCTGACACAGACAACCAGTCACTCTCACATTCACACCTATGGACAATTTAGAGTAATCAATTAACCTAGTCCCCAAATTGCATGTCTTTGGACTGTGGGAGGAAGCCAGAGTATCAGCCTGTCATCTTTGTTTTATAGCATGTAGGTTTAGAAATAATATGTGATGTGTTCATAACAACTTTTACTTTTTTGTTCACAGTTACCGATGCCAACCAAGCAGGCACATCTCAAGGTAAATGGGCAATAGAAAGGTTTTCAACTCAGCAGCCACTTCTGAAATTATTTTATGCCAGTCAACACCACCTTCTTGTGAAGATAAAATGAATGATTGAGGATCCACCCGTCGCTCCCCCCCATCAATGACCATCTTGAACTTCAGAGTGCTTATTTAGAAATCTACCCATTATAAATACTTGGTCCCAGTGACAATTGTTTTTTGTTGTTGTCATTGAATCTTCAAATTGTGAGCCTTTCTATTTTATTCTCTGCCTGTTTTGTAGCAGTAAGTGAAAATGCAGATGGAAAGGACAAAGATCCCAGCAGAAAAGTAAAAGTGAATAAACAATCAGGTAAATGCTGCAAAACATAGATCATAATGAGTGCAAGAAGAGCAAGTGGGATTGACTCTCCCTTTTCCCTTTCATTTACAGTTGACAAACATGAGGAATGTTGTGTGTTAAATTACAGTTCATGTTTTTATTAATGATCTGTTTGTCTGTTTTGTAGTTTCTTTGGAAAATGCAAGGAGGGCACAGAAGCGACAGTGGTCTCCCAAGGAGGTTGCAGCTGTCATTAGACGTTTTGAAGGACATATCAGAAAGGGAAGACTGGCCACTATGATTGAATGCAAACAGTGCAAGACAGCAGAACATCCCACTCTGGCTGATAGCTCTGTTCAAAATATCAGAGACTTTGTCAGGAATCGGGGTGTAACTGGAGAAAAAAAAGGGAAATTCTTGAACAGTTACCAGTGAAGTATTATGGGAAATTGTTGCAGCCTTTTTTGTTGTGTTGTTTTTTGTTTTGAGTCTTTAAAGGTGTTGCTGCAAGGATCTCACACATGTTGTATTCTATGTGGTTAATGTCTGATTGAATTCAACTTGTTCACTCAATCATAAATATGTAATCTGTCCTATTTTGGCTTTAAAAGGTCACACTGGAAAGACATACATTGTCTTTACAAACAGCATTTTGGATCTCAGTAATACTTCAGTAAGGGCACTGTAATAAACAGTCTATTCATTTGTGTGTGTGTGTTCAGCCATGTTCCATTTATTCATGTTTGACCCTTTAATTCACCTAAATGACATATTTGTGTGTTATTTAGCCATGGTCCTCACAAATCAAGTTAGTCCTGTCAATTACGGTTTGAGTCGTGGGTGGAGCTAAGTACCTAATTAACTTTTGTCCTCTTAATACAGCACTATGTCAGGTTATTGTAATTTGAGTTCTGTAATGTGTATTCAAAATTTGAAGTGAGATTTGGGTTGTATAGCTCAACTAGAATTTTTTGATATTTACAACATCTTTGTAGCACAAGTGGAAAGGGGTGTCCCTCTAGTGTTGCAAAAAACTGGTTTGAAAAAATTGTCCTTCTAGTCCACAAAAACAAGTATAGGTGTGTGTGTGTGTGTGTGGGCCTGACACTCTTCTTATTCTTCTGCAGGCTACTGACCGCAACATTTGAATAAGGTGAGGCAGACTATGCACGATGTGTTAAGCCTAAACATGTTATCAGTGAGACTTAGCAAGGACAGAGGAAAACAAATAGCCATTGAGTGTTTAAATTAAAAACTGCCAGCGGTACTTAAGTCTAATTAACACTTGCTGAAATTACAGTGGAGGCTGTGTTGTTGTCTTGCGGGCATGATTTATGTGATGATTTCTTTCCCATTGATTGTATTTAGTGGTGGGGTGCAAGGAAATAACAGCACAGTGTAACCCTTAGAAAAATGACTGAAATGAGGGCTGGTGCGGACCTCTATCAAACCTAATTACAGTGCCACAGCAAGGGTGGGCTGTCTGTGTCATTTGCTGCTTTTATGAAACAGCTTTATCAGATGCCATTAACTTTTCAGTGACTACGCAATGAGTGGAACATGTGCTGGGGAACAACGTGCATGCAAAAATCTAAACCCAAACACACGCCGCTGTTGTCTAGCTCTAAACTGACATTTTGGTTTATTAACTATAGTTTGGTGTCATGAACTGGTTTTTTTTTGTTTAACTAGTGTAATTGTGAGACATTATTTGAATCCCCACATTCATCATCTTTCACTGGACTTGCTTTGCTGAGAAACGAAACGAGATCAACAAATTGATCCCTCTGACCTTTAATAATGTGTAACTGGTGGGCTGTAATACAGCATATTACTCATCTCCTGGCACTTTTCAGTCGTAACATGTCATGGGTCTATTTGGGGCCATTTTCTCCCATAGCCTGGGCTGCTCATGCTGCTGAGTGGCTCACTGTAATTGCTTAAATTATTTAACTTATTTATGTGGTTGCAAGAACTTTAACATCTGCCATGCCTTATCATGTTGAATTTGCTGTAGGTTCGCATACTTTTTTACGCTTTGTTGTGTATTTTTAGCCTGTGGCAAAGAAAAGAAGAATAGTGCTTGCACAAAGGATTATATAACATATGAATCCATTTCAGAGAGTGTGTATGAAATGCCTGGAGGGTACATTGATGTCACACTGAGTGAGCACTGGATGCAGGCAAAGAGATCAGGCAGGTAGTCAGATGCAGAGACTTTAATGTTTGGGGCTAATCAGAGAACAGCTGGTTATATAAATGAAAAACACTGCAGAGAAAAACAAAAGCTTAACTGTACAAAGTTTAGTGAAAAATCATGAGGAGTTAACAATAAAATTCCATAATAAAACTCCTGAGGACTAAAGCTCAACTCAGAATTGTATTTCCTATTGTGCGTTGATTACTTCATCCATTATTGGTTACTGTGGAAACAACAGCTCTTCCTGGGGTCCAGAGCTACACCCAGTATCATCCAACAAACACTAAGGCCTCTGGTTTCATGTGATTGCCTATACAAATGTTAAAATGTTCTTGCTTGACGTGATCTACGAAGATGGAGTACATTGTTGCGAGGAGGAGGAGGACGATGTGCATGTGCCGAATCAGCAGGAAGAGCATCAGGGCACACGGAAGAGGAGAGACCACCTGGCTGCACAGCTCTGTCCTTAAATGTGAGCATTTCCCTGAACATCCATTCACACATTTATGGTGTAAATTTACTCAATCACATTAAATATACGTATGCTACAACAAATCACCCAAAACAGATTATTTCAACGTTCAATTTATTTTATTTATTGATCCCCCCCTCCCTCTTCTTCCTCTCCTCTGGTTCGCGACACCTCCACGCGTGCGTGACCTTTATGGCCACCTGGGTTATTGTCCAAACCTCCACCTCCACCTTAGGCTACACTATCTGCTCAGCAGCAAACAGCAGACACAGTTAGATACTAGCTAGTGAGCACAGTGGAATATTTAGCAGCTGAAGAACCAGATATTTCCACCAGGATTTGAGAAACATGCCTGTTTTTTTTCACTGACATTGAACTGAATGATGGCTCAACTTTTTCAGCTTGGCTACACCCGGCTTTCTGTGTGACCATGGCAACCACTGAAACCACACTGAGGAGCAGATAATGCAGGGACTGATTTGACTGTCATCTGAGTTCCCTGAACAACACATCTCTTCACCAACAGAAAACAAACATATATATGAAGAGAAACAGTGCTGGAGCGTCATCTGTTTCAAAGTTATATTATCTGGTCTGCGACAACAATGTCGCCCTTCACTCCTCTTTCACAGCTGAATGCTAGTGGAGCAGCTCTCTCCTGCACTGGCTGAAGCTTTATGCAGTTTTGTTTTTTTCCAACATATCCCCACAGTCTCACTTAGATCGTGATCACTTTTGCCAGAGAGACCTGAGTACAACGAGAAAAACAACCATTGTTTGTCTGCAAGGTAGGAGTAAGATGGGAGAAAAACAGAAGTGTTTTTGTATTTATCTGTACAGAGTTGGAACATAATGTCAGTGTTTTTCCCTGCGTGATACCTATTCCAGGCAGTGGCTGCATTAAGTGCAGCACAACTGCCTTCAACTGCTGTAACCACTTTTTTTCCTCCCTGAAATTCAGGTTTATCTGCAAAAATTAAACCATATATGTAGTATTTGCAAACAAAGCACATTCCTGTTAATCTAAATAATATCTTGTAGTCCATGATGCACCATTCTTTTTCAGATTTTGTTGTTAGGGTGTGTTCATGATTTAAGAGCAGATAATACTTGACTTTATGTGTGATGTAACCAGATTGAGGATGTTAAAAAACTTTAATATCAGCTAGGTTTAAGGTTACTGTTAGTAATTTCCTGATGCAGCAACTTTGCTTAGTCATAAGTCAAAGTCCTTTTTATCTGATGTTACTTTTCTCAATTCAAACCTTTTGCTTAAGCAGGATTTCTATGTCAGAAGGACAGCAAAGTGTGAAATATGGTAAGACATTACAGCTCCAACCAAAGACAGAGGTGTAGGATTGTTATTCTTTCTATTGATACAGAAATGGTCACTTACACAGGCCATGTCAATAAAGGTAAAATTTCAAAAAAGTTTATTGTAAGTGATGGATTAAGGGTCTGGAGGAAAGAATTAAAGGACAAAAGGATGAGGGTCAAGGGATAAAAGGATGAGTGGATGAAGGGTGGGGGATGAATGGATGAGGGTTGAGTGATGAAAGGCTGAGGGTTGTAAGGATAAGGGTCAAGTTGCGAAGGAATGAGGGTCGAGGGATGAGGGATGAAGGGATGAAGGTTTAGGGATGAAAGGACAAAAGGATAAGGGATAGAGGGATGAATGGATCAATGGTGGTTTTAGGGAGGGGCCAGCAGGGGCCCCCGTAACTCTGAGTCCAGCCCCCCCCTGTGGCCCCCCTGCCGAAGAGTCGGAGGGGCAACGCGGAACGTGGAACTAAATCGTCTCAACAGGCTGCTGGTCGGACCACTAAAAGCGGCGCACCCACCAGAATACGCCACACAAGGAGGAAATGGGTGCGAGTTTTCTAATGTACATATACAGTGTTTCCCATACATTGACTAATTTGCCCCGCCATAGTCTCCAAAAATCAGCCAGATATAAAATGCCTCCGGTAAATGAATGTCACTCTGTAGCGCACCGGCTGGAGCCTACAGAGAATTCATTGGCTCCCCCCTCCCTCCCCCTCACCCTCCCCGGCCTCTCCACAGACGTCTATGTGCTAGCGTGAGCTTAAGTTGATACACCCAGAAAACATCAGTATAGAATTGTGTGGCTGTATTTAAGACAACTCTGAACCTGTACGCCAACACACAGCACCATTGAAGTGAGCTCTGAAAACTTTTTCCTTTCTCATTTGGCTCATGGTAGTTACATGTCATATCATGTTGATGTGGCGATGGAAATACGATCCGGAGTTTTCATGGGTGTTTTATTTTGAAAGTTGACCGGATACTCTCGTCTTTTCTGTGCGCCTGACTTCCTGTTTGACTCATTTGGTCTGTGCAAACTGATGCGACATCGTGCAGTGTCCGTCAGACCAGACCAGCGTGTATTTTTAGCAAAGCGGGCCGCTTCTAGGCCACGGCTGGTGGAGCAGCTTACATTGACTTGAATGGCTGCTATTAGCTCCGGCACCCGCGCCTCAGCCGGATCGCGCACGCCACGGATCCAGTGGGTTGCCATAAATGGGCCTGTCCCAGAGGCATTCAACTACCAGAGGGCTTTTGAAATCCTCTTTTCGAAGCTGCGTAAAATTAAATACTCTGATTCAGGGTGCTGTACTTGCAAATTGTGAGGGAGGAAAGCAGTCATTTGTGTCTGTTTGTTTGAAATTAATTTGAGTCTTACCTTTTGTTTTCTTTTCGTATTGTGTATTTTGTATTGTTTTGCGTATCTGTGTTTGTGAGTGACAGAGTTTTAAAAGAATATTTTGTCTGCATGAGTTAAAATAATAAAATAGCTCTCCAGAGGCAGATCAGTACATTAGTCATTTTTCTTTTGATTACTGAAATGTTTAACCACTAATCCTTAGCTGTATTTTAAGTGTAACATCACCATAACATACCACTAGTGTTTTTATCAGTAAACAATAGAACATTTTTCACATATAAAAAGCACAAAGATGTTGAAATCTAGGCATATTCTGCCATCATAACTGCCATCACCAGATTGATGCATTTAAATCAAATATATACTAAATTTTCTCCTGGGGAAACATGCCCCCGGACTCCCCTACAAGGTTCAGAACACAAGGGATGAGGGATGAACGGTGAAGGGTGACTGTATGAGGGTCAAGGAATAAAGGCGTGACAGGATAAGGGTTGAGGGATAAAAGCGGTCTCCAAGCCATGGATGAGTGTGATGATGGAAGTTTCGGTCAAAGGCAGGACCACAGGAGGGAACTGGAGGAGGTGAGCTTAAAAACTTTTGGGTAGGAATGGGATGTGTTCAAGGCATCTTCTCTGGTCCTGAATGTAGTTCTGAAATTACATTTGAACACCTCTCTTGATTTATATCCATTTCACAGCCATCACACTGACAAATGTTATAGAAAATTGTACCATCTATCATTAAAGTCATCATTTTCAATTTAAATGTCCAAGTCAAGCACATGTGTGTCTGTAATTGTGGATTTAGAATGTTGAACAGAGTCCATAGCATTCAAAAGATCGATGAGTTCATTTGTGTTGGAGGAATGAATCCTTTGGAATACATAATGTCTTGCAGCACACAGTGTTGGAGATAAAATCCCAAAGCTTCATTTTTCCTGCTCATATTTTGACAGAAGCTGCAGCTTCTCATCTGCTCTCAGCGGTGCAAAACGAGATAACAGGCAAAGTCATTCTGCTGCAAAGCCAGGCAGACTCATTCAGCCATTTGTTCACAGTAATGGGTTCCCCCTCTCAATAAAGTAGCCCTGTCTGTTAGCAGGCATTAACCTGATAATGAGTCCAAATTAATGACTTTAATAATAAATTATGGATATTCTGCTGTCTTAGGTCACATTGAGTAATACCAGACTTTGCACAGTGTTGAGTATTTTGATTTGGGCTATTTAGTCTATTGAGATTTATTCATATTAATGCAATATTCAGTAGTGCACACTGTGTATGCTCCTTGGCTGGGCCAGATGTGCAATTCAGTCTATACTGCTGCTGCTCTTATTACACTACACTGATTTATATTATCTATTTATTCATTACTGCATTATATAGTCTCCTTTTTTTATCCATAGTGTATTTTATGCATCTCACTGTTGCTGGTTATTGATATTATTTATTGTCTTTTGCTGTTTTTATGTGTAATAGCCCAGAGATCACAACATTTTGTTGTACTGCTGTGCAATGACAACATGGCATTGAACTGAATTGAATAGAATTGAATTCAAGTACTATTTATGTATTATATACACAGGATATCCTATATTTCAAACACTATGGAGAAAAGAACAAAATCCAGAGTAGAAAACTACCCTCCGGTAAATCTGAGGCCAATGTGACCCATCCCTGCACACAACCGTCAAATGCGCATGCAGCATATTGGCATGTGTGTGCTTGAAAGGTTGACTCAGTCTTTGCTTGTTTTATTTTCCGGTTTGTGCTTTCATGTATGTGCTCTAAAGGTCAAACTGACCAGTTTCCATTTGTCCACAGCGTGTGAGCAGATGTCTGTCTGAGTTTGTGTTTATCTCTCTATGACAAAGCCTGATTTCCGGCTGCTGAGTCAAAACTGTATGTAGCCGAGGATAACAGAAAATAAAAAAAAAACAGGGCTAATTCACTCACACAGGAGCATGTCGAGAGGACATTTTAGAGTCAGCGTGATAGAGAGAGAAAATAAACAATGTTCCCCAGTGGCCAGTCATGGCCTCCTATTGAACTCCGATTGTGTCAGTGTGACACACTTTATATGTCCTCGCTATTTATGTGTTTAGCTTGCCAAGCAGCAAGCTAAACACGCAATCAAGACACACTGAAAAGTATGATGAAGTGTTAGGGCCAAAATAGGAATCAAATTAAAGGAAGCCAGCCAACGGATTCTGATTTTAAGACAAACAAACAAAACAAAAAATATGAGATTAAAGCTGTAAATTTGCAAGAAAAAACTCGTGAATTCTCTAACGTTGATGAAAATATCATAAAATCATACTTGCTGAAACTGTCACTATATTCTGAATGAAGTGCATGAGACAGGTAGTCTGTGGGAAAAAAAATCATATCCCCCTTCTCTCCTACTGCCTCTAATGGCATTTTAGGAGAGACAGAGGAATTACATTAACATAGTATTAAATACGGAAAATGAGTGGACAGATTAAGAGATGAGTTCTGCTGATTAAGCTTTAACAGAAGTGTCCCTTTGGACACCGGAGGGATATATTTTGTGATCAAGGGACAGCAGCAAGATAAATCCCCCCATGGAGTCCAGACACTGGTGGTGGTGGCTGCTGACTCTGAGGCTGCTGACTGCTGAGGCGGATGAGGCTGATGAATCCGTAAAGACTAAGTGGTGATGGGGAGGTGGTGGGCGCGCACGCGTGCAGCAAGAAAGAACCATGGCAGAGAAAGACCCATATTTAAAATGAGGAGCATTAAGGTGATAGGCCGGCAGAAAGGGTGTGGCGCTTTGCTGCTGGTTGATTGTGAATCAGCTGATGACTCAATTGACAGACCTAGACAATGACACCTAGAGATAGTGAGTGAGCATGCATGGAGTGAATGGCAGTGTGAGAAAGAAACTTACAGCCTGAGCATAAAAAGTGTTTTCTTCCTGACTGAACTTTCGCTAGAGCTCCAAATGCTTACATCAGCCTGCGACATGGTCAGCAACAACCAGTCAGAGCCAAGGAGTCTTTAACACAGCTGCCAATCGCTGCTCTTGAACTGCAGTCAAACTTTCAAATGAGGCAATGCTGATCAAATATAAATTAAGATTCTGTCTCTGCATTGCCTATTTCTCACCTCAGATGTTTACAGAAAGATACTTTAGAGACTGTTTAGCTGTTAAACTGTATCCAACCTGGCGGCCTGCTCACAGACTTTGTCATTTAACAGCTAAACAGTATACTGTTTAGCTGTAAACCCCACTTCACTCACTCAACTTAATTTTTTTTGGAAACAGCTGGCATTCAAAACTTTTGGTTTAGTACAGCACAATAACATAAAAGTTGTAGGCACACCAGACACAAAATAAATTTGTCACATGACCCTTGTCTGACAGTTTAATATAACTTTTTGTTGTTGTTTGAGCATTTAATTATATGTCACATGAACATAAAAACATTGACTGCACATTTTACAACAGTTTTTTTTTTCTCATCTCATTGAGCTTTAAAAATATGTTGTGGCCAGTTTATGTTTCTCAATGGCAGGAATAAGGCACAGAGAGAGAACCAGGAAATGCTCTTTATTTCACCTCTGCACAACGTCATGTTACACACTCTAATATCCACACAGGTGGGCAGTCACTATCTGTGCATACAACTTAACTCACAGTGCAAAGTCTTTTACTACAACATTAACTGTAACCCATTAGGACCGTTGTAAAATGCATAAACATTAATTACTGTGTAATGGGTAACATGGGTGTAGTGGCAAATCAGTTTTTAGCTTTCTTTCTTTAATCAAGCCACTTCCTTCAGCGTGCACAGTAGACGATTTTCAAACTCGTATCCAACCCGTAGATGAACATAACTCACTCTAGACATGACTGCAGTTCGTCATTGCAATCCAACAAAAATGTGCGCAGTACAAGTCATACTCTTTGATAGGGCTCAGACACGGTAAAAAGCTGTTAACATCCAAACTGTTCACACTGTCTGAATCAAAGCAAACCTGTGTCAAACAAAAAACACACACCTGTCTAATCACTGACATACGTTTTCAGGCATCAGACGTGCGCAGTAAAATTCATATTAAATTCATATCAAATGATAAGCTATCACAAGAAAATTACATCTTAACCCTGTGTATTCAAATGCTAACTAAAAGTATGCAAACTGCAAAAAATATTTTCACTTGATTTGGCTCTTACAATGGGTGATTTAGAACACAATTAAACACTTTCTCTAGTTAATGGCCTTTAACACAGTGGGTCTCATTCATGGGACATGAGCAGAACAAATTGTGTGTATTAGTGTATTTCGGCACTCATCAATATGCTACTTGCTCTGATCGTTTTGTAGCTACTAACAAAATCTACACCTGCTTCTTGACTGCTCGCAGTGCTTGTGTAAATTAGGATTCAGTCGATCAATTAATTAATCAATTGCTTGTCATGATTAGGAATTACAATTTTAGTTCGTATTGTGCTCTGTTTATGTTCACACACAGACACGCAGATGCATTTGAAACATGTTAAGTTAAATATGACAAGATTAGAAAAATAACACTTAGCTAAATTAGTCAGCGTTTAGCAGATTTAAACTGCAGATTAGGTTTCTAAAAAATGTTAATGGGTTATTTAAATCAACTTAATACATGTGTTTTCTATATTTCTGGCATCCTGTTCCTACTGGATTGAATCAGGAAAGAGAACACCACAAATTGATCTTCTGTTTGAGACTGCGAGAACCACGTTTCTGGCCGAACACTAAGCTATCAGTGATGGCTGTCAGAATGTCAGAATGTTAACACTTAATATATCACGTACATCACCGTACCCTCTGAGTTTGCCGTTGACAGCTCCAGTGGAGGCATGTTGCTATCTCCGTCAGGAATAATTCCTGATTGACAGAGGGGTCTCTCCAATGATGCAAGCAATGTGCTCATCTGCAGCTGTGGCTGGGAAGAGCCTCCTATACGTACATACATATATATATATATATATATGTATATATATATATATATATATATATATATATATATATATATATATATATATATATATATATATATATTTGATCAGCGCAGCCTAGTTGACAGTTTGACCTCAGCTCAAGAGCAGTAATTGTCCTGATTGTCCTGGCTCTGACTGGCTGTCTTCGTTCACATGCAGTACGGCCATTAGAGAGCAGGCAGAGGAATATGTTCTGTCCCCACGGATGATCTGTCTCAGTTAGTTAACAGGTGCACAAACGATGAGGAAGAATAGCCCAGCCGCCGCCCCTGTGGAAGACTAGATTCAAGGGATCTGTAACACACAATCAAGAAATTAATACATTTGTTAAAATACCATGTGTTTATTTAACCCTTGTACTAATATATGCAAATCGGTGCATCAACTAGCCATTATTGTCTAGTAATATAGTCTATTTTTTTCTTGTAAATTTGTGAGTTCTTTGGTTTGTCATATTATCCCCCTTCCCTGCCCCTGTATTAATTCATTAATGTTTACTCACAGTGCCACAAAAACAGTTGAAAAAGTGAGCGACGACTGGTTGCTCTGTATATGCAAACGTAGCTCAAAATCTTTTGCTGGGTGCTTATGGAGAACAGGAAACAACAGGATCGGCAGGAAAGCAATGAAGGGCATTTCAGAAATAAAAAATAGAAAAATGAGGAGGGAAAAAACATCCCTTATCCCAATAGGTTTTTTAAGAACTTACAAACCCAGAGTGGTTAAGCAAGCTTTTTACAGACCACAGTCGCTTCAGCATAATACACTTCTTCAAAAGCACATCAGGCAGAAGCCTGCACATCAGTCTCGTCCATTTTCATCACCACATAATTGGGCTATTACTGAGTGTGATACTTTTTTTGAGTAAAATCTTTCCTAAACCGTCTTTTTTTTCCTTTCTTTTAGATGTGCCCCCATGCTTAGGGACAGACTTATGCGTTTACATCTTCCACCAGAAAAAAAAAAAAGCACTTGGATATCCAAACCTTTTGGCACTTTTAAATGTATGTGTTGCCCTCACTGTGACACTACTTTTGTTATTTACCGTCTAGTCTAAGACTTTTTCCACATGGGCCGTACAAAAAGACCTCTGGGGGATTGCCTTGCTGAGCATAAAATTGCCATTAGAACAAAAAATCACGACCACATGGCAAGACATTTCAGTGAATTTCATAATGCTAATGATTGCTTATTATGCGGACACATTACACATACACGTTGAGGGGTGACAGAATACAGAAACTGAATCAAAGGGAAGCTTTTTGGATGCTGCTTTAATGTGTCCTGGTCTCAATGAGGATATGGACTTCACATGTTTTTTGTGATTTGTCTTTATTCTCTATTCTTTTTTCATTATTGTCTATTTGTTTAACCTGTCATGCCATTACACAGGTCATATGATGGCCTCTGATTGGTCCCTGCCTACATAGGTGTTGCCATACCTGAGTTCTATGTTTTTAAAGCCCTGACGAAGATCTGCAGTGGTCGAAACATGTTGGCTCTTGTAATGACTTAGCCACTATTTTGTAGGCTTTTAATATTACTTCCTTGTTGCTTGGAGTGCTTGGACTGCTTTCCTGTCACCCCTAATACACTGACTGTTGTAGAAAATGGATGCTTTGAAAACAAATTTCAGGATACCAATGCGGAAATGTTGCAAATCTACTACCTGACAAAAGGTGTAAAGATACCATACATAGTTTCCGCTTTAGATATCCAAAGTAGCAGCTCAAAGTAGGCAAAAGAAAAAAAGAAACATGGAAACCTTCTGTGAGAAGAGTCTCAGCACAAATGAAAAGCAATTAAGTTATCTGAAAGCAGGTGAAAACTCCAGACTGGCACTCTTGCGTGCTTTTTGGTAAAGACTCCTGGGGTCTGTTCAAAGTAATAGTCTCTGGTATTATCTCCCCCAGCAGCCGCACCACCGAAGCTTCTCTGGAGAAGTAAAGTAGAGAAGCAAAAACTTTTTTCTTTAAGAAAAGTCTGATTCATATTCAGAGCACATAATGTTACAGAGCCCTTTTATAATGTTTACTAATTATCTGTTGAACAGCAGATCCCAGGAAACACTCATCACGCTACAGGCCTTAAAATCATGCAAATTAATTGACCCTCTTGAGCACAGGGTTTGAATCACAACATCCGCACTGAGATGGGTGAGATCTTGTTTGTATGCTTGAAGCTTGTTCATTATATCATACACAAATGCTTTCCAAATTAGTGTGTGTCTTGTCTGTGTCCTGTTTTGTAATGGATGTAGCATTTACTTGTTAATGTTGTTAGCATTATTGTGCCACTTTCCTGGATAAATCCACAGTTTGGGTTAACAGCTGCAGCCTATTTCTCATTATGTCTCTCTTCATGGTGCTGAACCAGCCAAACCCATTCAGGTTCAATTTAGATGGCTTTATGGATGTGACTGCATACAATGCAATGTTGCCAAGGCATTTTCATACAAACAACGTAATTATATAAACAATAAGAATAAAAAGGCAGGGCAGCAACAGGGCCAGATCTCTGTTTGTTCCTGCTAGTATTTTGAGGGTTTGAAATTCAAACTGAACGTTCTTTAACCCTATGGGCCCGAACAACACATAGTGCCTCCAAATTCACACCTGTTCTTCTCATAGCGAGAAGCCACACATATCACGTGAAACAGCGCAATTGTAGCTTTCCGACAAGACCAAGCACTTGTAGCGAAAAACAATGATAAAGTTACACTAAAATGATGTATAACAGAGCTTTCATACAGCTTTGCACACACATTACTCTTGGATGGATTACTCACGAACGCAGGCTCGCACAGAAATGCCACATGTATCACATGAAAGCGCAGGACCCGAGCTTTCCAATGATACCACACACATAATGGAGCTGTCATCCCATCATGCTGTGAATCCAGATCAATTGTCTACAAAATAAAAACCTGATTTTCTTACAACCCTAATTTCTTTACAACCCATTATACAGATCATATAATGAGGAATATCGTATCTTACCACGTCTTAGGCTTGCGTGTGTTTCTCCCTGTCTATCCACATTTGTAGTCCGGCTTTCAAGATGCAAATATATCCATATTGTCCAGTTGACACTCCATCAAACTTTGTATGACAAGATCAGCCACTTCACCTTTGCGCACCCAGACAACTGTAGCCTAATTATGCATGCATGACAGGGCCGTAGTCAGCATATACATTGAGGGAGACATCCCCCCCCCCCCCAATATATAACTGAAACTGAAAAACAACAACAACAAACTTTGTTTACTGCAAACGAAGTGGCAAATATTATCTTGGAGGACATCATTGCACTTGGTTGACTACTTTTCTATGATCTTAGATGTAAATATTGCATGTTTCTTTCAGATAAAACACATTTTGACTTGTGAATGAGTCAATGGAATTTTGTGCAATAATGAAAAAATACTGGCAATCATTATCAGTGTATCATTCGTTCATTCCATATCCGTTTTAGAATCCAAAATCGGAAAACGGATAACAACTTGTTATTTCATTTCTCGTTTTCAAACGAGATTGATTTTGCTTTTGTTTTGAAATTAAAAATAAAATATTAGAGAATGGAATTATCATGGGATTTTTGTTCTATTCGTTTTTGGTTTGTATCATTTTCGATGTGTTGTGACCCGGAAGTTGTTGATTTTTTTCTCAGGGAGGCCTGACATATAAATAGACCACTATGGCCGCACTAGAACAATACCCCGATGTTATTAAGCAGTTGTTCGAAGCTGGTAAAACCCACACAGACATTTCGGAGACGTTGCAGGAGATGGGTGTCCGGAGATGCTCTGCAATGAGTGTCAGACGTTTCTGCATCCAACACAACCTCAGGCGGAAACGTCATGTTACTGATGCAGAACTGGAGAGGGCTGTGGTCAGTTCAATATACGAGGTAGGTCCTATTTTTCTAGTTAACGTTACGTTTGACAGTTGCTAGCTAGCTACGTCTTTTTATACCTCCATGAAGTACGCTCAGCTAGCTAATATCAGCTACGGCTGGAATGCAAACTGACCACACAGCCTACGTTGTTTTATAGCCCGATATACTCGGACTCCTGCTACTCACCTAAATACGTGAGTAGCAGGAGTCCGAGTATATCGGGCTATTTGTTTTATTATTCAACTGCCGGGCCAGTGAAATTCTTGCCTACTTGGGTCAGACAAGCCTGTGAGATTAGGGTACATTCACTGATGTTTTATGTCTTGTTGCCTCGAACAGACGGGCCCATCATATGGTCGCAGATTCATGACTGGCTACCTGTCTTCGCTGGGAATACGTGCAGGAGAATGTCGGGTCGGAGGAGTTCTAAAAGAGATTCATCAGCCATACCTTGGACTGAGGCGTCAAGTAACGTTACACCCAATGATTCAACGGAATCTTGAGTAAAAAAGTTGTTAGACCAATGATTCAATGAAATCTTGAATATACAAGTTATTGATCAAATTTCCCCCACTTCTTTAGGGTGCACGTAATCTTAACCCCATCCCTTACCATGCTGAATATATGGGTCATAAACTTCACATGGATCAAAATGAAAAGCTTGGGATGTTTGGAGTGACACATGTCTTGGCAGTTGACGGTTACAGCAGCAAAATTGTGGCTCAATCCACCATGCCAACCAAAAACAACCTTGTAATTTATGATGAAGTTTACAGGTGAGAAAATCCACAAAATAGAAAGCTGTAAAAATGAATATTATTTAACTCAACCATACACAATGGTCAACATATTGTTGGCCTCATAACAATTGCCTAGGTCTTATTTTATTTGAACATTTCTGCAGACAGACAGATGGACAGACAGGGAGGCAGATAGGCAAGCAGGCAGGCAGACATACACACAGACAGACAAGCAAACAGGCAGGTAGACAGGCAGACAGACAAATAGGCAGGCAAACAGGTAGACAGATATTCTCCATATTCTCACGGAGAGTAAGGTCTGGGCGGACCGAGGCTAACTACTATATGCTACTCTTAATCTGCCACAGCCCAATCTGAAAACATGTTTTGTTGTCAACAGAATCTCAGAGTGGAAAGGATTTGGCCAGAGGTGAATAATAGGGTTAACTACCCTTTGAAACAAGCCCTAGTACATCTCCAAGACCAGGAAGCCATCAACATGGAGGACAACATGACAAGATTCTGTGTCTCAAACTTGACATGCCAATTAAGCCAAATTGGACTTAGCAGGGTTGTGCAGGCATGGAACGCGCACAGGATTCCAGGTATGCTAAATTGAGTATGTGCAAAGCTTTAGAAGTAACATTTCATTTTCCTCCGACAAGCACAAAACATTGTCCACCCACACTCAAACAAGGCATTCCATTGTACGTTATTTCATTTCCCCTCTCATCTTGTTTTAGGCCGTGGGGTACCCAATCAACTAGCAGCAGGAGGATGTCCGGCAAAGATTTCTGTGGAGCTGCTGCCCAATGCCTCTGTAGTGGCTAACATGTATGAGCAAGAGCTGCACTCCTCACTGACTTGGACATCAACCTTTGGAACGGACCTATTTTCCTCTGAGGAGGACAGGTGTCAGGCTGAGCAAACCTTTGCAGAGAACTACCCAGACATCTCTGTTCTTTTTAATCATACAGTCAACCATGATTACACTCCTTTCGCAGATGCCTTGTTATACCTTATCAATGTTACCCAGAGATATGCTTAAAGATATGTTGGATTAAATAAATATACAAGTTGTATTGCTTCAATCTTTATTAAAATATAAAGAAAATCAAATATAAAACAAGAAAATGAGGTAGGCACACATTGTGCTGAGGTATGCTATTTAAACTATAGCTTCTTTATAAAATATATACATGTGCAAAAACTATGCAAATGTGCTTAACAGTAGCTTACATTTTGAACATTCTGAACTGTGCAAAACATTATTGCCAGAGAGCACTCCCCAGTGCAGTCAAACCATCAGATAGACCATTGACTTTTTCAGTTTTCTCTTCAAAATTCTCCTCCCGACACTTAGGACAAAAGGTGGAAGTTTTCTTCCACTCCTCCACGCAGGTGCTGCAGCCAATAAGGCTTTTGCAGCATGCTGTCACCAAGGGATCACACAGTGGGCCTGAAATTTTGATTCAGAAAACACTTATACAACATAATAACTGGCCTCTGCAGATGAGGCATGCAAAAGCATCTCTGACTGATGTTGCCTGAGCCTTGGTCAGGCTCACTGACCCTCTCCTGTGTGCACATTCAATCAGTTCCTTGATTCTGGTGGTCACCTCTTTAAATCCCTGGGCTGCAAGGACTACCTCTTCAGTGTTGTCCATGACATTATTGAGGCCTGTGTCATTCTGTCGACTGAATGTATAACAAGTTCAGCAAACAGTTATTTGCAATCATAGCAAAACAACTATCATGACAATATGAATATCATTTCTCATCTATCACTTTTTATTCAGAGGCTGCGACTACTTCCATTGGAATTTTGATTAAATATATTCAATGCTGTGTTTGGGATTCCTATTAAGTCTTAATCTGAATGTGAGCATCTGCAGCACTACAGTAGGATGGCCTGTGTTTGAAAAAAACATTGTATTGATCAAATGTTAGATAAATATAAATATTGTAAAAAAATATATAAGAAACTCAAAAATATAGAACCCTACAAAGCTTTTCGGATACCTGATTCTCCTCCTTTTTTGGCCATGTAGTTCTTGGAAATCATTCTCCGACACTGCAAACACCTTCCTGGAGTTTTGCTTCCAGTACTGTGATCCTGAAAAGTAAATCAAAATTAAACTATAAAGAAATTGGGAGTGGCTGTGTGGTCGCTCCTCCTGGCATGTCAGTTTTCCTGGAATAGGTTCCAGCTAGTGTTTTGCTCAAGGAAATCAGAACAGCTCAATGGTGCCGCTAACAAAGACTAAAACTAGTCAATGTAAGTATTATACAACAAGTGCATTTCATACAAAGGGATTACAATACAAACACTGCGGAGTGCGGAATGTGAAACTCTACCTTGGGTTCCTTGAGAGTCGAGGATTTGGTTCCCCTGTGAATCCGTGAGGATGAGGCCCTCGTCTCTGTTGAGGGCCTGTTTTATTTTGGCCACCATGCCATCAACAGAGGCTTCAAACTCAGAGAAGCGAACTGTCAGTGTCTGGTTGGTCTCCAGTTTTCCCTCGACCACCTCGGCCATGAAGATATTCCTAAATAAATATAAACACGTTACACGAAAACTGTTTAGAGATTACAGACACACAAATACAGCCAAGTAGCGTCTACTGGACTGTTACTAAAGACCACCGACGCAATGTGTAATTGAATGACAAAGTAACCACTTGAAAGGAGGTGCTCTGATACTATCAATGTCAAACATGTCACATCTTTAACTATATAGTCAGAATTATATATATTTTAAATAAAATTATACTTAAATGGAGGGGTGATTTAAAGCCACTTTATGCAGTTATTTGGATTTTTTAATGTAATTGTTTTGCATTTATTTTTTCATATTCAGACAGCTGAGGGAATGCTACAGGCATGTATAAAAATATCGATTCCCTGCAACACCTCTAGGGTTGACAGTTCCCCTTCAAAGTTTTCCCTAGAAGCTTTGTGATCGGCTGTGAATGGTCATGGCTGGAAGAGAGCAACCAATCAGGAGAGGGCCATTGCCCACAATGATTTACTACTGACATTTTGGAGGCAAACTGTGACCTCTGGAGGTGTCACAGAGAGTAGATTTTTTTCTACATGCCTGTTACGGTCCATGATCTGTCTGAATATGATCAGACAAATTTTGAAAACTTGCATTAAAATTTGCCCCAATAACTGCTTACAGCCACTTTAATATAACCTACTCCTAATTGGAGTAGCTAGTAATAACCAAATATAGTATGACAGTTATGACCCATGTTTAATGCATCACCTTTGGAAGGTTTTTACAGCAGAGGCCCTTGGAGCAACGGTGGGAGTTCCAACTGCAGAACCTGTAAATAAAAGTTTTAGTTGCTACATACAAATACGTGTACAGGTATATTGGAATTCAATTAAAGTTCGACAATCTAACAGTTTATTTGGTCTTTAAAACTGTTTAAGTTAAAAATCTTGTAATGACAATCTGATAATCTACCAAACTATTATTTTAACATTCTAACAATATGGACGTGTGAAATCAATGTGATATCAACATGACTATAATAGCACAGGCAAGTATTGTATGTGCAATGTATGTATTCAGATGTGTGAAGTCGATTATTGTTATTATATAGGACACTTACTGGCGCTAGCTGTGCAGTGAAAAGAGAAGCGATGAGGAGCGGGGGTTGGGGTTGGCTGGCTCTGGCTCTCAGTCTCAGACTCGCCTCAAACCTCGTAGTGGCAGTTTGGGCTCAGTGCAAATATATTGAATGACCCGTCCGGCATGGGGAACAAGGCCACGTTAGTGTGGTCAGTTAAGTATAGGCAGTCGCGGTTGACCTGAAAAAAAATGACAATAGTTGCTTAATGTAACGTTAGCCTAGCCGTTAGCTCCACACCATGGTTTAACGTTAGTGCCAGTTGCATAACTTACCTTAAAAATACGAGAGACTTTATCTACCGTCATATCTTCTGTCCTAAGTGTGACCGCCATCCTTGACAAAAACGTTAGCTATCGTGCTGCTCGATTCACCCATCAATGGAATCACCCAGCTTATCCTTTTAATAAATTCAAAATTCCAAATGCTAACTTAATGTTAGCTGTACAGTTTAAACATAGCATTAGCATATAAAGTGATCATTATTATACGGTTTGTATTTCATTACAGTGGCTGCTTATTGTGATCATGTCTGTCCAGGTGAAATTGATCACTTTAAGCAAATGATTAGCCTTTTATTTCCTTTTCTTTATTTCTCATGCAGATATTTGTGTGTTCATTACATGAACATACAGTAATGAAATAGACAGCTTTGCTAGCTTGCTAACTAGCACCATTTTTTATTTTTTTTTACCACTACTGTACCTCTGGGATTACAACAAACACAGTACATCCTTGCAACAGGGCCATACGCTTACATTGAAAAAATCTAACAGCCATTAATGAGTAAACTCCCATTGGGACATGAGGAGCTTAGCAGGACATCATTAATAGGTCCCTGGCACTGCTGATGTGATATTAAGTTATGACAATTTGATATTAAACTTATAAATGTGTGCATCCAAGCAACATCACATGTGTGTACTTATGGTTTGTGTATTAAAGCCCATGTTTTCATTGTTATTTCACTGAGGCCCAGTTTTTGTACTTATATATTTCAGTCACTGTCTCCAACTGAATAACATCAACACCAACAAAGTGTTAATCTGTTGGTAAAAATTGTGGTGTTGCCTACCTTTTAATCATGTTTTTTCTATTTCCAGCAAACCTGGAGAAGGTCAACTGTGTTGCTATGCTGTTACATTTACCGGTCACCTTAAAAAAAAAAAATGAAGACATTTCCCCTTTTCATGCCTCATTGCACTGGTTACCCACAGTGTTCTGAATTGATTTTCTGTTGGTTTTTAAACCACTGAACGGCCTCGCCCCTTTTTACATTATCAACCTTCTCAGCCCGTACACACCTGCCCGTACTCTCATCTGAACACCAGCAGTTGCTCTCTGGGGAGAGGCTTGAGGGAAAGGATAGTAGGGCATTTGCTGTAAGGGCTCCACAATTGTAGAATAATAGAATAATCTTACACTGGGAATTGGACAAGCTACCCCAGTTTCCTCTTTATAAGACTTGGGGGAAAAAAGGTTTTGATGTCTTTCAGTCATGGTCAACCTGCTCTTGTTAAGGTCTTCAGTAACCTCCAATTTAACACAAATGTGGCAAGATTTCTGTCTTAATATTACCAGATCTCTGTGCTTCATTTGACATGGTTGACCACAGCATCAATAGACCGACTGGAAAACTGAGTGGGACTTTCTGGCACAGTACTAAAGTGGTTTCATTTCTGCTTAAAGGATGGGGACTATTATGTGTTTATAGCTAATTATTCATTCAAGCAGACAAAAATGACATGCGGAGTTCCCCAGGGCTCCATTTTGGGACCTCTTTTGTTTACCATCTACATCCTTACATTGGCCCAGATTATGTAAAATAACAAAGTGTTACCAAATTATGCAGAAGACACACACGCCAGAGGACACCTTTTGGTGTGGGGTTGCCCATCATTGTCTCCAGCGAATGCCAGTTATGGTTGTCCCTGCAGGGTGGCATCGGCCAGTTTCTGGGCTGCCAGTGTACTCCCAAGCCATTCCAGTGCCATGTCTGGCTGTCGCCTTCACAGAGGCAAATGCGTGTTCCCCCCACCAATGGAGAGATGCCTGGGAAGGACTTTGGGAGTGCGGTGGTTCCACCCCTCAGTTCTGATTAAATCCCCGGCATGAACAGATCATGAAGGCTCGGACTGGAAGCGAGGGTGCTTGTGCCAGCCCAGTGGGCAAAGCAGATAACTGGAATTGGCAGGGGATCTCTGGCTTGGCGTCTTAAAGTGTTTTCCCCTGTCCAAAGGCATTACTGGTACCATCTCCCTTTGAGTCTGGAATTATGAAGTCATGGACTGGAGACAAGGGTGTGTGTGCCAGCCTGAGGCCAAGGCGGATGATGGGTAGGTGGGGGCTTTTGCCCTCTCTGGCCTGGCGCCTTAAATGGTTGTCCCCTGGTCAAGGGCGGTACTGCTTGCGGTCCTCCAAGGGGGAACACCTTGCAGCTTTCCCCCTTAAACATGTTAAAGGGGGAGCCATTCTGATTAGTGTCCAGCTGGCTTTCTGGGGGTAAACACGCAATCCCCTTCAATGGAGAGATGACTAGGGAGGACTTTGGCAGCCAGGGTTCCATCCCTTAGTCCTGATCTTACCCTCCAGCCGCATAAAGGGGAGCAGATCATAAAGGACTTGAAGCAAGGGTGCTTGTGCCAGCCCGAGGAAGAGGCGGATGACTGGCATCAGCAGGGGGGACCGTGACCTTCCAGATGTGTCTACCAAAAGACCTGTCTAGAGATGCAGGATGTAGTCATGACAGTGAGGGAGAGGGGCAGTGGGGCTGCAACGTGTAAGGGGGCACGACACCTGTTCACATTGTCACACATGTGTCCACCATTTTAGTTCATTTTTAGTAACTTTTGTACATACTATCTTACTATTTTGTTACTGTATTAGGCACATTGCTGGATATTTAATACTTTATTGTTTTTAAAACTGGGCCCAGTGAGTGACCCTGACCCAGGGAACCCACTGATTGTGTAGTTGTTACTGGTTGTAAATGTTAAATTGTGGTAACTGTACTTAGTGTGACAGTAATTTTATTATTTATTTATTTATTTAACCTTTATTTAACCAGGTGAAGTCCCATTGAGATTAACAGTCTCTTTTGTGAGGGAGACCTGGTCAAGACAGGCAGCAACAATAAACAATAAAAGCAGTTGAGGGAGTCATCGATGAAGATGCCCAGGTATTTATACAAATTTACGACCAATTTGAAGCATTCCTTGGTGGAAGGATTTCCTTTTGGATAAATACAATTCTAATGAACTGAATTTAATTGAAAAGAACTGAACTGAATTGTGTTGAACTGAATTAAATATGCTGAAATAATTTGTAAGAATACTTTTTATTGTCTGATGCCACACTCAACCAAATAGTTGAATTGTCATTTTATGGTAATGGCAGTGATGGTAAGATTATTAATTTATGACTTTTATCAAATAAAAAAGGGATAAATAAAGGCTGTTGATAATACCATATATTCAATGTTATTCCATTATATATTTGATGAAAAAATATATATCAATGAGATTTTTCACTATTTCTCAGATGTTTTCAAAGTACTGCGATGGTAAAAGTCTAAAATAGATACTTGTAAATAAGACAAGCACTGGTACTGTAATACTGCTCAGCAAAAAAAGAAAGAAAAAATTGACCCAAAAGCGGGACTCAGACAGCTGTTTAGTTTTAAGTGGATTTATTTTCAATAAAGCAAGAAGGGGTGTCTTGGGTTGATCCAGGACACTCGTGGAAAACAGTGTAGGCAAGCTGAGCAGGGATAGAAACAGGTTGGCAGGCTGGCGTGGCAGACGAACGTCTGTGGATGAGTGTGGATCTGAGGCATGGAGAAACAAGGTTTAGAGAAAAAAATCCAAGACAGAAAAGGCAATAAGCAACAAGTAGGCCGTAGCTAGTACCACAAGAGACTGGACTGTAGAGGCGGGGTATTCGTACTGCTGGGGATGATTAGTGGATGGCTCTCAGGTGAGCAGGCAGATTGGCAGCAGGAATGATGAGAGCCACGCCCATACACACAGACACAGAGAGAGACAAAAGGCTTGTTCGAGATGAGCCAGGCCTGCGCAGATATGAGCACTGGCGATCGGCGCACAATGCATGCCAGTTAGTTTTGTGTCCGACTTCATCCCGATTTACTTTAACGTCATGCAAATGTGAACAGCCATAATCTTGCAACAGCAAGGCGGCCGCTGTTTTTAGAGCCAGGGGCTGCAGTTGCTCTCCACCGAATGCAACACCCAGGAGCATGATGGGAAATGCCTGGCTCTCACCCGATCTAACAGCTGATTGGTTTAGAAGTTGACTCAACACTATGATGTTTTAGATGAAGTTTTCATTTTTGTTGAATTTCAGAGATTTTATTTTTATTTGTCTGATTGAAGGTTTATGCTGTGAACAGAAAACATGTGACTGATGGTGAAGTTTAGAGACTGAATACATTCATTATAAACTATACAGAGTCTACTGTATATTAACATGGACTGTTTATTATTGAGGTGGACAATTTAGTAACACAGAGATTTGTGGTCAGTGTGATGTGAGGATTCTTAAATTAACATCTGTACATATGTGAAGCCCTGACTGTATCTGACTGATCTTTTATAAAAGCTGTCTTGTTTTTTTCCCCTATGAAAATATTAACCTTATAGTCAGACACAATTTATATAGCCTGTGTAGTCGAGGGGACAGGTCTGCTCTGCAGCAGCAAACTGATATGATGCTGATTTATTGAGAATTCATGTAAAATGGAGGTTGAACCATGAAAAGCAATTACAGAAAGCTTGTAAACCATTTTAATAAATGAATCTATCATAATTAAAACAATTAGAGACTGAGAACAAACTGATATATGAGTCTGATAACATTTTCAATAAACCAACATCATATCAGACAGGATGTGAGTGAGAAACTGTCCGACTTCACCGCAGCTTTTTGTGACCGCCTGCCTGCGGCAGCCTTCTGATCTCGTCTACTTTCCAGGCAAGGTGCAGTTCATCTTGAATGAGCCTAAACAAGGAACCACGTGAAGCAAAGGGGACGGGGGAGAACAGGTGATACATGAGGAATGAAGGAAAGGAACAGACCATTACTTGGAAATAAGGGAATAAATAATGCTAAGGGAAAACAATACAATGCTTTTTTTCTTAATGTGGACATTGAAGTTTCCATGTGAACTAAGTGGAAACTAAAATGTCTGTGCAGGGTATGTTCTTCAGTTGTTATACAAGACTGTGTGTTTAAATGTAAGATACTTTGAGAAAATTAGTGTAATTGTTTGGATTTGATGTTCAAACACTTTTATAAACTAGTTTCATTTAATATTATATGGTGGCTGTAATATCTAAAGTGAACATAAGTATTGCCTTTTTTCTACGGTGTTTTCACTGTAGGTCAGCTGCATGTGTGGTTAGTTTACTTGCAGGCTGTAGTTTAGCTCGGCCTGATGCAATTTGAAGGAGACAGTATTTTAAGAGGAAGTGAAAAGTCTGGGTGCAGAAGGGGGAACAACTGAAGGTGTAGAAGTGAGAATAATAGCTCTGGTAGAAATGTGTTGCAGTTTATTGCAGCTTTTAATGCCATGCAAGGAACCAAAAAGATCATTAAATCCGCAATTAATCTGTATCACAAGTTAAAGAAAAGTGTTGTGTTAAAAAGGTATCTACATTTTCTCCTCAGCTTTCAGAGGACGTTTGCGTGTTAGATATAAAGATAATGTTTTTTATCTACCAACACGTTTACCATGGTAACAGCTTTCAAAAGGAGAGAAGAAACAACCTTGACTGTGGTTTCCTTTGATGATCATAACAGAGTATCTATCTCTAATGCATGACGCTGATAGGATTTTTCAGATGTGAATGGAAGGAGCAATTCTGAAGTGTTAAAAAAAAAACAAAGACATGAGTGATGCTGCAGTTTTTTTTTTTAAATTATAATCATAAATCTTTAGTCTTGGTCAGAGCTGGCTCACTGTATTAGAAAATGTAACCAGGGGAGATAAGTCCACCTTATTCAGTATGTCTCACAACAGGTACATTGACTTCAATGAATGATTGGCACATCCAGCACTCATACTGGCGAGCGGTATTACTGACTAATGGCTCTTTACTTCTTGGTGCTTTGCAGTTCTGATTATGCAATCAACTTTAAATGTATTGAATAGAGGGCTCAATACTTTCAGCTTGTGCTTCTAAATGTGTTTTCAGGAGTGTTAAAGACTGTAAATGTGCATATGTGAGATTGGCTTGTACTTTCAAAGGTGAAGTCTTGTACTATGTAGTGCTCTGAACTGCAGTCAGTGCCTGTTCAGATCAAATGGTAACTTTTGTATTTTTTTTTTTGACCTGGACCATATTTTCACTTGTTTTTTCATCTTAGTGACTGATGGGAACAATAATTTTCGAAACTGTTCCAGTACTGAGCAGGAGGGCTGCAGATGGCTTGGCAAAACAAGCTGCAATGTAAGCACTAAGAGCATTTTTGCACCATCAATGTATGTCCACTCAAAGTGTTTCTTTTTGCCACTGACAGGCTCAGAATATATTATAAGTGCCTGACAACTTACAAAAAAGATCCTTACAGAGATAGACCTTTTTGTTAGGTACTGTTTATTTACGAGGGGGAGGGGGTGGTAGAAAAGAGGGGATGCATGTCAAATATATTTTTAAGTATGGAGAGAGACTTAATGTTTTCTTATTTTGACTTCGAGGAGGGACACACAAATTTAAATAGTTGTTTTTTTGTCTTTATTTTACACAAGATTTTTAAAGAATACCTATTGTACCCATGAGGTCTTATTTGTAATATTGGGGTCTGGTGGAATAGATTTAGGTACTATAATGTTAAAAAAATAACAACATTATTTTTATTATACGGCCCATTGCTGCAGCACCTCTGTCTGAAATGCTCAGTTTGGGCTTATGTCCTGCCTCCCCAGCAGCTCAGTCTGCTCTGATTGGTCAGTCAGTGATTGATGCAAAGCTTACCGTGCGTTCACACCAAAACACGATGGACGCGATGAACGGCAGAAGTTTCCATTCAAAATCAATGTAAATGTTGTCGCTTTGGGTGATACGTTTTGGGTGATGGCGCGTCCATCGCCTCATCGCGTGTGTCACTTGAAGTTGAAACTCAGCCATGGTTAACGAGAAAACAGCGGGAGGTGAAGAAAATTGCGGGAGGAGGGTTGCGTCATCGCGATTGAAGCGATGATCAAAAAGGTGACATTTGTGATCAAGCGACGCGATACTCGTGTTACGGGCGATGACATTGCGTCCATCGCATTTGGTGTGAACGCACAGTTAGAGCGTGTATTGGAAACATGACGCCCCCTACCTTAACTGGATTTCGCCTCCCAAGCCTGCATGAGCTGCTAAAAACACTGCTGGAGCTGGACGTTTCACAAGTTTTTGTTTTGTAGCCGTCTTATATTTCAGCTGTTACATGATAACTAACTTATCTTACGTTATGGTGGCAACTACATGTCTGTCCTCTGACTGAATGAAGTTGGAAACGTCTGCTGCAGAGTGCAAAAGGTTTCGAACAATACAGTCACTTACCACACAGATTGAGATGACAGATTTCTGTATTATACAAAAACAAATGAATAGAAATAACTGGTACATTCAGATGTCTCAGCTGTCATGTTTACTGAAACCATTCTACTACAATGTAGCTGCATTTTATAATCATCTTCACCTTGTAGATTACAAACACAGTGTGTCACAGCTTCTCCACAGCATTTATATGAAATCAAAGTTTCATAGTAAAACACATTTGTTCTATGCAGTGATGAGTCCTGAGTCCATATTTGCTTACCGATAAAACAGCATGCCTTGTGTCTTTGTTACCTATTAGGTTTTGGGGTAATGGACCAGGTTCCAGTTCATCCTACATGCATGGTACATCATCCAGGCTTGGAGCCTGACTGTTTGAATCCATACACCCCACAGAACATCCACAACATTTACAGGTATGACTATGGACCCTTAGGGCACAGAACTGTGCCAATCCATCCTGTCCTGTGTTGCACTCTGGATACCCCAGGAGTTTCCTTATCCTTTTTTTGTCTTTCTGCCAGCTTAGACTAAGTGTTTATGATGATAACATTACCATTTGTTTAAATGAGTCCGGTGGGTTTCGTGATAGCGATTCTGGTGCTGTTTCTATTGAAACAAAAAGGATCTTACTCTCCAACAAAAAGGTCTCTCTGGAGGATCGTCTGATAATGTTGTCTGACACTTAAAATAATAGGCTGTGCCTGTCAGCGGCAAAAATAAGCAGATGTAAATTGACAGTGCGAACATGCTTCATGTGGTTGCATTGCAGCCTGGCTGCAGTGCTCTCACTCAAAACTGGACCAATTTCAAAAATTGTTGTTCCCATCAGTCATTTAGACACAAAAACATGGGAAAACAGGGTCCAGGTTGAAATCTACCAAATCTACCCTTTAATTGTGTAAATGGAGAATTTTTACACAATTGATATTTGGCATGTAGGATCCAATCTGATCATTCTCCATGACCATACACCAAGAGACTGGGGAGTGAAGATAATTTACATATATATAATAGCAGGTATATATCTATAAAGTTGGTGGACTTTAAAAATTCTCTAAGTTGTTTAAATTTAATATGTATATTTGTGGTTGTTTTCTTTTTTAAATATTACTTTTTTTGTTATGCCATAGTAATCTAAAGCAGGTTAAAGGTTGGCCGTCCAATAGCCTTTTGCTAGTGCTAATGCATATCACAAGGTGGCGATGTTGAGAAAGACTATTGTTGGTTTGCATCTTGGTCTTTTTTGTTTTTGTGCATACAATCTGTAGACTTACATGGTCGATGACTAACATGGTGGCCGTCATGTAAAGACTTATGCATATACTAGATAAATGATGCATCCAATCTGCAATAACACTTTAAAGATGTTATCTTGAGTTTATGTGCTGGAGTATTGTCATTGTCCACTGAGCCTTAACCATGCTGCTGCAGTTTTATTGAAGTTGTATAGGCTTATCTGAGACTATGTGGGAGGCAAACAAGACCACAATCACTGTTAGTTTTCAGCTTTCACCTTGGGAGTCCGTGCTCTGAAGATCGAAGATTTCTCTGAGTGGTGTTGCAGCCCACGAGTGTTTGGGTGGAGGTGGGTCTTGAACAGCAGTAGCAGAAAGAGTTTGCAGCAGTATTAAAGCAGAACGGGGCAAATTGGTTCTTCCAGCTTAAATAATGTGTTACTAGAAACACAATTGCAGTTGTCTGTCCAAAATCTTTTTCATGGTTCTCTCCTTTTCTGTTAGTGATTATGGGATGTCTTTTTCTTAGTCCTGGGTCAGTTGTTTCGAACCTTACGTCAGAAACTCCACCTGCAACTACTACACCTGGTAAATCATAGCAATACACTGTAAACAGAAAATGAAACAGACACAAACAGACATGTCATCCAGTCCTGTAATCCATCTCCAACTCTCAAGTGAGTTTGGGGTTAGTGAGTTTTCTTACTCATACCAGCAAAATCGTCCTTTACTCCTTCATGTATGGATGGAGCCTTTAGCCCCGTTTCCACCAAACACTTTTGGTATGGTACCTTTGGAGCCAAAAGTAATCCTTCAGACATGGTACCTAGACCCTAGCAGCATGGGGGGATTAATCTTGCTGCTGCTCAGATGTCCCGCAATCACAAAATATCTGCCGCTGGTGTCCAAGTGCCAAAGACTTTTATTAAATCCTAATCAGCACAGATCATCTGTTAATCTGTACACTCATATTCTGTGTTAAATATTTACTTTATTGTACTCTTCTGTCACCCCTGATTGAACTGGTATTACAGAAAAATCCAAAACTCAGCGCAGGCATACCATCTGTGATGCTTTTAATGTCGTGTCATTAGCAGTGTTGGCGAAAGTCTCATGAATCCAGTGCCCACAAACAATGCACATGATCCAATCCTGTCTTCTGGGGATCACTTTAATCAGCATATCTGGCTTTGCAGATATTGCAAATGTCGCAGCTGTCAGAGCTTGTACCCTCCATGTTCTTTGTTTTCTTTTTTCTTTTTTTTTTAGACAATGTATGAAAAATATTTATCAGTAGTTATGTGTCAAGTAAGTCCTTATTAAAATATCTAGCTAGCAAGCTAAATTAATGAGGGACACATAAAAAGGGAACTTAGTTCCCCCATTATGAATGTCTTGAATGGCTGTCACACATTACCACTAACATATTGTCCCAGTGTAACAATATTTTATTGGTTGCATTCAAAGAAAAAGATTTATATGAACATGATTCCTTAAAATTCCAATTCAGTCGATTTCTTTCTTTGCCATCAGGGAAGAGATACATGACCATAAAAACACCGACTAACAGACTGAAGAACAGCTTCTATCACCACCTCCTCCACAGCAGCAAGGGTGTGGGGGTTGGCAAGCTCCGGGTCGCTGTGACTATGCACGCTGCTGTCTCTATGTTGTGTATCTGTGGTTTTACCTTGTTCTTATCTTGTCTTAATGTTTCAAATTCAGCTTTTATGTAGTGTTTTTATTTTGTTTGTGTGCAGCTGTCAGCCTGTGAGTAACCACACGGAACCATCGTCCAGTGTGGACTTCATAACCTTAACAAAGACAGAACTGGTAGAACGGGCTGCAGATGCTGTAATGCAATAATGTGATAAATAAATGAATAAAGATGAATAAAGCTCAAACAACATCCATTAGGAGTCCTAATCTTTTATATTAAATGTCTAAATGCTCTTAGAGATCTCACAAACACCTCCTGCAACATACTCCACATCTTTGCCTTCTTCATTGTCATTTTATTGGTAGGTGATAAACAGATGTAGCTATATTAGGGATTATTTGGAGGTCAGTGAGTTTACCACAGGAGAAAAGGTAATATTCTGCAGGAGACACAGGGTACAGGAGGTTTTTTTTCTGTACTTAATCATTTCACAGTCATATGACCATAAACTGATAATTTGATACCACAAATACTATGTACTTACTCCAGGAATTTAGCTTTTGTGGAAATAATTACCACATAAGTACATAAGTGATAGTTAAATGCTTAGAAAGGCGATTACCTTTTGTGTTAATAATTATCTCATAATTAGCAAATACACAAAAAGACAATTACTGCACTGTGACAATGAGTGCTACTCTGCCTCCCAAAAATGAATCACTGTCTGGTCTGCCATTGCATTATCCTCCTGAGGCTGGCTGCCCTTTTATTGAAGGTTATCCATTATCACTGACATTCACTTTTAGATATTGTCTCTTGAGACAACAACTTGTGTTACAGCATGTTGATTAGGGCTAAGTATTGACTTGAAATATTAAACTAAAACAGAATAATCTGCCAGTGTTTTGCCACAAGAAATGGGAAAGGTGTGTAGGACACTATAAGATCACTGGTTTCTTGGTCAGCAGCTTTAATCAATTGAGCCTGACATTATCCTTCATTCATTTCCTGCCAGATTTATTGGCATAACATCCAGAGCTACTTTTTTGTTTTATCTCTACATACTCCACTTTACACCGTTTCATTTATGTACACAGTGATGTTACTTAAGTGTATCAGTTATGAAAGAGCCAACTTTGAAAGAAGGCAAATACGCTTACCAAACAAAAAACTTGACTTTCACACCAATACTGTGTACTGTGACTCATACTTCTGAATGGTATGTTCAGGGTTGTTTTAATACACTGTGTGCTAAAACATGTTGGCATCATTGTTGAAGTTTTACAGCGCACAGCTTCACTATTTTGGTTTAGACTCACTGCACTCGTAGTGTAGTTTAAAGCTGAAGGGAAGCTGCTTTTAGCAAAAAAGCTCTAAAAACCAACTGTACGCTACCTGCTCAGCACCAAAGGGAAACATTAGCAAATAGCTAGTGAATGTAGTGGAGCATTTAGCAGACCAAAAACAGAGCTGAAAGGAAATTACCTGCTGGACTGCAAATGAAGGCTTATGTTGCTCTGTGTCTCTTGGATGTGTACATACGGTGCTTGCTAATATTTTAGCCATATCAACTTAATAAGATGATAATAAGTCTGTGTTGTCTTCAACAGTGGTGGAAAAAAACCACTAAGTACATTTACTAAAGCACAGTATTTAAAGAGATCATTGGGCTCTCTTGAGGTGTATTGGTATGAGGTACTTATCCATAGTAAGTGTAAGGGCGGGGTTGGCACTCCTAAACTCCAGTTTGGAGAAGCAGACAGGAGTACCGCCACGGAAGGTAAGCAATGTACTGAGTGATAAAGTCTACAATTAAAACAGATGAAATTTGCTAGAGTGTAACTGTGTTATATTTCCACTATGTGCTTGGATGCACCACTTTCAGACTAACTTTAGCCACAGTTTTCAACCTACAAGGTCAACCATTCACAGAGGTCTGGTGAAAATCTGGGTTGTGCGAAGCGAAGTTGTCACAGCACATTGTTGTTGCATCCAACTCGAGGCATGTTTTACACAACCCTTTATATTGCAAGTCTGAAATTCATAGACTCTTCTCCTCCAGATTAAAGACAAAGGTTTTTGATCCACATCAGCCGCTGGTGATAACCGTGGCCACAGCCGTTATATTTTCAGTATGGTTATCCAATTTTCATGAACATGGAATTTCAAGAACACCTTGAGGGATTTTTTTCAAATTTGGCATAAACATTTACTTGGACTCAGCAATGACCTGATTAGAATTTGGTGGTCAAAGGTCAAGGTCACTGTGACCTTGCACCTGTCTCATTCTTGTGAGCATGATATCTCAAGAACATCCTAAGGAAATTTCTTTAAATTTGGCACAAACGTTCACTTGGACTCAAGTAAGAACTAATTAGAATTTGGTGGTCAAAGGTCAAGGTCACTGTGACCTCACAAAACATGTTTTTGGCCATAACTCAAGAATTAATTTGCTAAGTGTGACAAAATTAAAAAAAAAAAATCTACTAGGCTGCTGGCTATGAGGCTGCTGCCTGCTGAGGCAAATGAAACAGATGAATGGTGATGAGGAGGTGGAGGGCGCACAAGACTGCAGCAAGAAATAACTACGGCAGAAAAAGAACCATATCTAAAATGAGGAGCAGTAAGATGATAGGGTGACAGAGAAGGTGTGTCGCTGTGCTGTTGGCTGACTGTATATCAACTGATGACTCAGTTGACCTACCCAGACAATGACACCCAAAGACAGTGAGTGAGCATACGTGCAAGGAGTGAATGGCAGAGTAAGAATGAATTTTACAGTGTTGTCCTCCTGACTGAACTTTTGCTAGAGCTTCATAATGTTTTGAAAAAACACTTTCATGGTCATTACTCAATTTGATATCTCAGGAACAGAACGGGAGACATTTGGTCAGATACTTAATTGGTGACACTAATCTTAGGTGTCCACTTTGAAACTGTGCTGATTGTATAGATCATCCGTGCTGCCGGGTCAAAGAGGTGTGTGAGGCATCCATGTTTTTACAGACATGGATGTAAACTGTAAGTGCAACTTGACTGGTGCGTGGAGGCATACAACTGCAAGGCTGTTATTCTAGTTTTTTCTTACTTCTCCCCTTTACATCCTACTAGTTTTGTGACTTTAAGTGGCTTTTTTTCTTCAGTTTGATCAAGTGGAACAACCACAAACAGTGCAAATCATAGGCACGTGTGCAATGTTTGTACTCTTTGCCTTCAGTTGCCCTCTGTCTGGACAGCCCACTGATGTATAACATCATTTGCAATGAAGCTGCAGTATGTATAGTATGATATAGTATGTAAAAAGACTTTATCTGTAGTTCATCATTCAATCTTTATAATGTTTTCACTTTTGGGTTTAGACATAAGCTTTTTTTTTTTTTAAAAATTGTGTATATTAATTTAATATTTTAAGTCTGAATCATGTTAAAACCCTTTGTTTCTTATATCCATTCAGTTTTTTATTCTACTCATTCATACGTCAAGCCGAACTTTGCTCCTCCTCCCACTTTCTCAGCGAGCGGATAGGACAAAAAAACTCCAGGGGTGTGTGTGTGTGTGTGTGTGTGTGTGTGTCTGTGTGTGTGGGGGTGTTTGTGTGCCTGGTATAATAGCAGAGAGAGAGAGAGAGAGACGGAGTGGGAAGACCACAGTAGCTTACAAAGTGATGATCTGCCTGCACTCATACGGCAAGCTTGTACGCTCTGATCTCTCTGCCTCTCATGTTCTCGCTCATTGTTAATCAGTGGCACACATGCTCCTTCCTCTCTGCTTCACTCCTTCCTCACATCTTTTTAGGGAACATTTATTTCAACTTCTCACTGAGTGGAGAGATTAGAGGAGAGCACTGGGATTGTTTCTGGCTGAGAGCAACAACAGCAGCAGACGTTTGAAGATAACTGCCTGTCTTGGTAAACCTAAAGGGTGAAAAAAGGGAAGAAAGAAGGTTTTTTTTTTCATCCTCTTTCAAGAGTGCAGAGGTTGTCCTCCAGATAATGAGGATAACTGAGGAGCACACACGCTGAGATTTGAACAAATCAGATGGACCAATAACAACGGAAAGAGAAGACCAAACCCAAGAGGACCGAGGATTTAAAAGGAGACATTATGAACACCACAGAGAACCATGGGTTGATCCAAGGCTACCACAATAGGAACCAAACCTCAGGCACTTTGCCACTTAACAAAGACTTACCAGCCGAGGAGAAGGACTCATCGGCAGGATGCTACGAACAGCTGCTGATTTCCACAGAGGTTTTTCTCACTCTTGGCATCCTCAGCCTGCTGGAGAACATTCTGGTTGTTGCTGCTATAGTCAAAAACAAGAACCTTCACTCGCCCATGTACTTTTTCATCTGTAGCCTCGCTGTTGCTGACATGCTTGTCAGTGTCTCCAACGCCTCTGAGACTATCGTTATAGCACTCATCAACGGAGGCAACCTGGCCATCCCTGCCACGTTGATCAAAAGCATGGACAATGTGTTTGACTCTATGATCTGTAGCTCTCTGCTGGCATCTATCTGCAGCTTGCTGGCCATCGCCGTTGATCGCTACATCACCATCTTCTACGCTCTGCGATACCACAACATCGTCACCCTGCGAAGAGCGATGCTGGTAATCAGCAGCATCTGGACGTGCTGCACCGTTTCCGGCATCTTGTTCATCATTTACTCAGAGAGCACCACAGTGCTCATCTGCCTCATCACCATGTTTTTCACTATGCTGGTGCTCATGGCGTCACTGTACGTCCACATGTTCCTGCTCGCGCGTTTGCACATGAAGCGGATCGCAGCACTGCCAGGCAACGCACCCATCCACCAGAGGGCCAACATGAAGGGCGCCATCACCCTCACCATCCTCCTTGGGGTGTTTGTGGTATGCTGGGCACCCTTCTTCCTCCACCTCATCCTCATGATCACCTGCCCCAGGAACCCCTACTGCACCTGCTTCATGTCCCACTTTAACATGTATCTCATCCTCATCATGTGCAACTCCGTCATCGACCCCATCATCTACGCCTTTCGCAGCCAAGAGATGAGAAAAACCTTCAAAGAGATTTTCTGCTGCTCGCATGCTCTGTTGTGTGTGTGAGCTGCCTGTTGAATGTCAGCAGAGCTCCCACTTCGACAGATACAATCAGCAATTTAAATGACACTGACGAAGACTTTGAGATTTTCAGCTGTAATCACTGTGGACTGATGTGGCTTGTTGTGCCCTGTGCTCTCTGAGCCGGCTGTAAATGATTAATAAGTAGGGCGCTTGCCTTTGGTTTCATGAGTCAGGTTGCTAAAGAGGTAGGTTTACAAACCCCTTGTAAAATAGAGTTCCGCTTTGTAGACCAATGCTATTTTGTTTTGTAGTAAGCGCCGTTCTAAAGTGCAATTTGAAGTAAATGCTAACCAGCATGTATATTACAAATACACATGCTCAAACTGTGGTTCATTTACAAATCCTTTCTCTTTCTCTCTCTGAAATCTACCTACAACACTTTTCTTGTTGTTCACTGTGAAAGCAAATCAAAAGTACTCTGAGTTATATTTAAAATCTTTATGTATCTACATGGATTATAGCACTTAAATGTCACAGCTGTTGTGCCATGATGCCACAGTGCGTGTCCAGCAAAGAGATTTACATAGTATATGACACACTACCTCCATATTTGAGAGTCTAATCCACCTCACAGCAGAAGCTATGAGAGTATTTTGCACACTGCAAGCAAAGATAGGTATATCCTTAGCATGTACTCCTTTTGTTTTGCATTGCAATGAATGCGAAGAAATATACATAACATTTATTTTTCATGACATGGGATCACTGATTTATTATGTGCCAATTACGGAGGAGATGAAGGCAAATACAGGGTACAACCTGCTCAGCTTTTACCTTTATTTTAAAGGTGGCATTTTTCTTAGTTTGAAGTAAAGCCATCACCGCAAAAAACTGACACAGGGGGAAACAGATTGTTTCAAACTTTGCAGCAATGAGGTGTGATTTTCCAAGCTGCTCTAAAAAGATAAAAACACTGACATCAAACTACATGCTTCAGGAAATCACAAAACAAGAGTACAAACAAAAAATGCCACACATTAGCTCTTTGCTCATCTGCTGTTTCCTGTGTCCTATCTGCTCAGCTTAGTAACCACAGGCTGTTTTCTTATGCCTGCGCATGATGTTTATTGACTGGGATCTTAAATACAGGGTTGTAAAATCACTCACTGGTAATGAGGGTAAATGCTTATATAGCCTTATTGTAGATTGTACTGAAAAACAAATTACAGGAGACAAAAAAATGTATTCATGACTTTAAAGAGGGAAAGCCAGGAAAATGTCTCAGGCACAAAATATGGCACTTAATGAGCATTTCTAGTCAAGATTTTATTTGTTTTTAGATAATTTGCACCTCCAGAAAAAAAGGAAAACAATTCAGGGTGACCCTAGAATCTTTCCTCTAGTGTGTATCCCAGTTTTGGCTCCATGATGGCAGTTTTACATCCTAACAAATCAAGGGTGCAGTTTTTATAGACCCTCACCTTTGATCTCTCCTTTGCAGCAGAGCGTCAGGTCCCAGGGACGAACAGAAAGTCACTTTTAATGATTGCAAATCATGAAATTTATCCGAGCGAATGGCTAAAACAAGCCCTTCAGAGACCTGATGACACATCTGTCAGTCTGCACTGACTCATGACATTTGTTGATTTCCAATGTAAGCTATTGTGAACTTGTGATCTGTGTAGGTATTTGTGTAAACTTGCACATGTGGGTTTGTTTTCACTCTCAGCATGTACCTGTGACGATACAGAGATCTATTTTTCATTATGTGTATGTAAAAGGGACAGCTTTTACTGAATGTATTTTTATCTATGTGTTTTGTGCTATTGCCTTAAATATGTTGCACTGTGATGTAAAGAGCAACCTCACCCTCTGTGACAGTATTTAAAAAACTGATGTTATCAGTCTTTATATGTTTGTAAGTGCTATTTTCAATATTGCCTTATTTATTTATGCCTTTTAAACTCAAAGTGCATTTCTGAGCTCATAAAAACACGCAAGAAAACTGCTCTAAACGGGTTTCCCATTTTCTGTTAAAAGCTTTGCCTGCAATTTGGTTTATGCATGATGATATGAAGCTGTTGCTTGACCAATGCATCCTCTGTGAATCACTGCTGCAAAGTAACTTCAATAAATCAAACTGCCACCTTAGCAGCACCTCTGTTTGTCCGCTTTCCTCTGGAGTGCAGACTTTAACCTTTACACAAAGCCTACATTGTTGACTTTTTACTTCAACAGAAAAAAACAATTCCACAAATTCAGATGCGAAAGCAACCTCTCACTCAAAAACAACTGGACTTATATGAAGATACAAATGAATTTGTTCTAATATCACTGAATCAAATGCAGTCATATAAGCACAACTGCAACAACAGGTTTGAATTTATGTAAGAAATGTAGCAGTTTCCTCCCTGAGGTGACAAACCGAAGTTTGTGTGCAAGAGAAATACCCACAGCGTTTTCCATCAGGTTGAATAATTTAAGCTGAGGTAAACAAAACATTCAGAGCCCTGGAAAATATTATTCGACAAAATTCGAAACAAGCATTCAATATTGCCTCGGGAGCATCAGTGTCACAAATTGACACTAATTCATTTTGAATTTAATAACATCTTAATAGACTGTTAGGTTGTAATGGATTAATGGATATCAAACACTGTATCTGCAAAACGTCAGGGATTTTTTCTGATAAAGGAAGGACCCTGCTTATTAAATCTATACGAGTTACACAAAAGGGTTGGAAATGGCAAGAAGGTGATGGATTGAAGAAAGAAAACTGAGATATTGTCCATAAAATCTAAGAAATAAGGGTTCCTGAAAGGGTTTCTCCTGAATAATGAGGTTCTACCTAAAACCATTTGCCTCTGAAGAAGCAATTTTGAAAGACAGGGTTCCTTAAGGCAGTGGTTTCCAACTGGTGAGGTTGCAGTCCCAAAAGTGGGTTGTGGGTCCATTCTGAATGTTAAGTAAGTAAAGTAAAGTAAACTTTATTGTCACCTAAGGGAAATTCATCTTGGGCACAGTGCTACATTACATTGCTTCACAGGACAAGATAAAAACGTCATCACAGGGACACATCATCACAATGACAGTTCTATCACATAAAACAGACATGGACTACATTTAACAATCACAACACAGAAACATACAGAGACGTCTAAAGTGCAAGAAAAAGTGCTGAGTGCTAAAGTACAAACAGAAGCAAAGTAGCACGCACCACCAGAAACTGAAGTTTCTGGACTTTAAGTGACTCTCTAATGTGTCAGGTTTGTTAAAGGCACACTATATTTTGAGGTACAGTCAATTTCTTTTTTTAGCCTTTATTTTACCAGGTTTTTCCCCATTGAGATTGAAGGTCTCTTTAATGACGGAGAGCTGGCCAAGAATAGCAGCAACACATTGAACCCACTGAAATAGTAAGAGCTGCAGTTGTTGAGATTCACAAAAGTTGCACCCTTTGAAAACATGATGGTGAACTACAAGCATTGTGTGTTGCTTTGGATTACACTTTAGGAGCCTCATGTGGGTCCTTGAACCCACGTCTGAACTAAAACCATGATTAGACAAAAATAAATCTGTATGCAAACATTTTTAAAGACCCCCTGGGTGGATTCTAAATTAAACCTTTAGAATATAAATGGTTCTAACTCCCTGGGTGGGCTATTCTTAGCAACCTTTAGCGGTGGAAAGGTTTTGGATAGATACCTTACCCTACCTCTTATACCTAGGGTTGGGTGATATGGCTTAAAAATAATATCACAATATGTTTAGGCTATTTTTTAAGAATTTTGTATTTTAGTAGTCTACAGTAGTTCAGAGGAGATTTCAAAATATAATACGCAATATTTTGAAATCTCTTCTGAGCTACTGTAGACTACTAAAATACAAAATTATTATATGAACTACAATTATAACAAAGTCAAGTGTTGGGGTCAACACATTAGGCTTCACACAGATGCACCAAAATGTTGGGAACATAAATTCAGGCTTCACACGGTGGCACCAAATATGTTGGGATTTAATTAGCTATCGGAAATAATTAATAATTATTAATAGTTATTAATTATGTTAAATCGTGACTTAATTAACATTAAATCACCTCATGGGGCACCATTTCTGTAAAGGGAAAAATGACAGCCAGTTAAAGATATCAGCCTCATAAAATAGGCTAAACGATTAATTTGGAGTTTGATTAATAATTAAATTAATGACAACAACCAAAATTAACAGTAACGCCTGAAGGATTTCGGAGTTTTTGACGCAGCAGAGGTTGACTATTCATTCACTCTTGTGCAACATTAAACAGACAGCAGGTATGATTCCAAAGAATTATATTTATTCACAAATTACCAATGCAAACCAAAACACACAAATTCTAACTAACTATATACAAGCTTGGTGTGTGTGTGTGTGTGTGTGTGTGTGTGTGTGTGTGTGTGTGTGTGTGTGTGTGTGTGTGTGTGAGAGAGAGAGAGAGAGGGAGAGAGAGAGAGAGAGAGAGAGAGAGAGAGAGAGAGAGAGAGAGAGAGAGAAGAGAAGAGAAAGACAAAGGCGGGTGTGGTGATCAAAGAGCAGTTTGGCCTACAAAACAAAATGAATGACAACAGAGAACTACCAAAATGGCCGAATCAAGGCTGGCTTCAGGTCGGGGGAGGTGTTTGTCTGACCGTGTGGGCAACATTGCCAAAGGCTTTTAAAGAGCACTTTGGTAACACAACCTGCGTAATTGAGTGCACAGAGACAGTTTTACAAAAAGCAAAAAACCACGATTCAAGAAGTGAGTCATACAGTCACTATTATGCAAATAACACAGTTAAGTATTTAGTGGCTGTTTCTCCCTCTGGAGTAATTATGTTTATTTCTGACGCTTATGGTGGAAAATGCAGTGACAGGTACATAACACAAAACTCAAGTTTTCTAGACTACTTGCGTGCTGGAGATGAGGTGATGGGTGACCGTGGGTTCACGGTGAGGGACTTGCTGGAGGAGCGTCGTAGGGTGAACCTCATCATTCCAGCATTCACACTCAGAGGGTGCCAGCTGACCAACGAGGGGGTCACACGTACACGCCGCATTGCTCATGCTCGCATTCATGTTGAACGGGCAATAAGGCGTCTGAAGGTCTACAAATTTCTCTCACAAACAGTGCCAATCAACTTGGTGTCCAAAGTTGACAGTTGATTCTCAAAATCTGTGCAGGTTTAGTGAATTTAAGAGCTGAGCTTATTTCAAATGAACAGTGAGAAGACATTTAATGTTGTACTTAAACACACAGATATGTAATTACGTACATAGATATTTACATACTTACACACATAAATACATACATACATACATATTTCATTCACTGAACATTTTTGGAAAACAACTGAGGTATAGCTCTACTTTATTTTTAACATAACTTAAACAGGTAAAGTGCTCTATCTTTTCAGAGCTGCATTTGTTGTTAGACTACTTATCTAGTAATCAAAACTTGTTTAGTACTTTTTTTATGCAAAGACAGTTCAAGTAGTGTGACTCCAGCTTGTGAATATTTTCTGAATTCTTGTATGCTCTAATATGTATGGATGAGATCTTTTAGGTTTATGATTTTTTTACTTGGAACATACAAAAATATTGTATTGAAAACATCCTTTTCCTTGTAACAAAAAAATAAACTGAAAATGTCTTATTTTCCTTCATACAGTGCTCTTTTGTTGTCTGTAACCCACATTACACCTGTTAAGTGCTTACTGTATTTTCAAGAGATTCAGATATTTGAGGCAGAGCAGAACCTTCTTTGCAACAAATTCATCCACTAATGTTGGAAGCATATGTGAAAAGTAGAAATTCTGGAGGTGTTTCATGTGTATGTCTGTAAAGGCTTTGTCAAATGAAATGTCCAACTCCAGGTGCTCAGATGGTGTCCAGATAACCAGCTTGCAGGTCTGCAGCCGCAGGCACATCATTGTCAGCTGGACCTGGAGGAATAAATGTAAAATATGGCTCAGAGTTTATTTAACAAAGGCTGACAAGTACCCTCTCACATTAGTTCATACATTATAATTAACAAACTTTACCCACCTGGAGGTAGTAGCCACGTGGCCCATTGGGAAGAATGAGATGCCTCCCATCTTCTAAGCATCTGATGTCACCAGTTGGCTGACTTAGTAGCTCTGTAAGTGATGTGCTACTCTTTAGTGGACACTTGATCTCTAGGAGCTGTGTTGAGTCCAAAATTCCATCTGGGCTTGCTCCAAACCAGGGATGGTCAGGACACACCACCAGACCTCTCCGCTCCACTGTGTGCCCTTGAGCCTCCATGAGCTGTATGGCTTTGTCCTCATTTTCTTTACCATATTTAGTGGCAGTATTGCCAGTGAAGGTGGGGTGTAAGTGTTCATCGAGGAATTTCTGTGGGTTAGTAGTGCTCCGTTTAGGCACTCTCTAAATTAAATATATATACACACACAATGTTTTTATAAAGCAAAAGCACCATACACCATTAAATGCAATGAAAATGATCTACGTCTGCTTTAAGGTAAATAAGACTGTGTCCCACCTCTTTTAACAAAACACGACCAACCTTATTACTGTGTAGGTACTGATACGTCTCAGAGCTTTTTAGATTGTTCATTGCCTCACTGTCTGAAGCGACGGAGTTAAAAAAGTAGCTAAAAATGCAACTGTACGTTATCTTTGGCCACTTTTTCATGTCATCCTCCCACCCCTCTATATTAGTAGGCAGCGGGATTGTAATGTTGTCTCGTTTGAGCTGTGACAGCTGGTGTTCCCACATGGTTTACATCTCTAACGCTCGCAGAAAGTGGATTAGCATGAACAGTTAGCATGTAAACAAATGCCGGTTCCGGTTCATACCAGAAGTTGCGACCATATTTCACGCAAGGGCTCATGGGGGCTAGGAATAAGGTGGATATAGTTAGTTAGAATTTGTGTGTTTTGCTTTGCTAATTTGTGAATAAATATAATTCTTTGGAATCATACCTGCTGTCTGTTTAATGTTGCACAAGAGTGAATGAATAGTCAACCTCTGCTGCATCAAGAACTCTGAAATCCTTCAGGCGTTACTGTTAATTTTGGTTGTTGTCATTAATTTAATTATTAATCAAACTCCAAATTAATAGTTTAGCTTATTTTATGAGACTGATATCTTTAACTGGCTATCATTTTTCCCTTTATGGGAATGGTGCCCCACGAGGTGATTTAATGTTAATGAAGTCACATTATTTAACATAATTATTAATTATTAATAATTATTATTAATTATTAATAGCCAATTAAACCCCAACATATTTGGTACCTCCATGTGAAGCCTAGTGTGTTGACCCCAACATATTTGGTGCCATCGTGTGAGGTAAATATATTTTGATCCCAACAGATAAATCATCTGTGGTCCTGTGAATCCCAACACAAGTAAAGTACTGTTATGTTAAAATTAAATAAAGTATTGCTTAAATCAAATAAATCAAAGCCGGACCACAGTTGCTTTTACTTTGAAGCACCTGGCTTGGCTCAGGCCGAAAGTGTTGATGTTTCTGCTGTGAACTTAAGATTGTCCCTTGTCACTGATTCTGTTTGTTATAGTCATGAACAGGATCTCAAGGCAAAGCCTGGGGAGGAAATGGTCTGGTTTGAGGACCTCAGAATTGCATCTCTCCTCTTTTCAGATGACGCGGTTCTGTTGGCTTCATCACACCACGACCTCCAGCATGCACTGAGGCAGTTTGGGTTTGCAGCCCAGTGTGAAGCGGCCGGGATGAGAGTCAGCACCTCTAAGTTTGTTGCCAAAAAAAGGGTGGATTTGGCTGGGTTGGAAGGGAGTTTCTGCCCCGAGTCAAGTAGAATAAGTATTTGGGGTCTAATTCATGAGTAAGGGTTGAATGGAGCGTAAGATGGATAGGCAGTTGGGCGCGTCTGCAGTGATGGGGTCACTGCACTGGACTGTTGTGGTGAAGAGAGAGCTGAGCCAGAAGGCAAAACTTTCAATTTACTGGTTTATCTATGTCTCAACCCACACCTATGGTCATAAGCTCTGGGTAGTGAAAGAATGAGATCACAAAGGGGCTGAAATGAGTTTCCTCCATGGGGTGGCTGGGCTCACCTCTAGAGATAGGGTAGGGAGCTCAGACATCCAGTGGGAGCTCTGAGTAGTGCCACTGCTTCTTCGGGTCAAAAGGAGCCAGTTGAGGTGGTTCAGGCATCTGATTAGGTTGCCCCCTTGGCGCCTCCTGTTAGAGATGTTCCAGGCAGGTCCAACTGGTGGGAGGCCTCGAGATGGACCCAGAACATACTAAAGGGATAATATCTCTCACTTGGCCTGGGAACACCCCGGTTCCCCCAGGAGGAGCTGGAAAGCGTCGCTGGGGAGAGGGAGGTCTAGAGTGTATTGCTCAGCCTGCTGCCCCTGCGACCTGTCTGTGGATCAGCTAATGAAAAATGGATGGAGCCTGCCAGTTAGCCTTCAGCGAAATGTTTTACTAATAGAACAAGCCAAAGAACTCTATGGTTCAAGTACAGGCACGTGCAGAGGGGGGTGCGGAGGGTGCTTGAGCACCTGCCCCTTTGCCCCTTGACACCCAAAGTGCCCTTTTGTCAGAGTTTTTTTTTTTTTTTTTTTTTTAAGGCTATGAGCGTATAAATGTCAGGTTGTGTTTCCGAAAATATAATAAAATAATAATATTAATAAAAAAGAAATAATAACAAAGATCTACCTGGGTCGGTCACATGACGTCCACAACGTACCCTCATTAAGCTCTCCCTGCCCTGACGTGCTCGGACATGCCCAGCTGGCGGAACTGCTTTAGACAACGACTTGTTAAACCGAAGATCCCAGACGGCCGAGAGAGTAAAAAACTGACCCGGTAAGTAGGATCTGCAACGTTATTTTTTTGTGCACACAGTGTCATCTTGATATGATATGAGCATCCTTTGTCGTCCAAATCTTCATACCGCATCTGCCTCTCACAAGTTAGGCTAGTTAACCACAGCGTGCGTGCTGTGGGGATAAAGTAGGTCGGGACGGGCTTTTGTTGTTGTTTCTGTACCAGTAGGCTACTCTTGTTATGGGAAAAACGCACAGAGACATATCATGTGTTATTTGACTGTCAAGCAGTTTTTTCCCTGTGTCTAGAAGCAATGAGGCCTGTGGCTAAGGTCAGCCTAACGTTATATATTTTTTTTCCATGCATGCCATACGTCTCCACCGCGACTCTCTCTTTCTGTGTGTGTGTGTGTGTGTGTGTGTGTGTGTGTGTGTGTGTGAGAAAGAGAGAGAGAGAGAGAGAGAGAGAGAGGGAGAGACAAACTACTTTTTTTGACAGGCTTACTCAAAAGTGATGCAAGGCATGAAGAAATTATGCTTTAGGCCTATGAGAAATATATCCTATAAATATAAGTATAATGCATAAGAATTATATAACTTTTAAAATCTAACTTTGGGCAACGTTGATAGTCAAACTAATTAAAAGCACAAAAATATTTAAATACATGATTTCTATATCATTTCATTATTTTTTTTAACTTTAGTGGTAGCAATAAGAATAATAAAGGTCAGGTTATGGATGGATTAAATTCATGGCTACAGTACAACTTTTTAAAAGGTTTGAAATGTCACTCTGTGTGTGTGTTTTATGGCATCAGATTGAAGTTTAACAATCATATTTCATTCTGCAGAGATTCCTCGTAAGGACAGGAGGTTAAAACAAAAACAAAAAGAGCTGCGTGAGGCTGCCAAAGGCAGTGGATCACTTACCAGCTGGATGAGAAAGAGCACAAAAGGTAAGAAGAACACATATTGCAGCTACTTACATTGCAGAGGTATTTTGTCAGAGAAAACAATAGTAACAAACACAATTTGAATGTTGGTGTTCTGTTACATTATCTATCATTGTATATGGTGTATTATTTAATGATTATTGATTGATATTATTAATGATAAGGTGTAAGAGGTGTTAATTAGATTAATCCAAGAGCAAATTGTGCCTTGTTTCCAGATGGACAGGGAGTGAGTGATGATAGGTCAGAGGAGATGGAAGGAGAGAAAGAGGAGGAGATAGAAGAAGAGAAAGAGGAGATGGAGAGAGAGAGAAATACTGACAGACAGACAGACATGCAGAGAAAGAGAGATACTGACTGAGTTCAGCAGTTAGCCTTGGCTGAGGCCTCTCTCTATGAGTAGTCACCTCCAAACTATCAGCAGTATGGCAGGTCAGTCCCAGTGAGCCATTTTCAATGTTGATTATCTTTGCATCTTTCCATGATCACTAACACTTGTATAATCAGCTATATCTCCCCCATGTTTTTTCTAGTGTCTACACTCTGGATCAGTACAGCCCACCTCCAGCGATATCAGCAGCAGTAGCCTCCTCACCAATCCCCTCAACGAAAGGTGTCCAATGTTGTACCCATGAGGTAAAAAAGACACATATTTTGCTTTGCAGTTGCGGCCTCTAACAAATAAAGGAATATTTCAATGATACGGTATGTTGTCATTCCGTGTTCCCTTCTTTATGAATAAGGGTCGCTAAAATTCAGCGGTTTATATTGCAAGGTATACTTCTGTACCGTGTTTCAAATTTGTGCTCAACGTGCCCCTTTTTAACTTTGAGCACCTGCCCTTCCAAAGGTCTCTGCACGGCCCTGTTCAAGTAAGAACCTTCATTTCTAAGAGTGTATTTCTCATATATCATTGCTGTTATTTAATACAGAAACACATTCAAGCAGGCAGAAGCATTCATTGTAGGCATCCAGGAGTAAGCAATATATTTGTAATGAATGTTGCACCAAGCAAAATGAAATATGAAATCTTTTACAAATAGCTAGAAGGGGTTATTCAGCATGCAGTTTCCATTCATCTCAGATTGACAGCCTCACTTTGGTCCCAGCTGTATAATATCACTACTTTCTTTCCCTTTCATCTTTCTTTAAAGTGTATTTTCATTTTAGCTCAATGGAACAAAATGTCACAAGCACAGCAGGTGGGCTTCATGCTTTATTTATTTATGTTTTTTTTGTTTTTTTTGGCAGGACAAAGTCCTAAAGAAATCACTTCAAATATCAGCAGCCTTCTTTCTGGTTTCTAAAGTCTGAAGAGTAAAGAAAAAAAGCAGAACACGTGGGCATCCGGACACTCCCACAGTCACAGGTTTGTGTTCCTCTGGGAGTCACAGTTGATTTATTTGGATAAAAGCATTGACAAACTGAGATGGCATGATGCAAATGACAAATGGCTGCAAGTATACATTCTGTTTTTCACTCAGCTACCTTTAATACAGACACAGCACTCACTGCAACTTTTCTCATTGTCTGGTGCCAATGAACTTTCCTTCTCAGCAAGTCCTGTGAAAGTTTCTCTTGACCTGCTCTCCCAACTCAGGTGAGGTGAATAAAGATCCTCTTATATTTCTGGTTTCTTTGACATACCTCCTGCTCACTGCTTGGGGTGTACAGCACATGCAGCTGTGCTTCTCACTGAATTTTTTTAATGGTGAAGCAACCCACCTGGGATGTGGTGACTTCTCCTCACCCCATCTTATGTGATGTGGAGAAGGAGTTTCTTTCTCCTTGAGTACTGCATGCTACTAAGCCAGCCTACATGCTGAGTTTCTATCAGATTTATAGGGCTTACTCTTACGTACTGTTCCCATACTGATGAGGAAGCAGCACACGTTGGTTTTCCTTTCCCATCTCCATTACTATCATCAGCCTCCATTTGTGGGGCCCAGCTGGGAGGACATCACATCTCTAACAGCTTTCACTTCCAGCGTTTACTAAAAGAGAAGCATTTTCGAGGGAGAAACACATATGAAATAGAAGTAGTAGTATAAAGGACAGTTCAACCCCTTTAAACACATTTTCCATCTCAGCTGTATGGTTTTTTACCAGTCTAGATTGTTTTAGTGTGAGTTGCTGACTGTTGGGAGATATCAGCCGTAGATATGTCTGTTTTCTGTTCAGTATAGTAGAACTAAATGGCACTCAAAGCACCAAAAAACTACATTTGAAATAATCAACAGCAACATCTCTTTCCGGAAACCATGACCTGGTTATTCAAGATAATCCACAAACCTTGTTGTGAAAAGTTTCATGAAGGATCTATTTTCTTTCTACTGAACTACACCCACCAACCGTATCCCTGCACAGAAGTAAGCATGCATCTAATCATGACTGAGAAGCTCATGCTTGTGACAGCATAAGATATAGATATAAATGGTGTCCTTACTGGCTGAGCTGTGTGGTTAGCTAGCTCAGTGATATTAGGTGAGCTAGAAATAGATGCGATTTGCTTGGTAGGAGTTTGGTAGAAAATAGTTCCCATATGAAACTGCTCAAAACAAGGTCTGTGGATTATCTTGAGTAACTGGGTCATGTTTTCTGGAAACAGACATTGCTGTCGAGTTTTTCAGATGAGCACCACAAGCTGAGTACCATCTAGTTCCATTATATTGGAGAGGGGGCCAACATCTGGACCCATGTCTCCAACACTCGGCAACTCACACCAAAACAATCTCAGCTGATAAACAGCACTACAGGTAAGGGCCCTGGCATCGGTCGATATCAGGCCATTGGTGAGCACCTGTAACTAGGGATGGGTACTGAAACCCAGTATTAAATGATCCCTGGGCTAAATTATCAAAGACTGTAGTATTGATAAGCACTGACATTATCGGTTCTTTTATCAGTACTTTTTAACATTTTGGTTTAATTAAAAGCATCCTGCAGCCTCTAATCTGCGCTCTGTGCTAGGGCTGATCTCCTCCAAACACACACACACACATGACACAGAGTAAAGTCAGTGAACACTACAAAGGCTATGGTGGATACTAATTGAAGATAAAATTAGCCAGTACTTTATCAATGCACGTGTTCAACAAGCTCGAACATGCAAACAGCGTTATTTCATTCTGCTCTGTCCGCAGTCTCTAATTCACTGCAGCTAACATTATGTTTTACAAAAGGACAACATGCTTATTGTGATTACAGCTGTCTGTAGGTAGTCTAATTGTTTAGCTTAGCTACTTATTTAATAATTGGGCAAATGCTTTTAAACTAAGCTGCTGGCTGATACAAACAGCCCCTCCTCCCTCTATCTGCGCTAATGATACCTGCACGCAGCAGAGAGGGGGCAGGACAGAGGACAGAGAACAGGAGGAGTGACTTACAGTGACTGATAAATACTAAACCTCACTTAGCATTGTGATGTCAGGAATATTATTTATATTTGTAAAAATTACTGTTGCTGCTCTGACAACAACATTTAGTTATATTAAAAATATTTAATAATCCTGTTCTTAATTAATTCTTTTTTAAATTGATATATTTTCTAAAAAGCAATTATTTAGAATTAAAAAATAACGGATGAGTATAGAAAATCTTAAAGATACACATCCTTATCTGTGCCCCTTGTCTTCCCCCACTAATTTCTGTTGGGCTGAATCAACACGTTGAATCGGCATTGACAACGATGGAGCCCATCAATTAAAATATCACTCTAATTGGCAGTTTAGCTCAGCACATGAGAGGGAAAACAGAAGTGAGGAAAGTAAACAAAGAACTAAAGTCAGGAGGGAGTGACATTAAAACAAACTTGTTTCATAAGGTAAGATTATTTTTCTTTAGCCATTGAGCACTTCAATAGAACTGTTGTTTGACGGTTTGTGTTATTGTTCACAGGTCCACAGTTCAATATTGGATTGTTTTGTTAATGTGCTAACTGGCTAACTAGTGTCAAGGTGGTCTTCAGGTTTCCCCTTTGAATGACGATTATAGACTACCACCATATACTAGTGTGGAGAGCTATTTCCTCTCATGCAGGCGCTGAACTTGTGTGATGTGCAACTTTTTCACCAAGGTCAGCTTTTTGGCTGAATTCAGTTTATGTACATGTGTAGCCCTCTAACTACATGTCTAGCTGGTCACTGGCTTCAGTTTCAAAGCTCAAGTTCATTGCTGTTTTTCAAGGCATACATGCTGCTACCTGATAAGGCAGTTGGTGCAAAGATGTTTCTCAAAGAGGCAATGCAGAGCCCAAATTTGGGAAATCATAGCAAAGCCTGTTAGAAGGTTACAAATGCACTCACAAAACTAGAGTTATATCCAGAACTACATTTTTCGGCAGCCTTTATGAAAAACGAAACAGAAGAAAGTGAATGTCCTCCACACATTTTTGTACAAATGGAGGTTTAATGGTGTGTGAGATCTTCCTGTGGCATTTCAAACTGTGTATCACGATTCACTGAGATCACATTCAAATCTTTATTTTTCATTTCAAGTTTTTTTTTTAAATGACCACTTTACAATGTGCCTGACTCACAGTTTCACAATAGCCTCTTGAATGATGCAGGTAGTAGATCCTAGTGGTAGAGTAAAGTAAAGTAGATCCTAACATCCATCTAATGACCGTCATATGTCCCTGACAACACATCTTTGATGAAGAAATCAAGATTGTATTTTCACCTTAGTGTTAAAAAATAAATTAGAAAAGTAGTAGAGAGACACTATGTGAGAGTGTATGCATATCTACAGGTATACAAGTGCATTTATCTATAAAAAAAAATGTTCCTCCAAGCTCCTGACCAAGAATAAATAACAGGATTCTTAGACGTTTTGTTTCTTTGTTGCATATTGGTTTGGTTATTGATGGTTTTGTTTGTTGGCAGGGTGGACACATACACTTAAGGATGATATAAAGAGACTAATTCTGCAACGTTTTTAGAATATTTTCAGTCAATTGATTTTGACCTGATTTTTAGGTGGAAATTTCAGCGCAGGGTGGCGAACCCCGCGCAGAGCTAGTTTCGAGCAGCGCAACCTGAGGCACGCTCAGTTTGGTAGTTTGGCAGACCGAGGTGCGCTGAGATGGGTGTGGCGACGCAGCAGAGGGAGGTGTCGACAGATCCAGCTTGGCGCAGTGACAGTTTCGTGCCAAAAGGCTTCGTCGAAGGTGCGCTAAAAGCTCGCCTCTTGATTTACGATTGTGGTGATCTCCTCCCAGACTACCTTTGCGTCATCAGCCCGTGGAGGTCTGCTCGCAGTTCCATATATTCGGACACTGCAAAACATCAGTTTCCTCCTGGGAGGAGTTTGGCCGTCTGACACTGCTGCTCTCTTCTGCCATGGCGAATTGAATGAACTCTCATTACGCCTTCGCGAAGCGCATCAAAGGGCGAGGAGAGGGGCTCATTTCATTGGTGTGATGTGTGTAAAACCCACTCCACGCCTTCTCTCCTCCCTCTTTCCTACTTGCACAGGTAGGAGGGACAGAGGTGGGAAAGAGGAGTAGCTGCGCCAGCGCGCACGGTGTACCAAACTTGCAAAATCCACCTGGCCACGAAGTGCAGGTGCACTGTGCCCCTGCCTCGCCCGTTCTGCGAAACTAGAGCCCAAGGACTCACTTAAAAGCATTATTAAAGGCACTTATGTCCAAAGAGCTCCAGTGGAGGCAGCAAAGACATAAATGAGAACAAGTAGATAATTGCAAACATACTAATTACATGATGAACCTCCTCATCCCCCCGGCAACTCCACATAGTTAAAATTACCTCCCACTGAGGTGAACCACCAACCTAACATGTACTTGTGAAGTGAGCTGCCCTGAGTTCAGACTGGTACTTGAAAAGTTCTTTAAGTAGATATTCTTGTAGATTATATAACAGTCTCTCAAGGATTTTGGATATTATGTGTAGGATTGACATAGGCCTATAATTGCTAATCTGGACGTCATTGTCTTTTTTATGCAGAGGAACTGGAACTACTTTCAAATAATTCGGAGACTTTCCACATAGAGATTTGATAACTTTTGTTTCCTTTCAAATGATTCCTTTCCACATAACAAGACAAGAAGTTTGGCTATAATAATTATTACAGACCAAAAAACAAAATAGTTGAATGGATGAAAAATGGACAAACAACTACGACTTTGTATTCTAGTTGGGCAAAAACTGTATTTGATGTTGGGGCCAATTGCCATCAGTCCAACATGCTTACGCTACGGATGCATTATAAATAAAGGCAACAAAATATAAACTGTAATGTAATTATGTAAATACTAAACATGGCAAGCATAACAACTAGTTTAAACAAGATACAATGACTTTTAAACCTACCTACCAGACAGTGAGAACAAGGTGCATAAATGACTGAGGAACACAACAATAGACTAGTATTGGATTGGTGTCCCAAAGCAACCCCCGAAATCATTCAAGAACACAAATTCTTTCTCTATGTTTCTGTACCAAAACAGAAACAGGTATCCATCCAAAACAGTTTGTCTTGCTAGTTTATGATTCACTTTGCACAGAAAATCCAAGAAATGGAGAAAAATGCTCCAAAGAGCCTCTGTGAATCCACAATAAATTTTCAGCTGTAGTTTTTTCCCCTGCTGACCAAGTAGTCATTGCTGAACTTTTTTTTTTTTTTTTAATTGAGGCGGTTTTAGCTTCAAAGGCCAAAAGCTGTGGTGGAGCCAATTTGTCATCAAAAATATATAAACTTATTTTTTTCTTCAAAAAGCCTGCGAAAAGACATGCTGAACCAGAAATAGTATTGAGTCACAGAAACGAGTGGAACAGAGAGCTGAGGAAAGTGAGCTTGATCAGGGGTGAACTTCAGTGAGCTGTGGTTCAGTCTGACGGTTAATGAACTGATTTATAGGAAAAAAATCTCACTAACACTGTTTCTCACTGCATTAACAATTCATTAATATTTCTTTAGCTGTGGGATGTATGTTTTAAATAATCCTGATGTGAGTGACGGGCAGGGACTGGATCAGAAACCTTGATCCCTGCTGCAATAGTTTGCATTAGCAAAACAATTCTGCACAAACTGTCAGAAACCATCTCAGAAGAACTCATCTGCATGTCCCTAGTCCTCAACAGGGTCTTGACCTTACAGCAGCTTAAGTGGGCAGCTGCTCACCTTTTATGGCTTCTGGCACTTTAGAGTTGTGGGGGTGGATCACTATACATATCACTACACACAATTTTATATGTCCTATGGATTTAATCCAGTTAATCATATTTCCACATGTATTCTGTATCTCCTCTGACCTTATAGGGTAGTCACATGTGTGCCATGTGCAGAAAAAATGCCTTCCAATAAATGATTGGAGAAAAGTAAAAGAAATTAATACAAGGTATGAAATCACAAGATCAAATCATGAGTGAACAAATACTTGTTATGTTCATTTAGTCATTCAATCTTGAGGGCTATCAAAGAAATGGCAAGGTTCCTTTTTTTCCCTGGTCAAAATTTCAGTCAGTACCCATGGAAGCCTTAGGTCGTCTAGTTTAATATAATACCCATGTCTTCACTGCAGCTTTAAGACAGAGCCAGATACAGCAGGTTTTATTAAATAAAATGAATTTTCTTCTCTTCTCACCTTCAGCTCTGCCTGTCATACCTGCTGCTTCTTCACAATTTGACAGACATTTGTCCAATGCTTCTCTGCCCCCTTCATTTTTTTTTGTTTCTTGGTGAGGCATCCTGACTTAGCTTGTCAGGCTTCAGTCCACCTCACGTTTAAATTAGCGGTGCTCATATGTTCTGAGCATCTGACTCCTGCTGTCAGATGGACCACACCATTTCACAATACCTGTGGAAGGTGGGAGTATCAAATGGCATGCTGAATGTGTTTAAATGATAAAAATTACATTTATTTATCATGTAAATACATATAACTTGTATTGTCAGTGATGGTGTCATATCAGATACTGACTGATTCTTTGGAGTGTCTGTGACCAAAGAATGCAGTTCAGTCAGGAGCCAAAGAAAACTTTATTTCTGTTTGCAGTGTTATATGTGGCAGTATGGCTCTGTTGTGGGGCATCTCTGCCTTTCCTAGGCTTAAGTGGAAAGTGGAGAGAGCACACCTCTTCACCCTTCCTTGCGCAAACAAGGAAAGCCTGATGCAGAGAGAGCAAATTTCCCTGCCCTTCCTTGGGCCTACATGGACAGCCTAAGGCAGAGAAAGCAGCAGCAAAGACCCCCCAGGAACAGAACAGAGCAGCATCAATGACAAACAGAAATGACGCTGATAAGTTAGACACAACATGAAAAGGCGGAGCTGGGGTGGAGGTGAGTTGCAAAGCGGCTTGCAGAGGACGCAGTAACAGTAAGCAGGCCAGAACAATTTAAATAGGGTGCCCTGAATAAGATTTGCCAAGTGGTTGCATAGAAATCAGCTGACTCCCTTCCATTTATCAGCTGCTTCATCAGTTGATTGGGCTGTTTGAGATCAGCTGTTGTAGCTGGGATGTGAGCTGAACTTGACATTGTGTCCTGCCTGAACTAATGCTCAGTTTCTGTAGCACCAATCATGTGAAATCCTAATAAATGTCTTTTTTTTTTTCAAGATAATACTGTGTCCTTTTATTGTGACCATCCCAAGGCACACCCTTGTAGTAATGTTGCTGTTCAATCAGCATCTCGATGTGGAGGTCCTGAGTTGGCATGGTAACACATCAAACAGTTGTAGGTATGGTTTGATCAACTGCCAAATTCAATAAAACAACATTGTCTGCAGCTAATGGTTGTGAAATGAACATTCGTTAATGGACAACAGCTCTGGTGGACATTCCTGCCATCAGGATGCCAATGGCACACTCACTCAAAACTTGTGACATCTGTGGTATTGAATTTTAGTGGAGTGCCCAGTTATTGTGACCATCCCAAGACACACCTGTGTAATAATGATGCTGTTAGATTATCACCTTGATATGCCTCACCTGTCAGGTGGATATATCATCTTGGCAAAGATGCTTATTAAAGCATTTTTAAAGTATGTTTGTGCATAAAAAGTTTGGGATCTTCTATTTCAACTCATGAAAATGGGAGTAAAAACAAAAGTGTTGCATTTATATTTTTTTATACTGCACATACATAAAATTATTGAACATATGAAGTTGTTGTGTCTTACACTGTTCTTGTCAATTCACCCAGAAAGTCTCTTTGTCATCTAATCCATTGCGAATCTCTTGAATTGAATTCCATCCTTTTCTTTGGACTTCCAAAATTCGCCCAAATCCTTTTCCTGGTATGTGATAGTGATGTAATGCTTCGTTTCTCTGCTCCTCAGACTGTGGTACATCATCTTAAAGCCAGACTGCAGGTTTTAGCAGAATCCAAATAAGCTTGAGAGAAACTTCTGTATCACCAACTCCAGGAGAGCCTCGCCTGAATGCCTCCCATGTATCACCTACACACTCATTACTCCAAACAGCCAAGGAATCAGCAGAAACTCACTTAAATGATCAATGCGATCGTTCTCTTTAGCAGAGAATCATTCCTTACTCTTAATTTACAAGTAGAGAAGGTGCTGCATCTTTGTCTACCCCAGCACCACCGCGATTTCTCATTGTGTGTGGCCTGAAGCGCTGCTTCACCAAGACTCTCATCGGCTCTGATCATCCTTATCATGCTGGCCTCCTGGGAATTTGTGTGCACAGAGCTGCTACTGCATCAAATTAGACCATGTTGACTCTACTCTCGCCATCCCTCGCCACAGTAAATAATGCTGGAATTTACTTCCAAGTCAGGTCCTCTTTGTTAACTTCAATTAAATGTGGAAAAATGCATTTGTATTGTTCTGAAGGAGTATTTCTCTGACAGCAATCTGCTACGCTGTGAGTAGAAAATAGAGTTAGTGGAATTAATATTTCTTTTTATTGCAATCAGTGATTTACTCTGAGCCAGTTGAAGACTGTACAAGACACCAGATTACCTCAGGAAATACATTAACTCACTGTGCAGTTCAGAGACATCATGTGGTGATTTTACTCACTTCATCTAATATATATTGAATCTTGTCATCTTCCTGCCACTTCCCAACCTCCTTATCTCATTTTCATGAGTCCATGTAACTGCTTTGTTCATCCCCCAGTGCGTTTCAGAGTAGAGTGTTTTTCTGCTTTTGTGTGCATGAGAGACAGAGAGTAGAAGGCTAATGGTGCTATAGTCACCATAACAACGCATGTTTGTGCAAGACGTCACACTGTAAAACCTGTGAGTGGCCTCAAGAGTTCTTGTCTTTAGTCTTTAAAATGTAAAACTGAGTACTTCATCCACACACCTACAATCTAACACCCCTGCATGACAATTTAAAAAAAAAACTGCCGCAAGATCAGGCAACAGATAACACCCCTGTGTCCTTGAGAGGAGAAGAGCACCCAGGAGAAAGGAGTTCAGCAAACCTGAAGCCATTTAAACCATGTTTTGATAGTCAACAAAGTTTTATCTCATAAGTTCAGGCAACATTGTTCAAGTACAGTCAGTTACTTAGAAATGTAGCCCAAGAATTAAATGCAGTGATTATTCAACCCAGCTGCCAGAATGAATATAGGTATTGTACGTTTCTGCAAACTAAGGCTATGTTACCTTTGTACGTTATTATACAGCTGATATGTTGACACTTTCTATTTTAAACAATGCTGTGGTTAATGTGTGGTTAGGCTTAGGCACAATAACCACTTGGTTCTACAGTAGTTAGAAAAGTTCATGATTTGAGATCATGACACTATCTTGTCTACTACAAAACACTAACCTGGTTTCACCCCCAACTTGTTAAATACAGTGGCCCTCTATGTCAGATACTGATGCATAGAGGCACCCTTTAGCCATAGTATGAGACGCACAGGGCGACTGCATTTTGTAATGCTTTTTAATGGTGTTTCTTTTGTTTCTTGTTGTTATTTATTCTTCCTTTGTGCCAGGGAAACACAGAAACTACAGCTTAAAAAAATAAATGAACCGTTTTAACATCATTCAGTCCTTCATTACACTACCTCTGAATGAACACAATCAATCACTTTTATGAAACAACCTTTAATGAAACCTTCTATCACAAAAAAACATCATTTAAAAAAAAACAAAAAGCCTTTTTAGTGTATATGATACATCATAATCCCCTCTCTCATATCTTTTTCATAGTGCTGTGAAAACGTCAACACATTTCTCCTTCAATCAGCTAGATTTATTCAAGTTTCTCACCAAAAACTATATTTTACAAGATTACGTTGAACACATCATGAGACCAACGGTCATTTTTAGTGGCAGGAAACCAGAAAAAAATACCTCTTTGCTTTGCTATGTGGTGATGTTGTTGTGGCCTTATGTAATATTACAAAAAAATAATTATAATGCTATTAGTAAGAAAGAGTAAAAGATAAACATTATATTTTTCTTCCCCCATTTGTAGTGCCCCATATAGATGACGGTGCCCTTAGCATTCGCACATACTGCCTAAGCCACGGGCTGCCCATAGTATAAAGAATGAGAAAGTCTGCAGATGGAGCGGGAGTGAATCATCCTTCCATCGTATTTGTTTAAAGATCTAAAGTTAAATACCTGACTCAACCTTTGCTGATTCTGACAAATGTGGTAATTTGTTTTAGAACAGATAGATATCCCCAAGCAAAAGCCCTCTTTCCCCTCAATTAAGACTCTCCCAGGATGAGTGGGAGGGAAGGTGGATGTGTGAAACACGCTCAGGAATTTCACCCACAAGTCCACTGTTCATTTCCATGGTGAAATCAAAAGGTAATTGAGTTATTTTAATACAATGTAATGTGCTAGTATGTGTAGCATGCTATGCTAGTGACGTATGTCACATGACAATACATTACAATAGTTACAAACATAGTTATTTTTTGCCAAACCATGATGTTTTATTCAATTCCTAAAGAAGTAAATCTAAAGTTACCTGCTGCTAAAGTTTTTTACCTATATTCTGAGTTTAATTTGAAAAGAGACTGCAAGCATTAGTGTTGGGCACGGCAGTTCTTTAGATGTTACTGAATCACTAGAATCAGTTCACTAAAAAGATTCGTTCAAAAGATTCGTTCACCGAATCGCTCAATGCTTGGTGGGAGGAGCCTGCGACTCTCACTCACTGAACTGATACACGACTGAACGATCTGTGTTTCAGTTCCGGGAGTGGAGACGACTGGGAGCGCTGTGTTGCTTTGACAAACACGTTTGTAAAAAATAAACTTGTTTATAAATCATGATGTTTTAAGTGTCCTGTCCTATATATAGTAGGCTATCGTAAATGAACACTGTTTAGAATGAGGGTTTTTTAACTGGTCTACTCGGCAAATTGGGCTGAGGGCTCACGTGCACTGCGCTCACTGTGCAGTACGTTCAGTCGCACTGTGACTGAACGAATGTGGCGTGCTACAGTACCAGTACTTTCAGTGAGTGATCCATTCACTGAACGTACTGCGGATCACAGTCACTTAACATGCACAAGGTTGACACACAGGGACACTGGAAAAACAGTGTCAGGGTCTGCAGTCTTCTGCACCTTGGCAGGTGACACACCATCCCCCATCCACTCCACCTCTAGATGTCAAAGCCAGCTCATACAGTATATTACGTCACTTTAGAAATACAGGTATGATATACATGAAGCATACAAATGTATCCCTGGCTTCACAAATGTACCATGCCAAACTTTACATCTGGCGACTGGGCTGTATTAGTATTAAAAGTTCTTATACAAGATGTCTTTGTACAGGCGTGATTTGATTTTGAGTTTCCTTTCATATATGTACTGCTGTGATTATTAGTTTACAAACTGAATAGATTTTTACTAACTAGGGATGCAGTGATTTGTATTGGCCTTGTTGATTGCCATTGGCCTATTGACACATTTGATGTCATTTACCAATGGCAGGGGCCGATGCTTTTCTGTTGCATCTTAGTGCTGGCTAAAGGTTTTGTTGGTTAATTACGGTAAAGGCATACCCATGCGACTCTGGCATGATGTGAGAGGATACATGCGCGCACATGTGGGTTGTTATCAGTGAGCTGCTGATCAGCACTGCCTCTCCCATCTTGGATCAGAAAAGAAAGACACTGAGCTGCAACAGGGAGGGGATGCTTTTCTTTGTAAAGAAAAACACGTATTTCACTTTCTTTTTATTATTAATATTCAAATGAAGAGGCCCACTTCATGAAATGGTTTTTCCTAAGAGGCAAGTTTTTGTTTTGTAAGAGGCCTATGTCCAGTACATTGCTGTGCCTACTCTAAGTTTGTGCTTAAATGAAAACACAAGAATGCTGGATTCTGTTATTCGGCATGAAAAAGACAAAAAATGGCTGGTGAGTTTTTCAAATGTACTGGGTTTTTTTTTGGGCTCTTTGAGCCCCACAAGCAGAGTGCCATCTAGTTCTATTATACACTCCTGGGCCACTTTATTAGGTACACCTTGTTCATACCAGGTTGGACCCCTTTTGCCTTCAGAACTGCCTTAATTCTTGGTGCCATAGATCCAACAAGGTGCTGGAAACATTCCTCAGAGATTCTGGTCCATATTGACATGATAGCATCACACAGTTGCTGCAGATTTGTCAGCTGCACATCCATGATGTGAATCTCCCGTTCCACCACATCCCAAAGGTGCTCTATTGGATTTAGATCTGGTGACTGTGGAGGCCATTGGAGTACAGTGAACTCATTGTCATGTTCAAGAAACCAGTTTAAGATGATTTGAGCTTTGTGACATGGTGCGTTATCCTGCTGGAAGTAGCCATCAGAAGATGGGTACACTGTGGTCATAAAGGGATGGACACTGTCAGCAACAATTCTCAAGTAGGCTGTGGTGTTTAAACCATGCTCAATTGGTACTAAGGGGCCCAAAGTGTGCCAAGAAAATATCCCCCCACACCATTACACCACCACCACCACCCACCTGAACCGTTGATACAAGACAGGAAGGATCCATGCTTTCATGTTGTTAAAGACAAATTCTGACCCTACCATCTGAATGTTGCAGCAGAAATCGAGACTCATCAGACCAGGCAAAGTTTTTCCAATCTTCAACTGTCCAATTTTGGTTAGCCTGTGTGAATTGTAGCCTTAGTTTCCTGTTCTTAGCTGACAGTAGTGACATCTGGTGTGGTCTTCTGCATACCTTGGTTGTAACGAATGGTTATTTGAGTTACTATTGCCTTTCTATTAACCAGTCTGACCATTTTCCTCTGGCTGGTGAGTGTATTGGAGAGAAGACAGACATCTCTACAGCCAATATCTCCAGCACTCAGCAACTCACACCAAAACAGTCTAGACTGATAAATTGCACTACAGGTAGGAAGGGAAGTATGTATTTTCCATTTTGGAGTGAACCTCTCCTATAACATGTTCTGAGACAACTACCTCTGAGTCTGTGATTACTTGTCTAGTTTCCAGAGCTCACATTTTGTCCCAAACTCCCCACTAGAAGTGCTCTAACAGCCAGCAATAACCCCTTATTCTTACATTTTAATGAAACGCTCATCAATCGAAACATGTAGAAAAGAGTTGACACAACTGGCCTCAAGTGTAGATTGTAGCCAATCAGTCTAATCAATATGACATTTAACTGCACTGACACTAATTACCCCTTTAACAAGCAGCACCAGTGTCTGCACAAACTCATGCAGTGCACCTAAAAAAAACAGCAACTTTATTCTAAATTCTAATGGGTATCCCAATGTGTTGGTTTGGGGGTAAATTTGTGCAGAATGATGCACATGACAAATAGAATATTTCCATAATAAAAAACATGGTTTGGGATTTCAATATTTCACCCAGTTCAATAAGCTTCAATACAGAGGTGGAACATGCTGACACAGAATATGCGATGCTGTCAGACAGTGTGGAATAAGATGATTTAAAAGTGTAGGGGTCTACAAAGGGGAGAAAATTAGTGTTACTAGGGTCTGCAAAAAGCATGTCAGTAGTAATGCCTCTGAAATGTCAGTGATAATCAAGTTTGTGTGTAAAATCTTGTCACACAAAAAGAAAACGAGAGAAAAATTTAAATGATGAACCATAGCTTACTGCGATTCATATGGAAAATCCACGAGGGATAAAAATAGGTGTTGATGTGGTTCAAAAAGGTCAGTCAAGAAAAACAAGAAAAAAAAACCCCCCACACACTTAAGATCATATAATACCCCAGCACAGTACATTGCGTCCATACTGTTATCTACTTATCATCTTTGTTGGAGCTGTAATTAGCTGGCATACTTGTCAAACAAGATGTCATACATGATTTATTGCCATTTAAAATATGCTATACTCATCCCACTCCCCCCTCAGTTCAATTAATGCATCAGAGGGACCTTGTTGTATTACTGACAGCAACAGAGTGGTAATTAGGTACTGTAAAAATAATACATCTTTCAGAGTGTTGAAGTGACGTCTGCTCTGCATAGCTGTGGTTATAAAACAATAGACCTTTTTTACGTGTCACAAATTCATGGAGGGAGATGTCTTGTGGTCAGACAGTGGGCAGGAGAATGAGACTGGTTGTTTTCGACATCTCTCAGTGGACAAGGTCTGACAATGTAAAAATTAAATAGTTCGACTGAAAAAGCTGCACATCAGCCACACTGAGTGAATAAAGGTGCATAAGAAGGTTAATAAAGGTACATGCTGCACATGAGCGCAGGTGAGTGACTGAATTCACAATGGCTAATTTGTACTACTTTGCAGTGCAGACGCCATAACTGCTGTTAAATAAAAGAGAGCGGGAAAGCGGTGTTATTTATCAGACAGTTTAGAGAGTCTGCCCCAGTCTATCTGAGGAACGTCTCATGAGATTTGTGGGCATGAACTGCCACTCAACATTCAAATGGGTGTTAAGGCTAATATCCACTGCCTGCTGCTGCCTGAGTATGCATTCAGACTTCAGTATCACTTATCATAAGTAAATGTTGAGTTCTAAGATTTTTAATCTAATTGAACATTTTATTCTTACACCCTTGGTGGAATGGAACAAGTTGACCATATCTTCAGGTTCAATATATCAAAAACTTTCACTGAAACCATAATTTATCTGATTTCCTACAACATCCGCTGATGCATTTACAGCATAATGAACTATTTTTATGTTTAGGCACTCAAAGCACTTTGTAAGTGTTAGGTGTCATGTTCTTGGTTTAAAATGAAAAAAGGGAGCAATAATGTGAAGCATGAGACACAGTATGTTTACTCTATCAACATTTAGGAGAAACCACAACCTTTCCCAAACCTCAATCACAGTGATTTTGTTGCCTTAACCTAACCGCTTAAAGACTAACTTCAGTACGAGCTTCTTCGAGACAGTTTCTGACAGTTTGTGGAGAAATTCTTTAGTTGTGCAAACCAGCTATCAGGTATTGGGCTGGCTGGTCTCTTGCAGGTGAAGACGCTGGATGTAGGTCCTGGGCTGGTGTGGTTTCATGTGGTTTGTAGTTGTAAGTATGGTTGGATATACTGCCAAATTACAGAAACAACATTGGAGACGGCTTTGTCAAAGGTTAGCAGTCGCCCACTTAAACTGCTGCATTGTTATCACACAACACAATGCCACAGATGTTGCAAGTTTTGAGGGAGCGTGACATTGGCATGCCGGCTGCAGGAATGTCGCCCAGAGCTGTTGCCCATGAACTCAATGTTTCACATTTCACTACAATAAGCTTTTTATAATGTTGTTTTGGAGAATTTGGCAGTATATCCAACCATCCTCACATCTGCAGACTATGTGTAACCAGGTCAGTCTGGGTTCTCCACTTCCAGGTAACCATAATCCTTGGTTTAAAATGAAAATGGTTTAAAATGTGATTTCTTCTCATTTGAGAGAAATCACAATCTTTCCCAAACCTCAGCCACAGTGATTTTGTTGCCTTAAGCTAACCACTTAAAGAGTAACTTCAGTATTTTTCAACCTGGACCCTTTTCCCCTGTTTCTGTGTCTGAGTGACTAATAGGAACAATTATTCTCTAAACTGGTACAGTACTTACTGAGACCACTGCAGCCAGCAGCAGGAAAACAGGCTGCAATGTATTCCTTATGAGCAAGTTGAGCACCTTCAATGTTAGTACACTAAAAGTGTTTGTTTTTGCCACTAACAGGCTCAGATTGTTATATTAAGTCTCTGACATCTTATGGAAAGGATCCCTAAAGAGAAAGAACATTTTGTTAAAGAGCAAGGTCCTTTTTGTTTAACCCCAAACAGCTCGAAATCACTTTCTTCAAATCTATCAGACTCCTTTTAAATAAATAAACACGAGAATAAACTGCGGCGCTACTGTAGTTCTGCTTCCCTGGGTTATCAGAAGCAAGTTTCCACGATAAAGCCATCTAACCTAGGGTGATAGAGGGGACTAAAATGGGTTTTGGATTTTAAGTATTCTTGGGAATTAGCTCCCCTGATCACAAGGTGAAACTTGGTCTTGTCACAGAGAGCATGGTAGACAAAAAAACTGCAGGCAGTGTGTGAGCAGCATTTTGTGATTGAAGGGCCAAAGGAGTATAAAATGAAGGATCAAATTCGATAGATAAAAATGTCCATGTCACAGTCTGCTTCTCTCCCTCACCTGCTCCTGGTAAATTTCCATTCACTTGCACCCTGCAAGCCAGTCACGCCCCGCTCATCAGGACAACTCCTCTCACCTGCTTCCACAGCTGCAGCTCATCAGCCAATCAGCCTGGTATAAAAGCCTCTCCAGCACACACACTCTTTGCCAGGCAATGACAACAACACCTATCAATGCAATTCAAGTAAAGGCAGGCGAGGTACCAGTTGATCTGAGAAGGGATAAACTGATGATGTCATACTGGATCAGGCTATGTGGGTGTGGCAATAAAAATCCAGCTAAAGGGGTGTTACAGGAATGTTGGGAATATGGGTTACAGGGAAATGGATTTGGCTGGACAGCAAAAGGTAAAGCAGAAGAATATTCATTCATTCATTCACCTTCTAACTGCTTCATCCTCTTGAGGGTCAAGAGGCAAACTCCACACAGAAGGGCTCCCACACCCGGGATCGAACCGGCAACCCTCTTGCTGTGAGGAGACAGTGCTAACCACCACATCACCGTGCCGCCCCAGAAGAATATGGATTGCACAATATTGATTTTTGTTCCCCTACTCCTGTTAGCAATATTCCCCCATGGCTACTTACGAAACCTGAAGTAGACATCAACATAAAAGAATAGAAGAAGGAGTGGGCTGATTTTGAAATAGGGATCATGACAGGTCATACAACTATCTAGACATTTACACAGATGGGTCAAAAGATGAGCTTGGTGAAGTAGGTACAGGTGTTTATATACCAAAGACAAAACCAGTATAGGGAGAAGGATTTCCGATCATTTCTCAGTTTTCTCAGCAGAAATGATGGCAACAATAATAGGACTGCAGTGGGTGGAAGATGTTAAGCCGGATAGGGTGGGTCTTCTGTGTTGGCAGCGTTACTTTGTTTTAAATCTATGGAATCTGTAAGACCTGATTTAACTCTTGAAATACATCAGAGTCTGTGTAGACTGCATCAAACAGGCAAGGATGTAAGGTTCTGTTGGGTGCCTGCACATGTTGGGGTTAAAGGTAATGAAGCAGCTGATAACATTGCCAAATATTACGTATGACATCCTACATGTTCCGTTTGGAAAGGGAGAAGGAAAAGCAATAATTAAACAGAGATAATGAGGAAATGGCAAGAAAGATGGGATGGAGCCAGCAAAGGGCGAACATATTATAGAGTACAAAAATCAGTAAATTCAAAGGGTGTTTTGAGGGGAAACAGGAGGGAGGAAGTTAAATTAACAAGACTAAGATTTGATCACACCGGACTTAATCAGACATTATTCATGATCGGGAAATCACAGTCAGGTAAATGTTAACAGTGTAAAAAGGGGTCCGACAGCCCATTGGTTTGACATCCCATTAGTCTGACGTCCCGTTGTTCCGATATGTGATTATACTAGGCTATACTTTATTTGTAGAGGATAGAGGATCAGCAAACGCCACAAAAGTAGGCTACTGGTCGAGATACAAATGTCATAGAGAGGAGAGAATGAAACACCATAACCTCCTGTTATTAACTCTGAGGTCCGGGTTGTGTGGGGAGCTCTCCCCTAACCAGGCCTTAACCACAGGGCATCATGATGATTTTGGAACAAGGGACTTCGGGACAATGGGTTTAATATGGTCGGAACAATGGGATGTCGGACCAATGATTTGTTGGAATAATGGGCTGTCGGACCAGTGGGCAGACCCTGTAAAAAGACAGAAAATACAGAGCACATAATTGACCTATGGCTAAGCCACGCCCCCCTCCACTCATCCAGACAAACTATCAACATTCAGTGACCGGCGCTATGGCAGGTGTCACAGCACACGGCATTTCACAGGAGGCAATTGATGATTTTTGGGGACATAACGATCAGATGTCATTGAGAAGTAACCAAAAGGGCCTAAACTACGCATTGGAGGGATATATTCATCATTTTATTGTTGAGAAGGTCGATGAAAAGCTTAACTTACAAGCCAAAATTTACAGGTCACAGTGTACGCTTGTGAACCGCATCTCGTTGCCGTCGCCATCAAAGACAACAAGTTAAAGTGCCACTGAAGTTAAGGTTTTTGGCTCAGAATATGAGAAAAGGATAACGGCCTTTTTACCATCTTTACCAAGAGTGTCTCTCCGTTATCTTGGTGCTACAGTATTTACACTGAATCATTCAGCATAACGTCTGCCAACCTTTGTTATCTCTGCGATTACAGATAAGTTAATGAAGCTAAGCTCCAGAAGTTAACGTTAGCTTAACTAGAGCCCTTTGGACAACAGCTAACAATAATGTACGATCACCAAAGTACAAAAACTAGAACAAAATAGGCTAATGAACTCCCAGCAAACAAGGTGACATGATGAACAACGCAGCTAGGAGCTAACGTTAGGCTAACGCGGGACTTAGCCATAGATCAATTATGGAATGCAATAAATGCATTGAGGAAAGGGAACAGCTGCAAAGACGGATCAGGGAGGTAGGGAGGCAGTGGAGTCTAGAGGGAATACCGGGGACGTATGGAGATGGGGTAAAAGGTGCCCAGAAAGCCTTGATTCAATTTTTGAAAGAAACATAGTTGTATAGAAGAATATAGTAGGTAGTCCTTTTTTTTTTCTTTTAAATTAATGAATTTATTTTTTGTTTGTTTGTTTGTTATATCTTGGTTAAACAATAGCCACATGAAATAATAGTAACTCATCTGCATACTCCAGTACAGTAGGTGGCGGTATGCACCTTCTAAAGCTGCAACACACACTGCCACATACACTGTGCGTCAAAACGCCTGCCTCCATTATATTCTATGAACATACCCACACCGACACTGGCTGACACGCCACGCCGCTCTGCTTCTGCCCACTGCTCTATTTCCAGAGACGCCACACACTGCCTTGTGTGTGTGTCCTCTTTCAGCTCCTTGATCCACCACCTTATTTCTACTCCCCTGCAATTCATCATCATCCCTCATCATCTCTGCTGCTTGCCGGACTGCTCCTCTGATTCCAGACCCCTCCCCTTCTCATCCACGCCTTCTGTAAGCCCCTCTTTCCCTGAACCCAGAGACTGTGTGTGGGCTCATAGCCTAAAGAACTAATTATTACCTTAATGTCTTGGTCAGAGTGCTGCATTTGGGTTCAGACACACTTGTTACAGTCCGAGGTTATGTAGTGATAGCAAATCGGTATTTAAAAGTGCTAAATCAAAGCCAACTGGCGGCTTCAGGATTTAGAAGCCTGTAGCAACAGCTCAGAATGAGCGTAATGTGATCAAATGTAGTCCCAGAATCATTGATTATGTTTTCGAGATTGTAGTGGAGATTTATGTCCAGTTTGGCATAGCAGTGTTAGACAGACATCACTGACATAATTGAGAGTGTGGAAAATGAAGTTTGATATTAATCTTAGAAATGAAATCAGAGCTGAGAGAAGCCAATAAAACACCAAGAGTCAGTTAAAGGAAGCTAAATTACTTTGAAGTGAGCTTGAAGAAAATCCCCTCCACCTTGCACTACTCATTTAGTGAAAACATAACAATCTGCTTACACTGCTGCTTCAATTTACTCTGTCAACATGTGGTGCCTGTGAGGTGTAGTCAGTATTTACTCTGCCTCTCCTTTCTCAAAACAGAGAACTAACAATTGGTATTGAGAATGATGCACCTGATTGTGATCTTCTGAGCTTCCAAATGGCTGCACTGCTCAGAATTCAGAAGAGTCCACGTGACAGAGAGCTCTGCCACAGAGGTCACCAGGTTCATGAATTTTTCTCTTGACAGGAGCTGACATGGTCATGCCGTTGGCATACTGATCATCGTCCCTATCTCTATGTGTTCTATATTTTATTTGTTCAGTATTCACGCACTATTACCCAAACTGTTAATACCCACTAGGCATAAAACATTTTGTAATATTGAATGCTTCAAAGGAAGCCAGTAAAACAGGTTCCAATTAGCATGAGAGATCAATTAGTATATGCTCCGGGAATTTAATCCTTTAATAGGCGTACTTTTTAAAATTCACACCATGTGATTTTTGTCATGTACAATCCTATATCTTTTATTTTTTGTTTCTGTAAATCCCTAATGATGTTTAGTGTATATACACATACAACTGTCTGTTTCGTTTTTTTTCATGTATTTCCCACTCCAAACACCTGACCAATACACACCTACTACATGTGAAACTGATTTTCTCTTCTGTGCTTTGGAGGCTCGTATCTCCGCAATGGATTGGTCGATTTGAGTGATTGACACCTCGTTTGATTCGTTAGAGCCAATAGAATGACGCTATACCCACCAAAATGAGATTGACAACACTGTAAGCCAATCAGAGTCAGCAGAACGCCATTGTGGGGGAGATGTCAGCTGCTGTGAGTGGTCACTGACTATGGGTCCGTCCCAAGACTCTTAAATTACTGCTAATTTATCTTACCTAGCAGACTTTGCTAGCTGTTTAGCCCCTCCCACCTAGGAAAAAATGCGAGGAGCTAGCGCTAGGAGCGATGAACGAGCATTGTCAGTTTAAGAGACATGAGACGTCCTTTCCACTGAAGCGTCACGTGAAGCAACGTCCATTCCTGATGACAGCAGCACTGATGGAGGAGACTAAAGGAGAGAAGAAGAAGAAATTATGAGAAAAAAATGATCTCATGAATGGGACAAATACTTACCCCATTAAAAGACATTTGAAGGCAGCAAGAACAAATTATTGACTTACTAAAAGAAAGCAATACGAAATAAAAATGTTGAATGAAATTTATGTGTCTGTCTTTTTGATATGTTGGGAAGAAACTGAAAAAATGTTTGAAAACTGAAACACTCCACAAAGGAAGCAGTGGTTGTTCTCGTTCAAATTCACAACCATGAAATGACTGCCTCTGCGGGGATACTCCTGGGTTCTTACCACCCAGCTGCCATGAGCTGCCAATTGGAGGCACAGCAGAAGTCTTGATGATGTAGAGGCACTTTAGTCAAAGGGTAACTAACTTAATGCCTTAGAACATTGTGACATTTGTAGTTTTTGATCTCCATGATAAACTTGCCATTTGATCTGAGATGCCTCACATCACCCCGTGGCATACTGCACACCAGCTCACAAAAACTTGAAAAGAAAAGACTGGAAAGAAAAGGGGATGAATGTAAAGGTGTGTCCTGTCTCTAAATGAGTGCAGAAATCCTGTCTCTGTACTGAGATGCATTTTGGTTGTTGGGCTGTGGTGGGTGTACATCAATGTCCACTCCGACTTGAAGGGGACCTTGCTCCTCTTCATCAGGTTGGTCACCAGAGTCCAAACAGATATTATGCAGAATGCAGTATGTTGTCACAGTTGTGCTGATGTGTGCCACTGTCCTTATGTGCAGACACTTGAGCCTCCTGAACTTGGACTTCATGATTCCAAATGCATGCTCAATTGCCACATGAGCTGCATTCAGCTTCCTGTTGAAGCGCCTCTGCCTGGCTGTTAGGTGCCCAATATCCCTGTAGGGCTTCATTAGTTGTTTTAACAGAGGGTACGCTGAATCTCCAGTGATGTACAATCCCTCTGGGACCAGGGCCTGGGGATCTTCCTCTAGTAGCCGCCCAACATCTGTGTCGAAATGCTCTCGCATCATGCCAACTCCCGGGGTGAGCTACATTAACGTGGCAAAAACGCCGCTCACCATCGCAGAAGCCGGTGAGGATGACGGAATAGAACTGTTTCCTGTTAGAATAGGCTATGGGGTTGTTGCAGTGGGGTTTTATGATGGGAATGTGACATCCATCAACAGCACAGATTGTATTTGGAAATCCGGCTGATTGAAACTGTAACTGAGATAGGTGTATTGCTTCTCCTGTGGGCCATGAAATGTGATGTGACAGATGTGAATTTACCAGGGAACAATGGTTAATGTTATTTAACCATTAGACTTGATACACGGTTCATACAGGTGCTTAAAATCTTTGAAAATGCTGTAATTTTAATGCTGTGTTTTCACGGTCTTAAAAGTGCTTGAATTTCAGTTTAGGTGCTTGAAAGGCAGAGCTCTATGGTAGGAGCATTTTACTCGCATTTCCAACTAAAAATAGTTATGTGCAAGCAAAAGAAATCATTCAGGAGCAGCCATTCCAGTACAGATTTCAACCAGCAGCAGAAACGAAAGGCGAATCCTGCCAGTTGTGGGTTGAACGGGGGTCACAGACAGGAATATGGAGGAGCGCTATGGCCACCGCAAGATAACAGTTTACCGGTGACCAAGAAGCCCAGCTCCAGGTCCAGTAATTTCTCCACAGTGACTGTTAGCACCCAGTCCACTGTGGGTCTATTAGGGAATGTACTAAAATATACTAACCGGGCTGCATGATGTGTCTTGTTTACGCACTGATAAGGGACTGTTCTTAACTTATCAGCAGAGGAGGGTGGCTGGTTGATTTTTATTTTATTTATTTAGTATATTTTGATCCCCCCCTGTTGCCACAGATATTTTTCCTTGAGCTTTTCGAAGTGACTGGTGGAAAATGCATGACCCTTCACCATCAATTAGATTTTTAAAATTTAGCTGAGTAAGTTCATTCAATGAACTTTGTATTTTGTTTGTTTTCCTATTAAATATGTTATTTAAAATTTTCACTGCGCTCCTAAATTACTTTTTGTGCTCCTAACGTTTTTCATTGATGGATGATGTGGTGGACAGTGGAGACATGCATCCCTTTCCCTCCTCTCCTCATCTTTTCTCTGCAATCTCATGTCCTCTCTCATTAACTCCAACATCTCATCTTCTCTCTCCCCTTCTTTTCCGCGTCCCTCCTTTCGCTGGCCCTGGCTGCCTCTCCTCATCCTCCTCATCATCTTCCTCCTCCTGTTCACCCACTGCAGCACTTGGCCCTGGTGTGTCCTCAGGGATGGAGGCAATTAGGACAGGAGGCCTCTGTCCTAAAACCTCATCCATGAGGACAAACCAGGGCCAGGTGGCAGCAGTGGGCTTCCCGCCGACCCCCTGACCTGTCCCTGGATCTTTGCATTCCTATGGCAGAGGAAATCAATCACAACAGCAGCAATTTTCTGCAAAGTATTTATTAAAACGTTTTGAAAAAGGAGTGCGTCATGGACTCAAAAAGAGGTATGACTGAAGTGCTCTTTGGAATGGGATTCATGTAGTGATAAAGAAATGAAGGAAAAAAAACACCAAGGCCATAGTCAAATAAACCTTAAAAACACAGTCCTTCGACATGTTTCGGCATCAAGTCTTCATCAGGAATTTAAACAGATTCGAGGAATAAAGAATAAAGGCACTGTAACTACTATGGAAGAGTGCCTTGGAATTTTTTCTATGTTTCTTCATCAAAGTATTTATTAACTTAGGTAAAACAAATGTAGTTTCCATATCATCATTATCCAAATCTGCACATACTTTTTTTTTTTTTTTTTAGGTTGTCCCACTTTTTTTAACCTGTTGAGGCACCACTTTTCCCTCCAGGCCCATTTTTTTTGAAGGATTGTTCTAAACAACAGAGAAGCATGACAAAAGGTAAACACACAAGATCACAAAAGGTGACATCAGCACAGACATTAAACTCCCACCACTACCCAAAAAACAACATTCACTTGTGATCTAAAGATTACATTTGTACTTTGGTCTTTGTACAGGATTTGGGTTAATTTAAGTAACACTTTACATACAAATATGTATAGAGTACAAATTGACCATTTATTATTGCCTTAACAGGTACCTCCATCTGAGTGTGGCCATATTTAAATAGGTGGTTGTTTTCACCACAGAGTTTTATAAACTCCTCCGTTTGCTCCTTGCTCCCTACACCAAAATGAAATGTAAGACATATTTTCTGTTATGTCAACAGGCAAAATTATATATATATACAATAACGATAACAAAAATGCTCCTGAAGTTAGCTCTATATTCAATCCAAACGTTTACAGTTTTACAGCCTAGAAATAAAGCAGGACACACAATCTATCCTATCATTAACTTTATATTTGTTCACTGTGCCGGGTTTATGCACCTGATGTGAGGTATAAACAGCCTACAACATCTCCACAGTTAGAGTAAGATATAATGTTAAGTCACCCTCCAAGCTTGTAATGATTGAAAGTACAAGGGTTTAAGGCTTCAACGTTACCGTTACTTTTAAAGGCTAGCTGAGCTCCTCCTTTCAACAGGTTAGACTTAAGCTAACGTTACATCGTGGAGCTGGCTCTACATTCCGGTGGATACGTGTTACTAACGTCACGTATTTTAACAGCCATTTAGAGGTTTTGAGGCCCCTTGAACTTCTGGCGTTAAGAGAAAATCCATTACTTATATTTGAAAGTGTATTTGGTGTCGGTGCCGCTGCTTGAGCTTGCCACCATTGTCAAAAAGATCCGGGATGAACAAAGGCGCACAAAGAATCTTGGGAAATAGGATTCCTTCGTGGTGCATCCTCGGAATGGGTCCAGGTCATTGGTCCGACAGCCCATTAGTTCGACGTTAGTCCAACTGTCCGCGGTGCTGAACGGCTCGCGGCAGGCGTATGGTGCGCTGCAACTGGCTCTGGGTCAGCTGGGAAAGACTTGAGGCGGAGCAGGCTCACGACTTATGTGTTTGTCACTTTCTTTTTCATTTTAACCCACACCATGATCTTTTCCTAACCCTAACCAAGTGGTTTTTGTGCCTAAACCTAACCAGACCTTAACCACAGGGCATCATGATGATTTCGGAATGGACTTCGGAACAATGGGTTTAATATGGTCGGAACAATGGGATGTCGGACCAATGGGCAGTTCCCCCTCGAAATACAGGGAAAAGGAGGGCGCATTTGTTGGCTGCATTTGAAGGAGCTTTCGAATTTGGACAAATTGGGACAGCCTTTGTGCAGCGTTGTGACATAAGCAGCCTTCAAATTCGCCCATCGAAGGATGCAGACCCTGAATTGGGACACAGCTACTGTTATGCTTATCCCCTGAACCTGATGGTCATCATGTTCGCCCACATTCATTTAAATGACAGACAACAAGTCGGTTGTCATGTCATGTAGCATGATTTAATGGCAGAATGAGCTTTTCACAGCAAAAACAACAAAGGTAAGAGAAATATTACAAAACGATTTCTGTTCTTCTTCTTCTTCTTCTTCTTCTTTGGCCTCTATCTCTCTGGTGCTTTGATGTAGAGTGCTTTTGTGCATATGTGTGGAAACAGCGGGGTCTCTGCTTTCATTTGAGATGAATGGTGTGTGTTTTGCATAACATGCCATCGAGTTAGAGCCCGAAATAGACCGAGTGGGATCGGTGCTGTATGGAGTTGGATTTGTTGTTGTTTATTTAGTTGTTGTTGTTTGAGCTGTGTTTGGGGCATGCAAAAAAGGGTTTTTACAGCCTTGGAGCCCAGGTTCTGCTGTTCAATTTGATGTGCAACATCACTATATTCTTCCTGATCAGTGCATTGTTTCACACTGTGTTTGCAAAGTCGCTCTCAAAGTCCCCCACTTGGGGGATAGGCTTAAATGGCCAAGTCTGGCCGACTTTGCTAGCTGTCTAGCCCCTCCCACCTAGGAAAAAATGCGAGGAGCTAGCGCTAGGACCGATGAGCGAGCATTGTCGAGACATGAGACGTCCTTTCCACTGAAGCGTCACGTGAAGCGACATCCATTCCTGATGACGGCAGCACCACTAGATCTGCTCCGTAAAGCAGCCAGCGTCTGGCGTTACTATGGGTACATCCCAAGTCTCATTATATTCGCTGACCATAACAGTAGCCCCCCCCCCCGCTGTCATGACTCTGGTCACACACTTTTGCATGTATTACCATTGTTATGGAGTCATTTGTCGAAGTTTGTGCAATTACAGAACGGTCTATAGCCCTGCTATTCCACTGTCACTGTGATGAGCAACATCATTCAGTTAACTCACCATCATTCAACATAGTCAGCGATTCATTGCAAAGAATGCATGTAACAGGTACTTACTCTTGTACTGTTTCTCCGCCATCTCGTTCAAATGTGCCAGATGTAGAGGGCGGGTATTTATACGTCATGGCGTTCAGCTGAAAAACTCTTCCGGATAGGAAGCTCTCGACCATCCTAGCTCGTAGCTGCTTAAAGCTGTGGTCGTCCTGCGTTGTGTGTTTTCTTCTTGTGCCCCGTCTTCTTCCTCTTTTGTTCTAATTGGTGGTTGGCAACCAGTACCGCCACCTAGCGGACTGGAGTGTGCAGTAAAAATTCGGTTGACGCCCCACAGCGCGACGCTTTTTGTATGTTTTGGGGTCGGCACTTGACTTGCATCAATGACGCTGCCGTCATATGACGCCGCCGGTGTGTTTTGGCCTTATGCCTGATACATCGAGCTAAATCCGATTTCCATTCCATCAAGATGGTTAACCTGAATCCCAGCCTATTAACCAGGGTAATTTATGCTGCCGGACAATCCTGGTCTGTAGCAGGATTAAGGTGAGGATTAGCTCCATCTATGATTAAAAAAAAATGTTCAGTAGACAAGAACAGACACCTAAAAGACAGTTCTGCCAGTGCTTTCACACACTCACAACTGTCATGTAATGATAAAATAATATGTAGATCATGAAATATATAACATAACTAATCAAAAAACATCAGCTATTGAAAAACAAATTAAAATGTAATAAAGATAATTAATTAATTAAACACTTACACCAATAAAGCCAAAATCAAAGTAATAACAACAAAGCTATAATAAAATGAAACTGAGGCATTAAAAAAAGATTGTATATGTACACCAAACCACATGAATATGTGATCCCCCCCCCCCCCCCCATCGCAAATTCACAGCCAATTAAGGTCAACTGACAACAGCCAGGGCTGGCCCCCAAGTCCAAAATGCTTGTGCGTCACGTGACTCATGTAGACCTCGGATAGTTCCCGGAAGTTACTGGCGGGCCATTTAAATACATAATACTGAGAGACAGAACTCCGATTTTTGGTAAATAGCTGTCAATAACTACATTGATTTATCATATATGTGTAGCACGCCATAAACAGTTACATCTTTATGTTGTTTATTAAAGTAAAATGTGCTAATATTTGAGGATTAGTGTTAGTTTACTACGGTTAGGTAAGACTCTAATAATTCCAACCTTGGAAATTCACGTTACAGCAGCTCAGAGCTCAGAGCAGAGGCAATAGAAAAAGGATAAAATATTTTTTAAATACAAATTAGACATAATGAAAATAATAGAAAATACTAAACAACAGATACTAACCGACTAAAAACAGATACTGTATGCTCATGATTAATAGCTGCACAGGATGAGTGTAATACACATGATGTGTAGTATTTTTACTGTAAAAGTATAGAAATGTATAGATATCCCACAGGAAGTGGCAAAATATTTCACACAGGAATATTACACAGTATGTACACAGTGCACAGTTTAAATATAAGGTGTGTGGATAAGGATATGTATTTATATATGTATACAGGCCAGTATATGTATATTAATGACATAGCATAATTACGTGATAGAAATGTATTATTACACAGTATAACTATGTGTAATGTCTATATACTTTATATATATTGTTGTCTGTCTTGTTTACATATGTTAGTCTTTCTTTACCTTGGTGAAACAGCATGTTGCTTTTATTGCTTTAAAAAAAATTCAATTCTGTTCTTAGTCTTGTGTGTTTGTCAAGAGTGATCGCACTCTAACATTTATTGAAAATGTAATGATTCTAATGATTTATAACTAATGTTATCTTAATTAATTTCAGTGGGTCAGAAGGAGACCGACAACAGGTGACTACCAATGACTGTAAAGTGACAGCACAATGGGTCACTGGGCTAGCAGCAACAGCTGCAGTTTATAGACTTATATATTTTATGTATCTTTTTCTTTTTACTATGTACTTATTTACTGTAACAAATGAATTTCTAATAAACTCAGAAACGTGACTTGGATGTCAAGCAGTTTGTCTGTGCCCTTCCTTCTGTGTTGTCCTCTCGTACAGTCTCCACCATGGTGCTGTGTGGGGATGTTCCAATCGTTTAGAGAGAGAGGTACGCATGCACAATTTCTTCATTGACACAGAGATGAGAATTTTTTTTGGCTAAAGTCAGCAGGAGTAACCTGAGACTCTCTACAGACTACAACAACAAAAATATGTAAGGTTATCATTCTCAAATACTGCATTAGCACATTTCCACAAACAAAGACCACACCATTAGGAAACTCAGTGTTTGGTTTATTAAAAATAAGGAACAGGGAAAGGCTTGCAAAACCCAGGGAGTTGAGACTAAGAGGGTAAGAGGGTAAGAGGGTTGTATCATTGCGGGGTGAGTTCAGGCTCCATTGCATCCCCCTGTTGTACTGAAAGAGAAAAAAAAATAAAGAGGAGAAATGGTTAGGCACACGTATATATGCCTGGGTCTGACGTTGCCATGTGAGATAAGGCACAAATATGACAAGTGGCATCAGTTTTAATTGAATTTGTTTGAAGTTGTCTCATGTTTATGTAATGAATGTATACATGTTCAGTAAGTATAAAGTGTTCCCGAATACTGTATGCATTCAACCACTATGGGAAATGTCTGTGGGTAGGCAAAAGTGAGTTGTGTGTGGGAAGTCACTGCAGGCACATTTTGGTGCAGACCAGTTTGCCAAGACCAAAAAGGGCAAAACAAAGCTTAGAGCAGATTTAATTCCCACCATCTTTGTGCATCATGCTGTGGGCGCCATTGCACCACAATGCACCCTTGGACCTGTAACATCATTGTTACTGCCACTCCTGAACTGTAGCATTAATGGTCCTCATCCTGCAGCACTCCTGACATGAGGCACGCAGCATCACTGCAGTATAGTTCCTTAAAATGTTTATTTATATTTCAGTGTTGGGGGCTGTTGTGACTGATCAGCACACAGGAGACCAGCAGGTGGGTCTACCAGCTCTGGTGTATTAATTTGCACTTGTCATAGTGACTGACTGGCCAATTTGCTTTTGTTGTGCTAACCTCAGCATTTGCCTACTGTGTTTCATATGACTGGCTCTCAAACATTCCTCCCTATCTCATAAGTTATCAGACTTTGATCCTGTGTCTGTGTATTTGAAAATGTCTAGGCTATTTAATTGTTTAATATTATCACACTATTAATTATTTATATAAGCAGGGGATTTTAATACAAAGTTGTAACCACTGTATGTGAATGCATGAATCAGTCAGATCTGCACTCGGGAGGAGAGCCTTCATTAGACTATGCAGTATCGCCCACTACTTGATTTGTAAGTTAATGAACTGTAATTTAAGCTCTCTGTGCTTTGATTAGTCACTATGAAACAACATGACCCTCTTCTATTTTATAATGCTATTAATATTATAATGACAGTAAGTAACTTGCCCAACACTGTATATCATATATTCAATATAATTACTTATATAATTAATATAAAATGCAGTATAACATATTTTATATATATATATATATATTACATATTAAGTATGATTCCTTATCTCTGGAACTATTTGACAGACACCTTGTTAAGTTTTAAGTCTCACCAAGGTCGACTCAGCACTTCCCAGTGTTAGATAAAATGGTTTAGGAGAAGACAATTCAAAACTAACAGGCTGTTCATGATTAGCATTACCTGTATAGTGTGTACAGTATGTACAGAATCGTAGCCTAATCTGTTATCTTATCTTTTAACATTACATAAATCTATTAATTTAATGGGGGATAATCCACTAACAAGCTTTAATGCACATGTTCATTTAGATAAGTTGTGCTGATAATGTAAAATTTGAGTCTTTGGACATCTCACCCGTTAAAAGTACATCACAGCCGGTCTTTTCTGCTGTAACTCCATTGTGCTGCTAGCATGTGCCGCTTACTTCCGGGAACTATTGAGAGGCTCCGTGATCCACCATTACTGTGAAAAAAATGGCCCATTGGAGTGAACGGAGATGATGCGACTCTCTCTTCAAGGGCTCTGGCCCTAGCCATTTTGGTGCCCTAGGCGAGATTGAGATTTAAGATATCGGACTTTCTTTTCCTCCTCCTCCCACACGCTTGGACCTTTTCATTATTATGAAATGCAGGTTAAACGTAAATATCTGCCTGTCTTGACCAGATTTTGACACAGACCCCACTCTCTGTGCGCACAGTACAGGTGCAAGGACAGGGCAGATGAAAAATTTTGAGGAACAGGGGTACAAAGTGTATTTCTTTCTTTCTTGCCTGCTTTCTCTCTTTCTGTCTTTTTTTCTGTATTTGTTCCTTTGTTACCTCCAGAAAAAAATAGGATGGGCGCCCACTAGCGAGTTTATATTGTTATTTTTTGTTTTATTTTCATTTCAATGTGGTGCCCTAGACGACCGCCTGTATCGCCTACGCCTTAAGCCGGCCCTGAGCAAATCCATTAGTTCAGTGGCGATGAGGAAACCTATTAAGTGAATGCAGGTGATCGTGAATCAATTATCTATTTCTCATAATTTGGGATTTTGTTTGTGAGTTTGATTAAATACATCATCTGAAATTTACATAGGAATCCGTACATAAATGTGATAAATAGTCTATCACTAATATTAATTACATTATACACATTTGGTGAATTTCATCAGGCATATTTGAATTGTTAGATTTAATAGATGTTCTTATCTACATATATTTTGTCCCTTTGATGTGGGATATATATAATATGATATTATGCTGAAATGCTGAATTTCCGGGGGAGTTGCTGTTGGGGTAATAATGGTAGGGGAAACACTGCTATTCTTTGGTCACAGATACCCCAAAGAATCAGTCAGTATCTGATGTGACACCATTTTCCGTAGGCCGTGTGACACAGCTCCTTCACATAGAGTTGCTCAAGGTATTGATTGTGGCCTGTGGAGTGTTGGCTCAATCTCCTTCAGTGGCTGTGCAGAGTTGATAGAAAACATGCCTGTGGGTGACATGGGTGAATATGCAGACCATAGCAGAACTGGGATGTTTTCAGCTCCCAGGAAATCTATACAGATCCTGGCAACATCCTTGGAGCCATGAAACTGTGGGTTTGTTAAGAGGCTGTGTCCATTGTCTGTAGCTTGTGCCAGCCCATACCATTTTTATTTATTTATTTTTTTATTTAACCTTTATTTATCCAGGTTTGCCTCATTAAGATTAAGAATCTCTTTTTCAAGAGGGACTTGGCCAAGAAGGCAGCAAAAGTTACAGACACACATTAAATCATCACAGATGCACACAGTTACAACATTTTACAGGCAAGTGTACTGTATAAAATATATAAACAATATAAAAAAACAACAACAAATGATTTGTGCTAGGCTATGAGGAGAAGCATTTGCATATTTCAGCACCTGCTCTACCTTTAACTATTGTTTTAAAAGCACTTAAAGAGATGAGCTCCTGTAAGTTCAAGTCCTTCTGGAGCTCATTCCACGCCATAGGGGCTGCAAACTGAAACACCTTTTTACCAAACTCAGTATGAGTCTTTTTTACATTCAGTAAAAACAATTTTTGTGAGCGTAGACAGTAACTTGTGTTTGTCTGCTGGACAATGTATGTACATAAATAGCTTGGAAGCTGTTTCAATATTGTCTTATAAATAAAAACAAATTAGTGACTCAGCCTGCGTAAAGTATGGAATGGCCATCCCACTTTCTGATAAAGAATACAGTGGTGAGTTAGCGATTTGCAGTTTGTCACAAATCTCAGGACACCATGAGTTCAGCAGACGCAACGAAGCCACAGATGCATGCATGTACAGAATGTCTCCATAATCCACCATAGGAAGAAAAGTGACAGAAAGTCGTTTTCTCACCTCAAAAGATAAACATGACTTATTTCGAAAATAAAAGCCTAATTTAAGTCGATCCTTTTTTTTTTCCCCAGGGACTCAATATGAAAATCAAAATCAAGACCATCATCTATTAAAAAGCCCAGGTACTTATAAAATGATACTCGTTCTATTGATCTGTCCTGCATTGTGGTAATCTGAGGTAAAGACTGGGGCTCTTTCTTTGACCTGGTAAATACCATCAGCTTGGTCTTGTCTGCATTCAAGACAAGTTTTAGCTGACACAGCTGCACTTGTAAACCAGTAAAAGCACTTTGAAGTTTTTCAAAAGCCTTTTCTAATGTTGATGCACAAGAGTACATTATTGTGGCATCTGCATATGAAATTTAGCATTTTCTACACCTTTGCAAATGTTATTTATATAAATAGCAAAAAGGAGAGGTCAAAGAACTGAGCCCTGTGGCACATGCACCATGGAGCGCAACGTTAGCAAAACGTTCACCCACAGGAAGCCACACACGTGATCTGCCATCTGCCCAGTGCAGTGTAAACCAGGATTTATCTGTGAAGAGAACACTTCTCCAAAGTGCCAGACTCAATCAAAGGTGAGCAGTGGCTCGTTTGAACTGCTGTCAGGTTGAGACCTTGCTGAGGATGACAAGCATGCAGATCAGCCTCTCTGAGACAGTTTCTGACAGTTTGTGCTAAATTCTTTAGTTGTGCATACCAATTATTGCATCAGCTATTTGGATGGCTGGTGTCTTGCAGGTGAGGATGCTGGGTGTAGATGTCATGGGATGGTGTGGTTTCATGTGGTCCGAAGTTGTGAGGATGGTTGGATGTATTGCCAAATTTGCAGAAACAACACTGGAGATGGCTTTGTCGAAAGTGACAATGTTGCTGCATTGTTAACACACAGTGCCACAGATGTTGCAAGTTTTGAGGGAGCTTGACATTGGCATGCTGACTGCAGGAATAGCCACCAGAGCTGCTGACCATGAACTGAATGTTCATTTAATACCTAAAGTTTTTTTTACAATGTCGTTTTGGAAAATATGGCAGTACATCCAACCGTCCTCACATCTGCAGACCAAGTGTAACCAGGACAGTTCAGAATCTTCACTTCCAAGTAAACATAATCCAGGTTTATATTAGCAAATTTCTCACTAACATGCATTTAAACAAATTTGTAAACAGAATTTGAAAGAAATAAGCCTTTGGTGAGCATAACAAAAGGTCTTAGATCATTTATGTCAATTCATGAAAAATGGGAACAAAAACAAAAGTGTATTTGTTTTTCTGTTCAGTGTAAGGTCCTGAAACAAAGATCGACACTGTGTCGAGCAAACTGGCTCAAGCTTAACATCACTAGTTAACTTCTGTCTTCTTTTTATTAAGTAAAGGAGCTCCAGGTCATGTTCCTTTTTTAGATGTTTTTAATATTTCAATCTATTCCACTAACAGGCTACTGCTCCTTTGTTTTACAGCCAGGTTTCCTTAATCCTATCCTTGACCAGATGGCACCAGCTAGCAAAAACAATGAAGCCATCAGAGCTAGCTGTGTCTTTAGTGTTTGACGAGATGGCAATAAAAAAACACCTGGACTACAATCCAGTACTGGACAGGGTAGATGGGCTCACAGCGAAAGGTGAAGTGGTAAAGCAGGCAATGGTGTTAATGGCTCAAGGAGTAGCCTCAAAGTGGAAGCAAGTGAGTTAATGTTCATTAGTTTCATTCTATACTGCTTAAAGCAGCTGAACACTACAGATACAGGGTGCAGTTTATTTTTTTACTTTACCTGTGGAAGAAACAGCACAAATACTGTCAGAGGCTGTGAGGCGCCTGCACATGATTGGTTTCACAGTAAGTCTGAATAAAATCCAATTAGAGGAGCACAACATGTGTGAACACTTCACCTATATGTAATGGAGGTTGTATTAACATGTACACTATGTGTCTCTTACAACCGGTATTTTTTGTGGTCTGTGACCAATCCTCCTCCAATATTAAAACATTAAAGCTGTTAGGAGCCAGCCTGGACATCGCTGACAGCACAGATGTGGCACATTGTATATCAGTGGATGGGAAGACAATTCCAGTAATATTTGATATGCCTCATCTGGTCAAGTCTGTGTGTAACAACTTTAAAAAACATGGTCTGAAGGTTAGTTTCATTATCAAATAAAATATGGCTAACATGTTTGTTCCAGCCCATTTCACATCCCATAATGAATTCTTGGCACTGTAATCATGCTAAAGATAATTGTAAGTATTGCAAAACAATGATTTCTCTGTTTATCTGTGTGTTACCAAAGCAATGGGCTGTCAACTGTGTACACAGGGGCTTGTAGCTCCATTTGTACAAGTTGCTGTACAACAATGTTGCGTACAACAATGTAAACCACATGAACAGCATCAAACCACATGTATCACATCACCTTCATTTGTCTTGTGTTACAGATAGGTGTGAACCAATCTTTATGATGCATGTATGTTACATAAATATCAGAATCAAATCATAATTCAGTCTGATTGTTGTTAGATCAAATTGTCATACCTGTGAATTCTTACGTTTTAAATGTAGTGTTGTCATGATACCAAAATCATTGTTTCGGTACCCATACCAATATGAATTTCGATACTTTTCGATAGCTTTCGGTACTTTTCCTAAGGAAAAGTCCTTTTGGCTACAAACCTTTAGAACAATAAATAGTAGGGGTGTAATGGTACCAAAAAATCATGGTTCGAAAGTACCTCGGTACGGACGTCACGGTTTGGTTGCTCAAATGTTTCACCAAGTTGGTGTTGTCTCGTGTTGTCTCCCTTTGTGAGGCAGACTTTCTCTTGTCTTTTTTCATGTGCGCCAGCTGCGAATGTTGATACAGGTGTTATCATACACACCACTTGTGTAATCTGTGCTCCAGTAGGAACAAGAAAGCCGTTTTTGTGCATAAGTGAGTAAAATAAATTAACTAAATTAATGAATTGAATCAATTTCAAAGTACCAGTATTTTCCAAATGCAGTATAGTACCGTCTGGAATACTTTAGTACCGCAGAACTACTTTAGTACCGGTATACCGTGTAACACTATTTAAATGATATCTCTTCACCCTTTTTACAATATGTAATGTAATAATCATACAATCATGTAGGCATGAAGACAATGATTTACCTAAAAAGGCTACCAAATGAGGCACATGCTAGAGCAGAATTCTTCGAGGACAAGAACAGGCTGTTCGACATATTGAATTCAAGGTATTCATTATGACTCAATTTTAAATGCCTACTGATCATCACAGATTTCTTAATTTTTTTGGCAATTATTTTATTATTATTATTATTATTATTATTATATTATTTTATCTCATTCATATAAGGTTAATTCATTGTGTGTTATGAGTGAGTGAAAGCATGCAAGTCAGAATGTTTCCATGCAGCTTTCCTCAGCAGAATGCTGAAGACATTGACACATCATTGACTTCTCTGTAATATGTTACTACAGACCTGGATTTACTCCCCCTTGCCAATGGGGCTTCATCCTCACCATCTGCAATGTGATCCTGATTGTCCAGCAGCTGGGGAAAGAATTGGGAGAGCTGAAATTCAAGCTGTATCAGGATTGCCTTGAGGTATACAAAGAAGTAACATTATGTCCTCTAACCCATCTTATGTTCCCCCCCAAAGAATCTGTTCTCTGTGATCCGTGGAAAGGGCGGACACCGGTTCAACCCAACAAGCAGGGAGTTTGCCTCAGCCCTCAAAGGTGCCTCCATTGCAAAACTTACAAACACCATGGGGAGCAACTGCCTCTTTGATAATGGCACCATTTTGCTCAGCATCATACAAAGCAATACACCTCCGACATGTGACCTCCAACTTCACTTGAATCCCCCAACATCGTCTACCTCGCAGGTGTGAATCAACAAAAGTCACTTGTATATGGCTGCCTGTCACGTGCCCACTGACACCTAAAATCAACAAAACTGTATTTACAAAACTGTGTTTTATCAGTTTTATTAACACTAGGAACATGTATATTCTGACTCAAATATTTTCCTAAAGAGGAAAAGATACACACACATGACGCTAGCCTAATTGAACCACCAAAGTCTTCCAAGACACAATCATGAAGATACAGGCCAAGTTAAGAGTCCCTGAAAGTGCACTGGGCAGAGAGCAGTCTCCGCAAGGCTCTGAGGCAGGAGGTGGAAATCACGAATGCTTTCTCCATCCTCACTGAAACACACCCAGAGCATGCGTTCGCTCTGCAAGAAAAAATAATGGAAAAATACATCATGTGCAGGATAGGAGCAGAGTTAAGGCAGGGCAACCGAAAAATTCAAGAGGATCAGACGAGAGCCAGAAGAAAACTGAAATGCTTCACAAGCTAAATGTGTGTTTGTTTGTCGTTTGCTTTTCCATGCAATAAAACAACATTGCTAAAAGCTACATCGAATGTGTGATTCTGTTTTTTTCCAATACATTGTTCGGACTTGCGTTAGTTATGTCTTGGTAGTAAGAGGCTCTAGCCTTGGACCAAGACGTTCATTGCCTCTTACTCAATGTGCAATAAACCTCCCGACCGCTATAGTGGCGCTGTGGCGCAGTAGAAAGCTGGTGCACTCATTCATTGCAGGACGAAGAAGGGGTGAAGAAAATTTCAAGACATCAGAGATAAAATGCATATTTATTGAACAATAACGGATATACAAACACACCCGGCAACCCCCAGTACACCTTCCTAACATCTGTGTCTATGAGGTGAGTACATTACATGTTTGATTTGAACGTTTATGGAGACGTGAATCAGTCTAGACCGGGAACCCCCAAACGAAAAATGGGGTTCGTTTTCAAGACGTTCATGCAATGAACGTCTTGGTCCAAGGCTAGCTATCACTTGTGCCATGTTAACCAATCACTGGGGGCTGTAGGCGGGACATTGTTACACAGCCAAGAGTGGGGACTTAAGGCATAAAGACGGCTGTATCAGAGCCAGAGGAGCGCATTATAAAATAAACATATTTTATCGGTTATCGGTGAAAAAACAGCCTAAAATAAATAGAATTATAGCTGCTGCGCAGCAATGGTCAGGGCCGGGCAATTTTAGGCAAAATTAGGGAATTCTGAGCAACAAGCAGAGCGTAGGAAGATGGAAAAAAAGGTGGCATTCTAAGCATAAGAAACTATGCTCTAACTCACTGAGCTAATTAGCAAGAGACAACTCTGCGGTATATATGTTTAAAACTTCTTCTAGCTCATTATAGGAATTCTACAGCTGCAATGATTAATAATGAACCAACTCACCTGGCTGCCAGATAATTCACGGCAGTGAACGCTCTTGTCGTCCAGTCTCTTTGGTGGAGAGAGACGAGGAAAACAAACACGTATGAATACAGCAATTAATCGCGGCCAGAAAAGTTTCCGTCTCCCTTTTAATTTACCGTGTAATTAACCGACTTATCACATATCGCGACAGGCCTAATAGGAAGTCATTCAGCTGTTTTAAAACTATTTTCCCAAAAATCCTCCCCAGAAAAGGCAGGTTTGAGATTGGTCTGTAATAAAATATTAAAGATAACAGAACAATCTATGTTCTGTAAGCGTTAACCCTGCAAACCAATTAGCAACACCAAAGCTAAAACCTAAGATTATTTTTCCTCATGCTTTACGTCCATGAGCAGTTAATAATTTGAGATTTTGACAAATACGCCTATCCATGTTTGCAAACATAGAGCTAGATCAGAAGAATGATTCCACATTCATGTCTGTATAATAAATATGAAGCTAAAGCCAGCAAGCAGTGGGTGTAGCTTAGCATAAAGACTGGAGGTGGGGGAAAACGGGTAGTCTAAAGGGAGATCCTCCTGAGATCCTGTTGTCTTGTACTTTGTGCATTTCTTTTGGTGTATTTACTGCATATAACGTGTGGAAAATGCAGATTAAACAAATAAATTCGGCTATGGTATGTAGATTAGTGAGCTTTAGAGGCTAGCTGTTCAATTTTGCTTCCAAACTAGTACTTTGCTAAACCAAAATCAGCTCCTTATGAGAGCAAAAAAGGAAATGTATAATTTCCCAAAATGTACCTTTAAAGCAAAGAATGGTTTTGGCTTCTTGGGTTATTTCATCATAGTGTAAGAGGCCGAGGAGATAAGGACCAACTTGTATTTCACAATAAAAATAGCTATTGTTTGAGAAAATGTTGAAAAAAAAATGCAATTTATGTAGCAGATAATGTTTCATTTTTAAATTTTGTAATCATCTCACCACCCATTAAGATTTTCCTAGTAATAACCAGAGGCCAGTTGCACAAAGCACCTTAGGTTAAGATTTTCCTTAGAGTCCAAGTCAAGGTTTCCTTGAAAAAAAATCTGTTGCACAAAACATCGTCAAGTCTTCTCCTTAAGGTTTTCTTAAAATCTTAACTAAGGATTTAAGTTTTTCTCCTTATCTTGCTCTTATACTTACAGAATTGCTTAAAGTTTAATAACCATAGCACAAAGAACCTAAGTAACCAAAGTAAGGACAAAAACATGAAGTACATCCAACTCTATCTGAGAAAAATTAAAGCATCCAAAGAGGAGTGTTCTCTGACCAGGAGAACTTTGATGGACACACTTAATGATGAGCAACTGCTTTTGTACTTTAAATTTTACCAGAATCCAATGTATGATTGTGACTGTCTGAAGCTGGATCACTTAACTTTCCAAACCTGCACCCTTCCAGCCTTACAACTAATGATTGCTCTGTGGTTTTATGCAACAGGATCTTTCCAGTCAGTTACTGGAGAGGTACTTCATGTAAGCCTTGTGTCATACTTAAGGTGCTTTGTGCAACTGGCCCCAGAATCAGAATAAGGTTTATTACCAAGTTGGTTTTTACTTACAAGGAATTTGCCTTGGGAGCATACAATAAACAAAGCTGCAATTAACAAATCAAGACAAAATAAATACTAGAGCACTCGGAGAGCGCAGACCTCCGCCAGGCAGCTCGGATTTCCCGCCATTTTATTATTTTATCCACTTCGCTTCAACCGATCACCACCAAAATTTTATCATCCGTCAAAATCCGTTCAGAACTTTTCGAGTTATTTTGCAGACAAACAGACCAACGCTGGCGAAAACATAACCTCCTTGGCGGAGGTAATAAAGGTGATCCCTTACCCCATTCCCCAGGCAGACTTACCAATGACTGACAACTTTTGTCTCTAAGTAAACTGTGAGTCATTGTCATGTCAATAGCTTTTAAAATGAAAGTTTCTACAACAACAACCAAGGTCATTGAGGCAAACGGCATTCAATGAAGAACTAATCAAACTGGCTCAGGACAAAATCAAAGAGCATTTAGTCTTTACAGTCACATGTTCGGAAAATCTACCACCTGTGACTGGAGCTGTAATGAGTTAAAGGAAGTAAACAAACTTGTTAATAGAGTTGCCACAGAAAGGCAGTAACAGTCACACCCGGTGCATCATTAGTTGACTCAGCCAACAACAGTAAACACAGCAGCAGCAACAGAGCTTAAATGAGAAAGAAAAAAGCTGTCAGTGCTTAAAACCAGCAGCCTGCATGGCATGCATTCATCATTTGGACCCATGAATATATGAGCAAGAATGATTAGTTTCACAAAACAAACAACTCATTTGTTGTAATCTATGTCCTCAATATTTATAATAACTTCACCATGAGTACCTACAATCACAAGAAAGTTTCAGAACTGAGTGGCAGTACTCAGTGTAAATATCAGGTATCGGTATTATGTTAAATAAAAGTTTCCAGATGTCCAGGGGTCTAACTTGCTGCTAAATTGTTATAATGAGCTTAAAGAGGTCATACGTGTAATTTGATCATTTCATATCTGAAATCTGATAATATATTGTTAGGGTCCAATAGTGAGGCATCAAGGTCAAAGGAGTTGTTAACAAAAAACAACAAATGTGTGAAAAATCACAAACCAAGAACTGAACAACGGGCCTTTACAGTTTTTCACGATTGTTAACACACAAAAATCACTACTTCACACTCCCTTATGACTCCCTTAGACTCTGACTCTCTGAGGAGAGAGAGAAGGAGGACATGGAGGAGGACAGAGAAGAGGAGGAGGAAGACAGAGAGCAGCAGGAGGAACAGGAGGACAGAGAGGAGCAGGAGGAGGACAGAGAGGAGCAGGAGGAGCAGGACAGATTGGAGCAGGAGAACAGAGAGGAGCAGGAGGAGGAAGACAGAGAGGAGCAGGAGGAGGAGAACAGAGAGGAGTAGGAGGAGCAGGAGAACAGAGAGGAGCAGGAGGAGGAGGACAGAGAGGAGCAGGAGGAGGAAGACAGAGAGGAGGAGGAGGAGTAAGAAGAAGGAGAACTATTATATCTAATGAGATTTGGGCCACTGTGATAGACCATGTGCTGAACCATGGTTTGAGCATGAGGGAGGCTGGCTTGAGGGTCCAGCCCAATCTCAGCCGATTCACAGTTGGTGCCATCATAAGAACATTCAGGATGGAGAACAGGTACTAGTTTATACTTTACTATAAATCTATTTGTCTTGTGTACTGTAAAACAATACAGCATTTGTGTACTATGTATTTGTGTACTGTATACATTGTGTACTCTATATACTGTGTACTGTAATAAAATACTGCATTTCGATAGAATACAGTGTGCTCACAGTAGTTATATTTTGCAGGACCGAAAGACAACCTCACAGTGGGGGAAAAAGACGTGTTTTCACACCAGAGCAGGAGACCCTAATTGTGAACATGGTTCGTGAAAACAATGCAATTACCCTAAGACAAATTAAACAGAAGATCCTAGCAGATAATGCAGCTTTCAATACGATCCAGAATGTCAGCCTGTCTACACTGGACCGTGTCCTCAAGAGGAATTCATTAGCTATGAAACAGGTCTAAGCACTGACATACAGGTATTGTAGCCTACCTGTGATGTACAGTAATATATATTTTTTTCCTTTTCTACAGTGTCTTTTGACCTCTCTGTCCATACAGTAACTTGCATTCTCTCTGTTTTTGTTTCAGCGAATACAGGAGCTTGATACAGCGAATGAACTATATGAATATATTTTCATAGATGAGGCTGGGTTTAATCTGGTCAAGAGGAGGCGCAGGGGAAGAAATATCATAGGCCAGCAGGCCATTGTTGGGGTCCCCGACCAGCGTGGTGGGAACATAACCATGTGTGCAGCAATAAATCACCATGGTGTCCTGCACCGCCATGTACATCTTGGTGCCTATAACACAGACTTGCTGCTGGCCTTCCTTGATGACCTCCACGAACAACTTGTTCCACCAGATCACACTGATGATCCACAAAGAATTAATTATGTTGTCATCTGGGACAATGTGAGTTTCCACCGGGCTCTGCTTGTACGTCAGTGGTTCCAGGACCACCCACATTTTACGGTGTTATTCCTCCCGCCGTACTCTCCATTCCTCAACCCCATAGAGGAGTTCTTCTCTGCTTGGAGGTGGAAGGTGTTTGAGCGAAACCCCCAGACCCAGGTCCCACTCGTCCAGGCCATGGAAGAAGCCTGTGGTGACGTCAGCATCGAGTCCATTCAGGGATTCATGCGCCAGTCAAGGCGGTTCTTCCAGAGATGTCTAGATAGGGAGAACATCGCCTGTGATGTAGACGAGGCCCTCTGGCCTGACAGAAACCGAAGGCATGATGATGCTTGATCATGATGATTCCTCAATCATGTACAAAAATACAGTAAAACATTTTTGTGCATATTTGTGTGCTGTTTTATGTTTTATTTTATGAAAAAAGTAGGCTACACTGAGTCATTTTTACAAAAGGAGAAATATCTTATTTTCCAGAGTCATTGTCATTCATATGGTGTGTTCCATTTTACAATAGTGTTTTCAATTTTGCACTACAATGTGTTGTAAATGCTTGGTAGTGTGCAGCAAAAGCTTAGCTGTGTGTGCTCAATGAATGGTATGTGTCATTGGAAAATACGACTGTGTGTAGCAAATGAAAACATGAGTTGCATTTTGTGAACACAATGTAGAGATTTGATGGCAAGAGTCTTCTTGCAAAGGGAGTGTCAGGGTTAGCATTTTGTGTGTGCAGTTTTCAGTTTTGTGTGTGCAGTATTGAGAAAGCCGTTATTGTGTTGAGAACTCATGAGAATTACCCATTTTTCCTTTTGGAAAATGTCTGTAGGCCCACTTCTTCAAACATAAAATATCACACAAGTATGCAGCAAATCATTGCTTTATTTACAGTGTTTCAGTGCACAGGCATTTCTAAAGAAAATGTACGTAAAAAAAAAAAAAAAAAAGTCAAAAGGTTACACTTTTGCCTCAAACACCCCCACCCCCCTCCCCCCCCCCTTCTTCTTGTCCTCCTTGTCCCACTCTTCCTCCTCCTTGTCCTCCTGGTCCTTGCCCTCCTTCTCCTCCTCCTTGGCCTCCTCGTCCTACTCTTCCTCCTCCTCTTCCTCCTCCTCCCTGTCCTCCTACTCCTCGACCTCTTACTCTTACTCCTCCTCCTCCTCCTCCTCGTCCTCGTCCTCCTCCTCCTCCTCCTCCTCCTCCTCCTCCTCTCACTCTTACCCCTCTCCTTCTCTGGTTGTCGTTGTCCATTGTTCAATGCTCACCAAACAAAGCAGAGGCTCAAGGCCCTTTTATGCTGCAGTTCTCCTGATTGGAAATTGCTCACCAGACCTGGGTGTTTAGAGATTTGCATCATTGTGTGTTGTGGGTTGATGCTTTGAGATTTCAATTGGGGGGGGTGTGCAACAACTGACCATTGTGTGTACAGCTTTGACAACAAGGTGATGTGTAATTGACATCAGAGTGTAAAGAAGGAAAGTCAGAGTCTAATGCAGATAAGGGAGTGTTTAGATGTGGCAAATTGGGCCGAGCAATTGGTACTTGAAGTGAGGGTTTTGCAAACTGTGCCAAATTATCAATTGTTGTGTGTTAAGAACCGTGAAAAACTGTAAATTCCATGAGCTCTGTCCACCCAGCAGTAAGCCATTTTATTTTTTTATTTTTTTTAACGCTTTTCATGTATTCGTTTTCAAACTCCTCCTCAAGAGTTATAAGATATGTTTATAAATTTGGTGGTATAACCCTCAGAGTAGTACAATGCTGCATTGCAAAGAAATATTCATTAGGTCGAATGATGATGTCACAGGTCATGTGACAACACACCATTTTAGGCATTTTACAGGTATGGGACTTTTCCAAACTTCCAAAGGATTCAAGAAATTAATTTCAGATTTTTTGTTTTCATGAATTGGTGTTGTGATGAGTTGGGGAATTTGCATGGTGACACTGGACACAGTTGTACCTTGACTTTTCATGGTCCACTCTGCCCCAGATTTCACATGCTGCCTGTATTGAGTTATAGTGCTACCAACTGACAACAGAAGGTCAGCCTTGTGTTACAATGATCATCTGACTCACATGGTGTGGTCTATAAATGGTACACAGCAGCATGATGAATAACTGAGTATGTGGTGCTTAAAATGACTTAATGTAAATTCTGTATGGGCTAGAAAATACGTTACTGTATGAAACAACGTCCAAGTCCTGCATGCAGTGTCCGACAGTCCCAGAAATGCATGGCTGTGTCAAACAGTGTCCCACCAGCAACCCCAAACGTGGGATAAGGTGCGAGGGCCTGTTTTATTTCTGTTTGCAGCTTTAATTTTTATACTCTTCTCTCAAACATGACATTTCTGCCCGCTTCTTGTCATGGAAACTGGAGGTCACAGTGAAACCTATTAGGGAAAACTTTGCTTTTGAACTTTTGAAAGTTTGCGTAAGAAGAGCAGGAGATTTAACAATTGCATGCAGGGCTTCCATCTCAGCATGTTTATTCTGAGACTCAGATATTATCTTTGAGCTCAGGCTCACAGAGAAAATGAGCTCACAGGTCAACAAGTGACACTTGAGTTTGTATTATTATCCTCTTGCCATAAAGGTTTTTATAGAGAACAAGCTGAAGTGGAACTTCTGCATGTAATTGTTTTATCTAAAGTACAGCAACTTTCTTCTAGCTTTTAGTCATAGTAATGCAAGTAGCACTACATTTACACACTTCAGACTTTAATTTTCTGTAAAACATAAGCAGTGGAGGCAGAAGCTCTTAAATTTTTGATTCAACACTACTTTTCCACCAATGACCATCCCCAAACTGAACTTTTAATTGAGATAAAATCAGCATGGTCTCATCATCGCCATTTCAGTTCCACTTTGTGATTTATTACAAGGGTGTATTTTGGATAAAAGTAAAAGCTTCAACTTCCTTTAACCATTTTTTTCCCCCCGCTCTGCTTTGATGCCTCACCACACAGAGTGCATCCTCTATGCAGGCCATTTTTATAAAAGCTCTCCACACATCCAGCCCTGAGAAAGAAAGACTTCGCCAGCACTAATGGCAGCTCCTACTTTCCAGTTACTTCAGAAGTGAGAGGAGAGGATACATCTCTGAACTGAACACGTTGCTCCTGTCAAATGAGAAAGAGAAAAAATTGAATGAATGACTTTCTTTTATGTTAAGATATCATTCATTCCCTGACAATAAAGAAGTTATCCAAAAGTTGTACAGAAAAAATACACATAATTCTGTGTGATATTAAAGTTTGGATTAGTTTGTCTGTTTGTCAGGAGAAGTATGGAAAAATCGATAGCCTGATTCTTCCCTCGTTTTCCCTGCATCCTAGTTTTCTCCTCTCGAAGGGATTTTGTTTTATATTTCAGTTCAATCAGGAGAGAGTCGTTTTTAGTTTTGTAAAAACATTTTTAATAAGTGCACATAAGAATGAAAATGTGAAAAATCTTTGGCGATTACCCCTTCGAGATGGTGTGCTTTAAGGAGGGTGATGGATCTGTAGTCAATTAGGGAACCCCCCCAAAACAGTGTAATAAGTGAGAGGGACGACAAACCGTTTGACATGAGACAGTCCTTACCTTACCAGGAGGCAACAGGCTTCCAACGAAATAAGCAAAGAAAAATTAGAAGGGAATGCATTGCTAAAAAAAAACATGAACAAACCTAAATGAGAAGGCAGTCAAATGTGTATGAATAGATTGGATATGACAGAAGGAGGCTGAGAAAGTGCATGGTTCTGGAGACCATGGGTGTCTATGTTGAAGAAAATAAAAGGTCAACGGGTATGGAGCTTTATCCCTATCTTTATTGAAGAGAGGGGTCTATCAGTTTGAGAGCATTATTTATTGGTTTCACGTTCAAAAACCCTGCCCTCGCACTCAAATAGCCTCTGCTTGCGCTTGGATCTAATCTGTTTCTGCTGAAACTGTGTGCTCGCATTCAGATACAGTGTTGCTTGCACAGATTTCCTGCTTGAGCTTCGGCTTTTCCCCTAGTGCTCAAACTGTTTCTGTGCACTCGCGGAATTTCTGCTCTCAGATTTCTGCCCTGCACCTTTTTTTTTGTGTAACAACCCTGTCAAAATCCCCCAACCAATAGAATGCCAGATTTACTGCTGACCAATGATATGATCCCTGCCTCCTTGTGGGCGCGCTCGCTTTAGTGTTAGAGCGTCCCATCCGGGCGGGTACTCTTTAACCGGGTTCATCCAGTCCCACCCTCCAGGGCTTTATTAAATGTTCTTCCCTTGCTTTCTTTACAACTTTTGGAATAAAGGGACTGTTAATTTACACGTGTGCCATGTGTGTGTATATACATATACATATATATATATATATGTATGTATGTATGTATTATACAACAGTTAGTTCCGACCGAGTAATTGATTGGATGAGAGGCATTCCATGAGTGCTGATATAGAGTATAACATCACTGGGACTTGTAACAGTAAAATCACTCTGCTCACAGGTGTTATAAATATAAATACAGCCGTTAACTAACCAGCTGTCACACTCGCTACATTGACACAAACTGACACTATAGCGTTACACCAAGAAGATGGATATTTACCCAAAATTACATTTGAATTAAATTATAAGTGGTCGTCAGGAGAGGACGAGAAAAAGGAAAGCCAGGACTTCTGTGCAGACCTCCAGGTGTGTTTGAATCTGTGCCAACATCCAGGTTTGCCAACGTTTCATCAGCCGAACTGGACAAAGTTACACAGCTGCAGATTAATGTAAATACAAAGTAGCTTGTGAGTTCCTGGCATGTGTGCTGCGTTGCCTGGCAACAGACCAGGGGAACTGTTTTTTTTTTTTTCGCTGAGCTACATAACATACTTAAATAATTTATTTCATCACCTTTTGTTAACATTTCCTTACTCAGCATTGCTGTCTAAGCTGTTGTTGAACTGTTGTATGAAAGCAATATCATACTCCAGATCGTGACATTGTACTGTATATCCTCACGGCTGTAATTGTCTTCGGCACTCGGCCTGTGACCTTGTGCCTACGACCAAATCACAGCCGTGATGATATACAGTAAAATGTCACTCCCTCTCGTGTGATATTGCTTAAATAGAGTGTATGACAGAGCTTGAATAATGTGATCATTGTGCTTTTTGTGAGCTGTTTAACAAATTCAAGGTATAAAATGGTTAAGTGCAAAGAACCTATTTTCAGTATAAAAGACCAACACAAAACTTATATTTAATTTAACTTAAAAATCTTAAAAAACAAAATTACACCATGTAATGTGAAAAAGCTAAATACAATAACAATTACAACACATGTTTTGCGTTATACAATGCTCCACTATTAAAACAATGTTTTTGGTTATATTATTTACTCAACATATCTGCATACAATGGTTCATATGAAATCTTAGGAATCATATTATGTAATTAACATGAGGTGGTGATGAGTTGTTATCTATGTATGTTACTTAAAATAACTCAACACTGACAATTGGTTTGACACGGGACATGAACACGTTTGTTTGACCAATCCATCCTAACCATCTGTCTGTGTGGACCATAGACATAGTTACTGTGATGCCATCCATTGATTTGTGGACTCCTGTTTTGAAGTATTGAATTATGCATTTTGGCTGTCACCATCTTGGGGGTTTTTTTGGAGCCAGAAGTGACCAAATTTGTATGATAGGGCAGAGCTGTGGAGGAGCGAGGGGTGGATCTGGCTCACAGACAGTGGTGACACCACACAGACAGTCACTCAAGAGCCCCATCCTATGTGTAACTACAAGCCTTAGTAAAATGTAAACGGGTGAGATATAAAAATTCACTGTGCCAGGCTGTAAACATGTTTATTTCTGCTGTAAATTGGGCATTTTAACATGGGGATTGAGTCACTCTTGACCCACCCTCAAGTGGTCATTTGAGGAACTGCAGTTTTTGGCACTTTGGAGGCTGCCACTTGATGCTAACTTCATCCCCTTTCACACTACCTGTTCAAGGCGGGAATATTGCGCCATTATGCCGCCTTGCTATTTTATAAATAAAGACCAACTGTGGAATTTGGGGAAAGAGAGGTCTTATTTTTAATTCTCCACTGGAGTTAGTTAAGGCATCAACATGGTGTCTTTATAAACAGGATAGCTGACAGGACAGGACCATGGGCAGGACAGGTGTGATGTTTTGACAACATGTAATGTGTGCAACCCACTGCAGGAGATTTAAAAAGTAGCTAATAGCAGTTAGCAGCTAACTCAAAGAAGGAGAACAGCGGCTATAGATGATCAGGAATGGTAAATGATTGTTAAGTCCTAAAATGTCTTAAATTAAGTTTTCTTAATATCAGGCCTAAAAAGGTCTTAAATTGTCTTAAATTCAGATTTGATGGGTCTTAAATATTTTTGGTCTCATTACCGTGAAAACTTCTCCAGTCTGACAGACCCAATGACTATTTACAATCAATGGACAGACTGAAGCATTGCAATAATTAATAGCATATGACAGCAATGAGATTTTCAGGTTTCCTTTTTACATTCAACACATTAAATTTAAACTCATCTACTTGTCGTTTTTTCTATCTGTTCATTTTGAACTGACTTCAGTGTGTTTACTTGGAAAGAGTACTTACATGTGTCTCTCACACACAGACACACACACACACACACACACACACACACACACACACACACACACACACACAAACAGTAATGTGTATTTCCATTGTGTTTGGTGTTGAATTTCATATAAGGTGGTGTTATAAAGTCTTAAATTTACCTTGGTTATATCTGTAGACACCCTGCATGTTATGCCATTGTTACTGCCATTGCTCCTGACAGCCTGCAACACATAAATCACGTGATCAGCCACATGGTTTACAATTATGTGGGTTCTATACCAATTATAGTGCATTACCTTTTGTCAGTATAAGTAAAAACACAGAATGAGAACAGCCTGATTTACTCAAGTCACCACACTATACGTGAATGCACACTGGCACTGGTGTTATGACAATGTCAAATGGTACCCTCTGTTCATTTTAGTCTGGTTCAAGGTTTACAGTAAACATTTTGGTCTAGACCAACGGGCACTGATACCAAGATAGTATCTCACTGCTATAGACAAACTGAAGTATACTAGCGCTGCTGTTTCCTTGTTCAAAATGTATCTGATGGCCCAATCATCCTCACTTACCCCAGGTTGACTCATCACTGAGAGGTGTCCCTGGCACAAATGGTGGGAAACACTGTAGGTCACAATCTATCAAATCACTTCATGCACCCAGTGGGTGATGGCACCGGGGTAAACCTGACTTACACTTTGTTTGACGATCAATATTTGTAGAAATAGCCGCAAACTGGAAGTCACACTAAACTGTGTTAGGACTCTCACTGTGGAATTATCAGACCAAATAAACCAGGATTTAAATTTTAATAACAATCTTCAAAGACAGAGGAGATTGATGAAAATAATGAATGCTTGGCTGCAACAACTGAAATGTTTATATGTGATGTGAATAAAGTGTTGTTCGTTGCGTCTCCCATCCACTAATTCACAGTCAAAACTCAAACAAAGATCTCACAGACATATCCTGTTTCAAGCTCCTCACTGAGAGTGCGTCATCACTGGACCTGATCTAAGTCTCTGGATAGTCTGACACTGCCCCACTGACTGACTTCATTTCTTAGCCGTATTATCTATTCAACAGCAGCTTCAGCTCTTCCAGCAGACTCTCAGACTGTATCCAGAGGCGAAACATCTTCCTCAGTGTGAGCACTTGGGCAGAAAATTAAAATTATTTCCTATTTCTGTTCCATCTGCTTTTGAATTCCTTCCTATTTACATTATTTTTAATTGAATATTATTTTTGCCTGGTGGCCATGCTAGTGGTAGCAATGTTGTCAGTCATCAGCCTTTGTCCAGATGGAAATATCTCAACAACTACTGAATGGATGGTTCCCAACCTTTCCTTTAAGGGACCCCTTTCCTATCACTGAGTAATCTGATGACTCTTGACTAAGGGGCATATCTTATGGATATTTCAACAGTACAGAATGTAACCCACTTCTGATAGGGTACACTGAGTAGTTAAATAATTAGGACCAGTGTCTAGATTCGCAGGAGCGATTTACAGAGAGAATGACAGACACAATAAGTAGCTGGAGCCAGATGATGTATTAAATGTAAAATTATATTAAAGGCACTTTGGAAAAATAACAAAATAAAATATTTGTTTAAACCAACGCTATAGCTTCACTCAACCGGTTGAGACTCTTAAGTGCATTCAATGCAACAAATCAACAATATTTAACCCTTTTGAACAGGTAAGGCAAATCACATAAAATGGCACAGTTCACTTTAAATAACAGACAATGCCCCTTTAATTGAAAAGGAGTTCAATGTTCCTTTGTTCCGTTCAGCTAGCATCAGTCAGACAGTCAATTTCAGTCAAGCGCTTTTTATATCAGTCAAGTCAGGTGGTGAGATGTGACCTTTAGTCCTACCACAGAGGTGAAAGGGGAAAAGATGGAAAGGGCGGTTACCTCCTTGGGACAAAGGTGATGTCACTCCAGCTCCTCGGATGAGGAGATGCTCAGTTTCACAGTTAGCTCGCCATCTCCTTCATCAAGGAGAATCTGAATCCACATCCAAATCTAGGGGTTTTCTCCAGGGAATCTCAAAAAACCTACCCTGTGCAGAAACAAGGCTATTACTCTCTGGGTTATGTCTGAGTTCCTGTCTCTTATGGCCATATTAAAATCACATCAAAATTCTTCAAACACTACTGTAACACAGTGGTGATTAACTTCATGAATTACTGTTCAGCATTTCTCATGAAATATTTCATCCCTTTAAACATAACTTATCTTTTCAACTTTTTAACCATGAATTATGAATATTTAACATTTTACACATTAACTTGTGATTTTTTGACATTTTATCCATGTAATAGACATGTGTGTCTTTTTTAAATCATGAGCTGAATGACAGCACATCAGCATTGTTGTTACACATCACACAGTAGTTTTTCTTAACCATACTGCATATTATTAGCACTGGTGGTGTATAACAGGACAGCTATGCTGCAAGTTTACCCAGTATAACATAAAAAGAGTACAAAAAATTAGAGATGTACCAATACCACTTTTTCCTTCCTGATACCAATTCCGATCCCTGAACCTTAGGTATCTGCCAATACCGAGTACCGGTCGGACACCAGCGTGTAAAATAAAAATGGATGGGATATGAATTGTTGTATGTCTCAAATCTAACTCTATGTAAAATATTAAGAAATAAATACATAATAGCAGAATGAATGTCATAAAACTTTTTTTTATTATTATTATCCAGTGTTGACACAGATCAAGACACAGGTCAAAGTGCAGCAACACAATTTGGTAAAAAAGACATTTTAAGGGCTACAGTAGAATGCTTTTCAAACTTTGCTCCGTTTCCATTTTGTTTGCCTGAAGCTTGCGTATGCGTAATGACATGAGGCTTTACGTGGTATCGGATTGGTCATAGGCTGTATTTGCTGATACCACATTTTAGGCAGAAAGGTACAACTCTACAAAACATATTAAATCCACCATCAACATAAAATATTTGACTTATTACTCATATTGTATATTTTTCTATCAGGTTACCAATGCAAAAAGTCTGCTGCTTTAACACTCTTCATATCATAGCAGTGTGTAGAAAGTCAAGTTCACATGTTAGCCAGGAAACAAACTTTCTGCAGGACCTCATGACGACACATGGAACTTGGCACTGCAGACCTGCTACCATTGTTAGCTGCAGTTAGCCACATTAGCTTAGCTCGGCTCAACTCACCAAGACACCGTCAAAAGTTGTTAAAACTCCTGGCGCACAGGTCCGTGGATCCGGTCAGTCACTTCACACTCACACTTCTGCTTAAATTTATACAAACCACTAGTTTTAGTTTTGCTAGTTATCAACTCATTTAGCAACTTGTCTACTTCAACTGCTGTATCGTCTCCGTGCTTCTGACTGACGGACTGATACTGAAGAGGGTGGGACTTGACTCTCCTCTCCAATCAGAAGTCTGCATTGGCTGATTGAACCAATAAGAATCAAGTATAGGTAGGATACCTGTGATTGACACCTCGATTAGCAAACAGAAAATAAAATGTAAATAATAATATATATAATTATATACATAATTATACATAATTACAATTATACATAATTGTTATTATTGTATCATTAACATGGTCTGCGATGACTATAAATATGCGCGTTTAACCCTCAAAATCATATGGACTCATCATGGATTTGGATGACATCGCTGTGATGTGTGCTGCTGCCTGCCTGTACACCCGAAGAAGACGCTTGAAAAAAAAAGCACTTTTCACTGCACACATCAAGATATTTTTGCTCTATTTAAATGTCAGTTAGTTGATAAAACGCTTTGTTGTGCAATGTGTCATCTCATTCAGATGAAGCCAGAAAGGCTTGCATGCCCAGGGTACGTCTTTGCCATTTTAGTATATTTCAAAGTTGTAAAGGTTTGATGTTGTGGTGGGTAAATCATAATGCCCTTTGTTAATTGCTTCCTCCTCAATAGTCAATCCGCTCATGACTAGATGGTGATTTTGATTTATGTTCATGCTGAGATTTTTTTTTCTGTATTTAATGACACACAAAACCTCCTATGCAACTAGGCATGTTTTAAACTGAAGGTGAACAACAGCAAGCAGCACTATGCCGCTGTCAATAAGTCTGCTTTGCGGCTCCTTTAAATGACTAGCGCGATTTAACTTTGACGTCAGTCACGTGAAGAGCGACCAAAGCGGCAAAATATTTTAGCTATCCTATATTGATACAAATGGAATTTTATAATTTATATGTTGCTTGAAAAAACATTGGTATATTGTACAAAATCAATATTTCGATATGTTATATGATAACTTAACGTAGCTGTCTAGCTAACGATAGCCGAGTGATGTTAGGCCAACAGACAACCATAAGGATGCATTACTGATGTTAGCTAGCTGGCTACATAGCTAAGATTCCTAATGAAGATAAAATATTTCTTTGTTTGTAACAACTAGCCAGGCAAAGACAAAGTAACAAATCAAAACTTCATAATCCTACTGAGCTTATTATTGATCCATTTTTGCATCTTTAACGCCAAAATGGGTAAGTGTAGATATTAACATGGCTAATATGGAGCCTAGTGTTCTGGTTTCGTCCGGATCTGCTACCTCGCACCTTGGCGCCACTGTGGCAATCATTATTATTAGCAAGGATTTGTACCAGGGTTGGAAATTACCACTCAATAGACTACCATAGATTTTTTTGGCTGACCAGTGTTGCAAATCTAGCTGCCACATGCATATTTTATTGGCCTTTGGCTGGTAGCTAGTGCTAATTTCAAATCCAGGTTTGTAATTAACTTTAATTTGACACTGGAATACCTGAAAAGTCACACATATTTTAACTTGGTTCTTGAAAAAAGTACTTAAATGGAGAACAGAATGCTAAATTATTCTATGAAACATATTAGAAATGTAAATACTGTATATAAATTTACAATAATAATGACCAATTAATTAATAATTAGTTAATTTTAGACCCTGGTAACATGTGTTAGCTCTGTTTATGAATCTGCACACTTTTTTTTGCAACAGATGATTGTGGAGAAAACAATTGCATCCCTGGGGGAAAAAGTCCTTGAATCTGACCTGCCCCTGTCTGTTAGAACCCTGAACTAGTCTAATTAGTTTTGATATGTGAGCTGAAATTATTTCCCCAATGTCTTATCATTTCCATTTTGAAAAACATTTACTGTGAAGTTTGTCATTGTATTTCGAATCTCTTTTACTTCTCCCTCTGCAGTAGCCTAAATGGAGCTGTCTGAAAATAACCCTTGTCAACCACCAGACTGTGGACGACAGGCCAAGACTGTTAAATCCTTAACCACACACTTCCTTTTGTTGAACGTGATGTTCTCGGGAGAGGGTGAAGGATATGTAAGTATTGATAAATTATTAAAGATGCAGAGCAGACCTGCCAAGCTTCAGGCTTTGGCCTTAATCAACTGTAAATGTATTGTTGCCCTGTATGTAAACAGCCATCATCTAAGAAAAGAGCTGATGAGTTGTTGTGATGATGTTGTCCCAAATTCAACTCATTGATGTGTAGGAATTTAACACAGGTTGTGTTGATTTTGACACATGCTTTGTATGAGTGTATTACTTATATTTGTAATGTCAGTTGAGCAAACATGATTAGGGACATGGCAGTTTCACCTACTTGTGCTAAATTAGTTTACTTGTGTGTGCTGCACATGCATGCATTTTTGATGATCGCCTTCGTCCAGTCCTTTTGTCTTTTCGTATTTAACCATAGTTGTCCTCCTTTTTGTTGACAGGCAGTGGCGGCTAGTATGTGATAAAATTTAAGTTTTGAGCCATGACTCCTTCTATTCTGGCTCCCATTTACACAACAATACAACATTTTAAGACTTCTATGTAGCCTACAGCCCTGTGGTGGAGAATCATATTTTGCCTCCAGCTAATTAAATGATGTTATTGTGACGTCAGCCCTAGAAGGGTCTCCGAGAAAAATTGATATCACCTATCCATCAAACTCCTTGTAATGAGACAATCCACTGTATCTGAGCTCTTTCTCCACCTGTTTAGTTGCACGGAATTGTACAGGAACACTCACACAGAGATAATTGATGAATAGATTGATTTACCCAGCAGTGTGCCTTGATTATTCATTAAACAAGCCCTGTTGGTCTACATAGTAACAGTCATGGAGTGCGAACCACTCCTCACAGCCCAGCAGGAGCCGTTATTTGTTGCCTTTCTGGCTATTAAAAGCATCCACTGCTTTGTCTGATCTCGCTGTGATGGATTAAGGCACCTTGAATTGATAATTTGGACATTTTAAAGGTTGGGAAAGGTGCATAAAAGGGATAAATCCATCTCTGCCTGTCAGGATGGTGCGTGTTAGGACCACTTTTATTTGCAGTCTATGAATTCACTATTGTTTTTTTATAATATGTGAAGCTTACAGTAGGTGCTGATGTACATGATGGGGTTTGAAAAGGTGAAAGAGTCATTTGTATGTAACACCAGGCATATTAGAGTCAACATTTAAAGTCAACATTTCCTCCATTTTTTTGGTCTAGCTATCTGTCAAGTCTGGTCAGTGCAACCACACCACTCAGTGGGTTATATGTGCCGTGACTTACTGACCCATGCCCTCCTCAGAAAGTCTGAAGCGAGAGGCTTCATGGAGACCTGCTGTGCCAGGTGTGCACACTGTTTCTTTGACAGTGGATTTCCTGCTGCTCATCAATAGTAAAGGTCAGTGTGTTTCTGTCTCTCAGGGCAAGGGAGCGGGAAACACTGTGGCTTCACAGGGGAAACTGAAGAATCTTCTTTATTGTCGATGTTTAAAACTGTGCAGTGAAGAGATTTCACCACTGTGTCTGGGCTCTCACTGGCCATCAGGAGTGACTTGACTTCACTACCGTTAATCTACTGTGAAAAAAGGAAAGAAAGGGGGGTACTTAACTTGAGATTTGGAACTTTCTTTCTGTTTTTTTATAGAAACAGGCAAAAGGGAAGGTCCAGTGTACACAAACTGAAAGAACACAGGGCAAATCTATATTTGTACGGTGTTTGTTTGCATGATTTCTCTCGATGTATAAATGTAAATGCTAAATGAGCTTCTCCGAGTTTTACTTTAAGTATTTTTGTGATTAGAGGTTGCACTGTTACACCCCCAACTGAAAAGAAATGATAAATTAGTTTTTTCTGAAACACCTTTGTAGCCAACCTATGATACTTTTTTTCTTTTAATTTTGATTGTAAATGTTATTATAGGATAATATGTACAAAGTAATAACAGCCCTAACAGAGCATTATAGCCTACAATTGAAATAGATTTAATTACTATTTATTGTGTTAAAATGATTAATAATTTAGCTTTGGTATCCAACCTCAATATTTGTTTAGTACCAACTGGTACTGAATTCTGTAAAACTTAACTTAAAAGCCTAGTCCCAATTAAAAGCCTAGTCCCTTTTACTCGCCTGGTGTAGCTACCCATTTTGACAAATAAACGCCTGTCTCAATTAGACACCAGGGCCCTATTTCAGAAAGCAGGATTAGTGAAAACTCTGTATGTTGAGTCTGAGATGAGGAAAACTCTGAGTTTTCCGTTTCACAAAGCCAGTTCAGCATAGCCTCGCGTCAGCCTTCCCCGTACGTGAAGAGCCTGGTTTCCATTCACTCTGAATTTTGTCTGGATTCTGGATCCGGAATTCACCAAATTCACCAAAGTAAAACTTTAAATTCTGGCACACCATCAATTTACAATAAAAGAAAAAGGTTAGCTTACTGGCTTGGGGCTTTTCATATAAATTATATTCTAATAATTATATTCAGGTTTGCTTCATTTAAGCCTGATGTTGCAGGAAGGAGAAACAGGGAATGTCCTTTAGTGAATTAAGTCGTGGACGTTGAGGCACAGTTTATTCAGAGGCTGCTGCGTAAGGAGAAGGTGAGTAGACCCGTTTGGACGTCTCCCCAGAGTGTCTACATGACAGATACTGTTTCACCTTACACTCTATCATTTATCTAACAATCTGTTCCACCCACATATATCAAATATTACACATTGTGGATTTACATTATCATCGAACTAAATTCTATGCACTGATTGCTTTGATTCTTTTCTTTATAACGTCAGAGACACTGAACACATCACCAGGCAACGGTTTGTCGGGCCGTAAGAAAAGTGACTCTGGCTCTGAAAAGACTTTTGCCCATTTTTGTGTTTTTCCCTTGGCATAAATCAGAAAGCATTATCATATAAGATTTCCATGGGGCATCGGTGGCTTAGTGGATGGAGCAGGTGGCCTGTGTGCAGGGGCTTGGCCCTTGTTGCAGCGGCCGCGGGTTCAATTCCAGACTGCAGTCCTTTGCTATATGTCTCCCTCGAGAAATTAATCTGCGTGGATACATTATGCATTGTTTTATGAATATTTTTCATATATTTACAGATTCCGGTGACTCAACATCCCATCATAGCTCCACCTGAGGATAAAGGAGATTATGTGGATAGGAAGTCATTTCACAGCAATTCAATTAATCTCTGTCTAATATTCAGTCAATCAAACTTTATTTATATAGCACTTTTCATACAAGAAAATGTAGCATAAAGTGCATCCTAAAAACAGTAGAAAAAAGCATGAACCCAAAGCCTACTGAATAAACACACACACACACACACACACACACACACACACACACACACACACACACACACACACACACACACATAAAACACATGCCTACAGAGGAAATGGCAGCTGAAGCGCTATGTTGCTGTCGATGTTCAGCTGTGAGGAAACACCAGAGTAGTAACCAAATCAGTTAAAAGAGCTAAGAATAGGTAGAAAAAAAAAATCTAATCAAAATTAAAAGTAAGATTAAATGTTCAATTTAAAAACTATTAGTAGCAATAATAATCAATGTTCAAACATGACAATTTAATAAAATCAAGTTAAAACCTGCATTAAAAGTTGGCGTTAATATAGCTTCATAAAAATACAAACAACTAAAATTGTACAATAGGCTAAAATAAATAAGCAGTCTTTTCCATCCCACCTCATGCTGTTAAACTGCAGCTGCCGAAATAGATTTTTTTTTCATGTCTTCATTGGCGGTCATTAAAATCTTTGATTTAATTGGGATGAAGTAAGTGGCTCTGCTTATAACTCCACTTTCTGCCTCTGAAAAGCAAACTTCCCTCAGGCTGAGGTGTTGAGTTGATTGAACTAATTCTGATCAGCTGTCCTGGAACCGAAAACTCAGAGTTTCCCAGCTCAGGCTCAGTCAACTCAGAGATTGGGACTGGGCTCAGAGTTTGTTGAGCCTACTTTCTAAAACAGAGCCCAGTCTGGTTGCCAAGCAGTTCATTTTTTTTTAATAGGAGTTGGCTTAGTGGGAGAGCAGGCGCCCCATGTACAAGGCTGTTGCCACAGCGGCCCAGGTTCAAATCCAGCCTATGTCGGTTACCTCAAATGATGTGTCTATTTCTCCATTACCTGGTAAGTTATTTGTATTCCTTTGATGTGCTGTCTGTCGAAGCTAGATCAAATGAATGATTCATAATTGATATGTTATCCGAAACCGAAATTTTTAAACAAGTAATATTCATACTGGTTTAAATAAACAATTGTATTTCCCCATGTTTACTGATTGACAGTTTTGTGTGAGCGGAATTAAACACCTGTCTCAAATAGATTCCTGTCCCAAATATAGGCCTGTTAATTTCAGTGATTAAAGAAAATAATAGCCCAGTCTAGCTAAGTCTGTTAAATTTATAGTAAGCTTGCATTGACTGTAATCTTTTTTTTCTTTCCTTTTTCTTATTGTTTTTAATGGTCTTTTTTTTTAGGCAAATTTAGACGAAGCGCTGTTTGTAGTTTTCATATGTTAATTTAAAGGGATAGTTAGGATCTTTTGAAGTGGGGTTGCATGAGGTACTTACCTATACCTACAGTTAATGTCAGTAAGCATGCCCCCAGTTTGAAGAATCAGGCAGCGGTACTCTCAAAGAAGCTAAGCAATGTACTGCTGTGGATGGGGGCAACAGCAAAATGTATTTTAGCCATCAATGCCATCATCAATGTCAATTCAAGTGTACACTATATTTACAGTATTTATCACTGCTTTACTTTGCTGTTTGCAATTTCTGATCAGTTCAAAAGGTGCTCTTTAAGAATATTTAACTGCTTAAATTGATCATTTTGAAATAGGTATTGAAACGCAGGTATTATATTGGCCAAGGCTTGGAGGACTTTTGATGCTGGATAATAATTCCCAGCTCTGTCTGTATTTACTGTCTAGCATAAGTTAAAAAGTCTTTTTATCTTAAAAACTTTAAAAATCAGCTGCAGCATACTCTAGAGGATAGAATGTACCATAATTGTTAAACTCTCAAAAAAACTTCTGTTCCATTTCATTCCATTCTTTCATTTTCCATAGAGGCAAAAACTGTCAACAAAAACTCTTCACAGATCACAGGGTGAACAGACTGCATTATGGTAAATGTAGCACAGCCTTTTAGTAGCTCTAATGAGCCATTTGTGCCTCCCACAGTGGGAAGTATCACCCATTTTCACAAATTGCCTTACTCCTGCATTTCAAAGTGCAGCGAGTTTTTTTTATTTATTTTTTTTTTTGTAATATTTGGGTGCTGGTCCTTTTTCAGACCTTTCTGCCCCCCTTCTGATCCATTAAGTGAAGACTCAGTGCTTATTATACTAATTTCATGAAGTGTTTGTGTGAGTGCCAAATCGAGAGCCTGCTAACTGATTGTAGGCCGCACGTAGTGTTGAAGGTCATGTACGCAATTAAACAAGAACGATCACATTCAAACAAATAAAGTGTTCGCTCTGTCTGCTGAGCTCGTCGCTGTGTTATTGAGGGCAAAAGCTTTTTATACATTTGGAGTTACATTTTAGTCTGTGGGCCGACAGCATCTGAGGGGCACTTTAATTTCCATCAGTGCAGTGTATTCAGCTACAGAAAAGTTGCTTTGTTTTATAATTGTTAAAGGGGGAGATTGTTTTAATGTAGTTCAACTGTTCTTGAGTTGACTGTAAAAGTGTTTTCTAGTTCTTGAAAATAGTTTGACAAATTAATCTAAACTCAAGATCCACTTTCAGCCACTTTCACTCACATTCTCCATCAGTTGATGGTGTTGCTCATTTGTCATAAAAATAACCACCTGTCATCTGTGGAGTTATATTTGTCTCATTGATAACTGTAAATGCACAGAGGGTGATCTACAAATATTTCTTGATCTGCAAACGTTTCATAAGTATGTGTGTGAACAGGTCGACAATCTGTGTGTAAATGTGTAATCTGTAAATATAAAACACATTCCACAAATACAAAAAATATCTGTGAATACATTAAATTAATTTGCAAATAAATGAAAAGCATTTGTGAATATCTTCACGTTTTGCATTTGTGAACTCAGTTTTTATTTGTGAATCGAAAACACATTTGTGGATCTCACTTCTACGCGTGTGGATTTGCTTTTTACACACACGCATTTTGGAGACAAACTTTGTGCTGGTCCCGAACGAAAATGCACTCATATCACTCGGCCATCTTCGGATAGCACGTGATCACCCAGCTGATGACGTCATTTCTGCATGTGAAAGTAAGAGCACACAGTCTTTCTATGAGCTGTTTTTTGTTGTTGTTTTAAATAATAATCAGCGATAAGTAACGTGCATTCATTGTTTTATGTTAATGTCATACAGTGAGTATTAGTGTGTGTTTATTTGTTCTTTGTATCTGGCACACACTTTTGTATACATTTCTGTTTGAGTATGAAAGACACGGTGGCCTGGCTGCTTCTTCAGTTGGCAGTTATCAGCCAACATCCTTTATTTTTTTCATTTATTCTTTCGAGTAGGATTAAAGTCACAAAGCGCTTCACATCTTATTATTAGTGTACTCTTACTAATGTAGTTGTAATGTCTGTGCTGACCGCACCTTGTTTAGTTACATCGTTTCAGTGAGGTTACGTTAACTGTTGTAAGATATGACAAGTGGCAACACTTGGTTAAGGCCTTTGATAGAACAGCTGTTGGTGTTGGTAGCTCTTTTTGTTTAGAAATGTAATATTGTAGTTGTATTGTTTATTGTTGATACTGTATGTAGATTGCGCTAAGCTAACGTTATCTACTGAAACAGCATCTGCTGCCATGGCAACAGTAAACATTCATGTTGCGGGGCTGGCGGGACGAAAGCAGGGTGCAGCATTTTATGTAGGCTAAGGGTTAATGCCCAACGACTATTTAATCTCTGGGCGTTGCCATGGAAACCCACTGTGGCCGCAGCATAGAGAGCAACTGATCAGTGAAGGGAAATGAGATGATGGCGAAACGTTACGTGATATTATTCAGAAGATTATTTCAGAAAGCCAGTGCTCTTCTTACTGCTTGTGTGTTACAGACTCTGGTGGTCAGAGGATGATGTGCAAAAAAAAAACTTGAGATATTACTTTCATGATTCATTGGCGTTCATTTATAGGCCCAAGAAAATTTGTTTCAAATAATCAACATCCAAATAGTAGTCAAAATCGTTTTTAATTGCAACAAATAATTCATAAACATATAGTAGCCGATAGGGCATTAACGACTTTGATTTTGGTACACTGGAGACGGGGATCAAGCAGTTTGTTTCACTTGGGATAGATTGTGCTTTTTTTGGTTCATAGTTTTTGATTGACGTGCGATTTATTCGCGTTTAGAGGGAATTATTTTTACCGGCAATTACCGGATAACGGAAACGTGGGCACAGTTATCTATATAAAATACACAGACTAACTAACTAACTGATTGACTAACATAAACAATTGAAAATTGAAAAAAGTTAGCTTGCACTGTTAGCTCCGGTAAGGGAAAGGATGAGGGAAAACGGCTGACCGGAAGTCACACACAAAAACACGTAAGTTGATCACTTTTTACTTCCATGTTTGAAAATAAGGTGGATAACACCTTTTACCGGACACCCTGCAGCCAATCAGAATTGGGTATTCACCCAGACCATGGTTTAAACATTGTTAATAGACCAGAAGTCATAATTTTGTACTGATTACACTAGCAATGAAAGGTTGTGGAGAGATGTCTGGATGTCATTCACCAGCATCTTCTACCGTGGCCCTCTTTACAGGTTGGATGGTACTGACTTCTGCTCTATTTACAATGTATATAAAATGCTGCACCCTGCTTTCGTCCCACCAGCCCACAACATGAATGTTTACTGTTGCCATGGCAGCAGATGCTGTGTCAGTAGCTAACGTTAGCTTAGCGCAATCTACATATTAACAATGAACAATGCAACTATTACATTTCTAAACAAAAAGACCTGCAGCCGGACCACCGCTCAACCTGGATCAGTCTTGGTTAAATTGCTGGAAACAAGGCTAGTCTCCAGGGAGGGTGGGTGACGGTCACAACCACGCACAGTACGGATATAAAATACTTGACTGCAAGATTAATAGTGCATCAATTTTCATAAAAAGCTTTTGTGAGCTAAGCTACAAAGACTAAAGCCTGATTTACGGTCGTGCATTGAATCGACGACGTTGCTACGTGGTTGCTGTGACGGCGTCGTGAACCCTTCGAACTTCTCCGTCACTCCGTTTCGTCGCGGTGTAATTCACCGCCAGAGCGGTAGTAGGCTGCGTTCCTTTCCTGAGTGGTTATCATCGTTGATTCTTTGTTCAGCTTCCGGCTTTTCCGGTCACAGAGAAATGAACGCGGAGCACAGACAGACGGCTCCGGCCGTATCCGTATTGAACGTTGAGCATAATGGCATATATATAATGAGCCTTAACAACATCTACATCGCAATATAAGATGTTTAAAGATGGCGGGGATGGTGGAATCTGGAAATACGGAACCGGAAATGCGTTGCTACCAAGCAAACCAATCACAGCCGTGCCGGCCTGCGCTGTGTCTGCGTCGCCTCAACGTGTAGTTACATTTTTGGGGAGGTGCACGTCAGGCTACGCCGGAGGCTACGACGAGACTTCTGCGTAGCCTCGTACCCTACGACGTAGCGACGTCGTCAATTCAACACACGACCATAAATCAGGCTTAATACAGACAGGTAAAACAAAAAAAAAAAGGTGCTGGAAACAAAAAAGTCCAAAAGCAAAGAGAGGATTTCCGCACACTTACATCTGTGCAATACTTCACTTTAATGTGAGCTTTCGGTCTAGGAGACCCAGGGCCGTGTCTGACCAATTTGGCACCCTAGGCAAGATATTTGCTGGCGCCCCCCTGACTCACGGTTCGGTTCAAAGAATGTAACACAGTGAACAAAGAAAAACAAAACAATCAAAAAAGCACTTCTGAAGTACAGTGGTAAAAAGTCATATATGGTAAATGGGGCTTTTGAATGGATCAGGAAAGGCCATCCTAAATCAGAGATCCCCAGATCCGCAATAAAAAAGACTACAAAAATAGAACAGAGAGCTATGCAGGGGTATCAGGCGAGGGCCGTCATGAACCATAGACCACAAGTTCTGCAAAAAGACAGAAACAAGAACAAAGGGACATCCTGAATTACAACATAACACTCATGTCCAAAAAAGCTCCCTTTGGCATAACTTCATATCTATATCTCCCCCTCTTGGCAATTCATTATGTTCAATGCCCTGAAAATGTAGGAGGAGACAGGATGAGAGGCCTCATTGAAATGATGGGCTACAGGATAATTTATATCATTACGTCTGCTCTTATGCTCACTAATTCTTTGTTTCAACACGTGTTGTTTTACCTACGGTATATAAATCTTATCACATGGACATTTTACTAGATAGATGACATTTTCTGTACTACATTTGATAAAACCCTTAACAGAAAAGCTTTTACCTGATCTAGGATGTCTAAAAACAGGAGTTCTCCATGTGTTGTGACACTGGGCACAATGACCACATGGATAATTCCCATCCTTAAGAGGAGCTAAAAGAGTCTGCTTAGGGCTTAGGGAAATCGCAATGTCTAGAAAGCATCAGTTGTTGCAGCTGACAGGGACAGCTAACACTAGCAGCAAAGCTAACATCAGGACGTCATCTATTAAAAGCCTCCCGTTGTCGGATACAACATGAAGCTACTCCAGTCAGCTCAATCATGTTGTAACTCAGACATCCGCTGGAAAAATATTTTTTTTCACGGACCCTTTATTGAGTCATTGGGTTATTACAGACACCGCTAATGGCTAACCGCTAACAGCTAACGGTTAGCCCAGCTAATCTACGATAACCATGTTCTTAATTACAAACAAAACGTGCACACAGAAATAGTAACGTTTGTTCGATCATTGTGTTTATAGTTTAACAAACATCAGATCAGTCTAAACGGTGATATAGTGACATGAAAATGTGTTCTGTTTTGCCTCTATGTTTCCGTGAAAAATAAGGTGGATAGGACAGCTAAAAAGACGTTCCGGTCAAATTGCCTGATGACAGGTTCTAAATTATTGCGCTGGCTCAACTGCTAGTTTGTAACCATAGCAACAAAGAGAGACAACGGATTACAATGGGCACCATGAGTGAATTTATTGTTAATTTAATTTATTCAGTGAATCTGATCATTTTGATGACTGGGATGCAGAAGAAGAAGGGTTAGAGAATGAAAAAAAAAGGGGGATCACAGCCTCCGGAGCACAGCTGTAGGTTGGCTCTCTGACACCGGCCTGGAAACTCGTCAGATCATGACCATCACGGGACATCGGTGTGAGAGCAGCCAGCAGGCTTATTGGGTTCCGTCAGTGCAGGAGAGACGAGACTGGAGCAACATCTCGTCGTCTCCAAATATTCTAAAAAGCAGTGCTCAGTCTCCGTCCTTCAAATGCTACTATGATGGACATACCCAAATGACTTTCAAATTTCACTATTACTGGTAATGTAGCATTTAATTTTAAATAGGAAACAATTGTTAATTTGTTAATATGCTTATATGATTTAATCTCGACTACTAGGGCATTAACAGAAAAGTCGATTTGTCGACGTGTAGATGTCAGTGGCACAAGTAGACACCCCCCGGGAGGAGTCGACAAGTCGTGTGTTTTTTCCCTCTCTCTCTCTCTCTCTCTGTGCTTACACTGACTAGTGAGCATACTCAGGCGGACTCCGCGAGGAATGTCCACAGTCATTCGGGCTTTCATAGTCGAGCGCACTTTGTAGTTTCCTGTAAAAATGTCAGTGAAAAATCCCCTGATGTGAAAAGTACATGCCGAGTAGTCACTGGTGCGCGGAGCGAAGTCCGCATGGTCGTAAAAACTGAGCTTTGCGCACACAGGCTTGTGTAAAAAGCAAATCCATATGCGTAGAACTGAGTTCACAAATGACATTTCGAAAGTTGTAAATGTTAGGAAGATATTCACAAATGCTTTTCATTTTTTTGCAAATTGATTTAAAGTATTCACAGATACTTTTTGTATTTGTGGAATGTGTTTTATATTTACAGACTACACATTTACACACCTGTGGGAGAATGGCCAAGATCACATTACGTTTCACACTAGTGGGAACAGTTATTCCTTATATGGCACAGTGCATTGTAGTACATGTAGGTTTTCAAGATCTTGAGCAAAATCAAATGCCATGGTCCATTTTCTCTCTGGTTATGTAGCACCAATTTCGACAGTGTTTGCATCTTTCTATTGTATAGAAAACCTTGTCTTAAGAAAAGACCATCTCTCCAGCAGTGAAAAACTTATTTAATACATCGCTTAGCTGTTGTCAAAATGACAGGGCAGGACAGTGTTCCACTTAAAAACACTGCGAACCTGCAAATTTAAAGGGATGTAACTGATTTTCAACCAGCTTTGTGTCACAACAGTGTGGGCCACATAAATAGATAATGGTAAACCTCCCTCCACCCTACCAGTGCCCAGATCTCCCTGCTCATCTTCCAGCTCATTGGCTCTCAGGCTTTTGGTCTCTACAAACAAGCCTGGATCTGTGCCAATCCGTCATGGTCTCGACAGTGGTCTGCTGCCTGGCCAGCCTGGACCGTTGATTCAAGACAGGATGGATCCATGCTTTCATGTTGTTTATGCCAAATTCTGACCCCACCATCTGAATTTTATTGCAGAAATTCAAGGCACCTGGCATGGTCTTGTGTTGCTGTAGCCCATCTGCTTCAAAGTTCAACGTGTTGTTGGCTCAGAGATGGTCTTCTGCAGACCTTGGTTGTAACGAGTGGTTGATTTAGTTGCTGATGCCTTTCTATCATCTTGAACCAGTCTGGCCATTCTCCTCTGACCTCTGGCATCAACAGGGCATTTTCACTCCGAGAGCTGACGCTCACTAGATATTTTCTCTTTTTCGGACCATCCTCTGTAAACCCAAGAGATGGTTGTAGGTGAAAATCCCAGTAGATTAGCAGTTTCTGAAATACTCAGACCTGCCCATCTGGCACAAACAACCATGCCACGTTCAGAGTCAATTACATTGCTTTTTCTCTCCATTCTGATGCTCGAACGAATGCTTGAACTTCAGCAGGTTGTCTTGACCATGTCTACATGCCTAAATGCATTGAGTTGCTGCTGAACAGGTGTCCCTAATGAAATGGTCGGTGAGTCTATTTCACACTAGAAATGTTTATGTTATGCATGAAATGTACAGATGTAATCGTGGATTGCAGAAAGGTACAATGCCAACATTTTGCAATTGCAGTCATGATGCATCCAGATCATTCAGCATTATCAGTAGTGCAGTCACTGAGAGCAAGCAATCAGAATAATGACACAGTTGGCAAAGACTCAGGCTTCTAACAGCGTTATAGCTTCTTGCATAATCTGCCAGGTGTATCATATTCATGAGTCCCTTATTATCTGTGATTTTTTTTCCTCAACTTGCAATTTATACCATCCTGTAAACACAGCTGCCAATTTCAGACCTGATTCAGATGATATGTTTAGGAGCTGGAACAAGAAGTGAAATAAATGGGCAAATAAAAATGGATAAAAGGCAGGTGCTGAATAAATAAATGATTCAAATCTGCTTCACAGCATTCATTCAAACATATTGGTTATACATCTCTGAATGTTTTTCAAAAGCTGGCAAAGCAAGAACAGATTTATTAAATTGGGCCAGGAAAGAACTGGAGCCCTGAACTGATATGTCCTTGGTGGTTCATAAATTGGGAATGAACTCAAAAATGAAGGGCAGCAGCTTCTGTACAACACTGCTGTCATGGCCACTCACTCACTGGTGGATACAAGACAGATAGTTACTGCTGGTCCAATCACATGCTTGTGTGCAAATGAGCTTGTTCAGAGATCATGGAAACATGGTTTTTGTTGTTAGTTTTTTTGACTTGTGTTTTATGCAAATAGAGCTCAGCAAAACTCTCTAATCCAATGTAAGGCACAAACGGCAGCTGTAGGTGATGCAGGTGAAGACGTATGACTGGAACTTGGCATGTGCCGGTATGAGATTTTGATGGTATGATAACCGTGGGTAAAAATATCATGGTAACCAGTATTGCCGCGGTAATAATAATAATAATAATATTAATAAAACAGGCGTCGTCCTATTTTTGCGCTCTACACTTTATAACAGTAGGCTAGTATTTGTTTGACCGTTCATAAGCGACAGCACATACCAGGCACCTCCTGTCAGTGCAACACATCATCACACCAGTTGTTTTTGTGTAGGCTAATATAGACCCGTTAAAAGTTTGATAACTTTTCTTAAGTTCCTTAACTTCACAATGGTCACTCCTCCCAGCAGCATGTTGAGCTCCTTGTTGTTGCGGGCAGCCAGCTGCCGGTGACGGCAGATAGTGTTAGCCGCTGACGGCCAAGCTAACACTAAAACCGCTCCACCGAAAAAATCAGCCAACACTGGACACACTTGGCATGAGAAAACTACCATCCAACTCTGACAGAGCTAGGAAAATAACACAGTCTCCGTCCTTACAGTGCTGATGGAAACAAGGGCTTTTATTACATGTTAAAAACACCAGACACCAGGTATATGACTTTGTTCTAACGTTTTTTTTCACCAATACAGTCGTACCCAAGCTCTACAGAGAAGTGAAGCACAAAGTTGAGGAATATTTGAGTACAGTAGGAAGGGTGGCATTAACTTGTGACACCTGGACTTCGAGGTCAGTGGATTCAAATGTGACTTTAACGGCACATTATCTCACAGGCGACTGGTGACTGCTGGGGTCCATGTCATTGGTCCGACAGCCCATTAGTTCGACATCCCGTTAGTCCGACTATCCGCGGTGCTGAACGGCTTGCGGCGGGCATATGGTGCGCCGCGACCGGCTCTGGGTCAGCTGGGAAAGGCTTGAGGCGGAGCAGGCTCACGGCTTATGTGTTTGTCACTTTCTTTTTCATTTGAACCCACACCATGATCTCTTCCTGACCCTAACCAAGTGGTTTTTGTGCCTAAACCTAACCAGACCTTAACCACAGGGCATCATGATGATTTCGGAACAACAGGACTTCGGAACAATGGGTTTAATATGGTAGGAACAATGGGATGTCGAACCAATGGGCTGTCGGACCAATGGGCAGTTCCCGACTGCTGTCTCACTGTCACACTGGAGCAAACATTGCAGACCTCCTACAAAATGCAGCACAGGAATGAGGGACTGTGGTAAGAGACAACATGGGTGTTGCCATTCAGTTAGTAGCAGCATACCTGCTAGCTTTTGTTGCTTATGAGGTAAAACCGATGTTGACAAAGTTTTCCTTTGGGGAAATAATTTGCAATTGGAAAAAAAAGGTAATAAATCTCAATATGTCACAATATATTGTATCGTGATACTCAGCATATCCTAATATCACAATAATATCATATTGTGACCTAAGTTTTGTGATAATATCGTAACGTGGATCCTCTGGCAATTCCCACCCCTACAGCATATCCAGATTCGGAGTAGAAAGGCGTGCAGGGGTCAGTAAACTCATGCACAGGTCCAGTTTTGCAAACCCGCACCTGCAAAGCTCATCAGAACTGACCCTTTAATATAAGCCCTGCAAGCCAACCCAAACGTTTTGCTGTTATACGGTTTTTCCTCATGTGCTGTCCACAGAGGTGGGAGTAGGTCACATATGTTAAAGTCACAAACCAGTTCCAAGTCACTGTGGTGAGAATCCAGCACGTCAAGTCAAGTCCTTCCTATAAGTCAACTAAGTTGAGTCAAGTCACTGGACAGGTCAAGCAATATACAATTCATACTCACAAATTCATAAAGATAATATGACATAAGCTGCAACCAGTCCCATATAATTAATACATTTACTCAGTTACTGTAAATACAAATCTGAGTCTTTTCTACTTCTACTCCACTACATTTGTCTGACAGCTTTAGTTACTAGTTACTTTAGAAATTAAGATTTTTGCACACAAAACATGAAATTACACAAGTAAGTTTAACTATTAGTCAATTAATAAAGTGAAGGGAAATTAATTGGCAGCTAATGTGATAATCACTGAGGTCATTTTTTAATTCCAATGCTGGCATGCTAAAACATTCCATGTTTTAGCATGCCAGCATTGGAATATGAGGACAGAATTACTCATAGCCACGGGGGTGAGAGAGAGGTAAACATCTTATGGTGCGGAGGTGCGCACAGAAAGCGCACATACACTCACTCAGTTAGTGAAGTTGTATTTGGAGAGAAAGCAGGACAGTCACTACGTACTGTGACAGTCCCAAAACCTTGTACAAGTAATAGGAGAGCCTGAGCATATAAACCTAGCAGCCCATGTATCTGCACTCTACAGTGATGACTCTGTGTGTCTGTGTGTGTGTGTGTGTGTGTCTGTGTGTCTGTGTGTGTCTGTGTGTGTGTGTGTGTGTGTGTAACACCCCGCAGCAGACAGTGTGTCGCTGACTGCAGGCACGTTCAATACTGAATGAGTTATTGAAAACTTAATTCACATATATCATACAGATATAACAGAATACAAGCACATAGTGAAGCTCATGATGCAGCTGCACATACTGCCATTTCTCTGAGGAGAGCTGTGCAGGAGGACAGAGCTCTCATAGCGTGTGCAGGCATACCAGCCGACGAGTCAATTCCCATTGCAACATATGAGTCATCATGGTTCAAAAACAACACTTAACATCTCAATATCCAGAAAAATATGAATATTAAAATAAAAAAGGCCTTTCAGGTCATTTGTCCATGGGCATAGTGGACGCAGGGTATGCGTGGGACATGTCCCCTGCACTTCCCGTATCTGTGCCCTACATCCCCCGCACTTTTTACAGCTGTTCCACTGTTCAATTTGTTTTTAACATGTGGATCCGTGTTTTTCCGAGCCGTCTTTAAATGCACCATGAGTAGACGGCGGCAGGCGCATACATACGCTGTCATGTTGTGATCAGAATCAATAGCACACAGATGAGGGGTGTTCTACTGGGCAGTGCTGCTGTGTTAACTATGTTCAGCAAACCAGCCAGCAAGAACCAAAAAACCTTGCACAGTTTCTTCCAAACAAACTGTGTAAGTTGAGTAATGCTGTTGCATGTAGATAATGTTAGCTAAATGATGCTAATATATCAAGTTAAGTAGTTAACAAGAATACTAATGTTATTGTTACCTATGTTAAATCGCTTGCTAGCTAGTTTCATGCTAGGAATAAACCCATTCCTCCTTAATTTCTGCGCAGAACTTGTGCTCACTATTGCTTTACACATATTTTTTTTAATCTTTATTGCCACAATATAAAGAGCAGGGTCAGGGAGGAGACAGTGGACCAGAGGCCAGCAAGGATGATCATGCAGGGTCTTTACAGGTGAGAAGAGATTATAACTTCCTGAGAAATATGTCTATAGCATAAAAATGACTTTGAGGTTAATTTCCACAGCTATGTCACCACTACTATTCTTAATCCTATTATAAATTTTGCTTTGCACATTTATGTTATTGTAATAGATAGAAGAGGGGGAGATGACGACAGCCTACACATGGCCTCCCCTGTGAGTAGTGAGAAATGGTGCAAGACCAACTCATGAAACTAATGTCGGCGAAGAATCATCAAGCTTGCAGACTAAGGTACAAGCCAAGGTCAAGACCAAGGCAGAGAACGCCCCCTTCAGGATGGGCGGACACCCCCACCATCGACCGAAAAGTCCGAAAATAATGATGATGGCTCCGGTCCCGATGAGGACATATGGTGCATTGGTGCTCTCCTCAGAGGACAGAGAGAAATAGGCCTCCAGGCTCACCTTCCCCCACACGCCGACGGCCAGCAGGATCACGCCTGTGAACCAGAATATGAGGCTGTAGGAGATGAGGAAAGTCTTCAGGCAGGTAATCACTGGCTTCGTCTGAAGCCGTCGAGACGGCGGCGACATGGCGGTGCTTTTGGTTTAAAGTGGTGAAAAGGCAGAGAAAAGTTGAGTTCACAGCAGCGCCCTGGAGGGGAGGAAAAACTTCAGGGCGCAGCTGCACCAGCACATTGACCGAGCTCCTTAGCTGGTAGGAAATCATTTGGAGGATTCGGAAGTCCTTCAACCGCGCATTGGCCCTCTCCACGTGGATGCAGTTTCTCGCCACTTCTTTTGTGGCCCTCACTTCACTCTCTGTGCCAGGACCATATCTCCAGCCTCAAGATGATCCAGCAAGTCTGAGTCCTTTGTTATGGCCTTGTCAGAAACAGACCCAGGAAAAAGGGCACTACAAAAGGTGATCACTCCGTTAGGGGCAACACCAGTTAACACTTTGAAGGAGTGCGTTCCTCGGTAGGCAGAGTAAACCATCTTTGCCACATCCATGTCTTTAGGAGCTGCAACCTTTATGTCAGTGCAGTCAATTATTATTCTGCAGTTCCTGGCAGAGGGCAGGAATGTCTCTGGCATGCTTTCTTGGTTTTTATGCCAACTGGGCACAATCACCATCATGGTTTTGAACAATAATTTATGTAGCACATGGATGAGTGTTCTAACCATATTTGACACAGTTGCAGTACTGCAGGGAAATAGTTGGGCCACATGCAGGTGGGTATAATTCTGGCGCACCTTCATCAGGGCCATGAATACCTGGGACTCCAACATCATCCCCTCTACCTTCCAGCCAGCTGCATATGTGATGGACCCCTGGAACCACTGGACCAGCCCCACCACCCTTCTGAACATGGCCAAATCTGTGATGCCAGTCTCCATCTTTATGACTTCATCATTTAGGCCTCCTGGAGAATACATGGCACCATGCATCCTGCTACTGTGAGGCCTGGACTGAGAGTGACCTGGCACCTCCGCTGACACCTCCTGGGGCACCTCTTCTGGCACCTCCGCTGGCACCTCCTCGGGCACCTCCTCTGGCACCTCCATTTCCTCAGCTACTTATTATGGTCATGGTTGGTGTGGTTGGGGTTTGCTGGTTGGGTCAGGTTTGCTGTTTTGCTGGAGCCACTTTCTAAGGCATCCTTTGACCACTGAAATAGGGATGGGCCCTTTTCCTTGCCATGAGGGAAATGGCAGCTATACACCCTCGAGTTCTTGTCAGGCTCCCTGTCAGCTCGTCTGCAAAAAAAATGATAGGAAATTATTACCGGTAAGTGTTGGCAATGCTATGGTATACTCATGTATATATGTGTGTGTGTTACTGTTTTGTTCCCTTTTGATTTAGGCAGATCAGTGAAGACATGATCCTCACTGACCCCTTCATGGTCAGTACAGAATTGATTATGTACGGAGCCTGGGTTTGGTTGACAGTGGCAGTGCTGTTTGGGCTGAGAAAGCCATGTGTAAGTAAGGTTAAGGAGGTTATTGCGTTGGTGCGGGGAGCACTTAGTACTTAGCACTTAGCACTTAGTAGGAGAACTTCTAAGCAGAGTACATAACTCCTTGAGATCAGGTGGAGAGATCCACTTCCTCTCAGGAGGAAACCCAGGAAGAGGAAGGGTATTTAAGTGTGGGAGTGGCCTATTTCAATCCCTTTTGTTTGAGACCATGCTGCAAGGTGAGTGTGTTTGCTGATCCTGTGAGTTCATTTATTTCCTTTAACTTTAGCTTATATTGTAGTTATGTTATGTAGCGTGTGAAATAGAGTATGGTGAATGTGCTAGGAAAGGTAGTATCAACACTGTCTCTACCTGGAGCTCGCATATACGGAGCCTGGGTTTGGTTGAAGGTGGCAGTGCTGTTTGGGCTGAGAAAGCCATGCATAAGTAAGGTAAAGGAGGTTGTTGGGTTGGTGCGGGGAGCAGGGAGACCTGGCATTAGTGGAGTGTCTCTGTGAACCACTCTCTACTCTCTGCTACTTATCTCTGAACCAGAGATCACTGTCTAGCCTCCTGGAGGTATCGTGGGACCAACTAGACGAAACACTGGTGAAAGGAGGTTCCCACCCGACGACCCCAAATACATGTTAGTTACCACTGCTCACTGGTCTGTATAGTTAAGCCTTGCCATAATAGCTTATCATAGGGCAACAAAAGCACATAGCAATTCATATCTTCCATGTGTGATTATTAGGCACAACCTATCACAAATGAAAATATGCAAGAACAAGAAAACCAAAAGGGGAGAAAGCAAAAGCAAAACAAACAAACAAACAAACAAAACACCCAGTTATTATGAACAGCCAGATGCGGTCCTCATTCAAATGCACTCATTGAATCTAGGTATTGCAAAAATGGACCCCAAGTTTCTTCCCATCTATGTGCACATTTGGGATGATTAAATCGCAGTTTTTCCATGTGAATAACCGAAACAAGTTCACACAGCCAGTTTCTGAAGCATGGTGGGGTTGATGTCTTCCAGTCTTTTAGAATGAGTTTTTTAGCTAGTACCATGCCCATCGGGAGAGCTGTTTGAATGTATGGTGGAAGTGTTAAAGAGTCTTTGGAACATCCAAAGAGAGCCAAGTCCCTGTCGGGAGAGAGGGTCCTCTTATAAACCCCAGAGAAAAAGAAAAAAATTCTTGACCAGAATGGATAGATTAGTGAACAGCTCCAAAATAAATGCAAAAGTGTACCATCGTTTGACTTACATTTATCACAGACTGGAGATACAGAGGGGTAACATTTATGTAACATGACCTTAGAAAAATAAAAACGATGAATCACTTTGAACTGAATTAACCTGTGTCTACTGTTTATTGAACACCTGTGTATATGGGAAAGTGCAACCTTCCATATTTTATCTGGTAACACATCATTAATTTCCCTTTCCCAAGCTTTCTTGATACAATTAGCAGAATCAGGCCTCTTAAAAACATTTATAAATTTAGTAATCAACTTCTTCCTCTCTGGTGGAAGGGAGAACAATTCCAATATAGCATGTTTCTCACAGGTGGACTCAAAATGAGGAATGTTTTCCCTAACAAAATGTCTAGCTTGCATGTAACGAAAAAAATTAGAGTGAGGTAAATTATACTTAAGACTTAATTCACCAAAGGAGGCAAACTTGTTGTCTGTATAGAAGTCCTTTATACATTTGAGTCCTTTTAGACTCCATATAGCAAATGTGTTGTCTAGCAATGCAGGGGTAAAGGCATAATTATGGCAAGGTGGTGTATGGACTGAAATACAAGGGACTTTATATGTCTGTTTGATCTGATTGAGAATCTTAAATGAGTTTCTGACAACAAAACTATTGCTTACTAATTTAGTAGGAAATGTACAATTTGTAAAAAGTAGGGAAGATAGTGAAACATATGGTTTATTTAAAGACATAAGTTCTAGTTTTAACCAAACGGGAGCAGAGTTAAGTGATTCATAGTCTGGAGAACCCCACTGCCAAAATGCCTGCATGGATTTTTGTCTGTTTCTTTGCTTGTTTTTTTCTTTTTTACTGTAGATAGTTACTAACATGAGTCATCCTCAGACAATACAATACTACTAAAAAGTAAAACCAATAATAACAATAATGAAATAAGCAAAAATAATATTAAAATGATATTGAAATTTTAAAATCTATTTACAGAGTGGAATGGTAGCCTAACAGATAACTTAGATACAATTTGGTATTGTTTAGACACTTTATTATTGCTTAGATACTATTTAGCCTATTATTGTATTTACTTTTAGCATGATCTACTGTTATCTACTGCTGGTGCTGTGGTGCTGGTTTGGGGTCCGCTCTCCCCTGGTGGAGTGGAGGGTGGCCGGGTTGCTGGCTCCATGTGATAGTGTTTCCTTCCGGTTCTTTTTTTCTTATTATTTATTTATTTATTAGTGGCATTTGGATTCGGTTACGGCAGATGGACAGCAATCTGAAATGGAATGAAGCCCACAGATGGCAGACAGTAGCTACAAAACAGTAGTGGAACGCGCCCAATCCACCCACAGCACAATGCTCTTAAAGCCCTACGCTATCAAAAGCTGGTAAAATATATTTAATTTATTTTATGGCCTTGACATTAACCTGTCATATAGTTGAGTTATCAAGGACACTTCCGTGTTTTTGTGTGTATACAGGAATGTTAAAGTTATCATTGAGGAAAACGAGGTTGACGTGACGTTATTGAATCAGGGAATCCGTGCGGACACCACGAAAAAGGGTCCTAATTGACTTTACATTGGCATTGATTCCGTGGTACCAGCACGTAATGGGTTGAAATTACGTGCTGGTACCACGGAAACAATGTAAATGTAAAGTCAAGGCTGCTACCACGGAATGCGGTGTTAAGAGGTCATGGTCATTTCCCGTATTTCTGTGAGATCAGGTCACTATTAAGTTTAAAATACTGCTGTGCATACTGACACTGCTTAATGTTAAGACTGATTAACGCATGGTAACAGTAATAGTTATTGGCCTGACTCACCCCTCAAAGCAATGAAATAATTTCATGAATGGCTGATGGTCCCTTTGACTCTCCCTGATCTGTCTGATTTTGATTTTTGATTTTGATAACATGATTATACAGTATTACAAGAGTGTACTTTACTGTACAATTATCACACCAGTTACAGCTCACCTCAAAGAAAATACATCATATCATTACCTGTTGCTCACTACCTTTTCTCACTAACTTCATCATAACTCTGAAACCAAATCACTTTTACACAGTCAGATTAAAAGTATAGCTATCAAAGTATGTGCACCTATGCAAACCCTTTGGAATTTTGTGGATTTCTGCACTGATTGATCATACATATATGACCTGTGGACATCCGATTTACACGGTTTTTCAATGAAATGAAGACAATTCAAGCAGCACATTTTTTTTATTGTGCTATTAGCACTAATAAGTCATATTTCAGGAGCAATCCATGCATAAAACATCAGCAACATCACACCATGCAGAGATCCACACAATTCCAGAAGGCTCACCTACTTTTTTTTCCAACTGTGTAAAAATAATAAGGGTATGGATGAACTGGAATTATGAAAATTAAGGCCAAACTTAATATCAAAGTTAATGTTAGCTGGTGCCAATTGTTAGCTGCTAGCAGAGTAGCAGCTAAGTCAACTTTGCTAAATTCACATACACATATCTCTTACCTGATAAGTTTTATCCAGCGATTCCTAGTTTTACCATCAGACGGGAATCATTAGAAAGAACAGAAGGGGCATGACTTACGAGCTCTATAGGTAGCATAGGGAGAAGGCTTAAAAATATTTGCTTAATTTTGCACATCTGTGCTGTCATATTTGACTGAAATGTAAAGTACATCTTGATGTTGATGTGTTGAGTGTTGTGTCATTTCCTGTCTTCATGCTATTAAATTCAATTATGTTCTTATTACCCTGTTACCTTGTCACTTCCATTCCATTTTGTGTGCTAATAACTTGCTTACACGAATGGTGTTTTACTGAACTTTTCGTGTTCAGTGTTGTCATTTGGCACTTAATTATCTGGCTACTTACCCTGTAGATGCTCGAGGGTCATTCTGTGTCAACTCAACAAGAGTTTGGCAGCTAAAACTTTAGATTTTGATAGTATATAATTTTAAAGAACTAAAGTCGGTCCCCTGGTGCTGTACTGTGGCTGTTTGTGGTATGTGGTTCTTTAGTCGCTAAGGAGAGGTGCAACTGAATGCGAGAGGATGATAAATCACTCAATAGACCTCTGAACAATTTGGCCCCCCACACTAAATGATGGCTACGCCCCTGCATCTGTCTCGGGGCTAAGTCAAGTCTCAAGACATGAATACCAAGTCAAAGTCAAGTCAAGTCCTTCATCAGTGTTTGTCAAACAAGTCTCAAGTCTATGTTGGACTTGAGACCACCTGGAGTCAGACTTTTTTCAAGTCGTGTGACAGAAGTCACCCACCTCTGATTGTCCTATTCAGATGTGTTTATGAGTCCCTCGGTCAGATCCCGCTTGTTGATGTAATGCAAAACGACACAAAGATAATATTTCGCAGTAATAGTTACCCAAAGTAACAACTCCATTGCTATCAGTCAGCTGGATCCTCAGCTCTGGAATGGTGTTTTGTCAAGTGTTTTGTCAGTCTGCTGTGAGAGACAGCAGTCATATCAGGCAGAAGCTTCACACAGCCACACAGCCAGCGTGGACGCCCATGATTCTTTTTGTTCTCACCCCCAGCATGCCCTCATTTGGTTCATTTTTACCCGAGCCAGTGCTCATAAATTTATATAAATATATTTTTACCCATTATACAACCTTTTTGTAGATAGCAACAAAGGGTACTAGACAGTGGGCGTTGTCCTGTATTATGCTGAGCGACACAGCAACAGGCTGGCCTCAACTTTTTTTCAGTGCTTCAGTGACTTGTTATTTAGTTTAGTTAGCTGGTGCTATGCGAGCTTAATTTGCATTACATTGCACACTGCAATGCAATGGGGCGGCTAAATGTGATGTTAAAACTGGGCACAGACATTGATGAAAAACAAAGATTTCTTTTTGACCAAATACAAACTTTTACCAACATTCAGGTACTTTGTGGAGGGTTTCATTGTTTATAATTACTGTACTGTGTGTGTGTGTGTGTGTGTGATGGCCGAAATAAACTAACTAAACTAACTAACTAATAAATGGAATGTCCACTCCAGAGGTTGATGGATGTCAAAGATCCATGTTTAATGGTCCATCAAAAATATACAAAAAAGACAACAGGTGCTACCATATAGTGAAAAAACAAAAGAAAACTGAACAGAACGTTTCTGCTACACAGCCATCCTACACGTCTGCCTAAAGGGCAAATCACACACCTGTGCTCTATTTGTAACACATATTTGCATTATGTAGGGGAGGTGATATGGAACGTCTTCTTCTACAGGCAGAGTGTAAATGGATACTCTATCTCCAAGCTCTGCATCCTACAGGTTTAAATGAAGAAATGTCATTAAATTGTTTTACTGCCATAATCAGGAATGGGAAATCTTTCTGTCTTTCTGCATTCTATACATTTTGAAATTGTTAGTGTTGATCTGGAGTAAATCAAAAATCAAGCTTCTTCTTCTTTTAGTAATGTGAATAGCTTTAGATATCATACATCCTTTGAGTATCTGGACTTGTGGCCCTGTAACATGAATGGATCCATTCACTGATTGACTCTGCCTCCAATCTACAAATAGAGCACAGGTGTGTGATTTGCCCTTTAAGTAGACTGAGGATGACTGTGCAGCTGAAACGTTTCTCTTTGGACTTGTAGTAAGAGCGCAAACACCCTCCCTTTCTGCTCTTTTTTCTTTTTTGTAGGTGTGGTTACCCAAATGTTGCAGCATTAAAATCTTTATTTTTGAAAGTTAGACAATATTTAGGAGTTTTTCTACACCTTATTTTTCACCCAAATTTTCAATGTGAATCAAATAATTTTTCTTGTGAATTATAAAATGGTTGCAGGACACATGGGCACCCTGTTGTTGGCCAGATTTGACCCACGGGTCACTAGTTGAACATCAGCGCTCTATCATAATAATGGACAGAGAAGCTCGGATTACAACACACACAGAGGAAGTGTTACTCCATTATATATTTACATACTGTAGCAAATAGTGGATTGCTGCTGTAAAACTCAGAATGTCATCTACAGCTCCTTTCAATAAGAAAAAATAGAAAACCACATTGTTTAATTTGAAGGACTGTTGGAGGAAAACCAGCCTTGTTTCAACTTTGGCAACAGTGCATTTTTTTTAATTAAATGGGTTTTTAGTTTAATATTCAGTTCCTCTTTTCTGAAAACCCCCAAATGACCAAATACACACACATGGTTTTCAGTGGACATTGACATCATGATCATCTTAATGACACAGACTGATAAACCTAATTGCTATATGGGAAAATAAAGGTACCATGATACATAATTTCAGTGCACTCACATTAGAGTCTTTATATTTGTGCATGAACAGTGAATAATGTGTGATTTGTAGGAGCCTGTTTACTAATACTTGCCTGTGCCTGTGGCTGAGGGGTGGATTGTTTTTGCCAGAACACAATGGGATATGCAGCATAATGCTTTATGCACCGTGCAGCACTGTAGATGGAAATGGCCCTCTGGGAAAAATTAAAAACTGAAGTGCACTGAAATTAACTGAGTTCTCCCATTAACCATTACATAAGCCAAATATTAAAATGACCTCAGTGTGGGTGAAACAGGGTTACTGTACAATACAATGCAAGCCAGTGTTGTAATATGACTGCATTATATTCTGTCATAAACAGATGTTATACTGGTGCTTTCATTCTCTCCACATATCTGTTGTTTGTGATTTTCTCCTGCTGGCTGCACGGTGCCACATGTCTAACTGCCAAGGGCTGCATTTTCATTTGTTGATTTCTCATTCGTACCCAATTTGAATTAAGCACACACACCCTTAAAAAATGAGAGCGTTCTGTAGTTTAAACTCTGTTCTCTCTGCTGTTTTGCATCGCCAATCTGTTTCAACCTCCAGCTCAAGGCTGCCCTGTTTCATCTCATTTTGTTGCAGATCTCAGGGTTAATACCTGGGTTTGTTTGCCAGTGCAGTGAAAAGACTTTTAAATGCATTCAGAGAGGTTGCTAGCGACTGAGGTCCCTGGGAATGGAAAAACGTACTTAATTTAATTGATTTCCTCAGATTATTAATGGGTAGAGTTTGTTGATATTCATTTTCTACCTAAATTAACATCAGTACTAGTTTCTGTTCTCCTTCTGTCATCAAGTATATTAGTCATCTCCTCTATCAACCATTTGGATTGATTAGAGTTGTTCAATGGTTGTTAGTCATTAAGCAGGGAGACCAGTGTAACCTTAGGGGCACTATATGGAACAATTTCTGTTGCTCTTTGAGAAATTTTTTTGCAGTCAAAAGTGTGTCCTAGCACATGTGTATTTACCTCCATCAGCGTATCTAAGTGTGTCCGTAGCTCCGAAATTCTCATTTACATATACATTGCGACCAGTGTCTTATCATGTACATGCGCCACCTTGAGAATACATCCGTCAGCAAGGGACATACAGCCCCGCCTTCGGTGTTTTCATTGAGAGCCAGGCCAGAGCTGCATGACTGAGAAGCCGAAGGAGAGGAGCAAGAGGCGCTTCGCTACTACCCCAGAAAATCTGAAACAAAGTCCCACTGTTTCAGCATAATGCAGGATCATAATGCAGCATCACGGGAGACAGAATCCTCATTGCCAAGACAGCTCAAAAGGGAATCAAAAAGACAATGAGGCCGGTCTTCAAATGAGATGACAATAAATTCCTAATGTCTTCAAATAAGTACTTCCTAATTAGCAGTGTCTTAGCTTGTTACTATTGCTGTAATTTGTCAAATTTGTACAGCAAACTACAGACATTAGTTTCAACCATACAATGTGATCAGGTTTTGGACCTTGTCCACTTTTGTGTTGGGATCAGAGCATGTGAGCAGAGAGGACCGGGTGAAAATTTCCACTCCTCGCTCGCAGACCTGTCACTTTGCGCCGCTCGTCCACTCCGCTTGGTTCTGCGAATTCTTCGCTTCGCTCCATCATAAATTTTATCTCACTCCACTCGCTCACCACTCTGCTCAAAAAAACTGCATCGTACTACCCTAACCTGTAATCTTCTATTCACAAATAAAACATGAGCTTGGTAGATTCTCCGGGGAAGCCCTCTCCCCTCTCCCCGCAGTTAGGGACCGTTCTCCACGGTACCGCTTTTCTTCTCAGTTTCTTTTCTGAAGTACACAGTAAACTCCATAGTTTTGAAAGAAAATAGTGTGGGTGTGCGCAGGTGCAAAGATGCATTCTGGGTGGGGCATGAGCGATCGGAGCGAAATTGGAGCAAGAGATAAGGCTCCACTCCACCTTTCAAAAAAATAGCCGCCCCTCGCTCAGCACAAAATCCTTCCGCTCCCCGCTCCACTCACATGCTCTGGTTGGGATCAGCTGCAGACTGACTTGTTAGAGACGGCTGCCATGAACAAGGACAACAAGTCTAAGTTAAGTAGAATGAAGTATAATGTCAAGTAAACCCAAAATGTGATGTCCTCACACGAGGACACAGGGTCTCAGGAGGATATCGATTCTGACTGGCTGCAGGATGTCCGTTAAAAACTGATATTTATTTATTTTTTTTTATTTTTTTTTAAATAACAGGGACAGTACATATTAATAGACACTTGCATGTAAATATGTAGGATTGTAGCCATTGGCTAATTTCCATCCTTTGTCCCTGGGCAGGTTCTAGACACCTACTCAGTAGCTCTGGTAAAACTGTTCTGTTCACTGTTCCAAATTAATGCACTGGCTACATTAAAGTATTAGTATCTGTAATCTGTTTACAATTAACTTACAACACTGAGAGTAGCATTACTCCTTCGGTTACACACCCTGCAGGTATTCCAACACCATTCTGAACTTAAGCAATATTTCACATCCCGTCCACTATTCAACTTGTCACTTCAGGCTGCAGACTACAGTAATGTTACAAATGGTGTATTGTTTGTTTGTAAAAATTGGAGACAATGGCATTTACTGTTTGTCAACTGTATGCAATATTACTGACTTTGAATCTTGCAAGCATAACGTTAGGGTTCTATGAGCTGGGTGGACTAGAATATCTCCTGTTGCTAGGTTGTATCTATCCTATTCACTGGAGTAGTGAGTAATGTTTCCGTTGCTTCAGAACCTTATGGGATGGTAATGCTTGTTGCAGGTATTAGATAAACCCCCAGGCCGTGCCAGGGAAATCGAGTTATGGTTTGTGTAAATATCACGAAAAATAAGTAAAAAAGCATAAAAATACAAATTCATATTCTAACGTTTTATTTCTTTGGTAAGTGACTATGGTTTAAGCGGGATAATCCCCTTTGCAGAGGCACACAATAGGCAGTTAATGCCTCCATGTCAGCCATTAAAAACTGATAATGGACACCTTGTCTGGCACTATTTCTTACATTTCCCCATTCAAGGAAGGCTAAATCTGTCTGTAGTGTTCTTGCTCTTCGCTCTCTATGACACTGCCAGAATACACACTGAAAAAGGGTATCTTGCCTGAAAGGTAAGTGGCAATGGTAGAGTGGGAGGCGTCCTTCGAGGTGTCCATTTTCACTTTTTAAAAGCCTTCCAGGAGGCAACTGCTGTACGTCAGATGGCTCACGCCTCCACACTGGCTGTTAAAAAGTGTTAATGGGCACCTTGTCAGGCTTTATGCCTTATTTAGAAGAAATACTATAAATACTGATTGTTTTTTTCCCCTTTTATCAGAAGTTTAACCATCTGGATAACTCAGCTGCCAGAAACAATGTTGGCACTTTCTGCAAACTATGGATATGTTACAGTGCTCAGCGTAAATGAGTACACCCGCTTTGACAGTAACATTTTAAACAATATCTCAATGAACACAAAAACAATTTCCAAAATGCTGACATGACCAAGTTTAATATAACATCTGTTTTACTTATAACATGAAAGTAAGGTTAATAATATAACTTAGATTACACATTTTTCAGTTTTGCTCAAATAACGGCGATGCAAAAATGAGTACACCCACAACAAAAACTACTACATCTAGTACTTTGTATGGCCTCCATGGTTTTTAATGACAGCACCAAGTCTTCTAGGCATGGAATGAACAAGTTGCCAACATTTTGCTACATCGATCATCGATCTTGACCTCTTTTAGAGACTGGATGCTGGATAGAGAGCGATGCTCAACTTGTCTCTTCAGAATACCCCATAGGTGTTCAATTGGGTTCAGATCAGGAGACATACTTGGCCACTGAATCACTTTCACCCTGTTCTTCAGAAATCCAACAGTGGCCTTAGATGTGTGTGTAGGATCATTGTCATGTTGGAAAAGTGCCCAACAACCAAGGGCACCTAGTGATGGTAGCATCTTCTCTTTCAGTATAGAGCAATACATCTGTGAATTCATGATGCCATGAATGAAATACAGCGACACCAGCAGCACTCCTGCAACCCAACATAAGGACACTGCCACCACCATGTTTCACTGTAGGCACCATGCATTTTTCTTTGTATTCCTCATCTTTGCAACGCCATACAGTTTTGAACCCATCAGTTCCAAAAACATTTATCTTGGTCTCATCACTCCAGAGTATAGAGTCCCAGTAGTCTTCATCTTTGTTAGCATGGGCCCTGGCAAACTCTAGGCAGGCTTTTTTGTGCCTGGGCTTTAGGAGAGGCTTCCTTCGTGGACAGCATCCACACATGCCATTCCTCTGTAGTGTAGGCCGTATTGTGTCACGAGAAATAGTCACCCCAATTTGGCTTTCTACTTCCTTAGATAACTGCAATGAACTTGCATGCCAATTTACTTCGACCCTTCTCATCAGAAGACGCTGCTGTCGAGGTGTTAACTTCCATGGATGGCCTGGACGTCTCTGTGAGATGGTTGCAGTTCCATCTTTTTTAAATTTTTGGATCACTTTTGCTATAGTATTCTGACTGATAAGTAAAGCTTTGCTGGTCTTCTTGTAGCCTTCACCTTTATGTTGTAAAGAAATTATTTTCTTTCTCAGGTCTTGTGACATTTCTCTTCCATGTGGTGCCATTGCTAACAACATGAAATGGGAAGGGGTTTACTTTAAGTAACACCCTTTTATAGTCAACTGTCTGCTGGACATCTGTGTCATGAATAATTAGACTCACCTGTGGTTGATTATTGTTAAATTAGATATTTGTAGTCTAAAATTTAGCTTTGCTCTAGGACTTTCAGTGGGGTGTACTAATTTTTGCATCACCCTAATTTGAGTAAAACTGAAAATTTTGTTCTCTAAGTTATATTATTAACCTTACTTTCATGTTATAAGTTAAACAGATGCTATATAAAACTTAGTCTTGTCAACATTTTGGAAATTGTTTTTGTGTTCATTTAGATATTGCTTAAAATGTTACTTTTTGAAGGGGATGTACTCAAATGCTGAGCACTGTATATTTGTATGTTTGGTATTCAGCATGCATGTTGTAATTTTAAGTTTCTTAAAGAGGCAACAGATAGCATCTTTTCCTAAATATACCATTATGAAAATAATGTGGGTTGCACAGGGTAGTGGCCACAGTAAAATCAGACTATCAGCGTTTACATAGGTTACTTAGTGGTTTTGCAATAAGCTTCTGCCACCGGTGTACACATTGGTATAATTTACTGAGTTGTTTGTACTGGTACTGTGCATTCTAGTATAATTATTTGCATTACTATTTGTTTTTTCTTCAGATAAATCTGATAATTGTTGCTCGGTCTCTTTACTCATTTATTTAGTAGAGTGTCCACACACCTTCTCATTCTACATATACATAGAGGTATACTGGTGGCTTTACAGCCTACATTTTATTGATTATCTCTGATCCCCGCGGGCAATTTGGTCTTTGCGACAGTGCCAGCAACACTGCTGACACTAGGTGGTGCCAAGCTAAAAAAAATAAATAAATAATAAATAAAATAAAAAAATCCTATCTGTTGCCATATTAATTTCAATTTTATGTTGTGACAACACAGGTTAAGATGTGGTTAGTTTTAGGCACAAAAACCTCGTGGTTACACAAAATATCGTGATTTGGATTAAAATACCTGGATTGATCATTAAAACACAGCTGGACACATTCCAAACTTAATGCCAAAATGTAATTCTGGTGACTGGGCTGTACTATTAGTACTATGTGCAGTATTAGCAGAAAGAAAACTCGATAACACTTTACTTGAAGGTATCTACATAAGGGTGACATGACACTGTCATAACTGTGACATGACACTGTCATGAACTTGTCATAAACATTATGTACATGTCATAAACGTTTATGACATGTACTGACTGTCATTAAGTGTCATTCGGTTTTTGTAACGACAGGTTGACATTAAATTTGTTTCGGATGTCCTCATAATGACAACTTGACATTAACAAAAAAAATGCACCTCTTTTTGTGTTTATGACAAGTTGACATAATGATAATTATCATTAGATGTCCAAGGTCACAAACCGATAGATGTCTGGAAGGATACGACACAAAACTGGCTGTCATGACACCATTATGACAGTGTAATGAATATATTCTTTGACCTAAAGTAAAGTAGCACCATTTTGATTTGTCATTAAGATATCATGAAGGATAAGACTGGCTGTCATGACAGTTTTGTGTCGACTTGTCAACTTGTCATAAACACAAAAAGAGGTGCATTTCTTGTTAATGTCATGTTGTTATGACAATGACATCTTCTGGTAATGTCATCCTGGTTAATGTGAAGTTGTCATCATAAGGACATCCCAAACAAATTTAATGTCAACTTGTCATGAAAAAAAAGCAAATTTTGGTAATGTCGCTTTAATTAATGTCAAGTTGTCATAATCAAGACAACACAAACAATGTCAACTTGCCATTACAAAAACTGAATGGCGCTAAATGACAGCAGTCATAAACGTTTATGACATGTATATAATGTTCATGACAGGTTCATGACCGTGTCATGTCATAGTTATGACAGTGTCATGTCACTCTTATGTAGATACCTTCAAGTAAAGTGTTGTGAAAACTTTCATATTTTGCTAAAATAGGTTCATTGCCAAAATATTTCACAAATTCTTCATCAAGAAAAGAAAAAGCATGGACGTGTTTATAGTTACCCTGTCCCTCTTCAGGGTCACAGGATAAAAAAGCTGCTTCCAGAATGCAACAAGCGAAATACCTCAGAAAAGCTGTCAGTCTGAACACACAGTTATAAACACATTCACTCCTGTGGTCATCATGAAAGAAACAGCGAAGTGAAAAATGGGATACAATTTTATAGTATTCTCATGTTGCATAACAGATACAGAGAATGTGAAGCAGATGTCACAACATATTAAACTGGCCTGGATAGACCTGTGTTATTGGGGCTGCTACAGTGGTAAGGCAACTACATTTGGACAAACTAATGATAAAAAACATAGATCCATGATCTGGATTGCAGACCCTGTTGCATTACCTCCACCCATAAACCCAGACATCTTAAACTATCTCATTTCTGGACTGAACGCATGCACTTGGCTCTCGAAACATGATGGCCCCATCTCATATGGCATGATGTAAAAACACGTTTCTGCTCATTACATGCATTCAGGATCAGACTGATCATCGGTCAGTTCTGGCAAATGCCAGATGGGCTGCAAGGCCACTACCAGCAATGTCGAAAGAAAAATTATGGGGGGATAGAAGACCTGCTGGCTGCAGCCCACTTGATGTTGGCAAGCCTAATTAGGGGTTGCACAGTCCCAAATGCTTAACAATGGGGCCAGTCCAAAGGAAAAATGCCAGGGCCCAATATTGTTCCCAGTCCAACCCTGCATGCATCAAGTCTTTTTGAATATACACTCAGAACATAGGTAAAATACCTTGTCTTTTGGTTGATATCCTTAGGTTTATGCAACAAAAGCATGTTAGGTTTAGATTAAATTTTCATAGGAGGGGCTGTTGGTAGCGTAGTGGATAGTGCCAGCGCCCCATGCATAGAGGCGATGCAGGAACAGAACAGCTGGTTTCCAAGTGAAAGTCTAGAGTTTGTTTGACCCATCCACCTCCCCTTCTGCCTGCCCTTAATATTACAGTAGCTGCCAGCAGCAGACCTGTGTGTATCATACCGCCATGTAGGATGCCTCTTTGCATTCAGTGTCTGTGTCTGTCTGACACAAACATACTGGCAAAGTGGTGGTATTTGACGACTTAGGGTGTTGCCTGAAGCCTCTAAAACTTATGGTATCATACTGCCACAAAAGGTGCCTCTCTCCATCAGCCTCGGGGTATTTGACGAGTTGGGAGTGAGAATGGGCTGGATGGAACCTAACATTCTCTATATGTCAAATGTTTGATGAGTCAGCTCGCACTCTGGGGCATTTACAAAAGTTCATCCAATTAGATAAGACTTAAGGCAAGTAGCTAGCAATATATGTCATATATATCCGCACTTCACGGCTTGTGGGTCGTAGTAGTAGTAATAACATTATCCAGATGATTGGCACTTCTTCTGCATCGTGCAGCCCATAGAGCAGCAACACTTGGTACTCCTACCAGCCGAACAAGCTACTTCCTGTTTAGTGCTCCACTAACTTGAATGGGGATAAGATGATTCAATCATACGGCTCTTCTAGACTTTCCAGATGTTAGCGGATTGAATAATCCCAATAGTTAAAAAGTCATCTCGAGGGGGTTATAACACTCGAACAAATTTTGATTTTAAAATTAGTGGATTACATTGTCTGTTTTGTCATGTCAGTCAAAGGTCTCTTTGGGCTGTGGGGCATCACATGATGGGGTAATTACACTGTTGGCCACTACAAAAATTGGCTTTCAAGTCTGGCAGAATTTGTATTGTGCTAAACTCTGAGCCCACCCATTTCTTAGCAACCCAGTCAAATGCAAAGGATTTGATTGACAAGTAAATCCCTCTTGTAACTGTACACTACTCAAATATTCTGTTTCACTGGGGAAAAACGTCACAGTGCAGGAGCTAAAGATGCTCCAACATCCATTTCACTTAACTTGAAGTCTTTATTTTACCTGACTTGCATTTGGACTGTGGGAGAAATCTCTCTTTTCAGAAGACATTACTGTTTATGATTTAACGACTGCTCTCATAGCGATTTCCATTAGCAAGGCAAACTGTGATTTGTTTACTTACTCAGAGTTTGGATTGAGGATCAATAATGAGGGTTTTATCAGACCTGTAACAGAGCTCCGTTCAGCTCTGCTCCAGCAGCACAGACCAGAAAGCAAACCTTCCAGCTCCAGTAACCTCGCTGCTCAGCCTGCTGGAAATCCCTCTGTAATAAGTCCAGACACACACACACGCATCACTGAGTGCGATCTTGATGGTAATTTGTAAGAACTTGTGCCGCAGGCCAGATTGCTCATCAAGAGTGTGATTCCAATTACAGCGAACTGAACATGCGTCTAAAATAGATATGACTTTATTATTGCCTGTTCCTTCTTTTTTTCCTCTGAGAAGAACTGATGTATGCAGCTGAGACACATCTGTTGCTGTTCTGATTACATGTAATATGTATTTCAGACTACTCATCTGTACATCTTTTTATTTAGTAAACAAAACAGATGTTGTACATTTCACAGTTATAAATACCTCTTCAAAATACCTCTTGTGTCAAAATATAATGTATATAGAACTTTGTTTTGTGGGGAGAGCAGAGGACAGGCTACTTAACAAGAAAGAGACAGCTAATCAGTGTGTGATGCAAATTCTGAGACACCAGGTGTTCAGCTGTTGCTAATGTGGCCAAGTGGAGGGAGGAAGTTGCACAACAACACCACCAGGAGAATTGCACCCCAGGAAATACACTGACCAATACCCTTACTAATAAGGTCACACAGATTCGTTACACTAAGAGAGGACGAGAGACAGACTTTCAAATATAACAAAGATTGATTGATTAAAAGAAATTTACTATGTTTAAAAGAACACAAAGATGCCAAAGTGCATAAGCACTGGATGACACATACCAACAACATCACGAAGAATCCCCCGGACCTGCCTCACTGATCAGAAGTCCCGGGGCGGAGGACCACGCCCAACAGGTGGGGAGCAGCAACATTGAGGCGATAAAAGCAATGGAAGGTGGAAGGCGACGCCCAAGAAGCCGCAGCACAGATGTCTTCCAGCGAAACACCCCTCAAAGCAGCCCAGGACGTGGAGACCCCCCACGTCGAATGGCACCTGACCCCGGCTGGCAACGGACGACTGGTGACCCTGGAGATGGCATCCACAATCCAATCTGTCAGGCGCTGTTTAGAGAGGCCACAACCTCTGTTATGATCCCCGTAGCACACAAACAATTGGTCCGTTCGTCGCACAGGCGCAGTGGCATTGAGGTAAGCAGCCAGGGTCTGTACAGGACACAACAACTGAGCTCCACAGTTGGCCGAGGGGGGGGGTCGAACCGAGCCAGATGAATCGGTCGGTTGAGATGGTTGCGTGGCAGCACCTTTGGCAGGAACGCAACGTTTGACCAGGGAGTCACCCATGAACCATCCAGCCCCCAACGCAGGCAGGACTCACTGACGGAGAGAGCATGCAGCTCCCAAACCCGCTTTGCTGACGTGACAGCAAGGAGAAAGGCTGTCTTCATTGACAGCCACTTAAGATCAGCCTGGGCTAAAGGTTCAAAGGGCGAGGAAGACAGGGCATCCAGCACCAGGGAGAGATCCCATGCCAGAACCCTGGGGCCCACCGGAGGGGGCAGCCTCAGCACCCCCCTGAGAAAAGAAGACACCAACCGCTGGCTCCCCACGGTGGCATTCTCAACCAAAGCATGTCACGATGAAATTGCCGCCACATACACCCTCAAGGTGGAAGGTGTGCGACCGTCCTCCAGGAGAGACTGGAGAAACTCCAGAATGGTGGCCACCGTACAAGAGGCGGGATCCTCCCCCCTGCCTGCACACCAGGCAGAGGACCTCCTCCACTTGCACTCATACTGGAGGCAGGTTGATGGTGCACGAGCATGCGAAATGGTGCACCTGACCGACTCAGTGCAATCAGTCAGGAGCGGGTCGGGCCCTGCAGTGGCCAGACCCAAAGCTGGAGACGGCAGGGGTCGGGGTGCCAAATCCGACCCCCCAGCTGTGACAGGAGATCCTTCCTCTCTGGGAGGCGCCATGGCGAGCCGCAGCAAAGCCTCCGCAGCAGTGGAAACCAAATCCTCCCCAGCCAGAATGGGGCCACCAGGAGGAGACGGTGGCCCTGTTGAAGGACCCGCTGCAGCGTTGGGAGGATCAGAGGCAACGGCGGAAATGCGTACAGGAGGCCGTCGAGCCACTCGTGCCCCAGGGCATCCCGTCCCAGAGGACCGTCCCCCTCTATCCAGGAGAACCAGAGGGGACAATGAGCTGACTCCCTCAAGGCAAAAAGATCCACCTCCGCCCTGCCAAAAATGCCCGAGATCATCCCCACGACCTCCAGATGAAGCCTCCATTCCCCTGGAGGAGGCTTGTGTCAGGAAAGGAAGTCTGCCACCCGATTCTGGTCGCCGGACAGCCACACAGCCCGCAGGCTGGACAGACGGGGAGCGGCCCATGTAAACAGGTGCTGGGACACACTTAACAGTCGCACCGACTTGGTGCCCCCCTGATGGTTGATCTGGGAGACAACAGCCTTGTTGTCTGACCGGACCAGCACATGTTTCCCCTGCAGGTGCGGTAGGAAGAGCCAGATGGACACCCCGCTGCTCCAGCACATTGATATGGTGTGCGCGGTCCCGGACAGACCACTGTCCCTGAGCCGGCCTGCCACGCCAGACCGCACCCCATCCTGAGCGGGATGCATCTTGTGACGGTCTCCCGAAAGGATGGGATAGCACCCAGGGGTGCACCCCCCAGCAGGAACGCCCGGACCCTCCAAGGCGCCAGGGCACGAATGCACGCCTACGACACAGCCATCAGTCTGACCCTATGGAGCTTGGGGTCCAGGCTAAAGCCATTCAGCCACATTTGGAGGGGGCGCAATGACAACAGGCCAGAAGGAATGGCAGTCGACGCGGCCGTCAGCTTGCCCAGCAACCGAAGAAACATGACGAACGGCAGCCGCTTGCCTCTCCTGAAGAGGGGAAGGAGTCGGAGAATGTTGTCCACATGACGCTCTAACAGGTAGGCCCTCATGACCACAGAGTCCAGGACCAGACCTAGGTAGGCGGCCCACTGGGTGGGGACCTAACAGCTCTTCGCCACGTTGACCGTGAGGCCCAGCCGGGCCACATGTGTGAGAAGGCGGGCCATATCCTGGACCACCTGGGCCCGGGAAGGTGCGCACACCAGCCAATCATCCAGGTATGGCAGCACCTTCATGCACCCAGCCTGTAATGGCGCCAGAGCCGCTGCCACGCACCGGGTAAAGACCCTGGGAGACAGGGAGAGCCCAAAGAGGAGCACCCTGAACTGATAGTGTTCTTCCTTGAAAGGCAAATCACAGGAAGGGCTGATGATGAGCCGCAATGGGCACATGAAGTACGCGTCCTTCAGGTCGATGGATGTGAACCACTTGCCTTGCCGGATCACACGCACCACATCCGCTGAGGTCAACATATGGAACAGTAGAAACTTCAAGTACCTGTTTAGGCCGCGTAGATCCAAAATGGGACAGAGTCCGCCGTCCTTCTTGCCGACAAGGAAGTAGGTCGAGTAGAGTCCCCCGGGTTGAAGGAGGGGGTCCACCGGTGTGATGGCGCCCTTGTCCAGGAGGGTGGACAGCTCTTGGGCTGAGGCTTGGGCCTTGGCCAAGTCATTGATGACTGTCATGGTGACCCGGCCAAAGGCTGGGGGAAGGCGTCGGAACTGCAATTCGTAACCCCGGGTCAGGATGGCAACTACCCAGGGGTCTGGCGAGCAGGCAGCCCAGTGACTGTGCTGCTGGGAAAAGCAGCCGATGACCGGCCCCGTGGCCCTAGCGCCGAGGCCCCTGGCCCCTGGAGGAGCTGGAAGGGGGGAGGTTGGGCTTGGGGTCCTGAGGGTTCCGAGGTGAGCGGTGCAGAGTGGAACGAAAGTCACCCGCTGACTTCCTCTCGTCCCGCCGTCACCGTTGGCCACCCCGGGGAGATGGTCGTGGAGGACCCTGAGGGGCAGATGGAAAACTCCTCGAGCTGCCCCTGGAAACAGGTGCTCTCTTGTGGAGGCTCGCAAGCCGCCGTCTGGTGTCGTCGGCCTCAGCGGTGCGGTCCAGTGCGTCCAGAGCAGCAGAGACATGACGGCGAGTGTGGACAAGCATCGACATCAGCCTTCCTAGCTCCCTCGTCTGGTAGGCAAAAGCCTGTAGTGACGCATCACACATGTCACGGATGGAGCCGTCCACCTGTGCATCCTGCAGGGAGGCTGAGAGGGCAAGAAGTAAGTGGGAGAGGGTGTCCCCCCCACTGCCACCCCACCAGCAGGCTGGAGATTCATGAGGAGCGCCTTCATGCACTCCATGTCAGCAGCCAAGCAGTCTACCTTGGAGGAGAGCTGGTCCTTCGCCACCGCCTTCCTTCTTTTCGCGGGAGCACCATTCCCACTCCATGTGGCAGTCCTCTTCTGCGCAGGAGCCCCACAGAAGTCTGCCCTCTCAGACTGGAAGGAAGGGAGGCAGGCTGGAGGACCCAGAGGGCCTCCTGCAGGTGGTCCACACCAAGACAGGCCACACAGTGGTCATGGCCGTCTTCAGGCTCAAGGGGGGGTCATGCAGTTGCCACAGGCGTGCTCCATCTGCAACCAGGTGGAGAAGCCAGCGAGGAGCCCAGAAAAGTGTGACACTGCCGGGAGCAGAAATGTCAACACAACGGAACAAAACCACCAGACCAAGTTGGGAGAGGGGGTGGGCACACAACAGTCACCAACAAGGTTATCAGCCTTCTTCCTTTTCCGTCTTTTTTTTTAATCTTTTTTTTTTTTTTTTTTTAAATATAGATAGATAGATACACATACATATATATATATATATATATATATATATATATACACACACATATATATATATGTATATATACACACACATATACATAGATAGATAGATAGATAGATAGATAGATAGATAGATAGATAGATAGATATAGAAGGAACAGAAGAATGAAGGAATGAAGGAACAGATTACCTGCTGACACCGGAAGATATAGCCTCACGGAGTTCATGCAGGGGTCACGGTGACGTTGTTGATATTCGTACTCAACATGGGGCGGAGTTATCCAGTGCTTATGCACCACCTCTGGCGGTCAGTAGGGACGAAATAGAACTACAAATACAAAGAAAACACAAAGTAACAAGATTATAATGAAACAAAACAAACTTAACCCCAAAACTCAGCTGTGGGTGGGAACCAGGAGTAGGAGCTAGTTGTACTGTAATTTAAGAGCAAACCCACAGCTGAATACTGAACCAAATAAAAAGAAAATAAACAAAACAAATAAACCATATAAGCAAAAAGAAAGGAATTAATAAAAAAAAAGGAGTTGTGTTGGGATGGAGAACCCAAAGCTGCGTATGTATGGGGTGCCATTTGTAAAGTGGCTCACACTGAAAATAACAACATTTTGCCACATTTAGCTTTAGTGAATTTTTTATGAGAAAGAGTGTATACATGCACACAAAATTCTTTCATTCGGAATGGCAAACGGAATAAACCACCACCTGAATGGCCTTTCATTCCGATTAAAAGTGGAATTAAACTGTCCATGTAAACGTACCGATTGTGATGATAGAGACAAATATATCTGCCTGTATGAGCACATACTGTACATGCACAGACACCGTCATGTATAAAGCCCATCCACATTAGTATGGAGCCATGCTATTCAGGTTAGTTAGTTTAGGTTGAGTGGCATCTCACATTCTGTTTCAAAGAGGTTCTCCAGTGGTTCCGCCTCTATAAGGTGGTGAGGCTTGCCAGAGGAAGATTAAAAGGGCAGTCCACTACTGGCAGGAAAAAAATGTAGCTACCACCACGCATGGTTGTAATTCTTTGGGGAACACTGTACAGCTCAGCTGAGGAGGAGGCCGAAAGCGTTTACATCTCGTGTTATTGCGAGCACAAGTCTCTCATCTGTAAGTACAAACTACTTCCATTATCTCAGAGAGAAGGCAGACATCTCTACAGCAGATATATCCAACACTCTGCAACTCACACCGAAACAATCTAGCCTGATAAAAAGCACTACAGCTGAGAGGGAAATGTGTATTTTTGATTATGAAGTGAACTGACCAGTTGAAAAAAAGAGTAATAAAAATGAAAGCAGCAGAAACCAAAATTCACTGACTTAATGGCTCAAGCTTAAAAAGCGCTGGATCCTGTGACTCACAGCATCTTTCAGTAGACCCCTCTGCCTGCCCATGTCTCATACAGTAAACTCCATGTTCCCAGTTTCTAATTTACAAATTTAAATACTTTATATATCTGCAAACCCACTGTGAGTCATTTTCCATGACATAACGAAGCTCCTCCAGAGCAAAGAGAAGACATTACAAAACTGCTTTCCCACACTTTATGTGTAAAATCAGTGCAGTTCCCCTTAAATCGGGTAATAAAGACACTCCACAAAAGGAAATCAGTGGATAATTTGATGTAGTCAGGCTCCAGCTAGCAATTATTTTAATTATTGATTAGTCTGGCATTTATTTTCTTGATTAATCATTAAGTCTTGGAAATGTAAAAGAAATTGTCTTCACATGTCTTATGTTGTCCAAATGTAAAAAACCCAAAGGTACTGAGTTGAAAATGAAAAGACAAATAGCAATCATTCTTATTTGAGAAGCTTCAACCAGGATATGTTTGACATTTTGCTTAGAAAATTACTGAGACAATGAGTGTATCAAAAAAGTTGCATAATTATTTTCTGTCAATCTCAACTAATGCTTTTAGCTATTTCTTTTCTTAAATGTCATGTGTATGAGAGATTTGGTTTTCACCCGTCAGACACTAAGTACTTTTTCCACGCACTGGAAAAAAAAAACCATAAAAGCAATCATAAACTGCAGCAGCACTCATGTTGTAAATGCTAAAAGATCCCTTGGGTCTGATTTATGTTGGACAAACTTAAAGATCCGTACATCTGAACACAAACTGCATACGCACACAAAACATGGATTGTTATGTTGCTCTGCACTTTGCACAGGCTAGTCTCACATAGCCAGATCTATCGCCACAACACTGTGTCGGCGCTAGAGAAAGGTCTGGTAGTACACTATCATTCTGCTATTGGGTCAGAAAGCTCTGGTTTGTTTGTATTTCTTTAAACAAATCACAGTTGTCTTAGGACTAAGCCCTTGATGCAGTGGATGTGTCCTTGCAAAATAATGTCGGGAGGACTTTTTTGGTGGAGCATTTGCACGTGGGGAGCCGAGCACTGTCACTAAAATGGTTTATTCTCTGCAAACAAAAATGCCATGAAAACCAATAACAGATATATGCAGACTCGTTAAAACCACAATGATTTAATGAAGTTACAGTGACATCACTGAAGTCATCACTGAAGTCAGTGTGAGGTGGAAGGATTGGTATGCTGGTAAAAATAACTGTCAGCGTAAAAAGATGTGGCAAATCAACGCTGACTGGCTGTGTCAGAAAATGGATCAGCATCACCCATGAAAGTCTTGCAAGACGGAGTGCGGGTTTTTTCCAAGTTGTATTCTGAGCCTGAGCTGCCAGGACCCTATTGTTATCCTGCATGTTCTTCTTCTTCTTCTTCCGAGGAAATCATACTTCCCATGTGCGAAAAATCACTATACTTTGCACAAAGGTCCAGTCCCATGCCAGATTGCCTCAGCTGCAAAAACAGGCCAATAGTCCTGATGGTGGTGCTACAGCAAGTTCAAAATTTTGAAAATTCACAACAAATCAACCATATGTGCTGCAGATTTGCAACTTTCACCAAAATGTAGCCCCAATACTGAAACTTTTGTACATTTAAACCTATTGCAAATTATGAAGTCCATCACTCTGTTTTTTTTTTTGTTTTTGTTTTTTCAAAAAACTGTAAAACCTATTAAACCTATGTCCTCCCACAATTTTTGCTCAAATGGCACCAAACTTGCTACAGAGCATCTTCAGACTGTCCTACACAAAAGATCCACACAGATTTTTGATTTATCAAAAATTGAGCCTACAGTGCATCAAAATGTTTGACTGTAAACGGTACTGTAAACATATACTTGCAAATTCTTGCTAAATACATTTTCAATGTTCATTAAAAAAAAGATTCGAGCCTCAACTGGTGCAGAATCTGCATTGTAAAGTAAACATCTTCTTGTGCTCCATCTTATTGCTTAAAATTGCCTGAGCGTGACTGATCACTGGGCAGCATCTTCAAGTCTTTTTTCTGCTAGAAAATCTGCCTTCTCATGCTTGAAAATGAACCAAACTTTGCACAAAGATCCAGTGTCAATACTTCAGTGTGAAACCATCTGAGGCTTCTCACTTTGCACATAGCTCAACTAGTTAAACATCAGTTTTTCACTTATGAAGTAAATTAATCATTGTTACAAATAAATTACCAACATCTCCATGCTATCTACATGCAATATGTGTATTTTCAGATTTTTGTTTCGATAAGTTAATTTTTTTACAGTGGTTTGAAATCTGCTTTTCCATGCATGGACGGCTGGTAAACCTGCACGTCTGGCTTAGTCAGTTTGTGAAGCTACACATGAATTGTCACTGACTAATTGGCTCAGTGAGCTAGAAATTGATTCTTAGTCTCAGAGGTTGTGAGTTCAAGTCTCAGCTGATGCAAAAGGCACATTGTGTTGCTAAATTCCTAAATGTCTTCCAATTCTTCTGCTTGTTGCTCAGAATTGCCTAAAAATGCCCGGACCCGACCCATCACTGCGCAGCAGCTATAATTATATGATGTAACTTCTATGTTGTGATATGCTTTGTTTTAGTGTGTGTGCTGCTCAGAATTGCCTAATTTTGCCTAAAATTGCCTGGCCCCGACATTGCTGCAGCAGCTATAATTGTATTTGCTTCTTCGCTAAAAGAATGAAGCACCATCAAAGCCTCCTATGTTCAGTAGTGCTGGGAGGCTCAGGTGAAGTTTTAGAGTCCTCACAACAGTTGTGGAGATCCCAGGGGAGAGGGGGTAGCAACACAACTCCACCTAATGGAGGCTTACCCCCGACATAAAAAGCTGTTTGGAAAAACGTCATTTGAACTCTGTTTTTAGCCTCAATGTAGCCTGTAGCTCTAACTGCTTCTCTGTAGATACTGGCTGAATTTTCATTTTTGGGTGCACTATCCCTTTAAGGATAAGCCTCCCCAAACCATCACTGAACCACCTCCAAACTGGTGATGCTGGATAATATTACAGGCAGCGTAAAGCTCACCACTGCATCTCCAGACTCTTTAACGCCTGTCGCACGCACTCAATGTGAACCTGCTCTCATCTGTGAGAGAGTGGGGCACCAGTGGCGGACCTGCTCAATCTGGTGATCTCTGGTGAATGCCAATCAAGCTGCACGGTGTTGGGATGTGAGCACAGTACCCACTAGAGGATGTCAGGCCCTCATTCCACCCTAATGGAGTCTGTTTCTGACAGTTTGGTCAGAAACATGCACACCAGTAGCTGCTGGAGGTCATTTTGTAGAGCTCTGGCAGTGCTCCTCCTGTTCCTCCTCACACAAAGGAGCAGATACCGGTCCTGCTGCTGGGTTGATGCCTTCTGCAGCCCTGTCCAGCTCTCCTTGTGTAACAGCTGGTCTCCTGGTATCTCCTCCATGCTCTTGAGACTGTGGAGACACAGCAAACCACAGCGACCACACTTATCGATGTGCCATCCTGCAGGAGCTGGACTACCTGTGCAACCTGACTGGGCTGCAGGCACTGTACCACCTCATGCTACCAGTAGTGACAAGGACACTAATATAATGCAAAACTAGAGAAGAATCAGTCAGAAAGGATAAGGAGAGAGCAACTGTCTGTGGACACCACATGTAAAACTATTTCCTTCTTGGGTTTTGTCTTGCTTTTGCCTCTCCATTGCACCTGTCGTCATGTTCATTTGCACCAAAATAGGTGAAACTGATTCACAATCACTTCCTAAATGGACAGACTGATATCCGTGAAGTTTAACTGACCTGGTGTTATACTGTGACGTTAAAGTGGTCCCTTACATTTTTGAGCAAGTGGCTCATTCTACTGTCAGGACTACATAAAATATCTATAAAAAAAACATTTTAATGTATCATATATATATATATATATATATATGTATATATATATAAATGTTTTCATATTTCATGTACTCCTGGCACAGAAAGGCACAGAAAATGTATATACTCAAAGTATTTAAGTATTCAAAGAGATATTTCTCAAATATTCTATTGTTTAAGTAAGAAACAAGCCAAACATTAATTCACAGTAGGCTTTCCACATTAAGACATACCTCGGTCCCAGTGTTTCAATCACTGCTCTGAGCTCGTTTCTTGACTGTCTGTAGTGTCATCATGTCCTTTCATAGGTGAAGTGTAATTATGTTCATCATGTCACTTCCCCACTTGCTTCTCCTGTCACATGCAGCGCCTCGAGCAAATGCTGCTTCAAGCAATGTCTGAGCCTTGGCTTTCAGCATGCCTCTGGCACTACAAACGGCCTTGAAGTTGACCAACATAATCACATATTTCAACACATGTTTCTGCTGAAGTGAAAAAACTTCCAAACAGCAAACGCAGCTCCTCTTCTGGTTCTTCTCCTGCATTTCCGCTCTCTCTTTCTTCATCCTCCATCTTTCTATTCTGTTCTTCAAAATGTACTGTGGCAACTTAGCTTCTCCCAGCTGTTAATAGACTGTCATGCTAATTAGCTTACTGGCGAGCTGTACCCAACATGCTGTTCCATTGTGTAATTCTGTAAATGTACTGTTACAAATTGTTTATATTTCACATGTTGTTTTCCATTGTGTTTTCCCTGTTCAAGAGAGTTCGTGTGGGTCACGGATGCTAGAAAGACGATATGTTATATTTTTTGCTCAGTGCATGAGGAGCAACAGATCACGTAATCTATGAAATATGATGGGGCATCATTTTTCAGATTTTTCTGACATCACATGAATGCAGGCCACAAGGCCACAGAAGTTATGTGAGATGTCTTCAGTGCTACTTACCCTCAAAGAATCTTACATGGCCTACATAGGATGCTGACATGACAGAAATATTAGCTTTCTTGATGTAAATGTATACATAGTCTCTATATATAGACTCTACATTCAGTGAATGTAGAGTCTGTAGGCAAACCCCGGAGATCTTGCCTCCAGAGGAAGAGCGGAAGAGCCCTGGTTTCCGGTTGTCGGCTGTTTGTAATCCCAAACGGAAATTCGCCTCCTCCGCCCAAATCAAACCGGAATGCCAAAAAATCAGGGGTCTACCCCCAAGCACTGTATCGCCGTCTGCCGGAAGTCAGACGCCGAATACAGCCGATGGGAGAATGATGTATACATGATTGGTACTGAGGAGAAGTGTTGTGGGGAAGGCAACACTAGCTGTCTAACGTGCATGTACGAACAGAGTGTAACAGAGAAACTGACACCATGTTTTGCAAAATTAATCTATGATGGACATTGTGGTCACTCCCCAGATCGTGGGCAGTCTCCACCTCAAGAGGGTAACACAACATAGAACAGTCTGTTACAGCACTAGCACTAATTTGTCAGTGTGTAGGTTGTTACCTTTTGGTAACATGCAGATAGCAGAGGAGGGAGCAATGGCAGGCTTAAAGCCACAGTCTACTTATCGTGAGCCAGATATGCACTGACTAATCGTGGCTCTGCAGCATCATTAAAGTTCTGGGGAACAGGAAAATTGTCCCCCTCTCTTACGCTGTGTTCCCACCAAACGCGATGAACGCGATTTACTCGCGCGAGTAAATAAAAATTCATCGCGCTACTCGCCCGAGTTTGGACGCTGTCCACTTGAGCACTACGACACGATCGCGTTGCGCGATTACGGGCCCGCCCATTTTCACTAGATAACAACAACATACTTCTGCCATTTCTTTCTCTCATCGACGATGGCTGAGATCACCAGGATCGCTGCACTTTACCTGCTCTGGAGGTCCCAGATTCGTCGGGCCAAAAGCCGCCGTCGGTTCTGGGTGCATGATACCCTGCAGAGGCGCACTGAGCTCGGCGAGTTCCACCGTCTCCTACAGGAGCTCCGCCTGGATGGCGGTCGGTTCCAGTGGTATTTCAGGCTGACCCAGGCCCAGTTTGAGGACCTGTTGGCGAGGGTTGGCGCGAGGATCTCCCGCCTGGATATCAACTACAGGCGCTCCATTCCAGCTGCGGAGCGCCTGTCCATCTGTCTCCGGTGAGTTGCAGTTTATTGGTGTTTCAAAATCAATAAATATTCACTGTATCTAGCAAGACACTGACCGGGAAAGGACCGGGAGGTTTAGCTGCTGCTCTGCCGAGAACTGGTGCTTCATAGCCGGCCATAACTTGAGCTGTGAGCCTCGTTGTTGATGTGCACGTGTGTGTACAAAACTTCAATAATGTATAAATAAATTCTAGCTCTTGACCTGCTTGTCATGTTTTTAAATAGCTTATTAATTAGCCCTTGTTTTATCCACTGCAATAAAGCAAAAGTGCAACCTCGCCATTTTCATACGTGTATCAATAGAATATAATTTGTTGTGTGTCTGGTTGTGTTTTGTATTTTGAGTCTTGTGAGTATGAATGTAATGTGTTTGTGTATTTTCTGTATTGAAGTATTGTGAAATGATTTATGTACAGTAGCTAATGGGGATCTAAATAAACTATAAACTGCCACCTACAGTATCACTGCATTCGCTACAACTCAGCTAAATTAAATGTTTTCTATGGTGCAGATACCTGGCCACTGGTGACTCCTACAGGACCATCGCCAACAGCTTCCGCGTTTGCGCCATTTGGGACTGCCTTGTGGGGGAGTTCATGGCTGTGCCCACCACAGAGGAGTGGAGGTCCATCACGGAGGGGTTTGAGGAGCGGTGGAACTTTCCTCTCTGCTGTGGCGCTGTGGATGGGAAGCACGTGAGGGTTCAAGCTCCTGACAACTCAGGATCCCAGTTTTTTAATTACAAGGGGTCATTTTCCATTGTCCTCTTGGCTGTCGTGGATGCCAGGTACTGCTTCCGAGTGATTGATGTCGGGGGCTACGGGAGGACGAGCGATGGTGGCATCCTGGCCAACTCAGCCTTTGGTCAGGCACTTTGCTCTGGCACCCTCCATCTGCCTGCTGACCATCTCTTACCTGGAGCTGACCACAGAGGACCTCAGCCACACGTCTTTGTGGCTGATGAGGCTTTTCCACTCAGGAGAAACCTCATGAGGCCATTCCCTGGGCGCACCCTTCCTCGAGACCGTCGGCTGTTCAATTACTGTCTGTCCCGGGCACGGCTGGTGGTGGAGAACGCCTTCGGGATCCTGTCATCTCAGTGGAGGATGTACCGACGTGCTCTTGAGGTCCATCCAGATGTTGCCGAGAGATGTGTGAAGGCGACCTGTGTGCTCCACAACTTCCTGGGGAAGACGACCCCTACGCCTGCGATGAGGGGCAGCATCCCAGGTGGTGACGTCGAGCCGCTGCCAGGTCTGGGCAGAGTTGCCGCAAACAACTCTGCAAGAGAGGCCATCAGGATTTGGGAGACCTTCACAGCGTACTTCTCCGCAGAGGGAACGGTCCCGTGGCAAGCCAACGTTTAGTGCACAAGCACTCCTACAACGGCTCTTTTAAGAGCCACCCACACATTACCATTGAGCAAACATCCTGCAGTATTACTATATTGACATTAAAACTGAAATAAACATGAAATGAATCAATGTATATAAGCACCAAAACTAATATGCCTGTTCATGCATGCTAGTTTATCAATTTATATCATATTGTGAGATAATAAAGCTTTAATTTGGCATGTCTACACTGCAATATAATACAATAAACACCAAAATAAAAGCAGACGTCACTGATATGCTGACTATCATATCAATGGTGCTATCTGGTATTATTGTAGACACAAATGTACCATTTAAAATTTTAATTTAGAGAAGGACAACATGTCCATTTGATTTCTAGAACTGGTACTTTTTCTGTAGTAGCTGTGTATCCTGCACAATTCAATTGTCCTACAGTATACATTATGCACTATATCCAGTGCAGATGTTGTGACTCAATATGACCACATTCAGCAGCAACACAAACAAAACCACCTGTACATGGTAAGTTAATAATCAATAGCAATTTGGAACTTGTCACATGTAGTTACTATTTTATGTATTTAAATGTACACTGTTTTACTGATGAGGTGAATAACAACAACAGTCTGTTAACCCTTCCTATATACATTTATTTTATCTTCCTTTGAAGACAGAAGAGATTAGGGTTGCTTGAATATGTTAAAAAAATAATAGTAATAAAAAAAACAAGACACAATGCGTGGAACATATGTACAGTAACATATATACAGTGGCTCTATTTGAAGAGCCTCAGGGACACCTGGGATTATTCCTCAAAAGCTTGGTTCATTCCCTGCTGACATTGTTGCCCCAGTTGCTAATAAGCTATTCAGTAGGCTCCAAATTTAGCAAAACAGTGCTAGATTCATAAATAAGTTTGTGGATTTGGAATTTAACATATTCCTTCCTCTGGGGCGACAATCTCTGAAAGGAAGGAACCAGGCTTTTGAGGAATAATTCATCCTCTGCGGGGGGAGGCTGAGGGGCAGGAGGGCTCCGACGGAGGGATTCTAGGAGAAGCTGCTCGATCTGTGCCTGCCCTTGTTGTTCATCCACCCCACTGGCTCTCTTCCCGGTCCTCCTCGTCACTGTATAAAATGGACACATCATGTTTTGTGAAACTGCTGCATCCAATCAATGCAAAAGATGACAATATCCAAGTTAATATTTGTTAAACTATTGAAATCAGGCAACAGACAAAAACACAAGTCAAACATGAAAGGTAATCAATTCAGTTCTTGTCATAGTGTCACAGTACACTTAATGAAAAAAGTATACTCGTACCATAAAAAATACAATCCAACTTTTGTCATGTACATACCGTTGGGTGGTCTTGCAGCAGCAGGGGCAGCAGCAGGGACAGCAGCAGGACCAGCAGCAGGGGCAGCAGCAGCAGCAGCAGCAGCAGCAGCAGGGGCAGCAGCAGCAGCAGCAGCAGCAGCAGGGACAGCATCGTCGCCTCACTGTCAGAGGACTGATATCGTGGCTGGTCTGTAGTAGTGACAGAGATGTCTTAGTTTTTTGTTTAATACATACAGTATATTAATTGTTTACGTCATTCTAACTTCCAGTGTCAATTACAGAACATAAAGCAATTAATGCACCCATTAATACATCATACAGTTCCACTCATAGTAATATCTAACCCTTTAATGCAGTGAGCCAAATGATCCCAGACTTACTAACCTCTAGTGTATTTATGTTCTTCAGTTGGGTTGTTCTATCCATTCTTCACATGTTTTAAATCGCAGGTTTGGTGTAGGTGAGAGTACAGACTAGTTTGGGGTATTTTCACATTTTCTGTCAGTTATTTAGTGCAGGCTGTGAAAAGAAATCTCTGTAACGTTACTGAGACATCTATACAAGTCAGTTATCTTTATACAAAAACATTTTCAATACTGTACGTGTGTGCGTCTTCATTTGTCAACAAACCTCTGATATCAATCCCTGATGGGCCTGCTGCTGTCTCTCCCTCGTCCTCCAGCTCGACTGGCCCTGCTCCAGACTCTGTCCACTCATAGTCTGCGGTCCTATCTTCCTCGACCCGACCCATGTTCCCGCTTGTCTCCCTCGGTGCAACAAAGGGGTCAAGGAAAGATAGGACCGTAAAGTACCTCCATTTCTTCGCTGTCCCTGCTGCTGCCCCACTCTTTCTCTCTGTCTCCTTTTTTCTCTCCCTTAAATAGGTGTCCTAAAGGTGTCATAATAGGTGGCCTAAATGAAGAACTGAATTTGTCACATTTCCTCTTATTACTCATACTCAAAGGATGTCATACTTGTACTTTTTGCACTTTCGTCTTTTTAACTTTAAGATATATCTTTGTTCTTTTGTTTCTGATGTGATCATTATAAATAAGGTATCGGACACTTGCAACTTTAATCCATTGTCCAATAGATGAGACTTGTGCTTTGTGCCTATTGAGTCTGATGAAGACACAGTTCTGCAAAATTGAATGCTGTAAATCAATTAGTGTGCTCCAAATCCCTTCTTTCCTTTGGAGGTTAGCTGCGCTCTTACTGAGAAGCTGCATACTGTTGCAAAAAGTACAGAAAAAAATGTCTCTTTACAATGAGAAATGTTTTTAGGCATGCCAGCTTGTCGTATTATAATAAGAAAAGTCGGTAATTATACTGTGTCTCATGCGTACATGACAAATATGTTATTATAAAAATGAAAATCTTTTTAAAACAAGAAACAATTTGAGTTATGATGACATACTGAGCAATTATTTTGTTTCTGCTGGCGCTGACACTGCCATATGCTCCCTCTGTGCTGCCCTTCACCATGCAGTTTTAATACAGGGTCAGGGCTAGGGAGAGTTATCTGTGAAGTTTGCCAAAAGCATTGTCCATTGTTTACATCTGAAAAATAATAATGCAAAGACGCTACAAGAACTACATTTTTTCACTTTATATTCAGCAGTCAAGCAACAAATGAATTGGACCTTTTCTACAGAGACATTTTATATCTCTAATAGCTATAATGACTAGTTGGAAACATAAGCTAATGGATGTTCCTCAGTTTCACACGTCCAATGTGGGGAAAAACAAAGTTGTTAACTGAGAAAGTCCATTTGCAGGAAAATAGACTATTACAGTTCAGTTCAGTTCAGTTCATTCATTGGTCTTGTGAGAGAAATTTGACTTGGAGCTAGGGGTCAGCATACACATACATACAATCAACATATAGTTACCAACATAAAAATAAAAATAAACACGTTACAACACATAGTCAGTTAGCCTCGATGTATCAAATTAAATACATAATATATACATCAGACACACTCCTCATTAATCAACTTGATTGACACTGGAATAAACAAGTTTTTGTACCTGTTATACCTGCAGCGTGGTACTCTGTACTTTCTTCCCAAATGCAATAACTCATATTCAAGATTCAGTACATGGTCATGATCAGATACAATTTTACGAGCTTGTCTTATCACTGATTGTTCAAAAATGGCCTGAGGAGTGATCAGCGGTGTGGACACACACTTTATCTTCCCTGCCACATTAATCAACCTAACAATTTGGGATTTAAATTTCACAGTCAGGTTTCCAAACCAGCTGGACGTACCATATCTTAACACAGACAGAATACTAGCATTGTAAAAAATCATCATGTTTCTATTGACCCCAAACAGTCTTAATCCCCGTAGGAAGTGCAGGCGCTGATGTATCTTTGCACAGACATTTTTCACATGTGAGTGCCAGCTCGTATCCCTATCGATCTGTAATCCTCGATATTTATAGGAAACGACTTGCTGAATTGTTTGGTTATGTATGAAGATTGCGGTGTGGTCTCCTATGGACTTGGGATCCACTACAATCTCTTCAGTTTTCCCAACATTAATTTGCAGGTGGTTTTCATCACACCACTCGACAAACCTAACCACCCCCTGTGTGTGGATGCTAACATCACAACACACACATTTTCAGGTTTATACATGTATTTGGGGTTTCTACAAGGACATTTCTACATGTGTTGATGTTTAAAAACCCCTTTATTTTCCTCATACTGTCTGAGCTGGAACGCCTGTTTTCAGGGTTTAAATTACAGGGGTAATTGGGGGTCTGACCCTCATAATGGAGACAGATCCCCCAAAAGAGGTAAAAACAAGTTAGGTGAGTCAAAACTTTTATATTTCTTTCTTACCTGTAATTGTAAATATGAAAATATAATTCCCATGTTCATCACGCCTTCTCCTTATACTATTTAAGACACCCCTATAGTGGACCATTTCTTAAACCAAAGAACTTCAACTCAAATGTCTTTAGAGTTTCATTGGAGATCGGAGATTGTGATCCAACTCTCTCTTATGACTCATATTTTTAGAAAACAAAAAATCCACCAACTCTTTCTTAGAATGAATATGACAGATGCCCTAAGCTTTGTAGATCCATTTGTTTTGTTGCATGTCTGTTACATCAGATAGGACAGACTGAGCTAAGTTATATCTCTTAGAAATTCTGTTCTGCAGCAGGTGCTGTTGTTGTTGGGTTCCTTGTGCTTCATGCTTATCACATCCACTCTGTTAAAACGTTGTTAAGAAGGATGTAATTCTGCAGCTGAGTCGATGCTTCCCCGAGGTGGGTGCAGTAACAGAAACTTTTCATACAGGAATCAGTAAAGCATCTTATTACACCCCTCATCCATCCTGTATGTGTTTATTGCTTTTGTCCATGTCAATTAAATATGATGCTTACAACATTCACTAAGCTAAAACAAGACATAACTGGATTTTGTCTCCACTAAACACCAACAAGCATGCTCACATGAGATTCAGACAAGATCTCTGTGTCTGATGTATGTGACTGAATGCACAACAAACCCACTGATGACACACAATCACAGCATTTCAGACCCTGAAACCAGAAAATGATGTTGCTATAGTGTTTTCAATGAGTGGAAAGATATTTGGCAGCCAAACTATACCAGACATGGGACACAAAAACAAAGTAGGGTTCGAAGAATAATGCACTGATTTATCTCTGCATTCCTATTGGACTCCTGATAGAAAGTTTAAAACAAATAGTATAGAAATCGATGCAGCACAACCAGAGCTTTTTTACCACACATTCATCTTCCTTGTGAAAACCTTTGGCCTGCACAATGCAACTCAACCACAGTTTATCAGAGATTCAAGTGCGTTACACTTGTGATGGCCGCTGTAACCTCAAGCCTTTTTTTTTAATTTTCAATAGTCTTCTGCCCCAACTTATACTAAAAGGCTATCTAAGCTATTATTCAGTTTTTAAGGTTTACACTACAGCGTGTTTACATGCTTTAATGGTCCAAAACTTTATTTTCGTAATGCTGTCTATGCTGGAAAACCTGTATTCACCCTCTTCCATTTTAGCACCTGTCTCATTGGGCTTTGAAATGAACTTAACATAGCAGCCAAACTTGAATTACAACCTCCCAGGCAACATTTGTACGTGGGGCCCATGTGGGTAGTAAATGGATGAAAAATTGGGCCCTATCCGTTCCATATTGGCCCCATGCCACATTTATGGCTTTACCCAAGTGGGCCCCATCTGGTTATGCTAGGGCTGCCTGGGCACCAAGTGGGTATGGGCCCAAAATGGGCATCTGATCTGAGGCCTACTTGGGTAAACCCACACCTGGGGGGAATTGGAATGGGGCCTGTGGTGGCAAAACTACTATTTAATGAACAGTTTAAAGAAAAAGTCTTCACACTTTGGCTGTCTTTCTTGAGTTTTAATCAGCATTCATGAATGGAGACACTCAAACATACAACCACATGAACAGTCAGTCAGTAGAAGAAGAATATTAGTAGTGAATAACGTTTACATTGCATAAGAACCTTCTGGGATGGTAATGATTGTTCCATTTATTAAGTAAACCCTCAGGTATTACCAGGGTAAGTTATGGCTGTGAAAAACTAGATTTTGATTGTTAAAAGAATGAAAACATAAATGAATATTCTTCCTTTTTATTTCTGTGGTTAGTGACTGTGATATAAGCGTGATAAACCCCTTTACAGAGGCACTCGATGGGCGGTGGAATGTTTCAACTTCTGGAATGAACAGGGCCCCGCCTCTAAAGCTGTGTCCTGTGCTCTTTATACATCTATGGCTTGGAGCAAGTGATCATATCCAATGTTAGCTTGTAGCCAAAAAGAAAATAAAGGTTGGAATGACAGTCTGAAGCTGGAGGTTTTTGCTCACAGGGATTACTTTATAAACCTCATTATTTAAAACTTTGAAATGATATGAATATGAACATCTGAGACTGTAACATTACAGCAGAAAACAGGGAATAGGTTCCGCTTTAAAATGTACTTTGCTACAGATTCACAGACTGCCTGTGGACCTAAAGGTTGCTCTGTAGAGCTAACAAACAGAAGCAGTGTGTAGGTAAAACAAAGCAGTGTTGTTTGAATATAATGAGCATATAGATGGACAGAGAATAAGTGACATATGCTGCAGGAGTGATTTGAAAAGTTTCCTTGGACATTTTGATATTTTGTTTCTCTGTGAAACTGAGTCACTGCTTGATTCATGCTGTGAAAGAGCAACCTCCAAACTTTTCAAAGCCACATTTTGTGCCCATAGGCGGATACTCAGTCATGTTTTTTCACTGGAGAATCCCCTCAAAGACTCATTTCCTTCATCAGCGTCAGATTTGACCCTTTTAGTCCAGTTTGTTGTCGAGGGACCTCACTCTCCCGTGTCAAGAATAGACGTTGGATTTGTCAGTTTTCATTTTCTGAAAATTCACCATCACCATCCCACTTATCTTGACCACCTTCAGGAGTAAGTGGTTCCTCCCACTAAACCTACATTCAAAAACCACAGTCATCAAGTGCGATTTCTGCAAATGACTCAGAGCTGCACTTTAAGTTGAAAGCAGACAACAACAAAATAAAAGAGACATAATTTGGCAGCCTGCTTAAAAAAAAAAAAAAAAACACACAAGGATTTTGGGAATATACTGACAGAAATGGAAGATAGGATAATAAGTATATTTTCTTTAGTGTATAATACCAAAAAATAAGGCTTATTGTGTTGTCATTACCTTAGAATTAAATGTTTATATCCACATAGGGAGCACGTCCTTGTCAACTGAGTCCGTTATGTCAACACATTCTCACTCAGACCTCATCACATATTGTTAAAAAAACTTCCACGTCGAGTTACGGCGTGCAAGGTACCTGGATGCATTGGTGGCTGATGTTCTGGGAGACTAAGTCAACTTCTGCCTGTTACATACATTGTCTTCTTTCGAAACACACTTCCGTTTTCACAGGAAATGTATAGTTTGCATACAGTCTGTTTCAAAATAAACATCTGAGGGTCATCTGAGGGTTAATGGCCTCTTCGTTTGTGAGGGAAAGGAGGGTGCGCAATTCCTTGTCTCCCCAGTTGCTCATCTTTACAGTGTCTGTCAGGTTTGTGTTTCCCTCTTGCTACTAGCTGCTCGCTAATTCCTGCTATCAGCTGTTTCCTGTTTAACCACTGCCAGTGGCTGGCTCTGTGTGTCTAAACGCTCGCAGCTTGCCAGCAAAAGGGCCCAACATACGCAGAAAATTATTTCTTATTCTTATTATTTTCTTTGTTGTCCCGCTGCATTTTCCCCCAGCCACGTATCATGCCGACATTAGGGATGGCTTTTTTCTTTGGTGTCTGATGCTGCAAGTCATTTAGCAAGCGCTGGATTCTGACAGCTTTGGAGTGAGACCAGGTTGGTTATGTTGCACTGCCATGTTTCTACAGTAGCCCAGAATGAACAAAACAAACACTGGCTCTTGATAGGGCCATTCCCTTTTTTTACTTTGACAGTGTAGTTAGCAACACCTCCACAATGAGAAGCTTCAGGAAAACACTAATTTTAAAAACGTGCATGATGTAGGGGATTCATCGCAAGATCAGCTGTCTTGCTCCTGGGGGAACTCAGAGTGTGGAGACAGAGTTTGAGGAAGACAGTGAAGGAAATGTCTGAAGCAGCTAGATCAAGTCAATGGATTTGGATGAGGAGGAATAATGTCATTTGGGGGCCATCAGGGGGACCTACCAAGCAGGGTGCATAACTCCTTGAGATCAGGTGGAGAGATCCACCAATCAGTCCTCTCAGGAGAAAATCCAGGAAGAGGAAGGTTATTCAAGCGTGGGAGTGGCCTATCTTTATTTTATTTAACCTTTATTTTAACAGGGTAGGTCCATTGAGAGCGGGCTCTCTTTTTCAAGGACGCCCTGTAGCAAACAGAGATCAAAACACAGAAATTACAAAAAAAAAACCAGCAATACAATACAGTAAATACACAGGTATGAAGACAAGGTAATAAAAAATTAAGACATAATAGTAAACAGACTAAATGAAGCAAGAACAAGTCTGAGCACCCAGTACTGTGGTGTGAAGTAGAGGTTTGAAAGCCTCAAGTGAGATGAATATATCACCTTTCAATTAGTCCTGTAATTTGTTCCATTGATATGGGGCATAGAAGGAGAAGGCAGTTCTTCCTAATTCTGTATTTGTGTAAGGGAGGTGGAGTCTGATATGGGACTGAGAGCAGATATGGAGACCTGTAGAGCGGAAATTTAAAAGTGAAGTTAAATACGGAGGGAGCATTCCAAGTAGTGCTTTATAGATGAATAGTAAACAGTGCTGTTCTCTGCGGGCGGTGAGAGATTGCCAGCCCACCTTGCTATATAAAGTGCAGTGATATGTTGAATATGGGTCCCCAATGATAAAGCGTAGGACACTATGAAAGATAGCATCTAGGGGTTTCAGAGTTGAGGCTGAAGAATGCATTTATATTACACTAATATATCTAATCTAATATTAGATATATCTAATATATCACTAAAATCAAGAACAGACATTACAGAGGCATGTGCAATAATCTTCTTACTATGTGGTGACAAACAAGACTTATTTCTATATAAAAAAAAACATTTCTCGACCTGAGTTTCTTGATAAGGAGATCCACGTGATTACGAAAGGAAAGCTTGGGGTCCAGCCAAATGCCCAAGTATTTGTAAGTGACGACAGTTTCAATAAGTTGACCATGTAATGTGTGGATGCTAAAACAAGAGTTACTTTCATTGGACCTTGTGAACAACATACATTTAGTTTTGCCAGAGTTCAATACAAGTTTATGTGCTATAAGAGACAATTGGAAATGGTTGAAGGCAGATTGTAAGTTATCAACAGCTGGTTTAAGAGTGGGAGCAATGCTGTATAAGATAGTATCATCTGCATAATAATGGACGTTGCAGGTTGGGGAGGGGGGAACAATATTATTGACACAGAGAGAAAATAGAAGAGAGCCAAGAATAGACCCTTGTGGAACACCCTTGTGCAATATGAGAGAGTTGGATCTAGCTCCATCTGCAGAAATTGCTTGCGTTCTCCCGGTGAGATAGTTGGAGAACCAGTTGAGAGAGAGGCTGTCAAGGCCGATGGACAACAGTTTGTTTAACAGGATGTTATGGTCTACAGTGTCAAAGGCTTTTGACAAGTCAATGAAGAGAGCTGCACAGTGCTGGTGAGAGTCCATGCCATTTATGATGTTATTAAAGGGGAACTAAACCCCCATCTCTGGACATTACTCCACCTACAGCTTGATTTCCAAAAATTCAGAAAAGATAGGCAGAGCTGAGGGAGGAAGGGGGTGGGGGGGTCAGGAGAGCGGCTGAGGAAGCGGGTGGAGTGAAGATTGTCTATCGCTGCGGGGAGAGGAGAGAGGGCTTCCCTGGAGGTCAGGCCTCTTTACCCGGTCCCTCTGCTCCACACTAGTGTTGTCACGATACCAAAATCTTTGTTTTTTCGATACTTTTCGGTAGTTTTCCTAAGGAAAAGTCCTTTTGGCTACAAACCTTTAGAACAATAAATAGTAGGGATGTAACGGTACCAAAAAATCGTGGTTCGAAAGTACCTCGGTACGGACGTCACGGTTTGGTTGCTCAAATGTTTCACCAAGTTGGTGTTGTCTCGTGTTGTCTCCCTTTGCGAGGCAGACTTTCTCTTGTCTTTTTTCTAGTGTGCCAGCTGCGAATGTTGATACAGGTGTTATCATACACACCACTTGTGCAATCTGTGCTCCAGTAGGAACAAGAAAGGTGTTTGTGTGTATAAATGTGTAAAATAAATTAACTAATTTATTTTCCAAATGCAGTATAGTACCGTTTGGAATACTCTAGTACCGTGGTACTATTTTAGTACCGGTATACCGTGCAACACTACTCCACACTTTGGCTTATTTTCACCCAGCCCAGCACTGGTACCTTGGAGAAGAGTCCCTCACTGCAGGGAGAGGGGAGAGGGCTTCCCCGGACTTATTTTCATTGTGCCGATGGTGGCTTGGAAACCCCCCCCAACTGTGTCACATGGGTAGAAGGGAAGGCGGCCGGAGCTCAGCCGGTCCCCTTCTCTACACTTTAAATTTATTTTATCCTACTTGGTTCTATTTCTCCCTCTCTGGGAGCCTGGGCTCACCGCGCAGCAGCCCACCGCATCCATCCACCCCTCCCTCCCTCGCGGCCCTGCACATATATATATACAATCAGAAACAATGATTATCAGCTGAAAAAAATGGTTTTAGGGTTTAGTTACTCTTTAATGACAAGTGCTGTAGCTGTGGTAGTGCTATGACCCGGTCTGAAACCTGACTGTTGTGGTTGAAGGATGCTGTTTGATTCCAAGAAAGCCCGCAGTTGAAAATTTACAAGGGATTCTAGAACTTTGGCCAAGCAGCAAAGCTTTGATATTGCTGATAAAGACTGCTGGTGGATTGGATGCATTTACGGTTACTAGATCTGTGGCAGAAACAACTGGGACCATATTATTGTCAAACAAGTGACCAGAGGCTATGAAGTGGAGGTTAAAGACATCGCACATGTCTGATTTATTTGGAATGCAGGTATTACCACTAATTATTTGTGAGGGGAGAGAGGAGCTAGGTGTAGATTTTAGAGATTTTATGGTCTTCCAGAATTTGGCAGCATCGCATTCGCTGGTAGCAAGAGAGGATAAGTAGAAGGTGGACGCCCTCCTAATTGAGCTAATGCATTTTTTTTCTGAAGAGCAACCAATCAGATGGGCTGTTAAAGAGTCTAGCCTTTGACCAGGCCAGATCTCTGAAGCAGAGAGCTTCAGATAGGTCAGCAGAGAACCAGGGATTAGAATGATTTTTAATATAGAAATTTTTATAGGGGGCATGTTTTTCTGTAAGAGAGCTAAAAACACTTGAAAAATACTTAAAAGCCAGCTCAGAGTCAGGAATTAAGTCAACCCTTTTTAGGTCCGCATGAGACAGATTATTTATAAACGCCTGCCCATTAAAGTTTTTAAAACTGCGTCCCCTGGATATCTGACCTTTGGTCATCCTAACACAGGCAACAGGGCAGTGGTCGCTGATATCCTGGGCGAGAACGCTGCTGCATGGGTATTTCTGTGGGCTGTTAGTCAAAATAAGATCAATCAAAGTGGCTTTAGAGTTACCCTTATTTGGCCTAGTGGGGAAAGAGATCAGTTGGGACAGATTTAATTTAAGACATAACTCTTTTAGCTTAGATGAGCAGGGAGATAACCAATCTAAATTCAAATCACCCAGAACAACTAACTCTGAAGAGGTATAGGCTGAGAGTAATTTTCCCAGCTCATCTAAGGCCGAATTAGGGACAGAGGGTGGGCGATAAATCCCACTAATTGTGATGTGAGTATCGCCCCTAACACTGACATCCAGAATAACACATTGACAACATTTGGGCACAGAGGCTGAAGAAATTACGTGTGCTGCCAGATGATCTTTGATGTAAATTATGACCCCACCCCCTCTAGATTTGAGTCTCTTTTGTTTGAGACTGTGCTGCAACCCAGGTGAGTGTGTTTGCTGATTCCTTGAGTTTATCTTCTCTATCTCCTTTAACTTTAGCTTGTATTGGAGTTGGTGGTATGGTGGTATGTAGCATGTGAAACAGGGTGTGGTGAATGTGCCAAGAATGTTAGTATCAGCATGGTCACTGCCTGGAGCTCACATAAACAGAGCCTCGGTCCATTGAAGGTGGCAGTACTGTTTGGGCTGAGAAGGCCATGTGGTAATATAGGTTAGGTAAAGGAGGTTGTTGGGTCGGTACGAGGAGCAGTGAGACCTGGCATTAGGGGAGTGTCTCTGGGACGCCAGAAATCACTGTCTAGCCTCCTGGAGGTGTCGTGGGACCAACTAGACGAAACACTGGTGAAAGGGGGTTCCCACCTGATGACCCCAAAGACATGTTAGTTATCACTGCTCACTGGTCTGTATCGTTAAGCCTTGCCATAATAAGTTATCATAGAGCTTAGGAGGCGCATCACTGAGCACTGATCCTTTCTCTGAGCACGAATTTCTTGTACTTATTTGAACTTATGCTGGTTGCAATTTGCAACCCTCAACGCTAGATGCCACGAAATCCAAGTGCTCCTTTAATGCTATTTTCTCAAAGCTTTAATATAAAATAGGGAAAAATAGATGCAAGTTTACTGGTATTTAATGAATTATTTTCTATACATTGGATTTTCATAAAATCAGAGGAAAGGGAAAGCATTTTAAAGAAATAAGCTGGTTAATTTTGTAAGTACAGCAATAGAATATGTTATGAGTAATGAGAACACGTAAACACACCTTTCCTGGATAAAAGAAGGTAAAATGTTACATCGGTAATAAGTTCTCTTATTACTAACACTCAGATTTGCAGTTCAGATCAAGGACAAATAAAATGAAGTTTGGCTCTAATATGTTGAACACATCTTGACACAAAAATGAGCACCTGATTGAATTAATGGTTGTCTGTTTGCAATAACCTTTGGGAGGTGAAAATGTCATACGAGGAGCTTTTCAATTTACTTGAAGCAGATGTGATTTTATCAAGAGATATAATAATAATATTTTAGCATATAAATTATTTTTCCTTTTGTTCTTGAGGGTTTTTTTGAGGCGGCTGTGTCTTTTGTTGTTGTTTTTTTCCCTCTTTCATTTGTTTGCATGAAAGCACACTTCCTCTCTCACCTATTTCTAAACGTTCTTTATTTGTCACACCTTTTTCACATTAGAATTTAATTCCACAGTTCCATCAGTTTTAAAAACAGTAATATGCAAAGTGTAATCTTTAGTTGTAGTTGCGTAACAAGCTCCTGAGCCCCTAAAGTTTAAAAGAAAATTATGCCTTCAGCACATCAAGGAGACATTAATGTACTTTTTATTACCTAGACACTGCCTAAAGGATATTGTCCCCATAAAATAATCTTCCAAATCAGGGGCGTAAATATAGACAGTGCAGACAGTGCACTAAATAAGTGAAATAAAAGTAACTGCTCTTCAAGATGGAGCCTGGGTATCCTACAAAAATGTCCAGAAACTTTCCTGTTGAGTTACAGATGGCTTGCATGTTTATTTAATAAAAACCTTTTGTACCCTTTGTAGTTTAAATAGTCCAGTCTATGGAGTGATGGGGGCTTGAGCCTAATGTGACAGCTGTCAATAGCACCAACGGCTTTGTTAAACACCGGTGTCCCACAAATTTGTCCAAAGCCATGACCCACAGCGTCCAGGTCTGCAGGGTTTGGAAATGCAATTGCACGGTAGAGGTTGTCCCAAATGAATTGTGCCACCTTATGGATTATTCTGTGCACAGTGGATCTAGCTTTCACAGTGGGGGGCTTACAATGAGTGTCGTTCCTCAAGATCAATGGGGGATGGGGGCTAGACAAATTACGAAAGAGGACTTTGGAGATGATTTGAAACCACTGGTCTAGATGGACCATAGTTGTGTGCTTGTTTTTGTTAACTTTCTCCTTCAGTTACAAATATTAGCCAATAGACAATAGCATACCCATCAAAAGCAGATATAGGCTACAATTTGTTACTGTACAATCGGAATGTAGGCTATACAAATAACAGATGGTTGGACAAGCGTAAACTCATCAGCAACTCGGTTAAACACAGCTTCAAAATATTCAAACAAATCTACCTACCCAAACAAAATCAATCAGAACTAGAAGACGTTGCAATCTTGACCAGCATCAAATCCTGGGCCCATGTGTTCAGAAATAATCTGATCACATTTCAGCTATTGGATTGGATCAAATCTTGCAAATGGGTTGTTCAACAGAAAATGCAAATTTGCACTTGACTATATGAAAAAAAAATGTTATGTCCTGGACATAACAACACCAACAACGAGAGCTTGCCAAGCAGAACAGACATGAAATGTTGCAGAGTAAACTTTTTAATTAAAACCACTGACCTCAATCTATACTCTTTGCTGGCTGCATTTAACCAAATGCTTTTTGAGCAACTAAGGTAATCACACATAATCACAGCAACAACAGGCGCCTCAATACTTAAACTGGGTACATCAAAGTAAACTGCCTGACCCTTATTTTTCTATGAAATTCATTTCCTCTTCCCAGCACTCCACTGAAATGCATCATCTTCTGCTGAATGAAAAATGTGTTCCCATCTCTGCATGTTACCTTAGGTAATTATGGGTTTCCATGTGTGCGCAAGCACCGCAGCGCACAGTGAGTGAGATGATAAATGCCAACTAATGAGAACCATGTTCCTCAAGAAAATGATCATCTACATCCACAAAGAAGGCGACGTTGTCTGGTTTTGATCAGCATCTGAATGAATCCCTTTTTCTCTTGAACAGAACAGAGCCTTTTCACAAAACTGACCATGCTGTCTCCATGAAAAAAAAAAAAGCAGTTAACCCTCCTATGAAGAATCAAAATGTCAGTTATTCTTTAATATTACCCCATTCATGCACAACTTCAGTGATTTTTTTTTTTTCTCAAGGGAACCATGGTAATGCTAATTTGCTGGTTGGCCTTCAAAAAACCTCCATCACTGAAGCACTCCATAGCTGTCCACCACAGTGACCATATGGGTGACACATACATAACTATCACATGGATCTATGTAATGTAAAATGTGCGTAGACAGTGGTACTCTGATGTTTAGTTGTAGACGTCTCAACAACACATGTTAAGAGCAATTTCCAGAAAAAAAGGTCTTATGTGGTTCTTTTACTTGCACTGCAGCATACTGTTTTCTAAAAGTGAGGTTGAGTCATTCACTCTGATTCATTTAAAAATGGGTATACAGTACTTGGATATTTGTGCAAGTGACGCAACTCTTCGAATACTGTTCAAATTGATTTTGTGCTCCACTTGTGATTCAATAACCAAGACATTTCCAATGTGAGGTCGCTGTTTGGGATAAAGGACTATAATGGACTAGAGCAGTTCGTGTACTCTTTAACTGTCAGCAGGACACCACTGAACAAAATCAGCAAGACTTAATAGATTCCCCCCCCTCAATGTACATAAGAGATGTCAGGAAAGGCAGCCTTAATCATATTATTTAATTCTGATTAGAGTATATTTTGAAAATTGTGAGTGGTTATCAAAAAGTTTAATTTGAACAAGAAATGAAAAACTCAAGTAAAAACAAGAGCACATCAATGTCTCTGGTTAAACAGAACATCAGCATGTTATACATACTTAATGCTTCAAGGGAAAACAGTTTTGGGAAAACAGACCTGTGAGCAGAATTGATTTTTTTTTTTTTTTACTGCAGTTCATCAACAGCCCAAATGCTGCAAAAGCTTCAGCTGTGCCCAGTCTGTGCATTTATCCCACCAGTCAGTTTGGCAGAGCAACAGTCATTGTCAGAGGCTCCATTTCCGCTCCCATGCACTCTTTCAAATTGTGGGACTAGATAATTCACTGCTTTCCACCATGTTGCTCAGGCTTTTACCCTCACTTTTTTTTTTTACCCTGCAGGCAGCTCAGCTCTGATTTTACCAAAGAAGCTTAATAAGTGAAGATACGATGGTGTGGGTTTTACTACACTATTTAAATAATAAAATCCTTTAGTTCTCCTGCAGACCACAATAATAAATTGGAGGTAAGTACCATGGAGCTGAATCAGCATGAGGAAGATGTCTTAAAGTTATTTTAAGGAAGCTCATATCACTGTCATTTTGGTTTGAGTGAAATGCTAATTTTCAGGCCTGTTCCTGTAAAAATATTTGGACATATAAAAGTTATTGATTTAATACCTAATAAAATAAGTGTTTTTCTCGAGTTCAAGTACCTTTATTTACTATTTGCAGTATACAGTGCAAGCACATTGTTAATCTTGTGTGGTTGTCTTATTTATCAAACCATGTTCACTTATGCATACTTTAAAGGCATAGATGGACATTTAGAGAAAATATAATCAATACATTCCTTGAGAATGAGACTCCATGTCTCAATGAGATGAGATTACCTGTTTAAATAAGGTTAAATAAAAAATGAAAAACATGGCCGTGGTATTGATCTTCTCATCTGAGGCCACATGCAGTCTGTCCCTGAAATATTCAGGAACATTTCTGCATGGGGTCATGTGTGAATAGGAGCAAGGATTGACATTAAGAAAGTCTGTGCCACCCATTTCCACCTCAAGACCTTGAAACATTTTAGGGAAGATGCCCTAATGGCTGTGTTGTGAATGAAAGCAGCAGCACTGCAGGAATAAGCACATGTTTGTGTGATGCAAGACTCTTTCACATGGAGACAGTGAACCAATTATAGGACTTGGCTGTTTTTTAATCCCTGACTCATTCACAGTGTAGCATTTACACTGTGCAAAAATTAGTTTGTCAATTCAATTCATTAAAACCTGAAAAAACAGCTCTTTGCCAGCCATGTTCCTGAACATCATAAAAGCTCATTTATACTCCTGTTATGTACAAAAATACATAGTTCAATTCAAACATTGTAACCATCACTGCCCATTATGCGTCTTTTATGTTTACATAGATACATCCACTAGATGGCACTAGAGGGCAGAGTCAAAAGTTTTCCGATAGTAACAAATATGGCAATAATGTACCTTTAAACAGAGGCAGTGCTGTAAACCACTGTGTTCTATGAAGCCATTAGATACACTGCGACATGTGGATGGAGAATTCTTTTCAGTATTTCCATTTTGTTTTACAATGTCTTCATTCACTTGAACTACGATACACTTTCACTGTGATTTCCAGAGGTACTGCTCTATTTCTTTTCAGTAAAGAAAACAAACACAAATGCAGCAGCTGGCTCTAAAACAGAGTCAATCCAAATTGACCTCCATATTAAAATGCCCAACTTTACAGATACATGTAACCACATGTCGTGTTGATGCAGACCTCCTTGCTATTTTTGTAAGCTGAAAACCATTTCCCTCAGTGGAAATGAAGCTTTTTTGTACTTCTATTTCACACATAAGAAACAATAAATTGTGAGGACAATAAATCCTCCACAAAAGAGCATCTTAAGTCTTGTGTGTGATTTATCCTGGCTTCATCTGAGTAAAGAAAATCTCTGCTGTTCGCTAGGCTAATTAATACAATGTAAAATGCTACAGGCTTCTGCTATTAACGCTAGCATGTAGTATTTGAATACACGGAACATAAAATGTATGAAATGGAGAATGGTATTGACCCAGAAAATCACCACTACAACAACATCAACTGCAACTGTGAGTACTATACAGATGAACAATTTATAAGAAAGATAATAATGGACAAAAAATTTTCAGTAATACATTTCAACAGCAGAAGTTTGAATAGAAATTTTTCTAAAATCAAGGACTATGTAAAAAAATTCCCCACCTTTAATGTGATTGCAATTTCAGAAACTTGGCTGGACAATGAGAAGGAAGTTGATATTAACCTGGAGGGCTATGAACTATTCACCACCAACAGAGTCAATAAGAAAGGAGGAGGAGTGGCACTATTTGTAAATTGTGATTTAAAATGTAAAAAAATAGAGAGTATGTCAGTACAAATAGAAAATATTATGGAGTGTGTCACAGTAGAAATAGACATGGATAAAACCAAGAATATAATAATAAGTTGCATCTATAGAACACCTGGATCCTGTATTGAGTTATTTAAAGAAAAAATTATTGATATGTATGATAAGATGAATGATAAGAAAACGATTTTTGTTTGTGGGGACTTTAACATAGACCTGTTAAACTCACAGGACCACAGTAAGACAAAGGATTTTATTGACACATTGTACTGTGTAAACTTATTCCCTACTATTTTAAAACCAACTAGAATAACAACTGACAGTGCAACGTTAATAGATAACATCTTTACCAATACAATTGAGCAAAGAATAGTAAGTGGACTGCTTCTTAATGATATAAGTGACCATCTTCCTGTTTTTACAACGGTGCAGTATTCATATGAGACTCAAACCCAGACAAATCCTGATTCTCACAAGAAGATTCGGTATAGAACACCCAAAGCCATTGAAGCTCTTAAAGGGGACTTAATGGAGCAAAGATGGACAGACATTTTTTTAAATAAAGATCCAAACAAAGCATATGAAGAATTTCTGTCTGTTTTTACCACCTTATATGATAAACACTGTCCCATAAGAACAAAAAAGAAGAAATATGATGCCAAGCCCTGGATTACGAGGGGATTAGAAAATGCTTGTAAAAAGAAAAATTTACTTTACAAAAAGTTTCTAAAATTGAGAACAAAGGAAGCTGAAAATAAATATAAATTATATAAATATAAAAAATATAAAAATAAATTAACAAGTATAATGAGATTTAATAAAAAGGATTACTACCACAAACAGCTAGAAGAGCATAAAAATAATACACAGGGTATATGGAAAGTGCTTAACAGTATAGTTAATAAAAGTACAGGAAAATCAAATTACCCAAATTATTTTATTAAAAAAAATCAATCAATTACAACCAAAACAAGGGAGATTGTAAATGATTTCAACAAGTATTTTGTGAATGTTGGTTATAATTTAGCTAAGGAAATTGTGAACCCAGTAGTAAAAAATGATGTAGACGAAAGCACTATTAACATAAACCCAAATACCATCTTTCTTAAAAAGATAACTGAGAGGGAACTAATTGATGTGGTAAAAACATTTAAGAATAAAAAATCTACTGACTGTATTGATGTTGATATGGCATTAGTAAAAGATATTATAGATAGTATAGCTAGACCTCTGACCCATTTCTGCAACCAGTCATTCCAAACCGGTATATTTCCCAACCAAATGAAAATAGCAAAAGTCATTCCAATATACAAAAATGGAAATAAACATCAATTTGAAAATTACAGACCAATTTCTCTACTTCCACAGTTTTCAAAAATCTTAGAAAAATTATTCAGCCAGAGACTCGATCATTTCATAGAAACACAAAACTTACTAAGTTAACATCAATATGGGTTCAGATCCAATCGATCCACCTCAATGGCTGTAATGGAACTTACAGAAAAAATATCATCAGCAATAGACAATAAGGAATACACAGTAGGTGTGTTCATGGACTTACGAAAAGCATTTGACACCATTGATCATAATTTGTTAATGAGGAAGCTGGAAAGATATGGGATCAGGGGCATAGCATATACATGGTTAAAAAATTATTTAGACAATAGAAAACAATATGTGCAATTAAATAATGAAAAATCTGACTTGTTGAGGATCACATGTGGGGTCCCACAAGGTTCTGTGCTGGGTCCAAAACTATTCATTATGTACATTAATGATATTTACAATGTGTCCAAGTTATTACATTTTGTTTTGTTCGCTGATGACACCAATTTACTTTGCTCTGGTAAAGATCTGAGGCACCTTCTGGACACAGTGGAGAGAGAACTAGGAACGATAAAAAGATGGTTTGACATTAATAAACTCTCACTAAATTTAAATAAAACTAAATATATAGTATTTGGATACCGAAGAATTTCAGATCAAACACAAATTAAGATAAATAATACTGAAATAGAAAGAGTTAATATAAATACATTTTTAGGAGTTATTTTGGATGACAAACTAAGTTGGAAACCACATATAAATCATATAAAGAACAAAATATCAAAATCTATTGCAATATTAAATAAAACAAAATACATCCTCAACAAATACTCATTACATTTGTTGTATCGAACATTTGTTGAGCCATACATTACTTATTGCATAGAGGTCTGGGGGCATGCGTATAAAACAATTACAAAACCAATTTTCATATTACAAAAGAGAGCAATAAGGATAATCAACAGGGCCGATTATCGAGACTCAACAAACACATTTTTCATAAACCTACAGATCTTGAAATTGAATGATCTTGTGGACTATAAAATTGCTCAAATTATGTATAAAGTAAATAATAATCTGCTTCCAGATGGTGTCCAGAGGATGTTTCAGACCCGAACCAGTAGATATGAACTAAGAGGGACTCATGTGTATACAAAAGCAAAAGTACGAACAAATGTGAAACAAAGATGTATATCAATTACAGGAGTCAATCAATGGAATAATCTAGAATTAGAAATCAAACTGTGCAACACACTTAATAGATTCAAAAAGTTATTTAAAAATAATATTATTAATAAATATAAAACTGATTTATAAATACCAGTGTGCTTATAAACTGCTCTATGTAGAATATGCAGGGTTTTTTCTTTTTCTTTTTGTTGTTGCTCTGTAAAAAAAAAAAAGAAAAAAGAAAAAAAAAATAATAATAATTTAAATTGAGTGAACGGAAAATGTTAATTTAAGAAGGGTAGGCAAAATAAGCTGATGCTTCAGCCTACACCTTTTCGGTCAAAGTACATTGTTTTGCTTGTTGTGTTTCTGTTCTGATTTGTTTTGTTTTGTATTTATACCTTTATATTTGTCTATTGTATTTGTTTTTATGAGACCGAAATAAACATACTAAAAAAAAAAAAAAAAATTTGTATGGAAAACCTTCTTGGTATAAGACAGGTGTTTTGTGGTGAAGTTGTAATGGAGCTGAATTTTGTAAAGTTACCTTTGTAACATGTTGCTGTGGTCCCTGGCTTCAAATGAGTACAGGAAATATACGCTAGTTGCTAGGCTAATATATTAAGATGTAAAATTCCAGGCTTGAGCTAATAACATTAGCGTGTCATATTTGTTTGGAAAATGTGTCCAGTGTAAAACAGTTATTTTGTCAGTGGACCTTGTGAGCTGTAATGGAGCCGAATTGTGTAACGTTGCCTTTGTTAAATGTTGCTGTTGTCCCTGGCTTCATGTGAGTAGAGGAAATCTCTGCTACCCGCTAAGCTAAAATACAATGTAAAATGCCATAGGCTCATGCTAATAACATTAGCATGTTGTATTCACGGGGAAAATGTGTCCAGCAAAGGACAAATGCTTTGTCTGTGAACCCTGTGCGTTACAGTGAAGCAGATTTGTGTACTTGTGTTTGCAATTGTCACTATTAAGCCGTGTTTAATGTGTGTTCTGAGTGTGTTTGAAGTCAACTTAACTTTACAGCACTTCACAGAAACCCCACCGCCGACACACAGATACACCAATGCACAAGTATAAATGCTTAGGCCACATTTGTAGGCTACAGTGTAGACTCTGCATAGAAACAGTATAAATCTCCCTTAAGAGTTACTCATAATTGAATAGCAGATTATCTGTGAGGTGCTGATACAGTCTATGGCCTACTTTACACTACATGGTACAAGTGACCTAATTCCGATTTTTTCCTCTCAGGCACAGATCGGATCTGTAATATATCGGGTAGATATTTGCCACCAGGTCTGTAATCTAAACAGACAGATCGGATATTTCCTGGCAGTCCACGTCGTACGTCATGAATAATGCGACGACAGCGCATTTTGATGACGTGCTCATGAGCGAGGGAAAGGAAGGAAAGCCGAATAAATTGCACGTTAATCAAAAACTATGAACCAAAAAAAGCACAATCTATCCCGAGTAAGACAAACTGCTTGATCCCTGTCTCCAGTGTACCAGCAAAGAACCTGCAAAACCGAATCAGCGAAAAAACACACCGGGCTACACAGCCTCTCTACCTGAGCAGCTGAAGCTGCGGCTTGCACCCTCGACACACAGACACACAGACAGTGCTTCCTCATGCCAGCCAAACGTGTGCGCAACTGTGAGAAATAAATATGTGAGGTGTACGCTGCTTTTCTATCTTTTTTTCTTTCTTTCTGTCAGCGACATACACTCCTTACACATGAGGGTTGTTTTTATTGACTGAATTGATTTTTAAGCCAATTGGCTCTGATAGCACCCGAATCAGTATGTACCTATCAATCATCCAGCTGCATGTGTCTGCAGCTGCACGGACATTTCCACCGCTCTGTGTAGGCTAAGTTACCTTCTAAATTATGTGGAGCAGCGCCAGCTTTCCAGGTGATTTATTCTTTAACGATTAACTTCAAAAATTTAGTCCTTAAAATTGCTTTCACTAATGTAAACATTTCCATGTGCGCAGTAATGTCACTGTAGCAAATACCATGGGACATTTACACAGTGGTCAAGAGTGCTGGACTGGAAGTGTCGCACAAAAAAAAAGGGAAGCTGGCTGCGTTCTGTTTTGCCTCCATGTTTCCGTGAAAAATAAGGCGAATAGAACATGTAAACAGCTGTCAGGAAAAATCAGATATAGGAAACAAATCGGAATTAGGCATCAAGACATGGTAGTGTAAAGGCAGCCTTTGAGTCAGATTCACCCTCCTCTACAGCTTCACCCTTTTGTCCAAATAAGATCCCATCTGGCTTGAACCAAAACCAACATGGCAAATGGCCAACATGCTAAACTCAAGTTTTTAAAACAGGAGTCCATAAACCAATGGATGACGTCACAGTAGCTCCAGCCATTGTCTATGACAAACACAGACGTGAACACAGAGTGCAGACAGAGGACTCCCTCTGTGTCCATATACGTATCTAACATTGAGCATGAGTCAGCCCTAAAAGATGTCTTCCACCCAGTGTTCATTTTGGCAGCTATTTTAGATTTAGTCTTAGTCTTTAGATGGAAATGCTTACAAGTTTTAGTCACATTGTAGTCATTTTTATCCTTCTTAGTTTAAGTCTAGTTTCAGTCTACGGCAACTCAAAACATTTTTACCAACTTTTAGTCATTACGTTTAGTCAAAATGTTTTTATTTATTTTTATACTATTCCAATGAGGCTACTGCAGGTATTGGAAATTAGAAGCAAGGTGACAGATTCTAAAAAGATTTAATTTAGACTTAATTACTACACACTTTAAAGCTGGCATATCTCCAGCAGAGTTTTTGACAGGCTTAAAGGATGATTTACATACTCACAGATTATCATTTAAAAAGCTGAACATCTCTCATCTCTCATCTCTCATAAACTTTGACACCACAAATAACTGATTTGAGGATTTCTAAATAGTGAAACTTTACCACTGCCTGAGAAGTTATCCCAGTAATTTACAGGAAGCTATGTGTGTAAGAGGTTTAACTCTCAGCAAGAAAACAAATAAGCTCATTTCCCCAAATGTCGAACAGATGCTTTAATCCCAAAGGGATCTATACAAGGAATACTATGCATGCATATATAATAAGTATTCTGGATCCCTCTATAAAAAAAGAGACGCACTGCCTGAAAAACAGCCTTTTAGCTTTTCGCCACACATAAATACACTTATTTGTCTCTGTGCGAGTGTGTGAGAGAGAAACACTGTCTCCCGTGTACATTAATATCAAGGGAGTGTGGGCGTCAAAGCCCGAACACATTATCACAAACATCATGTACACTGAACACTGCAGACAAGTGAGCAGGACTACTAAATGCAAGGACTAGAGCCATGTTTTATGTTTTCCTGTGTCACAGTCAGGGTCTGGCCTTGCCCTAATTCTGTTCAACAATGAACGTATAAAAGCAGATGACTAACTGCTTCACAAAAGCACTTCTTAGATTCATCTTATAACCTTGAATTAATGAATTACACTTAGAAGGAACAAAATCAGCACAATAGTTGTTTTCAATGTTGCTTATATCATTGGGGCTGAGTGTGGCGCTGCTGTGACCTCTTTCACCGCTGCAGTTAGTCTGTTGAATAAATTACCTCAAAAGGAAAGATTACTTATGAAAGGTTTACTATCTTTACACCATGCACTGTAGTGCATTAAGCACACACACCTTGACCAGAGGGGGACATGCGTAAGAATGCTTTTCATTGATTACAGCTCGGCATTCAATACCATCGTCCCAAGCAGGCTGGTCATCAAACTGCTTGGCTTGGGTCTCAATAGCACTCTTTGTGTATGATGATCAAAGACTTCCTTTCCAAACGCCACAGACAGTAAATAGACAGGCTAACAGACTCGTGCATGGACAATAACTTCACACTGAACATCAAACAGACAAAAGAAGTCATCATTGACTTCAGAGGTGTAATCCAGGTACAGTAGGAGGTTCAACAAACTCCGAGTCTCATCCTGAACTCTGAGTTGACTTACCCTGAGATGGGATACTCTGAGTATCCGGTTCCAGAGCAGCTGACTTGAATTAATTCAATCAACTCTGAGTAGGTACACCTTCAGTTGAACGCGTTCACAACCACAATAAAAAGCCATCATCAATGGAGCCCCGATACCTCGAGTCACCATGGCAAACAGAGAGAAAAAGCGTTCAACTTATATTACACCTGTGGAATTGGAAGCGCTCAAGAATGCCCACAGCAAATATGAGCATATATTTCATAAAAAATACAAAGGAGAGAGCTGCCAAGGAGAGAGAGGCGGCATGTGAAATTTAGCAAGCAGAACCCTCTTTGACAGGATGTTGGTGGCTTAGGGGATAGAGCAGGCATTCCATATATATGGCTTTTGCCGCAGCAGCCCAGGTTCGACTCTGGCCTGTGACACCTTGCTGCATATCACTCCCTTTGTCTCTCTCCCCCTTTCACGCTTAACTGTTCTGTCAATTTAAGCCAAAATATATATATATTAATTATTAATTACTATTTCAATATGTACTGTATGTCACCAATATCAAATAAAAAGCTATTGTTCACAGCAATTCGCTCTGATGAGAGCACACATCCGTGGTGTGTCAGATTTGATATGTGTGGCAGGTAAATGAAAAATGAAAAAATGGTACCGTTCAAACAGATATTCATCGGGGAAAGACAGCACATCTAAACGAGATCTGAAGATCCTCTCTCGGCGTAAGGCATTGCGAATTAATTCTGCCTCGATATCGTTGGGATTTCCTACATACAGACAACCCATGTCTGTCTGCCAGCTTGCTTCAGGCTCGGCAGCAGGGAGGAGACGGGGTGAACTCAGGGTTTCTCAAAGAAAACCTGCCAGCGAGCAGGTTGGGTTCACAGAGTCAGTTGCCATGGTGATTGACTCAGAGTTTGACTTACCTCTCTGTCTGGAGCCATCCACCCTATCTGGACTTTCACGCTCCTTTTATTACTTTGTTATTGGAAGCGTTTCAAACTGACGCTGTCCAGTGGTGTTTCATCCTGCCGAGACAGGTTCCACCATGCTGCACGTATTATTCTGATGCGACAGGTACCGTCTGGCCAGCCAGCAGCATTTTATAACACCATGAAAAGTTCTAGTTGCGTGTTTCAAACTGACACCGCCCAGCAGTGTATCATATTGCCACCAAAGGTTGCTTTTGCATTGGTGTCTGATGCCGAAATCACCGACAAAGCGGTGTTATTTGATTACTTTGAAATGGGAATGGGCTGGCTGTTCAGCATCAGCTGCAGAGTGGCGCTGCCTGTATTTGGGGGGAGTGATATGGCTGTCTTGTGGACAGGTAATATATTCCACAGGAAGACTCTGGGAACAGAATAAAATACAGTGAACAATGAACCGATGGGAACGCATTTCTCTGGAGCTGTACCATGTATAATTCCATGCGACAAAAAATGATTGATTGATTGATTGATATACCTCTTGTGCGATTAGTTTGCATTTGAATCATACTGTATAGAGAAGACATGATGTGTCTTTCAACTACTGCAAATAGAAAACTGCAGCTATAGATTAACTGCCATAAAACTGCAGCTATTACAAATCAAGCTTTTAAACCAGTCTTAAATTATTTATAACGTAGCATGTCAGATTATTTTGATCCAAACTGTCAAGGCAGATGTTTTCATGCTCAATAGGTGCCAGGTGTTTGTCAGCTCAAGATGAAAATGCAATCCGCCTTTTGTTCTCGCTCACTGCCTCGCTCTCCAGAGGTGTCGTCTCAATGCCTCACCATAATGCAAGGTCAACACTTGCTGCTTATTGTGTGAATTCTCTTTTTATTTGGTACTTGCACAATCTTGTTTGATCCTATGAGCTCATGAGTCTTGTATAAGAGTCTTATACTTTGCCCCACAGGATTGGTGGCAATCAAACATGACATTCAATTAAAGTATCTGTTCAGCTCCTGGTAATACGATCAGACATATGGCCGGTAAATGACTAAAAGCAGAAGTTTAAGTGCTGAGCAGGCAGTGAACAAAGTTAAGACATGACATCAGACAAGCCCATCCCTGTTTTGTCTTTATAAAGATTTAAAAACACATGTAAGGGATGCTTCATGTCACAATCTGTTGAGAAAGAAAAATCGCCTTCTTTCATATTCTTTACCTTTTTGTTTTGGAAGGAGAGAGGGCATGACTGACACAAAGGCAGAGAATATTAATGCCACTCAACCAGTGAATCATAATGAAGCTCCGCTGACCATCAGACATGTCAGAGGAAAACCAAGACGCCCCATTAAAATGTGTTGTCTCCCCTGTACTGTATGTGAATGAAAAGTATGAAATTCATATATTTCTGTGAGATGAAACATCAGGGTGGATAAACACACAGCAGATGGGGGCGAGGCATGTGAGTTGGACTGGCAAGCAAAAGACACATGGCATGTGTTTGGTGCTCTGGGGACTGGTGTTGAGCATACAGACCGGTCAGCTCGATTCACACGGGGCAGCTGCTTAAAGGGCCAATCCACCTCAAAATATGATTTTCAAGTTGATTTTTCATGTCATTGCTACAGCAGTTTGATGAAAGGGTGATTATAAAATGAAGATTTGAATTACTATGAACTTAACATAACCACGTTTTTAAAAGTCCTCACTCTTACTACACCATATGGCCAAAAGTATGTGGACACCTGTACTCATTCTAAAACCATACTATTAATTGCCTTTTTTTTTTTTCCTGCTGAATCAATTTACTGCATGTGGCAGTCATCTCTGTAGCCACACTACGAATCAAATGATAGCCATGCATCATACAGATGTCTTTTGAAGTTTTAATTAGTCTCTCTGTTTTTTAGATTTACATCTCTCAGATTCTCAGCAAAGTCTTTCAAGCTAGGGTTAACTGATTTAAAGCCCTGAACACGTTCGCACAACAGAAATGTGATGAAACAAATGAAATGCCTGAAAATGTTTCACTTTGTCCACGTAGAGGCACATAAACAAAAATTATTCACAATTATAAAAGAAATGAAACACAATGTGTTTGCCTCTTGGACCTTGTGCCCTTGAGGCTCTTTGTCTTTCCTCTGCATCCATGTTGGTTTTACCCATAATGCCACGTATATAGATTAACTTAACTTGGTACACCTTCACTTCACATTGAACCTGGGGTCTTCAAAGTTTTTCAAGCCAAGGACCCCTTAGTTCAAAGAGAGACGTACCAGGAACCCCCCTACATATACTGTTTAAAATTTAGTTGCAGGTGAGATTTATTTTTATTATTTTATTTATTTTCAGGTCATCCCTCATTCACACTTGCCTGTAGCTCCCAAGTCAGACAGCAGTTGTACCATAGCGTTGGCTTCACCATCTGCACTTTAGCTGGTGGATTCTGAGGTGGACGGTGTTTCATATTCTCTTGCTGGAATTACAAAACAATCAGTTGTAGCTCACAAGAACGTCCGTACACTTGGAATAATAAAACAGCAAATTGGCCAATATATTTCAATAGCATGTAACTGTTAGCATACTTGTTGACCTCGCCGTTATGGATAGGTGCCAAACAATAATTCAACATTAATTAGCACACGTGATTGCACAGTAATTCATAGGTAACAGTTACTCATTCATCAATAATGTGTACTGTAAACAAAGGGTATATTTTAATGAATTTATATTTGTTAACAATATATTGGATTCATGTTAAAGTGTATTTTCAAACATATGTTTTGAAAAAAAAAATAAATAAATACATTTGGCAGACCCCCTGCAGTGTACATCTGAGGACCCGCTAGGGGTCACAGACCCCTTATTGAAGACCAGGACATTAAACCTTACACTAAATTTCTGACCAAACCTCATTTTAAAAGTGCTATTTTTTTTTTTTTTTTTTTAAACCAATATTAGGGGAGAGTGGGGTGATTTGTGCCAGTGAGACAGTTGTGCCACCCCTTGTTTCTAGAAAACCATAGAAGAAATTGGTCATGTGACCTCATATTTTTGAAGAGGCATCTATTTTACTCAGCCTGTGGAGAAAAGAGGCAAGGTAAGCAGATTTAAGTCCAAAAAACTGTTTTTTGCCTGTCAAAGTGAATTTTTTGTGATCATGGTTTATTGATGGTTGTGTCTGAACAATTATAAATAAGTTTGAAAACATTTCATACGTGAGTTAGTGCTTTAGTAAGCTACAATATGAGGCTATACTGTTAGCATGATGTTAGCTCTAAACTGCTGGACGATACAAGTTTGCTAAAATGGTGGGGATGGGGTGATTTGTGCCAAAAGGCCTGGGTTAAGTTGTGCCAGTGGCAAATTATGTGACATTTTTGATTTTAGACCAAAAGCCATAATGCCACGCCTTTACAAAAGGAAGACAGACAGGGGTTCAACCCCTCTTATGGAGTTGGACAGAGTAGTGAGAGAGGTGCAACAGGGGAAAGTCTGTAAATAGGCCTTGTTGAAGCAGATTGCAGCTATGGAGCCGGTCAGGAGGTGACATGTATGACCTGGAGCCTTCATTTTTAATTTCATTTTGCTCTGAACCTTTTAAATAGGCCTTGGTGAAGAATATTGCAGCATTGACAAGTGGCATATTGTGTTGTAGCCTGGTTCTGAGAATTGCAGTTCTTAATTTAACTTAATTATATTCTGATAAATATTATGTAGGCCTACTTCTAGCCAATCTTTCATGTATTTGACATGTTATCCACTGCTAAAACTGGCCTTTGATGTTATTAAAAAAAAAGCTTTAATAAGTAATTTGGTATTGAATTTGTCTTGCTTTGATACAGCATTACTGTATATAACATGAGAATGTTCTGTTTTACTTCAATAATCAATGGCACAATTTACCCAAATGTATTTTTTCCAAAGGCACAACTCACCCCGCATCGGGGGCAAATTGTGTCACGAGACCACTTTTTTTTTTGAAAGCCATATTTTTCAAACAGTTTATTTAAGATCCAAAGTGGTTGTTCCCAGGGATGCCCCACATCCTCAAATATGTGTACATATTTTAGTTGGACGCATTACTGCGATGCCCTCTTTTTAAAGTCACCTCAAGTAAAAACTGGCACCCCACTCTCCCCTACCCTTTAAACCTATTATTTTTTGCACTTTGACTGTATGAACTCAAATAATCATGAATTCATGACAAAAACATAAAATAAACATCTCAGTGAAACATGTCTTTGAGATAATCTGTCTCCGTAGTAGTTTGTAGCAGTGGTGGTGGGGTCCGCCATCCCTACATTGGATTCAGATTGCTTCCATAAGCACTAAGGATTCACATTTTTGCAAGCACAGCTGCTATAAAATGACTAGCTTCTACACTGTGATGTGTCAGTGCTTTTCTTCATCATGTTTGAGCGTAAACTAAATGTTTTGTGATTTGGACTTGTTGTTAGACAAAATTAGCATTTTAAGCTGTTTCTTTAGGTTTGGGAAATTTTGATTTCACCCCATTGATATTTTCAAACCACACAATTACATCATTGGTTGAGAATCCATTATCAAAGTAATTGTAAGTTGCAGCCCCAGTCACAGTTGCAATTCATCCCAAAAGTGTTGGATGTAATAGGACATTATCATGTTGACACTGTAAACGTTCTGACTTAAACTGCTGCCATAATTTTGAAACCATGCATGCATGCTGTCGCATTACAGTAAGACTCCTCTTAATTGGATGGAAACTCAAACCATGAAAAACATCTTCAGCCCAAACGTAAAAGAAACACATGGGCAGTGGTGTCTGCATACCAATAGTTATAAAATGTAACTGACACTCTTACTAGCAGTCTTAATGTTTACTTCAGAGAATCTCCCAAGCTGGTGATGTGTGGTCATAACAATAAAATGTCTTAGAGCAAACTGTGTGGGCTTCTGCACTTTAACCTTGGTCCTCCACATAGATTCACCCACCAGAAATGTGCAAAGCAGATCATCACAGCAGGGAGAGCATCATTGCTACCACGCACAGGTTAACTGTGCTGTGAGCCATGTATTCAGGCAAACATGTCCTAAGGCAGGGTCAGATCAATATGGAGCACAAGTCTAATTTGTTCCCCAGTCAGAGTAATGCAGGAGAAGTTGCATGGACTGAGGCCAAAGTCCTTCCCAGTGGGCTCTAAGAGAGTTTAGCCTTAAGAAATGAATTTACATTTGTGTTGTTGCCTCTGCTCCATTCATAATGTGAATGATGTGTGATTTGTTTCCATGGTGATGTTGTGCTAAAATATTGTCATGCTGGTTTTTTGTTTTGCAAAAAACGCTGCTGCTCTCTAGTGGATGCATTGTAGTAGTACATAGTCACAGTTTTAAAATGTGTTTATGAGTTTTATTTCAGTATTCAACTGTATTAAACAAGAAATAAGACAAGTTCAAACACACACACACAGCTGCCAAACTAAAAATAAATGTAAGAACACAAGTAAATAATTTGATCAATTTCTCATATTCTTAAGAAAGCACAGAGTTTATCTTCCAGATAAAAATCCTTTACATCTGTACAGAAGAGATTTTAAGGACAGTAGGTCAGAGCTGATGTGCCCTCCACCATTATATATCCACAATGTGAAGATGAAATGTATGTATGTTTAATATATGTGAAGCCTACGAGATGATAGCCTCAACCTGATAGCAACTATTAATGTAACAGGTATTCACACTGATAAATATGAACCCCCCAGTCCTTTATCGCAAGCATTACTCAGTTAATAGTCATATTTAATGTATTTATTTAAAACAAATAAACAAACAAACTGGCTTTCAATGAAATACAGTTTATTGTTCGGCCTAATTTGGGATAATTATTTGATTTCAAATACATCTGTCTTTTCCACATATATGTTGAATGTGTAAAATGAATAATTGACACATAAGTCGCAGATCAAATCTGTAAGAGCACTGGTTCCCAACCTGGGGGTCCCGAACCTTATTGGGGGATATATACAACAGGTCTAAAGCTCAGCCTTATATGTATTTCTGTGAGAATAACTAAATGAATTTATTATTTTCAAAGTTTAGATTATTAATTAAGATATAACCTTTAAAAAATATCTCACAGGATGAGGGCAAAGTGAAGACCTAAACAAGGGTCAAGCATCAGAGAAAAGACAACACTGAATTTGTCAAAGAGATTATTAACATAATTGTATTAATTATTATTATTATACAAAGTAAAATAAACAGTACAAAGAATTGTAAAAAAAAAAAAATGTAATCATTCGTTTTACACAAACTTCCTGCAGTTACTGTGTTCACTCGTTTCATACTGTTACTGTTAAATATGATATGAAATAACAATAAAATATGTCACTTGATCAGGGGTCGTCTGTTCATTCAATGATAGAAAAGGGGTCCATTCAGGAAAAAGGTTGGGAACCAGTTAGAGTTCATACAAAAATTAAGGAGAGCAAATAAACGTGGCCTTCTAACGCAAAAACAAATCGAGATAACATGAGCAGATGCATGCAGTAATATAATATGAAAGCATTATAGTATAAAGTCTAAAGAAGGAAGATTTACAGTAATATAATATGATGGTTGTTAAAGCGCCACACGGACGCTTCAGTCGGGTGAGAACCCCTTTAAAACTACACCGGTATTTCATTGGGCAAGGACCGAATCTCTGAACGGCGATTGGTTCATTCGTGTCCCTCTTCCTAATCATTCCGACCAGAAACACGACCCCTTGTAAAGCTTGATGCCCAACAAATAGCTCATCGTAATATATAGCTTCATAAAGTAAACCCTGTTTAAGACTAGTTGCGTTGGTGTAATTGTAGGTTTTTGACCCAGCAGCGAAGACGGAATGCTACACTCCTCGTGCTAGTGATTCTTATTGTTTGAAGGTAATTTCTTCCACTCATATTCTGTCATTAGTGCTAGCAGGGGGTTGCTAACATGTTACCACCGGGTATCAGTGGAGCTCTAACATAGCTGCTGCTGCTGTTAGCTCAGAATTAATAGTAATATTGTTCCAGAGTCACTTCTTTCTCTTCTAATGGTAACATTACATTTAGTTACTTTCCCTCGCTTTATGCGTGTTTTGGAAAATGACGTCTGTTGTAGCTAACGCTAACTAGCTAATGATGCTCAACAGCTAGCGTTAAGTTGCGCTGCATTCAGGCACTTCGATTAACGGATTATTATGCTTCAGTATTTTGGGATGTCTCATAGACATAAAGAGCTTTTTTTGCAAGAAGACATCAGGGCATGTTAGGGACTGTACTTTATGCATCAGAGAAGGGGGCAGCTGGACTATGACTTTCTTTTTTCTTTTAAATCATGACCCTCCTGGCAGCTACAAATATTTTTGCTTGATTCTTCCTAAGTTTTGCACCACGGCTTCCACTCTACAAAAAAAAAAAAAAAATCAAAATCAAAACAGCTGGACAGCTCAGTCACACAAAATAATCATCACACAAAAAGACAACAATTACAAGTTTTGCATCTTGAAATATTAGTCAAAGTCAGACTTTAAATGTGTGTTTCTGGTTTCCATTAACAAGATCCTTAGTACTGTTTGCTGTGACGAAGGCTGCTTCCCATCAGTTTGTGTTTTTCTGAACGTCAACCATCAAGTCATCTCTACTGCTCCTAACCATAACCTAGTATTAACTTCAGTTTTGCCCAAACTTCAACTGTAGAAGTCAGTCCTATTGGAAACATTATTTGAAGGCAAAACTGAACTGACACAAGATTGGTATCACAGACTTTTAAATTTAACTTATCCTGTGATCTGGCATCACTGTTGTTAATAACTATCCATTACCCCAGCTTGGACCTCGCTTGCACCATGTGTAAGTTTTTTCCATTGAGTTAGATTCTAAAGTTGACATCACGAGCACTTGGGGCATAATTCTAACTAGTTTGGATGTAAAGTTATAACTAAGGCATGTGGCTAATCGGCGATCAAAGACAAGAGTGTCAGCTCTGTCAGATTTGTACAAAAACATGATTTGATCAGACATAAAAAGGGGTTTAGTTTTATTAGTAGAACTCCTGTCTCACTTCCTGGTTTTCAAAAAGACAGGAATGCTGCTCACGTACTGGCAAACTTTCTAGTTTTTTGATAAATCAGCACTGAATAAGAAATATAGTTTAAAAATTATTATTTTGATTAGTATCAAGAAAACTCTTAGCAACTTTGAAAAACAAAACAGGTACTCACCGTGATTGCTGTGAAATTACTATATACTTATAACTTTATGTCAACTCCCTAAGATTCAGATTCCAGACCAATTAATTTTTGGTCAAAATGCTTTGAACAGTTCTGAAATTAGCAGAGGGAACTGCAACAAAGCCTGTTTCATGTTGATGGTAAAAGGGTAACAGTTAACCTGTCCTGCTGAGTAAACCATAACACACTGTTAGATCAATATTGAAATATCGTATCAATAAAATTGGGTCTCTGTGGGATTGCTGTGTTGTGATGGCATGCAGTTAATGAAAAAAAAGGATGCTGTGTTGAAAAGAAACTTAGGGATTATATTTCTGTGACATTTTATGATTTGCACCTACCCCAGGGGCATGTGTTGTGAAGTATGAACTTACACACAGTTCATGCAACAGGCGTAGACATAAGTAAGTAATTAAAGCAAGTCCGCTTAAGTAGGGTTGCACAATTAACCGTAATATTATCAAAATAGCAATATGGTCAAGTGTTTTTCATACCTTCATACCGTGATAGTGCCCAAGCCTTGCCAAGTGCGATATCCAAATTGCAGGACCGAAATTTTTTGTTAAAGTTTAAATGTTTTGCAACATACCATTACAATTGAAGCATTGTGGTGCTTCAGAGATATTCTAAATGTAAGGGAACTTCCTTGTTTGGTACAGACCTCAACAGAAATCACATCGTCTCTTTTTCACTTTTTCAGTGAAAATGAAAAGCAAAAATTGTTATTCTTATTAAAATTGTGACTCATATCACAATTTCAATATTTGTCAAAATAATTTCAATATGATTTTTTTTTCTCATCATGCAGCCTTACAGTCAAGTAACACTATAATATACATGCATTTCCTTTCAGGTTCAGATTGGTTTCATGTTTTGTAACTTAATAATTTTGTCCCGTCCACAGTCATGTCTTTCCATCAGGACCGGGGGAGTCCCAGGGGAGGAATGCCTCCAGGCCAACACGGCTCTCCTCAAAACTACCGACCCACAAACCTGAGGCCGCCACCTCCCCAGCCTCCCGTTCCCCCGTACCACTACGATCCTCAAACTCCTCCCAGCTCAAGCTACCATGGAAACAGCGGCTACATGCCTCCACACTCTGACTTCATGCAGTACCCTCCGCCAGCACCGTCTCAGACTCCCAGTTCTCTTAACCAGTGCCCAGTGCGCCCACCCTTCCCCAAGCCCCCTGTTCGTCAGGGCTTCCCTGAACCCCCACCTAACTTTCCACCTCCTCCCCTTCCCAGCTCCACAGGTGGTCCCACATCGGGGTCCCAGGTGTCTGCTCAGAATCCTTACCACCCTTACATGATGCCTCCTGTGCCCCCACCACCATTACCACACCCACCCATGCCACCCCCCATACCTTCTCAGTCGATGAGCTATCACCCTCCATACTCCATGAACTACCCCCACCCTCCCCACCCTCCTTTCCCTCCTCCTACCTTCAACCCTGGCTACACTCAGAGCCCCAGCTCATTCAAACCAAACCACAGCTTCAGGCATGGTGGGCAGTACAAGTATGAGAAGCCCATGGACAACAGGAGATCTCCAGAAAGAGGATATCGTCACGATGACCACAGACAGAAGGGCTATGGCTACGGTGGCCATGGCGATAGGCATAAAATAGAATTTCCTGGAGAGAGGAAGGACCGTGGGAGGAGTCCAGACCGGCGCGGCAGGCCGGAGGGTGGACGGTACAGGTCTGACTACGACAGAGGCCGGACGTCCCCCAGACACAGAAGCAGGGATCGCAGCAGGTACATTAATAGCAGTAACTCTCCTAAATGCGAATAATCTGTAGAAGTATTTTTTCTTATTTCTGTGTGTTTGATCACAGGGAGAGGTATCGTCACAGAGAGAGCCGGAGATCCCAGTCGCCCGACAGGCACAGAAAGAGGCCTCGAAGGTACACATGCAGTCCATTATTTGTCTTAGAAGGACTGTAGTGAAATACTAATCACCTCTCCAAAATGTTCCAGATGATTTTTTGGGTCACATTTTGGCTCAGGTTAAGCTTGCAGCCTTTCTCACACCTGTTTTATTTGTGTGTCTTTACCTTGGGGTTTTTAAGTCCACAAAGTAAAGGACTAATAAGGTATGTCTGTATTGCACACACATTATATAGAGATAGTTTTCTAAATGTTTCTTTTTTGGAGGAGTTGCTTGAATGTATTTTAGTTATGAAATACTTCAATGATATGTAGTTTCCCTCAGGGATAACTAAAGAACATATGTATGTACTGTATTTATTTTAAAATGAAATATGCATGGAGCCGAATTTTCAGTCCTTAAAAACAAACGTAAGCCTAAAAAACAACACCGTTGTTCAGGTTCTTCTTTACAGATTCTATAAAATTCCGAACACACCACTTGCCAGTAAGGCTGCACAATTAATTGAATATTAATCTCGGTCACGATGTTGGCTTCCCACAATTAAATCAACATGATCGATTGTGATATTGACATTTAAAATGCGCTCCACTGCATACTAAATCAAGCGCTTCCTAAACTAACAGTCATTGTAGCAGTAATGTTTTTCAAGGGCTGCTGCTGCAGGGTGCCTTCGCAGCAGCCACCTGTAAATAACTTTACTGAATGTTGCAGCTGCAGCCTTGAGTAGAAGAGTAATTACAAACACTTGTCGAATTGTTAATTTGTAACAAGGGGGATGCAATGTAGCTTTGATTTTTTTTTTTTTTTTTTTTTTGCGTGCACACATCATCAGATATGATGGCACAGATGTGCAAAATTAATCAAGACAAAGAAAAGTAGCATGACCTATACCTGCTGCCTTTAAAAACACAAATAATGCAGTAGTATTACTATTGCAATACAGACAAAAAAACATTTTAGAGTATAAATAAGAGTAGTTCTGAAATAGCTGTGAAAATTAATCTTAGAGTCACTCCTATCCTATAGACATTTCCTTAGTAGGGCTGTCAGAACGAACTTCGTTATTCGAAAACAATTTGAATTATTGTAAAAATAAGCATATTTGAAGTTAGAAACTAAGGTTCAAATATTTTGAAGAAGAAAAAAAATCGGTGCTCTACCATGCATTAAGAGATGTTTATGGAGGGAATACATGACTGTCGGAGAAGCCCCGTTTACAAACAGACCTACAATCCATCTCCTCTCCTCCTATTGAAAGGGCTTTCATAAATTTCTACAATGTTGCGGCACTGCCGCCTTTGCAGGTTAAAAGTTAATGACAGCAACTTGAAGTGAGGAGGAGCAACACGTCACCGGCTTGTCAGCGCAGCGTTGTTGGTACCGACAGATAATAAATGTGCAAAGCAAATTTAGAAATATAATTAGGAATAATAGTGGTGACATAGCTGTGGAAATTAACCTCAAAGTCACTTTTATGCTATAGATATTTTCTCTCAGCCATGTATAATCTCTCCTCACTTATGAAGACCCTGTATGATCATCCTTGCTGGCCTCTGGTCCACTGTGTCCTCGCTGACCCTGCTCTTTATAATGTGGCAGTGAAGATTAAAAAAATATGTGGAAAGCAATAGTGAGTACAAGTTCTGCGCAGAAATGAAGGAGGAATGGGTTTATTCCTAGCATAAAACTAGCTAGAAAGTGATTTAACATAGGTAACAATAACATTAGTATTCTTGTTAACTAGCTTAACTTGATATATTGGCATCTATTAATTAGTCATCATTTAGCTAACATTATCTATATACATGCAACAGCACTGCTCAACTTACAGGGTTTGTTTGGAAGAAACTGTGCAAGGTTCTTTGCTTCTTGCTGGCTGCTTTGCAGCTTCTGCACTGCCCAGCACACGTCTTGTCTGTACCATTGATTCAGATCACAACACCACAGCATGTTTATGCGCCTGGCGCCGTCTACTCATGGTGCATTTAAAGACAGCTTGGAAAAACATGTTACTACATGGTTAAAACGAATTGAACGATTGCGAGTGGGGGGAGGGAGGATGGGGGGGGGCACAGATACGGGAAGTGCGGGGGACATGTCCCCTGTGTTGTCGTCTCCCAAATTACGTCTGTGCCTGCACACACATGTTCTAGATTAACAAGTGGGCTGCTTTTTGGTCAATTTTCTAACAAAGGGGATGGCATCCCCCCTCAATTCCACCGCTGATTATAACAGAAAGCAGACAAGCAAGTCGAAAATCAAAATCAAATCAGCAAAAGATGGAGAGTTAGTCCCTCTCTACCAATCATCTGTTGTTTGGAAGTACTTTGGATCTGCGTCGCTAAGCAACACAACTAACTTTTTAACCAACTGAAAAACCACTACAAACTGCGGAACATAGAGGCGGAGAAGAATGATGTTGCCAGTGTTACCTCACTGAATCTCCATCCTTGTTCAACGTCAACTTAGACATCCATAACAGCGACGCTTTGCCCCAATTCACCACATCCAACCAGCTCCCAAAGACAGTCTTAAGATATATAATGCAATCATATTCCATTCAAGAAAGATGTGTGTCCAGTAATACTTTAATTTACATTTTGCTTTCAGAAGATGCACTGAATTTAGGTGCAGAAGAACCCTATTTTAAGTCTGATTTTGTTGCACAGATTTGTTTATTAGCAGGAATGTAGCACAGCATGAAAGGGAAGGCAGTGCTGTTTTTTTTTAAAGTTAAAGTGCAATAAAAATGTTGTCCCTAAAAGCAGTGACTAATGTTGATAAATACTTTTGACCCTAGTATTAATCAAAATAATCGTGATTGTCAGTTTGGTCATGATCGTAGAGATCGGTTCGCTGTGACTTGTTGAGCTTCAGTATCAGTTGTACCATAAAGCCTGATTTATGGTCGTGCGTTGAATCGACGACGTCGCTACGTTGTAGGGTACGGGGCTACGCAGAAGGCTCGCCGTAGCCCCCGGCGTAGCCTGACGTGCACCTCCCCAAAAATGTAACTACGCGTCGAGGCGACGCAGACCCAGCGCAGACCGGCACGGCTGTGATTGGTTTGCTTAGTAGCAACGCATTTCCGGTTCCGTATTTCCACCGCCATCCCCGCCATCTTTAAACATCTTCTATTGCGATGTAGATGTTGTTAAGGCTCATTATATAAATGCCATTATGCTCAACGTTCAATATGGATACGGCCGGAGCCGTCTTTCCGTGCTCCGCATTCATTTCTCTGTGACCGGAAAAGCCGGAAGCTAAACGAAGAATCAACTAGAGACGACGATAACCACTCAGGAAAGGAACGCAGCCTCCTACTGCTCTGGCGGTGAATTGCACCGCGACGAAACGGAGTGACGGAGAAGTTCGAAGGGTTCACGACGGCGTCACGGCAACCACGTAGCGATGTCGTCGATTCAACGCACGACCATAATTCAGGCTTAACTGTCATATGGGGGAAAATTTGACGCTCAAGTACACAGTCATATTTCCATGAAGTGGGAGACTTGCGGGAGACAGATTTCAGATGAAATACAAAGCCGGATGGGCTGGGGGCCCGGCTCTGGGTCTGTGGTGGTCTGGGGGGATACTGGCGGGGTTGCGGGTTGGCCTGTGCTCCTGCGCTTCGGCGATCGGGGGGGCTGGGTGGGGCTCGTCTTCTGTGCTCCCTGGTGGCGCGTCTCGTCCTTCTGCTGGGGGTCGATTTGCTGCGGGCGGTGTGACCCAGGTCGGGACCATTGCGGGGGCCTGGCGCTGCAGTTGCTTGGGGGGCGGGGCTGGGTGGGGGCCTGTTGGGTTTCCTTGGGGCCCGCCTGGCCCGCTATCCATGGGCGCTGGGGGCCTCGCGGCACCGGGGTCTGGTTGGCGCCGCCTTCTGGCCCCTGTCATCCATCCCTCCAGCCTTCGGGCCGGGCCCACACTGGCCTGGCCTCCTAAACCACATTTTTCCTAATTTTAAAGCACCACATACACCTACATTTTGGGGGACAAATGGGAACAGGTTCCAGGTGCCTTATGGCTGCACGGGCTGCAGGACAGCAGTGTGCTGTAGCCATCAGCCTTGGCCACACCTGTCTCCTATGTCCCTCAATTTTAATGCAGCACATCACACTTATGGGCACTCACATGCACATTCACGGTGTAGGGTTAATGATTCTCCGTCAGGGATCGGAGAATCATAGTAAGAGGGGGGGTGGTGGGTTAACACACACTTTTGATACGCTTGGTGTGGCTTGTGGGGCCCGGCCCTCCTGGGTTGGGGGCTGGGGCCAGGGAGCCCATTTACATCATGGTGGTGTTGCTGGGTTCCCGGTGTCTGGGGGGTCCCGTGGCCCTAGGGCGGGTGGGCCGGGTGGCGCCTGGGGACTCTGTGGGTTCCTACCGGGGTTCTGCCTCCTGACCGGCTGTGGTTTTTGGGCCCTCTGCCAGGGGGGGGTCGGGGGTGGTCGGGGGTGGGTGGTGGTTGGGTGTGGGGGGTGGGGGCGGTCCGCGTCGGGCGGTGGGTGGGTGGGCCCTCCTGTCCTGCCTGTCTGGGGTGTGTCTCTGGCTCTCTGGGGGGGCCGGCCATTGCCGCCCCTGGTCCTGGGGCCTGCGGGGCGTCCTGCCGCCTCTGTGGCTCCCTGGTCGTGGGGTCTGGGCGCTCCTGTGGTCTTGGGGTGACAGGCCGCCCCCCTTCCCCCGCAGGGCCGGCCCTGGACCCTGGTGTTGGTTTTCATAAACACATTGGGAGGGTTCAAATTCACGCATGCATGTTCGTTACTTCACCCCCTTGACGTTCACAAAGGACTGATGGGATCACTTCAAAGGGGCCCACTTGCTTCTCAAACTTTCCACACTGCGCTCTCTCTTCTCTACAGGCGGGCTTTCCCCCTCCACCAAGACTCTCACATTTTTGGTGTTCAGTATAGACTTCTCTTTGGTTTCTGTTTCTCAGTACAGTATAATAGACATGTATATGTTTATTTCTGATAATCTGCATGGAGCACAACCACCTCAAGGCCACAATACATCAGCTACACTGCCTGTTTATCCCTTTTTTTTGTCTGTTTGTTTGTTTGTTTGTTTGTTTGTTTGTTTTCCCTCCTTCTCCTCCGCATGCACTGTCACTATGTAACTCAGGACTTGCACCTGCCCCCTCCCCCTTGCTTGTTCCTTACTTTCCCCTTGACACACCTTGGTGTATCACGGCCCTCTCTGGCTCATATTAGGAAGCTTTTCCAATAAAGGCTGATAGGCTAGTCTCCAGGGAGGGTGGGTGACGGTCAAAAAAAAAAGAAAAAAAAAAAAAAGCTAATATCGGCGGCCAGGACATCCCTACAAATTACACATTTAAACAGTTACCAAATACAAAAAATGTACCCTGGAATCTATAGTATATAAATCAACAGGTGATAACCTTCTCTTTTAGCAAAATCGTAAATGATTGCTTTTTTCCCCACCTGGACCTTTATGCTCTGCCGTTTCTCCTCTCATCATCACGCTGTAACCTGTGACAGGCTTTTATGCTACCAGAACTATCGCACATTCGCATATATGTAGTTTTTTTGTCGAGCCGCCAGCATCACATAGGTTTACATTACTGAGGGTTTATGACAAAATCACTTGTGTACGGCAAGAAAGGAGAGGGAGAGAAGCTGCGCTGCTGCCAGAGGAGCTGCTGAATGAGTTCAGTAGGTCGTTAAACGTGCCTGAGAAGTCCAAGGCTGTTAAAAAAAACATTCAGGATGCCACAGTTTATTCTACATTACTGATGCTGCTCCTCTTTTTGAAACCACCACAGAGTTTGTAATAATTTTGCTTTCAGGAGGGGAGATTTAAAAAAGCAGCTAGAAGCAGTTAGCAGCTAACTCAAAGAAGAAGAACAGCAACATAAAATGTTCGCAAATTGGGAAGACAATGACAATGTTTACATGCACAAAATATTCCCTTGTTTGCCTGCATTTAGAAAAAGAGTCAAACTAGTTAAAATATTGTGAGTATCACGATATGAATGTTTCATATCATATTAGGAATTACACCGGTATTATCTTGAATGAGATTATATGGCACACCCCTATGTTTTACAGTGTTTCCACAGAGTTTTCAGTGACTAGTAATTTGACTTTGACATGTAAAATCAGCAGAGCTCCCCTTTAATAACTTTGTTGCTTCTTCATGGGCGCTGCCTCAGGTGTCATCATGCGACCCGAACGTGACCTAACCTCCATCTTGGCTGAATTTAATAATTGGCTCTTTTTATTTTTTTTTCTTCAAATCTGTGCTTTGCAGTCGGTCCACAAGCAGAGACAGAAAACGTGGTCGCTGGGAAGAGGAGCGGGACAGAAGGTCGGAGAGCTCCTCGGGCCTGAGCAGAGAGCGCAGCTACTCCTCCTCCGTCAGGAGCAGAGAGTCTGAAGAGGCCTTTGCCGACAGAGAGCGAGAGAGGGAACGGGAACGGGACAGGGAGAAGGAGAAGGAGAAAGAGAAGGCGGACGATGAGAAAGAGGAAGAGGAGCTGCTGAAACCTGCCTGGATCCGCTGCACGCACGCTGAGAACCACTACTCTAATGACCCCATGGACCAAGTGGTACTGTTTGTTTTAATTATATCTGTCCGGAGTTCAGCTGCTGAATGTTTGCTGTAATATCTAATTGTTATTATTGCACCATTTTTGCAAGGGTTTCATATCCCATTGCATAAAAATGTCCTTGCCTGCAGTTTACTGAGAGCAGATTAAACAGGAGAATGACCTCTTTTAATTCATTGCATTTAACACAGTGCCCATTAATGCAGAGCACAGACTTGTTTGATACTGTTTTATCCATCTGACCGGCAAAGGAAACTTTCCTAATCTTCTCTCTGCCATTTTATCAATTTTGTCTTTGATGGTGGTGTTTAAGAGTTGGATTAGCTGCTCTCCAACGCTTTATCTTTTTCAGCCTTTCACTTAACGGCGGGTGCTCAAAAGATGCCTCAGTCACCATTTGCGAATCACCACCTGCCCTCACAGATGCTTCTCTAATGTCTTTGGATCTTTCGGATTGTGCCAACCCCTTTTTCTTGTCTAAAACTCTGACCTTTACCAGTGGGCTCTGGGTGCTTCATGCTGTCATCGGCTACTTTTTTTTTGGACACAAATTACACATTCTGTCCAAGACCTGACTTGTCTTTCAATAAAACCAAAGTGAAGGTCTTTTCTGCTGTGACAGTGAGAATACTACCTGTGGGAGTTGGTGTAGTAGTCCCGAAAGGGTATTGAATCACATTGATGGTTTATAGCATATTGAGGGCAGGTCACAGAATGCCTGAACGCACTCTTGTGAATACATTTAAACACAGATTAATTTCACTTTTTTTTGGTATAATGATTTTTAGTGTAGTAGTTTTGACAGCCTTGCAGCAGCCAAGGTCTTTTGTTACCACTTTGATGTTTGGACCATGGGTTGGTTATTTCTCAAAAACATCATGGGGTCTGAAATCAATATGCCCTTTCGCTGTGGAGCATGTTTTTGAGAGCTTTTACTCACAAACCAACTTTTAGATACGTGTGATCACACACTCTCTACTCCCCAATGAAGCTTAATCCTGTTTAAAGCATGCATTGACATAATTTAAGATCGATTTATAGAGTGACTGTTGGTGTGCACATATTAGAGAAACTCCAAATGCATGCACAAACAAAACAGACTGTGGTATCATAAGGGCCTTTATCTGTATTTGTTCTGTTTAAAATTGCGGGAAGAAAATGTCATGTATTTTATTTCCATTTGTTCAGGGAGACTCCACTGTGGTAGGGACCAGTAAACTGCGGGACCTGTACGAGCGCTTTGAGGAAGAGCTGGGGAAGAGACAGGAGAGAGCTAAGGCTACTAGACCGAAATGGGACCCGCCCAAGACGAAACTGGACGAGGATCCAGGTGGGTAGTCCTGGAGCGCTATTTAGGGAACATTTTTGATATGTGAAAAACGCTGACGCATAGTTTTGATTTTTCTAAAGATATACTTGCAAGATTTTTAAGAAAAACAATGTATGGACTTATACAGAGGTAATCTCATCACAAGTGATGACGTGCTTTTTAGCAAAGACTGCCCTCTGCCTGTACTTTTTTATTTTCTTCTTAGTTTCTGTGTGGTCAGGGCTTTATATAAAGAAAGGGATCAGATGCCAGACCGTAAATAGCATGCATCCAAGAGACACAGTGCAGAAAAAATGTAAATATAGCGAAGCAAAACGCCAAACGGGAGTGGATCTGGTGTTGGCTTTTAATCTCACTTTGACTTGTGATTGTGTTTACAAACAGTAACAGACTATTCTGCATACCTTTAAGTCACAGCAATTGCACTGCATTGCATGTAAAATGCCATTTTCCACAGCTGCAGCAGTCAGTCGCTCCTTTTACAGTGCCTGTTCAAGGCAGGAATATTGCGCGTCTTCAAAGCCAGCAGTGGAGGTAGAAACAGAACTGAATTGCTGTCTGTATAAAAAGTTCATTTAATTTCAGGCAGTTTAGTTTTACAATCTACCCAGACTGTACACAAACTCACAGACAGAAACAAGCAGTGATTTGGATAGTATGTCATAGAGATCACTACATGGGAAAAACATGCACACTGGCACCTTGTGTGATGAGGTCCAGGCAAAGAATGAAAATTCTTATACTTCAGTAAATAACTTGGTAATATAAATAACATCTTCTGATGCATTGCACATTAAAAAAGTGTCAGCTGGCAGGAGAGGAGTAATATTTTGACTATGTGAGAAAAGGCAGTTAGCAGCTAACTCAAGGAAGAAGAAAGACAACATAAAATGTTTGCAAATTGGGAAGACAATGACTAGGTTTACATGCACAAAATATTCACTTTTTTGCCTGTATTTCGAAAAAGACAAAGTTAACATGGCTAATGAAAATAATATTATTTCACTAATACCTGTTTACATTCATACTCTGCGTAACTCTGCGTCTGTGTAATGAAGGGTCTTAGATGTGGGAGTATTGTGGGACCCCTGTGTAAATAGGACTACAGGTTTATTCCTAAAGTCAAAACTTTTCCGCTCTTTTCTGTGTTCCCGTTACTTTTGTTAGTATGCAAGTTGTTCTGTTGAAGTGCAACATCTTAATAACACTGTGTAAACAGTTAATACATCTGTTGGCAATCTTTTGTAATTGATATGCATACAAACTTGCTGTCGTCTCAGCAGTGCATTAGGCTGAGGCAGAGATTAAGTTCAGTGTTTATGATGTTATCTGCAGGGCTGTCAGCCTGATTGTTTCTTTCAGCACAGCAATAATATAAATCTCGCTCAGGGAGATCTAATTTGCTCAACATGTTGCTCAGGGCACTGACTTCACAATCAAGTGCTCGCGTTATAGGGCTGATAAGAATTGAAGACTTTGCTTAGCTAAGAAGCACAAACTGTTCAGCTGACTGGTAATTATAGTCCTCGTTTTGGGTTCTTTTTATTAAGCGAAAGTGACAAGTGTGCGAGAAAGAAAGAAAACATGAGTGCCAGATGTCAGCATTGGCAACTGTGCTGCTCTTTTAATCCCATAGATGCTTTTAAGTCTGCATTTGCCTTGATAAGTAGAAACTGTAATGAAGTAGAATATTTTCTCAATGAATCCAACGTAGTGATATGTAAATCAGGCTAAGCTATATTTGTTTTCCTGAAGAAACATTAAGAATATACAAATTAGGTAACAGATCTGAAATGTTGCTGCATCACCCGCATTGTGTGGAGTCGGCAGAGCCTGATTGCGCACCATTTGAAAGCATTTTGACGGATTGCTTTACTGAGACTTTATGTTGCAAAATACTTTTTGAGAGCACTGCTGAGCTGGGGAGCTTAACCACTGAACTCGCTCCGGCTCACAGAATGATGTTTCACTTGTCAGCCCTTTGACGTTCTAATGATTAAAGACCTTTTTGCACTTTGGTTTCAGACGACAGCAGTAGTGAGTCAGACTGTGAGTCAGATGGGGAAGAAAGCACCTGCTCCAGCAGCTCTGACTCAGAGGTTTTTGATGTCATCGCTGAGATCAAGAGAAAGAAAGCGCACCCCGACCGCCTGCACGAGGAGCTGTGGTACAACGACCCCGGGCAGGTTGGTCTTTCTTTTGTGTGACATTAATGATGTGACAAAACAAAACTCTGTATTCACCCCCATTTGTTTTATCTTGCATAGAATCTTGTGTCATTCTAAACAGTCCCCACAAATTATTAAAAGTTGGTAAGAAGATCCTTCTGAAACTATTCTTGAGGCACTTTAATGCTATAGTGTACACAGGGCCCCAGACTTTTTACATTGGATGCACTAGTGTGCTTTGATTTTTCATTGAGGTTAAGGCTGTCAGCATTTAGATCTGAACATAACTCGTTATGTTTTGGGCTTATAGCGTTAATGCGTTAATCGCAATGTGATTAACACCCGAACATAACACGCTAATTTTTTAAAATTGTGTTAACTTGCTGTTTTTGCCACCACCTGTCTTTCAGAGGCTATAGATGGCTAAGTGTGAAAGGTAGAGGGATGAAAGAACCAGAATACATAAGGAATCCAGTGGTGCCAATGTTATGCTAGCTTCCAGGAAGGGGACTAAAAACCGGTTCAAAATTAGGCTAAATTTTGGCGAGGGAAAAACAGCATTATCATTTTCACGGAGGTCCCTTGACCTCTCACCTCAAGATTTCTTAATTAAAATGGGTTCTACTATTATATATTATCATGATACTTCAGTCATGATACAATATTATTGCGATGTTGAGATTTACTGCGATTATTACCTTTTTTCAACTGTAAAAAAACCCCCAACTTTGTCAACTTTTGTAAAAGCAACAGAATACATTATTCTAATAGGCTACCTAAAGTTTAATTTTTATTTGTAATGTTAATAACTTATGTAGTAAACTTATGTATTGGCACTGTGTGACAATTTGATATTGCCACACAAAAATATTGCAATACTATGCTGTATTGATTAGCCCCCCGCCCCCCCTGGATCTTAGAGGCTTAATTGCGTGCTGCTATTTTGTCTTTTGAACACACTGTTGTAGCAGCACAGCACTGATTTGAAATACATAAATCTAAAAGTCAAAATCATACATTTGATTCCCAATCTAAACACTCTGACAAGAACTGCTTTACATTGTTAATATGGACTTCAAATCTGTTTAGAAATTCACATTTATGGAATTTTAAACCTACAACTAAAAAGTGTGATTAATCGCAATTAACTGTTGAAATTCAGCGATTAATTGCGATTAAAAACAACAATAGTTTGAAAGCCCTAGTTGTCTTCTTTTAAATTCCTTAATTGTGTGCTACTATTGTGTCCCATCGATGCACCCTTGCTTGTAGTCAAAACGTCTCAGTGGCTTCTTGCTTCCTGCTGTGGCTATGATGGAAAATAACGACACCAATGCACTTTTGAATGGCTCATTTCACTTTAAAAATTCCCAGACGCCTCAGTTGACAAGTCAAAAGTAATATGCTCCTTGTGTAAAATGGAATTGAACTTTTACTGAAGTGCTTTTTAGTCTGAGCCACCACCTATGAGCTGAGCATACAAGTGTACCTAATCAGACTGATGTCAGCGGGCAACCACATCATCAGAGTAGCATTTTGAAATGTGCAAATCACCACAGACCTGTGGATGAAAGTAACCTACAGTGCTTGCTAAATGGGTGGCAACTGACTACAGACCAATCAACATCATGGAAGACCTGGGTCTAATGGACATCCCCAGGTTGCCATGTTCTGACCAGTCATATGTCATACTGTTGCAGGGAACAATAGTGTCACACATACAGGAACTGTATGACTCAGAGCAAGCGATTAAACCAAAACTCCTGAAAGGTGCCAATGTTTTCGCATTAGCCAGGGATCGTTGGACATCAGTGAATCATCAAATTGTCTTTGAGTAATTGCTCATCACAGTGACACTAATTGGACATGCTGTCCTGCATATTTCTCAATGTGGAACAGTATGATCCTTTGAAAAACACACAACACTGTATTTCACAATTTCACAATAAGTTAAGTTATAATCAACATCCCTAATTCCGGTGCATGGTGCACCAGCGCATTATTCAGTTGAATCCAATCCAAGCATTTTCCCAATGCTTTTTGGTGCTGCAGTAATACAGTACATGTTACCTTCTTTGTCAAATACATGCACAGTTTGCATATTTTAAGTGGGGGTGCGATGGTACCCAGAAGTCACGGTTTAGTTCATACCCTGGCATAGGGGTTGTGGTTCAGTGTGAGTTTGGTACAGTGGAGAAAAAAACAGGACAGACAAAAAAAAAGATCTGCTTATTTTGAACAAACATTGTGCAAATCTCAGAGATGGACACAGTCCAACTGCTGAGGACTGAGAGTGTTTTGCCCACTGGCAACTTTGGTAAACTATGTTTATTGTAAAAATAAGAAGTATTTTAAACACTAGTCTGTATGAACATTGAACAAACACCTTCCCAAAAGGCAACAAGACACAACAGCTTATAAAACTGAAAAGTATCTCTTATGATATGAAAATGAAGATACTAATAGATGAATAAATTAATAAATGAATTAATAAAAATCAAACTTGTGCATTAGAAGTAGTGTTACAGTTTGCCCCACATTGGCTATATGTCAATGTAAATGCCAAATGTTTCCATTCTGCTTTTGCATCTAAAGGTTGCTTGATAGCAGCAGGAATGACGAGTTGGACTTTGTTTTTTCTTCTCATCGTCCCGGTCCTTGGCACAGCTGGGTGATGGAGTCGAATGTCCATTAACATGTTGGATGTGTCTTTTTTCAGACTCTACAACAGCTCTCGTCTTATACACAACTCCCTCTCTGGCGCTGTTGTAGCTGACTTGAAGCTTGCAGTTGGGTCTTTCAGCTCAGGCGTTTTATTTGCGTCGTCATAGTGTGACTAATTTGCATGCCAGTCAGCTTGTTGTTCTAACCCCAGCATCAGTGTAGGCCTACAGCTTAAAGTTTCCAGGCAGAACTCTTGCTTGTGATCCTTGGTTCCTTACATGTGCATCAATGTAATAAATGTCAGGTGAAACATTTTGTCACACTTGACTGATTCTCTGGAGTCAGTATCAGGTAAATAAGCACCTGTGGACCAAATCCAGTCCTCTACCAAAAACATTAGGCCCCCTGACAGCAGCAGAAATCTTCACTTTCATCCTTATCACAAAATTTACAGATAACAGTAGATGGCAGTAGATAATACTGAAAACACAAAGCTGTAAATCCCAATAAACATGATCCTGTAACATCTAATGCTGTGCCGACATGAAGCACTGACTGTGCTTTATTCTGTGATGGCAGGCTGTTTCAACAGCTCATGGTGCTCAGGTGAAGCCTAATGAACTCACCAGATGAATAACACAAATAAATAATATAATCCTCCTCAGTTAAATTAAACATGCACCTCTAGAATTCAAACACACATTTAATTCCACACATTAACAGAAAATGTGCCAATAAAATTTGTTTTTATCAGGCAGCAACAACATCAAAGTTTACTTTCATTTTAACACCCACAGCAGCATGCACGTCACTCACCGGCCACTTTATTAGGTACACCTTGTTAGTACCAGGTTGGACCCCTTTTGCCTTCAGAACTGCCTTAATTCTTGGTGGCATAGATTCAACAAGGTACTGGAAACATTCCTCAGAGATTTTGGTTCATATTGACATGATAGCATCACGCAGTTGCTGCAGATTTGTCAGCTGCACACCCATAATGAGAATCTTCCATTCCACCACATCCCAAAGGTGCTCAATTGGATTGAGATCTGACTCATTTTGGAGTCAGATTAGAGTACAGAAATGTATACTTAATTATTAAGTATGACTAATTTTTCACTATTGAATTTAAAATTTTCTCAGAAATACTGTTTGTAGATGCTAATTTTTATGCTTTGTTGTTTAACTTTATATACCTGTTTTTTTTTTAGATATTATTGACAGACAGACTTACTTTTTGACGTTAATGGGAAGGTTGCTTTTATTTTGAAGTCAGTCGCAATGCCTAGTATACATGTACCGCAAAACAGCCTAGGGGCTGGATTGACCGTCTTGTCAAAGTGGATGCTGCAGCTTTACTGCAGTGTTCTGTACTGGGTGGTGTTTTAAGAGATGGAACAGATTTGTGGTACTACTACCTTTAGCAGCAATCATTTCGTGGTATGTTTTGTAAAGGATATTAGTCTGTTCCACATCTGCTCTCCTGAAACGGAACCATCTCCAGATGACAGACCCGCTGTGGGATCTTCCTCCAATTTAAATTGACATGAACTGAGTGATTGACATTAAACTGGTGGGCATGGTTGATAAGTGTGAGGGGGGTGTTTGTGTGCGTTAGATCTAAAATGAGTCACCTGCACATAAACATGACCTGCTTTTAATGCATAAATAAATTAATAAAATGCACAAGGAATATCTGGATATGAGAATATGTTAATCTGCCATATTGCACATAAAATGAAATTTTAATATATACTGGATATATTCAATACATTGCCCAACCCTAAATCAAATAGATATAGCCATGGAGGGATGCACTTCTGCCCTTGTATGGCAAGTTGGCTGCCAGTGTGTCTGTAATGTAGATACACATCATGATGTAATACTTTGTCAAGTATTTTTCCACGTTTAATGCATTTGCAGCAATATTTGATTGAGAGCACGACGTTCAGGCTCCTCTCTCTGAGGTTCTGAAATCATTCTAGTAAATATTGGAAATCACTTGCTTCAGTTGAGGAGGCAGTTTGGCATCTGATATCTGACCACATCATTGGAAAAGTGTTCAAAGATTACTGAAGAGTTTCTTTCCTCTTTTAAAGAATGAATTTCCAACTCTGATGTTGGGAAATTACTGTCGATAAAACGTTTTTGTCAGAGTTTACCTCATATTGCCCAGACACTATCACAAAGGGCAACTTTCAACTCAAAACAACAGTGAAGAAAGAAAGGTCAGGAGTATGCGGGTTTGAGATTTAAAATGTTCTGCAGCCTCTGTGTTGTACGTGGCAAGTGAAGCAGTTGTGTCTGATTTACGTATTTTCTCTCTGTCCAGATGAATGATGGTCCCCTGTGTAAGTGCAGTGCCAAGGCCAGACGTACAGGGATCCGCCACAGCATCTACCCGGGGGAGGAGGTATGACACGCTGTGAATAAATCACCCTTTCATAACCTTGAAGCTGTGCCACAGAGGGGCAAGGACATTATTCTAGTCAGCTTAAATGTATTCTCTATACAGTGACCATTTTCTATTGTATTAAAGGGACAATAAGTGAGTTTTTTTCATCCCAAAGAACCAAATAATGATGTTCCATGTACATTACTGTAAGAACTTGACAGTGGAGTTGATCTATACCAGTAACTCATTGATTATTTTGCCAGGCGCTAAGATTTCTGGCTTTCATGACTTGCTCTCTGGCTTCCTCTGTTTTGGAACAAAAACTCCCACACAGATACATCTTCAGCTGAATAGTTTAAACATTTAGGCAACAAAGAACAGCAAATCTTAAAGCTATTTTATTTTTGTGGTATTGAGGTTTGATATTCCTCCTTTATTAATCTATTTACATTTAAATGGGACCTATTATGCTCTTTTTCAGTTTAATACTCGTATTTTGGGTTTGTACTAGAACATTTTAACATGCTTAATTGTTAAAAATACACAAATTTTCACAGACTGTGCTGGAACACCTCTATTCACTCAAAGCTCTACCTTACTGCCTTTCTCTTAATGCCCTACTCCTGAAAAAGCCCCATCTGCTCTGATTAGTCAATGTTTGCAGGTAGTCCCTATCTCTGTGTCTCTATACAGTCTCTGTAGCTGGGGAATGACTGCAATGGAGTACTTTCTACTGCAAAAGATCAACTATAAAAACTTCTAAACACAACCAGACATGTTTTCAACAGGAATATGATCCAAAATCAAGGAAAAATTAACATCTGCAGCCATGATTACATGTTGCCCTGATGTTAGCATGTAGTTACATGTGTACTTGCAGCCGGGGAATGAATGTGATGGAGTATAGCAACAAATCACCAATTAAACCCTCTAAGCACAACTGGACATGTGCCAGCAGGAATACAGTCTGTTGGGAGGTAAATGAACAACATATGCAGCCAAGATTGCATGTGTCCCTAACATTAGCATGTAGCTACATGTAACAGTGTTCTTGGGCTAAGGAAGGACTGTGTTTAGCTGCACTTTCTCTCCATAAAAATCAACAATAAAAGCTTGTAAGCACAACCAGACATGATTCAGAATAAGAAGAAATGAAATCGGGATGAAATTTAGAAAATCAGCGATCAAGTTTACGTTTCCCTGGTGTTAGCATGTAGCTACATGTAGGAGTGTACTTGCATCTGGGGAATGACTGTAATCGAGTATAGCGTCAGTTTCTTCCATTAAAAATCACCAAATAAATCTTCTAAACACAACTAGACATACCAGCAGGACTTTCATCTGAAATCAGGGAGAAAGTAACAACATTGGCAACCAAGATTACAGGTTTGCCTGATGTTAGCATGTAGCTACATGTAGCAGTGTGCTTGGGCTGGGAAATGACTGTGTGAGTAGCACTTTCTCCTGTTAACGATCACCAAAAAAAACATCTGCAACCAAGATTACATCTTTTCCTAACATTAGCATGTAGCTTAATGTAGCATTATAGGCTGCGTAATATAAACACTTGAAGTAAATTAATGACCTAAAAAAAAATCTGTGATGATCTGACGTCATCTTGTAGCCAAAGTCGAAAAAAAAAAATGATTGAAAACAGTATTCAGAATGGTCTTAGGCCTGATGTTTTTGCTCCCAGGGAATATTTTTTACATATGTTTACCTCATTTTTGAAACTTGGCCACTTTTAATATAAACATCCGACACTGTAATGATATATGTATGGCAGAAAATAAGTAGAAGCATAATAGGTCCACTCTAAGGAGAAAGGGAGGCAGGCGCAGGAGGAAAAGTCAATCAGTGTTGTTGTATTTTCTTTCGGCTGCTAGTTGAGACCAATTAGTGCCATAGATTACTTAATGCATGGTTTAACCTATGGCAAAGTATTTTTCATGGAGGTAAATTCAAATCGACCTCCTGACAAATATTGGGAAAAGTTTGCTACATTAGGTTTTTACTCATCAGCCAATTTTGCAGGCACTAAAGCGTTATTTCAAGGTCTTTTAATATCTTAAGAGATCTTTTTGGGTGGGAAAATGAACAGGGCTCGCCCCCTTGTAAGTCAATTAGTTCACTAATTGCTTGTTGCGGTCTTGGCTGACCTGGAAATTGTTAGTCAGTTAATTGTTTTTTATGGGTTCATACAGTACATGGGAAATGTGACTGTTTTTATTAAGAGGGTGTCAATTGAGTCATCAGGCGTTACTGGAAATTATGGACCAGGTTTCTGGTATCACAGTAATTTTCATAAATATGATTTGGTCTTTAGTTGTGTTCAGATTTTATAGAATCCCTGTTGTGTGTGACTGCATTCATCTACACAGGGACAGTAATACTTAAATTCTATTTTTTTAGGTACAGTATTTTTTCATTCATTCAATTATCTTCTAACCGCTTCATCCTCTTGAGGGTCGCAGGGGGGCTGGAGCCTATCCCAGCTGACATCGGGCGAGAGGCAGTGTACACCCTGGACAGGTCGCCATACTATCGCAGGGCTGACACGACAAACAACCATTCACGCTCACATTCACACCTACGGACAATTTAGAGTTATCAATTAACCTAGTCCCCAAACTGCATGTCTTTGGACTGTGGGAGGAAGCCGGAGTGCCTGGAGAGAACCCATGCTGACACTGGGGGGACATGCAAACTCGACAGTGCTAACCACCACACCACCGTGCCGCCCCACAGTATTTTTTATTAAATTTTGTTTTTTATTCTGTTATTATTTTTTCTAGATTTAAAAAAAATATATTTTGAAACAATCAACATTAAAATTCACAGTGACAAACAAAATATAATAATGTACATGAGGGAAAGACAAAAAAAATAAAATAATGACATAAATAAAATTGTATATTGTATTATAGGGCATTCTGCATTTGTTTTGTCCCCTGGGGTGTTTTATTCATAACAATACTTTATTCCACATTTACATTGACTGTTTAGAGAAGGAAGTTCTCTGACTTTTGGTCCATTATACATTTTTTTTAGTTGGGGACAACCCTAAAAATTAGAAAATTGGCTGGTAAGTTTTGGGATGTTACAAATTTGGGGGCATGTGGCCAACAAGTTAGTTCACATTCATACACATGATTCACATTACACGTGTAATAAGCTCTGGGGTGTAACCAGCACGATGCAAAAACAAGGCACAAATTCTGTTTTAAAAACGACAAGCTACTTAATGTGTCAGTCACTGAGCTTGTGCATCTTTTTCAGCCGGTGAAAGAATGTCGTCCGATGAACAACAATGCAGGAAAACTGTTTCACTACAGGATCACTGTCTCTCCTCCTACCAACTTCCTGGTATGTCTCTTTTTGTTAAGACTTTAAACGAGTGAAGTTATACTGCAGACTGTGTATTATCTGTGCCAGTACATCATGATTTCTCCTGAGTATTTTTCTCCATTTTTCCGCTGGTATTGAATTACAGTACTTGAGTACAGTAATATGATTTTGTATTGTGTTTAATGCTGTCATGGCGGTAATAACTGTATATATATTCACATCACTACACCTAAGCTGCTGTGTGTCTGAGTGGTCCTCCTCTCCTCTGTTTCAGACTGACAGGCCGACGGTGATCGAGTACGATGACCATGAGTATCTGTTTGAAGGCTTCTCTCTTTTCTCCCACACACCTCTCACTAACGTAAGCCTTGTTAACGGTACAGGTGATAAGCCATGAATTTTACACCACAAACTGTTTTGACAGTGTATGTCACTGCATAGCCATTTCTCCCTGTTGTGTCTGTTTTTTTAATATTTAATGTCACCTTTATTATTTATTTCCTTGGAATGTGCAGTTAGTTTCATATTGCATTTTGGGGGCAGGTGTCACACTGAGTTTTCTTGACTGTTTTATCGGAAAGAGTCCTGTTAAACCTCACAGAGGTGAAACAAAGTTCACAGGGATACTTACAACTTTTCCTTTTCCTCACTTTCACAGTCATTTCGTACTCAAACAGAATGCATGTTAAACATAAAATCCATTGTATATTCTACACAATATAACTAACTTTGCAACTAATGACAGGGCTCATGATGCTTTTTCCTGTGTACATGCATTGGTCCATGTAACTTTTTAAATCGCATATACCAAACTTTCTTTACTTGCACCAAAAACAAATTTTACTGCACTATTTGGAGAATTTATTCTTCTTTCACAGCAGCTGGATAGCAAACTTTTCAATAAAGTTTGGAATGAGACAGTCAAATAATCTAAAATTATACACAGTCATAGTCATTCTGACCATTTCAGCAAACCCATCAAGGCCTCTTTTTTCATGACAGTTCCAATGTGAAGAAATTATGAATGTTATAATGTAAATTGGGCTAACTTTCTCTTTTTTTCTCCAAAAGCTGTACAGTAAAATAACATCCAATTTTACATGGTCATAGTCAAGGTCGTCCTGAAGAGGATTATATTGAAAATATCTGCAAACCTCTGAAAAAAGCTTTTATTCGATTCATTTATGACAGTGTAGCGATGAGAACCTTTTCAGTGTGTTACAAATAATCATGTAAGCTGAATTTCCCTGTACAGTAATGTACAGAGAAACTACTACTACAATTTTATGATGGTCCTAGGAACCATGTTGGACCAGAGATCCGTTATGCTTCTTAGCAAAATGTTCACTTGGACTCAACAATGAACTGATTGGAATTTGATGGTCAAAGGTCAAGGTAACTGTGACCTCATGAAACATGTTTTAGGCCATAACTCAAGACTTTGTACGCTAATTACGACAGCATTTCACACAAATGTCTAACAGGATGGAGTTATGAAGTGATGACATTTCATATCTAAAAGGTCAAAGGTCACCTTCATGTGTTGACATGATAATGTTTTGCAAAACCCTTTTTCGACCATTACGATATAACTCAGGAACAGAAGGGTAGACATTTGGGCAGATACTGAACTGGTGACACTAATCTTGGGTGCCCACCTTGACATTGTGCTGATAGTATAGATCTTCTGTGCTGTCGGGGGAAAGGTGTGTGTGAAAAATCCATGTTTTCACAGACATGGATATAAACTGTAAGTTGAATGGTGCGCGGAGGCATACACCCATGAGGTGGTAATTCTAGTTTTCAAAAATGTGAGTTTTCCATCATGCTTTTTGGCTGCTCAAAGTACTGGTTCCGTAACAGCACAAATAGATGCACATCAAAATCCAATGACTGCTCACTTGATCGTAGTATATAGTGCTGCTGTTGCACTATGCCACTCGTCTTTCGAGCGCTGTCATTGTCCTCTTTTTACACCGCAACATTATCAGTAATATAGTGGTTTTTCTTTGCGTGAGCAACTTTATGTATTGCGTAAGAGTGTGTGAAAAGTGTTGAGTAAGGTCTGTGCGTGACAGTTGGCAGCCTCTAACAGTTGGGTGCGCCGGTGCATGTAGAGCTGAGAATTTTGTGCACAGCTCAAATTTGACCTGTGGTATTTCGAACTCTGGATGACCCAAAGACTCAAAGCTCATCACTTATAGAAATGCTATAGAGAAACCTAAACCTTTAGCACAGATGCTTTTTAGTGTATTGCTTCTTTTAGAATCATTGCATGCTGATTTTTAAAGGGGTATTGTGTTGAAACGTTATGAATAGGTTTCACAAAATTCTATTGTTATTGTTATTGTATCATAAATTATTAAAAGTAAAGAGCAATTCAAAAACACTATTCAGTCTTGCTGACAGCTGCACGAGGCTGAAAATTCTAAACCAAAAAGGAACCAGAAAGCCAGCACAACATCGGTCAGTTGTACTTGAGTTAGTCGGGACATTTTCATTTGATTTATTTCACTTTATTGCATCATATGGTGAGATTCATTCATAATGGCTAAAAGTAACTGACAGGGTGCAGGATGTCTTATTCCTTGTTATTTCAAAACAAAATCAGCTACTGCTCACATGTTTTTAATATATTTGCCATATACATATGTATATATGTATATATATATATTTATATGCATATCATATTCCACCCACGTTTACTGTGAAGTCTGTCCTCGCTTCGTTGTGGTGTGTGAGCCTGCTGTCATGATGAACCTCTGCTGTGTAAAGCAGCCAGGTCCAGGATGGTTTGATTACGTCTCTCCTTACAGGCCATGTCACAATACCTGAAATTTAGTAGTCCATACCAATACCAGGGAAATTTCATGACTTATGATACCCAATTTGATACCAGAGTAAAAAACAAAAACAAAACAATAAATCACACTTAAACATACACGCCTTTTATTGAAAACAATTAATATAGATTTGATATTAATCCCTGATGATCTACCTCAAATGCAAAGTACGAGTCTGTGGGTCCCTGAGATTTGGTCAATGAGGAAACATATTAATATATAGCCTTCTGTATATTAACATATTTGGTTGATCTTTGTGGTTTGCTATTTGTCCCACCCCTCCTCCACTGTAAAAAGTGACTCTAATATTAGAGCGCAGCATTTTACCCAAAGCTGAACCCTTTTTTAGCTCTCTACGACCAGAAAAAAACACCAAACCTGCAGACTAAAACACACGTAGGCATATATGCTACAGAAGACTTCAGTCCCCAGAACCTCGAGTTCCTACGCTACTAGAGCAAAACAAGTGCCATCACGTTTTCAAACGCATTGATTTAGTGGCAAAGTAACGGTTTTCGTGACATCCCTTCTCCATTCACTACTAGACTGCTAGTCAGGCAGTCTGCACCGTCCACATATGATCCCGTCCTCCTCCTACATGTCTGTTAAGGCGACACATATAATTTGGGTCAGCGTTTGAGTGAAAAATCCTCTCCTCCTTTTAACTCCACTCTCTTCAGAAATAACTTCAAATCGGCTTTTTGCTTCGGGTCGGCTTCTTTGTTGCCTGGACAAAGTGCTACTCTCTCACTGTGCTGACCTTGTCGCAGATTCCTCTCCCTCACTTTTGAAGGCCCGTCAGTGCCGGTCAAACATTAGAGAGGTCGTGACTTAAAAGGACCCTCTCTTCCTGTTGCCATTTGAGCCATGTGCCTGACTTTAATTCTAAGGAGGAAGCTTTAAAAGGGAATCAAGAAATCGATAGGGGACCACCACACCCCAGTTCTTGAAAATGTGTTCAAAGCGGGAATATTTCACCGTCTTTATACACATGTGCACTTGTGTCCATCAGTGTCTGCGCGCGCATATTTATCCAGCATGTTTGAATAATAAACTACTTGGTCAATATCCGTCGAGCCTGAAAGGAGCCCTGAGGATTAGGCATGATTTGAACTGGATAATTTAAGCAGCGCTTGTTAAAAGCTGGGGTAAACGCTGCGTGGCAGTGTGGGGATTAGGAACCTCGGGAGCGTGGTGATATTAGCCCCCTGCTAGTTAGCTGCCGGGATGGGCAAGAATGAATGTGGCTCCCAGGTTAATCTCTTAAAATGGACCCCCGCGCTCTGACAACAAAGACCGTGTAACTAGGGAGATTAAACAAAGAGGAGCAGGCTTATCTATTTAGCGAGATTTGAGTTACTTAATTTTCAAGAGTCAGGTGCATGCTGGTGTGTGTGGCGGCATGTGATTTATGGCAGTGAGTGTTTGTACATGTCCGGGTTTTTAAATTGGCCAAAGGTTGTGCGTGCTTATACACATAACAGTGAGTTACAGTGTGGTTCCTGGTGCGTACATACTTTATCTTTGTACGCCATTTTTGGGCGAGCTCCACAGCAGCAGAGATGAGGTTTTAATGAGTTTCCTTGAAAAGCTGTAACCTCTGCCTAACGCCATGGTAATGAGTCGGCTCGTCCTTTCTTCTTCTCGTCCTCTGTTCCTTTCATCATCACAGATTCCATTGTGCCGTGTGATCCGCTTCAACATAGATTACACCATTCACTTCATAGAAGAGATGACACCGGAGGTCAGTAAAACCCCACTTTATCTGGCAGCTCTTTCTCACCCCTTTTGTTTTTATCTCAAATGGCTGAGTCTGAGCACAGCTGAGCCACACGTAACCCTCACACCTCAGTGCCTGGGTGAGCCAAGGTGCTAATCCTTATAGAAGAGGGAAAAGAGATTCTTTTTAACCTGCAGAGGTTGATTACATCGATAAGGTGGCTTATGTGATAAAGTTAAAGCACTGGATTTACTTATCAGTCATATCTACATTAAGGTACTCTTTATGGTAGTGTGCTTTTTTGTGAGCATTCTTGTACTGTGTGCTCACATGAAGTTTGTCTCCTGCATGCAGAACTACTGTGTCCGAGGCCTGGAGCTGTTTGCCTCCTACTTGTTCAAGGACATACTTGAGCTCTATGACTGGAACCTGACAGGTAAGATTCCCAAACCAAGGGCCTGTGTCACAAAGGGGATCTGTAAGTAGTGCTGACGTGCAGATAGCTAATGGTGGCAGCTTCACAAATGATTGCCGCATACGAATAGCAGCTTCTCCTGCCGTGCGTTCCAAGTGCGGAGGTAGGCAAAGGCAGCAGAGACTTACTTCCGTCTACTTGCCGATTCATAAAAACGGAGAGAATCTGCTCCGACAGCTACAGACATACTGGCATGACAGATACTTTCTCTTGCACTCACACAGAGACTCCTTTTAGTCCAGCAAAACATCTGGGGCTGCATTCACAAAGCTTCCAAATACAAAGAGGAACTTCTAGTGAAAGTTCTTAGAATTATGACGTTTTCTTAGAATTTCCCCTTAAAGTTAAAACCAGATAAAGCTTAAGGTAAGTTAGTCACAAAGCATCTAAGATGAATAACTGAAGTAGGAAGGAGGATTTTAAGAAACTTAAGAGTGTCTTACGAAGAGAGGAAAATGGTGGAAACACAAAGAGGTCCGAGAAATATTCTCCAAATGCTGGATGGCAGTAAGTAAAGGAAATGCTACAGATTAGATTGTGTTTGTGTGATTTTATTGCAGATGTGCTCACATCTCCCGCCCAACGCAACATCAATATAACACCAGAAATAAAGTGAGCGCAAGAGTAAGATATTTAGCAACTAGAAACATGCCTCAGTGCAGCAGATGACTTTGGTTTTTCACACTTATAATCACAAGACTTGAGTTCATCTTGTTTCCACTGGGTGTCCACACCTTGCATGCTCATAAATGCATAACCAATCACACCTTTTAAAAGAATGCATCACACCTCCTCACGAGGCAAAAGTCTGTCCCTTCCTCGCTCGGAGTTGCTCTGAAAATGTTCTTAAATCAATCCTCAGCTGGGACTCCTTGTCAAAAATGTTTTAGGGTAAGTTAGGTGCTCTGAGAGTATTCTTTGAATATTTGTGAATACAGCCTGAGGACATTGCAGTATTTAAGCATGCTAGAGCTACATTGCTATTACAAGTGTTCCAAAACACCTGCATGTTTTTTGTGCCAAGTTAGTTTTTGCTTCTTCCCCAGTCGTTCCTGACAAACCTTGACAGGACAGAGCCCTATTTAAGCCTTACAGGTTTAAAAAGATAGCCTCGTCAATAAAATCTAAAGCACAGACGTACTGCAGGTGCTCCCACGAACAATTTTGACCGTGGTGCCCTCGTCTCTTCAGAGAGCTGTAACCCAGCAAGCTCACAATCTGTCACTCAATGGAAAGTTGTAGAAACTTTAATAAGGATGCATCAGATTGTGGCTGAAACAATTCAGGACACTGCAGCGACTTTTCCCAACTTGATTGCACCATGGTTTAGCTCGATTTCTCAATGGGAGCTGTAGAGAATCAGAAGTAAGTCTCTGCTGCCTCTGCCTACTTTGGCTCTGAGAATGCACAGCGTGACAAGCCCCTATTGCAGGTATATTTGCAAATCCTACCTGGCTCTGGCATGCTCGAGCAGCGGTTCAAAGTATGACATTTCTTTTGATTGTGAAATGTGTCAAAATGAGAAGACGGAAATGATCTCAGATCACAGCTTGCATGTTGCAGAAATGGTGAAACAGGTCCCTGGTTGACAGTTGAATCCCTTCATTCCTGATGTACATCATCCTTAATTTATGTGAAAGTGTTATGAGTCCTGGCATTCTTTTGATTGACATGCACTGTATTTTCTAAATTGATGTAGTGATCACTCAAAGGTATACTGTGCAGCAACTGACATCTACTGTTTTGTAAACAGTATTGCCTCTTGGATACGTGCTGCTTATGTTCTGGCACCTGGTCGCTACCTTTTTATAAAGTTCCAACCTCACCTGCACGCTGTGCCCAGGAAACAACAGCAACAGCAAAATAAGAAGAAAATATTAAACACTGGGAGTGGGTCTTAAGTGATGATTGAGTTTTGTATTCGTCAGTACATTATTTTTCAGTAAAATACTTCATAGTATAACTCTAAATACATACACACAGTTATATAACAAAGTCACTTATAAGCTTAATTAATATGTGCCTACTTGTGACTGTTTCTTGTTGCATATTGTGAAAATTGAAGAGAAGCTGAATGTGTTTAAAAAGCTGAACTATGTCAGAAGTTATGTCTTTAACTACCAGGGCTGGGTATTATTTAAAAAATTACGATACCAGTACAAATACCAGTACCCTTAAAGTGATACTGATACCAACAGAGTTTGATTCCTTTTTTTCTATATCATTCAGTACCCATCATGTGAATGGAACGCCACATGTCTGCAGTACAGCCACACATTTAAATGTTTTGGTGGCATCTCAGCAGGCTGAACTGCCATCTCCATCAAATACACCATGCTCGCTGAACCACAGACTGTATAGGTTGTAGCCACTACGTCACATGTCGCAATAAATCAAAGAATGCTTGCAGTGATTGGCTGCCAGGAAGACTTCACAAAAAGTCTAGATCTGGGTACAAAAAGGATCAAATGTTGGTGTCCTTAAACTGGAGATGTTTCGATACTACTTGGTACTGAGTTATATTGGTTGATACTTCAGGGTGCTTCCACACCTGCCCTGTTTGGTTAGGTTCAGTGGAACTCAAGTGCGGTTTGCTTGGGCAGATGTGAACACAGCAGTCGCGCTCGGGTGAGCACCAAAACAGCCAGACCTAGACCTTTTTGAACAGTCCGATTACAAACAAACTCAAGTGTGGTTTGTTTGTGGCGTAAACGTGTTCCGACCTGGATCCAAACCAACTGCAGTCACATTCCGCATTGTTTAGGTTAAACGAACATGAGCAAAACATTGTTTTGCAATATAGTCCACGATGACCAGCACTTACATCAACCTGTGTAGTTGTCCCTTCATTGTGACATTAGAAAGTCTAATGATCAGGAAAATCTGACCAATCAAGAGCAGCTTTCTCGAGCAAGGAATTTTATCTAGTCCACTTGTAAATGCTGTAAAAACCCAAACCAGCTCTAGAAAATTATGCAACTTTATAACAAAATGAGTCCCTGATTTTGACCAAAGCAAGCGAACTCTAGGTCTGAAAGCACTCTTAACTCGAGCCCCAATACCCAGCACTGCTCATCACATGCTCATTTTTCTGGAAAAAGGTTGAAATTATATTCTGATACTGTGATAAATTAAAATGGCAATATTTGACTTTTATTAAACTGTGTGTATGGAAAAGTTTGTAAGGAACAAGGTTTGTTTATTGTCATTCTACAAAACAGGGTTGCATAAGAAATTGCGTTACAGTGCCTCAATGCGACACAAGAAAAAAACATTTCTTATTTTTTTTAATTTATTTTCCACATTCAATATTCCAATTTAATGCACCTGTCGGTGTAATAATGAGCATCTGAAATGTGTGCAGAAAGCATCTGAGGCCTCTCCTCACAGGCAAGACTGGCCAAGATGTAATTATAAGATTATGAATTCAGCCTCTGCATCATACAGCATCATACATAATCATGGAATATTTACACTGGTAAATATCTAATTTCTTTTTTTCAGTGATGGATAAGATTTGAGATTAAGATAACACATTAAATTGGTACGATTGATTCTGATTGATAAACTGTCACGCAACATAACTGTGATTATTATTTCAACCACTGTTTAATACCTCTAATATTAAATTTGAAAACAAAGAACTGTGCTCTTTCTTCTAGGTCCTGAGTTTGAGGCCTCTGGATGCCAGCGGTTCCATTTCATGCCCCGTTTCGTACGATTCTTACCTGGTGAGACTCTTAACAACCTGCAAAGAACCCGCACTGCTTTCCTCAGTCATTTGTCTCCCTCTGGTGGTCAGTGGTGACACAGTTCTCAAGTTTAAACCTGCTACAGAATACAGTCTCCTGTAATGTGTCCTCTAAACATTTCTGCATACGCAGGTGTTACTATTTGTTCTCTGCAAAATGATGGGTTGACTTCACAGTGCCTGAGCTGCTGTGTAGCTGCATGGTATTCATCTTTGATACACATGATGGTGCTGGTGCACTGTGATATTGCCGCAGAGTTTGTTATGACAGCTGTGCCACCTACCTTCTTTCTATCAAAAAACAATTTCTCTCCCAGCTCTCCCAATTTAGTTCGCTACAAACACTTATCTGCCTCTTTTACAAAAGCACAAAAAAAGAAAAACCTGTCCGATGTGATGTTTCTGATGTGATCTGTGTAGAGACGGAGAGTGAGAGGAGACGGGGAGAGCACGATGATGCTGTGTTTGAAAGTTGCAGTGAGAGCGTGTGTATGCATCTGTTATTGTCCTAATGCTTTTCCCGGCCTGAGAGGGCAGTCTGTCTGTCTGTCCATGTGAACACTCGTAAATGGAGGTCAATTAATTTTGCATGAGTGTCTATTAAACCGACTCTATCTGACCCGGTAGATTGCATGCGTGCGCCAGACAGTCTTTCTCTGCACATGCACTTGCGTGTGCTCATTCCCTTGTAATGCAGTTTTGAATGTTATTCTATACACGTGTCATCATGAGCCTTCACATATTGTACGGCATCTGACCTTGCATCAACGCCTCTGTTTACCTGCGCGTTTCCTGAACAATACGATCGCGATGCATGGAGACATTTTCTCACTATGTAGTATTGGCTTAAAAACTGCGAGTTGGCAGAGGTGAGGCGGGGTGAGACGCTTGTATGAAAACAAAGATTTCCTCCAACATCAGCCTTGATTTTGAGCCAAGGATTTTGAAAAGGGAAAGAATGCATTGTACGAAAGCTCGGTGAAACATTTTCCCTTGTGGAAAAAGTCACGGCTTGTTTAATTCCACAAACTGTAGCTATAAAGACTTGGGTTTTTGCGTTTTTTTGTTTTTTGTTTTTTGTTTTTTTCAATCAACTGTAAAGAGCTGAAATCTTGTGCTGGTGTTTGTATGCTTCTGTCCATGAATACATTTACAGGGTTCATAAGTGTCTAAGTTATGTTCAAGATCATATATGTTTATAGGGTAGTTTATTGACAAAAGTATTTTGAATATGCTCTTGGTTACACACCCCCAAGTCACGTCACATGGTGGCACAGGCAGGTCGGATGACATTACAACTTAACTCTTGGATAGGCGGTTTTACTTTGGCATCACTGGACAAAATCCTATCCTGAACTTTGAGCATATTATAGTACAAGTGGTCTGACAAAACACCAGACTTCTTCACCGCAGCTTGGCTCTCTTTCCAGTTTTTAGAAAATCCAGCCAGCTATGGTAGATTTTGGCCAATCACACAGCGGCTGTCAATCATGTCAGTCAGTTCTCATTAACTGCATTCAAACTGTCAAACTAGACAGCTCTCAAATATAAAGCAAGATTCTGCTACTGCATTGCCTGTTTCTGGTCTCAAAGGTTTTGTGTACTGTTTAGCTGTAAGAGAAGAATGTTTGCTCTGGCTTGTGGGTGGTGCTTGGTACTCCCGTTTAACTGTTTGCAGTGTGGCGCCTGGGTCACAGACCTCCTCATTTTACAGCTAAATAAGGCTCTAAAATATGTTTCTGAAAACAATGAGGCAAGAAATAGGCAACACAGTAACAGGATCTTATTATGTTGCTTACATTTGATCAGCGCTGCCTTGTTTGACAGTATGATTTTTGGTATCAGATTTTTTACACATTGCCAACATTTCATCTTGGTTTGCAGTATATGGCAGTATGGCGCTGTGGCGTCCCTTAGCTTTTCAGTCTAATAAATACACAATAGAAACTGCTAAAGTGTTGAGAAAGGTAAGATTCTTACCCCTATTTTAGATATTAAACAAAGAAATAACCCAACACCTTCTGAATCGAACCCATCTTAAAATAAACTTAATTTAAACAGGACAGAAACAAAATAAATCTCACCTAAACCTTCTTAGTTACTCGTCTAGTTTTGTAGTCCACTTTTTCAACAATCAACAGCTGTGGTTTGGTCGAAATATTCCCTTAAGTCACAGAGTTAGACGTAAAAATTAGAATTTTTTTTTACTGCAATTTCTCTATGCTGTTGCAGGTTGACCGTTTATAATCATTTGGCGTTATCCCCACAACTTGGATTTGCGATGTTTTGTCAGTTCAGCTCTTTGTTCCACCAATAGAGACTGAAAACTGACCTCTGGTGCTGCGTGCTACAACAAGTTTAATGTGAGAGGAGCATCTGTATTTATGACTGTATTGAAAATCGTACTGTTGGGATTTCTGGTAATACTGTGATACTGCTCAAGCCTGACTGACACGATTGACAGCTGCATTAGAGACTCTTCGGCTCTGATTTGTTGTTTCTGATGATTCTCGTAAATGCCATTAGGAGCACTATGAGGAGGCAGAGGAACACAACATTTTGCACAGTTGATCTGCCTCATGTGCTACTGTCAGGATACAGTGAGGGTTATAAGATAATCAACTTTTTGTAATATTTGCTAAAATAGTTACCTACTGTAGCTTTAAGTGACTCAAACTCATTAAAATGCAAGTTACATTATCCTTCAAATATAAATATTAATTACTCCTGGCTGGCATTGTTCTGTGATCAATTTGTCATAATTTCTAAGTGTGTAAGACATAATTTCTGCACGTCTTTTAAGTCAGACCTCCACATAGAGGAGCATATTGGTGTATAGGGCAATCCCTGTCTGTCATACCAGCAAGATCATTACTCATAAAATGTCCTGGAAATGTCCTGTGAAATGATCTCTAGAAAAGAGTGGGAACCCTGATTAATTCCTGGCCTGTATTTATGTTTACAAATTGTCTCAGATGGCGGGAAGGAGGTGCTGTCCATGCATCAGGTGCTGCTCTACCTGCTGCGCAGCAGCAAGCCCTTGGTCCCCGAGGAGGAGATTGCAGACATGCTGCAGTGGGAGGAGCTGGAGTGGCAGAAATACGCGGAGGAGTGCAAGGGCATGATCGTCACCAACCCAGGCATGGTGAGGCCTCAGCTTCTCTGTTACGACAGGAGGTGGCCTTGTCTGCTCTTTCAAGGGCATTCATGCCCCCACCCCCCCCACCCCCAACACTGCAGGAATAAGGCTGTTCCTGTTAGCCTGTGACACCGGCAACTTCACCTATTATCCCCAAGGGCGTTTGCTGTCATCAACATTATTCGGGCCGAAGCTTTTATGTCACGATGAAGTTGGTTAACCTTCTTGTCTGGCCCATATTTTAAAGGATGTACAGTAATTGTGTCTGGGTAAAGGTGAAGATGTCATTGCTAGCTAAAAGGTTGCATATGAGCAGTGAATATGGTTGTGTAACCTTTGGCGTGGGTGAGTTATCGAGTCAACTGCTCTTCCTGGCAGGACTGAATTGTAGGTGTCAGGGTTTCCAGATAGGTGGGTGTATAATAGTCTTCTATCCCTAGACTCAAGTTAAAGATTGGTCTGCCACTCAAACAAAGGCTGTTAAAAAGGTCACATAGATAGACTTACCTTGTTCTGAAAAAAAAAAAAAAAAAAAAAATACTATTCTCTGAGCAATAGTCAATAATGGTCATCTTCCTTGTCACGCCTACGCTAGTGGTTTGTTGGTAATAGTTAAGGGATTATTCAACCAAATTGTTTATATCTATTGTCATTGCCAGCTGTAACTAACGTTTAAAGGTATATCGTATAGTGTAACACCAGTAGTCCTTCCTATCTATAGTTTTTGCTGACTTTTGCTTTGCTAGCATCTTTGAGAGACCAAATCTACCGTTCCCCAGCAGCAACATCTCACTGCCCATCGGACAAACTGCTAGTTTTAGGTAAACTCAGGCAGTAGTTTTCTTTAGTCTGTGGCCCAACTTCTAAATTAGGTCTTGATATTAATGAGATATGAAAGCATCAAACATGCATTTTAGATGAATGAGATGAAAACACAAATAACAGAAGCCAAGTCCAGTGCTTTCTTTCATCATGTTTGCTCTTCACAGAAAGAAATCTTGAAAAACTCTAACCCCTCTCCTCTCTTACCAGAAACCGCCATACATATAAGATTTAACATTTACCCTTGTGGTTAAGCTCTTAGTGCTGTGAAATTGTATGTACGTGACGTAGGGGTTTCCTATGGAAGCCTGTTTCCATCAGTGTGATGAAAAAAAAGAGCCTGTTAGTTCTTGTATTGATAAACTTTCTGGAAATAATGAGTTAGTATCTCAAAATAATACATTTCTTTAGATATTGAGTTAGTGTTTTAAAAATAATGAGTTAGATTTTTTTTTTTAGAGAGAGTTAGGATCTCAGAATAATGACTTGGTAACCAAAAATATTTAGTCTGTATCCCAAAATAAAGAGAAACTTCCCCCCAAAACTTAGTAAGTGTCTTAAAAATAATGACTTAATATGTCAAAATAAAGAGACTGCCTAAAAGAAATCACTTATCTTAGAAAAACAAGTATGTTTAATCTATAAGTTTGTATCTCAAAATATAGAAAACCTTTCCTAAAACACTGAGTTAGTTTCTCAGAATGACCAAAACTCTCAAAATAATAAGTTAGTCAAAAATAGACACTTTCTTAAAATAATGCCTTACTTATCTAAAAAACAAAACAAAAAAACAACTGAGTATCTTAAAATAATGAATAAGTATCCCAAAATGATGCATTAATGTCCAGTAATATTTAAAAACAGAGAGTTGGGATCTCAAAATAATGACATAGTGTCTAAAAATATTTAGTCTGTATCTTAAAATAAAGAGAAACTTTCTCAAAATAATGAGTTAGTATTTCAAAATAATGACTTAATTTCTCAAAAGGACAGACTGTCAAAAAATCACTTACTTATCTTAAAAAAAGTTAGTATACTATAGTTTACTTTCTTAAGTATTGACAGGGTGTCCGCGGGGTCTTAAAAAGTATTAAAAGTTGATAAATCAAGTGTCGGAAAATTAAGGCCAAAAAGTATTAAAAAGTCTTAATCACGATTTTATCAAGTATTAAATTTTCTTGGCGTTCAAGCTTTCACAAAAAGTATTCATGAATGTATAATTTATTTCCTCCTTGCGACTGTTACAAACAACGATGTGTAGGTAGGCACACTCAGACTGCCACCGGGGCCGTGCGCGTACCTGTGCGACATCACGGGATGGCGCACGTCCGGGCGCCAAACAGGGGAGCAAAAGACAATGAAAAACCCTTCTCATCTTATCTGAGTTCTGTTGTATGTTTGTGCTCCATAGATTTAATTACAAACTACAACTGTTTAGTAAGTTAAGGATGCGTTGCTGCTAATGCTGTTTGAAGTGGCAATGAGGTTTTTTGGAAGGTCTTAAAAAAGTCTTAAAAAGGTATTGAAATTAACCTCAGGATTCCTGCATATACCCTGATTGAGTTAGTATCTCAAAGAGAAAGTTTCTGGAATTAATAAGTAACTATTTTCAAATAATGAGTTGGTATCTTAAGACAACGAGTTAGTATCTCAAAATAATGTCTCAAAATAACGAGTTAGTAACTCAAAATAAAGAAAAACTCTTAAAATATTGAGTCAGTATTTCAAAAGAATGAGTTAGTATCTCAAAGAGAAAGTTTCTTGAAATAATGACTAAGTTTATCAAATAATAATAAAGTTGATATCTTAAACCTATGAGATGAGAAAAAAAAAACGGTTCGGATGTCAAACTGCTGATGAGTTAGTATCTAAATATATTGAGTCTGTATCTCAAAATTTAGAGAAACTTTGTCAAAATAATGAGTTAGTATCTGAAAATCAGACTAAAAAGTCTGAGTTTGTTTCTCAATAATGTGAAACATTTTCAAAGTAATGACTGCATTATTCCAAAATCAATACTTACTATCTCAAAATAATGAGTTGGTATCTCGAAATAGAACTATTGACTTTATATGTCAAAAATAATGAGAAATGATGCTAACTCATTATTTTTATAATGTGTCTCATTGTTGTGACTTACAGGATCTCTCTCTCCTTTTTTTTTTTAAATCACTCTGGCAGAAATGGGCTTCCATAGATTTCTACCTGCAAGTTTTTGTAAACAAACATTGTGACTCGATCTATAGTGATAACAACCCTCTACTTTGGTGAAGAAACTTTGGTCTTGGAGGTGCAGAATTTAAAAAAAACACACTGTAGTTGCTACTGTATAATCAATAAATTGTCCCCTCAGAACTGGGCGGGCCAACTCAGTCCACACATGCTCTCATTTTGTGGAAATCTCTCCCGCTGTGACATGTCAAGGTCACACGTACTACTCCAAATGAAGGAGCCCGATGCCAATCAAACATGCCATGCTCAAGTGATTATTTCACACAGTGGCATGGTCGACAAATGAGGGCACAGATGTCATCAACCTCCAAACAGCCATGGTGCATTAAAGAGCTGGTAAAGAAGCAGTGGATGCTAAATGGCCTCGTATATATAAATTAGCATGTACAATGTATTTGTGTCTGGATTGTAAACAGGGCAATCATCGAGCCTTCCATCGAGCCAATCAAACCTGATTATGTCGCTTTAAAGGCTAAATCAAAGATGTCTGGCGACCTCTTGCCCTCAAATCAAAGTTTGTATGCGGGCCGTGACGAGCGGGCGCGGCTAATGTCAAGGTGAGCCCGAGCCTCGAGCCATCTGCCGCGCAGCTCATCACGCCTTATGCTACAGCCCTCTTCCTCTGATCTCCCAAAATGCCTGACAGGCTAACTGTGATTTGGGAGTCAGCTGAGGACATGTTGCTTGTCAATCTTCTCGCGGATAAGAGCGTCAGAAGTTAGCTCGCCATCCCTGACATCACTTTATCATTGTTGTGCTAACACCACAAGCTGAATCTGGGCCTCGTCTCATTACATTCCTGTGACAGGCGGCCCTCGTGGCGTGGATTATTTGTTATTTCACATATCGATAGCGGATGATTGAATGATGGCTGCCCTGTAGCTGTGAATGTGTTTATACTGTAACATGACTCACTGTGCTGACTTCCTTTGCCCTAGAAACCCAGCTCAGTGCGGATCGACCAACTGGACAGGGAGCAGTTCAACCCAGACGTCATCACCTTCCCCATCATTGTTCATTTCGGGATTCGGCCTGCTCAGCTCAGCTACGCCGGAGACCCTCAGTAAGATGACATACATGTACACACACACACACAGACATAAATGTCGACCACCCATACAGATGTCTCCCCCCACCCACTGTGTATCGTCTCCCTTGTTCCCTCTCCTCCTCATTCAGCGGCGCTCTCCCAGGACACTGTGAGGGCAGAATCTCTCATGTTGCCCGTCGAGAAGGACGAGAGCGGCGTATGTCAAAGAGGAGGGGAGATAGACGGATAGACGGAAATATGGGGAATAGAAGGATGAGAAAATGAGTAGCGTGACATTTTCACATGCGTCGTCACGGGTCCCAGGTTTCCGCTGGGTGCCTCCGCCGTGGGAGCCGCTGCGGTTTATGTCTCGTGAATAGTAATGCCACACACGCCACAGGGCTGCAGCAGGGAATACTCTACTGTGCTGCTGCATAATTAACAAAAGCAGTGTATTAGATGATCTGAGCTGCGTTCTCTGAGGCGTTCAGAGATGCGACAAACAGCACAGCGAGTGCCAATCAGAAGTCGGTGCACAACTTGGTTTCCGCGCTCTCATTCTAAATTTAAACCTGTGGATTTCTTTTTCAACTCCAATATCTGGTCTCAATCACAACAGTCAGGGGGAGGTGCGGGGGAAAAATAGTGGCGATGAAGACGCAAACAAGAGGACGATCATTAGGAAATCCATTTAGGCAGAACTAGTTTGCTTCTTACCCCTGACTAATGTCCCCTCCCCCCTGCCGCTACATTTTAGCCGACTGTCCGCTGAGCTCTTTCATCCCTGTGCACCCTGCTGCCATGTCAAACTTCTCAAAGCGGCAGACAACGACAAATTTATGGATGGACTGGGACATCATTAGCTGATGCAGAAACGAGTAGTAAGAGACCAGCGGAAAGGATTTCCTACCACTGCTAATGATGCGTGTAGCGAGGGCAGGAGTCGGTGTTGATTGCGGCGGCGGCAATGCCACAGAGAGGGAGCCTTGGACACAGCAGCATATATTAACTCAGGAGAATGAAGAAGCTGTGTTGTCTTGTTTGCTACACACCGTCCGCTGGACGCGTTTGTGCCGCCACTCTAGCTTCTCCAGCTCCATCACAACAGCTGAGGCAAGAATGATGACATGTCAGAGAGGTCAGGGGATGTAAAGAAAAGAGAGCAGGATGGAAGGATGGAATGGGACAGACAAGAGACAAGAGAGGGACAAAACATGAAAGGAACATGATGGAAGGACTGTGGGAGGGAAAAGCCAAGAAAAGGATATGAGTTGCATGCAGAAACAAAAATGAAAAGAGAATCTAAGAGACAGACAAAGACTCTAAGAATGGAGGTTGAGACTGGGAGGCAGGGATGGCTTGATACCTCTCTTTGTGTCCCATATCGCTACTGCAACTTTAAGTATCTGTCGATATTGATGCCCATCCCAAACCATCTTTTTCCCCTTTCGTAAACAACTAAGCTGTTAATAATACATTTGTATGGATGCACTTTGCCTTTTAACCCAGCCAACTAAAAAACATCATGCTCAAACTGTGAGGCAAATATTCAACTCCCCTACTAGAAGGAATACATAACCCACAACATGACTCAGATATGTCATACTGCTGCTTCTTTTTATTTCAACTTTTTCACACAGAACTTTAAGTAGAATTTTTGACCATTCAAACATTCAAAATTAAATTTAATGTGCAACTTTGTGCAAACCCGTAAAGATAAGTTTGTAGAGTAATAAAGGAATCCAGTGTAAAGTACTGGCTGCTACTACAAAGTAGCCTATACCTCAATGACATAGCAAAAGCAAGTTGCAATGTAGACCATAACTTAAAAAACTATGCAGCACAGGCTGAATTCGAACCTGGGCCACTGCAGCAACAGCCTTGTACATGGGGCGCCTGCTCTATCCACAAAGCCACCAACGCCCCAGACATGGCATCTTATCGGACCAATACAGATAGTGAGTCTGGATCTGCAGCACATTCCTACTAGGAGAAAGAAGCCCCTTTCAGACGGAGTCATAAATGTGCTAAAAGTTTTATGATGTCTTATTGAATAAGCCACCGAGCTTCTTTTCTGTAAAGGTGATGGCAATTTTACAGGGTTGGACCAAGTAGTATTCTATTAACGCACACTGTAACACACGTTTGGTTGAACGCTCTCACATTTACGCCTCAGTAACACATATGGCAGGGTCTCTCTTGTCTCTCACAAGCCATTAGTTTAGCACATCATTTACATACTTAGCCCTGATTGGGCCGTTTTTTTTTTTTTGTTTTTTTTTTTTCCCTCGCACTGCCACTCTACTGCCACACATATAGTCCATTTCCTGAGTGCTGTGTTTCCATGCATCTTTTTCTTATTTAAGCCCTGGTAGCTTAAGTTTTTTACATACTTGACAGAAGTAGGAAACATGTGCCTCAGTCTCACGAGGAAAGCAAAATTAATGTGATTGGCTGTTGTCGGGTTGTGTGTGGCCTGTGTCAGAGCATATTCTGATAAAATTGGACCTTTGTGAACTTTGTGCTTCGTGCCGCGGCACCTTTTTAGGGCAGTCATTCTCAGTGAATAGCATCCTGTCACCTTTCCAGCACAAAGGTTAAATAACATGAGACAAAAGCACCAATGTAAGTTTTTCCTGTTACTTGTAGTGTTATTCACCAGTATAGATTGCTTTGGTGTGAGTTGCTGAATGCTGGAGGTACACAGTGAACTAGATGTCACTTGCCTTGTGTTGCTCAAAGCGCCAAAAAAATACATTTGAAAAACTCAATAGCAATATCCTTTTTACAGACATCCTGGCCCAGTTACTCAAGATAAACCACAGACCTTGTTGTTGGCAGTTTGATGAAGGAATTATTTTCTTCCTAATAACCTACAGTGCAGGCGGAAGCATGGTTCTACTGCTAGCTCACCTTGCGCTACTGAGCTAGCTAATGTTGAAGCTCAGCCAAGAACGACGCGATCAATGTTCATATCTCTAAATCGCGATATCGCTAAGACATGTTTCTGAAACCATTTGGGGTGAGAAATAAGCAGCTCAGTAACAGAATCTTGGTTTATATTTCATCAGTGCAGACTGATTTTACTGTTACCTCAGTTTTATTTCAGTGTGTGCAGAAAACAGTATGGCACCCACTTACTTTACACAAACGCTTGCTATTACAGCTAAACAGTGCGCTAAAACATGTTTTTGAAAACATTTTAGGCAAGAAATAGTCATTACAGTAACAAAATCTTGATTTATATTTGATCAGCACTGCCTAGTTTTAGAGTTTGATTGGATCTCTGTCTGAATTTGTCTTTTTGTCTGTCTGCAATAGATTTGTCTTTTAATTATCGGTTTTTATTTTATTTTCCACATTTACTCTGCAGAAAAGCAATCATAAGACTATCACTACCTAAATTCTCAGCTTTCTAGTTCATTTTATTTAGGAATTGAAGGGAATCTACAACATCACTTCTCATTTTTAACAATGCTTGAAAGGGGCAGTAGGATTTAGTAGCATGTAGTTGTGAAGGTGCAGATTGCAAAAAGCTGGATACCCCTCCGTTTCCACGTGTAAGAGAACCTGTGGTGGCCTTATGGTAACAAAACATTACATTTCACATCTAATTTCTGCCAATAGATCCTCTTAAATCCTACACACAGGATTCTGTATTCTATCTCATGAGGGATGACAGTGATGAGAAACTTTATCAGGGGTCTGTAAGGGTGGTTATGCTAGTGAGGAGTAGTTGATGATCGTCCCCTGCGCTCACAACCATCATTTATGCAAACACGAAGGTAAACACTCATTTAACTGCAAAAGAAGTTTATCACTGGTGATCAGTATTTTCTAATTCACTGCTGTTCTTTGCCTCCCTCACCCACCTGGTGCCAAATATCGCAAGTATAGCACTTCTATCCGTAATGGTCCTGTCATGTTTGAGTAGAGCCATTACGGAATGCCAAAAAGCCAGTACTTCAGCAGATAGATGAAGCCAGCAGTGCTACAGATACCATGCCTGAAAAGAGGAAACAGGAGTCGTTGGGGGGGTGGGGGGTGGGTTCAGAGCGAAAGAGGCAGCATATGCTAATGAAAGCATGTGCAGGGAGTGGCGAGAGCGGCGGCACTGCTACCCTGAGAGCACACAGTGGATCCGTGGAAAGGTCATTGGAGCGGATTGGGGACGAGGGGGCCTCCCAGGCTGGATAGACTTTCTCTCTCTCTCTCTGTCTCGCTCACTCTTACTTCCCCTCTCTGTCTCTCGTCCACTTGGGCTGCTTCTGTGCGGAGGTGGTGGTGAGCTGATAATCGGGGCGGTAAAGCCGTCTCATTCCCTCGTCTCAGTCTCTAATGAAGTCCCCACTATTAAAGCTCTATAATTCTTCTATTCCACCCCCACTTCCCTCATTTTACTTCCTTCCTTGCTCCCTTCTCTCTTTCTCCTTCTCCATCTTTATGCCTCTCTGCCTTTCTCTCTGTCAATGCACCGTCCTATCCCCCAAACCCCACCACCTCACCCCTCCATCCCACCAATCATAATTGAATAACTCTGGGTAAATGAGGAGAAAGTCTCCTGAATGGGAGCAGAACGGTCACACTCGGCCCTCAGTGCATCAATCAGGGGGTCTGATTGAAAAGAGAGAGGGGGGGTGAAGGGGGGGAAGGGTAGGTGGTTAGTATGGTGGCTACATGTCACCTTGCCGATAACTCCCTGCCTCTTTTCAGATGCAAATGAGAGCAAAGACAATGGGGGTTTTATAGAAAATGAGAATAAGGAGGTTGTGAAATAGCTTTCGAGCCGTACGTCAGGGCTGCTCAAATGACTTACAGCGTTTTACTTGAAAAGAAAATAAGGCGAAATCATTAGTCAGTGTGAACCTGTGCTCACAGTTCAAACAGTGGACATCTGAAAAACAGAGAACCTTCTGTGTCCACAAGCAGCTAATGCAATAACGGCCGCAGGCAACTGTTAAATTATGTTTAATATCGGGCAAGCTGCAGATGAAATATTGATGTGTTGTTGCAAAGCGGGAGAGTGAGGGGGGAGACTGACTGCTGTCAGCCTGACACCTCCTTATTTGCTGTCTGCAGGTACCAGAAGCTGTGGAAGAGCTATGTGAAACTACGCCACCTGCTGGCGAACAGCCCCAAGGTCAAGCAGATTGACAAGCAGAAGCTGACACAGAGAGAGGTGGGTTGAAAGAACACAAACACTCTTTTGTCACACTCATATTTTAACATTGTCAGGTGGCCTGCACTTGTTATGCGGATGCGGGAGCATTGTGCTTTCAATTTAAATATTTTGGGAGCTCATTTCCTGCAGATATGAAAGGTTACGCTGAAACACTGGCGCATTTGCACACTCTGCAGAAATAAGAGTAAAACTATTACTATTATTCCTGCTGTGCGCACTGATTCAAATGCTGCTTATCTGGAACTCGCCACTGGTAGTCAGAGCGAATGCCCGAAAGTAACAAGGATGCTGTTTTTATAAACAAAAGTGAGACAGCCAAAACATACAAAAGCAACATTATTTTCTGAGGAGGAATACTTAAATACTGCATTCAGGGCTTTACTTTAGAAAAAAATAATTTGCACATTAGCACCATGTCCATAAGACTAGATATGTGTTATTATATAATAATGTGTTTAACTTAACTGTAGCCTTATTTTGATTACACAGTCAAATTGTCCAGAATTTATGTGTATTAGCAACTATCTCCTTAATTATGATCCAAAGAATTTTATGTAGGAACTGGAATAAAGCATGAGCATGATGTTTGACAGTAGACTGCACCACCTAACTATTTATCCTTTTCAGTTTTCAGACCCTTTACATCATCATGGTCACATTCAGCTCAGAAATGTCTTCTTTTGTCTTTACTTCAGGTATAAATACCTTTATTTGGTGTGAAAGAATAGGCAGGGTCTTTTATTCAGTGTAATGATGCATTAGTTCGGTGAATTTGCACCTAATGGTTGGGTATTGCATATTTTTTTTCCAATAGTGGTGCTAAAAGTATACTTTTAAAACAGTACAGATGCCTTAATTGTGCCTGAACCGATACTAGCACAAATTCATGGTCAAAGACATAAAAGAACAGCTTTTTCATTGCATAGGCAATTTGAACTTGAAATTGAACAATCATACATGAATACATTTTTTGTACATGAATAAATTCAAACTATAATTAAAACATTCACATAATAAATTCAATTTAACCCAGCTACAATGAGTTAACACTAAACAGTTTCTGCATCAAAATAAATTCAAAGTTAAGATGAATAATTGTCTCCCTCAGGTGAGACTCGGCAGCCAGACATTTCTCCATTTTCTGTTTGTCACTACAGTAAAAGCAGGTGGTCCACCGTTACGGTCCAGTGAGCCTGGTCGGGTTCCAATGGGAGGTTAACTTTGCTCGCTATCTTCAGGGCTAACCTCCTTCACTTTAATCAGCAGGTGGCAAACAAAACACGCGAACCTGGCTCAGGTCTTGAGGAGTTGTAGCATTTATTCACTGACAAAATGCCCACAATCGTACACACACACTGCTGTGCTACAATTAAGATTACATTACAGACTCTCTGCTCCTGTCGCCGCAGCCTCACCGTCAGGCATCAACATCACACTCTGTCTCTCGCCGTCTCTCACACTTGCTGTGTAAAGAATCTGGCGCTGAAACTGGGCACTGAAATCTGCATTTTCAAGTCTCCAGACCAGGAGACAGCTGTTGTCTGTAAACACCATTCAAAAAGGGGAACCAGACGCAAGTTAGCCAGTTACCACATTAACAACACAATCCAATGTTGAAAGAACAGAGCATAACTAGGTGCGTCAGTGAACAAGAGCTCAGCGGCTAAAGAAAAACAATCTCACCTTTATGTAATAATCTTGTTTTGGTCTCACTCTCTCAACGTTAGCTCTTTGTTTACTTTCCTCACTTGCCTTTCTCTTCTTGTGCGCTGAGCTGAACTGCCAATCAGAGTGATTTTATTCACCAGTGGGCTCCGCCATGGCTGACACTGATTCATTGTGCTGAATCAGCCAAAAAAACACAAAGAGGGCCAACAGTGCAGGCAACATTGCCCTGGTGCCAACATCGGCACCAGGGCGACAGATGCTTACCAGCGGCCCAACACTGACTGACGGCTAACCGTTGGCTTGGTGCCACGGCCTTAAGACCTAATCCACATGCACACAGGTATATGTAATTTAAAAAGTAGCCTTTTCCATGTGTTTCAGCCTCTTCTCTACCCCCACACTAAGTTTTAGATCACTGAAAACTGACCTTGTGTAAAACCCAGTCTAGGGTGAAGATTTTGAGAAACTTTTCAGTGTAGACAGAAAAAAACAGGCTTTAGCTTGAGAGGTGTCACAAATGAGGCGCTATTCGTGCAGTGGTGGACTCTAACTCTGCTAACAAGTCTTCTAACATGTTAACACATAAATGTACAGTTGTTTTCCACTTTATTGAGGAACAGAGGCGTCAGAATGTGCAGCAGAGGTCATTGCTCAGTGTAGCCCTCTGATAATAGCTTTTCTTCATGCCTCTGATCCGCCAGCATCTTCGTCTTCCTTGGCTTTTTTGGTTTGGTTTGTTTTTAACAGTGCTTTGGTTGTGTTTTTTGTTTTCATTTGGACTGAGATTTAATTTCATGACGCTACGCGTGGACAGGGTTTTTTTTTTTTTTTTAGAATAAAGGAGGGAAAAACCTCATTTTCAAAAATACACATGTACTGTATGTGTGGGCTCAGCCTAAAACTGCTGTAACTGCTCTCCTGAGTCGAGTGTGAAGGTCGACCCACCACCAGGGACTGAGAATGAAAAAAGGTCCTGGTTTGGTGAAGTAATGACCATGTAGCCACAGGGAATCACCAGTGCTGTGTGTGGCCTGAGGTAGCTGAGCACACGCTTTGTCCAACCATATCTCTCCTGTAGGGACTGCTGTAACTTCTCTACAGTAGATACAGCTTCTCCATTATCTGTGGCTGTGAGTGTGTCTCTTCTTTTGGTCTGTTTGATACACTCTGAATCAATAATGAGTAAGAACTCAGAGCTCAATTAGCTTGTTTCCCAGGTAGCTCGGCAAAAGCTCTCTGGCTAACAGGCCCTGACAATCCTACTGTCAACCTGCACTGGAGCAATTAGTGAACCCAAACACATGCACACTCACACACTGGGTCCATCAGGCTCTACCATGATGCATTAGCCATGTCAGTGTCTCTTCACTGCTGTGGCAGTGTGGCATCGCTGCCTATTTAATGCCGGGAGAACACTCAAGCTTCCTGAGTAAATGTTCTCTGGGTGAAAGACTAAACGTGTGTTTTTTTGCATTTTCTACCATTAAGAATCACACTGTCAGAGGTGTTCATAGCAAAGCTGCATCAGCTGGCTCTTTGATGCCTCCGTGCTCAGTCTAGAGTCCACGGAGCTGCAGGGAGGTTGAGGGTGTACATCTTGGCTGGAACTGGCCTTCACACCAGGCAGCACGTCTCTGCACCCATTTCCAGATCTCATGCTGAGAGCATGGAGGGTTGCGGGTGTGTGGGCGGAGCTGGTGTGTCACTGAGGGACATGCAGACTCTCAGTGTGTGTTGCCCAGATGAATTTCAGGGATCCAGACTACCACAAGTTGCACTGGTGCTCCTTACTGAAAATTTTAAGAGCACTAGCACAAAATGTAGAAGCCCCACTTCAATTAACATGCAGCGTAACACATTCATATTTTTTCCATCTTAATTACATTACTGATAAATGTTATGGTAATTAATAGACAGTTTACAGAAATACCAATGTGCTGTTTCATTTTCAAAGAAAAAGTCAAAGTCTAAGGTACATATCTCAGCTGAAGTTTGCAGCTGAACTTTCTAATGTTTACACATCAAGTATTTAGAAATGTAGCTGTGTTAAAGTGAGTTATGAGTCTGTATGTAGTCAGCGTTGTACTTTAAGGGATACTTTGCCAATTTTCAACCAGCTTCGAATTCTAACAGTGTGGGTAGTATGTCTAAGTGAGCAATGGTAAACATCTCTTCAACAGTCAGATCTTCTTTCTCATCTCTCAGATCAGATCCTCCACATGATGCCTTTTGCGTCATCCGGAGGATTTTTGCTTGCTCAGACTACAGATTTTCTTCTCACCACAGACAAGAAGAGTAAAGAAGATGATCGAGACAAAGAGAGCTGCCTCTTCCTCAGACTCAGACCAAACTCAGATGATACTGTAAAACTAAGCAGCGCTGATCGAATATTAACCAAGATTCTGTATCTCAGCTTACAGTTAACTATAATTCGAGACTGTTTAACAACTGGCCTCCATATTGATTTCTGTGTTAAAGCACGCACGCTCCCACCAAGTCATGCACCAGCAGTAGCGTTTTTTGGTCTGGTTTGGCACAGTGGATTCTGGTAGTTGTAGGTTTTCTACCTCTTGAGCAAAAGCATCCTTTTTCTCTGGTCACATAGCACCAGTTTCAAAAGTATTGAGAGCACTGACAGCCCAATTTTATGAAAAGACCATCTTTCCAGCAATAAAATGCTTCAATTAAAATTTAATTTTTTAATTTTTTTTTTTTTTTTCAGCAACCCAAATCAGTGTAGTTATTTTCCTCAGGAAGTTAGTGAGAGTTCAGGGACAGAGGTTACATGCTTTATACTTCCTGTGAATATAATCCAAATAATCTTATTTCTGTATGTATTTTTTATATACTCTGTGTTAGCGTCTTATTTTGAGAAGCAGATGTGGTCACCTGTGTATCCTGGTCCATTTCAAGGCATTTACCATAAAGGTCAAAGTGAAGGTGCACTCCAACTTTAGCGGCAGGTGGTTTGACCATGAGGAAGCAAGTGAGGGTAGCTTGACTGCACTGTCTTTATCAGTCAGTTCATCTGCTTCTTTGGAGGAGAAACAGTGTGTGATGTCTCTATACCACCTTAGCCACCAGATTGATGGAGATTTTCTCTTTCAAAAAATTTGAGTACGTTTGGTTGTCTTGGTTTTTGTCAGACGTACGGTTCTAGGAAGTGCGTCTCTTACTGCAACTCCGTATGCTACAACTGAACTGAAGAATGCGAAAGATAGTCCTGTAATGAAATAATAACACCTCAACATTCAGAAATGCAACACTTGAACTATACAACATTATTTCAACCTTAAATGCCAGGTTTATTTCAGAATAACTGTATATTTATTCATCATTTAAAAAAAAAATAAAATGAAATCAATAATTCGTCGTCTGTCGGGGCGTGGGGGCGTCCCCCCAACATAATGGTAGGGGAAACACTTCATGCAGACTGTCTGTGTGTGTTGCCCAGATGGATTTTTTGTGAGTCCCTTAGCCAAATGCATGACTTGGCCTGACTGATATTGTCTTCAGAAAACACTCCAACTCTTTTCACTTTTTTCTGATGCTTCTTGGATGATTTTGCATTCAAAATATAACAATCACCTTGAAATGTTCATTGTTTCTTTGTCTACACAATATAACCAATAATTGCAAGAAAAAACAAGTTATAAAACATTTGTCTAATGTACTGAAAATGAATGTTTCTTTATTATCTCCTGTCTCTAATTTGAATAACTATTCAGCCCCAAGTCAGTACTTTGGCAGTGAATTCAGCTCCGAGTCGTCTCTATCAGCTTGGCATATGTGGATTTGGGGATTTGCTCTGATTCTTTCTCGCAGATTTGGCCGAGCTCAGTTGAGCTGTATGAGGAGCATCTTTGAAAAGCTATCTTCATCTCATTCCACAGATTTTCCATTGGTTTCAAGTCTGGGCTTCAGCTGGGCCACACAAGAACTTAACACTGTTTTTCTCAGACTGCTCCAGCGTTGACTGGGCTGTATTTTTACGGACCATTGTCTGTCTCGCTGCAACATAAACTTGCCCAATCTGAAGATTTTGGCATGTAAACATGTTTCTTGACAAAAATCTTCATTTATTTGGTCCCTAGTGTACATTTTAGGAAGCAATCAACAAAAAGACACAGCAGGCAAAGATACAGAGAGTAAATTGATGTAGGGAAACACAAACTGTGAAATTCTGTGCCAGTACCAAAGTTTAGAATAACTATGTGGTTGATAGCCAATACCAATGTTTTTTATGTGTTTTTGTTGTTATTTATTCTCCATTTTTGTGGCAGGAAAACAAAGAAATCCTTATTATAAAAAAACTTAATAATAGCATATAGTCATTTAGCCGTCCATTATGAAGCAGCAACCTCTGGGCTGAAAAATGAAGCCAACATGGAAGTGCCAGAAACTACAGTTCCTAGAACAGCCACTTGAGGCTGGCTCCAGAAGTCAGTCAATCCCCATAGACCCCCATGTTAAAAAGCTCAACTTTACAGCAGTAAAAAACATGTTAACAGCCTGGTACAACAAAAGTGTTGGTCTCTAGAGCTAATTCCCCCCTTCATGACAACTGTACATGAATGTCATTTTTATGTAACCTGTTTAAATGTTGTTAAGTGGTAGGCTGTCTGCCAATAGTGTCCTCAGTTTCTCAGTCAGATCCACACCTAGCTCCTCCACAATGTCAGCCTCTCACCCAAATCAAGTCACTTCTGGCTCCAAAAAACAAAGTGCCGAACTCGAGGCTTCAAAATAGGAGTCCATAAACCAATGGGTGACATTATGGTAGCTAAATCCAGCGAATTTGCGAAGCCTAAGATAGTGAGGGAATTCCTCCCTTACTCTGCATCTGACTGGCTTACCCTGACCTTCCAACCCTGGCTTTAACCAATCCCACTCTTCTTGCCTAACCAATACAACCAATGAAGGCAACAAGTACTAGCCAAACAGAGGAAGAGTAGGGCAGGTCATTTCTTCACCATCCTAGGATTCGCAAATTGGCCTGGGTCCATTATTTTTACAGTCTGTGTTTATTACACTGTCTTTCAATGAGCAAAAATTCAACAACACAAATTTATGAAAGAACCTTATAATATATTTTTCACAAGAAAAACCTATTTTAAAATAACTGCTTCACAGCCTTTTTACAATATATATATAATTCTCTCTTTAATCTTTTATTGCTATGAAAACATCATCAGACATTTCTCCCTCAAACAACTTATTTTAACACAAAACACAATTTTACAAGATTCCATTTGAACATATATTGGTAACATTCTAATTTACCTTCTTCCAACACTAACAGTTCTTCTTCTACACTAATTTTTAAGATCTCTGTTCATCCTAAACATGCTGTCTATTGTCCCGGGGTTAATGGGGTGCCTTTATTCTGGAGCCCTGCTTTTTAGCCTGTGCACAATTGATGTGACACAGTAGAAAAACATCGGCCACTACCATCGGTTAATGTCATCTCATTTGCTGATAGGCTGATTGCAGTCAACAAGGCGAATATCGGCTGATACTGATGTTTGACCAATAAATCGGTGCATAAAAAATGCTTTTTTTGTGTGCTTTGTTATAGATCAGGAGTAGCCTATTTTAAAGCCACAGTGTGTAGTAATTTCTCCCATCTAATGTTGAAATCACATATTGCATTCAAACAGATGGTGCACTCTAGCGCCTCACTGTTTCAAACGCGTATTGCAACAACTGTAGCCGCTGTGTACCAAAAAGCTATGATAACACTGATGAAACCATGTCATCCGATACTACATGGAGTATTCATTCAGGCTCCTACACAGACACACGCGACGCGAGTTGACAAACCCCCTCCTCACCATGCTGGCTGTGTTTACAACGTAGGACTGTTGGGGCAGACGTAAATTGAAACAGCTGTTAGTGGCCAGCAGCACTACTGCCGCATAACAAAGTCCCACTCTTTGAGCATAATGCAGGATCATGTATTATGCAGCATCACGGGAGACGGAATCCTTGTCGCCAAGAAAGTGCAAAAGGGAATCAAAAAGGCAGCGTGACCGGCGAATTAAAAAAACAAGGGTCAGCATTGGGGTTGCCTTTCCCAGGTGGAGAGAGCTGCTGAAGGAGAAAGGTAATACAATCACAGGCCAGCGCTAACAGCGGCTAACGGCGGCTAACGGCTAACAGCGGCTAACGGCTAACAGTGGCGCAGTGATGCGAGGAGAGGGATTAGGCTGTTAGCGACTGGCCGCTAACAGCCGCTAACAGCCGACAGCGGCGCTGGCCTGTGATTGCATTACCATTCTCCCTCAGCAGCTCTCTCTACCTGGGAAAGGCAACCCCGATGTGGGCCTTCGTTGTTTTAATTCGCCGGTCACGCTGCCTTTTCTATTCCCTTTTGCGCTTTCTTGGCGACAAGGATTCCGTCTCCCGTGATGCTGCATATGCATGATCCTGCATTATGCTCAAAGAGTGGAACTTAGTTTCAAATGTGCCAGGGTAGTAGCGAAGCGCCGCCTGCTCCTCTCCTTCGGCTCCTCAGTCACGCAGTGCTGGCCTGGCTCTCAACGAAAGAGCCGAAGGCGGTGCTGTATGTCCCTTGCTGGCGGGTGTATTCTCAAGATGGCGAAACGTAATGGAACCCCACAGACGACTTACCCGCACAATGTACAAACAAATCCGAAATTCTCCTTTTACGAGAATAAGTCAGATTATTGGTGGAGGTAATGGTACACCAGCGATGACATATTTATGAATGCAGACATCAATTTTTGCCAATAAACAACTGAAAATGTTACACAATGTCCCTTTAAGTATAGGCCATATTCAGGAAATTGCATAGAGTCATGGTCCAAACAGCAGTATATACATAGTTTTCAACTAGTTACACAGCAAGAAAACCAGTGTTTCTACACCCCAAAGCTCATTTTCCTTTGGAAATTAATCCTCCATCAAAATTACCAAGCAACACAACTTAACAATTTAACATTTGACATTACAATGGTTTATTGGTCTGCCCACATATTACAGAAAGTATCACAGTATCTTTCGTCTTTTCAGGTCTGCCACCATGTTTTCAGAGGTAAATGTTTTTACCCAGTAGTAAGCAGTCGTTATGGGTTCAAGAAGCAACACCTAGTGTTCAAATTGAGAAGTGCAATGGCTTGGCTTGCTAGTACTGGTTGTTAAAGATGACAGCAACACTGTGTTTAAACTGTGGACTGTACATACAGTGCAGTTTATTAGAAGCTTCAGTCATGTTCTAATTTATTTTTAAAAACCGGCCGTGAGCCATTTGAGAACGTTGGCAAATGGGCTGTAGTTTGGCCATGCCTGTTTGTTTAGAATAAACTGCATATCAGTTGGTATTTATAGAGCCGAAGCAGTCGTGTTTTTTTTTTTTTGCCAACATCTTAGTCTTGGCGTGGTCCGAGAGGAAAGGTCAGGAAGGTTCTCAAAGACATTAAGATTTGTCCTCTGGAAACCATGAATACCCACTGCAAATATTATAGAAATCCGTCAGTTTTAACAGACTTTATGCTCTACTATCGACAACTGCAGCCGCTTTAATCCTCTAGCTTTACATTTCTAAGGTAATGTGAACAATAGAATAAGCTCAAGTCTCCTAAATGAACCTGTTAAAGCAGTAAGTAAGCAAGGGAGCACACACGCAGCAGATGTGAACTTGCCTTCGGCAGGCAGTGAGTTTTAGACAGTGTCTTTGGTGTTTGACCTCAACCTGATCCAGAACACAAACACTTCTCTCAGCAGAAGGATGTGATGATAAAAGTCAAATGGGCCGTGACTTGTCTGTTTGACCAGCAGAAAGTTAGTCTCCCCTCCTCCTCCTCCTGGTCAATTATTTACTTTTTATACTTCTGTCCATTGCCTGACCCTGTAGAATGCCTTGCATAATAAAGTATTTACATATTCACAGTTCGCTGTGATTACTGCTTTCCATATATACAGTGGCTGGCTGTCCATGGAAAGATTTGCTGTGTGTGTGTGTGTGTGTGTGGGTGCGCATGCATGTGCTGCGCGTGGGCGAGCGTGTTCACTTTGATGCACAGTTCAAAGTAGGATGGCATTATTTATTCATGCCTTTGTTGTTCTTATTTCCTCTGCGAGTCAAAAATTCCTGGCGTTCCATTTTAGGCAGATCACGGCGAACTCAGACGGAGTCGATAATTCTCAGTTGAATGAAACACATGCGAGCGCACACACTTTAGGAGGTGCAGTCTGTCAATACATCTTCCATCTTGGTTGTTATTTGTAGGGCCCTTTTGTCTCAGACCCCCCCTCCCCTTGCTACTGAGTTTCGAGTTATTTGCTGTGGGGCTGACATGATGCTGTGTGTGTGTGTGAGTGTGTGTGTCTGTAATGATTCCTGCTGCTGATGGAGGTACCTCTAGGCTCTTGTGTGGTGGTCCTAATGGGCAGTCAGGTGCCTTGGCTCTTGGTGACTGGGACTGAAGCCTTTGTATCAGCTTTCCCACTCCCAGTACCACCACTGCCCAGAGCCACATTACTGACCCATTGCAGTGCCTCAATTAGCCAGGACCAGGAGAGCTGTCACTGCCATTGTTGCTCCTATCCACTGCTGTACTGTATTTATGTCATGCTATGGAGGTTTCAATTTATTGCATGTGCCAGCTTATCTGTTATGGGAGCAGGAGTGAAGGAAGGAAGGGGGGGGTGGGGGTTGAGGGTTGAGGATGGGAGCTGTCCCCGAAGGCTGTGCTCCAACAGATCAATAATTGACTGGCTGATTGTTTGGCAGGAAGCTCTTCAGAAGATCCGTCAGAAGAACACGATGCGCCGTGAGGTGACAGTGGAGCTCAGCAGTCAAGGCTTCTGGAAGACTGGCATCCGCTCCGACGTCTGTCAGGTAACACTCGTCAGCTGACACATACATACATGCCGCGCGGTACATACACATGGATCTAACACGTGAAAGAGAGCAACCTATTCAGATGTTGGTATACACACAGACACAGGTCTACTTGCAGTCACTGGCTCAAACACACATTGTTTGACATTTACATAACCTTTATGTAACAATGAAAGTCACCATGTGTCTTAAGTGTTACAAAGTGCTTTGTAAGTAAAAAGATTGCTGTGACAGGAGGGAGACAAGAACACAAATAGTAATAGCAATATAAGTAAGAAACCTTTTTATTAAAATAGGCTTTCAACCGCTATTCAAAAGCGGTAGGACAGCAAATGAGGATTAGTTTCAGTGACTTTTTCTTTTTTGTTTTTATACAATTTAAATAAACAACAACAAAAAAACACCTGACTATCACAAGTTCCTACAGCCCAAAGACAAAACTCCAAAATATTTAACTTACAGTCACACATACAGACTGGTAACAAGTCACTACTAAACAAGTGAAGACATGTAACAGAAGCAGATGCTTCCACACAGATGTTTAAAAATGCTAAGCAGGCCCAGTCGATTCTGATTATTTTTAATTTTGAGATTTTAGACAGGCATGTTAGACAGTGCTCTTCGCTACCATCATCATCAAAACCAGAAATGAGGAAATATCTTTTGGAAGAATGGTGTTCATCCCTCCAATAGAATTCCACAGACTTGTAGATTTAATGCTAAGGCACGTTGAAGCTATTCTGGTGTCACATGGTGGCTAAACACCTTAAAGAGCAAATCCTCATATTTACGAAGCTGACAGCAGAGGGTGTTGAGCTTTTCTTTTTTTTTCTTTTTTTGATATATGACTTTAAATGATAAATTAATATCAAATAAGCTCTTTAGGCAGTCTGTTGAGACCCAGACACATCAAACCAACATCAGAGAACTAGTAGTGACGAAGGGTGACTGTTGCTTCCTCACATCACCTGTCTTTTTGGCAGAAAGTTGCACTTGATGACACCGCAAAGACTATAGCTGACAGCCAACTAGCACATATGGTCTGGGCCTGTGTGAGAGGAAACGACTCTCCAGACCAGCAGATGGCGGAAGCTATATTTAACATTCACAAATAAGATCAACAGGATGATATTGGGATGCTAGTTAGCCACTTAGCACATTGAGAACACAACCCTATGTTGAAAGAAGAATTGATTTTTACTGTGTGCTAGTGCGCAATAACACAAACAGTTGCAAACGGTTAAAGCACTCAGTGGCTAAAAACATAATCTGATGTGATATAACAAGTTTGTTTTGATCTTGTGCCCTCTTGACTTTAGTTATTGGTTTACGTTCCTCACTTCAGTTTCTCCTCTTGTGCGCTTAGTCAAACTACTTGTCAGAGTGATTTCTCTCACTGATGGGCTCCACCACCAAATCAATATGCTGAATCTACCAAAAATAGCACACCTACCGCAAAACTGACCTTCTCAAGCACTCCTAGTTCTGTGGCACTGTTTACCGTATGGGCCATCAGCTGATCTGCTGAACTATCACTTTTGCCACTATGCAAAGAAGAGGGTGATTGCGGTAGAGTTTTAAGAATCTGATGTGGAGGCTTAAGATGTTTAAAATCGTTAAGCTTCCAATAGGTTTACAAAACCTTCAAATTTAATTTCATGTCTGATCTTTAAGTACATTAAACAGGAAATACTACAGTAGAATTTTTAGATCAAGACATCTTGAGTTGTATGCAGGCTTAAATTATTTAAATAATTTTGCTTTTAATTTTGCTCTGGCCCCTCTTTAAGTTTGTATTCAACATAAACATAAAACTACTAAAACTAACAGATATGTGACACCAGGAGACATCATTTAGGCTGGTAAAAAATATGCTGGGCTGGTGGATTTTTTTTAATCTACCAGTCCCCTTGGCCGGTGAGTCAGAAAGTTAGTTTTGGACACTGCTGTCTCTGTGTTTAAAGTGTGTGCATTGAAAATCATAGGACTGGCTGTTTTGATGCGCGCTGTTCGGGGCCGTGTGTCCTCGGGCCTTTGCAGAGGTTGGCTTCTCTGATGGCAAATGTCTGTACATCTAGTGACACCAATCCGTACTTTGGTACAATGGTTAAGACTGAATCTGAAATCATGCTCTGTTATCTACAGGGTCAGAGTGTCAGCAATCTCAGCAGCAGCCAGACAACGAACAGCCCTGGAAGTTATCAATAAAATATTAAAATCAATTCAAAAGCTGAGTGAGAGCCAATTCAGGGCAGCTAAATACTAAGTGCTGTGGTCACATTTAATGGACAGTTCTGCCTTATTACATTACTGGTTCCACTTTGATCCACTGTCTTACTGTATACAGTTTTCCTGGGCCATATGGGGAGCACTACTGACGTTTTGGATGCACACACTTTTGTTTTTTACCTCCAAATCAAGAGGTTTAGATATTCTAACCTTGTAATATGCATTGTAATACACGGCAATTATCCTTTAAATTAGCACATACATGCACAGTTGCACACAGCGGTACTTCCACTCAGACCGACACGGACCAGTGCTCACAGCACAACCACAGTCAGAAACTTGGCTTCTGATCTTTCCACACATTGCGTCACTTCTCTATTCAAGTGTCAAGATCTGTGTAAGGAAAGTGGACTCCCACAGAGCCTCAGCAACCATACCCTTCATTAAGTAATGTCTCAGACCTGCCATTTTATTTATATACAACTTCACTACCACTCAGTCTGCCAAGAGTGAGTGCACAGTTATCTCTCCTCATGCACTTATTACCAGCAAAATAAACCAGGATGGAATTCAATCTCCATATGGTCAACATGTTATCTCGATTTCAGGGACGTGGGACAACATATGCAGCTTACAGTTCCATGCGCGCATACAATTTGGCAACCCTAATGAGACTTGAACCATAACCCTGAATGTGTAAGTGCCATGCTGTGTCCACTGAAACATACAGGGCTGCATTTGTTCATGGATTTGTCAGTGTAATGAATTGGACTGGTATGCTTTACTTATGTAATTCTTTTAGTTATTGTCTATTCCAGTATTTTCTGCCTGTTACTCAGAAAATAATTGCCACCGCGATGTGCCATTGCACATCTCTTTCTCTGAACACATCCCTGTATGCAGCGAGGATAGCCTACAGCTGGTACTCATGCTCACATTTGGAGAGGGATGACAGAAAGTTCTAGCCTCGCAAACCAGACCTCTCTTATAGCAAGGTCTAGCAAAGAAGGATCCGATCCATAATTGCTGCCCAATTATATTTGCTTCAAGCTGTACTGCTACGACTAATTGGTTCATGAATAATTTCAGTTCGAACTGCGGCGGTACACTCTGCACAACGTGTGACACAGACAAGATAGAACGGCAAAACTGACCCATAGTTTTCTTGATTCTAAAAGCAGGTGCTCTATTCCGAACAAAATCAACCCCCTCGTTACTGACATCGCTCGGCTACACCAAGGTTGTTCCACTTGAAAGGCTCAGTCAAGGACCAGGCTACACATTGAAGGCTGGAATTTACTTATTCATCAGTGTTTTTTCTTTTATATTTATATGTTTATTTTTTGATTCATTGCTGCTTCTCTGCTTTGTCTTCTTGACTATTTGTGTCCCTGATCACATCCATGTGAAGGCTATCACTTTATTTGAACATTTCAAGAGAAAGGCAGCTTGTTTTCTCTTCTGCATCAGGGAAAATACATGTGGGTGCGCCTTTATTCACTGCAACAGTGTGACACTTTTATTTACGTATCATTTCTTACCATATTCATTAATCAACTTACTCATTTATCACATAACTAAGCCAGAACACAGAGGAATACTACCGTCTACAGTGACATTGCTGACAGGCAGGTAGGAGGTAGATTAAATCTCTGCCACAGATTTAAATTGTTTTAATGCTTGCCATTGCTGAATATATGTTGCCTAATAAAATCTACTAAAATAAGTTGGAATAGAGCATTGTAAAGCCGTTAGCCTTACAATGACATCTTTATTACACAGAATTACAGTGCAGATAAGTTTAAATGCTCAGTTATTTTTTATTCTGTAAGAATCAAATGGATGTGAACTAAGTTGTAGTTGTTAAAAACTTTTTGTCATATTTGCTGAAACTGTCACTAAAGCCACACATTAGTACATGAGACAGATGATTAAAAAAAAAAAAAAAATCATGTTCCTCCTCCTCGTAGTGCTTCTAATGGCATTTGCAATAATCCACCACACCTGAATGAAAGCAGCCAATCAGAGCCGAGGAGTCTCTAACATATCTGTCAGTTACTGCTCAGGTCAAAATGTCAAACTAGGCAGCACCAGTCAAATATGAATCAAGATTTTTTTTTACTGCATTTCATATTTGTCGCCTCAGTTGTTTCCAGAAACATGTTTTAGTGCACTGTTTACCTGTAAAATGAGAAAGTTTGTGACCCAGCCACCATGTTGGAAACAGTTGAGGCAAAACCAACCATCCACCAACCTACCCGCTGGAGCAAACTGTTGCAATCTTACATTTGAACAGTACGCACACAACAGTATAAGAAAGTTTGCTCTAGCTGGTGGATGATGCTTGGTTTTGGCTCAGCTGTTTTCAGCATGGCAGCTGGAGCAAGCATTCCCATTTCACAGCTAAACAGTATAGTAGAATATGTTTATGAAAATTAGGCCATGCAAAAATTAGGCCATGCAGTTGCAGAATCTTGATTCATATTTTATTAGCAAATAGACTGTGTAAAATATTGGACATAGCTACCTTGATGTCACCCAGTGGTTCGTCAATGCTCATTTTGAAGCCTCGAATTTAGGCTGTCACCTCCTTGTTTTTTTTGGAGACAGAAGTGACCATATTTGGATGAGAGGGTAGAGGTGTGAATTAGGGATGGACATGGGTACTCGAGCCATCGTTGTGTCCAACGACTCATGTAGGACGTTAGCCACTGCTACTGTGTTAGCTCGTGCTAACTGGGCAGACGTTGTCCTGACCGTGAGGAAATCATCTCCGGACATCAGAGACGGTCCTTCAGTTCTGTGTCAAACCTATGTAATAACAGCAACAGAGGGTTTGCTGAACTCTCTTAAGTTAACTTTAAATTTATGGTTTGGCCAACTAACAGTCCTATTCTTCTGTTAGATTTTTTTTTTGGTGTGCAAGTACTCGATTATAGAAGTTACTTAAAATGCCCATCCCTAATATGAATGATCAAGAGATGGATCTGACTTGTAGGCTGTTGTGATGCCTCGCAGACAGTCTGTCACTCAAGTCTCCCCGCCCTTAAATATGGGTAACTTTAAGCCTCAATAAAATGAAAACAAGTGAGTTGTGTAAAAATTCAACTCCTGTACAGTTGAAATGAATGTTAAAATTAAATATAGAGACTGAAACTGTTTTTTTGTGCCAGGTTGTAAACATGTTTACAGCTGCAGTAAATGTGGGCATTGTAACACAGGGATCTATAGGGATTGACTTGCTTCAGGAGCCAGCCTCAAGTGGCCATTCAAGGAACTGCTGTTTTGGGCACTTCTGGCTTCATTTTTCAGCCTCAGAGGTTGCTTCTTGGATCAGCATTGCCGATTTTGTTCACGAGCAGTGATTAAGATGACTGACGGCTGGGTTAGAGACTTCTCACACAATGATTTTTTTCAGATTATCTGTCTCATGTACTACTGTGTGGTTGTAGTGACAGTTTCAGCAAATATAACTAAGAGTTATTTCAATAAAAGTTACAAACTGTAGCTTCAAATCTAAAACAAGCTGGAATAACCACTTTATGACATTCCAGTTAATAAAACGATGATAAAGTGTGTTAAAGTGCAATTTAAAATTCATGCTTGTAATATTTCAGCCAGGGGAAAAAGAAATTCAGGCCGCCGGTCAGGTTGGACAGCGTCCAAACTGCCCAAACGTCATCCGTGACAGTAAATTAGAAATTTCCCACCTTTTAATTACCAGAGTATCAACTCTAACAAGCCCCCACTTCGCCTCTCTGCACACACATATACTCACTCACTCTGGCACTCATCAGAACAGGTCGGGAGCTGTAGACACGACCAGGGCCTGGCTTTGTTAATTGGCTGCTTAACAAGGCCTGGGGAGTGTGTCACCACGGCCCCTGTGATGGCCCCAGGGCTACGTGGCAGCACTGCTTGTAGCCGCTGGGCCTCGGGCTCACCCTCCCCAGTAGCACTAATTAAAACATGCATGGCTCCCTCCTCTCTCATGTGGTGGCACGGGGTTAATGTGTGTACACCAGCCTTTGCTACAGTTCCTCAGCCACTCCGAACGACCGACTTGATAAGCCTCCACTAATGATTCTGTAGATTGGCTCTCTGACTGTCAGACTAATTCGCTGACCGCTGACTATTTTCTGTTTTGCTTCTCACTTTCCATGTCACATTCCCTCGCTGATATAAACACTCGACTCACAAACCATCCACCAGTTTCTCAGCTTCCTCCATTTCACTTTTCTTACACTTTGTTGCTCTCAAACTTTTTTCTTTTTTAATATATGAGGGTCAGAGGGGGCTGTCAGTGTTTGTCCGAGTGTAAGTGTGTCAACATGCCAGGATGGGCTTCGATTTGACTGTCCTGTCCAAATGTGAATTTCCCCTCCTCACTGTCATTCCCCCTCACAGTGCAGCGATTGGGTTTTTGATTATTTCATCTCTCTGTTGCAGAGCGCCACTTAATAAATAATGACTGGCTGATTGATTTCTCCCTGCCTGTTCCCTCTATCAACCCTCTCCCTTTTCATTCTGGCAATCTCTTCATCACACTTTCTCTCAAAACACACTCTTCTTTCATATAAGGCATGATCCCCATTCCCTGTCTCTTCCTGTTTCTTTCCCCTTTTCAATTTTGTCTCCCTTTGCTGGCTTTCCCTCTTGCCCTTTTTGCTAATTCTCTCTGTCCTCCACAGCACGCCATGATGCTGCCTGTTCTCACCCACCATATCCGGTACCACCAGTGTCTGATGCACCTGGATAAGCTCATTGGCTACGTCTTCAAGGAGCGCTGCCTCCTTCAGGTAAGACACAGTCCCGACAGGTCCTTACTTACAAAGTGACTCTACGCCCCAACCCAGGCTGCATTATTTAAAGGCTGGCATGGTTGATAACTAACAGGATAGATATGGGTAGGCAAATCCCTGCGGTTCTTTTAGGCAGGGTGCAGTTCTACAGCCGGTCAGATAAAAAAGTAAACATTTTGTGCAGGGGCTGCTTGTGCGCAGGGATCCAGGGAGGCAGCGTTCGCCTCATTACTGTGCCCATTCCACCTCTGCAGGGATAGTTCAGGTGGAAACAGGGGCTCAGGAGTCAGCTAAGGTAACCCACACACCGGCCTGAGTCATATCTCTGCAACAAGCAGCCCGGGTCTGCTGTGAGTTGCAGTGACAGTAGTCAGGACAACAACAGCCTCCTCCGTAATGCCAGCTCTCCCCTGTCAGGTCTGCAGCCTCAAGCTGTGTGCTCTTGGAGTAAGCCCCACGGCTGCCTCCAGCAATATTGAAGAGCTGTCATAACCTGATACATTAGAAATCAATGTGTTGTAGCCTATACATAGTTAAAAAGGGGAAGGATGCATTAAGATGCGCTCAAGGCTCTGTGTGTGTGTCCGTGTGCCAAACTGCTCAGTGCTACGGGTGTGTTTATGTGTGGGGATTTGCACATATCGATCAACGATTGGCCTTTTTGTCATTTGGATAATGACGACCTGTCATCACGAGTGCTAAAAAGGAAACACTGACCCGCTGTGAGGCCAGCCGGCGGCCGACAAGCTGCAGCCCTTTCATCGAGGAGACGCCCATTTGAGCTTGACATCTCCGTCTCTTGGGGAGAAGATAATGGATTTGTCCCTCCCTCTTTCTCATTCAAGTCCTTCATCTTCAAAACGAGACAAACAAACAAAAGAAAAACAATCGGTTTGATCATGACAGCTCCCATACAGGCCTCTGTAGTGTGTGTTGGCCCTCTGTCTGTCTGCATCGCAATTCTCTCCACTGAGGTGTTAATACCATGACATTGCTGTTTGTGTGTGTGGATAAAGCCAGGGCTGTCAGCAGTTCACCACTACTGGGACCTGAAATGGCCCAAGTATGGAGCCATCATTGCTGGGCTTACAGCACCTTCCTCATCTACTGCACACACACACATCAGCGGCTAATGTCCCACAGCACACACACTTTGTGCCCAGATAGATTTGGACAGAACGGCTGCAGGAGTGCAATGGTGCTTGTTCAAATAGCCCTCTCCGAGTCAGAACTGATTTCAGAACTGCCGTCTCTTCCCATTTGCCTCCTTTCTGATGGGATGATCACATTTAATGAGTTGAATGTTTTCCGGTGGCGATTTCCAACATGAGAGAAGCTCGTACCACTCTGTGATTGCATTATAAATGAATTGTGCTTCAATTCATGATTTGTGTGCTTTGAATTAATTTATCTCTGGCTTTACAGAATGTGTGGGTGAATTAAAACATTTTCAAACGACAGTATGGATGTTATAACACTGTGTTCTGTAAAGGAATACTAAACTGAAAATGTGAGTTTGAGTGTCTATATCAGATGCCCTGGGCTCTGTAGTCAAGACCAATTTAATTGCGTACAATTGGAGTCCAAATCAAGACGGAGTCCAAAGCAAATCGAGTCCTGTTCAGGAAACCAAATTTAAAGGTCCACAGATGTCTCTTCCTGACAAAACAAATGGTCCAGCGGCCTCATTTATAAAGCTTGCTTACGCACAAAACGGGGCTTGAAAGTGGCGTACGCAACTTACCACGCAAAGGTTGTGATTTATAAAAATAAACTTGCCTGGAGAATGTGCGCACCTGTAAGCAAACTCTGAGTCATGCGTGCGAACATTTTGGAGACACTGGGAAGTGGCGACGCAGACGGCGAGGTGGAGAAGTGGAGTCAGATTTTTATTGATGTCTCACACAAATTTAATGTCATGCTGTATCCACCTTAGATCCGCGTTATCACTGAAATTAAATCCAGCAGCCTTATTTTACGCTTGGAGTGAGTGATAATTGTTTCATAAAAACGCTGTAAAATCCAACTCAAATCCTAAATTGAAATTCTTTCTAAATACATATTTAATCCGCACTGCCTCTTAACGTCTCATTGTCCACTCTGTGAGCGCAGGAGGGGGAGAGGACGGCGCGACTGCATGGAATATATTTATTTATTTAGCTAAATATTTGCAGTGCATTTATCATGTCTCGAAATACAGCCATTAAGCACAACCGTTACACTCATTTCATCAGCACTACTTAGACATGTGTTGTTCATGACAAAACCTGCATGAAGAAACATGTTCGCCTATTACACTTTCATCTTTGAATTGTATTTAAAATTACACGTTGTATTTTGGGACAGGGATGCCACTGGTTCATGCTGTAATTCAGGCCGGGTGTCTGATCAGACTAATTGCCATAAACATATAAATACTGCGGTGACCCTCGTGCGTAATTGCGCAAGATGGCACTGGCACATACTCCTTTTTGCCTCCACCTTTAATAAATGTGATTCTTTATGTCGCACATCAGTGTCAAACATCTTCAAATTTTAAAGCAACACAATAACTACATATTGGTAAAGGAGTAGAAATATTTGATCTACATTTAGATCAGACCACTTTTTTTTCGTTCTGTCACTGTCCGTGCAGTCCCTGATGTGTTGCCACTTTTTTCGCCTTCTTTTATTAGTGATCCCGCTGCTGTGGCCACCAAATAAAATCTTTCCTCAGTCCTCCACCTCCCATTAAAGGGTCTCTAGCTCAGTCTCGGAGAAATTCCGTTTTTTGGTTTGTTTCTCACACCTGTCGCCGTGACTCACACAACGAGAGAACACTCGCATGCCGGCTCATTTATATGCAGGTTGCATTCATGAGGTGATTTGCATGACCATTTATGGTTGAACTAGGGCGTGTAGAGGGCGGAATATGAGGCGGATCTGGGTGCACACAACTCCAGGAGATGTGATTTATAAAGAGAACATTGCGTGCAAGTGTGCGTGCGCACGGTTTTATAAATAAGATTATTTTTTGGCGCACGCCATTTTCAGCTTTTGGGCGCATGTGAACTTTTAGTATGAATCCTAAGCACTCTTTTATAAATGAGGCCCCAGGTAATTAACTATGGTGTCCAATACACAATAATTATCTTTTTTCAGGTGATTATACACTAAAGAAAACATACTTATTTTATTATATTCCCATTTCAGCCCAAAATATCCCCCTAAATCAGAGGTAGGCAACCTGTGGCTCTGGAGCCACATGCAGCTCTTTAGCCCTTCTCTAGTGGCTCTATGTCGCTTTGACAAAAAATTACATGGAAACAATTATTTTTTACATGTTAATTTTCATTTGTCATTGTTTTAGGCCGAAAGTGATTCTTATATTTTCCAACTGAAAAAATGTGTAGCCTGTACACTCAATAAAAAAATGTTCCAACTAGTGATGGGACATGATTGAAAAAATAATCTAATCAATTAGAGGCTTTGTAATTAATTAATCAAGAAAAAATGCCAAAAATCAGGGAACTGAGAAAAGTACGATTAAATGCGCAATTTTTTTTTAATGCATTATTTTTTTCTGTTATTAATTAATAAAAAAAAAACGCGTTTAAGTCCCAGTCCTAGTTCTATCATTCCATCAACTAAAATGTGCTTCATATGTCAACAGTCTGGTGCTTTTTCCTAAATTTTGGGGAACACTGATAGCAGGGCTTTTTCTGAGTTTAATAGTGCTTGGACAGATTTGCTTGCTTCATGGCCAACGCTGCAACGTTAAAAGTTCCAAATAATCGAAATAGCACACTGAAGTTAAAAGGATAAAACATAAAAAAAAGGTCAAATGTATGAATGAATGCTCATTTAAAACTATTAGTAATGACGACAGGCTGATTTAGACTTATTAGGCTGTGTTACCTTTACTATAAGGCACAAAAAAGATTAGACCAAAAATGGCTCTTTTGATATTAAAGGTTGCTGACCCCTGCCCTAAATCCTACACACTGGACCTTTAATTACTATGGAATTTGTTGACATTTCACCATTTAAAATTGGCTGTAGTAGTTAGTTAGTAGCTTGCTGTAAGCGATGTTACTGTTAGTGGACTGTGGCAGAAATTGCTGAGCTCAGGACTAGCCTTGCTTGCATTCTACCAGCATCATGTTGGTAGAATCCAACAACACTGTGCAACTTATCCTGAATCAGCGGCCAGGAACAACTTAACCAATCTGCAAGACATGGTCTCGAGAATGAGAACAGGCTGTGCCACAGCCCTGCAGATGCATGAGACCTAATATGTGACTATTAAAGTTGTAAATGTAGCTAGAGGGAAGCGAAGAGTTTTTTCCTGATATCAGACAGGATTGTCAACTCCCTACTCTGTTTCCATTTTCAGTCTGACATCTCCCCTCACTCAAACTGATTTGCGTGGGGAAGGGGGTTCGATTTTCCTTAAGAAATCACGACAGATTGTTGTGTCACTCTGAATCTAACATCGTTTTAGGTACACATTGATGTGTTGCCTTAACAACATTCTGGTTGCTGGGGTTTAAAGAGTGGAGAGGAGCTAAGTAAAGCAAACTAAGATGTTGGGTAGTATTGAGCCTCGATAGCAGCATCTATCTTGTCTATAGCAATTACCATTGTTGTTATGACTCCTCACGCCCTCCACAAAGTGGCACATTGCGCCTCATAAAGCTCAGGTTCAAAAAGGAGCATGGGGTCGCCATCATGTAGGCCAACAATCCTTTTTAGTGGAGAAGGAGTGTGGGAAGAATTCGATATTTGGTAGTTGAAATGGGTCTGGGTTCTCTCCTTTTGAGGACTTGCTACGGTTACTATGGAGTAGGCTTAGGTGGCATCTATTTTTCATACCTTCATACCTCTCTGACATTTCACCAGGCTTTTCAGTATAGTTCAGAATTTGTGTGCCACACCCGCTGTTCCACCAGTAGAGACTGACCAATGGTGGTGTATGCTGTGCACTACATGCAGTTCATCCTCAATACAGCATCTCCGTATCACTTTGAAGGCACAGGGTTCCTACGCAAGTACAGAAAGTATGGAAATAAATTTGATCAATTTCCAGGTATTAAAAAGTATGGAAAATGAAAAAATAAAGTATGGAAAAATATTTATGTTTCCAGATTATTACCACTGTTCTAAAATACTGTTTTCTAAAATAGAAAATTAGATATTTCCAAAAATAATTTAATCAATCCGGATCATGTTTTATGCCAGGCCAAGCACAGTTTGTGTGAGAACAAACGTCTCAGAAAACATACCGCCCCTTTTACCTGATTGACAAGTGCTATGTCCAGTCCGCTGCCCCATGACCCTCCTCCAGACCCCCAGATATCAAGTTTCACTCCAACACCGCACCTTCGACAAGAAGGCGAGTTTCACGTGGTTCACAACGGGTAGATGCAAGTTTTTGGATGGATGGCTTGACAATACCTTATATAAATACTGGTTGGCCAAGAATTCCCAATTCACACACACAGCTAGATGCAAGCTGTGTGTGAAATCGTTTGACAACATCGCCAACATGGGGGAGAAGGTGATTCTGAGCCACATGAAAGGAAAAAACGCAGACGTTTCTTTACTGCATCGCTTGCACCCAACCTTTGTGCCTCAGCCCAGACATTGAACTTACCTGAGTTTTTATTTGCATGCCATTATGGTACTTGGCTACAATCGCCTATTAAGAATAATTAAATATGATGTGAAATATGATACACTGATATATTTACTCAGATGTCACATATTCTCTGAAAAAAACACAACAACAACAAAAAAAATAAGGGTATGGAAAAGTATGGAATTTTGAAATTCCAAATGTGTAGGAACCCTGAGGGCATCTCTGTTTTTGACGGTATTGAAAATAATACTGTTAGGGTTTCCAAATACCCTAATATGCCGTAATACTGTGATACTGCCAAGGCCTACTAAGAAGCACTGGACTGAACGTGGCCATGTTTGAGTTTTGCATAATCGCATCTATGCAACTGCCTGTTGTGGATACATACCTATAAATGAAAATAAAAGGTTAATTGTACACATTTCAGGCAGTCCTGCAGCTTCCTGTACTCAACATTGATTGATTATAATAGAAGTCAGAAACAATACTAATCTGGAGTTTTAGAAATGTTTTGACATTGATGATTTGACATGGTGAGCATTCACAGCATCAGTATGGAAGCTAGTGCAGGTTGCAAATATTTTTACAGAGGAGCATGTCTTTGGCTGTCATTCACAGTTTGGAGCTGTTGAATTGGCATTTCAGAATGGGAATTTTTGTTCTTGCTTTGAAGGGTAATGAGCTGTACTCCCATTAAAGGAATGAGAATTTAGTTCCCTTTTTTCTTATTTTCCTTAGAAAAGATGAAAGCAGCAGATCATCTGGGAAACCAGAGGGTTTGGTGGGTCTGTACTGAATCAATGCTTGTTTCCAGCTGCTCTCTGTAATGTTTTAATGAAAGCATATCTGCGAATCAAAATTACAAAGAGAACATATGTCGTAAATGTGTAATCACTGTACTATACTCAGCCAGTAAAGCTATGGATTCTTTGTGCAGAAACATACCTGTTATTTCAGTACAGAATGGCAATGTGATCCTGGCATGAGGCAACTGACAAAAACCCAGCCTGAGAGCTGGAGCCCCGGCACTCTGCACTTCCCCCTGCCTGGCTCCAGTGGAGCCACAGCCCTTTGAAGCTCCTCATCTGAGAGCCTCCCTGTTAAACATTTAACATTTAAAACTTGTGGGGGGGGGTGGTGGGCTGGGGTTGGAGAGACGTGTGTTCATGGTCGCCACATGCTCCCGCATCCCCACATCCACCAGACCCTCATAATCCTACCCACCCCCTGTTGCTTCATCCCCATTCCTCACTTTTGACCCATGCTGACAGAATGAGAGGCATCAGAGAGGATCTCAATAATTTAACTGTACAAGTCCTCGGCCTCGGCTCTGATATTGCATGCTTTTGTTTGTGTGCCCCCACGAATGCGTCTGTGACTCTGTGTACACAGTACCAGGGTATTTTATTTGTTTTGTTATTCATGGCGTTGCATGCTCAGCCATGTGATTGAGGTGTCCATCTGTTTCAAGTAGGGCTGGCCTGAATACCATTCTACAGGCTTAGGATATTTGCTTGTGTTTTTGAGCGACTATCTGAATATTTTTTGTTACAAATGAAAAATTTTATATATAGTAGCAATGGCACACATGAAATACTATATGTTTATATGTGATGCAAGTATGAACCCAACAGTGAATGAATATTGGCTAAAACCGAGTCCAAACCATAACCAAAACCTCAAGCCACAGCTTGAATTTGATTAATACTTGACCCAACCGGTGCATGACAGTTCTGCTGTATATACTTAGGACTTAGTTCTGACTCATAGTTTGTCAGATTTTACCAGTTAATCACCAACGCAACGCAGGGTTCTCACAGTCATGACATTGGAGAAGTTATGAAATTAGAAAAACTGTTTTCCAGGCCCAGAAACTTGGAGCTGTCAGAATGTTTTGGGCAAGTTTTGAATATACATTGTTTTGACTATTATATAAAAAATCCCCAAACATGTTTAACATTAAGCAAAATATGTTCCTCATATTGCTGATTTAAAATCTGGTGCTGTGCTGCATGACCATTGAAACATCACTTGTAAAGGTCAACTGATAGTGGATTTTTAATGGCTGATATAATAATGATAGTTTGGAGCAGGAGAGTAATGATAGCTGATTGATCGGCAGATAACACCTGACTAAATTTCACACACATAGGTAGTGCTAGGCTTGCTGCTTAATTCTAGGGAAATTTTACCAGCCAGGCTTGCTTGAACAACAGAGAAAGCACATAATGCTATGCTATTATTAGCAACCTTATTATGCCCAAGAAGTAAAGCTGTCCTTCATTAGTCCATTATTAGTAATTGCTTCCATTTAAATCATACAAATTATCTGCAGCAGATATTACATTGACTTTGCATGTGGGGTACTCTGCTACAACCTTACGGCCATACCCATGTGCCCAGTGATCTGAACAGCCATCGGCTACTATCGGAGCCCTGTTCCGTCATTAACGATAGTCTATATAAAATGCTATCTGCACCGATGAATCTGCCAAACCGATGAATCGGTCGACCTCTAGTCACTCGTATCACGTGATACACACTGACCATCTATTCATGTAGGTAGATGTCCCGATAAGCTATATTTGGCCAGTGTGTGAGGTCAGTGATCCACTTGGACGGAGGAGGACTGAACGGACATGACGGCGATCAACTGTAATTTATTAAGGTGTCGCATATGCTCTGGTTCAGATTACTTATGCACAGATGCCAAGAAAGTGCATGTTGAATAATGTACAGCTGTATTGCCATGTAGGCCTGCCCATTTTGAATTACTTGAGTAAAGTCATGAAAATAGGAGAACATTTTATGACACAGTTATAGAAAAAATTCATCAGTAAATGTGTGTGGGGATCTTGTATATTGCATGTGATTTTTGTGATATCATTCTTTAAAGTCCCCCTCTAACCAGTTTTTGAAGTATTAAACGCTAATATTTAGTTTAACTAAACTTCCCATATAAAATTTAAAATAAAACTGAAAAGAAGGCAGAAACATATATCGTCTTTCGCCCTCATTTAGAAAAAAGTCTCAAAGTATGTAATTTTGGGATATTCCATTAAAGGTACTTTATTTTTTACATGTACTGTCTTGTATATATTAACAGGTGTTAATCATTTATATTAAAACGTTATATTATTTTTGATATTCCAGTTCCAGTGTCTGAATATTCTTAAGAATTCGAAGTTAATTGCTTTTTGAAAGGGTATTCTTATAGGGATGTCCCCATCAAGTTTTTTTTGCCCCTGATTGGAGTCGTTTAATCTTGAATATTTGCCGATACCAAGTTCCAATCCAATACTTCTATTTTCCTAAACAATACAGCTGCACAGTGCACACTTAAAGTACATTAAAGATGTACCAGTTTGACAGCTGAAAAGCTCTGCAGTGCATTAAGAAAAAAAAGTCTTTGCATCCAAGTAGCTCCTTAATGTTAATTTATTTATTTATTTATTTTTACAAAATAGGTGAATAGATCAAAAATTACAAACCCTCCCTTTAATCCCTTTGGCCTTTTTTTGCTGAGGGAATGTCTCTGTCCCTTTAAGTGAGTATTCTTCAGTGTTGCGCATATTTTTATCGTCTGTACATCCTTAGCACCAATTAGGCTACATTAATATAATGATAAGGGCTGCCCCAGTCGTCACCCAATCGTTCGACCAGAAAGGTCATTAGTTGGCAAGATTTCATTGGTCACTTTGTGTCAGAAAAAAAAAAAGAAGTAAAACTCTATTAGGAGCTGCGCCTTGTCAAAATAAATCATGGAATTTAATTTGAAAGAACAGACACAGGAAGTGGTCATGCTCAGCAGTCAGACTGGAAGTCACATTAATTTACAGGGCTGGTACCTGCAATTATTCCACAGGCTAGTTAATAACATGTCGGACACAATACAAAGTGTGGGATCATTTTGAGAAGGTGAAGGATGAACCCAAAATGATATGTAAACTCTGCAGGCAAACATTCACCGATCCTTCGTTGACTACAAACATTACATATCATCTGAAACATATAAGTAGCCACTTAGCACAATCATCACTGCTTTGCCGACAGCGTCATTAACAGGCGGCTCGCTCAGTGTGTGACGTGCACTTGTAGATTAAATATAGGCCTATGTTAATGAAGGTTCATTAGTACGGTTTTGTATTTCTCTGTAATGTAGCACAGTGTTAACAATGTTACTGATCTATTCTTTCTCACACCTTGAACTCAAATCATCGTGTTGTCCCGCCCAAAGTTTATCATTTAATAATTAAATTAACATTGTAAACATGCGGGTGACTAGTTGACGAATGACCCTAAATGACGACTATTGGTCAACCAGGAAAATTCTTAGTTGGGGGCAGCCCTAATAATATATGTGCTTTTTGCTCCTTGGGCTTTCCTTGCACTTGGCAGTGACGTGTTTAGTATGGTTGTCATTGGTTCTGCACTGCTGTCTGTCTCTCCTCTGCCTAAGGAAAACCACCATGCGCCGTAAACACGAGACTTTCACGCTGAGCTGAAATAAAACTCATAATTTTAGTAAAAAACCATAAACATTCTCATAGTGCATTTTTGCTCTTGGTTATGGTGTGTGGTGTTTTGCCATGGGTGGGACTCAGCCCCTGCTCTTGCATGCACACAGAGAATTGGACATGGCACTCTGTGTATCTCTGCATGAAAGCGTTGGGAATAAAAACACCTGTGACAGCTGACGTAAAACAAAGGATCGGATCCTCTTTAAAGCTCAATATACCCGATCCCAATCAGTTAAAAAATGCCTTGATCGGCCTCTCTCCTATTCTTTGAGATCAGATTGGGACATCCCTAATTATCATAAGATTGTATTATCATGATGTCAGTGCGTAAAATGGTCTCAAAAGGACAATAATATTGTTTGTCGCAGTTATTTGCAGGGCAATATGAGGATTGAATATTCCGATATTTCAAGCAGTCCACTCTCTCTTTGTTTACCTCTGAGTCCTGATTAATCTGTGTATTAAATAATGCAGTGTAAAGTAATGCCATTGTTGGATGCTGTTTGCCAAGCAGGCAGTTTGCCCACCACTTTCCCTGCATGCGGGTTCAAGAACACTATTTCCAGTCAAGTCTGCCGCTCTCTGCTGAGCGATGATGTTTATTCCCGTTTAGCCAAAGGCAGTTGAGCAGCAGCCGAGGCAGTGATCACTAAATCTAAATCCCTGCGATACTTTACGCAGTCATTATGTTGACAGGAACAGTTGCAGATGTCAATCCTCCCCACAGATTCAGCTTAAAAGCCAATACTGTTTTTGGATGTTGTCCTTAACTGTGGAGGACCTGCAGTGTTTACAGAATAACTGATGTGTTTTTCTTGATGCATTTCCTTTAGAGCAGCAAACTCAGTAGTTGAGGCTGTGTCATTGACTTGTGTCTGACATCGCACAATGGGGGAGTTGAAATTGGAGGTAGATGCGGTTGTTGTTGTTGTTGTTTTTATTTGTATTATTTTTTTTTTATCAAACTGTCAATGTGGCGCTGTGAATTGCTAGATTTCTGCTTGTGTCATGTCAAATAACTAGTGTTTTTCTCCCAGAAAAAAAAAATGCTGTTCCTCTTAACCACAGGAAAAAAATACAATTGCTGTTGAATTTGTCGCCTCCGTGTTCAAGGCTACAAAGCTGAAGGCCTCTTGAGCAACTATAAATATTGAAACCTCTCTGTTAACGTTTTACATATATATCTCATTGGAGCTTGAAATTGATTTGAAGTTGGCTGAAAGGAGACAAGCATTTTGAAAAGCAAGCCCAGGGGGAGAGTAGTTGGAGTTTTTTTCTTTTTTTTTGGCTGAGATTAACATTCTCCTAATGTAAGATTGATAAAGGCTTGACATATCCTACTGAGCCCTATCTTTTTCCTTTTTCTTCCCTCAGCGAGTTTGAGATGTTCAGCCGCGGCAGTCTTTCTAGGCACAGCAGTTTTTGTCCTCTTTTCAAACAAAACTGAGCGTCGACTAATACGGTTCCTTCAGGGTTATTTTACCTTAAATTCCCACTTTTGCCTCTCTTTACAGGTTTGAAAGTTTAAGTCATTAATTTTCATACAGACAACTTCACCGTGACAAAGAGGCAAGAGGGGACACTCTTGCTTTCTCACCTAAATGCCGCTCCGTGTCTTCTTTTCCTCCGAGCGACTGCTGATCCAACATTATTAGACTGATTTGCTTTGAACAGTGTTACCGTTTGTAATTAGTCATTAGTCAAAAGAGGGAATGGAACGCATCAGGCTCTGTGGAGGGTTTTCACAGGGCCATGTTGTTGATGTCTAAACGCTGTCAGTTTGGCTTTTGTTCCTGTGACCAGGAACGACACTACAGGAACTAAAGAGCCCCAGAAGCTAAAGTCTGAGACTATATCAGGAAGTAATAGCCCCTTTGGTGTATTCCTGTTTGCATTTCAACAACATCTGATGACCTGTGAAGATTAGGTAAATTAGACTGATAATGGAAATAGTGGCTTTTATTTGTGTCACATTTTTTTGCGTATGATAAGACAGTCCCTTCGCAGATTCTTTTACTGCTCTGAGACTTTGATGTTTGAGTGGGTGTTTGGGAAAATGCTACAAAGGCAATATGCCTGTCTGTAAAGAAAGTATTGGTCTGTCACTTTTTTACACCTTTCCATAACAAAAAAGTTTGAATGAATGAGAATTAACATGTATTTGCTTAAACTGATTTAAAAACAACCCATGTACACCTATGCTACACAGATTTTTGGGCATTTTTACATTCATTTGACAGAGGACAGAGTAGAAATGGTGGACACAGATGAGTATGACATGAAACAAAGGTTCCAAAGCCAGAATGGAACCTGTGACGTTGCGATTATATGGCTTGCGATCGATAACTAGGGCACACTAAACTGATTTTTTATGCTGTTGCTACTGCTGAGGGTTGGGAACATCTGCTAAGGGTAAGGGAACATGTTCATAGTACATGTTAGCCAACAAGTTGTTTCGAACAATACTGAAAGGTGGATCAAAAAGCAAGGCGCCATAAAGAGTGAGGAGATGCGTATCGTTGAAATATGGGGATAATGGAGCACATTTTCAGACAGTCTCTCCTGGAATGCATTCATAGTGTTACATTTGGTTGTTTACATGAACATTTGGGATGTCGGATTGTTAGTGTCACAAGGTTAGAGAAATAGTTCTTAGCTCGGCTTTCTAGTGCCCTTCATTTTGCAAAACAAAGATAAAGACAGTAGATAAGCAAACCGAGTGGACATGCATAGTGAATGACATTTCTTTTTGGGAATGCCCCCTGGTGGTGTGTTTATAAATCCCAGCAGATCTTAACAATATTTCCGTCATCCCCACATCAGGACTATTTAGAAATGATAAAAATCGGCAGTCTTACTAGAGTGTTTTTCTCAAAACCGTTTTGCTTTAGCGGTCTTAAACTCACTTTATTTTTGCCTCCTTTTTGTCTCAGCTTTGGCAACAGCTGTGACTTGAGGCATTACATTTCTGGTTGTCCATGCCATTCTTATGAATGCAGTATCCCTTTTTACACAGAGCTTGCGCAGTAGGGCCAGTACAAAGGTCCATACGCTCCCTTTGCTTTCTTATACTGGACCAAACAACTGTGGCATAATGCCGCACCAGCATGCTAGCATTCCTGAAGAAAATGAGGGGTGACGTGTTACACAACAGCTTTGGCCTCTGGTGTGCCTTATGACATACACCTCAGGGAGCACTTTCTAAACAGTAACAATGGCATAACATGGCAGTAACAACCATTTATTGTTCCTATTGTATGATGGCTGATATCCTCCTCTGCTCAGGGGGTAAGGAGCTTCAAGACCTCAGTGTTTCCTCAATTTACGGACATTTTATGTTGCAGTTCTTCTTTGAGTTAGCTGCTAACTGCTTCTAGCTGCTATTTAAATCTCCCAGCAGCACGCCACACACATAACATGTCGTCAAAACATTACACCCGTCCCATCCATTGTCCCGTCCTGCCGGCTGTCCTTTTTACACAGTTACACAGTCAATTCAGCGCTGCTCCGTTCCTCCATTCCTTGATCGTACCTTTTATAAAGAACAGTGTACAAGTGGGTAATATCTTAGGAATGGCTTAAGTTTCTTCAAATTTGGCACAAACGTCCACTTTAACATTTTGGTGGTCAAAGGTCTTGTGTGACCTCAGGTTTGTCCCATTCTATATGTGTAAACAGGGTCTAAATTAAGGCTCTAAGAAGGACTGCCGTGGCTCAGCAGGTAGAGTGAGTCATCTGATGATCGTGAGATTGGTAGTTGGGCAAGATACTAACCCCCAGATTTCTGAGAGGGTGTGTGTGAATTTTTGACTGAATAGCAGATGGCACCATGTATGTGTGTGTGAATGGGTGTATGTGACATGTAGCATTTAAGTGCTTTAAGTGGTCGGAAGACTAGAAAGGCGTTCTACAAGTGCAAGTCCATTCATTCAAGTTCTGTGGTTGAAAAGTGTTAACTTACTCCTATTTGCTAACTCCCTTATCCTTTATTACAGCTGGCCATGACTCATCCCAGTCATCACCTTAACTTCGGTATGAATCCTGATCATGCCCGCAACTCCCTCTCAAACTGTGGCATCCGCCAGCCTAAATACGGAGACAGGAAGGTCCACCATATGTACATGAGGAAGAAAGGTGCGTCATTTGTCTTCTGTTCTTGTCTCTGTTTCTGTCCTTACTGTCAAATGACCACGCTGTCTCATATGTTCCCTAACCTCTTCTCTGCGGGGCTTTGTTCTTAGGAATCAACACGTTGATTAACATCATGTCTCGTCTGGGGCAGGATGACCCCTCCCCCTCCAGGTAGGCTGCCCGCAGGCACATATCTGTTCATGCTATCACTGACCACAGGAGCAATCAAAGGGACGATCCTTGTGATTAATATACCCGGCAGGCCTGCTGACAAGAAAATTAACTTTAACTGTGAAAGGAAGGAATATCACAGGGGAAATGAAATGAGCTAATTTTAAGGGCAACGGCTACTTATTATTGAATGTGAGCTGCTGTTATTCTCAGAGCACTGATTAGGTGAGCCGCTGTGTATGTGTGTGTGTGCGTGTGTGTGTGTGTGTGTCTAAGGGTTGACGAAACTCGACGTTTTCCACTACTTCTTCAACTGTCCATGTTTCCTCCCGTTCCCCCCCCCCCCAACCCCACCCCACCCCTAGGATCAATCACAACGAGAGACTGGAGTTCCTAGGTGATGCCGTTGTCGAGTTCCTCACCAGGTAAGAAAGCGCTCGCGCATCTTTGATAGACACAACCGCTAATTGAAGCTGACTACAACACCATCGGCCTTTCTTTCCCCGCGTTCCTTTCTCACCCTTTCACTCCATTCCTCCCTCTCTCTCTCATTGTCCACATCTATCCGTGTCTGTCACAACCACACTCTTCTCCATACTTTCAACTCATTCAAGACAGTGATTTACTGGTAATTGGAACTAGGATGTAAACCCCCCCCCACCTGTACCCCCTTTTAACGGCCTGAAATTCTCCATGACAACTTGCAATTAGCTGTCTGGAATCGCTGTCTGGAATGCTGACTGTGTTATTGACTCCCAGGTGAGTGCGGACGTTGCTGCCCAGCACTTACCTAAGCACAGTGCTAATTATATGTAGCTATTATTAATCTCACACGCTACCTAGCACAGTGGAGCCCACACTGTACCTCATCATCTGAGTGGATATTGCTACATGAAAATATGAGAAAAGAACTTTTCTCTTGCCACAGGGTGTAGTACTTACACACACAAGTTGCATAAAGGAAGAATAGATTTTTATCTGACTTCCATTTGCCCAACAGCATATCTTCTACTACCAAAATCTAATCCGTAACCCTCGATGCTAACACTTCCACAACAGTGAACATTCAGGAGCAGGATTAAACCTTAATGGGAACTGACTCTGGGTTACACAGGACACTGCTTCAGCTCCTTATGCAGCAGGAACAGTGTTACAAAGAAGGTGGTTAGCCTCTGTTTCTCTGGATATCTCCGGGCATGTTTTGCCACTTTTCCCCTCCTTCTTCCCCCTCTTCCTTTGCCTTCGTTCTTTGATTGTTAGCGTCTGACGAGACATGCTTGGCCTGCGCTCTGGCCCTCTGAATTATTTATCAGCCTCTTGTCCAGTTAAATGGGTACAGCAGATCCAGCCAACTGCCTTGTGCACCTCCAGTGCGCGCTGCCCTTGGAGGCTATCTGTGCCTCTGCTGTCCAGCCAACAGAATATTTTGCACATTTGAATAGACCCCAACACAGGGAGTTAGTGTTGAACAGAGGGGGGTCACGGCATGATTTTTTAAAAAGGGTCAGCAGATGATGTAAAAAAAAATAAGTCCACTGGCAATATTTGTGATCCTTCTTCTGAAAAAGCAAACATTTCAAAAGAAGGAGTAACAAAAGTTGAGGTAAGGATTAAATAAGTAATGATTTTAAAAGATAAAGGCCCGAAAAGGCAAACTAGAAATCTTCTTTGGAAATGAAATAAAATCTTTTCAACTTGGGTTGTATGAGATAGTTGTTCATATCCAGTGTATTTATTACCTGCAGTAGATGGCGGTTGGCACACCCCCAGTTTGGAGAAGCAGACACTAGAAAACATATATCAATATCAGCTGAAGTGTAGGCTATATTTAGAATATTTTCACCCTTCAGCTTGCCGTCAGACAGCAGTTTTCAGTGGGTAACCAAAGCGGCAATGTTGCTCTCTTCAAAGCCACCAAACTCTATTTAGAAAAACAGAAATTTAACATTGCCCAATACAGGAGCTGCTGGTCTACCGCTGCCTCAATCAGTTAGTTAGTTTGTGTTATGTGTGACTTTGACATTTAAAAGAGTTAGTTGGGATTCACTAAAGTCACAAAATAACTAAATTATCCATACAGTGATAGCTCAGCAACTTCTGTGTTCAGTGAGCTAAAATCACTGTTTTCGTCAATGGAGTCTGGTGGCTTTTGACCAAAGCATAGATGGGAAATTGAAGCCATTAACTGCCTGTCAGAAAAGGCTGTCTGCAGAAAGGTAAAGCAGTGAAAGCATAAAGAATACACTTAAACTGTTATTGACTTTTTTTTTTTTAAGTGGCTAGGATACACTTTGCTGCTACCCTTGTCCACAACACTACATTACAAAGCCTGCTTCTGTGTCGACCCCCATCTTCTGTATAGCCCCTTTCCCATTGCACAAAAAAACCCTTTTGTATGTGATGAGAAATGTTACAATCAGCATTCACACCATGGTCAAATGACTCAACAGTAGTCATGGGTATTTATGGACTCCTGTTGGAATTGAAATAAATACAACACTGGGGTGAACGAGCCACCACAAAGTTAGATCCGTCACCGCCTAAGCAGCAGTCATGTATCGATCCAAATTAGTCTGCGCCGAGTTTGAAAGAGAGACTGAATAAGTAAGTGATATGAAAGAAAAAAAAATAACCACCATAACAATTTTACTGGCGTCCATGCTGCTTTCTGTTGTTTACTGACCTGCTTTCCAGCCAGCTGCAACGTAGAACGTGACACACCATGCAACAAAATTAGAAAGGTATGCTCGTCTGCTGCAGAACCGTGTACATGGCTTCTAGTCTACTGGAAGTGGGAAAACCTGCGTACATGCGCTAATTTGCGTGGAAAAAAAAGGGGAATATGTAATACACTGACCATAGATAAGTACCTCATACATCTCTACTCAAAAAGTTCCAAACTATTCCTTTAAGAAAACAGCAATGTGACTAAACATCACTTTTGTTTTTGTCTTTTTTACCCATAAAGTTTAAGAAGCACTACTGCAGAACGTGAGGAAAAAGCACATGAGCAATGAATTACAGATGAGCTTCAGAGTCACTGGATGGAAAGAGCTCCAGTTTTTATGTTCACTTAATGACCCTTTGATGTACTGCATGGTCAGTAGGGTCGATTCACTGCATGAACATTTTTTCTTTATGAATCTACTATCTTGAAAGGATGAGCTTTTGATTAATAAACTGAAGTACAAACACAATGTTTGTACTTGAAGAATGCTACGCAGTCCAGTGAGTTGGTGTGTGTGACTGACACTTTTGCCAGCAAACCAGGAGTCTCTGGCCTAATTATTTTTCATTACACTAAGTGGTCTTTATTAATTCCAAGTGCTTTGTTTTCACACTAAGATCATAATACCCTGACAAATAGACCTCTCGTGAATTTGGAAAACAGAACACCACCTGCTTTCCTCCCTTTGCATTGATTAGAAATGACTAAATTAAATGGCCTGTTTTAATTCAAATGAAATCAAATGATACGCTGTGGTTAGAGAGACGCTGGACCGTAATGAAAATGGAACCTGCTCGCCCGGAACCCAGCTGTGGAACTACTGAAGCGTCTGCGGCCATTGCTGGGTTCCAGCACAGGCCTGGAAAGGCTGGAAGTCTCTGGAAAATTAATAAGGTGGTCTTGACAAAATTGGAAAATGCAGGATGAGGCAAATGGAACAAATTCTTATCTGACTATACATTTTCTTCATTATACATTATCATTTTTGGTGTCATATTTCACTGCCACTTTTACTGTTGTGATATGAACACTCATATTTGTATTAAGACAAGACGTTTAAGAAATACGTCACCCTCAAAATTACCATATGTATATCAATTACTTAGCTCCTATGACAATAAATTTGTGAAAAAAACTTTGTTTTTTAACGCATGCCTTCACTGTTAACGAAGAATCCAAAATATGGGAAAATCTGACGAATAGAAGTAAAAGGGGTCCACTTAACAACAGTAAAACTATATGAAAACATGTGCTTACAAACTCTCACACATCACATGCAGTAAAATCCAAGTCTCATTTATCCAGTTGCGTACTCAGTACTTCCAAAACACATGCATTTTTGCACCTTACTATTTAAAACTGAACTAAAAGTAAAAAAAGAATCTATGCTTTCTTCAAAGCCAGACTCCATTGACAAAAACAGTAATTTTACGTTGCTGAACACTGGAGCTGCTGGTCTATCACTGCCTCGATCATTTAGTTTGTTTTAGTTATTGTGTCACCTTTGCAAATCTGAACTAACCCTTTAAAACACCAAAGTCACACAATAACATAAACCAACTGATCAAGGCAGCGGTGGAAGAGCAGGTCTTGTGTTCAGCAAGTTTAAATTACTGTTTTTTGTCAATGTAGTCTGGCTTTGAAAAGAACATAGATTAAATTTCAGTTTCTTGTCAGAAAGGGCTGTCTGTTTGGGAAGTACTGAGCATACGACTAGATACTGTAAATGAGACTTGGATTATATTGCACAAGTTGTGTGAGAGTAAACAGTTGTTTTGATGTAGTTTTGTTGTTGTTAAACGCGGACCCCTATGACTTCAATTCAACCATTTATTTCTCAGTTTTTGGAATCTACTTTATTTTGTGAGGCATGCGACAAATGTTTGACAAAAAGTTTTCCTCACAACTTCAAAGTTACATGGGGTGAGTAATTGATATACAAATGATCATTTGAGGGTGAAATATTCCTTTAATTTTTGGTCTGAATATGAAGATGAGTGTTGATAACACAACAATAGAGGAAGCAGTGAAATATGACAACATCACTAAATCTACTAAAAGTTACTCCTCAGACCAACAAAAATGAAAATGTGTCATGAAGGAAAGTAGGTGTACAACTTTTTTAAAATGTATAGTCAGATTAAACTAAATTGTCGTATGTGCCTCATCCTGCATTTCCCAGTGTCGTAAGAAAATGGAAAAGTCTCCAACTAAATGTCTGAGATCCAGTGACTTGTTCTTCAACTGTTCTAACGTGTTTTCATTTCTCCGTCCACAGTGTCCACTTGTACTACCTTTTCCCAAGTTTAGAGGAGGGCGGCCTGGCCACCTACAGAACAGCCATCGTACAGAACCAGCACTTAGCCATGCTAGCCAAGGTAAACTCATAACAAGTCCTCCCTCTGCAGGTCAGAGCAGTGAAAGGTCTGCAAGCTGACAGGAGAACATGTTTGAGACAGTGTTATTGTTTTCTGTCTTGCCGTTATGACTTTGCTTCTTTCTAAGGGGGCACTGGGGAAAAGAGTAATTTTGTCTTGCTGCCATCCCTACTCTTTTTTTTTGGCCCCTCAGGTTTGTAATTGGAGTTAAAAGGTTGTTGTTTTGGAGGACTAGACTAGTGCGGCTGGGGTCCCTGTGGGCCCCTAGAGGTCTTCCTGAAACACTCTCCAGTTCCTGTTATCGCTAGGCCCCCTTGCTTCCCTTCTTCTCTCTCTCGCTGGCAGCATTGTACAGCCAAGCCGCACTCACTGGCACGTTTGTAAAGAACACAACAATAATCGTCCCGTGATGTGGAGAAAGCAATTAAAAACTTCAATCTTTCATGTTGCTCCCTGCTGAATACAAAGATGCAGCCGCCCGAATCTGCATTAGTGCTGTGTAGCAGTTTGGCTTGTTTCAATTTGCCGCTCGCGGTAAAGTGAGTGTGATACAGTGTTCGACGTTGCCAAGTTGTTTACCAGGCTCCTCTAAAGCCGTCTGCTCAAGAACACTCGCAATTATCTTTCAAAAAATATCTTCAGCGAGCAACGGCACAATCCGCCACTTCACTTGGAAGGCTTAAAAGTCAGAACGGGTTCCCTCTGAGTTGGAGTATTTATGAATTGTGATTTAATTTGTGTGTGCAATCACGGGGGGTGGGATACCACCAACAGTTATCAGCCATAATTAAATAGCACCCTGACTGTGTTTTGCCGGGTATTCGTCTGTGGTGCACTGCCAGTAAAACCAAGTTGGGCTACTTTTGACGTGGCTCAAAGGAATAGTTGCAGAAAGTTTGACTGACCCACACTTCCAAACACCAAAGCACTTATTTACATTAGCTTGAAACTAAGCATTTAATGATTATTTAAGGCTGTTGATTGATTACAAAAATTAACTTATTAATCGCACAATTTTATGTCAATAGTCGCCTTTTTTCTTCATAACACTGAAACTTGTAATAATGCAATACAATTAAATGTAAAGTCACAGAATAAATGTAGAATTAACAAGGAATAAGATAACAAGGAATAATATTTAAATTTGAATACAAGTGAATTTTAGAGATTTAAAAAGAGGTCACCAAGTTTGTCTGCCTGATATCCTCCACAGCTCCACAGCTGAGGGACCCATTAGTTGAGCCTTGTTGGAAGACTAGCGATCAGGCTCATAGCGAATTAACAGATCACATATATAGGCAGGAGTCTGACCATTCAAGGCTTTAGAAACAAGCAGGAAATCGTAAAATCAATTCTAAAACTCACAGGTAACCAGCAAAGGGCAGCCAGGATCAGCGTGATGCAATCTCGCCCCCGACAGATATCCCTCATATTCATTCATTTATTCATTCATTATACGTAACTGCTCATCCTGGTACAGGGTCATGCCCCCTTTATTATTTCTCTGTATTAAAAATAATACAGAAACTAGTAAACACTAAACTAAAACCAAACATTTAGAAACAATACAAATAAACTGAAAAATGAAAAATACAAAATTAGAATAGCTCTGTTTCTCTGGAGGGTAGATTTTCGGACGTGTTTCCCGATGCAGCTCCAGTGATAACTCTCAGTCCGTCATCTTCTACTGTGTTACTTTGGCAGCAGTTTTTAGCTATTCATGTAGCCAGAGTACAGTTACTTTCTTATTGACAGGTTTCACTATTTGCCCCCAAATACCACACTCCTGTGTTGTAGATTTGCAAATCCCAGTAGTTTCAGTTGGATGTTTTGCTTTGAGGTGATACATCATAGACAAAAATTCTGTTGTAAATAAATCTGGCTTTGCAAACCACCTAGATTAAGTTTTATTTTTTCCCAAAGATCTATTAAGTAACTTTTTTATTGAGAAACTTTCTGCCTAAAACTCCACCATTGTCATTATCCATCTTTAGAATGGAGGGTTCGATTAAACGGCACATGTTGGATAGGTCAGCCATCTCAGGCAGTTAACCAAACACAGCAGAGTTAATTAAGTTAATTTCAGGGTGTCTGCAGGTCCTTAAACAGTCTGAAAGTGTCTTAGATAACATTTAGATAAATATTAGTTGTTAAAAGTCATTAAATAGTTTTAAATTTGAATTTGTGAGGTGTTGCTGCAATTATCTAATTTCAAAGGTCCATCTTTTTGTCAAATTGGCTCAAGCTCTTCTGTGTAAAGGTTTACATTTCTGATGTTACACATCTTTAAACCTACCACTGAATCTTAAAGGGGAACTCATTTTTTTTTTTAAACCTGGGCCCTATTTTCCGATCTACTTTGTCAGAATGAGTGATAGGATGTTCAGTTTTTGACATTTTTCCAGTACAAAGCTAGGGCTGACCTGCCTGCAGCCCGTGAGCGCACGCTATATTAAATAATAGGGCACTTAGACCACGACAAACAACGTCAAAATATGTCCACTAAAAGTGAATTTTTTTCACACAGATAGGCTCGGATTGTTAGTATAATTTTCTGACAGCATAACGGAAAGGAGAAATGAACGTCTGTGTTTACCTTTAGCTAGATTCAGACATGTTCCTCTGCCTGTTTCAATTTTAGTATATGCACTACCGAAGTAACTCTGCTCAGTCTCTCCTCGTCCGCTCTTCAATTTCAATGAGCTCTGCATCCGTACACGTCTGTGTACTCCGTGTTCAAATAAATATGGTCCATCCAGATCCAGTCTGTCAAAACTGGTAAAAATTCGGACATGTTTGTTGTTGCAAGTCTAAACACTCACTCAGAGTGAAAGTCTGGCTCTGAAATCTCACATCTTGCGAGATTTGAGTTGTTGCAGGAAGTTACCGCTGGAGTGACCTTACCAAACGCGAGGAGTTACTCTGTTTGGAGTAGTCATGGCTGAACCATGCCTGTATCCAAAGTAAACATAGACGTTCATTTCTCCTTTACATTATGTCGGATAATTATACTAACAATCCGAGCCTATCTGTGTGAAAAAAAATGCACTTTTAGTGGCCATATTTTGACATTGTTTGACGCTGTCTGAGTGCCCTATTATTTGATATAGCGCCACTCACGGGCTGCAGGCAGGTCAGCCCTAGCTTCGTACTGGAGAAATGTCAAATATTGAACATCCTATCACTCATTTAGACAAAAGTAGATCGGAAAATAGGGCCCAGGTTGAAAAAAACATTAGTTCCCTTTAAACTGTCTTTTTACTTCATGCTTACACATACTTGCAAAATGTGGATTACTTTAAATAATTCAAATTAATTGCAATAATTAATGCATTTATTTTGACACCATTGGAAGCACCATTATTATTATTATTATTACCTTATCAGACTAATCATTTATAGTTATGTAGATGATGTCTTGCTTTATCCAACCCACAGGTTCACCAGTACAACTAGCTCCATAACAGTTCACTGCCTCGTTCAGGAGTAGCTTGGTTGTCGCTGTTGGTTCATTTATGAGGGAGTTTGCCAATAAGTTTATTACTACATATTTAAACAGCCCGTAGCTATGTGGTCTTTTGGTTAAACAAGCAAGTTCACATTGCATTTTTTCCACTCACCTCACACTGACAGGACTATCAGTAGCAGTTTGTAGACACGCACCAAGTAGGACTTATACAGGCAGAACCAATGTGTTTTCATTAACAGGCGGTTAACAAGCAAATGACCAGTTACCTATCAGCAGACAGTTCCTGCTAGGCAGCAGACATGGTCACAGCAAAGAGGCGTAAAGTCGACAGTGAGGGCTGCTGCTTTCAGAAGTGGTGGGAAGTTGAATACTTTTTCACTAAAAGATGAAACAGTTGTCTCATTTGTGTGGGACATTTTTTTTTTTAATTACCCGTATGAAACAAGAAACAGCTGGCCCCCATGTATTTTCACATTATGTAATCTGGCCCCCATTCCAAAAAAAAAAAAAAATTGGACACCCCTGAGTTATGGCATAAACTGTCTCGATGGGCTCAGCAGGTCCACATCAGCAACTATACCTCGAGCAGCAGTTCTATCATAAGAGAACTCCCCCAAAGCCACAGCATATTAAAGATGGAGAAGCATTTGTAAAGACAACAGGGACAGCAGAGTTACAGAGAAGATCAAAAAAGGGAAATAGAGCACTTTTTCAATCCCAGTGGGAAATTACAGCGTCACAGCTGCTACATCACACAAATCAAAAAACAAATGACATAAAGACACTCGAGGAGGAACGATAGGAAAGATTCACAAATCAATACAAAGCCATAAATGATAAAAACAAACACCTAGAAAAAAATAAAGTCTGACAAAATAGAGGCAAACGTTAAAACAAGAACCATTTGTTGACTCTGTATTGAATGCAATGATAATGCCTAATAACATACATTTGTAGATAATATGTGTACTGGACAGAGAGGTTCTGGATTCAGCTTGTATAGATTAATATACAATAAAATATACATTGAATATATTTGCACACATAAGACAAACATGCACACATGGTAAATACAGGTATGAAATAATTCAGGGATATGAAAAAAATTGGACATTGTTATTGTAATGATAATGCATATTTATAGGCTCAGTCATAGCTTTATAATAATTGCCATTATAATAAATTTGCTATCAGTTCTTTGTCTTTTCAGCACCATTGAGGTGAAATGTCGGTGGATGGTGCAGCTTAAAGCCCACGTCTCTTATGCATATATAGTGTACTAATGTATGTTATTGTAAAAGTGGTTTACCACTGAAAGAACTCGCTACTCTTCAGACAGAATGAAGGTCACCGCTGCACGATTTCACAATTCATTTTGGGATTATCCAGCATGTCTGTGTGTTTGTGTGTGCCAGTGTGATTTGATGCGTGCACGTACACACACGTGTGAACATTTTCCTCCTGTGCCGGCTTATAGTGCATCATGCCACAGCTGGACAACACATGGGCGCATCTGTCAGTGCCATGAAGTAGAACCTTTTCCAGCAAGGCCAAGGCAATCTTTTTCATTTCCCTCGAGTTTTTTAGCCTTTTTTTTTCCACCCTTGTTTTCCATGGAGAGCCTATGAAAATGCACAGTACCAAAAAATGCTATTACCTTTTCAAGAGGCTATTACTGAGGTGTCGGTAGCAGCACACTGATATGAATGTGTTTGTCTTTTACAGAAACTGGAGTTAGATCGCTTCATGCTCTACGCTCACGGACCAGATCTGTGCCGGGAGTCGGACCTGCGACACGCCATGGCCAACTGCTTCGAGGCTCTTATCGGTGAGACTCCCACGAGGCAAAAAATAGAAGCAGGGATGATGGTTGTGTGGGACAACCAGAAAGAGGAATACATTTTGAGTGAACTAAATATGGAAATCTATTCCTGAAAGGGTAGATTTCCATATACTGAAAACAAATACTGGTTTTCAGCTCTTATAAACACAACACAAAAATGAAAAGGGGGTTTAATACTCCAGTTTTAGTGGTGTGCTGCTTTGCTGGACTTTGCAGCAGCATGTAGGTATTTTATTGGTAATGCCTCTGGGCATAAATATGTTTAATTCACCTGCTTACTCTGTATGCTTTGAATACAATTGAAACGTTTAATAGTTTAAAGGTTCCATATTGTAAAGTCAGATTTCCATGTCTTTTGTTTCCTAATTATTATAAACCAGGTATGGGGCCGTATAAATACTGTGGGGAAAAAAGCTCAGTCCACAGAGAAATGCACACAGTCTGTATTCAGACAGTCTTTAAACGAGCCGTCAGTTGATGTTGGTGTAAATGCTGCAAAAGTGCAGCTTTTAAACTCACATAAGAGACACAATTACATTTACTATAGATATGATAAATTTAACTTACTATTTTATTCGTTTTAACACTATGACATAATAGACAAGCATGTTTTAGTGAATTCCATGCACGTTTTGAGACAGTATAGCAGCGCTAACGTTACTCCACGCCATCAGCCTGTGTTTTGATGTGCGTTAATGTTATCACGCAGGGATTTGCAGCTTCAACTACAGGTCATTGGATGCCCTTTGGATGAAGCATTAGATCCTCTTTGTTTAAAGTATTTCACTGCTGGAAAGATGGTCTTTTCATAAAACTGGGCTATCTATGCAGTAGAAGGACACAAATACTTTTTTGAAATTGGTGCGACATGACCAGAAAAAGCAGACAAAAAGGACTTTTCCACAGCAAACAATATGGCAGCAAACAATAATCTCAAATTATATTTAAACATTAACTTAAAATATGTTCCTGAAACCTTTTAGGTGAGAAAAAGGCAATGCAGTAACTGAACCTTGGTTTATATTTGATCATCACTGCCTAGCTTTAGCGTTTGATCTGAGTTTGGTCTGCATTCAAAAGAGAGAAAGGGTCCGGTATCTCTTTTGATCTACTTCTTTACTCTTTGTGTCTATGATGGCAGATACATGACAATGCAGAAGCACAATCTATTATTCAAGCAACAGCACTAGAGCCAGCAAGATTTGACCTGAGTGATGAGCAGGGAAATCTGGGCGCTGGTAAGATGGAGGAAGTCTACCACAGTTCATTTACATATGCTACCCACATTATTAAGTAGAACACTGTTTGAAAATCGGCAAAGTATCCCATTAACCAGAAACAGCTCCTGAATCATTGCCAACAAATCCACCAGACTCCATATAAATAAACAGTAATTTTAGCATCTGTAGAGCCAGTGTATTTTCACATCTGGCTGGGTGAATTGAAGGTTTATTTCAACCAAACCAGAGTTGATGATTGTTGGAACAGTGAAATAAGAAACCAAGATAGTTTCTGTGAGTTTAATTGTTTTTTCTCTTGACTTTGAATGAAGTGTGTTTATGATGATAAAATTACTGTTTGTTTCAATGCAGTCTGATGGATTTGAAGATAACCGTTTCAGGGCTGTTTATTATGAAACAAAAAGGATCTTGCTCTTGCTCTTTGACAAAATGCTCATCTCTGTCGGAATCCTTTCCATAATCTTGTCAGACACTTATAATAACCATCTGAGCCTGTCAGTGGCAAAAACAAACATTTTAGTGGGTGTTAATTGATGACGCGAACATGTCTTGAACATTAGACAGATTTGAATTATTGTTGTTCACTTAGACACAAAAACAGGTTGACCCCCTTTAACCCTTTAACTCTGGATTTTCAATTTGATGTGCAAAAATTGCACATCAAACTGCTGTTAGGGTCATTCCATGGCTGCAGTGACTAATCAGAGCAGATTGGGATTTTTTGGGAGTAGGGTTAAAAAGACAGGTGTTGAAACAGAGCGTTTCAGACAGAAGATGACTACAGGTAAATTCAGGCAGACAGCGTGAGAAAAATAATGTGTTTTTTGTACAATACAACATGTAAACATGTTGTAGTAGAAACCCCAAACACAAGTATGAACCTGAAAATGAGCGTAATATTGGACCTTTAATTCGGGATATGTGTGTCTTCAGCTGTGTAAATAGCGGCAGTGGATCTCCCATTAGGCCGTGGAAACAATACACAGCTGTATTGATCTCAGGAGATGTGGTTTGACCTCTGGCTGGACAGGCAATCCCCGGAGCAACCCTCCCCTTTACCCGCACCAAACACATACACAAGCTTGCTATTCATCTTCGCTAGCAGTTCAGTGATAGAGTTTGTGCAGTGATTAGGACCTTGTTCTCAAATCCGCACACACGAAAACCCACACACAGAAATCATGGTGGGGACTGTCTCGTTTTCTCCATCCAACCCCATGGGCAGCGCGATGCTAAGCCTCGCTCCTGGAGAGCTGCAGAGTCGGCAGCTTTCCTCATCTTATCACCATCTTGATTGAACCAGTTCAGCCATCTCTGCGCTCCCCTGATGATAGATACAGAAAGTGGGTGGCTTTAAAGAGATCTTCTTCGCCCCCCCCCCCCCTGCACCAAAACAGCAGTGCGCAAAGAGTGGTGGGGAAAGTGCTGACTGGCACCACGGCCCCCTGTCGGCCCCGGGGCCCCGTACTTGTTACGGGTTCATTATCGGCAGAGACGAAGTCATAATCTATTCTGTCCCGTGGCTGTCGCCGCCTCATTGCTGCACACATCCGAGCAAGGCAGCAGGGCCATGACACCGGGTGCCTCTCTTTTCTTCCCTCCCCTTCCTCCTCTCGTCTTCTATTTCAAATTTCAACTTAATAAAAGTGATGAATAAACAGGGCTGCTGTTACAAAGGAACGTGTGAGAAAACCGCTGTCGGAGAGCACCCCGTGGTGATGGGTACTAACTCAAAAATATCCCCCCCCCAATCACACCACAGACACACATGCTGAGGGGCAAAACATGCACACATACACACCGATTCAAGACGTACAAAGTCACTTGCATTGAGAATGCCGTCTGATGTTGCCTCTTTTCTTTCACAGAGACTTTTGTCATCTTCATTCCAGTTTTTTTTTTAGCTCAAACGCCTCCTTTAAGACCTTGTCGTTGAGCAGTCTATCTGTCTCTACCCTCCCCCTGTCTCTGACTTACTCTTTATGTCCCTTTGCGTTCCTCCGTCTCTCTCTGTTCCCCCCCTGTGATCTAGAGTTTGGGTGTTATTAGGTGAAAGATGTGCCACGCAGATGATGAGTCATCATGTCACTCTGTCATCTCCTCCCTCCCCCTCCTCACCCTCCAACTCGCTCACCAAGTAGAGCATTTTCTCCTCGCAAGAAGAACTCGGATCGCTCGCACGTGCCGTAGGATACGAGTGGCTCACAAACGCTGTCATTTCATCCTCGCGCACGCTTTTTCCATCTGACAGAGACGTCAAACCACCACTTTCCCAAAAGCAGCAGGCACCACATCAACAGACATGCACTTGCAGACATGTCGTTGCCTTGTTGTCTGAAGGTACCATCATTTTTTGGATATATTTTTTTTTCTATTTTAACACACCTTTTTTTCCCTCCAGCATGCACATGCGTTGAATTCAAATGGGCTTCTTTCCATACACCGATAGCTGTGATGGAATATGACATGCTCATAATATTTCCAAGGCCCTGGCAGATAGCTTTAACGGCTTACTATGCATGTTTTCTGACCTTTGTTTTATTTGTTTCTTTGCCACAGTGACCATTGAACCTGGGCTTTGTTGGAAATGGCAGATAATCTCCTGCTTTGCATGGGCAAAGCTTTTCCCTCCATGGAGCCGAGAATGTGTCTATCTCCTAACCCTGAGGCAGGGCCATTCTCTTGCTCGAGACAGAGAGAGAAAGAAAGGGAGAGAGCCGGTAGAGAGAGGAAGAATGGAGGGAGAGCGGTAGAGGAATGGAAAGCAAAGGCATCTGCAATGCAAATGGGTGCCCTGCAACCCTGAATAATTCAAAGTGTTGAATGGAAATCTTGCTTTTCTGATCCCCTGTCATTAACTTCTGCCGGAGTGGGCCATTCTCATTTGGGCTCTTTTGGCCTGCGCACCTCCCATTCTGTAGCGCCCCCTCCCCCCTTCTCTCTCTCACCCTCTCCCTCTGTACTTTTGCTCTTGCCCACTTTACCTCTTCGTCTTTAGAAACCACTTTCTCCCTCCGCTTATTCATAGAAACTCTGCACGCCTGTTGCCCTCCCGTTTCCCTCTCAGGTCCTCTTCACTGATAAGCCACGTCGCTTCCTTCCTACCAAACTGTTTGAAAAGAATTGAGAGAAGAAGAAAAGAGGCCCCACTCTGTTTTTATGGCCCTAATTTCCTTGTACAGTTGATCTGTGGATTATACGCTGCCAGCAGCCATGGGGGATACAGATGGTGAACCTTTGTGAGGGCCCCTCTCTAAGCTCTTCCTATTAAAAGAACGGAGAGAAAGGATTATCTCTCACTTGCTGAATATCAGATTCATACACAATGCAGCCGGTGTGTTCATTGAGCGAGTGCTGCTCCCTTTGTTAATTGCCGCAATGGTAGCGGTGGTGAAGTTGGTTTCTCGCGTGCCCTCTTTTTTTTTTTGTTTCTCCGTCTAACCCCTCCCGCTCCAAACCTCATTTTTTGAAAAGTGAGATGTTTGATGTTACAATGCACTCAGCCTGCCTTTGTCGCCGCTGTGGTGAAATTTCTATTTTCATGTTTTCGTTTCGTTTATTTTATTTTTTTTAGCCTTTAATGTGTTGCTTTCTGTGTCCGTCTGCTGCTTCAGCCCCCATTGAGCGAAGAGGGAGCGGCTTAATATATTATTTGATGGATTAGAGCCTGAGCGTTTTTGAATAATTCATTCTAGGTTATTAATGTGACTGTCAGCCGCTGGTGTTTCATATGCCCCTGACTCTGGGTTTTTATTGGTCACTGAAAGCCCACAGACATTGGAATTCCATCCCTAAACATAACACTGTACAGTCGGCGCGGCTGTCTGCATTAGACTCATGACAGATGTGGAGATTCATTAGTGGCTGGCCTTCTCTGGCCATGACTGATATCCTCTACACAGCAGTGGCTGAAAACTTGGTTAAAGTTTGTAAACTGTGTTCTCTCTGACCTGTATTACATTTGCAGTACAGGGTTGGGTTCCGTGAGGTTCTGGTTCTATGGTTTGGTCCAGTTTAAAGTTCGGAAAATATCCAGATTCAGAGTGTGTAACAAGTCTCCAAGGTGAAGGCTGCAAAGAGCAGCATGAAAGTGACCATTCATTGAAACAGCATTGCATAGTGTAGCATTACAAAAAGGTAAGTCATGTTGAAAGAGCTGGAATGTAAGTGCACTGAACTTTGAGTTCTTAAAGGGACCCCAAAATCAAAATACATATGTTTCCTCTTACCTGTAGAGCTCTTTATCAGTCTAGATTGTTGTGGTGTGAGTTGTCGAGTGTTGACGATCTTGGCCGTAGAGATGTCTGCCTTCTCTTCAGTATAATGGAACTAGATGGCATTCGGCTTGTGGTCCTCAATATTTTTCTATTTATAGGCGCCTTTTCAAGACACTCAAAGTCACCGTACGGGCAAAGACAGAGAAAATAACAGCAGATTAAAAATATCAGTGAGATAACATAAAATGAGGTAACATAAATATTATAGAATAAAATAATAATAACAACATAACAAATAAATATTCAGCAAAACAAATTTATAGTAAATGAAAAGTCTGTGTAAATAGAAGATGTGTGTGCATCATTTTTATCAATGCAATAAAAATGAAAGAAACAAGCAGAACAAAATAAATATAGAGAGCATATATCTAAAAGCCCCAAACAAAACAAAATCGTATATACACATTAAAGTTGAAAACTGTTTTATTTTTTTAGATAATTTGAAAAATATTTCCAGTGTATTACATATTTTCACTTCCAACAAAATACATGTTTTTCCTCTCTCCTGTAGATGTTATTTATCAGTGTTGTTGATTGTTTTGGTGTGAGTTGCAGAGTGTTAAAGAGACCAGCCGTAGAGATGTCTGCCTTCTCTCCAAAATGATTGAACTAGATGGCAGCTTGTGGTGCTCAAAATGCCAAATTGTTTCTTGAAAAAATCAACAGTAATGTCTCTTTCCAGAAAGCATGACCTGGTTACTCAAGGTAATCCACAGACTTTGTTGTGAGCAGTTTATTACAGGAAGTAATGTCTGTCTACCAGCCATATTACTGCACATAGGGAAGCATATACCCTCAGCTAGCTCACCTAGCACAGCTAAGCTAGCTGAGGAGGATGCCGTCAGTGTTTACATCTCACTCTGACTATGAGCCTCTCATCCATGAGTAGATGTAACCCTCCTTCTGCGCAATGGTTAGGAGGTGTGGTTTGGTAGAAAGAAAATAGTTCCTACATGAAACTGCTCACAACAAGATCTGTGGATTATCTTGGAGTTTTTCAAATGTTTTTTTTTTTTTTTTTTTGTTGGTGCAAAAAAAAAAACGAGTGCCATCTCGTTCTATTATACTGAAGAGAAGACAGACATACTTACAATAAGTACCTCACACCAAAACAATCAACAATATTGTTTTTGATTTGGGGGTGAACTGTCCCTTTAAATGCCAAATTATTTCTTAATTTGGTTTTTAAATGTATGAGCTAAAACTAAGTACTATGATAAGGGATTTGAAAAGAAAAGATGGTTTAGTCAATCACATTTTCCTGGAAGTTTCAAAAGGACACCACTGCACACTCAGATTCACTGTCCCCGCTACACTGTCAGTGGTTCTTCATGTGCATATTCTGGGCAGGTTCACCTCACTTGTAGCCTCTTTTATTGTGCGCCGGCTTCCCTGGCAGAGTCGACAACTCAGTGGGTTGAATGCACCAGAGCTCTGAGACTGCAGAGTGATTTGGCCCGGGCATGATGTTACTGCGAGATGAGCTGCGGAGAGATGCTAGCATATAATTGCCAGTGGAGTTGGCTGGGCGTCTTTGTGAGCTGTGTGTATTCAGAGCGTCAGCTGCAAGTTTGCAGGCTGA